>CM054410.1:63472849-64962849 GCA_028858755.1 Ara ararauna
TTTGTTATGGTTAGCATTACTTTAATGGGAAATAAAGATTTGCTGTATATTATCTAGTGTTGCCATTCTAATTTTGTATTTTCTGATGGCAGATTTCATTAAACATAGAGAAAGTCTGATTGAGGTGCTTAAGAAGTTGATTTGGTTGTATGTACCAGTTGGTGTTAAACATTTTATATATACTTGTGCATATAATTATGGATTTTATCTATTAATCTTCATACATACGTATATGGCTTATGATGACTACTTTAGGCAGTGCATAATAACACTCTTTTTCCTATCTTACAGAAAATCTCAGCTTTGTAATTGACATTTGGCAGTTCAAGTTATGAACAAATTGTCTTTAACTTTTTGAAAGAGATTTAGTCTTCACAGTTACAAAAACAGTTACAAGTAATGTAAATATTCATTCAGTGTCCCAGAAAGTGAAGACTACCACATTTTTTAGCCAAAGATAAAGGGTGTTTGCTTAGAAGATAAACTGATTATATAGCATAAGTGATTTGAAGACTTGAATTCTGTGGAGGGTTAATGAAAGTGCCATAGTGAATCTCTCTTCCAGACATCACTGATCATTGTAGGGTTGTTTAAGTTGCACATGAATTTTAAAGTTAATGAAAATAAACAGAAGCTAGGGCAAATCAGAAAAAAAACAAAAGAAGATCTTGTACATTTCAGTAGCTATGTGGATTTAGAGATGATAAATGAAGTAAGAGAAGGCTGAGGGAAATGCTAACACTCAAGGACTTCAGGAGGATTTGAATGATGGTCGTCATGGTGCCCTTTGGCAATGTCCTGATACTAACTGCTACTTGATGGCGCAAGCTGGAGCATGGAATTTTATAGAGCAGTTAGAACTCTCCCTTCCTTCCTGTGCTCACAATGTACTGCTGCTTCTTCTCCCAGCTGGCCATATCTCTTTTATTTTAAATAGATATACTTGTGCATGTAAGTAATGTTAATAAGTTCTAAGAATGCTTTTATAACAGGCATCTGTAAAATCATAACTTTGTATTTCTTTGGGAATTATATGGAGACTCCAGAAGACTGAATACAATTCCTGCTTTTTTTATACCATTCCTTTACACTGATTTCTGCATCTGCATTTGCCCAGAAAGCCAACCATACGCTAAGCTGCATCAAAAAGTGTGAGAAGCAGATCGAGGGAGCTGATTCTCTCCCCCTGCTGCGCTCTGGAGAGACACCCCCCACCCCCCACCCCCCAGTCCTGCATCCAGCTCTGGGGCAACAACAGAAGAGGGACGTGGAGCTGTTGCAGAAAGTCCAGAGGCCATGGAGATGCTGCAAGGGCTGGAGCAGCTCTGCTCTGGAGAAAGGCTGAAATAGCTGGGCTTGTTCAGCCTCCAGAAGAGAACCACCATAAGGGGAGACCTTAGAGCAGCTGCCAGTGCCTAAAGGGGCTACAGGTAACCTAGAGAGCAGCTTTGGACAAGGGCTTGTAGGGACAGAACAAGGGGGAATGGCTTTAATCTTGCAGAGGGGAGATTGAGATGAGCTCTTAGGCAGAAGTTGTTCCCTGTGAGAGTGGTGAGGCCCTGGCTCAGGGTGCCCAGGGAAATTGTGGCTGCCCCATCCCTGGCAATGCTCAAGGCCAGGTTGGCCGGGGCTTGGAGGAACCTGGTCTAGTGGAAGATGCCCCTGACTGTGGCAGGGGTTTGGAACTGGATGAGCTTTAAGGCTCCCTCCAACCCAAAACATTCTGTGATTTTGTGATTCTGTGATTCCAAGACTGCCAGATGTTTTCCTGTTTTAGAAACAGTTCTCAAAAAAATTTAACCTGATAGTTTGAAATCATCATCATGGTGGCTTAGAAGAGGAGACAGAAGAGTGTTGATGATAGTAAAACACATGTAGTGGGTACACTTAATTTCATCTCTACTACCAGGTTATTTTTTGCAGCAAAGTACACAGCATTAAGCCATTGTCTGGCACATAATCGATGAGATGTAAAGTGTTTAAGTGTCTTCTTTTCTCTGCTGTTAAATGGCATCAAAGATTTTTTTTATGGGAACTTTGCTAAGGTTTTCTCAAATGTTTACTCTCTTAATTTTTTTTTTTAGTGTTAACGAGTATTTTCCCTCTGACACAGCCTAGATTGTTTTCTTTTATTATTATTTTTCCTTGTAAAATAACATGTAGATATTTCTACTAAAAAAAAGAACCAAAACCAAAACAAACCAACAGAAAAATCTATTTAATTACTTGACATTTAAGATCATTTTAGGATATGTTCATGAAGTTAAAAGGACCACCGTAGGTCTTTAAATTCAAATTAATAAAGGCTAGCTGTGTAATAAGCTTAAAACTGTTTTCACTGGTTTTGACAATACAATTCAGACTGGGATTGCACTCTATTTCTAAATATTCTGAACTATGATGAGCTCTGAAGATTATGGTTTCATGGATGATTGTAAGTGTTAACCAGGTAAAGTGACTGGAAAAAAGTGCTTATGTCCCAAAGAAAGTTTGTTCTGGCAGGGACAAGGAATACATTAGATACCAGTGTTAATTTACTACAGTTCATTATTCCTGTTATTCAGCAAGACCTGAGATCCTAAAATGAAATTTGCTTGTCAGTTTTAATCCAGTTTGTCAGACAGTCTCTTCCTATTTGATGATATATTTGGTTTAGTAGGATTCCTGCTTTATTAATGTGCTGGAGGGGCATGAATAAGACAAATGTGAGAGAAAAGAATGTTTATGTTTAAACTCTGTATTGTAGTGTATGACAGATAGGCTCTTTTCCCAGGCTTGACAGACATCCTGCCAAGCTAAAAATTTTTAAACAATTGTATCTCTACTACTTAAAAGATGTTTATCTCTGATTCTCCAAACTTAACTTATGACACCTTTAATTTGGAATATGGGTAGTTTTTTCCTGAGTGTTTGGATGTATCTCCTGTAAATACTTTTTTTCATAAAAATGTAACTATAAATGGTATCCCATTGCTCTTGTACAAAAACCCTAAAATACCTTTGGGAAAATCTCAAAGCAGAATTGTAGAAACAATTGTAAAACATCTTTAAAAGATGATAAAGTAAGATCTCTGTAAATGCATGAAATGGCAGAAGCAGTCAGATTCTTCCTGATGTGTTTAAAAATAGCAAATTAAAGCCTTTAATGTCTTTTAATATGCATTTTTCTTTCTTATTCTTCTAGGATGACATTTGGCAGAGAAATAAAAGCACTAATTAGGAGCAGGTGTGCATTTGACATGCTAGCTCTCCTGCATAGCTTATGCTTAAAATTTTCATTATTATTCAAAGACCTGAGAGAAGCAAATTTATTAAAAACAGGGTGATGTTTAGGCTGCAGGCTGCCACTAGAAATTTACTTGTGAGCTCAGACAAGATCCTAAAACAGAAGCTAAGTTATCAATACAAGAATTTCAGAGTCTCAACTCTAAAATTGCTATTAAAATCCTACAGATTGCTGTTTACTTAATCCTGGAAATAAGCACTCAGAAGATATCTTCAAGTATGACCTAGCCTTTTTTGATACCAAGAACTAACTCAGACTGGCGGTAGGTATCACCAAAAAGACCTGGTCCAGATAAATTTAGCAATAAAAGCATCTAGAAAAGATTTTCGAGTGTATGCATTTTTGCCTTAAGCTCCTAAACACAAAAAATCCTTTGTAGTCAAGCCTTTGGCCAAAACAGAAAAATTTATTAAACCAAATACATTTAAGTACCCTAAGGTAGATAATATATCTATTCTAAAGCACAGCCCAATGAGAAAACGTACAACTGAAATCTGACCTTGCAGGTAGGACAAAAGGACAAGCACAAATTTAAATATTTTAGAGGCTTTATTTGGGTAGAAAATCAACACATTCTCCTTTCTTCTTTTTCGCTCTGCATCGAAGCAGTCACAATGAACAATCTATACTTCTTACACAGCCAGAAACAGCTGTGTTTAGTAATGAGTTTGAATCCATGAGAAATGTAAGTCAGATTATTCGACCTTTTTACCATACAAGGTTATTTGTTGGACAATATTTGACCTCTTAGTTCAAAAGGGACAAGTAAAAAACATGTTTAAGTTGCCTACAATTAGCTTCTTCCATTGCCAATATATAATCGCTCCCTTCTCTCAAAATTGGACATCATATTCTAAGGGACATTAAGCGAGCCTCCAGACCCCTATGGACAAGTTCGCAAGAAATAAACATCAACCTTTCTTACTGTGCAATGTAGATACACACTATTATTCCCATAGTAAGTACTGTTTCTGTGGTCTTCTCTGAATTTTTAAATAACTAAATGCACAGAACTCTCTGGGAGACAGTTTGGATCCTGAGCTGTTTGTTAGCGTCATTTTTGTAATTTCATACTGCTCCAAATAAAAAAACCCCATGCATATTCCATAATTAAAAAACCCCGAAAACAAACAACGAATAAACCAACCAACCAACCAAAAAAAAATACAACAAAAATGGCACTACAGAATTGGACTGAAAGTTAAAGCCTGCATACTTTTCTGTTACCCACCCTGCAGGAAAGGACTTCATTTGGAGCAGATGGGGTGTTGAGTGTTTTTGCACCTGAGATTCCTTGTCACTCGCATTAATGTGCAGGGAATTATGCATGTCATTTACTATGCATCTCATTTCCCTACGCTGTGTTCAAATGGACCCTGTATTCTTTGCCCTTCGTTTTCATGGACAATAAAATCTTCTTGAACATATGCTGGGGAGAAAGGAATTAACTCGTAGAAAAAATAAACCCCTTGATCTATCAAAACAGATTATTCATCTAAAGCATTTCTAGTTCAAAGAACACCTTCCTTGAAAACTTTTTGTCCGAGGTGATTGCATCTGTCTTATTTAACTCTACACTGAACACTCAGAAACATAAATCATTTCATAATGAGTAATGTTGCTGTTTATACTTAAACTTTATACTTAAACAATATTTGGCCAAAGCTCTCTGTCAATACCACAGAATCACACTATACATTGAGTTCTTCTGTCTGTAAGGTTGCATCCTATTAAATGCCTCAAGTGTTGTAGGCATAGCTGCATACTGTCACTGGGAAGTCCGAGGCTTGAAATTGTCATGAGGTCAGTATGACCTCTAGGGAGGCGATTTGGTTTTTCCATTCCCTTGAAGTAACTGCTGTACTTGATATTGATTTCCGAGGAAAGGCATTTCCTGCATAACGTAACAAAATCATATACAATAATTTCATTCCCTCCAGAGTCCATGCTCTTGTGAACTTGCTATGAAAGACCAACAATGACAGAAGTAAGATAGATCATTGTCCTGCTTTTTTGCCTTTATTGCCCTAACTAGAGATTGCTAAAACTTTCTCCGTACTATTCTATTTTTCATTGAAACATTTAATTTCAATTTCCTTCTATTTCTTTTTGCAAGTTAGAACTGACTGAGCTTATGTCATTAAGTACATTGCACATAAAAATGATCGACTGCTTTCCAGACCAAATAAAAGACTTTTCAGTGCATTAACTTTTATTTATTTATTCATTCATTTATTGCCATCATATCCATATCATCTGTTAGTATTACTAATTTATAGATGGATATTATAGAATTATAGAATAGTTAGAGTTGGAAAGGATCTTAAGATCATCTAGTTCCAACCCCCCTGCCATGGACAGGGAAGCCTTACGCTAGGCCATGTTGCCCAAGACTCTGCTCATCCTGGCTTTGAACACTGCCAAGGATGGAATATTTACCACTTCACTGGATAGCCTGTTCCAGGGCCTCATCGCCCTCACAGTAAAGAACTTCCTCCTTACATCCAACCTGAACTTCCCCTCTTTTAGTTTGAGCCCATTACCTCTTGTCCTATCAGTATAATATATGTGTATAATATATATGTCTATCCTATAATATGAAGATTTTATGCACTTTAATGTTCTTCTTATCTGTCAAAAAGTATATGTGGCTTATCTACTTGAAAGAAACAACTCCTTACCCCCCCTTTTCTGGTTTCCCAAAGTGTAAACATGAATACCTAAAGTTTAAATTAAGATCAAACATGTTCTGTCTCCTGCAGATGTTTTTGCTCTAGCTCTCACTTAATTATATAGTCAGTTTATTATCTACCAATACTACCAGGTCCTTCTAAGCTGAACTACTCTCTAGTAGGTTACCTCCCAACCTCTACTGGTCCTTGGGGTTCTTCCTTCCCAGAGGCAGTACCCTATAATTAAGTTTCAGATTTGTGTCACCTCATTCTTCCTACCAAATTAAAAAATGTGACTCCTTGAGCTTTGCCTGATTCTTAGGTACGCAGTACGCTGACTAATTCAGGCATTTTCGACTGAAGAAGTACTTATACTACTTTGCTGTTTTGACTCTCCCATTCCAAAGGCCTTCTTTTATAGCAAGAAAAGATGCTGAAAAATGTCTTTTCTAACTTACTGTTCTCAGTCATCCAGTATGCTGAGGAATACACACTTGTGGCCTGAGAAGTACAGAAAACAGTTTGTTCAGTGCACATGCTGATTAACAGTTGTACCTTCTTCCTTAGCCATAATTTACCAGTCTGCTACTCCTAGACTTCCTGCAAAGATGATCTGTAATTTCTATGTCAACATTACAAAAACTTGTGTTCCTTGGCAGTCAACCACCTGAAAAAATCCAGTCAACAAGTGCTATCATTTTGTGACTGTCTGCCAATATGTCATAGCTCAGATGTGTGTTTACCTCTAAGGGCTTATAAGAAAAAAGATTCTCTTTCTCTCTAGCACCACTAAATATTATCCTCCGTACAAATCTAGTAATGCCAGACTGCCATCATGAGGCTTTAAATTTGTCAGGGTTGTGTCTGAGGGTCTCAGCCTCAAGTCTGTAACAACATATGAAGCTGATGAAAGAAGATCTGTGATTTTGATGAGTCAGTTTCACCTCTGTACCTGGCAAAATCTTGGAGCAAATTCTCCTGGAAGGCATGCTAAGGCACATGAAAAACAACAAGGTGCTTGGTGACAGCCAGCATGGCTTCACTAAGGGGAAATCCTGCGTGACCAATCTGGTGGCCTTCTATGATGGGGCTACAGAACTGATGGACAGGGGTAAAGCAGTTGATGTCATCTACCTAGATTTGTGCAAAGCGTTCAACACTGTCCTGCATGACATCCTTGTCTCTAAACTGGAGAGACATCAATTTGATAGGTGGACCACTTGGTAGATAAAGAAGTGGCCGGCTGGCTGCATGCAAACAGCTGTGGTCAATGGCTCAGTGTCCATCTGGAGACCAGTAAATGAGTGGTATCCCTCGGGATCGGTGTTGGGAGAGGTCTTGATCAACATCTTTGTTGGAGACATGGACAGTGGGACTGAGTGCACCCTCAGCAAGTTTGCCAATGGCACCAAGCTGCGCGGTTTGTTTGATACGCTGGAGGGAAGGAATGCCATCCAGAGGGACCATGACATGCTGTAGGGTGAGCTGTTGTCAACCTTATGAAGTTCAACAATGTGAAGTACAAGGTTCTACACCTGGGTCGTGGCAATCCCAGGCACAGCTACAGGTTGGGCAGAGAAGAGATTCAGAGCAGCCCTGTGGAGAAGGACTTGGGGGTGTTGGTGAATGAGAAACTTAACATGAGCCGACAGTGTGCACTCACAGCCCAGAAAGCCAACTGTATCCTGGGCTGCATCAAAAGGAGCATGACCAGCAGGTCAAAGAGGATGATCCTGCCCCTCTACTCTGCTCTCCTGAGACCTCACTTGGAGTATTGTGTACAATTCTGCTGTCCTCAACATAAAAAGGACACGGAAGTGTTGGAACAAGTCCAGAGGAGGGCCATGAGGATGCTGAGGTGACTGGAGCACCTCCCATATGAAGATAGGCTGAGAAAGTTGAGGCTGCTCAGCCTGGAGAGGAGAAGGCTGCGTGGAGACCTCATAGCAACCTTCCAGTATCTGAGGGGGGCCCATAGGAATGCTGGGGATGGACTCTTCATTAGGGACTGTAGTGATAGGACAAGGGGTAACAGGTTAGAACTCAGACAGGGGAAGTTTAGATTGGATATAAGGAGGAAGCTCTTTCCTGTAAGGGTGGTGAGGCACTGGAATGGGTTGCCCAGGGAAGTTGCAAATGTTCTATCGCTGGTGGTGTTCAAGGCCAGTTTGGTCAGAGCCTTGGGTGACATGGCTTAGTGAGAGGTGTTCCTGCCCATGGCAGAGGGGTTGGGACTAGATGTTCATAAGGCCCTTTCCAATAGTAACTATTCTATGATAAGAAAATAAAAGTAATTGTTTATGTTAAAAATGTTTTTTCTTTTAAGATGCTCTAAGTAACATTTTCTTTTTGCAATATTCACTTACTAACTATTGGGTGAGATTTTATAAAGGGCAGGCACTGCATATGGCAAGATTTGGGTTTTTTCGTTTGCTTGTTTGGTTTGGTTTGGGTTGGGTTGGGTTGGGTTTTTTTTTCTTTTTTTTTTTTTTTTTTCTGTTCATAGGCTTATGACTCAGCTTATGAAAACACAGAAAATATTTAGGAATGGGGAAATAATGCTTAGTACTTTTATATGGATAACAAGTAATGTTTCTTTTCTGTACTTCTGAATAGTGATTAAGATATATGTGGCAGGGTCTTACCCTTGGTCTTACAGACTTTGGAGTCCTGAACTACAGTGTGGTGTCTTCACTGCCTGGTTACAATTTTTGTTATAAAATGTTCTTTGTCTGTGAAAGTTTTCAATTTACTACTATAATTCTTTCAAATGTGAAAGCTCCTTTCACCAACAAAGTCTGAAATTTATTTGTCACAAAATAGTGTCTGGACCTGATGTGTTTGTATAATATGTATTTTTAACCCTGGGAGAAAAATCCAAACAATTTTTACCTGTACAGACCATGTGAAGCCTGTGCTTTAAACTGCGCAAAAGCTTCAGAATATGCATTAAAAATGAATAAATACTATGAATTTTAAATTTGTGAAAAAACCTCCATCGGTTTGGTAATAAAAATAAGATAGATATTCTAGTTTACATACATATTATTACATCTGTGAAAACATATTAAATCTCTATTTTTTTCTGTTCTTTATTTTTTCATTTTTCTGGGGCAAACACCGTCATTTAGGCTGCCTTTTCTGGTTCCCTGTTTAGCTTATTTTTGTATTTCTAATATGAACTTCACTGTGGTATGTCAAAATCTGGGTCATTACAGTAACTGCAGAAGTCTGTGCAAATCTCTGCCCCTTAAGCCAAACTGGGAGTCCTGATCCAGATAAGCAGTGAATGTAAATTAAGCTCAGCCTTGGCAATAAATAACAGCTGTTCTTACTTGTGCTGTAGTACAACTTTATAGCATTTGGTCAAATCTTTGAGGAATATGAAAGTCACCTTACAATGCCTTCAATCTACTTTCAGCCCTGCATCATACGCATAGATGTAGCATAGACATCTGCAAATATTTAGTCCTGGCAGGTGTGTCTTTTTAGCTGTTATGGTCCCCCTAGAGTTTTGGCAAGTCAAGCTCGTCTCTATTAGGTCTAAATGTATAATTTTTTTATAAGCTAACTGTGCCAAGGTGAGGACATCTACAAAGGCAGTGTCAATTCATTCCCAATTCTTCCCCAACCTCGGGGGATTCACTAACAGTCAAAGTTGCACAAATCCACTACATAAAATAGTGACAAATAAAACAAATTATTTAGTATGTAAAATCTTTAAGTATGCTGTGCCCTGTCAAAGAACTGCACTAATTGTATGGAAATCAATAGTTAAACTTCTCACTACCCTTCAGGTGCCCACCAGAATTTCCCTCTCCTCAGCTCTGTGATTTATGTGGAGTCACCATGTCAGAGCTACTTGATCCTTTCAGTGCAACTGCTGGTTACCCCTCTCCTTCATTCTTTTATTGCCAATTGGCTGGGCTTACTAAATACTAAATACACCATCCACTTTATCTAGTAAAGGACATTATCTGCAAGATTTTCTGCTTTCCTTCATATTCAGCCTCCTGTTTCTGGCTCTATTGACAGAATATGTTATCCATGTAGCATTTCAGATTGTCGTTATTTT
Organism: Ara ararauna; assembly: GCA_028858755.1. Lineage (NCBI taxonomy): Eukaryota > Metazoa > Chordata > Aves > Psittaciformes > Psittacidae > Ara > Ara ararauna. The sequence goes on from CM054410.1 coordinate 63,482,883, forward strand.
GCCTATCAAGAAGCAGACAGACATAATGAAACCCTGAAAGTCAGTCAAAGTTTGCTATTAATACCTTTGGATCAGGATTTCACCTCCTGAGAAAGAAGACCCTTTTGTGTACTAGGATACACAGCAGCTAAATTGGAAGTTAGATTTTGAATTTATGGTCTGGGCTTAGACTACAAGATTTGATAGATTTCTGTATTTTGAAATAAGGTCTTACAAAGAAATGAAATTGAAACAGAAAAATATATATTTCCAAACAATGACAGAAGAGGTGTTCAAAGTGTATAAAAGCAGACTGTGGCTCTTTCTAAAATTACCTTTTTTTTAATGGATACTTTCTTACAACAGTAATATTATGCATTTTATAACACAGGCATGGTGTACATAATTTAAGTCAGAATTTATTTTTGCAAACTAAGCTCAAAATTTGGTAGTTTTATGTCTCCCAGTATCTCTCTTGAAAATGATATAATGCCATTCTTAGTCTCCAATAATAAGAAAAAATGGACCAGTTTTGTAGTCTGCTTAATCACACAGTTGAATGTGTATTGGGTGGCAGATAACAGGTAATATTTAGCCATGATTTAGTTCTTTACAGAAGCTGGAGTTGAGTGATATGATATTCTATGATATAATAGGAAGTTTGCATAAACAGATAGCACTGCAGAAACATTGCAAAGTTGTAGCTTCTATGTGTTACTATAGGTTTATTCCACTCTCTCTTAACTGCAACATAAGAATGTAAGATCACTCCCTACAAACCAAAATATTTGGCCCAGTGAGCTGTTTCTGAAGAATTATATGTAATATATAAAATATCAGATTTAGCAAATAGAGGTAATTTGAATATTAAATATATTTATGTTGCAACCTGTAAAGGGTATAATGCCAGGAGAAAGGCTCAGGATCTGAGCACCATAGTACTGTGAAAGAAGGAGATAAAGTGGAGAATTGTTTAATCATGCTGTAAGGGGGTTGTAACGACTGAGATTTTTGACATGTTTTATTTTCAGTGCCAATTTCTAATCCCAGAAAAACTGCAGAAATGCAAGATTTAAAAAACCTGGTATTCAGCTTGTGTGTGTAAGATGTTGGTTTTTTTGGTTTTTTTTTTGTTTGTTTTTTTTTTTTTTTTTGAGTTGAAAGACTAGCAGATACATTTAAAATTAAGAAACTGTCCCTTGAACTCTTTAGAAAACACACTTCTTGTAACTATTGCTATATGTGTAGGGAGTTTATTTTCCTGCTATTAAAATTACTGTTAGCAGCTAAGTGAAAAAAATGCACTTACTAATTTTCCCTGCTATCCCACCAATCTGTTTAACATTTTAGCAGGATAAAAGCCATCTGTTTATCCAGTAACTGGAATCAGTACAGCTATTGAGTTAACAGTATCTTTTATGAAAGACATTAATGCAATAATAAATAGTTATTAAAGTAAATATTAAAGTACATTTATAATAGCCACTGTAAAATTTAATTAGCAGCCAAGTTAAAGTCTTATTCAGCCAAGTGCCACGTAAACACATCATGGAATCATAGAATCAAAGAATCATAGAATAGTTAGGGTTGAAAAGGACCTTAAGATCATCTAGTTCCAACCCCCCTGCCATGGACGGGGACACCTCTCACTAAACCATGCCACCAAAGGCTCTGTCCAACCCGGCCTTGAACACCGCCAGCAATGGTGCAGGAATGAGAAGTCCTATCTGAAACACTTCAGCTGTTACAATGAGAAGCCAAAGGTTAAAATTCACCAGGAGAAGGGTGTAATCTGAACTGTGTGGTTTACGGCAACCCCATGGTAGGCAGACGTCACTGATGAAATGAGTTAATTGAGGAAGTTTGGGATCTGCAATGATCTTTCGGGTGATCCTGCATAAACACATCTTTCTATCTCTTCTATAGATATGGGGTGTTGTTGCACCGGTGATCTCTATGAGTATATAGTGGGAGGGGGAAAAAAAAAACGCATGTTGACTACCTGTTAGATGTATTTTGACAAATGAAAAACAACCGCGAAATCCCCAACCACAACCGCTTTAATCCCTTCTGGTTTTGTTGTTGACTTCACAAAAAACTCATGGAACTCTATTGAGTTTATATCATTATATCAGTCTGGTTTAGATATGGAAGACATTCCTCAGCCTAGATTTAGTTGCTTGCCTCAGTTATTTATTTTGAGGTGTTGAGATAAGAAGGCTGTTGATGCTCTGGTATCCAGGAGTAACAGTTGGTATTTTCTGCTCTTGAAAGGATTGCCAAAGACAGAAATACATGGAGCCCTAGTGGTGCAAAAGACTCAGAAATCTGTCTGAGCAGCTGTCAGTGCGATGAACATAGTGCGAATATGCAAAACGTTACTTTGGATTGCCAAAATCTTCAGTGGTTTTGGCACCCCTCAACTGTAAACCTGGATGTTTTGTGGATGGTGACAGTAATATCAGTGTCAGGCACCTCTGCAGCAAGCGGGAATATGCAAGGTCTTTTATTGCATGTTTGCTGAGATGTTGCCAACAGGATGGCAGTGGCAAGACAGGCATCAGTATGCTTCAGTGACTTCATATATAGATTATTCTTTAATTTAATTTAGTTTCACAGTCAAACAAATATGAAGCAACCAGTTTGCACTTTTCATAGTAAGGTGAAAGGAAAAAGACATGTTAAGTAAGAAGTATTCAGCTGCAGAAAGAGAGAAAGAATTCAGAAGACAGATTTGGGAAAAAAAGGAGGGGAAAAGCAAGAGGATATGGGATTTGCACAGTTATTCATTTCTGTATAAAATAAGCTATTCTATATAAAATGAATATTCTATATAAAATAGGAAATGTGCAAAGAAACAAGGATTATTCTTGTTATTGTTTAATTTTATGTAAGTGCATCTTTCAAAAAAGAAATTCTTTCAAAATCATGACACCTGAAGTTTTGCCATGATTCTTAATGGGATAGTATTCCCTTAAGTGCATTGTGGGCAAATAATTCAGTTGAGATAATCCATTTTAGAGTGGGAAGGCATTACTTCTGTCTTTTCCTCTACCTAACATACTGAAATGGAAGGGACAATCTTATCATAGAATCATAGAATAGTTAAGGTTGGAAAGGACCTTAAGATCATCTACTTCCAACCCCCCTGCCATGGACAGGGACACCTCACACTAAACCATGCCACCCAAGGCTCTGTCCAACCCAGCCTTGAACACTGCCAGTGATGGAGCATTCACAACTTCCCTGGGCAACCCATTCCAGTGCCTCACCACCCTCACAGTAAATAACTTCTTCCTCATATCCAGTCTAAAATTCCCCTGTTTAAGTTTGAACCCTTTAGCCCTTGTCCTTTCACCACAGTCCTTAATGAAGAGTCCCTCGGCATCATCTCTATAGGCCCCCTTCAGATACTGGAAGGATGCTATGAGGTCTCCACGCAGCCTCCTCTTCTCCAGGCTGAACAGCCCCAACTTTCTCAGCCTATCTTCATACGGGAGTGCTCCAGTCCCCTGATCCTCCTCTTGGCCCTCCTTTGGACTTGTTCCAACAGTCTTCTCTGATGTTTCATCATAGTCTCCATCTTGCTGAGACTAGAGCAATCATTTTAAGGTATTGGTAATAGAACAGCTAATGTATGTCCTGTATGGACTTCTCTGCTATAATACATGAGTTAAAAGATCAAATTTTTTTAATTTTTTTTTAAATCTATATCATTAATCACCAACTTCAATACCCAATGTTCAATATTCAATATGAACCAATATTCAAAGTCCATTGACAAGTGGCCTATGTGGGAAAGCTTTGTACCCTTTCAATTTTGACTGCTGTGTAACAGTTTTACTCACAGGCGTACAAAAGGAAGAGATAATTCAAAGACACACATAATTTTAGAAATACAGTTGTTGGAAAAATCACTATGTGTAATTACTAGGCAACTAAACAAAATACGACACAAAAAAAAAAATATAAAACACAACCATTAAAGTAAGAATCCAGAAAAACAAAACAAAACAAAAAAGTTGTTTCTTTATGTGCTTGATTAATTTAAATTAAGAATGTAAAGAGGCACTAGATTCTAGCCAATAATTATATAAAAATTTATCCTTTACTCCATATTATTCTGGAGACAGGAAAGAATAATGCAACCTCCACCACCACGAAGAAGTGAGATATACACTGCAGGAATACAAAAAAGGAATATTAAAGTGAACATGTTTTAAGAGAAACTATCTAATGGTGGAGGATTGGCACCTTTGTCTGGGCAGCGTACAGGAACAGTAAAAGCGAATAAACAAAATACAACAATGCATAAGGAACAGGGTGGTAAACCAATGGAAAATATAATGTAGCAATATAAATCAGTGACTCTGCCTCATCTAGAGTATCATTTTGTATATTTCAGCTCTGAAAAGGCACATCAAGATAAGTGTAAGCTGTCCAGAGGAAGATGATTAGAATGACTTAATAAACAAAAACTCTTTTCTGAAGGGAGATTGAGAAGATATGGCTGGTTTATTTTAAAGACAGCATAAAGAAAGACACAATACAAGTATATTTCAGTAATTTGCATAATAACTACAAGACAGAAGACCAAACAGAATCATATCAGTTGTCATCACTTCCTCAACTTTCCATTTCAGAGAAAAAGCACTACTAAAACCAGATGCAATACAAAGGTCATATTCTTCATATTTCAAGAAAAAACTTACCATGAAGACAAACAATTTTTGATGCTTTAGCTGCAAGGTACTTTTTCATAGGAAGTGGAAATATAGTTTTGTTCTTGTGTGGCAATAAATCTTGGAGGTGGGAAATGACCCAAAAGAATCGTCACAATTGCAAAGCCACACCATCATACCACCAGACGCAAACACAAACGCAAATATGTGTCAGTGGGGACGAGGTAAAAACTGATAAATAACAAAAAAGTCATATGGTTATTGGTTTTGATTTTGCAACAAACTTTGATGTAATCTTGTGCCAGTGAGCTTTTACAATGTTTTAAAAGCTGTCCAGATTTTTAAAGTTGTTCTCAAGGCACAAAAATTTAGAAGCGATTTTTTTAAAACTGTTTGTGCTACAGCTTCTTTATCATGTAAATGGAAATAAAAATCTTTCCAACAGGGCTGTTTCCAGGCTCACAGGATACGCAAAATATTCTATGAAACTTGAACAGAAGTGGTGTGCAAAATTGAGATGTACTATTATACTAATAAGATTTTTATAAACACATATAGAAAAGCTATACAGTTTCATCTGATTTTTAAAATTTAGTAGGTTTGGCTTGGCTTTGTAAGAAATTGCCTGAAATGTTCCATGTTCACAGCCTTTCAATAAAGTGAGCAATATATAACCCAGCAGAGATCTTCTATCTCAATAATTCACATATAATTTGTTAGTGCTATGAGAATTAAGCTCTTCTCACAGTCAGACTCCTTGTTCTCTACTTCACATTTTTGAGAGACATTTTGAGTTTATAAATCACTACAAATGTTACAACAAATTACTATACTGAAAACCAAGAAGAGCCATTAAAAACAAATTTGTCCCCAAAAGAGAATGGCCCGTGTTTCTTATTTTAAGAACATTATTTGTTCTTCGTGACATTATTTGTTTTAAGCACTTTAAAAGGTGAAAGTTATTTCGGTTTTGTATGTGTGAGTGTATGACTTTTTTTCACATTGGTAAGGATGTCAGTAGATTTCATTTAAATTTTAATTTCCAAGTCCTTGGTATAATGAGTCTTGCATTAGAAAGCTTGCTTTATGCAAACCAGACTACTACAAAGAAACAAAAGTGTTTGCCTTTAGCTGCTTATAAAGGATAACTTCCAGGTCATTGGCCCACCTGAAATTAAGTCTTTGTCTTTCTCAAGTACTGCTTAATGTACCATACATTCTTCTTCCCCTTCCCTGCTTTTTCTCTCAGCATATTTTAATTCTTACAAGCTATTATGTTTTTCATTGGACAAAGTCTACATCTTTTTATTCATTTCTAGAAGACAAAAAATATGGTTGACTGCAATACCTGTTGGCTGTTAATTACTCCAAATAAAGTCTCTTATACCTATAAATTGGAAATGATGACAAACAAGAATTAAGAGTTTGGAGAATTTTCCCCTAGTCTGTGAAAAATAAGAACAATAATAATTTTTGGAGCATGGCAAAGATTACTCTAAGTGGCAAAGTGGCAAGTTGAGAATAAAGACAGAGATATATCTTAAGAGGACCACGAAATATAGAGGGAATGAAGAGATTGTTCGCACTGGAAAAAAGCAATTATGATTATTTTAAGTATGGTGTCTGTTAGGTATGTGTTGCACACAAGTGATCAGGGACGTGTGTTCTCAGACCAGATACTGGAAAGATGTGTCTCATAGAAACACCTCATAGTCATGTGTCTGGAAAAAATTGTAATGTTTTGAGTTTTAACAAATACATATTTGATAAACAGGTATGATGAAAATATCTGATAAGTGATAAATGACCATTTTTCTTTCTGAGAAAGGACACACTAGGAGTAATTTTTAAAAAACTCTTAAAAATTCATTTGACCTACAAGAATGTGGGAACTCACTAGAGAATGTAAACAAAAGCTTGTCTGCCTTTAATTTATATGGCTTTACAATCAGTTTAAGTCATTCATTAGAGTTTTGTTATTGGGCAAATCAAAATTAATGTTTTGTAGAGTTTATAGTAGAAACTATGTATTTTTTATCCAATGCCAAAGCAAAGTAAGAATTTCTTAAGCAGAAGTAAGTTGCAAAAATATTTTCAAAGTAAGGAAAAATATTGGATGAAAATTTTTGCATTATCCTTTTATTGAATACGAAAAAATATAATGAAATGTGGGAGAGTTGGTTTTATTTTAAGTTTTTCTTTTATTCTTTTGTATTGTTTTTACTATACAGCTGAAGCAGAACAGCTTTGACTATGTATCAGGAAAAAGAGAGAAGGGGCCTTGTAAATGCTCCTGACATTAATTACTCAACATGTAGTCAGATTTATTGCAGTCGTTATCTCCTGCGCTTATAGGCTATACAGTGTCTTATGCCTTGACGCTATTTCTGGAACCTAAAGATCAGAAATATCATGTCTGGCTTTTTGCCATTTTGAATTAGATTGTGTAATTTTCCACAATTATGAAAATGAATGATGAATGAACTCTTCACTTAAATATGCTAAAAAGACGGAATTTTCATAAAAACATTCACTTCATCTTTAGGAAATAAAAAAAAAGCTGTTGGAGAAGTCATGTTTTAGTGACCTAGCTGACATTCAGGCCGCTAGTGTAGTCAGTTTAACTAGGAGATGACACTTTGTAGGCAAAAAAAAAAAAAAAAGATATTACCACTTTAGCATTCTTCCTACTTTCTGTAAGATGATTACAGGTCATAGCTTTGTTTGCACTGGTGGTGGTTTGAATTCTAATATTTTTATATTTGGTAAAAAAAATATTATTATGGAATAGACTAGAGATACAGAAATTTGAAATAAATTTCTCTTTTGTCTTTCCTAGTAAATAGCTTAGGTACTCACTGAATGAGTGATTAAAATTCTTTATTCCAAACACACCTTTTGTATCGTCCTGACAAAAATGTGGTGTTTCATACAATCTTAAGAGCTGTCACACAACAGCCATATAATTTACTATGGAGAAATAGGAGATGAGTTTATTAATTTATAAGTAGATATTGATGAATGTTTGGAGGGATGAAACAGCCTTTCTCCTACACTGTGGGATGGCTTTCAACCAAAATAATCCCAATATTATGAAGATTATACACAGTGCTGTACAATATCTTTGATTGCTTCTTCTACAGCTGATAACAATGATTTCCAGAACCAGAAGAAGGAACAAGTTTTTCTTCTTCTTTGTTTCCACCCCCCTAATATATTTTCACTACTTATATGGTCCTCAGTCTTCATTTATATGGAAGTCTAACCGTAGGTCTACAAGGTACATTCACCTTTTCCCATGCCCAGAAGAGAGTGAGAGTGTCTAAGCATTAACTAAGTGCTGACGTTATTCTAGACCATGGCACAAAGTCTTTCTAGAATGCTTTCTGCACTGAGCATTTGATGCTTAAGTTTGCAGCACTTCTCTGGAATTGGCTGCTTTGCATTCTCATTCTTATAATTTTTTCACAAATACTTTGGAAGGAAGCTTAACTGAACCAATAATACTTTACCACTCCAGCAAAAGACTAAAGAAAATGGAATAGCTATTTTTAGATGTGTCTTTATTAAAAATGTATGCCTTTATATTGTTACAAACATGTGCTAACACTGAATACCTTCTCATTTTTAAATGGATGAAAGCAACTTGAAACTTGTCATTAAGCTACAGTCCTTTCCTATTTGTGCAGTAGCACAGAGGTCTTGGTCCTTTATATGAAGTTCACCATAACTTTTGACATAGCTGCTTCTTCAGCCATACTCAGGAGAAAAAAAGTAGGTAAATAGTTGACAGAGTTAGGCTGTGTACTTTACACTCCTCGGTGAGACACATAAAGGCTACACCAATTGAGTATAGTTAAACACAGTTAATTGTATTTTAAAAACAAAAATTTTTTTTAAATATTTAAATGCTCAAGCCTGATACCAGCCAGAACTACCAAGAAAAATACAGTTTTGTATGAGCACTGTTTCTATGAAACTAGCATTAACCCTCAATGATGACATTGCTTGGTTTCATCAACTCTAGTGAGGCTGAAAGAGGGACTTGAATAGCCCTCTAAATGTACTAACTAAACTTAATGTCTTCTTCCATTTATTTTATCAGTAATGTCAATGAAAAATTAAAAATTAAATTGCAAAAGAATCAAAAAACCCACCGCTTATTCATTCTTTTTAATGAGTTTTTTTCTAGAAAAGAAGAAACATTTTAAACCATGCAGATTTGCAAGTCTGTTACTTTAAAAGAATACCAAATAGTTAAATAAATGTGGATGAAACAAAAGTAATGTGGTGCTCAAAAATCAATGAACTCTGCAAAGATGTTACAGCAGGTATACTACTGATAAGCTACAGCTTAAAGTTTTAAAAGGTCATTTGCAATTCATACAGAAACCTATGTCTGTGCTGCATGTACTTTAAAAGGTTGTGTGCAACAAAGCAGAAAAAGAAATTATTTCAATCTGCTAAATATTGTTCTGATACAACCTTCTGAGACAAAAATGTTAATTTAGTACCTGCGGCATTTGGATCATTCTGTTCTTGCAATTATTTGCCTATTTTACATGGTCATGTGGCAGTCTATTTAAAATACAGTAGTATTTTATGGTAGAGGAAAGTTCTATAGAAAAAGCAGGCAATTTGAATTTCTAATGAAGATGTCTACAGAGATATGTTCTACTATTCTGCAGAAAATAAGTGTACTTCAAGCAAACTAATATACTCTTTTTCAAAGAGTGAATAGATGTGAGTGTCATAAACATCTAGATAATGCGGGCAAATTATTTGGACACTCTAAACTAGAGTCATTGCAGAATTAGAGAGAGAGGCAGAAACAGAGCCTGAAGTCATGCAAGAGCTGGGCCACTTCCCAGCATGAAACCGTCCAGCTTCCAAACTGACGTTATTGATGCACTGGCATCTGAGCTGTAAGCTGCCAGAATGGCATCTTATCATAGCAGAATGGAAAACAGACTTCTTCCCACCATAAATGCTGTCTTTACTGGTATGTGAGACTGGCAGTGGTAAACAGCTTTTGTGCTGGCTCTCCACACCATAATTTATGATTAAGAAATGAAATCTTAAGTAGACAGCTAGATTTTGTTCAGCTGCTCTAATAGTTGAACAAGGCAGAACATTTACTGTTGGAAGATGCAAACTACTAAAACGTTGCCTAAATTAAAAAAAAATATAAACAAAAAACCCATGACCTGGCAACCACACACCAGCAAATTTTAAAGAATGAAGATTTGCAACTTTGGCAAAAATGCATGTCATATTTCGTTTAATATGATAATATGGTTTCATTACTTTTTAACTGAATTATACTTAGCTAATACTAACTAAGACTCCTAATTTTATAGGAAGCCCTTTCACAATGCAAGAAATCTTAAGTGATCGACTAATTTGAAGAGCTTTCTGAATGTCAAGAATTATGTAAATGAAACTCCTAGTCTATTTAATGTTCTTCTAACGTAATTTTGTGAACTGTGTCCAAAGAATTCAGTAAAGTATGCTGAGTTACTGCAGTAATACAAGGTGTAAGATTTCTGCAATGAGCATTTTTCTGCTCTTTCTTTTGCCTTTAGTGTTTGTTCCATTATTCTTGAAAATAGTTTCTAAAAGCACCATTCTACACTGGTTTGAGAACTGTATGTACAGTTTTAGTTTATTCAGTGGAACTTCTTTATATACAAAGGAAATTATCCTTTAAATCTTAAAAACGTGTGAGTCTGATCATGTTGTTATTTCAGTGGCATAAATATTGTCATCAGGATTTACTTGCCTTCCCCCAAGTCTGAAGCAGTAAGGACTGTATTTCCATCATTTTTCATAGGTCTGTCTTTCAGCTAAGAGCTTTCTTATTTATTCTATTCATAAATATATGTTGGTACTACAAGGACTACCCAGAGCAGATGGGTCTCCCAGGTGAAGTCAGGTACTCCAGAACACTTCCTGGAGATGCCTTGAACTTGATTTTAAGAGTTTGCATTAGCAGGGTTTTTATGGTACCTCTCCAGATAACTCACTGTAGTGTTGCAATACACTTTCAGTCACTATATTCTACTAATGTCTTTAGGTCTAATTTATTTCTCTTTCTACTTGTCTTACACGCTGTTGAAAAGAGGTAAGAGTCTGAAAGCCATTACCTCATTTATCTTCAGTCTTTAGCAGGAGAAAAAATCAAATTCTTTCAATTGTGTTTTTCAGATCACTTTTGTTTCATTCTTCAGCATCTCTTGCAACTAGTCCCCAAGTGGTCCTGCCTTCATTTGATCACTGTGAGATCAATATAGCAATTTAAAATCTCCCAGCTCCAGCATCAGTGGATATTAGAAAGTTCAGGCAAGTGATTCCCAACTAGGCAGTGCTGGGAAATTTTTATGCTTAAATACAATCCATTGGACAGGGTCCTACCACCATAAGGAGATCTATAATGTGTGGCAAGAGCTAGTTTCTTATATATACTTGCACTAGCATTGATCATGTCAGTGTTGGCATCAGGCATATCAGCTGGATGTTGAGTTTATCCCCCAGCACTATCTCTGCTGACCAAAGGTAGTCCTTGAGTGTTTTCATTGCACCATTGATTGCTGCAAGAAAATGGCGTCATTTCTTATCTCACCAGTGAACTTTACTCTCTTACACAGAGTTGTTTTGTTCGTAGCATCCCTGCTTCCAGACAGCCCTTCTGCAGTCAAAACATTTTGCCATCCATGCCAGGTCCCTCTTGGTCATAAATTGCCACTGCTGTGTGGTTGCAGGTTGAATTTTCTCTCAACCAGGCAAAGAACAGCTCCAAATCCACAACGTTATGGAGGAGGCTTCTGTGAAATGTAAAATTTGAATATTGCAGAACATGTACCATTGAACTATAAATTTACAGACCCATTCTTTGCAGCATGTATCACTTTAGCTGCACTTTTAATCCAATTACTCATGCTCACAAGCATACATTAGTAAAGCATGTCCTTGAGAAGTAGTTTATTAATATCATAATCACAGCTTGACGACATTAAGTAAAATTTCCTAAGTAAGGCCCAAATATTAAGACCCTAAATCTTTTTTTTAAAGGTACTTACGTGCATGTGCAATTGTCTCCAGCAGTTAGGAAAGAAGAGTTTAAGTGCCCATTTATAAAAAAAAAAAAAAAAAAGACAAAAAAAGAAAAGTCTGCTGTGGCTATAAAAACAGTAAATGCCTGATTATTCAGCTATAAAAGGCATCTACTGCTTCCATTGTCTTTAACTAGAGTGGAATATTTTCTGTACCTTAAAAAGTCAGTCTCCAGTGTGTATCCAGGACATTTTACTACATATGATTCTATGTGAAACTCAGCTTTCTCTATCCAGACTAAGCATTATATGTCTGGTTGACTGAACTTTTGATTTACTTGACTAGTTGTGACAAAACTACTAATTTTATTGCTCTTTTTACCTAATTTCCTTCAAAGCTCAGTACCTTCTGCCACCTACTCCATTCCTCAGGATATGACCACATTTCTCAGGAATTCTTTTCTCTGATTGCCTCTGTTCACCTCTCAACATGTGTATTAGGGAAAACCTAAATATTTACACTTTTGTGACTCCAATCGTAGCATCACAGAATCCTGGAATGGCTTGGGTTGGGAAGAACCTTAAGGCTCATCCAGTTCCATCCTCTTGCCATGGGCAGGGACACCTTCCACTAGACCAGGTTCCTCCAAGTCCCTGCCAGCCTGGCCTTGAACACTGCTAGGGATGGGGCAACCACAGCTTCTCTAGGCAACCTGTGCCAGGACTTCACCACCCTCATAGGGAACAACTTCTGCCTAAGATCTCTTCTCAATCTCCTCTCTGTCAAGCTAAATCCATTCCCCCTTGTCCTGTCCCTACAAGCCCTTTTCCAAAGGCCCACTCCAGCTTTTGTGTAGCCCCTTTAGGCACTGGCAGCTGCTCTAAGGACTCCCCTTAAGGAGCCTTCTCTTCTGGAGCCTGAACAAGCCCAGCTCTTTCAGCCTGTCTCCAGAGCAGAGCTGCTCCAGCCCTCACAGCATCTCTGTAGCCTCCTGTGCACTCTCTCCAACAGCTCCACGTCCCTCTTCTGTTGTTGCCCCAGAGCTGGATGCAGGACTGCAGGGGGGGGTCTCTCCAGAGTGTGGCAGAGGGAGAAAATCCCCTCCTTTGAACTGTTTGCCATGCTGAATATGGTAATCTCTTTGGTCTCACTAAGGACAACACAGGGATGTTGAATTATAAAGAAGCTGAAACTTAAATTGTTCACAAAAAAAAGAAAAAGCATGAAAACACACTGCATTTTTTACTCAGCCATAAACAGCAGTCACAAAAGGTTTATTGGTGGTTTTTTTTTTTTTTTTTTTGTTTTGTTTTGTTTTGTTTTGTTTTGTTTTGTTTTGTTTTTCTTTTGTTTTTGGCACAGGTAACATGTACATCTAAAGTTTGTCCTCCTTTTTCTTGTGTCAATGCAATATAATATAGCAATGATATTACTTCTCCCTTTATATATTTATGGGAATAAAATTCTTTTTACAAATGTTCTTAATTTCTCTGGCTCCAGAATATTCAACATCTAAAATTGAAGATAACATTTAAATTGAATTTTCATTTTACAATTAAATGTAAAAATAATTCGACATATGGGACAACGATGATACAATTCTTAATTGTAAAAGGAGAAGCTATCCAGTAAGAAATATTTTCTAGTAGGTTTCTTTCACATGGATTTCTGGAGAAAGAAAGTCTTGAAATCATCACAAAAAACTCTGCTTCAGAAGAGTGACCCCTTACCCAGATTCTTTGAGGTTTAATGGACAAATATTTGGGAAGAGAAGAACATGCTACTTCTGCCAAGAAGAGACTAAGATTTATACTGTCCCACTGAAGCACAAAAATTTCTTTTAAATTATGGTAATATCTTGAAGAAAAATCCCCAATGGTATGAAAAACTATTCTCATTAAATATCTTCCTAACTTTTCGCTGCCATGAAGTCAAATTTGAGTGCTGAAAACATGGTAAGATTAGACCTGAAAGGAAAACATACTGAGAGGTATGTACGCATTAAAAGGAGTTGAAAGTTTCTCTGTCTAAATGAAAGATTTTGAAAGCTAAAATCACATGGTTTGTGATGGGTGGTGTTGCATCATATTAAACACCAAAAAGTTACTGCTACAATATCATGAACTTCTGGTCATTTACTTATTGTACCGTGTGAACTGGAATAATCTAATACTAGTTAGCATTTGAACTTGGTGAAGAGTTACTTTATTTGACAAGGTTATCTCACCTAAAATCAATTTTTCCTTCCAGTGTTCATATTATCCCATCCAGCAGACTTGTTTGAGCTTTTAAACAATAAGACTTTGTAGTAAAGTGTTAAACTGCCTAATTTGCTAGCAGTCAGCATTTCAGAAAGCAGTTTCTATGTTAATATTTTGGAATTATCATATCTTTCAGGTGCACTGAGAAGAATGAACTGCAATCTTATACTGGATCTCAGAGTACTCATTAGAAACTCATTAAGTATTACACCATTTTCCTTTCAGGAGCAGTTTGGTGTGTGGCCATCCAGTTCTTCAAATGCTATAGATCAATAGTAATGAGATATTTTTAATCCTTTTTCTTTTTTTTTCGTATGTGAAACTTTGACCTATGAATAACAATCAACCAATCTGCTAAATGGATGCAAAAGCAGGATATGCATCAAGATGAATTGATTTAAAACTAGTAACACAAAGTATTCTGGTGCACTGCTGTACAAAAAGAACTGGATTTATATGTGAGCTAAGGACAGACCTTTGCTCTTTGCAGGTTCTGACATGCAGAACCAATAAAGCTGATGTCAGGGGTGCCTCAGACACAAATGCCACTTCCAAGGGAATTCCCTCTATAAAGATTATGAAAAAAAGGAGGGATGTAATGGGTGAACAGTGGAGTTTAATTTGTTTTAGTTTACATAGAAACCAGCTATTTTAAAAATTTCAGTTAATATGTTTTTTACCATTCTCTTTTTTTTTGTATCCTTTTTTTTTTTTTTTTTTTTTAGCAGTTGGATATTTCATAACACTTGAAAGAAATTTCCTTCTAACTATATTGATGTTTTTTGGTTGGCAAGAACACAAACATAAAAATAACTTAAGCAGCACAAATTTGAATAGTAATTTCTGTGAGCAATTTGTAGATTAATATATAATCCAGTGTAAAAGTTATGCCTTAGACTACGTTACCCACATATTATTTAAAATATATAGAATCATAGAATAGTTAGGGTTGGAAAGGACCTTAACATCGTCTAGTTCTAACACCCCTGCCATGGGCAGGGACACCTCCCACTAAACCATGCCACCCAAGGATATGTCCAATCCAGTCTTGGAACACCGCCAGCGATGGAGCATTCACAACTTCCCTGGGCAACCCATTCTAATGCCTCACCACCCTTACAGGAAAGAATTTCTTCCTCATATCCAGTCTAAACTTCCCCTGTTTAAGTTTGAACCCATTGCCCCTTGTCCTATCACTACAGTTCCTCATGAAGAGTCCCTCCGCATCATACCTATAGGCCCCCCTCAGATACTGGAAGGATGCTATGAGGTCTCCACACAGCCTTCTCTTCTCCAGGCTGAACAGCCACAACTTTCTCAGCCTATCTTCATACGGGAGGTGCTCCAGTCCCCTGATCCTCCTCGTGGCCCTCCTTTGGACTTGTTCCAACAGTTCCATGTCCTTTTTATGTTGAGGACACTAGAACTGCACACAATACTCCAAGTGAGATCTCAGGAGAGCAGAGTAGAGGGGCAGGATCACCTCCCTCCACCTGCTGGTCACACTCCTTTTGATGCAGCCCAGGATACGGTTGGCTTTCTGGGCTGCTGTCATGGGTTCAGCAGCAGCAGTCATTTTTCTGCTTCTTGGTAGCTGCTGCAGTGCTGTGTTTTTGATTTTGGGCCTCGGAACAGCGCTGATAACACCAGTGTATTCAGTTACTGCTTGGTAATGTTTTGGACTGACCAAGGATTTTCTGAAACTCACACTCTGCCAGGGAGGAGGGGAAGCTGGGAGGAAGTAGAGACAGGACACCTGACCCAAACTGACCAAAGAGGTTATTCTATACCACAGCACGTCATGCCCAGGATGGAAAGCGGAGAGCAGAGACCTGGAATGCTGGGGGTGCACTGCGTGGTCAGGCTTGGTATTCAGTGGTGAGAATTGTATTCTTTCCTTTTATTTGCCTTGTCATTATTATTATTGGTGGTAGCAGTAGTGGTCTTGTGTTATACCTTAGTTACTAAACTGTTCTTATCTCAACCTGTGGGAGTTGCATTCTTTTTATTCTCCTCACCATCCCTCCGGGAGTGGGGGGAAGAAAGAGGGGGAAGTGACTGAGAAAGAGACTGTGTGAGTTAGAGAAGCTTAAACCACGACAGTTCTTTTTGGCGCCCAACGTGGGGCTTGAAGGGTTGAGATAATGACAGGATTAATAGCCACTCGTCACAATGCTGATTTATTGGCTCTCAAAGTTGTTGCTCTTGATTCTCTTGAGTTCATGGTTTCAGCCTGTTGTACAGCCCAGCTCCGTGGTGGTCGAGAGCATTCCCCAGCAGCCACCTGCAGAACCCCGTGAGCCTGAGCCCCAGGAGGATGCAGGAGACCGCACAGCACTTCCCACCAAGGCAGAGGAGGAAGATCTGGACTCAGACAAAGAGCAGCTGGTGGTGAGAGAGCCCGCAAGCACAGCAGCTACACCAGCCCCAGTGACAAGTACAGTAGCATCATTTGAGAGCTCTGAAGGGTTTGAATGGCCTTTGGGTATCCTTGAGACCTGCCTGCTGATTGTGATGGGGATCAGCGTGTTGGTATGCATACAGAATGTGTTTTACCCACAACCATTTCATCTGCTCCCGAGAGTCAAGCAGAGTGGGGTGTGGGCCTTGTCTGTGGTTAGTCTACGACGTAGGATGACCAAGAGATTTTCCCTGAGGCTGGACAGTCATGAGTGGCAGGGTGTGTGGGACAGTATGGGCAAGTATCTAGGCCACTGGGCCCCTCCAGTGCTTTGGAAGTGTCGGAGACGGAAGGCAGCTATATGGAGCCCCCAGCGACAAGCTGCAGAAACTGCTGGAGGGGAGGGTGAATTATTTTGAGCCTGGTGGCCCCATGACACCTCAGGCCATCAGGGCAGAGATGCAACATATAGATGGACTCATGATCGAGGGGTGGACTTAGCAATGGACACTGTGGCCCAGGTTATTCATGAGTGTGAACTTTGCACACAGCCTCCCTGCTCTGAAAGATGGTTACAGAAGATGGAGCCTGATATCATGGACTGAATGGACTCAGCAGCTTTATAGGGATTGGTCCATGCACTAATGGATGTTCTCTCTCCCTCTGTGTATGTGTGTATGTATGTATATATATATATAAATATGTGATGGTATATAGAAAATGTGGGATCTGAGCATGACGTGAATGGTATGGAATAAGGGGTTGATACTGTCATGGGTTCAGCAGCAGCAGTCATTTTTCTGCTTCTTGGTAGCTGGTGAAGAGCTGCGTTTTTGATTTTGGGCCTGGGAACTGCGCTGATAACACCAGTGGTTTTAGTTACTGCTTAGTGATATTTTGGTCTGACCAAGGACTTTCTGAGTCTCATGCTCTGCCAGGGAGGAGGAGAAGCCGGGAGGAAGGAGAGACAGAACACCTGACCCAAACTGACCAAAGAGGTTATTCCATCCCACAGCGCATCATGCCCAGCATGAAAAGGAGAGAGCAGAGACCCGGAAGGGTGGGGGTGCACTGCGTGTTCAGGCTTGGTATTAGGTGGTGAGAATTGTATTCCTTCCTTGTATTTGCCTTGTCATTATTATTAATGGTGGTAGCAGTAGTGGTCTTGTGTTATACTTTAGTTACTACACTGTTCTTATCTTAACCTGTGGGAGTTGCATTCTTTTGATTCTCCTCCCCATCCACCCGGGAGTGGGGGAAAAAAAAAAGTGGGGAGTGAGTGAGAGAATGGGCTGCGTGGTTTACAGCTTAAACCATGACAGCTGCAAGCACACACTGCCGGCTCATGTTCATTTTTTATCAACCAAAATATGCAGATATTCATAGTAGCTGGATATGGAGATGACTATTTCCAAACAACATGTGAAAAGAATTATGAATTATTTGCTGATATTTCATCTAGTCACCAAGATTTCTCAATGATGAGTTTGTTTTGTGACAGACTGCTCAGCTCCTTTCTTTCTGATCCTGACTTGTTTAGCATCAGCAGTGCAGAGGAGGAGCAACAGTCTAATGACACAGACCCCACTAATTTCTCTGTGAACCTGCAGTTAAACACAGCATCAGATTCAAATTAATAGCAATTATGAATATTTAGTAATATTAAAGTGTTTCTGAGAAATACATTCCTCATTTTGGTCTAAAAAGAATAAGAACAAAATGGGTTCTCTGGTTTGACAATATGATGTTGATAAATAAAAAAAAAAAGACCAAAAAAACCCTAAAAACCTGGAAAATGATGCATTCCCACTACCATTTACTGGTTTCCATAACTATTAAAAGGGAGTATATCATAACCTGGAAGGTGAAGGAAGAACTGATAAGCAGAATAAAACTGTTGGGACACTCTTTCTACAAGGCAAAGAAGAATCTGAAAAAGAAAGAAGAAAGATGTTTTCTTTCCATTGTGTGTATGACACTGAGTTTCACAGAAAGTCAGGCAACCTAAACCTTGTTTGTGGTAAACTCCTAAGCTAATGAGAGATAAAATAAATCCCTATATAAATGTATATACGTATGGTCATGGATGGACTATTTAGATAGGCTTATTCCCTGGGGAATCTTTCTGCTTCTCAGTCCTCCTGAAAGGCAGCTGATACTTTTCAGTTTTCTAGTATTTTAACACTATGGAGAATTTAATATGTTTTTATATTGTCTTTTACAGGAACTCAAATGCCATGAAACATTTGCTTTCAAAGCTGTGGGAGTTTCTCCACTGTTTGCCTTTAAGAATTCCCACTCTGCAATTTCTTTGCATATTGCCTGTAGTTGTTCAATATTTACCTGTTATATTCAGGCTAAGGTGGTGTTAAGGCTTTAAGCTCTAATGTTGTTAATTGCTGTTGTTATCTGTTGTTAAACAGATACATTAAAAATAAGGATTAAATAAAGCTGGTAACTGATTCTGATGGGAACATTAATGCTTGTGTTTGCATGAGCATTCAGAATACGCAGTAACTATACCTTAGTTAACTGTCCAACTAATAGCATATTAATTACACCATGTAGTTCTTCTGTGCAGCAAAATACGAACACCCACATGCATTTGAAAAACAGCCTCAACATCTTAATGTTCTTTATTTCTTAGCATGTCATTTTTCCCCTATCTTTGGGCACTTTTATTGCCTCTCTCAGCCAAGGGAGTTTCTTCAAACCTTACTAGTACTTATGGGTTCTGAATTTTGCTACTTTTTTTGTTTGTTTGTTTTTCTAATTGATGTAATTACGCTGGAAAGCTAGAAAATGAGAGATGATTTGATGCACCTGATGGAATAACATTTTGTTATGCAGTGTCAACTGACCAAGGTATGCTTGGTTGAAAGTTCGTTTTCAGAGAAAAAAAAAAATCTGAAATATGAATTAATTTTTATGTTTAAATGCATCAGGTACTCCACAGTTCCAGTGCTCAGACTTCCCTGCTGGTCACCTAATTCACTATACAATCTCAGCACAGCCTGTCTTTCTCAATAAAGAGGAGGAAATATCAAAGTGTCATTGGGAAAGATTTGTGCGACAAGGAGCAGACGCCTTAACAAGTGTATTATTCATCTTTGAACATTCCCCCACTCACAAGGCTTAAGATTTGGGTCCATGGAAGCAATGAAAAAGATTCAAAAGAGGTTTTTATATGGACTAAATTAATTTTCTTGATGTAACACAAAAGGCAATCAACTTCAGAGCAGAATTTAAAAAGTTAACTTGAAGGATTAGAGCAGTTTGGTTGTGAAGTATGCCCAGAAATCTCAGTTTGAGAGAGGATGTTGGATTTCTTCTAATTATTACTGGTGCCATAAAAAGCACAAGGTTGAAATGTTTGAAAATTAGGTGTGCTCACATAATATCCAACTCATTGGTTTCCCATCTAAAAAGAGAAAGAACGGACTGGTGAGTTCTTTGAGGGTATGAATCATGAAAATCTCTCATCTAAAGACTGCTATTAGTTTAGCTTTCTGCAGACATGTTTTTTAAAGTCCCTTAAGTAAGCCCAAAGGCAGCTGAAGTGCTGCAGGATATACCTTCATATGGTAGGAAAAGTTCATCCAAGTAGATGAATTCCCACACAAACTGAACTTTTCTCTTTCCCTGGATGCCTGTGGAGGCTTTGATGCTGTGATGCAGGGCAATGGAGGACTCTCAAGAACATGCAGGACATCTTTGCTATTCAGAAAAAGTGGGAAGCAGGGTATGCTTACCCAGTCACAGTGAGAAGCAATTCTCTTGATGGTTGTCTACAAATGGTTCATCTCTTCAGGCCAGAAGAGAAAAAGTCAAATACCACATTAGCTAAATCCTTTCATAATTCCTTTTTAGCATTCTAGTACTACCTGATTCTATCCAAAACCAGCAATGCCTGTCTTGGGCCTAAATGTGAAAATATCAGAAAAGATGCTGACAATACTGGCCAAAACGGAGTCCTACTTTCTATCTCATTTAATCATCTGGAAAAGTGTTATAGTTCCAAATATCTAGTTACACTTTCTTAAAACACCTAAAGTAAAAAATAAACATTTTATTAATAATATATTCTTTTAATACAAATATTTGTCTATGATATTTTTGCACCTACTATAAAAATGTGGGTTTTTTTTTGTTGTTTTCTTTTTTTTTTTTTTTCCTACTTATGCAAGCAGGTTCTGCAATAGAAATCATGCTATGGATCTCCCAAAACTACAATGAAAATCTGATGTTGAGAGTCACACTTCAACTACATTGTGTTAAAGAGAAGCTAGGCTATACGAGGGGGTTTGGTTTTGGGCTTTTTGAGGTATGACGAAGGTGCACATCAAGCTAAAACTATAGTTGGCATAGCTCTTTCCTCCTACACAACTACAACAGTCCTGAAAAATTAAATACGTTCAGAAAGGCAAAGAAACCCTTGAAGAAATGAAGATAAGATTAAATTTACCTTTCAGACTGCCTGAATAATTTATTCTCATCTGGTCATCTTATCTGATGCTCAGGATTACAGTTTAACCTCAAAGTTGCTGACAGATGAAAGTAGGTGGGTGAGGAGCCATGTTCAGAGAGCTGCTTTCCTGAACAAAATATTTTCTGGTACAGTTAGGCACAATATATACAAATGACATAGAGAAATGCTACCACCATCCATTCAGTCAATAATTCACCAAAACAGGATGAAAAATAATACCTGTGCCTCATGCATAATTTTACTAACGGAATAATTTCATTTCCCAGAAAGTGAGAGGCAACAATATTTCCTCTCATCCTCCAAAGATCCCCTAGTCACAGTTAAAGTTAATAACCAGTCTTATTTCTTGAAAAATTGTGTCCCTAATAGGCTGACAGGGCACATTCGATATACAGAGTGAGAAATTTTAATTTTAATTCTTACCCTTTATAAACAGGAAGAATAATTTGTCTGCTTATAGTGATTATGGTCAAATGCCATGATATGTTTCCAGTGAAATAGTTTCAGCTAATGGTTAATGATATGCGCCTGATGAATTATGAAGACTTTCTAAGTCCTTTAGATTTCCGAAAGCAAATATATGAAATCAGCAGATTCGGTTACCATGGACTAAAGGTCTACCAAGGAAGGAAAAATAGCAAAATTCTTCCTTTGTTTTTTCAGTATAATGACATGGAGCTTCGTCAGCTTGATTCAATCTGCAGAACAGCACAAGGTCATACAGAATATGCGCAAGCATATGCTTTTTTTCAAGCAACAGAATTTTGAGTAAGGTACAATCACATCTGTTGGAAATATGATCTGTGATGTCAAAACTACAAGCCTGAAGAGCCTTGTGCTTTTATAAGCCTTAGACTTAATTGTCAGCTAGAGAAAAGGAAAACTCAGTATCAGTCACCTACTTATCAAAAGCATCCATACTTTCAATATTGAAGAACATGAGACACAGAATATATGAACTTAAAGATTAGTCTATGTGCTAGTTATATCATCAAGCTGTGAGAATTGCATAGAAATTTCCAGATGCCTTTGATTTACATAGGGCTGTTTTGTATCAGAATAGCTGTTCTCTGCTTTTTAATTGGCAGACCACTGCAAGTTAGATTAAAAGTACAAGCAGACCTCTGCTGAAATTAAATCAGTGGAAAATAATATGAACAACTTTGCCAAAAATCATAGTAGCTTAGACTCCTTAGAGGAATAAAAATCCACACATAATAATAGAAACCAAACAAGGCATTAGAAATTAAATATTATCCTTATTAAAACAGGTGTTTAACATCACTTTTCTTTCCCTGGTGGATTTTCATTAATATCGTATCTGGTCGTTACCAAGAAAGTTGCTTGGACTCTTAATGGTATGTTTACTATATGCATGTGACATAGTTTAAACCTTTATTATAGAATGCAGAACCTAAAGGTTTGCCTCTTATCTTTCTTTTCTTTGTATTTGTTATTTTTTCTCCTTTATCTGTAATAATAACTAGTAGATCCTCAAAAAACATAAGAGGTATGGTAAAAGGCTGTTTATAAACCTTAAAAACATCTAATAGAATATTGATGAATAGGTCATAGAATCATAGAATCATAGAATAGTTAGGGTTGGAAAGGACCTTAACATCATCTAGTTCCAACCCACCTGCCATGGGCAGGGACACCTCCCACTAAACCATGCCACCCAAGGATATGTCCAATCCAGTCTTGAACACCGCCAGCGATGGAGCATTCACAGCTTCCCTGGGCAACCCATTCCAATGCCTCACCACCCTTACAGGAAAGAATTTCTTCCTCATATCCAGTCTAAACTTCCCCTGTTTAAGTTTGAACCCATTGCCCCTTGTCCTACCACTACAGTTCCTCATGAAGAGTCCCTCCGCATCATCCCTATAGGCTCCCCTCAGATGCTGGAAGGATGCTATGAGGTCTCCACGCAGCCTTCTCTTCTCCAGGCTGAACAGCCCCAACTTTCTCAGCCTATCTTCATACGGGAGGTGCTCCAGTCCCCTGATCCTCCTCTTGGCCCTCCTTTGGACTTGTTCCAATAGTTCCATGTCCTTTCTATGTTGAGGACACCAGAACTGCACACAATACTCCAAGTGAGGTCTCACGAGAGCAGAGTAGAGGGGCAGGATCACCTCCCTCGACCTGCTGGTTACGTTCCTTTTGATGCAGACCAGGATACGGTTGGCTTTCTGGGCTGCGAGGGCACACAGCCAGCTCATGTTCATTTTCTCATCAACTAAAACCCCCAAGTCCTTCTCTGCAGGACTGCTCTGTATCTCTTCTCTGCCCAACCTGTAGCTGTGGCTCCCTGATTCAAGCCCCTGGTAGGCAACACACCTCCCTTGAGCCTGGGTCAGGCCGACAGATGGGTGCCTCTGTTCCTTTCAGTGTAGTGTCCCCTACTACTACGGCCTGCCACTTTTTCCTGGCAGCACCAGTAGAGATCTTGTTTACCAGTGGATCAGCTGGTTGTTCCTGGTGGGAGTGTGGTTCCTCATCAGCCCCCTGCAGGACAGCAAAGCGGCTCTGGGTGGGGACAACAGATTTAGGAGGAAGCCACTTGCTTTTAATTGTCCTCTTCCTCCTTTTTTTGTTGTCTTTTTCTGTTACCCTTTCCCAGCTTCCTGGGTTAGCGGCCTCCTTTCCCGCGTGAGCGACAGTAGACTCTTGAGGCCCCTGCACAGTCTGGTCCTGGAGCAAGCAGTGCTTCTTCCTCTCAGCTTCCCTGACACCTTTCAGCCTAGTAACAGCATCCCACAGCTCAGCCAGCTGCTGCAGGAGGACCTCCGCCAGGAGCAGAGAGTGCAGCCCTGCCCATTGCGCACCCTCTCCTCAGGAGAGCAGTGCAGGCGCTCTCTACACTCTGAGCTCCGCACTGCATCCTCCCCTCTCATCTGCTCTGTCTGAGTGCCTACACTGGCCACCACTGGGGCAGCCAGAGCAGAGTTCCCAAACCGGAGCCTGGTCATACGGTGAGTGTTCATCATTCCTCTCACCATCCTGCTCTCCTGCCCACTTGAACTGCCGTACAAACTGCCTCAAACTCCCCCTGTTTGCCCGCCCTGACTTAATGTAGAATTTTGAACGATAAGTATTCAAAAATAAAAGTCAAGTTTTTGTTAGGCACTTGTCCAGTCACAACAGGGGGAAATACAAAGAGATAAAGTATGAAAATAAAATGCAAAAAACAAAAAAAAAAAAAGAGAGCAAAGCAAAAAAAAAAAAAAAAAAAAAAGAGAACAAAGAAAAGAACAGACTTGTAAGTTACCATATAGAAAACCATTTTACAGTCCCGTAAGCAATCCGTTATAGACATTCTCTCTTTTATCTTTGTCCTTTTAGCCATGATATTTGCTTTTTGACCTTAACGAAGTCCTACCTTGATGGTTACAGATCATGGAAGATTCCTGGAAATTCAGAGCCATTCATATGATGACAGTTAGCTCTCCACATTGAGTCTACTCCCAGTTAATTCCCAGCCCAGCTTCATGTGGAGCCACTGAGTAATCAAGATTTACATGGCAGCTGTAACCTCCATGAAACATGATATGGGAGATAGGATCCATATGTTTAGTTAATAAAGTTAAATTTATACAGGCTTCCCCAAATAGCTTCTTAGATATTCTTATATGTAAAAGTCATATCCCTCCTTAGTTTAGTTTGTGCCTTTAAGTCATGGTTTTATATCTTAAAGGACTTCTCTGTGCCAGAAACACAATAATACTCTACGACTGAGGAGGACCTGTGTCTGTGCAGAGGTATGCTCTCAAGTGGAAAGTATTTCCTAATGGCGGTAAACCACATGTGGAAAAATTCTACTGAAATTAATTTCCTTTACCTGACTTAATGCTGGTTTAGTTATTTCATCCTAGTTTTAGTTATTTGTTTGTAGTAATGCATAGTCATAGCAGGAGTTGAAGAATGGTGGTCTTCCTTCAGGTAATGTTATTTAAATCCTCCCCATAAAAGTAATTTTACTGGGTATAAACATAGCATGGCTGTGAAGGAGAAGACCTGTGATTGACAGTTTACATACTTACATTTTTAAATTAAGTCAAAAGAAGTAATTTCCTAAAACAAGAGGAATACAGACCTTTTACTTCTCAAAACAGAAAGATGCTAGTCTGGCAAATAGAAACTTCTTCACACAATCCTTTAAAAAAACCTATCCCACTTTTTACAGAATGGTGTAGTATATATGTTCAGACCTTTTGTATCCTATCTTTAAATTCCAAGTGGGAGTAAGGAGAATCTCCTAGACATACGTAAGGCATCCACTTTTCTGTTCCGCCAAAGACTGGGCAAGGAGAAATGTGTTCCAGGTCTAATTTCCAGAGGTGTCAAAGAATGGGGCAGAACATGTGAAAAACTCCTAGGTTTCTCTCAAGATAATTTTATACAAAGGCATAAATGACTATACCATGAAAACAACAACTGCAGTATATGTGAGAGTGATGCTTACTTTATTTGAGCTAAACAGATGGCCAGCTGTTGTGGTTTAAGCCCCTCACACAGTTTGTTCATTCATTCCCCCTTCTTTCTTCCCCCCGCTCCCAGAGGGATGGGAAGGAAAATCGAAAGAATGCAACTCCCACAGGTTGAGATAAGAGCAGTTTAGTAACTAAGGTGTAACACAAACCACTACTGCTACCACCAATAATAATAATGACAAGAGAAATACAAGGGAAAAGAATACAATCGCTCATCACCTACACCCAGCCAGACCAAGTAGCGCACCCCCACCCTTCCGGGTCTCTGAGCCTCGTTTCTACATCCTGGGATGACATGCTGTGGTATAGAATACCTCTTTGGATAGTTTAGGTCGGGTGTCCTGCCTCTGCTTCCTCCCAGCTTCACCTCCTCCCTGGCAGACCATGAGACTCAGAAAGTCCTTGGTCAAACCAGAACATTACCAAGCAGTAACTGAAAACACTGGTGTTATCAGTGCTGTTCCCAGGCCGAAAGTCGAAAACACAGCACTGCACCAGCTACTATGAAGGAGAAATATGACTGCTGCTGCTGAACCCATGACACCAGCATATGTAGGCACTAGTTTTACAAGGCAGACATAATAATTGTTTGGATATCAGGAACATTGGAGCCTGAGGACATGGCACTCAATTGAAGTGGTTAAGCATTGCATTAGACTACTCAGACTGCTCCATTTTCTGCATTTTCAAACCCAAGAAAGATATTGGAGAGGGCTACAGAAGGGGCTTTCAACAATTCCTTCCTGTGCTAGAAACCACCTCCCTGATACCTCTCCTGTAGCTTCAGCATTTCCTTTGCCAGCCATTTCAACAGCTGATCACTAGTAGAGGTTACTCTGAGCTCCACCTTATTAACTCTTGTTATACAAGCAGTCAGCAACCCAAATTGTTTCTGAATATGTATTGTAACCATTTTCAGCTTTATAGAACCTGACACTCCTGAGACAATTCTTCCTGTTGTTGTGGTATACCCAACCTGCTGTTTAGTTGCCACATTCAAGCTACTAACTGATTTCCAAATAACTTAATGTTCTACACAGTATCTTCCTTCTTAGAAGGCATTATGTTAGAAAAAAGGTTTGCTGCCTTTTTTTAGATTTTATTCCCTGTAATCATAGAATCATAGAATAGTTAGGGTTGGAAAGGACCTTAGCATCATCTAGTTCCAACCCCCCTGCCAGGGACAGGGACATCTCCCACTAAACCATGCCACCCAAGGCTCTGTCCAACCTGGCCTTGAACACCGCCAGTGATGGAACATTCACAACTTCCCTGGGCAACCCATTCCAGTGCCTCACCACCCTTACAGTAAAGAATTTCTTCCTCATATCCAATCTAAACTTTCCCTATTTAAGTTTGAACCCATTACCCCTTGCCTCCTATCACTACAGCCCCTAATGAAGAGTCCCTCCCCAGCATCCCTATAGGCCCCATCAGATATTGGAAGGCTGCTATGAGGTCTCCACGTAGCCTTCTCTTCTCCAGGCTGAACAGCCTCAACTTTCTCATCCTATCTTCATACAGGAGGTGCTCCAGTCCCCTCTGTCACTGTATTTATTGCTGCTTTCAGACCACCAGTTCTGAGTTTAGTTTAACAAGGTTAAAGCAGTATTATGTCAGTCTCCAGAAGTAAGAGCTCTTATATATTCCCATAATTCTAGACTGCAAAATTTGATAGACAAAAAAATGCAGTAGCAATTTTTATGAAAAATACAGAAATAGAATGTTTCTTGTTACTGGTTAGAATGGTTGTTTTGTTTGCAAGATAGTTTAATTTTAGTTCATTTTACCACAGTTGTATATACTTTAGAAAAAGAGAAAAAAGTTTTATTTAGAACATATTTTTATTTATAACATCCTTTGCTCGTAGCATAAGGAAACATTCAAACAGCAAGAAAAGGTAATAAAATTCCAGACAGATAATGTGGTTCTGGATTATAATGCTTGACAATATTTTAGCAATGAACAGGGAAGAAAACAGCAGCCCTCAAAAGACTTCTGAAGGGACATTTCCTATTTATGCAAATTAGGATCATGTAAAGAATGCTCAAACTAGCCAATTTGTAAAATGGAACAGATTGAAAATAGCAAGGCATTTCACACAAGCACACAGCATGCAGGCCTATTCCAGCTAAATGGTATCACAAACAGTAATTTGAAAATAGCATGTCATATATTTTGTCACCCTGACATGTACACGCATAAGCAAGGTAGTGGGTTTGTTAACCCAGTGTAAAAGCTCTCAATTTTCTGCTTAATGCGGGCTATTTTATATTCCTAGAGAAAAGAGGTCTTCATTTCCAAGCACCAGAAAAGTTGTGACACAATTTGGAAAGCTCACAGCACTTTGTAATGATGCCAATTTGGTAGAAAAAAAATAAATTGCACCATGTGTTATTTACAAAAATAATTCCAAGTATGTCTGGCTTCTTTTCCGAACCAGTTTTAGCGCCTCAGGAAAATAACTGAAGTAAAATCAAAATGCCTACATAAAATTTGTCAGAGAGAAACGTTCTTCATAGATTACAAGGTTCTGACTCTTCCTCCTCCAAAAAGAGTAGCTTGCTGCAGTCATCTGCCAGCTGCAAAGGGGCTCTGTTGAAAGATACACAGTAGGGTGCAAAGAAAACCATGCCTACTCCCTATGTCATTTGAGCTGTTTCATATGATGTGTTTTGATGATCAGAGTAAAGACTTAACACATCAAGCAAACGCCACTAACACTGAGCTTTAAACAGTCACTCTTTTTGCTTTTACTTTCAACCTGCAGAAAAACATTTTTTTAAATTCTATGTAAAACATTGAGCATGACAAGAAATCCCTGTGTCCACTCCCCAAATCATTCATTAGTTTCTGTATAAGTCTCTTTTTTGCTTGTCCACTCTCAAGATAAGCCACTCATGTGTTCTCATCTTGGAGTCAAGCCTGTGCTCTCCCACACAGGAATTGCACAGATGACGAACCTTTGCGGTTCATAGAATCAGAATGGTTTGGGTTGGAAAGGATGTTAAAAATCATCTAGTTCCAACCTCCCTGCCATGGGCCTTATGCAGGGCCATAACAACCTGCAAATGATGATTTCTTCCTTTTCTGATTCTTGAAATGTGCATTTTCAGGAAATTACTAAGAAGATAAAAAGAAAGAATTCTAACCTAAGAGAATGGCTGAATAAAAATGAGTGACTGAAAATATTCAAACAATAAAATTGTCAGCCCTCTTGAACTCCTGGAAGAGCCTTTTGACAACAGCCACAACAGCCCCTTTCCTTCCCCTTTGTCTCCTAAGAATGCCAGTTTGTCCTGCAATATTCCTTCCTCCTCTCCAGAGGAGCCCCTTGCTGCAAATTGTACTCCCTGCCTGCACAAAGATATGTCCAGTGTGTGAGGGCAACTGCCACCATAACCCCTCCTGCAGTGAAATTACTGACGATCGCATATGGAGATATCAGTCCCAAGAGACAGAGATCAACAGCTTCTGCCTGAGAACTCTACAGTAGGTACAGGTCTGTGCTGTTGCTTCCTCTGATACAGTTGTTGCTCAGGATATCCCCCTTCATCATATCAGGTTTTATAAAGCATTGCCATGAAAAACAAGAGAATCACCACCAGAGGCAGCAACCTTAAAAGTCTGCTGATGTTGCTACCAAGACATCTTCCTTCCAAAATTCTTCCAGTTCTCTCATGGTAGAGATTAGTGACTTGTGTTATCCTCCTGGGTCTTCAGGCAGCATCTCTGAATTCTTTCTTTTTTCATTTGGGGATGACTAATATCGTGCACAAGGGTAAGGTTCAGAAGAAAATGAAAAATAAAAGGCCAATAATACATTTATCATTCAGTGAGAGAGAGAAGGACTTCTGAAAACTAAGGCAGCCATGAAGGTAGAATAAGAATAGAAAGGAAGACTGGAGCCTAGGTGGAAGATGACGGAGCAGGAGAAGGATGCAAGGGCAATTTAAATGCTCATAGAAAATGCCAGAGAGATGTACACAACACTTGACCCTTCGCGTTGCAGGAGAACCACTACAGGATGCCAGGGGAGCTTTGGGTGAGAACCTTTAGAGGTGCAGGCTGCTGGACATGTGATGCGAAGGAGCTTCCAGAGTCATTGATGAGTCCTCATAGAGGTATGATCACTGCTCGTTTTATTTGCAATATTGCCGATATTATATAGGGTTTCTCAGGGTTCATGCACAGCAAACAATACATTCATTGGTTAAGCAACGCTGTCCACGCGCCTACGGCTACAACCCGATTAGTTCAAGGCAAAAGCCCACATCCCATGACGTCCGTGGCCCATCCTTTTCCACGGTCAGCTACCCCCTGTCTCGCCTCCGGCTAGCTGGTTTATTTTGGCTCTGCTCCCCGGTTTGCCTGCTTCAAGGACACACTGAGCCTGTCGACAGGCTCATAGGCTGGGTTGTGCAAGTAGGCCTGCATCAAGACACTATGCCCGTTAGCCTCTAAGAATTCTTCTACAGACATGCATACCTGTCCTGTGACCAACACGTCAAGCTGCAAGCAGCATCTCCACTAAGTACTTGATGAACTCCTGGAGAAAACTTTTTGGCTTAATTCTTTCCGAAATGAACATTGCTCATGTACATTAAACACTTAGGTCTAAAACACCATTTAGTAACTGGAATTGGTAAGATGTAAGTTTAAAGCTGCAATACTACTCTGAAAAAAGCTCAGTAGAAGAAACAGCCAAATAAGACTAAAGGTATTTGAATATTTATTTATTTATTTATTTATTTATTTATTTTTAGGAATACAGAACTTCCTTTTTCACTCCATTCATCTGATTTTCACTGCACTAAATCCTTGGGAACAGACTTTTCTTAAAGTTATGGGGATGCATCACGACCTTCTGCCAGACTTACATGACATCTCCTACAGACATGTCCAGCCTCATGTGACATGAATGTGCAAAGAGGTAAAAAAATATATGGGAAATGAAATTTCAGACCTTCCAAATTGAGAAGATATGGGGAGGAGGAGGGAAAAAGAGAAAGAAAACCCCTGTACAAAATGAGCATTTGAGAGTTTTTATTGAAGTAAATTTCTTCACTCTTATTAGAATTTTGTGGGCACCTGATGTACAGAGGATTCCTGATGTGCTTAAGCCTGTTCAGTTTTCTGTCTGCAAGTGAAGTGCATGATGAACTGTCTTGGATTACTGTGAAAAGAGATAAAACATTATGACCTCACATCTAAATTTAGTTAGGGAAGTCTGTCATATCAAACAGAGAGGAAGACTGAAGTTAATGAGTTGCTTTCCCTCCTATGAGTTTCATCAAAAGAATTTGTGTTTCCACATAGCAGTACCATTGAAGAAAAGCTATCACAAAATCAGTGGGAGGCTCCATAACTAATAAGTCACAAGGGCACAGTGCTGCTTAATGCAACATAACAGTTTTGAGCTGTAGATGGATCAGCATTGGCCCTCATTTACGAAGACTCATTCACTATACCTGGAAAATCAGGAGTTAATCAGTCTCATCAGGACCTGAAATGGTACACATGTGGAATTACTTCATTATTATGCAGTTAGCAAAGCAGTGCTTTGTTGTGACCACACTCTGTCCTTTCAATTACTTCAAGATTAATTTCATTGGTGCATTTGCTTGGTACACCAAGTTGGAACAAGACGCATACAGCACTTGGCCAAATATTCAGCACAAAAGTAATGTTTAAAGGCATCCTGAGCATTAAAATGGTTTGAAGTTATAGTCAGTATGCTCCAAGCAAGCAGGAGGAAGACAAGTTTGGTTGAAAAACTGTTTTTAAACAGCAAGAGTTTTATTTGCTATTTATTTTGTGTTATATGCTGATGCCTGCACCCAATTGTTTTAGAAGACCAAACAGTTATTCAGTGAATAACAGATTTCCTGAAGGAAAAAAAGCAGCATATTAAACCCATTAATTAAAGAGATATTCTATTCAAGTCTAGGAATAGCAGCCTTTTCATTATCCATATGTGAAATGAAGTCATGAAAACAGACTGCAAGCTTGAACACTTAAGCATGCAAAATGTTATTGTTTCACCTGCAGAAAATGAATGAATAACTTCTATTCTCTAAGTTTCACACCTTTTACCAGTGCAATACTAGCTTGGAGTCTGAAGAGGCAAGAGTCTAAAGACGTAACTCTAAAGAGGTAAAAGGTAATTCTAAAGAAGTAATTCAGGCTTTAATATTGAATTTACTTTCTTTAGACTCATTCATAAAGGATTTTAACTAAGGTCTACCTGAGAAGATGTAAGTCTGAAAAGTTTCAGAAAATGGTTTGAATAAGGAGGGAAAATACTGGCTCAAATCTGTGATGTTTTCTGTAACCTCAGCAAAGACCATAGAAATATTCTGTGTACATATTAAATAGCGTATCTGAGATATAAAAATATTAGCAAGACCCACCCATCGACACATTACATCAATAAAAGAATGTGAAAAAGTAATTTTAAAACCATCCAAGCAAAAGACCTTTTTTAATTCTTTCATGAGGTACAGAAGAGAGTATGAACACAAGGTTATTCCCTTCCTAATCCTAGTCTTAAATTTCCCACTCTTCTCATATCTGTTTCAGTAAAGTATTGGAACAGTGATAAAATCATATTCATGGGTAACTTATTTTATAGATAACTTGTGCCTTAACATTAGGAAATGTAAATTAAAGCTCAGAAAACTGAAATCCTTTATGGTGACCTGACAAATTTAAATCTTTATCTCCAGCATTTTCTCTTCAGTTTAGCAAAGAGACTGCGGCAAAGCCTTGCAAAAAGTGTGGTTTTGATATACATTTCTGGTCTCCTAAAACATCTGCTACTAAAATGATAAATACTCAAATTCTGATATTGTAGAAACTTGGAGATTCACTGTGTGTGGCACAGGTAACTCAAAATAGATTGACAGTTTGAATCGTTTCTGGGACTTTTTTTTCTATTTGTTCTTATCTTGACCTGATTGACAAAAAGAAACCAACCAACCAAACTTGCCTGAATCCATTCCTTTCTGAAGGTCTCTACCTACAGCAAATTCTCGGCTTCGTACAAGAAGTTTGCCCTATCGACATCAATGAACCTAACAGCCCAGATCCTGAAAAAGAGATACGCATAAGACACCTGCAGTCACACATAAAATCCTCAGATTTTGTGTTCAAATAAAACACAAGCTTTTAACTACTATATTCTGAAGATTAGTTTACTAATGCAATGAAAATTTGGCTTTGGGTAAATCTAGACATATGTCCAATTGGATATTTACTGAGATGGAAATCTTGACTTGACATTAAATATTTGGGTTTTTTTCCAGTCATTGATCACACATGTCAAACTTTAACAGAAGATGAGAATTAATCAAAACCCCTGAACTATTTTAGTGAAAAGGAAGTTGAGTGTGAAGCAAAGCTCTATGTACTTCCATGTTCTGCTGAAAGAGATTAAAGTTGTCAAGCATTGCTTTAGAGCCCATACAGAAGTAATTCTTATTAAAAAGATTTTGAAAGTATTTTAAGCATTTTGAATTTTCAAATAAACCAAAATTTATTACATGCAGTACTCAGGAGCTCATACTGGGAACAATAACTAATGTTTAATGAAGGCAGTGCTATATTACTTCATTTCTTGGTCAACAGCACAATAAAATTTTTAAAATCTTTACCTAAATAAAATACATGGATAAAAACCTTAATCCAAGACTCTTAGTTTTGTAATGACTAAAAAGTTCCTCTCCCCCTTCTGTCAAGAACCTGTGCTCTGTCCCTTTTTTTTTTTTTCCAACACAATACAAATTCTTTTCTTCTGGAGCCTCAGTAAAGGAACATGAAACTCATGCATTATATATTCCCTGGTATTGCCTTAACAGCGTAACTATTTAAAAAATAATTTTCAGAAAATAATCCTGTATGAATTCCAAAAATGGTGCAAATAATCAGTGCAATAAAACAGAACATTTTCATTAGAAAACAATTCCCTTTCTGTGAAAAAAAAATAAAATCAGTTGCATCCTCAAATAATTTAGCTTCTGATTCCAAATCATACTTATGAAGTATAGCCATTAATTTCAAAACTATTCTTACTTATAATAACTGAGTCTTAAATGACTGCATTTTCTGATGAAACTATAATTGAAGTAAAAATTTCAGAATAAGTGCTTTTAATTCTGTTGCTTGTGTTATTTAGCACTAATAGTAGTATAAAAATATTTTATGTTTATTGACACAAATATTAAATATGCTATGTAATTATTTATTAGATAACTGTAGACTTTAAGGCATACAGAGTGGTTTCTGTAAAAGATACGTATTCATTTTATGTAACTATTGAATTGTGAATAGAATTTCATTACATCAATCTAACAATCTGTATAAGTAATTCTGCTGTGCGCATGTAATACTGTGTTAAACCACTACTGACTAATTCCTTAAGCTTATAAAATTTGCACAGGCTGCAGCAAATTTTCCACAAGAAAAAATCTGTGAGATTTTTATTTCTTTTTCCAGCTATTATTGTCAGAAACATTATGATAGCCACCTTTTCTTTTTTTAGCATTTATTATTCTAGCTTCATTCACAATGTAGTGGGCTACAGTCAGAAGAAGAGACGCAGGAAAAATGCTGTCTGAAAGTGGACATAAATACAAAGTAGATAAATTTTTCAAATAAAATTTTACTTTTGCTTTGATTTAAAACATAGCCATGGAGACACAACAAAGATAAAGAAATTATATTTCTTAAATCTGCTTTTTTTTCAGGTCTGGATTCCGGTAAAACGAAAATAAACTATTTGGTTTAGTGTAAACAAAATTTTGTCCAAATAATAATGAAATGACATAAACACATATGTTTTCCCTCCCCAGAATTTCAACTATTTTTTGCTGAACTGCTTAACTTGCTTAAAAAAAAACCAAAGCAGTGCAAATGGTTGTATTTACAAACCTAACCCCATCACAATCACTGTCAAGGATAAAAGCAGTTCAGAAATATTATCACCAGAAAATAGTTTAGCCCAGGAAGTTGAAATCTGTCAGGTTTTCTGTGATATATGACCACATTTCACTAAATCTTAAAGGATGCACAGACTCTATGAGCATAATAAACTAGGCTGAAAAAGACTTTTAAAATCAAGTCCAACCATTCCCGCAGCATTGCCAAGGCCACCACTAAACCATGTCACTAAGGATCTTGTCTACGCAGTTTGTGAGCACTTCCAGGGGTAGTGATTCCACCACTGCCCTGGGCAGACTTTTCGAATGGTTGATCACCCTCTCAGTGAAGAAGTTTTTGCTAATAACCAGACTTTGCATGAAGAAAAAAGAAGCCAGCTTCTTTCAGTGTCCTTAGGGCTTTTGGTCTCTTCTTGTTGTGAAAAGGGTAGAAAACCATGTAACACAGCCTAGCCCAAGTCTAGTTTTGTTTGGCCACAATTAGGAAATACTTCCCTTTTTCCTCATCTAATCTTCATTTTATCATCCCCTCTTCATTACTCCCACTTTATTATGCCCTCCTCAAAGCTGTGTTTCTGCGCACTGTGTCCAGTTCTGGTGTTCTCAACACAAGAAGCAGCAAGGAGTTGTTGGAGCAAGTCCAGAGGAGGCCATGAGGATGATCAGAGGGCTGGAGCTCCTCCTGTGTGAAGGCAGACTGAGAAAGCTGGAGAAGAGAAGCTTGCTTGGAGATCTCGTAGCAGCCTTTCAGTATCTGAAGGGGGCCTACAAGGATGCTGGAGCATCCCTTCATCAGGGACTGTAGCGATAGGACAGGGGTAATGGGTTTAAACTCAAGCAGGAGAAGTTTGGGTTGGATATAAGGAAGAAGTTATTCACTGTGAGGGTGGTGAGGGCCTGTAATGAGTTGCCCAGAGAAGTGGTAAATGCTCCACCCTGACCAGGTTGGACAGAGCTTTTTGCAATGTGGTTGTCATGGGTTCAGCAGCAGCAGTCATTTCTTCTCCTTCTTGGTAGCTGGTGCAGTGCTGTGTTTTTGATTTTGGGCCTGGGAACAGCGCTGATAACACCAGTGTTTCGGTTACTGCTTAGTGATGTTTTGGTCTGGCCAAGGACTTTCTGAGTTTCATGCTGTGCCAGGGAGGAGGGGAAGCCGGGAGGAAGCAGAGACAGGACACCTGACCCAAACTGACCAAAGAGGTTATTCCATACCACAGCACATCATGCCCAAGATGGAAGAGCAGTGACCCGGAAGGGTGGGGGTGCACTGCGTGGTCGGGCTTGGTTTTAGGTGGTGAGAAATTGTATAATTTCCTTGTATTTGCCTTGTCATTATTATTACTGGTGGTAGCAGTAGTGATTTGTGTTATACTTTAGTTACTAAACTGTTCTTATCTCAGCCTGTGGGAGTTGCATTCTTTTCGATTCTCCTTCCCATCCCTCCGGGAGCAGAGGCAAGGAAGAGGGGGGAGTGAGAGAGAGAGAGTCTGCGTGAGTTAGGCTTAAACCACGACAGTGGTCTAGTGCAAAGTGTCCCTGCCCATGGCAGGGGATTGGAACTAGATGACCTTAAGGTCCTTTCCAACCCAAACCAGTCTATGAGTTTAAGATTTTTCTTGCTGTTTAAGTGTTTGAAAATCAGTTATATGGTGCATATTCTGGAAATATGACAACAAAAAAATTAATAGGAGACATTCTTTATTCCTGGATTGCTATTCCTGTTGGTCATACAAGGCCATTTTCAAGGTTTCACAAATAGTGTCTTGTCTTTTTTTTTCAATTATTCATGCTACATTTTCATTCCCACTCTGTTCAACTTCTTCCCCAAGAAGAAATTGGACCAAACTGCTGTTTTTTGCTACCTATATTTTCCTTAATTTTACTATTCCTCTGAATACTGTTCCCCAACACCCAAATGTACATTTCCCTTAAGCATATGGAAGCATTATGGAAGGTTCAGGGGTACCCATTCCCTGGTTTAATTGATCAGAAATTCAAATTATTCTGATAAATATTTAGTACATACTTTGTTTCCTACTGATTTATTCATAGCATAAGTTGCTAGTCTTTTACATTATATATTATTCACAGCTATTTTACATTTGTATCATCCATTCAAGAGGCTTTTTGCTTAGCACATATAACCATCTTTGATTTACAGAATGATGTGATGGCATTTTGAGATACAAGCATATGCTGAAACAGATTAGTTGGCAAAAATTCCAGAAAAAAATACTATTTAGTGGTCCTTTGGTGCTATTTTGCAGTAGAAATAATTAAAAATCATAACTTTTTAATGAAAGTAAATGGTTCAGAGCTTTTCTAGCTATGAATGAGAAAGCACACAGTAAGAGAAGAGATTTCTGTATTGATAGAATTGAGCAGAGTAGTGTATTTATAAGTTCACTTTGATAATGAGAATCCAAATTAAAATTTAGCCAAATAGGATCCTGATGTTCCGATTTAATTTATTTTTTTTTAACTTACATTGATTATTCACTTGCAAACAGAACTGGGAGTGATGAAGTCTAAACTGGTTTGCCAGAAAAAAGTTACTTTAGAGTCTGTTTCTGAGCAAAGTTCCTTCTGACTGAGCCAAAAGCTGCTAGAATACTCCTACACTGGCAGGAAACAGCTGAGTCACTATACAGCTATAAACAGCCAACAGGGCTAACAGGTAGTAAAAAATTTTGAACTAAAAATTCTTATTTGACTTGATAAGCCTAGAGGGTAGAGCTGTATGAGAGTTCTCCCATGACATTAAAATGACTTCCATGGCAATGAACTGAAAATGCTTCAAATAGAGGTAAAAATGTTTGTGCATAGTAAATATATTTGTTTTAAATCTTCTAGAGTACACCTATGACTGCTTGAATTTCATCAGTAGGTTTTGGAGTAGTTCTATTAGACTCTTGGCAAAAAAAATGAACCCCATGAAGGTAAATATGCTATATCCAGGCTGGCAAAACAACCCATTGCATTTTATTATTCATTAATATATCTGATCTTTGATTCTGGGAAGCATGACTTTCATTGGTGATAATTAATTATTTTGCTTACTTTGACACTTCTGGTGATGAAAAATGGACACACAGTTTCTTGTGTAGAACATAAACAGGAAACAAATTTAACTGGCAAGCTCTTAAGTATAAGAAATTGGAGATTAAAATTATAGTCAAATCCAAAATAATTTATTCACAAAATTAAGAATGTAATCATCACTCGTCTTTTGGCTGCTTGTGATATGATAAACACAGAGCATAGTTTCTTCCACCTGCATTTATTGAAAGATGTAGATCATCAATGCTTGGAAGTTTGAAGTGAGTATACAAAATGGAAATGTTAAAATGCCCAAATCAAAGCATTCTCTGGTTCTCTCACTCAGGAAATCATTAGAAGCCTTAAACATATTTCCATGCACTTGCAAAATAAGAACATTGAGTTTGTCACTGTCAGTCATTCATTTGCTTACTCATGAGTAAATTTTAGTATTAATTTTATTCAGTTCCCTTAGCTTGGAGTTTGAAGACCCGGTCTCTTTTCTTCGTGTGATACTATGCCGTAAGATCAGGATTTGAAAAAGCAGAGCTGTAAAGTTAGTATGAACTCACTCTTTTTTCTCTTTGAAGTTCTTAATCTTTATTCTGACTTTAAAATACATTGATTAAATTGTTGTATTTTTCTGAGAGGAATTGAAATCTGAGGCACCCCTCCTATCTTTCCTCTCACTAGTATTACCATGGCATAAATGGAGAAAACAATTTCCATTAGAAAGCCATGTATTTATGGGTAAGAATGAGATGGAAAATCTGATTTGCTTGACTTCTGTGAGAGACTGAACTGAAATGAGAATCCACTGTTCATTTTTTCAAAGTTTGGTATAAGAATCTGAGGTTCACTATCTTGAAGATAGGTGGGAAGATCTGAGATAAGACTCCTCCATCCATTATCTCAGGGATTGGTGTGAGGAATTGCTGCCCATTATCTCAAGGATTGCTACAGGAAGAGCTGGCTGCAAGACCAGTGAAACTGGATGCACGTGATCCACCAGGAATATGGAGTACATGACATTAAGAACAGAGGTACTCCCCCCAGTACATAATAAAACGGGGAAAAAAGCAATCCCCAGTGTGGCAAACCACCTCCGATGACGACTGCAGATCCTGGGTAACACCCACCACTAAAGAAAACTGTGGACCCTTGGAAAACCACTGTGTCCACAGTGGTGACTATCTCTCTCTGCACCCTGAATTTTTGCTTTATTTCTCTCAGTTTTTCCAATCCGTCCATAAAACAACTGATTGATTATGGTACTTGACATCGCTTGCATCTTAATTTCACTCTGAGGATCATGAACAAAATATTTCTGACACTGGATTTTCATCCAGTTGGACCCTGACAATTTCCTATGGAACACAGGGCTATTTTTCTGTAGGGAGGGGTGAGTGTGTGTTACGATTTTTATTTTCCTGGACAAGCCCTCATAACCTCAGTAAATCTTCTCTGAGCAGAATCTTAAATCTCAGATATTTACCCAAAATTTCTCTATGTTACAAAACTCAGCAATTACTCCAGACAAATCTCAGGTATGGGTAGAACTACAATACACACTACTATCATATATGCTGTATTTATAATCACACAGGTGGATCACGTTCAGCTTGCCTCTGATTTAATGTTAATGCTCTGTACTGACTCACTGTAAAGTTGATAAGTGCAGTACAACTCAGTGTAAAAGTAAAGATCATCTGAGCTGTGCATGTATTTCTGGCTGAAAACACTGAAAACCCTAACACAAGCAGCTGAATTCACAAGGTGTTGCAAAGCTTAAGTGATGCTCAAAAGATCAAGGTGCATTGTGTTCCACTTGCTAAATTACACAATTTAAATGCCATGTTTTCTTAATCTGCATAAAAATCCCCTCAAGATTCAAAAAGAACCTTTTCTGAACAAGAGTGAATGCAGGATTGAATATATTTCTGCATTGAATTGAATATATTTCTGCATTGAATTGAATATATGCCTGCAGTCTCAGATGAAGAAAAGGAGTGAAGTTTCTGCATATTTCTGGGACA
This sequence comes from Ara ararauna, assembly GCA_028858755.1. Classification (NCBI taxonomy): domain Eukaryota; kingdom Metazoa; phylum Chordata; class Aves; order Psittaciformes; family Psittacidae; genus Ara; species Ara ararauna. The sequence goes on from CM054410.1 coordinate 63,522,255, forward strand.
TGAAGAACATTTGGGAGGCAAAGTATCTTTCTAGGACTTTATCTTGTTATTTGTTTCTAGTTCTAAATATGTCTTTGATACACTTACATGCTTTTTCTATACAAAGGTTTTACTGAAATACAATGAAATAGAGTGGTTAAAACCAGGGTTGTCTTTGCAGATTGAGATCAGAGAGACTGGAAAAGAAAAATATCTTTCAGAGCCTCATTTTTAGATGCTGAAACTAGATGTTATTTTATACCTTAAGTAAAACTAACTTGTGAGCCCAAGAAGCACTGCTTAAATAAAGCTATAGAATCAGAATAACTTCAGTAAAAAGCCTGTTAAAAGCCATGACAACTTTTACAATGCAATTTATCACTGCAATTGTCATCACAGCTGGGCATATGGTAGAAAAATGTTGGAGCTGCAAGTAAAACAGAAAGGTTGCTAAGCAGTCACATCTTTAGATATATTTGAAAACATACAAATACAAATATTCAACTATCTGAAATTGCAATGCATTAGGCTTTGAAACGAGCAAATATGTAGATAAAGCACATTTGTCAATGTGCAAGCAAAAAAAACTTTATATTTACAGGGCATATATGCCTAGTTTCATCTCCTTATTTGAATGAATAGAAGCTTATTAAAAAGATATAGCATATATGCATTATAGGAATAATATGAATATAGTTTATGCAGGTGTGTTCAAGCAGTATCACGTATACGTTACCATCAAAGCCAGTCATTTAGCTAGCCATTCTGAGATGACAGAAGATGCATATGACAGTCGTATCTTCATGTCGACACTTTGAACATTCAGAAAGGAAAAGGAAAATGGAAGAGAACTCTTTCAGAAGCTACCACATCCTGTAATGCACGCTTATGAGAGTATTCCCATAAAAACAACCTCAGACTTCAAGTCATCCTCAAACAAGACTGTATTGTGAATTCTTTTGGTTTTGCAGAGCAATTGTTATAAATTCATCAGAAACCAGAGCAGAATAATCCCCACTGTCACTGTTCTGCAGTAAGGCTTTGAAGTACTAGAATGACTCATACCCCAGTATTGTTCTACTTTTCTTTTGCACCAGCTGTGCAGGAAATAAATTGAGGTTTTTCTTGAATAATAAGCTTTTTATAAACCAATTTTTACAAATATTCTAATTAACAAAAAAAGCCTTTATAACACTGAATTACCATGACCACCACAGTAAAAACAAACTGATTGGTGAAGATATAGTGCAGAAAATAAAGCTGAGCATCAGCAAGTTGTGTATTGCTAAAAATGATTTGAAACAGAAATTGGATTCTTTTTATCTGCTTGATATTAACCCTTAAGATGCAGATTCTTCCTTGAATGCCTTTATTCTATGAAGATCTTTATGGGAAAACCAAATACTGAATCCCAAATTCATAACAGGAAATTAAAAAGAAAAAAAAAAAGAGGAGATGAGAGTAGAAACATAGTAATTTTTACCAAGTTAAGCATATTGATAGAATATAAGATTTCAAAACCATAAAAACATACAAAAGCAAAAATAGAAGTTCCAGTTGTATGTGTGCATTATTGACAAAGCCACACAGAGTATGTGTTAATTGTTCTTGTATTTCTTTGGAACTTTCTTATCCACACCACTATACATCTGTATTAATGATTCCAAAGGCAAATAAAAAAAAAAGATGATGTTGAAAACCACCTATAAACCTGTGGTTTTAGAATACACTAATTATTACATTAAGTCTCAATTTCAGTTTCTGAACTTAGAATCATAGAACAGTTAAGGTTGGAAAGGACCTTAACATCATCTAGTTCCAACCCACCTGCCAGGGGCAGGGACACCTCCCACTAAACCATGCCACCCAAGGATATGTCCAATCCAGCCTTGAACACCGCCAGCGATGGAACATTCACAACTTCCCTGGGCAACCCATTCCAGTGCCTCATCACCCTTACAGTAAAGAATTTCTTCCTCATATCCAGTCTAAACTTCCCCTGTTTAAGTTTGAACCTGTTACCCCTTGTTCTCTCACTACGGTCCCTAATGAAGAGTCCCTCCGCATCATCCCTATAGGCCCCCTTGAGATATTGGAAGGCTGCTATGAGGTCTCCACACAACTTCTAATGGCTGAATTAGAATCTTAATTTGGAGAATGCCAGTATTTCTATAAAGAGTGTGAGGTGTCTCTGCCCATGGCATTGGGGCTGGAACTAGATGATCTTAAGGTGCTTTCCAACTCTAACTATTCTATGATTCCATGATCTCATCCTCTTTCATGCCAGCCTCAGAGAGGATCTTTACTAGATAAATTTAAAAAACTAACACAACCCAAAAAGTGAACACAGTTTTCAGTGCTTTCAGTTCTCTTTCCAAACAAGGACTAAAACTTCCTTAATGTAGGTGTGGCTGCAGAGTTGATCAGCTATAATTATACAACAGGGGCTAGAGTAGTGAGTGTTCCCTAGAATGTATTAAAAGAGCAATGACATGATTGCATCCTTTTATCCAAATCAAAGTTGAATAGAAATTGCAATTTAGTGCCTGAAATGGAATGGCAGCCTGAAGGTTGTAGTAGCCATCTTTGTGGATATATGCATATCTTCTGTTGTGAAAGGTTATTACCACTGAATGTGTTTTCTTTAGAGTAAAAAAGCAAGAATTAAACAACATAGTAGAAAATATGATTTTGACAAAATGATATTCATCCACAAATTTGACAATTGTACAGTAGCATTGAGAAACATATAGAATAGCACTTGTCATGGGTTTTAAAAATTTCCTTCTTCGAGTCTCCAAAGTGCTGTAGAAATGTCTCCATTTGAATGTACAGAAAATGGGGCAAGACCAAAGCATGTTTACCTGGTTTTGATATTCTTAGTTTAACAAACTTACTAATAAAGTGATTAAAAAGCTTATGTACTCGGGAAGTGAGATTAAAGTTTAAGGCTAAGCGTAAGCATATAAAAATTGACATTTAATATTAGTTATTATGTAGATTTTTACAAAAAATGTCAGTCATGAAAGAAATGGTTTACTCACACTGATCCAGACAATTTTAGAAATATATGACATGATTATGCTCAAACATTAAATTTTTACTTTAAGTACATTCTTGTGATTTCATTTATTCAATTCATCATTCCAGAAATGAGAGGAATAAAGAGAAATTGTCTGAGCAGACAGGGACCAGGTCAGGAAAACTAAAGTCCTAGTAGAATTAAATCTGGCTAAGGATGTCAAGGGAAATACAAAAGTGTCTATAAGTATGTCATTGATAAAAGAAAGATGGGGGAAAATGCGGACCCTTTCCAGAAGGAAACAGGAGACCTGGTTACCTGGGATATGGAGAAGGCTGAAGGAATCAATGGCTTTTTTTCTTGGTCTTCAAAGGCAAGTGCTCCAGCCAAACCATGCAAGTTGCAGAAGACAAAGGCAGGGACTGGGAGAATGAGGAACTGCTCACTGTAACAGATGATCAGATTTGAGTTTGGGATGATTTTTTAGCTTCAGTGATTGAATTCCTCAACAACGCTACAGTCTCCTTACATAGGAGGCATCTAATTAGCCAAAAATGATACTAAACTGCCTCCCTTAAAGAAGGAGTTAAAGATTTCTTTTTAAAAAAAAAATAAGAAATTATGAAATTGTAAATGCTAAGTTAGTAGAGATGTGTTCATGTTTTCTGAATGATCTTCATGTTGATATGCATAGGAAGTTTATCATGGGGGGCAAATAATCTAACCAGAGGTAAACCAAGTTATCGTATATTGGAGTCTGCCTTCTTTCCTTTGCAGAAGGTATCAAGGCTCAGAGTAAGAGCACTTTTTTAGACTACTGTTATCCTGAAACTAAAAGGTGGTTACTGTGCTTTAATCCCAGCTGGTAACTCAGAACCACACAGCGGCTCGCTCATGCCCCAATTTTTTCTTCCCCCTAACTCCCAGAGGGATGGCAAAGAGAATTGAAGGAATGTAACTCCCATGGGTTGAGAAAAGAACAGTCCAGTAACTAAGGTATAACACAAAACCGCTACTCCTTCCACCGATGCTAATAATGATAAAGGAAATAACAAGGCAAGAGAATACAGCTGCTCACCATCTCCTGACTGATACTCAGCCTGACCCGAGCAGTGATCTGGGCCTTATGGGTAACTGCCCCCAGTTTATATACTGGGCATGACTTGCTGTGTTATGGAATACCCCTTTGGCTTGTTTGGGTCAGGTGTCTTGTTTCTGCATGAGAATGAAAAGTCCTTGATCAGAGTAAACATTACTTAGCAGCAACTAAAACCATAGGTATTTTCAGCATTGTTCCCAGGCTGAAAGTCAAAAACTCAGCACTGCACCAGATACTAAAAAGGAGAAAAATGACTGCTACAGCTGAACCCAGGACAGTAGTAAAAGTGAGCGGAGAAGAGGAGGGAGCACTTAGACCGTGTTGAGAAATCAGAGGCATAATAAGTAAAAAAAGTCATGTTGGAAATTTCAATACACTGAGATTCTGTTTCACATTTATGCAAGTACGTTAATTTAAATCTTATTTGGAAATTTTGTACCTTTAATAGTCTGTACTTTTGTAATGAAATTGCAGTAATGAAATTGTACAATGCTGCACTGCAGATATGGGAGATATTAATCTAATTTTATTGTTAGAGATGACATTTTTTCCCTTTCCGTATATTTTGTATATTTCTATGGTTACTTAAATCTTTCACACAGGCCAAAATTTCCTATTGATTCTGCAAGAGCCTCTATATTTGCAGGAGAATCAATCAAGCAAACAAATAGTATTTTTGTTGTGAAAGTACAAAAACACTGAAGCGGGTAGAAAGAGATTTTTACTCAGAAGTATAAAATTAGCAGCCACTCTGAAAATTTGGCCTTCCTCATTCTTTTGTTCATGTACTGATATAAAACAAGTGCTTTCACGTAGGTCCAATCTCATATTTTTATCCAAAGGGTTACTTTCTTCCTTGCTATGTTTGCTTAGATCTTGGTAATAGAATGAATTTCCTGTGAGCTTGCAGGAATATTTTTTCATGAAACATTCGATTTCAAACATAGACTATGAACTGTTCTTGTTTTAGATTTCATTGAAGAATGCCCTTAATGGGGCAGAAAGGATCAGTTTCCTATGCTAAACCCAACAAGTACCATGAGGCTTATTTGGAGAGTTCTAATCTCTGGTGAACAGCTGGCTGTATCTCTGGAAGGCATTTCCATCCCTTTTTCTCATCAGCAGTAGTCTGCTTATCAGGTTCAATGACAATTTCTCCACCAAAATCTGAACTCATGATTTCAAACACATGTACACAGTTATCGTCTCAGGTTCTGGTCACAAATCTTGCTTAACCAATAATAGTTCTCCTAGGGATGCCTGTATGGTCTCTGAGGTAATAGAATACCTCAGCATTTGAAGGACAATATTGAAAGATGGGTTTTACTGGGTGGGGGAAGAGAGAGAAAGAAAACACAATATGAAAAATATGCTGTACTGATAAAATAAATGGATAAAACTAATTTAAACACTGCTTTACTTGATCAAGCAATCTATCAATGTAGATTTTAATTAATAGGAATAGGTTAAGCAAACCAAACTAGAAATGAAGGAAACCATTTTGCAGTGATGAAGCTGTACTGTTCTTAGTGTGCCAGGCACTTTTACCTGGCATTGGGACTGATGACAAAATCCAGACAGTGATCCTTGCTTTTGCAAATTATTGTACCTGAACCTCAGATCTAACCAGGCTGGAAATAAACAGTATTAAGAATCATAATGCCTGTGAACAAAGAATTCCTAATGATAGGGTTTACTTTTGTCTTCGCAACAAGTTCTCATTCTTTAAATATGCATTTTTATTTTTCACTCCATGCATGTGAGTCCTATTGGGTTTGGTTTTATTTTTAGTTTCTTGTTCTTTTGGTTTGGCTGGATTTTTTTGTTTGTTTTGTTTATTTGTTTGTTTGTTTTTAATAACTAAATGCTAGACTCTTAAGCTCTATTTGTCTGTTACACGTATGTAGTACTGCATGTTAGCAGGAAATCTCTTCAGGGATTTCTGTGCTCCTTCTGTAAATAAAGGGCAAAAATACTGGTAATCTCTCTGCTTATAAATTGTCCTGCATTTAGTCTCATTTAGTCTCCAGATTAATTAGTGACAACTTGAAATAAAAAGGGCATTTGTAGTGCTGTACTGCTTTCCTGCCCAAGGCATTGTCAGTCTGTTGGGATTTTCTGCAAAAAGATTTTGTTTGTTTGCTTTGTGTTTTTTTGTTTGTTTGTTTGTTTGTTTGTTTTTTTGGTTTTGTTTCATTTTGTTTCATTTCGGTATGGAAGCTGTTGCTGAATTTCTATTACAGAGGCATTTAGAAAAGCTCTGGATGTGTAGTTCAAGATTTCTGAAGTTCCAAAGTGATTTTTTTTATATTTATTTAAATTTCAAATTCTAGAATTTCAAAGCTTATAAGAGGTTTAAGACAGTGCAAGTTGTAAACCAATCCAGATGTTCATTGTTTCTTTATTCAACCAACCTTCGTCCGAACTGTTTTTGTTGCCGCTGGTTAACATATAAAATATCATTATCAACCTGTCGTGGTTTAAGCCTCTCCAACTCACGCAGCCCGTTCTCTCACTCACTTCCCCCTTTTTCTTCCCCCCGCTCCCGGGTGGATGGGGAGGAGAATCAAAAAGAATGCATCTCCCACAGGTTGAGATAAGAACAGTTTAGTAACTAAAGTATAACACAAATCACTACTGCTACCACCAATAATAATAATGACAAGGCAAATACAAGGAAAGCATACAATTCTCACCATCTAATACCAAGTCCGACCACGCAGTGCACCCCCACCCTTCCAGGTCTCTGCTTTCCATCCTGGGCATGACGTGCTGTGGTATGGAATAACCTCTTTGGCTAGTTTGGCTCAGGTGTCCTGTCTCTGCTTCCTCCCGGCTCCCCTTCCTCCCTGGCAGAGCATGAGACTCAGAAAGTCCTTGGTCAGACCAAAACATCACTAAGCGGTAACCGAAACACTGGTGTCATCAGCGCTGTTCCCAGGCCCAAAATCAAAAACAAAGCACTGCACCAGCTACCAAGAAGCAGAAAAACGACCACTACTGCTGTACCCATGACACAACCTCATCTGTAATAGTAGCCTTATGGATTCTCTGTCAGAGATAGCAAATGATTGGGCTTTTGCAAAGCTTTAACATTATAGGTCACAGATGAAGAGACATGAAAGCAAATGGATAAATCCGTATAGATTTGTGATTTGGTTGACCAATCTGAGAAACATTAAAGGCACACAGTAGTGTAAAAAACCTATAGAAATAAAGGTTAAACACTCTGTTCTAAATAATTTTCATGTGGAATAGGAAGAAAATCAGATTTCAAAATAGAAAAAACTTTTATCATTCCCATTCAGTATTTTCCAGAAAAAGCTAGTAACTCACATGCCCTGAATGTGTGCTGATACTTGCTTCAGGGATTTGGCTGCTTTTGTTTAAGGCACAGCCATGAAACCTTGGATCTGATTTTTTGTGAAAAAGCTGTGTGAGAAATAGCTGCAATATGATTTTGTAACCACCGACTTCACTATCCTGTTCAAACTTGGCCTTGATTTGCTACTTGTCCAGTGGCCATGGAGACACTAGCTGATCCTTGTTCCCATTGCTGGGCCAAATTCTTATTTTCTTTAACTGACTTGATTTCTTAGCTTGTCCTGGACGTGTGTCATTGCTGTGGGTTTGTCTGGTGATCTGGACTCTTGGTTGACTGCAGTTATCATTGCTAAGCCTACCCTACTCTTCCTGCTCAGATCCCATAGGACTATCCCCTTCTTGATGAAGCGGTCTGTCTGCCTACCTCAGTCCTTACTTTGCCTTCACTTCTGGAGGAGGCCACTCCTTCTGCTCCCGGTCTAGGACAAGCTTGGTAAGTTTTTAATTTTTACTATAAAATATGTACACCATTTTCTGTAGGCAGAAATTATGAGAGGAATGGGGGAAAATTCGTTACTGAGTTTTTTCCCACTTTCTGCAGAGCACTTGACACAGACTACTGACAGTGATGGACATGCTGGAGATGGACTTTGGAGTTGATTCATTATGGTTTGTGTTATTTGTACCTCTTGCTCCTAGCAAAATGCCACCAAGAAGCTAGGCTGTCCAGAGCATTTTCATGATTCTTTGGCACCAGACACAAGCACTTTTGAGAACACCATGTAAAATAAGGTGCCACTTCCAGGACCTTAAATGACAAAACAGAAAAACTTCTGGTCTTGGACTAGATGTGAGTCTTATCATTGATTTCCAGTATGTTCAAATTCAGTTTTGATTATGACATATCATATATGGGAGTGTTTAAGGCCAGGTTAGATGGGGTTTAAGCCAACCTCGTCTAATGGAAGGTGTCCCTGCCCATGGCAAGGGGGTTGGAAGTAGGTGAACTTTATAGTCCCTTCCAACCCAAACCATTGTGGAGTCTATGATTCTGTGTTTTTATGATACATGTATTGGAAAAAAACATGAACCCAAAAGGTGAACACCAAAAGTCTGTGTCCACTTGCCTTCTGTTCTGTAAGAAGAAGGCAGGCAATGTCACATTCTGGCATTGACAAAAATGTAAAGGGATTCTCCTGACCTCTGCTAAAAAGCCCTTGTTCGGTTTCAGGTGAAATGACGTGCAAGCAGAAGCAAAACTGGTGAATGGAAACAGCCTAAAAAGCTGCTGTTGGGTGTCTGTGTTTGCTTACTGGTACACATTGATGTTTTGAACATGAAGTAAGTCATATTCTGCTCAGTTAAGAACTATCAATGCCAGTCACTAAAACAAGGTGCTTTCCCCAGCAAATGAGAACATATGGCAAAGTTCTTATTTTGTAAATAGCATCAAGTACATTAAAAGTTAGATATTGAGATAAACTGGAAAAGCTTGTCAAATGTCGAGCTTCATGTCATCTGTGAAGCATATGCCACTGCCTCATAGTTTGTCCATCTCATTTCAAATCCTGGTCTTGGCTTGGAATGGCTGATGTAAGTCAATACTTGGACAGTTAGATTGCATTTATTCAATTCAAATGACACCCATCACTCTGGCTTTTGTTTTAAAATTCTGAGAGGTTAATTGAATGGATATGAAGAATAAGCCACGTTAAAATTGTCTCTGCTGGAACTCAGTAGTACTTTAACTCAGAAGCCTCTTGACTTAATTTAAGACTCTTCTCTTTTGTGCATTAGACTGAACCATGTAGGCAGTTTAAAGGAGAAAAATAAAAGACAACTTCGTTTTTAAATTTGCATATGGCAAGGAATTTCAGTACAGCAGACTATAGTGGTTTCTGTACCTGTGCCTTGGGTTCAGCAGTAGCAGTTATTTTTCTTCTTCGTAGTAGCTGGTGCTGCACTGTGTTTTTGACTTTCGGCCTGGCAACTGCGCTGATAACACCAGTGTTTTCAGTTACTGCTTGGCAATGTTCTGGTTTGACCAAGGACATTCTGAGTCTCATGCTCTGCCAGGGAGGAGGAGAAGCCAGGAATAAGCAGGGACAGGACACCTGACCCAAACTAACCAAAGAGGTATTCCATGCCACAGCACGTAATGCCCAGGATGTAAAAAAGGAGAGGAGAGGCCTGGAAAGGTGGGGGTGCACTGCTTGGTTGGGCTGGGTATAGGTGGTGAGCGATTGTATTATTTCCTTGTATTTCTCTTGTCATTATTATTATTGGTGGTAGCAGTAGTGGTTTGTGTTATAGCTTAGTTACTAATCTGTTTTTATCCCAACCCATGGGAGTTGCATTCTTTCGATTCTCCTTCCCATCCTTTCGGGATCTGGGGGAAGAAAGAGGGGGGAGTGAGTGAACAAACTGCATGAGGGGCTTAAATCACGACAACCTGTCAGCGAGACTAAGGTTTTTCCTATCTAATATATTAATATCACTGTGTAAAGGACAGTGTGACATGATCTAAGTTTTTTAAATCAGTTTGCGGGTTTGCTTATGACCTTCAAAACTGGATTCACAGGCAACTTAATAACAATTCTGGGCGGATCTATGATGATCTTCATTTTAGTTTCAATAGCAACACCTTGCAGACTTCTGGCTTAGATGCAAATTAATTGAGAGTATAGTTATTGTATGCTGTGTTCAGCAGGTAATTATGGGAGAGTTTGAAACATTTCTCTGAAGTATTATGCTTAGTTTTGTAAAACACAAGGTTGCATTCGTAGAAATGAGCAAAGCTCAAACTATAAAGAATTTTTCCCCCCCTGCACATTACAAATAATGTCAGGTTTCTCCTAAATTGGAGCAAACTTGTGCTAAAGACAATATAAGTAGACAGTGTAAAGTGCCTTGTGAAAGAAAAATATTGCCTTAGTTGGAAAATATGCTCAGATGATTTTAAAGTGTGTACGTTTGCAATATTTCCGAAGACTGCTTTGTGGTTAGTGTAAGAACTTTCCTGATTGATTGCATTTCAACAGTTTTCAGTTTTAGGGAATTTCAAATTACTCTTGTTTCTTAGATGACAGGGAACATACCTTCCTGCAGGAGTTATTTTATGTTGCAGAAGTATGCATGAATTTTTTTCTTCCCCTGTTGGCACCAAGTAGATTGTGCAGAGCTTATGTGTTTCATGACTACAAAAATTTAAATTTTTTTATAAGGTTTCCTGTAGTTTTCATCTGTTAAATTTCTATAATGTAAAGAAAATCATCATAGACATTTATTCTTTATGCTACATTTATTTTGTATATTTTTTCATTGGAAATAGAACCAAAGGTGCTTCTATGAATCTATACATATGTAGTTTTGAAGCTAGCATTCAAATCAATGATGAAATGTGTTTATATGCCTTCAAAACTCATTGCTGTTGAGATTATTTGTAATTTTATTTGCCTGCATTTGTACTGTATCTTCTCTTCCAAATATATCATCTTTGTCTCTCTGAAAACTGTTGAACATACGAAAGATAAATTGGCAAAATAAGAACTTGCTAATAGAAAATATGCAGTTCCTTACCACTTTTTTCTTTCTGTGAATGCTAATATTGCCATCTGCCACTTTTCCTCATCTGCCTACACAAGGAATGTATATTAACAGAACAAGTGAATATTATTTCTAATGCTAGTATTTGTTGAGATATTTTATCAGCTTTGTCTGATCTCTGACGAACAATCGTTTGCATCCTGAGATCTCAAAAGTCAGCAACAACTGAAATTTTTTTTTGCCATCTTCAGTGACTACCATTAAATATACTTTGTATACTTTCAACTATTAAATATACTTCATGTACATTCAAATATATTATAATATTAACTGTAAATGCCATACTTTTAAAGGAGAAGTAGTGCTTTATCAAATATACTTAGGAATCTCAGCATTAAAAATACGTAGAACTTAGAACATAAAATTTCTAAACCAGGTATTTGACTATTTTGTCATGCAGTCCCTCCAGTTTATAACCCCATTGTAACGAAATTAAGGCCAGAGAATGATCTCTCAACCACCTTTTGAAATCTGCTATTCATTTATAATCTATATTTATTTATAATCTGTATTTATATAGCTTATATTTTATATTTTTAGATAGGATACATACTTATTATAATCTATTTATAATATATATTTATTTATAATATGTAATGTGAGAGCATTTCTTCCCTGATCATAATGTGAGTGGGTACCATTGTTATTGGAATTTTGAAAACATTTCTAGCAGTTACTGACTCATTTTGCTGCCAGGATGTTAATGTGCTAATTAAAAGCCAGTCATCTTGTGACCCTATAAATAACGGTCCACACTGAGGCCCTGTCCTGGTTTCAACTGAGATGAAGTTTTTTTTTATTCCTAGTAGCTGGTGCAGTGTTGTGGTTTGGCTTTAAAGAACAATGCTGATAACACACTGATGTTTTAGGTGTAGCACTTACCCGGATTGAGGACTGCTCAGTCTCCCATGCTCTGCCAGTGAGGAGGGGCACAAGAAGACAGGAAGGAGCAGACAGGACCCCTGACCTGACCTAACCAAAGAGGTATTCCATACCATAGCACGCCATGTCCTGTGTATAAACTGGTGGAAGTTGGCCAGGGGAGGCTGATTGCTGCTCGGGTCCAGGTGAGGATTTTTCAGTGCATGGTTAACAATTGCATGGTGCATCACTTGTGTTTATTGTTTCTTTTTCCTTTCCCCTTTTAGTTTTATATTCTATCCCCTTGTTATTTCCCTTACCATTATTATTATTAGTAATAGTACTAATATTATATTGTACTTTAGTTATCAAACAGTTCTTATCTCAACCTATAGGATTTACATTATTTCTATTCTCCTCCCCTTCCCACCTGAGGAAAGGTGGGGAAAGAGCCGGGTGAGCAACAGGCTGTGTGGTACTTAGTTACCAGCTGGGTTTTAATGATGACAGGTCACTTGAGCTCTACTGGATCGCAGTAGGCAGTGACCAATATCTCTCTTTGAGTGGGCATGGAGCAGTTAAACTCTTAAGTTTTCAATAATCTGAGGACCACCAAGACCATCACTGAAAGATGGAGCCTGGGCTGAAGTTCTCTACTCCTTGAGGTTTGACACATTGAGAAATGCCAAGACATTAAACATGGATATTCTACTGATTCAAGAGAAATTTTAACTGTTAAACTCTTAAATGTCTTTAAGTATGTGTGTGCGTACGCATGTGTAAACTGTTACAGCAATTGTATTAAATTGTATTGACTCAATTTATAATGTCTCTAAACGGTGCTTGTAACCCTTCAGATAAATATCACTGACCAAGTCTGAGACTAGGATTAGATCCAGCAGCATCTAGATTCTGTCAAGAGCTTAGAAAGTAAGTGGGTCTATTCTGAGCCTTTGCCTAAATGGGAGGGTCTTGCTTGCTCTTTGTGTCTTTGGTCACTGTATCAATCATTGTAAGCTTGATTTTACCTCAATTTTCCATTATTTGCTTCAACCATGTAGTAATTAATAGGGTGAACTGTGCCATCAAATTCTGTGAAGTTGTGGCTTTCTAAATCATATTGAAACTGCTCTTGCTAATACCTTTGATGATCGTTGAGTGACCCTAAACCACACATTTTGCAACGTACTAAGAGTAGATGTCTGACTAACTAGCTGAAGCAAACATTTACAGAATTAGTCCGGATTTAAATGTACAGAATCAGACTTCATTATTAGAGACAGCAGTCTGTTTGTTCAGACTTATAAAAATGTAAAATAGAATAATGAAAGAAAATTATTTTTCATAGAATTCGAAGAAGTTGACTTTTAAAAAATTAATAATTTTCATTTTTTACTTTGTTTCAAAATTCCTGGCAGAAACATTAAATGCACAGAGAAACAATTGAAGTCCTTACATGCAGAGAGTTACCTGAAGGCATTCTTAACATCTAGAACTGAAGTCTCTATGTGCTGTGTAGGAACTTAAATTAGGCAGTAGCTTTAGAAAAATCTGGGGTTTTTTTAACTAGCAAAAATAAATTTTATAGAAAATAACATCTCACATTCAAATTAAGGTTTCTGTTTCTACAAATTAAAGGAAAATGTGAGTTTTCATCACAATAAATGTTCGTATGAATTGTGTTAAGCCTTTCAACACTTTTTGTTAAGATACAAGTATGAAGTTTTATTTTTTGTGCTCATTTTAATAACTACTGAAAATAGAATCCACAAGAAGTGTTTTCTAAAAACAAAACAATGATACAGCTTTTTAGAATCATATAATTATAGAATCATAGAATAGTTAGGGTTGGAAAGGACCCTAAGATCGTCTAGTTCCAACCCCCCTGCCAGGGGCAGGGACACCTCCCACTAAACCATGTCACCCAAGGCTCTGTCCAATCCAGCCTTGAACACCGCCAGCAATGGAGCATTCACAACTTCCTTGAGCAACCCATTCCAATGCCTCACCACTCTTACAATAAAGAATTTCTTCCTTATATCCAATCTAAACTTCCCCTGTTTATGTTTGAAGCCGTTACCCCATGTCCTGTCACTACAGTCCCTAGTGAAGAGTCACTCCCCAGCATCGTTTTAGGCTTCCTTCATTCACTGGAAGGTTGCTATGAGGTCTTCATGCAGCCTTCTCTTCTCCACCCTGAACAGCCCCAACTTTCTCAGCCTGTCTTCATATGGGAGGTGCTCCAGTCACCTCAGCATCCTCGTGGCCCTCCTCTGGACTTGTTGCAATAGTTCCATGTCCTTTCTATGTTAAGGACACCAAAACTGTATAGAATACTCCAAGTGAGGTCTCACGAGAGCAGAGTAGAGGGGCAGGATCACCTCCTTCGACCTGCTGGTCACACTGCTTTTGATGCAGCCCAGGATACGGTTGGCTTACTGGGCTGTGAGAGCACACTGTCAGCTCAAGTTCATTTTCACATCAACCACCACTGACCCAAGTCCTTCTACACGGGGCTGCCCTGAATCTCTTTCTCTGCCCAACCTGTAGCTGTGCTTGGGATTGCCACGACCCAGGTGTAGGACATTGTACTTCACACTGTTGAACTTCATCAGGTTGGCATCAGCCCACCTTATGTTGTGGCACAAGTTAAGGCCTGGTGGCCGGAAGATGTCGTGCTGTACTGAAAGACACGGCCCCTCTCCTAATAGCCAATAGCGTTTAGTTTATGATGTAAGCAGACGGAAGTGACGTTGTAAACCCTGGCTATATAATGCTGTGTCGTCCATCAATAAACGCCATTTTGCTGTCCACCACATTGGTGTCAGCGTGCTGATGGCCCACGCGACCTGAGGGGGTTGGTCGCCTGTGCCGTTCCTGAACCAGGTCACCACACCTCACATGCAACTAGTGGTGCCGAAACCCGGGAACTTCGCCTGGGTTCCGGTGAACGGCGGCCGGAGTGGCAGGACCAGCCCGGCGGGGAGGACACTCCGAGATCAGCAAGGACGATGGAGGCCCTTGAGAAGGCTGTACAATTGCTGCATAAGCAGTGGGGTATTGATTGTAAGCCCAAAGATTTTACTCTCACTATTGCGAGGCTCTTAAAGATTGGGGTCATTGACTGGCCGGTGGACATTTTCCACCCAGGAGTGTGGGATAAATGCACTAAAGCGTTAGCCGAGGAAACGATGTCCTCGAGCTGTGGAAAAAATCTTAAATCGTGGGGAAAAGTTGTACAGGCTCTGCAAAAGGCCATGCTGGAGCAGGAGACCTGGAGGGCGGCAAGGGACTGCTTGTCAGCCACCCCGAATTTAGGAGTCGGGGCTACCGCGCAGATTCCTCACTCCCCAGATGATAGTAATTTTGCGGAGTCTAAAGACTTGCGGGAGGGCGATGCACCCCCCAAATCCCCGAACCCCGACCCTCTTACGGAGGGGCAGAAACCAGCAAAATCCTTCTGGGGTGGGCTAGCTGAGGAGGCCAGGGGCGCCACGGAGAAATCAGAGTCTGAGGGAGACTGGGCTAGACCACCGCCCTATGTGCCCCAAGATGGCGCCGAGCGGCAAGGGGAAGGGCGGGGCAATGATGTCCCCGGCGGGAACAGGGGGGAAATGCCAGAACTAACATGCGCACACAAACAGGAAGGGGAGGAGAATAGGGAGGAGAGAGGTGGTGGGGGCGACTGGGAAGGTGGGGGGAGCGCGTGTGAGGGGCGGAGAGCCAATCAGAGCAGCCATCTAACAAAATACCCTTATAAGGCAAACACACACACACCCCACACCCCCCCCGAGTAGAAGGCGGGGCGAATCGGGAGGGGGGGAACGACCCGCCTGAAAGGGAAGTGGGCGGGATCGGAGCCTAGGAAAGGGGCGGGGCCAGAGCCCGACGAAAAAGTATCGGAGCCCGGAAGTAACCAGTCAGTCGAGCTCTGATCCCGGATCAGACACTAGCTGGGACGAGTGGCCCAAAACCGATCTAGATTCAGAGGAGGAAGACACGAGGGTATGCAGACTTAAAAGTCAAACTATTCCCATCTTTAATAAAGAAAGACAGAAAGAGGAAAAAATCCTTTTCACAGACTGGAAGGAAATAAAGAAAGCATGTGCTAAATGGGTCCCACCGTCCACGTTAGCATTCCTGGTCCAAATAATGGACATGGGGGATAGGGTTTTTTCGCCAGTAAACCCTAAAGATATACAAGCAATTGTTAAAGCAATTGCAGACAAGGGGATTAATTCTGCTATGGTTTCTACCCTTATAGATGGGGTCTTTGGGGGAGGCGACATGCTCCCATTCGACATAAAACATATTTCTAGGATAACTTTTGATGGGGCAGGGGTGATTTTAAACAAGAATGGGAGGACAACTGTGTGAAACAACTAGCCCAGGTAACTGGGAAGAGTCACCCATTATATGGCTCCAGTTTGCCACGCCTAATGGGCACAGACCCGGCAATGCTTACCCCCCAGGCACAAGCCCAAGGCCTGCGGGCCCCTGAAGTTATGACAACTACTCGTGCGGCTAGAGAAGCCATCCACACCACCTCCAGAACTATTGTCAGGCCATCGCCATGGTCCACGATAAAGCAAAATGAAAGTGAGAGCTTTGCGCAATTTGTGGATCGTCTCCAAGCAGCAGTTGACTCCTCGACCTTGCCTCAAGAAGCCAGAGACCCGGTCATTGCAGACTGTTTATGTCAGCAGTGTAATATAAAACCCAAAGAAATCCTACGTTCACTGCCGGCGGGGTCAAGTGTCGCGGCTATGATTAAACATGTCGCGAATGAGGAGCATCTGGCCCCATTTCAGGCAGCTGTTGCAGCAATGGCTGGTGTGATGGCGTGTTTTAAATGTGGCCAGAAGGGGCATGTGGTAACTAACAGTCCCCAATTAGGGGACCCGTCAACAGCGCCCGCCCCCCGAAAAATCTATCCAAAGGACCGTGCTGGGTTCGTGGAAAGAAAGGACATTTCGCTAGGGAATGCAACCTTAAAGCTCGACCCCAGGGAAACGGGGAGGGGAGGGGGCGCCCGGGCCGCGCTCAGCCCTCCCCCACTTGGGACATGAGGCGGCCCAACTATGCCAACCCCCGATGGGGCGAAGCGCTCCCGAACCCGCTGCCCCCCCGCGAAGCGACCAACTTTACAGTCCAGCCGATAGATCAGCCGAATCCGCCCCTGTCTCAGGGACAACAAGAACAACTCCATGGGGGCCAAACCCCAGGGTGGCCCTGGTAATAAAGTGTGACAAGCAACCAGTGGTGTGGGGGATCTGCTCCCTCTATAATAGCTTAGATGATACTACTGTTAGTATCCCCTTCTTGATTGACACCGGAGCAGATGTTACAGTTATTCCTGAGACGAATTGGCCCCCACATTGGAAATTACAAGATGCCCCCATGGTGGGTAGAGTCGAGGGATTAACCCGAGCTCGGAAGAGCGCTCGACTGGTAGCGATCACGCTTCACATTGAAAAGGGACCGGAAAAAATCATCACCCTTTTTCCATATGTAATTCCAGGAGTCCTACCCCTGTTGGGAAGGGATGCTTTAACCCCATTAAAAGTGAGGGTGACAAATTTACCATAAGGGCCACTGCTGCACACCCACTTCTACCAATTAAACTGAAGTGGAAATCGTCGGACCCAGTGTGGGTCGAGCAGTGGCCCCTATCGAAGCCTCGAATGGACACTCTTCTTGAGCTAGTTGACCGTGAACTACAGCGAGGTTATATAGAGCCTTCCACTAGTCCGTGGAATACCCCAGTCTTCGTCATACACAAACGAACTGGCGAAGGGTTTCATCTCCTCCATGACCTGCATGAAGTAAACAAGACAATCCAACCAATGGGTCCTGTCCAAACGCTGCTGCCTATGAACTCTATGATACCAGAAGGACAGCCTTGTGCTGTCCTTGACATTAAGGACTGTTTCTTTTCGATACCCCTGCATGAGGACGACAAGAAGTGGTTTGCTTTTTCCATCGTGTTTCCAAACAGCCAACGCCCCAACCTGCGCTTCCAATGGAAAGTGTTACCCCAAGGAATGATCAATTCACCCACTATCTGCCAGATCACGGTGGATCGAGCGTTGGCACCGATCCAGCGCAACAACTTGACTGCGACCATCATTCAATATATGGACGACATCTTAATCACCACGCCTTCAGGAAGTCAGGTAGACCAACTGGTGTCAATGGTCTCAGAAACTCTAAAAACAAATGGCTTCGAAATTGCGAATGCGAAAATTAAAAGAGGACCATGTGTAAGTTTTTTGGGAGTGGGGATCACAGGCTCTCACATAACCCCTCCCGAAATAAAAATCCGTCAGGATATTAAGACACTCCATGATATGCAGTAGTTAGTAGGATCCATACAATGGCTCTGCAATATTGTTCTGATCCCTCCCGAAATCATGGCCCCCCTGTACGACCTTTTGAAAGGGAAGAACCCATGGGAGCAAAAAACTTTAACGACAGAAGCAATGAACTCCCTCGATTTTATTCAGCAACAGATGTCATGAAGCACGCTCGCTAGGTGGAACCCGAACATACCACTTGATCTGTATGTGCACTTCATGGAAGGGGGTGAGGAGGAGCGCTAGCCCAGGGCCCCCCTGAAAAAGCCCAACCAGTACAATGGATAGTCCTAGGAAAACCATCACGTGCATTTTCTCCAGGAATCGAGTGCCTTGGTAACCTCATCATGAAAGGCAGAAAACTCGCCCTAAAACACCTAGGCCTCGAACTCGCCAGGATATACCTACCCTTCTGTAAACAGCTCCCAACACAATCAGTGGCGATGTCAGAGTATCTGGCCATGGCCCTTGTTGGATTCAATGGAGAGATCCAGTACGCCGCAAAGCCCCCTTGGACTCAAATGCTAGCAATCGTCGACATCAACCTTCCACAGAAGATCATGGACCGGCCTCAACCAGGACCAGCAGTCTTCACAGATGCATCCTCAACGACCTCAACCACGGCAGCAGTATGGCAATCAGAAGAAAAATGGCACTGTGTTAAAATGACTGATTGTGCTCTTTCGGTCCAGCTGTTGGAAGCGACGGCCGTAGTATTAGCATGTGGACTGTTCCCAACAGAACATCTCAACATAGTAACAGACTCCATATTCATGGCCAAACTTTGCTTGGCCATGTCGGGGCCCGGCATGTCCACATCCACAGCAGCCTTAATGCTGGAAGAAGCACTTTTTTCTCGGAAGGGCACTGTATCGGTCATCCATATCAACAGTCACAGCCCAATTAAAGGATTTTCCCAAATCGGTAATGATAAAGCAGACACTGCAGCAAAAGGACTGTGGACACTAAGAGACTCCCGTCAGCTACACGAGTCCCTTCACATCGGAGCCAAAGAGATGCAGGATTTCATTCACTGACGCGAAACATATCGTAGCTACATGTCCCCACTATCAGAAAGTACCACTGTGGTCCAGCGGAGTAAACCCCAGAGGTCTTAAAGCCTCCGAAGTGTGGCAGATGGATTTTACACTCTGCCACTTGCTGAAACCTCGAGCGTGGCTAGCGGTAACTGTAGACACATATAGCGGGGTACTTGTAGCCACTCAACACCGCAAGACTGACTCCAAAGCAGCCATCCAACATTGGCTAACAGTCATGGCGTGGCTTGGTGTTCCTAACCAGATAAAAACGGACAAGGGTTCAAATTTTGTCTCTAAATCAGTCCAGGCATTTGCTTTAAAATGGGGCATTACTCTAGTACACAGCATTCCGTATAATAGCACGGGACAAGCCCGTAGTAGAACGAGCAAATCAAACTCTGAAATCGAAATTGGAGGTGTTAGCAAAAGCAGAAGGTTTTGCCAACGCCATTCCCTCAGGAGATCAAGCACGCCTATTGGCGACTGCTTTGCTAGCACTGAATCAGTTCCCCAGGGGAGAGGAGGTCAATAGTCCCACCCAAAAACATTGGGCCACTCGAGCACTAGAAGAAGGTCCCTTGGTCATAATTAGAAACGAGCTGGGAGAATGAGAACAAGGGTGGCAACTGCTTCTGACAG
This sequence comes from Ara ararauna, assembly GCA_028858755.1. NCBI lineage: Eukaryota > Metazoa > Chordata > Aves > Psittaciformes > Psittacidae > Ara > Ara ararauna. The sequence continues at coordinate 63,542,181 of CM054410.1, forward strand.
GGCAGGGGTATGCCGCTGTTAGAAAAGACGGCAGAGTTAAGTGGTGTCCGCTTAAGTCTATCAAACCAGATCTTCAGAACACAACTAATGAAAACTGTGAGTTTTTATTTACAGGATCGAATCATCAGACGCCCTCGTAACCCGTACACCCCGGTGCCAAGCGACCCGTCCAAGCCTAAGAGCTCCACACTGGCAGAATCCAGACAACGGCAAAGTAGCCCCCCGGGGGGGGGGGGGGGGGGGGACGGGGACGGGGACGGGACGACTGCGATGTTTTTTCATAATCTTAATTATACTAATGCTACCCATGGGAGAATCAGGACACCAGCCCTTTAGATGGGCACTTGAACAGATAGAACAATCTAAAGTACTTAGCTCAAAATCACTTCGGGGTCACCTGTCTTTAGTGTTTATCCGTCTGTTTATCACCTGTTACTTATAGTCTTATTAATGGTCATGTGCTGGACCCTCACAGATCTCTGTGGATGCTGCTGGCCACTCCTTCCGAGGCAGACTGATCACCTGTATCTGAACGAGTGTGCATTTCGGTCAGCTTAGAAGCCCAAGCCTCAGACAATGTAGGGGAGGCATGCACCCTACATTGTGTGGACGCGATTTGGAGCCGGTTTTTGAAATTTTGCAGGGTCCTTGCACTGTACTTTATCAACGTTTTCTATTTTAGATTTTGAGTTCCTGTGTAGTCTTTCTATAGGATGGATCTCGTTTAAGGTGTCTTATGTTTTTTTACTCAAGTTTATTACATATACTCTATAAGACTGTTATAAGGTATAGAATAAGATTTTATAAGATATAGGTAAGATTTTATATAAGATTTTATACTCTATAAGACTGTTATAAGGTATAGAATAAGATTTTATAAGATATAGTAAGATTTTGATTAGTATACTTTAGCTAATTTAGTTAAGCATAGGGAGGGGGGGAAATGTTGTGGCACAAGTTAAGGCCTGGCGGCCGGAAGATGTCATGCTGTATGGAAAGACAGGGCCCCTCTCCTAATAGCCAATAGCATTCGGTTTATGATGTAAGCAGACGGAAGTGACGTTGCAAACCCTGGCTATATAATGCTGCGTCGTCCATCAATAAACTCCATTTTGCCGTCCACCACATTGGTGTCAGCGTGCTGATGGCCCGCGCGACCTGAGGGGTTGGTCGCCTGTGCCGTTCCTGAACCAGGTCGCCACACCTTGCATGCAACACCTTAAAAGCGTGTCAAGGTCCCTCTGGATGTCATTCCTTCCCTCAAGTGTACTGACCAAACCACACAGTTTGGTGTCATTGGCAAACTTGCTGAGAGCACACTCAATCCCACTGTCCATGCCACCAACAAAGGTGTTGAACAAGACCGGTCCCAACAGTAGTCCCTGAGGGACAGCACTCGTTACTGTTTTCCAACTGGGAACTCAGATATTGACCACTGCTCTTTGCATGTAGCCATCCAGCCACTTTTTTATCCACCTAGTGGTCCATTTATCAAATTGATTTCTCTCCAATTTAGAGGCAAGGATGTCATGCAGGACTGTGTCAGACAATTTGCACAAGTCCAGGTAGACAACATCAACTGCTCTACCCCTGTCCATCAGTTCTGTAGCCCCATCACAGAAGGCCACCAAATTCGTCAAGCATGATTTCCCCTTAGTGAATCCGTGTTGGCTGTCACCAACCACCTCTCTGTTTTTCATGTGCTTTAGCATGCTTTCCATTTTTTTTACAAAATAATATGAACTATCACAAAAATTTATGTCAGTGCAGAAGAAATACTTTGATATTTACTAGTACTATTAATTCTTGAAATAATGGTTCCAAAGAGAGCAATTACTAAATCTAATTCTGCTTCTACATAAATGTGAAATGAGAAATTAGATATATTTTGATGCATTATCTCTTTGTAGAAAAAAAGAGGAAAGGACTAGATTCATCTTTCAAATTTATTCAGAAACACAGAACATCCTTACCAAGTTGTCTTGCCAAGAGGAATTTGCAAGTAATTTTTTTATGACTGATGATTTTACAATTTCATTGTATCTGATGATGCTGAAAGCCAAACAAAGAAAGCTTAAAAACTTTGATGTCACTTTTAAAGATAAATAAGAAATTGGAAATTTAAAATGATAAAGAAAGGATATTAGTATTTTACCTAGTGAACTTTCTTATACTTATTAAAATTGGTGAAATTGCATTAGTAGAATAAATATTTCTAAATCATTTAGAAATATCTGTCTTTCCTGATACTACTGTATATGTATTTTCATGCTTCTAAAGCAATAGCTTGGAGCTCCAAAGCAGCTTGGTTTTTAGAAAAAATTCCTCCATTCACTACCCTCTAACATACCAAGAGAGATCCTTGTTTTTTTTATTTCTGTAATGTATAAAATTTACTGTTCTTACGTAACATTCCCATTCATTAGGTAACATGTCCCAGGCTGTTAAATACTCCACAATGTCTGAGCAAAATTTCCAAATAAATCAATCTATTTCATCTTGCTGATAACCTTTACAACTCTCTGCTGTTATTAACGTATGGTTCAATCTAAATTTGCAATGCTGCACTTGACCATAAATTTTATTTTATGACCTGAGAAACCTGCCTTCATACAGTCTATATAAAACTGCTCAGGTGATGGGACACAGAAAGGTAATAAGTCCCATTTTCCTTTTCCTTTTTCTTTTTATATTCCATCAGGCCTTACGAAAGTCTAGTTAAGAGTAAGGCATAAAGAAAATCTCTTTTGATTAATGATGTGTTTGGTATTTCTTGATGTTTTAAATCATTGAATTAATATGGAAAACGGTGCTTGAAGCAGTAAGAGAAGCAAATACTCTGCACTAATCTCAAAGGATGCTGAACAAAAATTTGGAAAAGAAACATGAAATGGCAATTTTTATCTGATTTTGTGTAATGATGGTGGGACAAGGCTGAACAGATACTTACAATATCAGGGTTGAAAACAGGCTGTTTTACATTTCCCCAAAAATCAAAATCTCACTTACTGCTGTTCATTATATTATTTTTTCTATCCGACGTAAGACTTCAGTTTAATGTAAATGTGGCAGATTCTGGTTCCAAGCTTTTCTTCCACTGGAATGATTAAAGATTTCTGCTTTCATGCTTGAATATTACTTTGAGAGTCAAGGGACTGTGTTAGTCCTATCTGTAACCTGTTCTTTACTTAATGAGAAATTCTGGCTGTCTGAAATACTGCTTTAGATCACTATAGAACCGCAGCACCATTGATTTGCACTTCTAGACTAAAAATGAAAGACTGGATGTCAACATTATACAGCATATTTATGCTGATGCTTCAGCTGGGTTTCAGCACATGTCCTGTGGGGGTTAGATTATTAGAAGTCTGAACAGAGTTCAGCTGAAAAATAGAATGGCTGGCCCCTTTCATTATAAACTCAATTCCTGATCATTGTCTTCCAAATATATGGAATCTAACTCAATCTTTAGTTAACATCAGTGGTAATTCCTTATAGAGACTGGAGAACGTAAAACCATTGAAGCACAACTGTTACAGGAGAGAAAATGCTAATCTTTAAGTGGTTTCTAAACATGGTGGTTGATGCAGAGGTTGGTGGCATAGGCAAAGGATGCAGCAATCTGTTGAAGTAACAGAGATCTCTTGAGTCCTTCACTTAGAAAAGTAAAAAATAAAAGTCAGAATGGTTCCAGACAAATATGAAAAGTGAATGATGTGATTTCTCTTCAACTTTACAAATGTGTGTAAATGGTAAGCAGTTTCTTCTCATCTACTGCAGGAGCTGAATAAATTCTGCCCTGTAGAACTTTAAAAGTTCATGATATACTGTGGCATTTCTGACTTCCCTCACCATAATCGAAAGACCATGATGCATCATGTGTCCCTTCAAGTAGTCAGATGCACAAAATTTATTTTCTCTTTAAGATGATTCATGAAACACCATTATCCCTTCATGCAATTCAGTGCATGCGTTTACAAGACCAAGGTAAAAATATAACAGAAAAATTATGTATTTGTTATTGTCGTGGTTTAAGCTGTAAATCACGCAGCCCATTCACTCACTTCCCCCTCCTTCTTCTCCCCCACTCCAAGGGGAGAGGGGGGTGAATGGGGAGAAGAATCAAAAGAATGTAACTCCCACAGGTTGAGATAAAAAGTCCAGTAACTAAGGTATAACACAAACCACTGCTGCTACCACCAATAATAATAATGATAAGGGAAATACAAGGGAAAAGAATACAATTGCTCACCAGCTGACGACCGAGCTGTGAACTGAACTCTTCCGGGTTCCTGCCCCCAGTTTTGCATCCTGGGCATGACGTGCTGTGGTATGGAATAGCTCTTTGGTCAGCTTGGGTCAGGTATCCTGTTTCTGCTTCCTCCCAGCTTCCCCTCCTCCCTGGCAGAGCATGAGACTCAGAAAGTCCTTGGTCAGGCCAAAACATTCTCAGCCATAACTATAAACATTGGTGTTATCAGCGCTGTTCCCAGACCGAAAGTTGAAAACAAAGCACTGCACCAGCTACTACGAAGGAGAAAAATGACTTTTCCTGCTGAACCCATAACAGTTATTTAAATGAATTGCATAAATAGCAGTTAAAAGGTAATTGGAAAAAATCACTTTACTTCTCTTCTAAAAAAACTTGCCAGAACCACAGGCGATGAACGTAGTCTTACCTTAGTCTGAAGTATTTAGAAATTTACCCTCTTCCCAAAAGATATTGAAAAAAATGCTTTCATTTTCTTACTGTTTTGCAGTATAACTCAGTGAGGTACTTGAAGCTCCCAGTAGGCATATCCTTCCTTGGTGTGAGACTTTTTCAAATTTCATATTAGGTCCCAGTCTACTATTTTTAAAAAGATTATATATCTTAATGGGAGAGTATGAGGCACAGCTAGTGCTTCCAGCTTACCAGTTGAAGAATGATGGAACAGAAACCAAGTTGGAGACCTTGGTTTTAATTTCCAATTTTTCATGCAGTTCTGTTAACAATGATCAAAGCAATGTTTCATGGTCAGCCCTCAGTACTGCTTGAATACCCAGAAATACTGAAAAGTTTTCTTTTAATTAGCTGTTCAGTTAGAACACTTTGTTTTTCATTTTAGTTTTGTCACAGAACTAAAAAAGATAAATTAATTCTAATTATAGTTGGACTACACACTTTACAAGAAATGCTGGAAAAAAAAAAGGAATTTAAAGACAATTCAATCAGAACATTTAGTTGAAGAAAAAGTCCTAAATAACCAGAAAATTCAATGTAAATTCCAAACTTCAAGGCTCCTGGTTCTGGAGCTCAGAGTCTTGGTCTTCATACTCCAGAAGTCCAGGCTGGGCCAGGACTTGGAAGCTTAACAGTTAAGAGTTTCTAATGTTTCCATATTGTCAGGATTGTGGCATAAGATCAGCAAAATATTGAAAGCTTTCTGTTTTTCTTGATGCTGTCTGAAGCCTTTTCATCTTTGCTCTAAGAAGATGCATAACATAAAAGCCAAGATAAATGGTCTCAGCAAATAATTAAATGAAAATTCAAGGGATATATGGGTCAAAATGTCTTCATTGATCTACTGAATTTTACACTCAGTCTTTCCCAAATGAAAGGGTAATATAGCTATTATAAATTTTTTTTTTGTTAAAATATTAAAATACAGTAAAGAACAAACTGTCACCACATACATCTGATATACTGAGCTTTCTGTTTATCTACTCCAAGGATCAGCTAGTAACTGGAAAGACTTCCTTTGGAGTATTACTCATGTTGAAAAATACATCTATAAAATATTGAAAGAAAATTCTCATGCTTTTCCATTTCATACTCATGAATCACAGCTTAGGAAACAGACCAGGGTTCATTCACTTCATGTTTCAGAAAAATCTATAAACATTTATTAACTGTAGTAGGTTATGTGTCACTTCTGGTTTGAATACCTTATATTAAGACAAAAAAACCCAACAACCAACCAATGTACATTGTTCACATTTTATGATCAGCCAGCTGTGTAATGGAATGTATTATTCATCAGTTTCGAAGCAAGACAGAAATAAAAACAGGAAAGGAAAACAGATTCGAAATGATGGCTGCATTTCAGAAACTACTGGAGTACATGGAGCCTTGTCTGAGGATTAGGGGCCAACTGAGAGTTTATGGATCAGGATTAAAGGGAGGGCAGGGACTTTATAGTGCCACCCAACCAGGAAGACTAAGGATGAGGCCCTCAGTAGACACATAGGTGCAGCCTCACATTCACAAGCTCTGGTCCTCGTGGGGGAATTCAATCACCCTGATATCTGTTGGAGGGACAACACAGAGAGGCATAAGCAATCCAGAGGGCTCCTGGAATGTGTTGATAATAAATTCCTTCTCCAAGTGATAAAAGAGTCAATGAGGAGGGGGGCTATGCTGGACCTTGTTCTCACCAGCCAGGAAGGGTTAATGGGAAGTGTGAAGTTTGAAGGCAGCCTTGGCTGCAGTTGCCATGAAATGGTGGAGTTTGAGATCATTAGGGCAGTGAGGAGAGCATATAGCACTTACTGCATGACATCCCTGTCTCTAAACTGGAGAGGCATGGATTTGATATATGGACCACTCAGTGGTTAAGGCATTGACTGGATGGTAGCACTCAAAGAGTTGTGGTCAACATCTCTATGTCTAAATGAAGACCAGTGATGAGTGATGTTCCTCAAGGGTCAGTACTGGGACCAGTTCTGTTTAACATCCTTGTTGGTGACATGGACAGTGGGATCGAGCGCCCTCAGCAAGTCTGCTGATGACAACAATCTGTGTGATGTGGTCAACATATTGGAGAGAGGAGATGGGATCCAGAGGCACCTGGAAAGGCTGGAGAGGTGGAACTGTGAGAACATCATGAAGTTCAACAAGGCCAAGTGTAAGGTTCTACAGTGGGTAGGGGCAATCCTAACCACAAACACAGGCTGGATTGAGAGCAGCCCTGAGGAGAAGGACTTGAGGATGCTGATCAAAAAGAAGCTCCACATGACTCAGTCATGTGAGCTTGAGCCCAGAACCCCCCATGTGCTGGGCTGCATCCACAGAGCATGAGCAGCAGGTCGACAGAGGGGATTCTCCCCCTGTACTACACTCTGGGGAGAATCCCCTGCAGTCCTGCATGCAGCTCTGAGGCAGTAGCAGAAGAGGGATGTGGAGCTGTTGGAGGGAGTCCACAGGAGGCCACAGAGATGTTGCGAGGGCTGGAACAGCTCTGCTCTGGAGACAGGCTGAAAGAGCTGGGCTTGTTTAGCCTGGAGAAGAGAAGGCTCCTTAAAGGGAGACCTTAGAGCAGCTCCCAGTGCCTAAAGGGGCTACAAGAAACCTGAAGAGGGGCTTTGGACAAGGATGTATTGAAAGGACAAGGGGTAATGTCTTTCAGCATAAAAGGGTAGATTTTTATGAGATCTTAAGCAGAAGTTGTTTCCTGTGAGGGTGGTGAGGCCCTGGTTGCCCAGAGAAGCTGTGGCTGCCACATCATTGTCAGTGCTCAAGGCCGGGTTGGGTGGGGTTTGGGGCAACCTGGTCTAGTGTATATTGCATAGGCGGCTGGAACTGGATGAGCTTTAAGGTCGCTTCCAACACAAACCATTCTATGATATGATTCTAAATACTCCGCTGACTACAGTAAAGGTCAGAATGTTATCTCTGCACCCCAAATTAATGTGGAAACCCCTCAAGAATCAAGAAAGCCTCAAAAGGATTTAAACATCATTAGTCAGGATGAGAACAAAGCTTTAAAATAAGCAGAGTACATAGAAACTAAATTCAGAAGGCTGTGAGTTAGTACCTGGTAAACAATTGCCAAAGTAATTCTGTGCATAAAGAAACCGATCATATCATTAGGAAGTGATTTTGCTAATTTCAGGTTTCATTACATGTATATGAACTTATTTCAAAATACAGTTAAAATTATGTTCTAGCATGATTCCCAGATAAGGAATCTGTCAACAGAGGAGCTGAGCATGCAGAAACACAGTATAAAATGTTTTGAGATTGTCGTTATTGCACATTTCCACTGCAAAAATGTTCAAACTCTCAGAAAAATGAATCATCATTGCAGTCAGCCCTGCCTTAACACAGATCTTAGACAGCTTATGCCTGAAGAAGCTGACAGAACAAATTTGACAGAACTATATATAGCATTATGGCATTTCTTTTTATCAGCCTGAGTTCTCATTTAGCTTTTTCTCTGAGGTCATAAAGCATAGCTGGTTTACATAACATCATGGGGTTAGGCACTATTGGATCTTCAACCCAAATCTTTTGCCCTTTTGCCAAGGGTTACTGTATAAATCAATTCCTGCCCTTGCTAGAAAGCGATCTGCAGATCCATTGTGTAGCTTTTCAAAATTCTAATTCTTACTCTCAGATGGAGAGTTGAAGACCTAGTGTAGTGAAGCAAACAACACAGTCCTTGAAAAAAATGTAAGGGGAAGAAAGAACGTGACCTATTATTGTGAAAATAGGCTCAGGTTGAAATGTGTAATGCCATTACAGGCAGAGTTATATTTTCATCTTTCTGCTGGGGATAGAGTGATGGAAAATTCCTGGAAAACACACTTCTGAAAAAGACAGAAAATAACAATCTTAAAACCAGCAAAATGTCAAAGAAATATTTCAGTTTCAGGAACTGAAAAATACTGATGTGTGTGGGAGAGGTGCAGATTTACAAAACAGTATCTACTTCTACCTTCCTCAGACAAAAATGAGAAAAAATGAAGATGTGAGCATCGTATCTGCACCTAGGAAAGAATCATATTCACACTGTCACTCATATACGGGGTGAATTCCTGAGTCTCCTATTACCAAGAGAGGTTTTTCCCCTCTATTATGTCCATTATATCCCCCAAAAAAGCTGTTTTCAGAAGACAATGACAGAAGGCATGTAACTGAAAGAAAGGAAAGTAACTCCCATTCCACCTTTACTGCGAAGGTGAACAGTATGTTTTATCATAGCTCTATTAGCACATTAAATATGAGACAAATTTTGTCTTGGATTTTACCCATTAAGTGTTCTTACATCAATATTTGTTTAAAAATTTCTGAATGCATTACTTTTGCAACCAAAGTATTGCTGATATGCATGACAACAACCTAGGTACTTCATTTAACTATTTACACATGTACATATGAATTTTATTCATATAAGAAATAACTATTCATAGTAATTTAGTGGGGTTTTTTATTTTTTCTGAAATAGTTTCAGTGATTAAATCATCCATTATATCTCTAGAAAAGGATAGTCATACCTCATGGCAAGCAGATCTACATTTATGACATGCTAAAGTAACTGAATAATTATTGGGGTTACTAATAGACTTTAATTTTTTATTGGTCTGTCAAAAAGTTATATGTATACATGCTTTATGAAAATGATTTAGGTATTGGGTCACTTTCAAGGCCTTAAAGAAACACAGTCTAGACAAAGGTTGGTGATCAAACATAAAAAGCTTCCGCAAGGTTATGGTTCACTTTGAGCTTTAACAAGATGCTTTCTACATAGTATAACAACCACATGAAAAGCTAAGAAGCAGCATGGGTTGCGGTCACCTGTAGTGGAAGAAGGCTTTATTACATTTTACTCTTATTTCAAGCTTTTATTTGCATGTTCTGTCTTAACAATAAGTTGGAGCTAAGCCAAATACGTTTGTCATTGTAACTACCATGTACTACTAATAGAACTAAATAGAATATATATACAGTAAAATAGGGAAAATTGATCTCAGAACTGCTTGTATTTTTTTTTGTATGCTTGTTTTCTGTTCATGATTCCATTCCTGTTCTTGAGATTTTATGAAGCCTTCAAAAGAGAAGGAAAGGATCTCTATTTGTATCTGCAACGATCCTTTGCAAAATCAACAGATGACATAGACAAAAGATAGGTAATACTGCAGCTGTAAGCACTCTTATCTCAACCTGTGCGTCTTGCTGCTTTCGTTACAGTAGATACTAGGATGAAATAAAAAAGCTGTAGATTACAATACAGTTATTCAAATAGAATAACATTTCAAGAAGTTGTTTAGCTTCCTCCAGTGGTACTATTCATGTGAGACAGTGCTTGTTAAATAGAGTTGTTGTCATTTAGCTCTGTTCTACTTACGTTCATGCTCGAAGATATATATCCTATAACTCCCTATTTCAGTGGAATTACTGGGGTTTAGATATCATCCTAGTTGTACCTAAATACTCATGTGAATCTATTTCTCAGTTAATTTAAAATGGTCTTAAAGTTTTAGAACCTACAAATTCATATTATGCTCAGCTAAATTCTTTGCAACTCACTTGCAAGTTCTGAAATTACATTTCATAGAACAATGGTACAGTAACATTAACTGACCCCAAAGTCAGCAACCATTATGCTGAACCTAATGCATTTATTTCATTCATAGAGCAGTATTCTTCATTTAAAACAAAAGAAAGGAAGTTAGGAGTTTTTCACCTTATGCAGTAGTTCATCTTTGGTGTAAAATGTCTATGCATAGATGACTTTGTTTTCAACATCAGTAACTTACCTGGCATCAAAAAATCAGAATTTTAGGTTTTACAGGCACCAAAGCTGAAATTTTATTTTAGCCCCATAATATATGGTTCCAAAGCAGGACTCAAGAGACTAGGAATCCTCAGTTATTTCTAAAAGCATGGTGTGCATAAGCATCTGCAGTTATTGCTGGATTTAGTGGTTTTTTCTTAAAGCTACAGTTCACAAGCGAAGTTTTCAATTACCTGGTATTCTAATGCAACATTGTATAATTACGACACTGAGGTGTGAAAGCTGAATAAAACTGCATGTGAGCTACTTGGATCTGTTATAGTAAGTGAAGAAAAATAGAAGGAGCAGTTTTAATTAAAAAATATCTCCAAATAAATTCAATAGTGTCAGTTGATGTATGAGGTCTATCAAAATTTATGGAGAATTCAAATATGAGTTCTATTAAAAAAGAGATGGCAAATAACAAAAATCTAGGTATGTATGTGTTGCTTGGTTGTTTTGTGTTTTGTTTTTTTTGGGGTCTTTTTGTTGTCTTTTTTTGGGGGGGAAGGGTGTTAATTTTACCTTTTCTTCAGTGTTAATTGAAAAGTAATTTGTATTAACCAGCTTGCATTTTTATTATATCAGATTTTCTGACGACATGTAACCATCCTCTGTAGGCAGTCATAACTTCATAACCAACAAGAGTGTAAACAGTCTGTATTTAGAGTCTTGTCTAGCATGTTTGAGGCTGTGAATCTCTCCACTGAACAACAGTGCATTGAGTGCCCAAAGACAAAAATTTAAATTTTGTTCCAACACCCATGATTTTAGCTTTGAGTTTTGCTCCCTCCTCTTTATTCACCAATATCCCTTTTCGGAGCAGGGCCCAAGATGTTCTTGGATGGTATTTAAAGGTATAGTCTGTTTCTTTTTTTGAAACAGATCAAGATACAGTAGTTACATAGTAATTGTGAAATATTAAAAATTAAGGTGGGCACAATTTTGAAGTAATTAGGCCACTTTCCTGCTTCACAAAATATTATATCACACTTCCATGCAAAGTTGAGCACCTTTGGCCAGAACCATGAGGGTGCTGTAGCCCACAGCCTTAGCCTGATGACTAATGGATTTCCAGTGATCTAAAAGGATATGGACCCAAATTTCTTCAAAAAAGAGAAAGGAGGGAGGGAAATAAAGAAAATGGGTGTGTACCACCAACTGGAGGAATGCACTGGAGATGAAGAACTCAAACCATTGTCTAACTTCTGGCAACCTGCAAGGTCAAGCTCTAACTGCATGAGCTGCTCGTGACTGCTGTGTCCATCAGGACTTTAGTGTCTGGGATATTTTAATGGTCAAACTGAGAACTAGTTTTCTTCTAATAATCACTGAGAAGTGGAAGAAAGAGCTTAGAGAAATATGGATTCATGTCTAGGATCATTTGAGAATACAAATAGAATCATAGAATCAAAAAATCAACTAGGTTGGAAAAGTTATCATTAAGTCCAACCGCTCCCCTAGGACTGCAAAGTCCACCACTAAACCATGTCACTGAGGGTCTCATATACATGGTTTGTGAACACTTCCAGGGATGGTGATTCCACCACTGCCCTGGGCAGCCTGTTCCAGTGCCTGACCACCCTCTCAGGGAAGACACTGTCTCTAATATCCAGTATATATATATAATATACGTATAATATAAACCTTCCCTGACACAGCTTGATGCTGTTACGTCTTGTCCTAGTGCTTGTTACCTGGGAGATGAGACTGATCCCCACCTCACTACGACCTCCTTTCAGGTAGTTGTAGAGAGTGATAAGGTCACCTGTTCTCTTTTCCAGACTAAACAATGTCAGTTCCCACAGCCATTCCTCATAAGACTTACTCTGCAGACCCTTTACCAGCTTACTGAATTGTTTGAATAGCTTTCTAAATCTAGTTCCACTTTTTCATAGGATTGTGGCTAATAAGGGTTGTAGCAGTCTTTTGTTGCTGTTGTTAGTCCTTGTTCTGCCTCCTGCTATAACTTGAAAATCATAATGGTGGCGAGAACTATATACTTGATCTTTTAACATGTACATTACCATCACAAAACTTGAATCTTGTAATGCAAAAATTAGCCAATTTTATCCACAATTCTCAAACCATTCACTGTTAGAATCACTGATCCAAACTGAGAATGTATTCTCTGAATGTCACACAAGATCTTTATTTTTTAGGTGAAGAATTACTGTGAAAAGATATCGTTTGAACAGAACCTAACCTGAAGACTAATGAACTACTCAGTTCAAATACAACTAAGGATATAGCTTTTCGCCCAGTGAAGCTTCTGCTTGTATGCTTTATGCATGGGTATATCAATATGTATGAAATATATTCGGTGTATTAATAACGCATTTTCTATTTATAGAGCTATTGAGCACCAAAAGTCCAACAGCAGCTACAAATGTCTGAAACTCAAACTCATTGCAGACTCTGTTGCGGCTTTTTTGCATAAGTCTAAGAACCCTTATTGAGTTCATCTTTACAAGGCTTTACATATCGATACGTCAATTTCCTTCTGCCTTTTCTTCTGCCTAGATTTTTATACTAGTGTATGTGATGTTTCATCAACGATGTTGTAAACATGATGGTATATTATAAAATACTATACTCTGAAGAGAAAGAGGTGAAACATAGAATCATAGAATAGTTAGGGTTGGAAAGGACCTTAAGATCATCTAGTTCCAACCCCCTGCCATGGGCAGGGACACCTCCCACTAAACCACGCCATCCAAGGCTCTGTCCAACCCAGCCTTGAACACTGCCAGCGATGGAGCGTTCACAACTTCTCTGATAGTGTTTGGAGTACTTTACTGCCTTCTAAACCTACTGGTTAAAAAATTTTGGATTTGACGTATTTTTTTTTTTTAAACAAGGAAAAAATATGGAGATAAATGTGAAAATCTACACTCTTTGGAAATGCATTCTTAGTCTATGTTAATCTATCCTTCCACTTTCTATTTAAGCATCCCAAAAGGTGGAAACAGTACAAATAGGAATCTGCATTTTGAAAGCTTTTTTAAAAAGTAATTAATGTATCATTAAAAATCTCTAATTGTAAGTAGAAAGATAATTGATTTATCACAGGATTGCTGTAAATTTCATATTTGCCTCTGTTTGCAAAATAAGTGAAACGTAACATGGATAGACCATGCGCTTTTGCTCAGGTCATTAGCCAGATTTTGTGTCTGTAGTGTTTGTTGGAATAATGAATCATTTTGGAAGATCTAAACTTATGTATGAGGACTAGAGTCCTGGGCTAAGCAGTAGCAGTCATTTTTCTCCTCCTTAGTAGCTGGTGCAGTGCTGTGTTTTTGACTTTCAGCCTGGAAACAACGCTGATAACACCAATGTTTTTAGTTGCTGCTCAGTAATGTTTAGTCTGACCAAGGACTTTCTGAGTCTCATGGCCTGACAGGGAGGAGGAGGGGAAGCCAGGAGGAAGTAGAGACAGGACACCTGACCCAAACTAACCAAAGAGGTGTTCCATACCACAGCACATCATACCCAGTATATAAACTGCGAGCAGTTACCCCGAAGGGCTAGAGCACTGCTCGGGTCATGCTGGGTATGGGTCGACGGGTGGTGAGTGGTTGTATTCTCTTCCCTTGTTATTCCCTTATCATTATTATTATTGGTGGTAGCAGTAGTGGTTTGTGTTATACCTTAGCTACTGGACTGTTCTTATCTCAGCCCATGGAGGATACATTCTTTCGATTCTCCTCCACATCCCGGTGGGAGTGGGGGGAGGAAAGGGAGGGGGAGTGAGCGAGCAGCTGCATGGTTCTGGATTGTCAGCTGGGCTTAAACCATGACAACTAGTGAGTGTAGGTCCATTACTTCACACACTTCATACTCGAACATGGATACAGGAAAAAATGTTTCACTGTTCTTGTTTTATCTGGATATGCGTAGAAGTGTTGCTCCACAGACTTGTTTCAGTCTCTCAAATGTGACTCTGCTTGTACTCAGGATCAGAAGAAAAAGTGTATTGAATCTTACTTTCTATGACATGGAAATCTGCAAATATGATCTGAAAAGAAAATATGGCAGGTTCAGCCAAGGATTAGATGGGGGGGACCAGATGCATGAAGTGTACTTCAGACTGTACTAGCCCAATACCCTCTGATATAAGCTAAATTTGGAAGTGGGTAATTAATTTAAAATTGCAGATTTGCTGAAGGACCTAGATTTTATAAATAGTTTAAAGGTCTTTTTCTTGGCTTGACGTGGTAGGAAATGTTAAGAGTTTTACTTTTTTTCTTTAGAATTAAATAGTTATTTTGCGTAAAGTTCTATAGTATTGTAGATAATAATTTGAGAACAGGCTAATCCGCATTGCATGTTTGAGAAAAACAGGGCCAAGTACTAGCAAGAAGGTAGTTTTTGTTGTATCTACCAAAAAAAAAAAAAAAGAAAATAAAAATGGTACACTGCTAAATTCATAGATGTGTATAAATAATGCTACTCACAAGTAATGTCTTTCCCAGTGTCAGAAAGAAACATGAAAGAAAACTTTTCCCCACTGTGAATTTCAATTTTGCAGGATCTACATTTTCAGCAAATAAAAGTTTGACAGAAAATCCCAGCCAGCTCCAATTTATAATTAAAAGTTTAACTTGGAGGATTCACCATATGAAAAGAAAACCAACATGAGTTACAAAAATAGATAAGTCAAGGTTCTTTTTGTGTTTATTGAAAGAATTAAAGATTCTGCACTTTAAATTATACAGTCTGATGCACTCAGTTATTCTAATCTGATGGAATTACTTCTGCACTGCAGCAGTTACTGGAAGCTTTTGTCGCACAATGCCACATGGCATGTTTGAAGAGCAGCATACGTCAGGAAACCTGAGGCTGAAGTGGCAGCAGCCGGTGGGTGACACTGGTTTGGAGGAAGCAATTTGTGAAATGGAAAGAGAAAACCCACAAATGTCTACAATATGACAAATGGTGCTACTTGGCAGGCAGAACACCTGATTTTCAGGAAAGAAGATATAAATACATAGACAAAAGTACCTTTGAAGGAGGTGGGGTAGTTGGCATAACAATCGGTATCTGTAGCACAGTGTGACTGGCCTCCTCTTAAAGGTAGTCCATTAGCAGTAGAATGACTTTTTTTTACATTGAATTCATATTGATCATAAAGTATTTCATTTTTTGAGGTTGTATGTTTTATATGCTGGTCAATTTTTTATTTGTAATTCAGATTTTCCAAGGAAGACCTCATTTAGGAGATGAGCATAGTCTGGTTCTGAGGTAGAAGCTAACTGTTCTAAAATAAAGTTGGGGTTTTTTTTGACCATTTAAAAGGTGGGGTTTTTTTTCTTCCTCTAGACTTTTTCCAATTCTAAACATAGTCATTGAAATGACCAAAATCAAAGTAAAACTGAACTATGAATGAATAAAAAATATTTGTACCAGTGTAATACACATGTAATTAATATTCAGTGGTAGCTCTTTGAGTATGGATGTTTTTATATGAGGCTCTTTTTTAAGGATATGCTCCTGCTTTCAGTTCTTGAAATCTGCAGATTACTATTTCTTGCATGACCAGGCCAATACTCAAAAATATAAGCTAATGGGAACATAAGCTTTTAGATTTATATTTAATTGTGATTAACAGAAGTTATATAAATGCCCAAGAGAATGAATCTGTGAACTCTTAATGCGCCATATCTATTTAATCCTCCCTGGTTTTCTCCTCCAAGTCAGAAATGTATTAAAGGCTACTTAGGGTCAGTTCCAAAGTTCTAAATGTATTTCCAAAGCAAAGAAAATGCCATTTGCCTTCAGAAGAATTTGAGACATGTTATAACAGAGCTAGATCAAGTACATCGGTAAGCACAACATTGTCATTGGGAACTTTCAATATCGGCCCTGGCCCACACAAGTGCATGAGCATCCCTCCCAGCTTAGTGGAGCTCCCAGTGGGATTAAAACCCACAGCCAATGTGACACAGGACAGGTTCAGAGAGTACAGTTCAAATGGATAAGACAAAGCCCAAGCTCAGGCAGCAGTGGGGCTGACTGCTCCTGAAGTGCTTGGGAGCCAAGAGAGTAACAGGATCGTTATTCTTATTCTTCTTTTGTTCTTACCCTTTATCTGTAAACATGATCAACTTGCCTCTGCCAAAGTCATTGGGAAAGACAAACCTTTGCTTTGACTCCCTATAGCTAATTTTCCAGCTACAGTGTAGGTGTCTTCCCTGTATTTTTTCTGTTGATTTAAAATTAAAACTCAATAAAAATCCAAATATCTAGTTCGGTTATATCAGCAGCAAGAAAGAATAAATGTATGATGCACAGTAGTACAATCTTTTTAAGTTTGTTAACTTTTGTTTGCATTCACAATTTGTTTTTATGATCTGACATTAGACATTTTGAAAGTCTAGAACAGGATCTGATAAATGAAAAATATCAATACGTGGTGTGCTTCTTTTACTCATATGAGAGATATATTTCAGATGTTGAAGTTATAACATTAATGAGACAATTTCCGGATGACTACAGGAAAAAGGGATGATTTACATTTTTATTTACTTGACAAGTTACAGTCTTGGCCATCTTCAAATAGGTTTTGCATTTGAGAATATCAAGCCTTAATTAAACATCTATCTAATACCAAGATAAAATCACATAAACTAGAACGATGTGTTACTGAATGTAGAGAGCTTAACATCACTACTGCCAACATACACAACAAAAAGTAAGTTTGAGACATAGCTTTTTATTACAGCTGATTAAAACACTCTACAAAACTTCCTTGTAAAAATAAGAGGTTAATTGAAGATGTTACTGGGGCAGCTCAAAAATTTTTCGTTATTACTTTATCACCTTTCTCAGCATTATTAAATATAAGCAACTTAGTCACTGTTACTACTGATAATACAACAAATGAAACAGATTTAGATGCCTTAAAGACTCAAGGTTAACTTTAGAAATTGCATCATATTTCTTAATTACTCTGGTATTTTCTGCCAAATAATGTAAATTATTTTAAAGTTTTGCTTTATAATTTAAAATAAAATACTCTGTTCTGACTAGGCCTTAAATAAGAAATAAACTATCTAAAGAGTTTTAAATGGGAACCCATTACACATATATATTCATACACTGTGAACTGTAAGGTAGCATTTTAGAGTTAGTTGATTTGTAGATTAAATTAACGGTTTTTAATGTGAAAGCAGAGAAATGAAAGTGGAAAAAATTGTAAGTACATTACAGTTTGTCATGCTAATTCTAAGAAAACAGTATTTTGATATATAAATAAATTGCATGTACTACTATTCTTTTTATTTTTTGCTTTGAAATTACTCATGTCCTTGCTGTGAAATATAAAAGTATGAGATATTTACATAATAAATCTAAACAGATACACTCTGCTGTGGTATGTGGATATTCGGAGGCTAGTTTCATTTAAGTAGTCACCTGTAATGTAGGATTATATTTTCCCCACATAATTTTTTCTTCCATATTGACAATTTTTTTTCTTCAGGTCCTAGAACATAAGATTGAACTTTATCTTCAGTCACACAGAGGCATCCGTAATGTAAATAAAGATAATTATCCCACAAAAGATGGTCATCAAATCTGATTGAAGACACTTTGCTAACAACTAGCCAAAAAAAAATCTAGCTCTGTCAATGGTATACCATAGTGTTTCAGTTCAACATGAAGTATAGGATACTTACGTTTATCTTCATATTTTTAATTAAGTTACTTAGGCAAAAGCAGCTACAATGCCAAGGATATACCACATGTTTTGGTATAGAAATTATGAAGGTTGAGTTCAAAATTACATAAAAATTCTCAAGATATGTTGCATTTGGGGTTTTGGGTTGCTTTTTTTAATTTTTATTTTATTGTAAGAAATATGAATTTCTGATATCAATATCTGCTTTTATTTTCTTATTCTGCTTCAAGTTTTCCACTCAAATAGAAGAGAAAATGTTGACCAGCTTATTTCCATTAATTTTGAAAGAGTATCAGATATTTTTAATTTAAATTAGATATTTGCCAAAGAACTGTTTGTGACAAGGGGAAGGGAATGCTTCTGAAAAATATATAAGAAAAGAAATACTTTCCCCAATACACATTTTTACAAAAACTAGTAGCTCAGATGGATTATCAACTGTAAAGAAGGAAACTGAGCTTCAAATTTCAAAATCTTATGACGCAGTGGCCAAAAAATCTAAGGTTTTTGTAGTTGGTTATTTCATAATGCTTTTATTTTTGAGATGAAAACAGTCTGAAGAACATTACACTCTATTCTACATTTTCCCTAAATTTAACATACTCAGTGTGTGCTTATGGGATGATTTCTCTCAATTTATAATTTGTTCATATGACTGCAATCGAATTTCTGAATTGAGTCCAGATCAACTGGAAATTAGTCTGTGTGTAAGAGTGAGTTTAGCCTTCAAAGTCTATGATGTAGGATGAGGCTGAAAAATGGCTTGCATGGAGCCACTAACAGTAACATTTCCAGTAATCTGTTGTGACCCAGTATTTATTTAGCCAATGGCATACTAAAAAGAACAATGCAAACACATTAATAAAAGAATTGACTGTAAAATAATCAGTGGATTTCATATCAAAGCTAAAAGTTTAAAAAAATAAACCTAAAAGACAAGTATCTCATTCACCATTTAAACTCAAATTCCTAATTTAAATTCAACATTCAAATTTAAATTCCTAACTTTAGATAGAAGCTAAAATAACTTCATTTGTCAACATTTTTTTCAAAGAGAAAGGCTATTTTTTTTTTTAATGGGAGCAGCTAGAAATCTACTAACACTTTATGAGTACGGGTGTACTGAGAACCCCCTCACACTGCCCACCACTATGATGAGAATATATCTGTTATTTTTACAACATACCAGGTAGTCTATTAAAGTACAACACTGAATATAATTTATGAAGGCAATATAAAAAATATTATAAAGAGGATTTTGTTTTCTGAATTTTAACCTGGTTCATTAATTTTGTATCTGGGTAAAGACAAAACCTCAATCATTATCTTTCCGATTTTGGAGATTTAGCAATACTAGTAATGATTTCCTGGTCGTTTGCTCTGAGATTTGTCCTGTTCTAGAATGGCCAGACTTAATTTTTAATGAGTGAGTAATAGATATATTTAAGACCAGAATATTTTTGTCTGTATGATGTCTAAATCCATTTGACTGATGTATTGCTGAATTTGGAGTCAGACTGTAAGCAATCCAGTGTCTGATTTATGAATTCCTTAGCTAATCCCACATTGCTTGGAAAATCAGCTGAAATAGATCAGCTAGATAACTCTGTGGCTGACATAGTAACCCGTAGTTAAGTCATTAGGACATTCACTGACGATGATGGAGAGCTATGCACAATCCTGTCTTACCTGATTTGGCTTCTAAACTTGAAGCTTGGCCTTCTAAGATGCTTGATAAATATGCATTACCAGTTACTCCTCACCTCCTGGGCTTTCACTGTTGTTTGTTTGTGTATAGAAAGAAGAACAGATCTAACAGACAGAAGTCTGACAGACAGAATCTAACAGACAGAAAGATTCTGGATATGTAGTCAAAAGGATCATGGAAGACATCCTGTCATGACATGTAAAACTATTTCATACAGGTCTTTAGAAGACAAGTCCTAATTTTAAATTGCCTAATTGCCACTAAATTCTTCATTGTTTACAGGATTTGCTTATTGCGATGCGGAATACCAGTATACCCTCATCTTTATACACTTTCCTTATTAGTTTATACAGCTACCTCAATTTCTTTAAGTATCACCAGCAAGGTATGGTGGGCCAGGACAGGCCATCAGTTTGCTATTGAGTCTCAATTATGCGTTGTTTCGAGGAAGAAAGTGTTTGGTGTCAAAGCAGCGAATGCACCCATATGTCTTAACTGCCCTTGACCTTTGGGTTCTGAACAAGTCTTTCTTACAGGAAGGTTTTTGTTAGTTTTTGGTTTGGTTTTGGCTTTGGTGTTGGGTTGTTTGTTTGTTTGTTTTTTTTTTCTCCCTGGATTATTAGACTTCTGATTGTCATTATGAAGAACCAGACTTTTTACCTTTTCTGAAAATTTTTAACATGAGAAAAATTATTTTTCACCAAGATTTTTTGCTTATCACATTTGTTCTTTTTACACTTATAATGTAACAGTCTGTTTAAAGTGTATGTGAAAAAAAAAAGTGAGATATTTCAAACAAAACTGTTTAAAAGACCAACTAATTCTAAGCCAGAGCTGGCTTCCTAAGAAATGCAGCAACTGCAATCATGTATTTAAAATGGCTTTCTAGGTCTGCTGAAGTGAGGTAGAACCAACAGTTCATTTTATTTTCTAACATGCAAAAGAGGTATGTTTTTTATATTTAACATAAAATATCTACCTACATTTTGGTCTTACTCAAATTGTACTGTAAAGCATTACTATAAAAATATAAAATTAGTATAATTTTGCATCTAAAACAAAAAATTGTGTAAAAAACTATTACATAAACAATTATGTGAAACAAATATGTAATTGAAACCACAATTCATTACTACTACAGTCTGCACAGACTTTTATTAAATAAATATCCTCAAATTGTAAATTCTTCAAGTTATAACACTTAGGCACTTCTTTGCACTCTTATATATTGTCATAGATATGTTACAGTTCTGAAGCATTTCTGAACAACAACAAAAAAACCCTTAAAAAAACCCAACTTGAAGCTCTCCCCAGTCATACAAGTGCATAAACCTTATCCTACATGTGTTGAGCATCATGCTTTCCAAAATTAGAAGCCGTCAATGCCTAACAGGATAACCTCTCTGCAGTTTCTCATCTATAGTTGACCACTCAGTTTCACTTGGAATCCCTGTATCAAATTTCTGCAACAAGCTAAACCCCCTTCTCAATAGAAGAAAAAAATCCTTTATTGTTTTATGTAAGAAAAAAATTCTGTTTTAACAAGTCTGGATATACATGTTCATACAGATAACTGAATCTTAGCAGTAACTTTGAAACCAAGCAACTAAAATAGGGCTTAGAGATGTATTATTAGATCTACCATCTAACAAAGTATTTTTAAATGTGAATGTGACAATTGTACATATTAATATAATTAGACATAAAATATGAAATTACTCCCTTTTTCATCTCCATGTAGAGAAAGATTGTTTCAGAGCACAAAGAGAGAGTAAATTTCTTGGGGGAAAAAAGAAAATGCATTCTTCTTCGAAAAAAAATAAAATAGCTAATGAAAAACTATAATAAATTATACTTTAAAATTATGGTTAAGCCATTCTTAAAGTAAAATCCTGCAGAAGAACTCAAGTTTGGTCAAAAAAATTTAGTGGCTATATGCCAACTTTATTCCTCTGCCATACTGTAAATGCCATACATGTAACATAATTTACAGAGATATTTATAAGCTTGAACACTAATTTAGGTTGTTTTGTTGGGTTTTTTTTAGAGGACATATTTTTCCCATAAAAAATGGTGTTTGCTGCTGTTTGAAAACACACCAGCACTGCCTGAAATGGGAAAGTAATGATGGCTGGCTGCAGTCATTACTGCACATTAGCAGAAGGTTATGACACAGGTGTTGCTCAAATACAGTAACTGTATAAAGAGGAGATGTTTTCAGTTTCAAGTCCTTTTCTCAAGACGCTGTTTCTATAAAAAACTGAGCTCAGAATAGAGGAAAACTAGGCTTAGATATTTCGATTGAGAGACAACTGGCACTCCGTTGCCTAGAGTTCAGTAAATCATTCCAGCTACCTTTGAGCTAGAAAAGGGGATGCAAAATTTGGAGCGAGAATAATTGGCAGTAGAGGGTGGATTTTTTTTGTTTTGTTTTGTTTTGTTTGGGTTCGGATGGGTTGGGTTGGGTTTTTTGTTGTTGTTATTGTTTTGGTTTGACTTGGTTGTTTTTCCCTAGGAGAATAATTCTTATGAATCTATGGGCCATTACAAATGCATATATGTATTTTAAAATTACTTTTATTCAATTGTACTAGCATTTCCTTGATAAATATTGTTGTAAACTTGTATCAAATCTCTGTAGGCTTTCAGACAAGACCTTCTGAAAACAGTTATTGATTTTAGGTATGTGATTTAGAGTCATGATTATTTCTCATCATCTGAGTTTGTACATCTGTTGCAAAAGCTTACATGGGATAGGAGATATAGATTGGTCTAGAGCTGGGTCTCCCATGTAGAAGCAAATTTTATTGGAAGCTTAAAAGCAAGAACTTGTTCCACCTCAATTTGCTTATATTGTTGGATAATCTTAATACTTTTTATAACTCAAAACCATGACGCTTTCCCATCCTTAGCTAGATACACTCAGGATTAATAGCTCAAAGGATATCAAGGTCTAGATCTTCAATGTATGCCATAGTTGCACATACAGATAATGTATGCCAAATATAGGCAACACACCTATTCTGGATGTTGGAAAATAAAATTAACTGCTTGGTCTGGCTCATTTCAGCAGACGTATAAAACAGTTTAAAATACATCATTGCAGTTGCTACATTTCTTAGGGTGCCAGCTCTGGCTTAGAATTAGTTTTTTAAACAATTTTTTTGAAACATCTCACTTTTTTTTTTTTTTTTGCATACACTTTTAGCAGACTGTTACATTATAAATATAAAAACCCAAATGTAATAAATAAAAAATCTTAGTGAAGAATCATTTTTCTCACTTTTAAAATTCAGAAAATATAAATATTCAAAAATTTCAATTCAATTTCAAAAATACTTGAAAAATGTGAGAAAAATACTGTTGTGGCACTGGAAACACTAGTGATTTATTTTCTTAAGAAATAATACTGCAAGTGTCTAAAATAAGAAGGAATATACTCATATATGAGAAGACAGATAATGTGTAAAAAATATTGGGAAAAAGAAGTTAATTCAGCTGCAGTGTGCATGTATGACAAAGAAAGACTACTGAGCTGAAATATGATATTTTAATCTTTATTTAACAGTAAGACCTGTTATCACAAACAGCTGGTGGGAAGTGTTTTGTCAGCATTGTATGGATAGTTATAAATAGAGTTGATTTTAGCAACCAATCTACATAGGTTGTTGAAAATGCAGGTATGCACTTTTTCTTGCAACCGGAAAACACGTTGGTCTTTTTGTGGATTTGAATACCTTCCTTTATTCTAGCATTCTGCTTAAAATTCTTACATATCATTAAAATATTTTTTCAAAATAAAATAATATCAATGCAAACACCATTTTTTATTTTTAAATTATTGAAACAAGATATTGCAACAGTTTTGAAATTTGAAGTCCTTTCACAAAGAAGATTCACATCCAAGTTTGCCTTCTCTGCCATAAATTTTAATCATGGTGCAGCAAAACAATACTTCACAAAAGGTTTCAGCTATTTCTTTCTGATCAATTTTAATCAATACAAAAATACCTCCTATGATTGCTGAGATACAAGAACCTGGGATGTAAAGTGTGCTCTTATTTGCTTATTTAATGGAGCAACACATCTGTGGTGCTAGATTTTAAGTGCTGCTGGTTATTTATCTCAGTTGACCTCAGCTCTTGCATGCTTATGCAGAAGCTAAGAATTGTGCCACAATGTTTTCCAATGATTTTTACCACAGTAAGAGGATGGTAACTTCTCTTCATCTTGGCTAGAAGCTGTTGGAATTTGCTTTGGATTGTACTAAAATGGAAAGATAATAACCTGTCATGCTATAGAAGAGGAAACCAAATAAAGTTAAAAGGACGCATAAAATTGCATCTCAATTCAAACTGAGTCATGGTTAATTTGAAAATATTTAAGTTAGAAAAAAAAAAAAAATTGACATCCCACTTTTCCGGGAAAATCAGAAGTAGTACCAAAGTTATAAATATTAACAAAAGAGGTATTTTAAAATAAATCTGTGTCTCTTATCATTTTGTAAGTGAAAAACATCTGAATAATAAAGGTGCAAAATGAAATATTATAAAACTAGATATATTCTCTGAACACATCACTGAACTAGAATAACTTAGCATTTTTTTTTTTCAGTAATTTTACTTACAGAATTTAATTACAAAGTTTCTCCTCAAATCTTACTTTTCAACTTTGGTGGAATGCTGGATCACTGATGTTCTGAGTTACATATTTTTAACTTTTCTTCAGATCCACCTCTTCTACATTTTTTCCCTTGCTTCTTGGAATTCTCCCTGGTGTATGAAAAATATCTAGAAATAAGAAATCCTCAAAATCAATGTCCTGTTGGTACTTGAGTGTAATGGATGCCATCCATTCTTTTCTGGTTAAGCGTAAAAGTGTGTGGAAAGTGTGTTCATGAATAGTAAATTTGTTGTTACAAACACCCACATGTGACAATGAGGTATGACTGATAGTATGAGATCTCTCTGCATAAAACCATAAGCCACAAATTCTCAAGCACAATACGCAAATGAATTAATTCTATAAAATCCCAGCAGAGGGCCGCAGACTATCTGAAGGTGCACCATTTAATCTTAACTACTCTGAGCTAAGCAGGAGAGTTCTCTCTTCTGTTGCCTTGGGTGAGTGTCAGAACAGGTGTTTGTCACATCATTTTCTCCTAAGTGACAACATCTGGATTAAAATTAACACTGAAAAAGGGGAAAAACAAAGAAGTCCCAGAAGCCTAGGTGACTCAATCACCTAAACATATGCAAAAGTAAGACTTTCCTTTGCTGAAGGGAAGCAATGAAGCCTGGGTCTCAAGCTGTAGAAAGCCACCTGACAACATTAAGTGTACTGCCTGAGGTATGAAGCAATAAAGAACAAGTATTAAAGCCAATGTTTTCAGCAGTAATTTTTGAGTAAATGTTTATAATATCTTTTTTTTATTTCCCAGAAAGGAAAGAATGCCTCAGTTTAATCAAAGAACATTGTCTGGTGAGCGTAATGTGCTTTCCTGCTGTTAAAATATTCAAGTACTTTTCAAAATCTGCATAGAATCTTCTATGCTGTTTTCTGCAGTTCAATTGTGAAATAATAAACAGATGTTTTCTGTGTTGAATCACTTTGAGTAAATTGTTTTAAATGTCAAACCATGTTGTTTGCATTTGCATGCCCACATTTTTCCACCCATACAGCCAAATTAAAATGTGAATTCAAAGCCTGAGACTTAATCAAACAAATTTGATAAAGAAATTAATTTGCAAGATAATACATTCATTAATAGAGAATAGCAAGTGTAATAATTTAACCATTTCTTCAAGGTTAATTAGAACAGGTCAATTGATTGTGAGGCTATTTACTCTGACTGCAGGGTCTCTGCTATGATTTACTTCAAAAATCCAACAACCAAGTTCATTTTTACCAGTAGAAAATGTCTTTTCTGTCTTTAGTTCTGCTTTATCTATTTGTAAACAACATCTTTTCTAATTTTCATTAATGCCTCATCTTCAATCTCAGCAGAATCTTTATTATGATGAATTTCAACCCTCAGACAATTCACTTCTTCCTCTGCTTCTTTTTCTAATGAGCATATTACTGATTTTCTCCAAAAAGAAAAATTGACAAAATGTAATATTAAGTCTTTTCCCATCAATATCCTCAGCTACCTCCTCATGTTTTGCTTTTCTCAGCTGTTATTACACTTCTCTTATCTTTCAACATCAGCCAAATATTTGTCATTTATGCCTTTTTTAATCTTTTCACTTACACCAGCTCTTTTCTGAATCGTTTTATCAGTGATTTGGATGAAGTGTTAAGATGTTCTAACCTTTCTCTTTCTATGTACAGAGGCAAACTAATAACTTCTTGACACTTTCTATACAGCTGTACACCTATGGAAGTCTGACTCATAAACAGAACAGAAACAGAATAGCTTTACAGTCTTCAAGATTCTTCATAAGTCTGTTTTTATATAATACACCCTCTCTTAAGCTCCATAACATTATTTGTTATTGTTGAGTAACTAACAAATCCATTTTACAATCTAACAGTATGAGTACATATTCTGTGTAATTCTTTCACTGGCTGTCCTGCATCAGATCACATTTTTAATTTTCTGAAGTGCTACAAAGTGTTAGAGTTATAAGACCATCCACAAAAGCTTGATGGGCCCTAGAGCTGAGTAGCTCTCTTGTGTATTTTACTGCCGAGGAACATCCTGAACACCCATCAGTGTTTAATGAGGCAGGTTGCTGAAATTCTTTTTAATAGTTGCCTCAAGAATCGATTTTTAGCAGCTCTCTTAAGAAGGTTATTTTTCTCATTAATATTGCTTCTACAGTTCAGCTGCTCTTTTTCTGATACCCATGTCTCTGCATGTTTAAGGAAGGAACATATGTCTCTGTTTTGACCACTCTTCATCAGCTTTTCATACAACACGCTCATTAGCAAGATATACTCTTGGTTTATTTAAGTTGCAATTTGATTTGCTACCCATTTATCCTTCTAAATCCCTAGCAAATATCTTTACTGACTACTTTCACCAATAATCATGTCTTAAATCTTCCTTTATAAAACGTAGATCTTCTGGAGTAAGAACTTTCTACAATTATGCTATCATTCTCTGAAAATATCCTTCCATCACATTATAATCTTGAAAATCCACACTCATCAAACAGTAGAAACTGCAGTGAAAAGAAAAAAATACGGAGTTCATAGACTTATGAAGCAAGTTATTTTGACAGATTTTTGTGCTGTCAATTTTAAACAAAGATTTCCGTATGGTAAGTTCTTCCGTATTATTTTACCTTTGATTGCCTTCATTTGTCACTCTTAAGTTTTTTATCTGGTGTCCAAAATATTGTTTAGACATTATGGATAAATATCTCTGTTGTACATGTGGATTTACACTTGAAAAAAAAATCCATGGAAATAAATGAATTGTCAATGACAGAGTTCAATCAATTCATATGCAACTGGCATATCTTTTATCCAGAGAGGTGTGTGCATAGATACAAATGTGTAAGCTTGTAGGCAAACATTAAATATATGAGGAGATATTAAGATTCTGTTTCAACCACAAATTTGTCCCCAAAAATATTAATTTTTTTCCTCTGAATACTCAACATAAGAATTAAAAGCTTCAAAGTTTCACTTTAAAAGTTTAATATTTTATAAACTCCCTATGAAATTTTACTACAGCTCCAATTAGTTATTAAATGTTGTCAGTATTCCACTAATCACAGGAAGGAGGATGCCATTTTTTGTAGGGTAAACCTGTTCTTTTCTTTATTGTAGTTGTGCATTATAGGTGCTGCTGTTGTTGATTCTCTCACACAAACAGGAAACTGTGGCCACAAATGAATGTAGCTCAGTACTGCAATCACAAATATATTAATGAAGGACAGGATCCCCTTCTGCAGTAATTAAGCTTTACAGTTTACTATCTTGCTTAAATGGATTCCATTCAGTTCTTTCAATTTTCCCGATCTTCACCATCTAAG
This sequence comes from Ara ararauna, assembly GCA_028858755.1. Lineage (NCBI taxonomy): Eukaryota > Metazoa > Chordata > Aves > Psittaciformes > Psittacidae > Ara > Ara ararauna. The sequence continues at coordinate 63,570,096 of CM054410.1, forward strand.
GAAGACTGGGAGCTACCAAGAGGTAGACATTCTAGCCTGTAATATCTACGTCTTCTTGCTCTAGAAGGAAAAAAGTCATCCATACAGTTGCACTGAAGACCACTTTATCTCTGGAGGTAGCCATTTGTTTTTTCCACTGTGAACCCCAACCATGAAAATTAACAAACTGCACACTTCTATAAAACAGTGAGTATTTTCAAGCCTTGTAAGACATGAAATGACATTTACTGAATGATCAGGGTGGGACTGCTTATGCTGCTATCAGCATCTGCTACATATTTGAGCCATAAACCACTGAAGAGCAAGATGAGAGCAGCTCATACGTGCCAGCAGGAACATGATGCTTTCCTGAAAGATCTTGGAATGCATTTTTTAACCCAATGCACTGACCTATGAATCATGGCAACTGTGACAGAAGAGCAAGTTCCAGTCTGCACCATCTGCTAAAGGTTTGTGACCTCCAGGAAAAGACAAACTGTAGACTTAACAATGGTAAAATCTTGAGTTTCCAGACATCCTTGTATTCATCAGGCCATGAATACTCACTAGCCTGCAGATCTGGACCTGGACCCATAAGACCCATGGCCATGCACAAGCATGAGCTGGAGACATGCACTTCTAAACAGTATCTCAGGCACAGTCTGAAGCCTTGGCACTGAACTTCAGTGGTAATCCTGGGCCCATGAGCTCACCCGCTCATGTGAGGTCTACTAGTCTTGGCATAGCCTTATTGCAGGATATCTCTAGTCCCCCCTTAAATCATAAACCTCATAAACACAGTGATTATGTGTTTTTAGCACTCTTGTGAAGGGAGGTTCCTCTTGGTCTTGTTCTTAGTGTGATAATTTGTCGCAGGGCAAACCTAAGCTAGTTTCATTTGATAGTCTTTTTTCTCACTATCCTTTCTCTCTACTAACTATAAAAAGGGCAACTTTTAAACATGTTTGCTTGATGAGACAGTTTGAAATAAGAGGACTTAAAAATAAGCTTTCTTCTGTGCCTTGAAGAAAGCCTGTGTCATTGCATTTTGGTGCACTAACTTAAAGTAGTGTTTTTAGCTGCAGAACTACATATTGTGCCAACATCTATACAAAACTTTTCTTTCAGTTACTTCTTAGACTTGATTGTAGAGGTCTGTCTAGCTGCTAGCAATGACTTTGCTTCTCTTAGAAGAGAGATTAGACTCAAAGAAACAAAATCTACATTAATGGCCCTTGTGGCTATGCCTCTGTAAATAAAAAAGATGCAACTTATTTTTAAAAGTAAGCAAACCCAGTTTTCTCATTTGAGGTATCTTGATGCAATTGATTTGGCATACCTGGATGCAACTGGAGAAAAACTCTGTCTTAAGACAGACTGTTCATGTCAGAACCCCTCTCTCTGAATAGCATAGATCCTATAAAGGTAAGTTGATATTGGTTTTGTTTTGGTTTTCCTTTGTGAAATTTGTTTTAGTCAGAAAATTCAGTGGCTCTGCCAAATTGAAAGGTTGTGTGGTTTATATCTTAAGACTTCAGAAGCTCCTAGATGTTAACTCATGTCTGACTTCCAATCTTCCGAGTGTTCTTGTATTGCTTATGAAATCACATGGATATCACTTCAGTATGATATTTTTTTCTCCTAGGCTTTATCATATTTCTCATTTGTTTTATATTCACATAAACAGGGCTCTTATGAATCTATCTCAAATGATTTTCAAGGAGATTTATACTGCTAATTTGTATTTCCATATCACTACTGATACAAAGTAATTTGCCAGAAGCAAACAGACAGGGTATATAATAGATTGTTCCTAATTATTAGAGATAAAGTGTGAAAAAAAAAAAAAAAAAAAAAGAAAATTATGAAAGAGAACAGGCAGAATTCATTTAAATGTACTTATATTTTTTCTTTACACTAATCCTAATCTGCCATTAGGAAAGTTGTAGGTGTGTGTAAAGGTATATACAATAATTTTCCTATTCTCTTATCATTGTTTCATCAGAAAGTTGTCCCATCATGAACATGTTTAGTTCTGCCTTCTCATCTTTAAAGGATAACATGTAAGGTAAAAACAATTTAGCAGCTTTTAATATTCTATGAGTTCCTAAACAATTTTGGGTTAATTTCAAAACAAGGACTACTGCAAAATTAGACATCACAGGTTCAGGTCCAATTTTCTGATTGTGTATGACATACTTTGGGAGCTTGAACCTGGTTTGCTTAATAATAGAGGTAAGAAATGTATCATTTTAATGTGTTTCAAGATTGTAGTTGTCTGGAGAACCAGGCTTACACTACTGGTGAAGCAGAGATGGCAAGGAAAAATTACTCCCAGAGCTCTGATAATGTCTACAAAAAAGGTGTTAACAGGCCCTTCTGAAACCATATGATCCACAGTGAGATAACAGGTTCAATGAAGAGAACACAAACTTCATGCCACCCACAAAATCAATGACCACCTCTTCAGAATCCCATTCAGACCTCCACTACTTTGTTCAGCTCCAGAAAACAGATGCAAAAAGAAAGTTTTAGCTATTCTTATCAGGATTACTTCAAATGTATGCATTTAAGTTTGATGAATGTAAAAAAAGGCCTTAGAATACAGAATACTCCAGTGATTCAATTGCTACTGAGAAGTGTGCATATTGGGTTTGCATGGCAAGGTTTTAGTAGTGGGGGAGCTGCAGAGGTTGCTTCTGTGAGAAGCTGCTAGCAGCTTCGCCCATGTCTGATAGAGCCAATGCAGCCAGCTACAAGAGGGACCCACTGCTGGCCAAGGCCATGACTGTCAGCAGCAGTGGTAGCACCTCTGGGATGATGTATTTACAAAAGGCTAAGAAACCCTGTACAACGGCAGCTGAGAGAGAGGAGTGAGAATATGTGAGAAACAGCTCTGCAGACCCCAAGGTCAGTGCAGAAAGAGGGAGGAGGAGCAGAGGTTCCCCCTGCAGCCCACGGTGCTGTCCATAGTAAGGCAGGATGTACCCCTGCAGCCCATGGAGGTCCATAGTGGAGCAGAAATCCACCTGCAGCCCAGGAAGGACCCCTTGCTAAAGAAGTACTACTGCCTTTAGACTATATGGAGAAAACAGAATGTGTTTCCTGTACACGTTCCTCTGTACACATGTACATATACAGCAACACTCCAGATGTTCTACTGTGTTACCTAAAGTACTGGGGAAACCGTCTTGTAACTCTTCTTGAGGTGGAGAACCTCTTCAGAATAATAAAATACAGTGACTTAGGTGCAAGGAGGAGCCTTGGTGAGAAAAGTGAATCTGTGCAAGTACTTGAATAATAGAAATTGTAATCCTGAATAAGAAGAGATGACGCTCAAGATGACTGATATGGGAGAGACACTTTAAACCTTTTAATGGGTTAAAACATTCACATTTCATAAGGGATTGATGGTAGTTTCTTAGTCAAATATTTGAAAACCAACCAAAGTCCAAATTATCTAATTATTACAGGAAAGCCTCATTAATAATATAGTTAAATTTATTATAAGCAGATTTCTTAGTATCTACTTCATTTTAACTTGTGTGGTGCTCATTCTTCCAGCATTCATCTTGGCCCTGAGGTCAACAGTTTAAGCCTTTCTCAAGAAGTCTGTCATTACAGAATACTTGGTGAATTACCAGGGTCTTCCACCAAGAAGAGTGTGAAGTCTGTGTGTGCGTGTGTGTGTGGGTGTCTACATATGGGTATGTGTGTTCCCAGCTAAACTCTGACACAGCTCAGTATCATTCCCAGACCTCAGTTATTGTAAAGACCTTTCTGTTATGCATTACCTACCAGGGTTTGTCTCATGTGGTATTCCCAGAGCCTAAATTAAACCAAACTGGGTGATGAAGGATTTTCTTGTAATTGAGTGACATCATGGTCCAAAGCAGCTCAAGCCAAGGCAGGTCTTGAGAGCCAGCACTGTCTTCTATAATGGTATAAAACGTTAGTGCAATCTGAACAACTTATTTGACATATTTGAATGACAGTCTTCAATGTATCCATTGACTAAATAATAGAAATGTATGGATTCCTTTAAAGATATCAGTTTATCAGGTACTCTGCATTTTAAAACCGAAGTCTTTATGATAGTGTGATGTCCTATGTAAATAAGCAAAAATTTATTCAAAGGTCTTCAGAATGCCATCAGGACAGAGCTGAGTATTTTGGTGGGATGTTCCTTTTCTCTTTGTTCATCTTGGGAAATGGAATACAGCAGTACTTGAGTTTTTATTACATGTTTACTCTTGCATGCACTTCTCGTTCTCATTAAGTGATTAAAATGTGTGAATAATTAAGGTTAATTCTTCTATGTGGTTTCTAGTTTTACTCAGCTTAACTGAGTTTCTTGTACACTTTGCATGTTACTCTGGATGCTATTGATCTAATCAAATTCAGTGTTGTCATTTAGAATGAGCAGGCTTTAGTAACAAATGTAACGGTTATGCACTGTGGTTTTTCGATACCGTTCTCACACATTTGAGATTATTTTCTTCAAGCTAATGAAATCCATGGTGCTGCATATGTGAAGCTATTTCTGTGCTACAGACAAGTAAGCCAGCTTGCTGAAAAGAAGCTCCAGAAAAAATCTGCTTTAAAGATGGACAGTATGTCTTTGCCTCTTCATTGCACAAGTCTCAATTAATATGATATTGAACAATATTATTTCGTTATTGGCACAGTTCCAGTCTTGGTCACCATCTTGGATGCTCTGTTGCGTCCCTACTATCATCCTTCTCAGCAAAACTAGGAAAGTGCTCTAAGTGTAACTCTCATACTCTGAAAGGGGTGCTGGCAGGACACCTTTTACCTCTCCAGCAGATAGGAGATGAGAAAACAATTATTTGAAGTGGCACTGGAGACCTGCAAATTTGGAAATGAGGTTGTGCTGGAGTGGATGTTATGTGCTGGAGGAGATAAGGGAGAAAGAAGGAATTCATCCTGTGCTGTAAGACAAAGCTTCTCTGTAGAAACCCCCTCAATTTTACACAGTAAATAACCTATTATTCAAAAGGTGAATGTCAATATTATATTTATTTTTATATGACAATTTTGCAAGTAATGACTGGCTTAAGATGTATTTTTTTTAATAACTTGTGATCTAGTTGAAGTACTTTAGAAGTTCAAATGGTGAAAGTGTACCTTGGAGCTATGAGTCCTCAATTTTTGTGCCCCAGATGTGGAAAAGTGGGAGTGGTTTTTTTTTGTGCAAGACTGCAGGCATAGTTTTTGGATCTCAGATTAGTGATTCATGGCAAGATTTGGCTTCAATTTTGAACTGCTATGTGGAAGCACTCTATGGGACACTGAGTTGCTGATGATTATTGTTCTAAGATATATACTTTGAGGTTCTCATTTCTGTGTTGTTGTTGTTCCATATCGTTGAACAAGGGCTAAGTAATGCCTGACTTGGGTACCATACTTAATGGATGCCTTAATTACTCCTCCCCCTAGCCTTAAAAAAAAAAAAAAAAAGTGTTTAGAAGATGGGGTTGATATCCACCACACAATCAGCCAAGGCTTTCTGAATGCAAGAACATTTGCTGGGCCTCTTTACGTACTTCAGAAACCAGAGCACACATTTTTGGAGGATCTGAGTTAGAACACTTGTAGGTAGTGCTTACGACTGTTGTACAAAATACTTCTAACAAAATAAAGCATAGCTAACAGTTACCTCTTCCCCTATTTCCTCTGTCCAAATTCTCAATGATTGTGTACCTCATGAGTATTTCAATTTTTTACTCTTTTAATGGCACAATTTGGTAGAGAAGCTGTATTTCTGCATTACAGAAGGACACTGGCAATATATTTCACTCAGACTGATGTGGCAGACCTATTTAAAAGGATCTCTACCTGCCTATGACACTGTTCATGAATGTGCAATAATCATCAGGCAGGACAGCTGCAAAAGCAAGGAAGTTACTGAAACAAGTAAAGGTTTTTATTACGATGTTTCTTGAACATTTGTAATACCATTTCTGATTAGTTATGAATGCCATAAACCAAAACTTGAAAGAAGCATAAAAATCAAACTAATGTGTGCTTGAAACAGTCATCTTAGGTAACTTGGGCTTGAACCAAAGAAGTGCAGTTTTCCTAATAACCACTTGCAATGTTTTTAACTGAAATTTAACTAAAAATTATCTGATCACATATTGGTGTGAGAAATCTCATTGCTGTGTTAAGCCATATATTAGTAGCCCTATCACATTTAATGAAGTCCTTCCATGAACTGGGAACAAAGCTATTGTTCTGAAGATAGCTCCAAATTAGCCCTGCCAGGCTGCATGTTGCAAAATTAAAGACACTGATACTTGTCATGAAGTAAACTGAAAATAGAAACATTAAGCTAGAAAAAATTTATAATATTGGTACAGTGTGAGAGAACCATAAAGGCAAATCTTAGTTCCTGCTTTATTATCTTTTAAGGAGTTTATAGAATGCATTGTTTTTCCTGGTAAATATTTACCTCAATAGTAGTAAGCTTCTTAGGGAGTATGCTGATTTTCCAGAGTGCACCGTGTTGTCACTTGTTCTACATCATGAAGGCAAAAATGGAGGAAAGAATTCTGATCATCTGTAAAAATAGCTGGGATTCATCATACCCAAATTATATGAAAGTTTAGACTTGAATCCAGCACTAAACATAAAAATAAAAAAATAACAGAGAATTCAATGTTGAATATGCTCTTTTCTGAAATGTTAGCCTTCACCCACTTATAAAGTGAATATGAAATCCTTGTCATGTTTTCTGGTGGAAAGAAGAGTAGATTCAAAACAAGGACAGAATGTGTTGTGGTAAGCAATATGTGTGCATAGAAAGAGTCATTTTCACAGTGAGATATAAAATCTGTAGAATCCTGACGGTTTGTTTTGACTTTGCATTTTATGGAAACTGATGTAAGTAGCTCATTTTCCTCCATAAGTTCTGTCTTAATTTGCTGCTGGAACTTTGCCAGTAAGTTCTCTCATCCTGTTTTAGTATTACTTTTCCTAAATCTCCTTTTACAGTGAGACGGATGGGAGTTTATTTTTTAGCCTTCGCAGAAGCAAAAATTCTGTCAAGTGTATTTTCCTTCTGCTTGAAGCACTGAAGGTTTTTTGAAGCTTTTTAGGCAGTGACTTTAAGGCAATGTCCCATTTCCCCGGCTTTAGCCATCTGGACTGAGATACCTGTACAATCAATGGAGAGCTGTCAGGGTGATTCATCCTGACGTTAGCATGTTAAATAGATGAAAGAGTGTATGCATTTCTTTCTTCAGACTATACAGGGAGTTACATATATGAATTTTTTAAATTTTACTGGAACCAATGTTTTAGCAATTTCATATCTGTATATATTTTTGTGCAGAGCAAAATAATAATTAGCTTGCTGAAAGAGCAACTACATGTTCAAGGGTCTCAAGGGATATGTTCTAGCTGCAGAATTTATATATGATATCAATTCTGAGCTGATACTTCTCTGAGACATGTGTAGCACAATTTATTAGAAAGAATATGTTTACCATCCTATTGGCTATTGAATCTAAAACTTATTTTCCCAAAGATCTCATTAATACATTAGCGAAAGATCCCCAGTTCCCCAAAATTTTAATCTAGACCTTTTAGTTTGTCGTGGTTACGCCCAGATGTAAATCAGCCACACAGTCATTAGCTCACTCCCTCTCTTCCTCCCCCCGCTCCCAGAGGGATGGGGAGGAGAATCAAAAGAATGTAACTCCCACAAGTTGAGATAAGAACAGTCCATAACTAAGGTATAACACAAACCACTGTTGCTACCACCAATAATAATAATGATAAGGGAAATAACAAGGGAAGAGAATGCAACCGCTCACCACCCGCTGACTGTTACCCACCCTGACCCAGCAGTGATCTAACCCTTCTGGGTAACTGCCCGCAGTTTATATACTGGGCATGACGTGCTGTGGTATGGAATACCTCTTTGGTTAGTTTGGTTCAGGTGTTCTGTCTCTGCTTCCTCCCGGCTTCCCATCCTCCCTGGCAGAGCATGAGGCTCAGAAAGTCCTTGGTAGACTAAACATTACTACGCAGCAGCTAAAAACATCAGTGTTATCAGCTCTGCTCAAGGGCCAAAAGTCAAAAAACAGAGCTCTGCGCCAGCTACTATAAAGGAGAAAAATGACTGCTACTGCTGAACCCATGACAGTATCCACCCCTCCTTCCGTACCATTCATGTCATGCCCAGATCCAACATTTTCAATATAGCATCACTCTTATCTCATATATATAAATATATATGCATAAACAGAGAGAGAAAGAGAGAGAAATCGAGATCATTCCTTAGTGCATGGACCAATCCCCATAAAGCTCCTAAGTCCATCAAGTCCATGATGTCGGGCTCCATCTCTTGTAACAGTCTTTCAGAGCAGGAGAGGCTGTGTCCAGTGTTGGATCATTGCCTGCTGATGCTGATTGTTCCTTTACAGCAGAACTCATCTGGTTTTGTCAAAGTTCATTCTCTGTTGGGATGATGGTTGGAGGGAAGTCAGGGCAGTTGCTGATGACTTGAAGACATCTAGTTAGTGGGCTATAAAAGTATTACATAGCAGGAAACAGCATACAATTTAGTTCATTGGCTGTTTTCCCCTAAAATCAAATCCTCTTGAGGTATACATCTGACTTCCCCATCTTCCACATTACCCACCAAGTATATCCAGGTCCCTGAGCAAAAGCAATCCCATGGGTGGGTTTGCCTTTACCTGAAGCAGGAATAACCCAGACAGTCTTCCCCAGCAAATTCTTCATGTGCACCGCAGGAACTTTGTACCACTCTACAGTATGTAAAAGTTCTGACTGAGCTGGGCCACCCCTGTTGGCGGATCCTCTGGTGTTGACCAACCAGGTGGCCTTTGGTAAGTGTGTATCCCAATGCTTAAGAGCCCCACCACCCATTGCGTTCAGTGTAGTTTTTAACAGCCCATTGCACTGTTTGATTTTCCCAGAGGCTGGTGCATGGCAGGGGATGTGATATACCCACTCAATGCCATGCTCTTTGGCCCAAATGTCTATAAGGTTGTCCCAGAAATGAGTCCCATTGTCTGGCTCGATTCTCTCTGGGGTGTTGTGTCAGCACAAAATCTGTTTTTCAAGACCCAGGATAGTGTTCTGGGCAGCAGCGTGGGGCACAGCATATGTTTCCAGCTATCTGGTGGTCGCTTCCACCATGGCAAGCACAGGGCGTTTGCCTTGGCGGGTTGGTAGAAGTGTGATATAATCAATCTGCCAAGCCTCATCATATTTGTACTTCAGCCATCATCCTCCATACCAAAGAGGCTTTAACCGCTTGGTTGCTGTTGTGGTTTAAGCCTCTCAGCCACTCAGTTTTGCTCACTCACTCCCCTCTCTATCTTCTCCCCGCTCACGAAGGGATGAGAAGGAGAATTGAAAGAATGCAACTCCCACAGGTTGAGATAAGAGCAGTTTAGTAATTGAAGTATAACACAAGACCACTACTGCTACCACCAATAATAATAACGACAAGGCAAATATAAGGGAAAAGAATACAATCGCTCACCACCTATACCCAGCCCGACCACACAGTGCATCCCTGCCCTTCCGGTCTCTGCTCCTTGTTTTTACATCCTGGGCATGACATGCTGTGGCATGGAATACCTCTTTGGTCAATTTGGGTCAGGTGCCCTGTCTCTGCTTCCTCCTGCCTTCCCTTCCTCCCTGGCAGAGCATGAGACTCAGAAAATCCTAGGTCAGACCAAAACATTTCCAAGCAGTAACTAAAACCACTGGTGTTATCAGCGCTGTTCCCAGGCCCAAAGTCAAAAACACAGTGCTGCACCAACTACCAAGAAGGAGAAAAATGACTGCTGTTGCTGAGCCAGTGACAGTTGCTTAATTGCAGCACTTTTCACACTCGTTGATAGCCTGGGCAGCAGTGTCCTTATGTTGCCAATCTAAGTCCATCTGAGCCACTTCAATTTGAGCAGTTTTATCCACTTGTTGGTTATTCTGGTCTTCCTCAGTGACCCGACTCTTGGGTACATGAGCATCTACATGGCTTACCTTCACCACCAGATCCTGCACCCAGTCAGCGATATCTTGCCTCAGTGCAGCAGCCCAGATAGGTTTACCTCTACGTTGCCAGTTGCTCTGCTTCCATTGCTGCCACCACCCCCACAGGGCATTTGCCACCATCCATGAGTCTATATAAAGTACTGGCCACTTTTCTCATTCAGCAATGTCCAAGGCCAGCTGGATGGCTTTCACCTCAGCAAACTGACTCGATTCACCCTCTCCTTCAGCAGTTTCTGCAACTCGTTGTCAAGGACTCCATACGGCTGCCTTCCACCTCCAATGCTTTCCCACAATGCAGCAGGACCCATCAGTAAACAAGGCATATTGCTTTTCAGTTTCTGATTGTTCATTATATGGTGGGTCCTCTTCTGCACGCGTCACCTCCTCCTCCTCTGGTGACATTCCAAAATCTTTGCCCTCTGGCCAGTCCATGATGACTTCTAGAATTCCTGTATTACTGGGATTTCCTATTCAAGCTCGCTGTGTCATTAGTGCAACCCACTTACTCCATGTAGCATCGGTTGCATGATGTGTAGGGGAGACCCTGCCTTTGAACGTCCAGCCCCGTATGGGCAAGCAGGGTGTTAGGAGGAGCTGTGCTTCAGTGCTAATCACTTCTGAAGCACCTCAAACCCCTTCATAGGCTGTCAGAGTCTCTTTTTCAACTGGGGTATAACTGGCCTCAGATCCTCTGTATCCCTGTCATGGGTTCAGCAGTAGTAGTCATTTTTCTGCTTCCTGGGAGATGGTGCAGCGCTGTGTTTTCGACTTTCAGCCTAGGAACAACGCTGAGAACACCGATGTTTTCAGTTACTGCTTAGAATGTTTGGTTTGACCAAGGACTTTCTGAGGCTCATGCTCTGCCAGGGAGGAAGGAAAAGCAGGAGGGAGAAGAGACAGAACACCTGACCGAAATTGACCAAAGAGGTATTCCATACCACAGCACGTCATGCCCAGGATGTAAAAACAAGGGGCAGGGACCCGGAAGGGTGGGATTCACTGCTGGGTCGGGCTTGGTATCGGGTGGTGAGCAGTTATATTCTCTTTCCTTGTATTTCCCTTCTCATTATTATTATTGGTGGTAGCAGTAGTGATTTGTGTCATACCTTAGTTACTAAACTGTTCTTATCTCAACCTGTAGGAGTTGCATTCTTTTGATTCTCCTCCCTATCCCTCTGGGAACGGGGGAAGAAAGAGGGGGGAGTGAGTGAGCAAACTACGTGAGTGGCTTAAGCCACGACAATCCCCAAGTCCAAAAGCCAAGGGGTCGACCTCAAGGGTCCCCTGGAGCTTTCTGCCGGAGACTCCAGGTAGGACAATTCTCCCTGGCTGCGGTGTAGAGCACATTTTTCACATCTAGCCCGGTCTGGACTGGTCCAAGGGCTACTGCATGAACTATCTCTCGTTTAATTTGTGCAAAGGCTTGTTGTTGCTCAGGGCCCCATTTAAAATCATTTTTAGTTTGGGTCACATGATAGAGAGGGCTTACAATCAAACTGTAATTCGAGATGTAAATCCTCCAGAACCCCACAACACCCAAAAAAGCTTGTGTTCCTTTCTTATTAGTTGGTGGAGATATTGCTGTTATCTTGTTGATCACATCTGTGGGGATCTGGCGACATCCATCTTGCCATTTAATTCCTAAAAATTGAATCTCCTGTGCAGGTCCCTTGACCTTATTCAGTTTGATGGCAAAACCAGCTTCCAGCAGGATTTGGATTATTTTCCTCCCTTTCTCAAAGACTTCTTCCATTGTATCACCCCACACAATAATGTCATCAATGTATTGCAGGTGTTCTGGAGCTTGCCCCTGTGCCAGTGCAGTCTGGATCAGTCCATGGCAGATGGTAGGGCTGTGTTTCCACCCCTGGAGCAGTTGGTTCCAAGTGTACTGGAAGCCCCTCCAAGTAAAAGCGACCTGTGGCCTGCACTCTGCTGCCAAAGGAACTGAGAAAAATGCATTGGCAATATTAATCGTGGCATACCACTCGGCTGCCTTTGGCTCCAGTTCATACTGAAGTTCTAGCATGTACGGCATGGCAGCACTCAAGGGTGGTTTGACTTTGTTCAGGCCACAGTAGTCTACTGTTAGTCTCCACTCTCCATTAGTCTTTCGCACTGGCCATATGGGACTATTAAAGGGTGAGTGGGTACGAGTGATCACTCCTTGACTCTCCAGTCTACGGATCAGCTTATGGGTGGGAATCAGGGAGTCTCGGTTGGTGCGATATTGCCGCCGGCGCACTGTTGTGGCACTTGTTGTTCTTCGACCTTCAGCAACCCCACAACAGAAGGATCCTCTGAGATATCAGGCAAGGTGGACAGCTGCTCAATTTCCTCTGTCTCCAAAGCAGCAATAGCAAATGCCCATCAGTTCCCCTTTGGGTCTTTGAAGTACCCTCTCCTGTGGTAGTCTATGCCAAGGATGCATGGAGCATTTGGAACAGTCACAATGGAGTGTTTTTGCCACTTCCCTTCACATAACCATTCTCAGTGAGAAATGCCTCCACAGTCAGATCTGTCTCTATCTCAACCCTTCGTGCCCCATGTTGGTCACCAAAAAGAACTGTTGTAGTTTAAGCCCAGCTGGCAACCCAGCCCTATGCAGCCACTCGCTCACTCCCCCCTCTTCTTCCCCCTGCTCCCGGAGGGATGAGGAGGAGAATCGAAAGAATGTAACTCCCATGGGTTGATAAGAACAGTCCAGTAACTAAGGTATAACACAAGACCACTACTGCTACAACCAATAATAATAATAATAAGGGAAATAACAAGGAAAGAGAATACAGCTGCTCATCACCCACCAACCGATACCCAGCCCGACCTGAGCAGTGATCTAATCCTTCCAGTTAACTCCCCCAGTTTAAATACTGGGCATAATGTGCTGTGGTATGGAATACCCGTTTGACTACTTTGGGTCAAGTGTCCTGTCTCTGCTCCCTCCCGGCTTCCCTTCCTCCCTGTGTCATGGGTTCAGCAGTAGCAGTCATTTTTCTCCTTCTTGGTAGCTGGTGCAGAGCTGTGTTTTTGATTTTGAGCCTGGGAACAGCACTGATAACACCAGTGTTTTAGTTACTGCTTAGTGATGTTTTGGTCTGACCAAGGACTTTCTGAGTTTCATGCTCTGCCAGGGAGGAGGGGAAGCCGGGAGGAAGCAGAGATAGGACACCTGACCCAAATTGACCAAAGAGGTTATTCCATACCACAGCACGTCATGCCCAGGATGAAAAGCAGAGAGCAGAGACCTGGAAGGGTGGGGATGCACTGCGTGGCTGGGCTGGGTTTTAGGTGGTGAGAAATTGTATTCTTTCTTTGTCATTATTTGCCTTGTCATTACTGTTATTGGTGGTAGCAGTAGTGATCTTGTGTTATACTTTAGTTACTAAACTGTTCTTATCTCAACCCGTGGGAGCTGCATTTTTTTCAGTTCTCCTTCCCATCCCTTCGGGAGCAGGGGGAAGAAAGAGGGGGAAGTGAGTGGGAGAACGGGCTGCGTGGCTGACTGGACTTAAACCACAACACCCTGACAGAGCATGAAACTGAGAAAGTCCTTGGTCATACTAAATATTCTAAGCAGCAGCTAAAAACTAAGAAGGAGAAAAATGACTGCTACTGCTGAACCCAGAACATAGCTTCATAAGTAACACAGGAAGTATTGTGTTCTGGATTCTGATAACCTCACTACCATAGATTAAATTTTCAAAACATTACATTTTCATTTAAATAAATATGAGTTAAAGACACCTCTTGAACGAAAGTGTCTTCACAAAAGTGAAGTTTCTTACCTGATATTGTTTTAGGCTATTAAAGAAGGATAAATCCTGTAAATATTTGTAGGTTCTTAACATATATCTTCCAAGGAACCAATTTAAATAATGGTTCTAGACACTGTGGCTCTGAGTGAATGACAAGAAATTTGTTTTCATGTATGAAGAAATTAATTTTTTTATTTAAAATTATTAAAAGTTTTCTTTATTTTCTAAAGCCATAGTACTATGACAAAGGTCAGATTCTGACCCTTTTTCTTTTGGTGTAGTCCATCTCTTTATAACTGTTATGTTCTGTCAGCAACTGCCTATAAAAATAGACTATACTGTGTTATAATACTCAATTGAGGGAGTCTATTAGTGTATGAGGGGACAGGGTCAGTTTGTACTTCAGTACCCCAGATCTTAAACAGTCTAAACTCTTTTTAATGGACATTTTTTTTTTTTGGGAGGAATGGAAGTCCAGGGTCTGTTGCCTTGGAATTTATACTTTGACTATAAACATTGTCAGGACTCTTTATACCATGTTATTGTGTTTAGAGTTGATTCTAAGGCTAAAGGAAAGTGAAAACATTCATTTATGTAATTTATGTAGATGTAGGTGTCACAGAAAGCACTAATGCTGAAATATTCTTTCGAACTTCAGACAAATGTGTTGTTAATGCTCCAGCATGGCATTTTTTGCATGTGATCCTGACTCTGGCATGCAAGACTGTTGCTACTGATGTTGTGCATGGTTGCATCAATACAGATAGTGCCTGTTTTCCACTTATGGCTTGCAGGTGATGTGTTCCCTTTGTCATCAGGGCTTGTCTAGCAGCAGCTGTAGCATGTTAAGAGCATTAAGGCCTGACATTGAGTTTACTATTTATGATCCATGCAACAATCCTTAATAGAATCATAGAATCATAGAAAAGTTAGGGTTGGAAAGGACCTTAAGATCATCTAGTTCCAACCCCCCCGACATGGGCAGGGACACCTCCCACTAAACCATGCCACACAAGGCTTTGTCCAACCTGGCCTTGAACACCGCCAGTGATGAAGCATTCACAACTTCCCTGGGCACCCCATTCCAGTGCCTCACCACCCTTACAGTAAAGAATTTCTTCCTCATATTCAATCTAAACTGAGAATCGTGCTTTTCAACCTTTCTTTCTCACCAGTACCTTTCATTAGTATTTTTTAACCCTTCCCTGGAAAATCTTTAAGAAACCGTTTCCATTGCTGTGTCTCACTTCTGCTATTGGTTAAGAAATCTGGAATCCACACAAAGAAAGAAACATGCCTCTGGGTTCCCTGGCTGTTTCTGTTGCACGACTCGAGGAAGCTGAACTCTTTTAAAACACTGCTTGGTGTTTGGTTAGACAAATAAAGTTTGGTGTATCGTTAGGCATTAGAGTTAGGCCAAGATATATGCAAGCTATAGCTAGTCTTTCAGAGCTTTGTCTATGGCAACTGAAAACCTTTTTCACCCATCTATTATTCTATCAAGTTAATTATATCCTGGTTTTCAAGACCGGTTCACTCCTGTACTAGCTATGTATACCAACCAATGTGGAAGCTGGCTCTGCTGGTGATGAAGTTCGTCTTGATATCAATAAATTTGAGCCTTAGAATCAACTCTTTGAGAGCAAAGTTATTCAGGCATTACTGTCCAAACAGCTCTCCTCCAGTTCCAATGCATATTGCCTTGTGCAGCTGCCAGAAGGCAAATTCACCTGGAAGTTTTCTGGCTATAGATGTCCTGACTCCTGGGTAAGTGTGATAAAGGTGATCTGTTCCTATCAGGTTTAAGTGTGGGGTTTATTAAGTATATGTTTCAGCTCTATTCTATGGTAGTTTAGGGAACTAGCTTCCCACTAACAAAATTGTCAATTATTGTTTCTGAAAGTAAGTTACCCACAGAAAATCTTTTTCTCAAAGGTTAACTATGACTTTGAGAAATACTAGAATATTGGCCCTAATACACTATGAAAGATGTGGTTCATGATTTTTAAGTTAATTTCATGCTTGCCTTATTTTAGGTTTCTTTCATTTAGGTAATAGCAATCTTTCTGGGAACAAAAAAAAAAAAAAAAAAAAAAAAAAAAAAAAAGACTAAGAGTATTAAAAAGTGAAAAATGTGGCTGGATATAGCGTTACAAGTGTCATGTTCCCATTGACTGACGTGAGATCAATATTTCCAGATTTTTCTGCAGTGATGACCTAAATCCAGGCTTAAAGCAGATTAGAAAATTTTGTTAATCCTTCTCTTAACATGGAACTGTTGGAACAAGTCCAGAGGGCCATGAGGATGACCAGGTGACTGGAGCACCTCCCATACGAAGATAGGCTGAGAAAGTTGGGGCTGTTCAACCTGGAGAACAGAAGGCTGTGTGGAGACCTCATAGCATCCTTCCAGTATCTGAAGGGAGCCTATAGGGATGCTGGGGAGGGACTCTTCATTAGGGACTGTAGTGATAGGACAAGGGGTAACGGGTTCAAACTTAAACAGGGGAAGTTTAGACTGGATATGAGGAAGAAATTCTTTACTGTAAGGGTGGTGAGGCACTGGAATGGGTTGCCCAGGGAAGTTGTGAATGCTCCATCGCTGGCAGTGTTCAAGGCTGGATTGGACATAGCCTTGGGTGTCATGGTTTAGTGGGAGGTGTCCCTGCCCATGGCAGGTGAGTTGGAACTAGATGATCTTAAGGTCCTTTCCAGCCCTAACTATTCTATGATTCTGTGATTCTATATTTGTGTAATTGTTAACTTAAGAAGTCAGTATCTTTCTCATTCTTTTTCTTGCATGACTGCATTTCTGGGTTTTGCATTAATTTGAGAAATTAAAAACGAGATTCAGTTTCATTGATTGAATTTTGATATTTATAAAGTGCGAATTTTGCAGTCAGTAACCTGTTGTTGTGTAGATTTTAACCACCTACGTGGCTAGAACCATTTAAAAAGAGTGAGGTGTTTTTCTAGCAGCAAGGCTGAAAGCTTTACGTTACTGGCTTACACACTACAGCTTCTTAAGGCCTATGAAACAACTGCACATGTGTAATTGAACGTCTCTGCATGAATTACTAAGGCTAAGTCTGCTTCTTTAGCTGAGGTAGGCTAAGACAAAGAGATTGCACCCCTTGCAGTACACAAATTCTGTTGAGACACAATAACTGTAACTTGTAAGTTCACTAATGAAATGTCATTTGACTGCAGAGATAAAATTTTGAACTTTAGGAGAAAGCTTGCTTTTCCACAAAGGGTACTGCTATCAGAAATGCCCTGAATTATTCTGCCAGGGAGAATTTTGTTTTGTTTGAAACCAGAAGGCAGCTGTAGGCTTTGTTCTTAGTCTATCCTTCCAAACAGGTATGAAAGTTATATAATGAGTAAAAGGATTTAGGTGCATCTTTTCTTTCTCCAGAAAGAGTCTCTAGCTAGCGTATAGAACCCAGTATTGTTCCATTTATCTCTTTTTTTTTTTTTCCTGATAGTCATGACAGCTCTGCTCCCCAGTTTTCGTGACTAAATCTTTTGTGACACTTAGAATTAGAGTTCTGTCACGGTTTAACCCCAGCTGCTAACTCAGAACCAAGCACCCACTCACTCACTTCCCTGTCTTTCCTTCTCCCATTCCTGGAGGGATGGGGAGGAGAATCAAAAGAATGTAACTCCCACAGGTTGAGATAAGAAAAATCCAGTAATTAAGGTACAACGCAAAACCACTACTGCTACCACCAATAATAATAATGATAAGGGAAATAACAAGGGAAGAGAATTCAACCACTCACCACGCACCAACCGATACCCAGCCCGATGCAAGCAGGGATCTAGCCCCTCCGGGTAAATGCCTCATTTTATATAGTGGTGTCGTGGTTTAAGCCCCTCATGCAGTTCATTTACTCACTCCCCCCTCTTTCTTCCCCCAGTCCTGGGGGGATGAGGAGGAGAATAGAAAGAATGTAACTCCCACAAGTTGAGATAAGAACAGTTTAGTAACTAAAGTATAACACAAATCACTACTGCTACCACCAATAATAATAATGACAAGGCAAATACAAGGAAAGAGAATACAGCTGCTCACCACTCAATACCAAGCCCAACCACACAGCAACCCCCCACCCTTCCGGGTCCGCTCCTTGTTTTTACATCCTGGGCATGACGTTCTGTGGTATGGAATACCTCTTTGGTTAGTTTGGGTCAGGTGTCCTGTCTCTGCTTCCTCCCAACTTCCCCTCCTCCCTGGCAGAGCATGAGACTCAGAAAGTCCTTGGCCAGACCAGAACATTACCAAGCAGTAACTGAAAACACTGGTGCTATCAGTGCTGTTCCCTGGCCCAAAATCAAAACCACAGCACTGCACCAGCTAACAAGAAGGAGAAAAATGACTGCGATTGCTGAACCCATCATAAGTGGGCATGATGTGCTGTGGTATGGACTACCCCTTTGGCTAGTTTGGGTCAGCTGCCCTGTCTCTTGCTTCCTCCCAGCTTCCCTTCCTCCTTGGCAGAGCATGAGACTCAGAAATTCCTTAGTCAGAGCAAACATTACTGAGCAGCAACTAAAAACATCTGTGTTACCAGCTCTGTTCCCAGGCTGAAAGTCAAAAACACAGCACTGCACCAGCTACTAAGAAGGAGAAAAATTACTGCTACTGCTAAACCCAGGACAATTATACATCATTAATTCCATTCTGAAACTCCATTAGCATACATATGAGATAGTTCTATACTTGTTCAACCAATTCTGAAAGTACAAAATCATTAAAAACTTTTTTATTTCTCAGCAGATTCAAGATACTGCTGTGATTAAGATTTATTTGGTGATAAAATTCCTTGTAACAGATAGAAATTAAAACCTTTCTCTCACAAAATTTTAAAAATAGAAAGCTATATTGCAAGGTTTCAGAAAGTAAGTAAAACCTGAGAATTTAAAAATGGAAAGCAGTCCTATCTGATTATCTTTAACACTTCTTTGATAGGACACTGACTTAATTCAGTTCTAAAATTTGGTGTTTGAATTGTAGTTATTTTCATAGTGCTGTTGAGTTTATATGCATTTGAAAATGCATACTGCATATACTACACACACTACACACAAATGTATACTGCAACTCTGAGACTACAGTAGAAGACCATACTGCAGTGTCATGGTTTAACCCCAGGCAGCAACTCAGAACAATGCAGCTGCTCACTCCCTCCCTCCCTTTCCTCCCCCTGCTCCTGGAGGGATGGGGAGGAGAATTGAAAGAATGAAACTCCCACAAGTTGAGATAAGAGCAGTCCAGTAAATAAGGTATAGCACAAACAACTGCTGATTCCACCAATAATAATAATGATAAGGGAAATAACAAAGGAAGAGAATACAGCTGCTCACCACCCACCGACCGACACCCAGCCCGACCTGAGCAGCGATCTAGCCCTGTGATATGGAATACCCCTTTGGCTAGTTTGGGTCAGGTGTCCTGTCTCTGCTTCCTCCCAACTTCCCCTCCTCCCTGGCAGAACATAGAATCATAGAATAGTTAGGGGTGGAAAGGTCCTTAACATCATCTAGTTCCAACCCCCCTGACACGGGCAGGGACACCTCCCACTAAACCATGCCACACAAGGATATGTCCAATCCAGCCTTGAACACCGCCAGCAATGGAGCATTCACAACTTCCCTGGGCAACCCATTCCAGGGCCTCACCACCATTACAGGAAAGATTTTCTTCCTTGTATCCAATCTAAACTTCCTCTGTTTAAGTCTGAACCCATTACCCCTTGTCCTCTCACTACAGTCCCTAATGAAGAGTCCCTCCACAGCATCCCTATAGGCCCCTTTCAGATACTGGAAGGATGCTATGAGGTGTCCACGTAGCCTTCTCTTCTCCGGGCTGAACAGCCCCAGCTTTCTGAGCCTAAGACTCAGAAAGTCTTTGGTTAGAGTAAACATTACTTAGCAACAACTGAAATCATCAGTGATATCAATGTTGTTCCCAGGCTGAAAGTCAAAAAAACAGCACTGCACCAGTTACTAAGGAGAAAAATGACTGCTACTGCTGAATCCAGGACACACATATGTATACATACGTATAAAAATACAAGTTTAGATTACACACTTTACTGATGTTAGATGCCTAATCTACCTGTGTTACCTTAACCATGTTAAATGATTATATAAATCAATGTTTACAATTATTTAATAAGATATAGTCACATTTATGGTTTCTAAATAAAGAAAAGCTGCAAATTTTATTGCACCTTACCATGTGGCTTTCAGAAAGTATTTTAAGAGCTCCGGTAAGATAAGTTTGAGGGTTGTAATGAAAGTTTTGTGGCAGTAAGGACACTGTGTCAATGACAGAGTATTACTGTTGCATTTTGAAAAGGAAATATAAAATATTGCCACACTGGTAGTACAGAACCATTTTAGTATGTTAATTTTATTGATGTCAGCTTTACTGCACTGGACTATTAAGAGAAATTATTGTCTGATGACTTATTATTCAACTTTCATTAGTTAATGGCTGATATTTCCAAACTATAACCATGTGAAAAAGGCATGACTTGATGCTTTTAAAATAGTTCATGAGCTCCTGGTATCATTTTTGTGGAGTTTTTTGACCTTATTAATCACCAAGGCTGGAGTTTATTACCATGAATTATATCGCTAAAGCTCATGAAACATACCTGTGGGTAATTTCATCATGGTTTCAAGTAGTAGCAAAATCCTTAAAGATCAATATTCTGTTTATATGTCTGACTTTCTGCTGCTGGGTATGCATGACTAATTAACCTTTGTATTGCATAATTTAATTTCATGGATTTAAAACAGAATGATTTGTGCACTCAGTGTATAGTTTCAAGGAGAGAAGAATGTGATAAAAGGGTTGGATGTGGGGCTGGAACTTCTAAGATTTGCTGCCTGCTCCTCTGTTGTGGTTTAACTAAGCACCACATTTGTAACTGAGATAAAACCAGTTTATTAATTGAAATAAACTTGTGCCCCTCTTCACTGGCAAAGCCTGGGACAGTGAAAAGTCCTTGATCAGGGTAAGCACTGCTGAGCAACATCTAAAACATTGGTGTGTTATCAGCATTGATCTCAGATGGAAGCCAAAACACAACAGTGCACCAGCTACTAGGAAGAAAATTATACCTGCCAAAAACAGGGCAACCTTGTGTTACTGTTGTAAATTTTGTTTATAATTTGGAGTTAATTAAAGTGTGTTGGATTCAGTGTTGCTCCTTATTAAGCTCAACACTACTCAGTAATTTACTGATATTTGGCAAATGCATCTAGTGTCTTAATATATCTAACCTCACCCCCTATTTTATTATAAACTGAGTTGTAGCAACATACAGCCAGACAATAGTCTCTGCTCTGTGAAAATTACTTTATTTAGGCTTCTAACTTTATTTTCTTTATGGTGTATAATTACTTGTGCTAAGTTCTAATGCAGATTTGAAAATAATTGCAACTACTACATTGCTAGTATAACTATGTAATTTTTCAGGCAATTGTTGCATTATAGAATGCTTCTTTAACCAAAATTAGTCCTTCTTTTTGTTTTCATTATCTGTCTCCCAAATGCTGCATATTTTACTCTTAAATTAATGATTTTTCTGCAGAAAAGTGCATTGTTTTGGCACATCTTAAAGGCTTTTCTAAAGGCAGGCAAGGACTACTTACAGTAACATCAATAGATAGAAAACAGTTTAACAGATAAAATATTAGCTTTAGCAATTACCTTTAAATATATTTTATTATCTTTTTCATCTTAGGTAGGATACTTTTGCAGAGGGTAGCAGTTATTTGCCTCAATATATAAACAATGCTTCCTCAAAATACTTTTGAAATATTCATTATGACAATACATAGACATTGACAAAATTTGTAACTTACAGAGGTTTTCCACAGGAAAGATATTATTACTAGGCTTAAAAAACTCTGCTGCTTTTCAAGGGCAGTGTGTGGCGTGGACCATTGTGGCCCCAAGAGTGCCTCTGTCAGTACCCAGCAACAGGGCACAGGCAGACAAAGGTCTTCAAGGAGGCTGCAGCAGCTAATTAGCGGTGTTGCCTGAAATTAGGCCATGATTTCAGTATCTAGATTTCATCCTGCAGATCAGAGAATTCAGGCTGGAAGAAACCACAGGAGGTTCATAGTCCAACCTCCTGCTCAAAGCAGGCCCAGTCTAAGATTAGACCAGGCTGTTCAGGGTGCTACCCACTTGGGTCTTGGAAACCTCCACGCATGAAGGTGGTGCAATCTCTGGACAATTTGTTCCAATGTTTCACTGATCTCGTGGTGAAAAGACATTTTTCTTACAACAGCTGATCAATATAAACATGTAAAAGTTGCCAGCAAAATAACCCAGAAAAATAAAACTGTACTTAAAATAGCTGCCCAGGCAGTCTTAAGTATTGCTACTTCCATAAAAAAATATAATTCAAAGAAGTTACGCCAGTTAAAGCAAGAACAAGGGAGAATTTCAACCCTAAAAGAACTTGATAAAAAGTTTAAACTGAGGAAAAGCTTTAAGATTTTTAGCCTGTTATGACTTCTGCTCTTTGGTTGTTTTAATTAGAACTTTCTATGTCCTACTTGTAATCAGGGAGCTACAGAGCTTGTTGATAACATAGTCTTTAAAGACCTAATTTATTTTTATGAAGCCTGCTAAGAGGATGTGGAAAAACTAATTAAGTATTATCTCTTTTTTTCCTAATAACCATAAACTTATTAAATGACTAGTAGTCAAAGTGTGCAGATGTCACATCCATTTTAGCGTCATTTAATCCTGAACACTTGATGGGAAAATATTTGAGTTAGCTAAAACCCCACAAAATTATTTACAGAACTATGGTAGTGCAGTGATACATCATAATCAGCATATAAATAAGGTGTCTCTTTCAAGTGGACTGGACTCTCAGGTTCTTTTGAATTTTATGAATACGAAAGACTCCTTTTTACAAGAAATGATCAAGAACTTTGCTCAACGATTTTGTTCTTATACTGTGCTAAGAAGTTTCCACTTCCAATCCCTGTGTTATGACCTTAGCAAAATATTCTCAAAGATTCATAAATATTCTTCATAAATAAAAACTGATTTCATTACAGTTTTTTGAGACCTGTTGATCAAGAATTTTGATGTTACTTTTGCTTTAAAGTATATACTTTATAAATTATACACTAAAGAACATGGCTAAACATTAATCTCAGTTCTACAATGTCATGGGTTCAGCAGCAGCAGTCATTTTTCTCCTTCTTGGTAGCTGGTGTAGCGCTGTGTTTTTTGATTTTGGGCCTGGGAACAGTGCTGATAACACCAGTGTTTCAGTTACTGCTTAGTGATGTTTTGGTCTGGCCAAGGACTTTCTGAGTTTCATGCTGTGCCAGGGAGGAGGGGAGCCGGGAGGAAGCAGAGACAGGACACCTGACCCAAACTGACCAAAGAGGTTATTCCATACCACAGCACATCATGCCCAAGATGGAGGACGGAGAGGAGAGACCCAGAAGGGTGGGGGGTGCACTGCGTGGTCGGGCTTGGTTTTAGGTGGTGAGAAATTGTATTCTTTCCTTGTATTTGCCTTGTCATTATTATTATTGGCAATAGCAGTAGTGATCTGTGTTATACTTTAGTTACTAAACTGTTCTTATCTCAACCTGTGGGAGTTGCATTCTTTTTGATTCTCCTTCCTATCCCCCCGGGAGTGGGGGGAAGAAAAAGGGGGAAGTGAGGTAGAGAGAGACTGTGTGGCTGAAGAGAGGCTTAAACCACGACAGTTCTTTTTGGCGCCCAACGTGGGGCTCTAAGGGTTGAGATAACGACAGGATTAATAGCCACTCGTCACAATGCTGATTTATTGGCTTTTAAAGTTGTTGCTTTTGGTTCTCTTGCGTTCATGGTTTCAGCCTGTTATACCTTACTTACAGCCGGTATTTGTTATCTTAGCATGTTTCAGATATGGGTTTTGGTTTAAGGTTCTTGTTTTATTGTACTTTATTGGAATGGCTTGTGATACGGGCGGGCTCCAGAAGCCATGGGGGGCGAATGTGTACCTGGCAGTTCGGCTGCTCTTCACCGTCCTGGCGAGGCTGTGGAGAGCCGAGGGGGGGCTGCCTCGGGAGCCGCCGGCTGCCGAAACGGCCCGGGGGAGCGGACCCGGGGAGCAGGAGCCGAGCCCCCCCACCAAGCCCAGCCCGACGGCTGCCGAGCAGAGGAAGGAGGTAGTAAAAGGGGTGAGCCCCCCGACTGAGCCCAGCCCGGCGGCTGCCGAGCCGCGGGAGGGGGAGGCTACCGAGCGGCAGGAGGAGACGGCAGAGAAGCCGGGCCCCGAGGCTGAACAGAGTCCCGTGGCCGAGCCCAGCCTCGTGGCGGCCGAGAGCATTCCCCGGCAGATGCCCGCGGAGCCGCAGGAGAACGCAGGAGACCCCGCAGCACTTCCCAGCAAGCCAGAGAAGGAAGCTCTGGACTCAGACAAGGAGCAGCTGGTGGTGAGAGAGCCGGCAAGCGCAGCAGCTACACCAGCCCCAGTGACAAGCACAGCAGCCTCATTTGAGAGCTCTGAAGGGTTTGAATGGCCTTTGGGTACCCTTGAGACCTGCCTGCTGATTGTGATGGGGATCAGCATGGTGGCATGCATACAGAGTGTGTTTTACCCACAACCATTTTGTCTGGTCCCCAGAGTTAAGCAGAGTGGGGTGTGAGCATTGTCTGGGGTTAATCTGCAATCTAGGATGACCAAGAGAGTTTCCCCAAGCCTGGACAGCCAGGAGTGGCAGGGTGTGTGGGACAGTATGGGCGAGTATCTAGTCCACTGGGCCCCTCCAGTGCTTTGGAAGCGTCGCAGATGGAAGGCAGCTGTATGGAGTCCCCACCGACAAGCTGCAGGAACTGCTGGAGGGGTGGATGAATTATTTTGAGCCTGATGGGCCCATGACACCTCAGGCCATCAGGGCAGACATACAACATACAGATGGACTTACGATCGAGGGGTGGACTTAGCAATGGACACTGTGGCCCAGGTTATTGACGAGTGTGAACTCTGTACACAGCCTCTCCTGCTCTGAAAGGCTGTTACAAAAGATGGAGCTTGACATCATGGACTGGATGGACTCAGCAGCTTTGTAGGGATTGGTTTATGCACTAAGGGATGATCTCTCTCCCTTTCTCTGTGTGTGCGGATGTATACATATACATGTGATGGTATATTGGCAATGTGGAATCTGAGCATAACGTGAATGGTATGGAATAAGGGGTGGATAATGTCATGGGTTCAGCAGCAGCAGTCATTTTTCTCCTCCTTGGTAGCTGGTGCAGCGCTGTGTTTTTTGATTTTGGGCCTGGGAACAGTGCTGATAACACCAGTGTTTCAGTTACTGCTTAGTGATGTTTTGGTCTGGCCAAGGACTTTCTGAGTTTCATGCTGTGCCAGGGAGGAGGGGAGCCGGGAGGAAGCAGAGACAGGACACCTGACCCAAACTGACCAAAGAGGTTATTCCATACCACAGCACATCATGCCCAAGATGGAGGACGGAGAGGAGAGACCCAGAAGGGTGGGGGGTGCACTGCGTGGTCGGGCTTGGTTTTAGGTGGTGAGAAATTGTATTCTTTCCTTGTATTTGCCTTGTCATTATTATTATTGGTGGTAGCAGTAGTGATCTGTGTTATACTTTAGTTACTAAACTGTTCTTATCTCAACCTGTGGGAGTTGCATTCTTTTCGATTCTCCTTCCCATCCCTCCGGGAGTGGGGGGAAGAAAAAGGGGGAAGTGAGGTAGAGAGAGACTGTGTGGCTGAAGAGAGGCTTAAACCACAACATACAAGAAAATTTCTTAACTGAAAATAGACATAGAAAAGAGAAGCATATCAAGCAAATGCTTAAGAAAGTCTATGCAAGCATCATAAGCATAATAATCATGTTAAAGTGAATATGAACTATGTAATGTGATCACAGTTGTTGTTGACCACACAGACGCCTGTGAAAGCCTAATTAGTCATTCGTTGTGTATTTCTACATTTGCAATCTGATAATAGCGTAAATTGTGAAAAACATTTGGATTTTTTTTCTGCAATTAAGCGCCTTACCATGAAAAAAATATCATAATAGTTCAACCATCACATAGCATAATTTTGCTTACTTTGCATTAGCAAATCACAACATGTACAGGTCAGAAGTTTCTTTTCAAAAAGCTGTTACTGATGCTGATGAAGTGATGTATTTAGGAAGAAACAACATTTCTGAGAAAAAGAAGACTTCTCCCAGAACTGACAAAAAGATGTGGCTAGGTTTTCCCCAAAGTAGACTAGAAAAACATTCTTTACAAGGACAATTTCAAAAAAATGTTAGACTTCCGAAGAAAATGCTTATTTTTTCTAAAACTTTTATTGAAAATTCACTGTCATGTTTTTTTTGGGGGGGGGGATTATCAACGAAAAACAACTGAGTGTCAAAAGACATTTAGGATTTTCATTTGAAGACCTGAGTGATTGTCCAGGTGCATTCAAAGGACATGAAAGGGGATCTTACCCTAGTCTTCTAACTATGTATATCTGGCACTAGTTCCAAAGTCAACATCTCTGCCTAAGCTAGCCCCTTCTTTTAATGTTAGGGAGCTGTTCTGCAGAGTTTTATCTATGGAGGGTGGGAGAGGAAAATGCTCACAAGAAATTACAATACTTTTCTAGTTCCCCTGATGTGCTCTACTGAACTTTTCATGAAGAGTTCAGTTTTTCATAGAGTACATGTTATGTACATCATATATTGTGTGTTATATTTTCTGAAGTTGCTGATGACAGTTTTACTGAAGAGAGAGGAGTATATTTTGTTACAAGCATACAAAGGTTGCATTGGTAGTCCTCTGATGACTTCACTCTTTGATGCAATCTAAAGATCAAATAAGCCGTAACACAACCTCCATCATCATGTGATGGGAGTGCATTCCGTTAGACACAATAGTTAAATCCTTATTTACAGTTTTGAAGAACATCAGTAACACTGGTGAATCACACCATGCAGTATCCACTTATGGTTCAAAATCCATCCCTTCAAATATGATGTAACTTGAAGGGTAATTAGAGTAACTTTATTAATTAGTGTAGACTTCATAGGATTTTCTCAAGAAATATGCTTGACATTTTTAAAATTAAATTCAAGTTAACCATTTTTGCAGAATAAAGAAAATATATGTAGTATCCAAGAGGTCCTTGGAAAAAGATTTAATTAAATAAGAAATTATCATTAAAATACATTATTAAAAGCATTTCCTCCTAGCCATAGTTTAGTACAAGTAATATCATTCCTATTTTATACATAACCTTCATGTCTACCTATACTACCAAAAAAAAAAAAAAAAAAAGAAAATAATTGAAAGCAGAAAACTCCCACATAAAATTGATAAGGACCAAGATATTTTCCACACCACCACAATCACCACCATGCCACCCCCCAAATTATCAGATGCTAAATGTGTATATATTTTCTTTCTACTGAAGTCAGAGACATAAGTGCATATTTCAGTTCACCTACCTTATTCCTCACTTTATTCCACCCTGGAGAAGAACAGTGCTAATAAACTGAAGCAAAATTATTATTAATGTTGCAATTTTTCAGGAAAACAACAAAGCTAGAAAAACTTTACAGGCATGCAATCATAAAAATGGATCCGTTCAATTGGAAAAAATGCTCTTAAGACTGTTTATTTCCTACATTTGCTTTAGAATATTGACTGATTTAATTATACCCTAAAGCTATCTCAGATATTATCATGAAAACATTTAATAATGGTTAGCAGATGATAAATTTGCTAATTATTCTGATACTGATTTTTCCTTAAAATTCACCCTGGAGCAAAAAAATAGCATGCTTAATGTTTAAAATAAAATAGATATATTTTCTCAGGACAATAAAAAAAAAAAAAAAAAAAAGCCCTGATCATCCAGGTTCAGAAAGAACTCTTCATTTTTCTCATGGAAATGAGATACTAACTTAGTCATAGAATCATAGAATCATAGAATAGTTAGGGTTGGAAAGGACCTTAAGATAGAATCATAGAATAGTTAGGGGTGGAAAGGACCTTAAGATCATCTAGTTCCAACCCCACTGCCAGGGGCAGGGACACCTCCCACTAAACCATGCCACCCAAGGATACGTCCAATCCAGCCTTGAACAGCACCAGCGATGGAGCATTCACAGCTTCCCTGGGCAACCCATTCCACTGCCTCACCACTCTTACCACCCTTACAGGAAAGAATTTCTTCCTCATATCCAATCTAAACTTCCTCTGTTTAAGTCTGAACCCATTACCCCTTGTCCTCTCACTACAGTTCCTCATGAAGAGTCCCTCCCCAGAATCCCTATAGGCCTCCTTCAGATATTGGAAGGCTGCTATTAAGATCATCTAGTTCCAACCCCCCTGCCATGGGCAGGGACACCTCTCACTAAACCTCCATTGCAGTAAATTCCATAATAGCTATTCAGTTCAGAAGAACCCTCAAGATCTGATGTACCACTCTCACGCACAAGGATCACCCAGTGATTTGATTGATAGACAATTCAAATTATGGACGTGATTTTAACCATGAACATTCTTGCAGGACTCGTAAAATATTTGTAATTATCATTCACAGAAGTAGCATCATCAGTATTCTTCTATAGGTTATATCCCCACCTACTTAACACAGGCCTATAGACATAATTCTGAAAGAAATTGCCAGTGTTTCAGAGAAAAAGGAAAAAAGTGGAATATGAACTAAGAATATATTTTATATTTGACTATTCTACTAGATGTGGGTCAATTACAAGCATAAAAATGCATATGAACCAAAATTAATGCAACATCAGCACAAGTAATTATTTAATTCTGTGTCTTCCTACTCATAAAGTTGCCTATGATTTATCTTAATTGCCACAGTATTATGTTATTGATTCACTGTACTTTATTAACTTAACTGATCCACATGAACTTTGGTGCAATGATGGCCTTTAACACAGTTCATACTTTTTAATGTATTCATTTGAATGATGACTTCTGCTCTCATCCATGCCTGTGGCCTGCTACAAATACAGGATAATTTAATCACACTCTTATGGCCAGCGTGATGCCCCATACAGTGTAAGAATATACTTCAGCCAAAATTTTGTCCTTGTATGTACTCCTTTGTAAAACAGAATTCTCCCCACAATTGTGCAGTCTTGGCAGAGCTAAACAGATTTCTCCACATTTTATGTGCAGAAAGTATTAATTTAATCTGTTTTCTGCAACCATTGTATATATTTTCAGGATAGGCATCTTTCTGCTATGATTATCTGCTCTTTATATAGTTTTCCCCACCACATTTATAAAATTATTTTCTCTATAATATTTTAACTGATGAGAGATAGATTATATGCAATAACTGTGAAATATTTTTCACTTGTTGTTTCTGGGGATCTGTCGTTTTCACCATTATGTCACTTCCTTCAGCAGTGGTTAAATATTTTTTCTCGTTGAATATACGAACTGAGCTACTCATTTATTCCCAGATCATTGGCATCTCCCTATATTTCCAAAATAAAATTAATTTCAGTGTTACACCTTACTGTGGCCACCTTACTATGCAGCAAACAATGACATAGCCTTTGTCTAGCACAGATCCTCAGAACTATCCTTTTTAATAGCCACTTTAGACCGATTAAAAAGTAATGTAACTTTTAGTTCAGGACAATCCTTTTTTACAATTCAAACATGGCAAATGTCTGACACAGCCCTGTTCTAATGACTTTGTAAGACAGTAGGCAAGTGAAAAACTCTTTGTAATAGGTAAAAAAAATCTAGGGATGAAGAGATGGCATAACTTATAAGTTCTAGCAAATTTTTAACATTTTTTTTAAGGTTGACATAAAAGCAGTAAAAAAATTTAATCATATTTACCGGGTAGATGTGTTGTAGGAAAAAAAGTTGGTAGAGTAAATGGAACTCCATTCATATCTCTCATTAAATTTGTCTGAACCCTCAAGCTTTCTCCCCTGAATTATACTATGGCCTCTACCAAACCATCAAAATAGCTAAAAATAACCACATCTGCATACAACTGCGACTAATGTGTGAATTGTCTTTTAAATTATGGACTTGTTTTATTAAACTGCACACAAATGGGCAGGCCTGCATACAGCTCATAGTGCAATGGATGTGCCTACATTTAAACTATATAGCCCCAGGTAGACTATAAAGGGCTATTTGCTTTATATATGGAAATAAAATGCAGTTTTAGTTATAAAAAGCAAAGAACAGACCTAATATTTTGTGGAACTACTGATCTGTAACACCACTGGAAGCATTTCAAGATGTTTACATGCTCCAGCACTCTATGCCTCAAATAGAATTTATTTTATTTTAAAGCAAAGTTTCTGTTTTTATGGATACCTCAGTGTTTTTTCCTGAAAACTTTCAGCTACCTTTCACTTCCGAATACTTGTGTCTAAGGAGGATTTTACAAGTACTGACAAAAATATGAAGTGCACTTGAAGCTTAAAAATGATTATTAGGTTGATAATCATTAATAGGCTTTAAACTTGTAATTAAGTATCCTATGCTGATAAACTATGTCATCTGATTTGCAAATACCACTATAGCATATAATTTCCATGGAAATAAACTTGTATATATGGTTACAAATATGTCTAAAACTGTCAACAAAATATGCATATTTGCTCACCAGTTGAAACAGCACCATGATATAGCTTCGATTCATTCAAAGTTTTGAAAGTTAGTATTAACTACAATTTAGATATAGCAGATTTTCTATAATGTATTTCATACAGCTTACTTGCTCATTTAATCTCTGTAGCTATTTCTACACTTCAATACATAACATATACTGAAGATGCTTTGCCATGAAATACCACATTATAATACAGTACGCTAGCCTCTACTGTGTGCGAGCTTTCTGGATAACTGCAAGTCACATCATGTTCTGCTCTTGCAGAATGCTCTGCCACTGGAGAACCGTGTCCTTTGGATCAGCCTGTAAAGTGATTGTGTAAGTAATTGCAAAAAAACAGCAAGAAATATACATGGCATGTTACAATAACATCTTTAAAATATTATACTGACTAAATCTATGACATGTGAAACAGGCAAAGTTGGCATTAGAGATCCACAGTACCTCTCCAAGTGCAAGACGTACTCAAGGACTGCAAAATCTTACATACAAATAGTATAATAACACAAGAAAAAGGGGCAGCTGGCTGAGCATGTGCTGTGTTTGACTAGATGTACTTCAGCAACCCCCCAAGTACACTGTGCATGTGAATTAATGCAACTAAAAGTAATTTTGTCACAGATTTCAGTATCATGGGTTTAATGTTAACACATAAGTAGCTGCTAATTGGTTTTGAACACAGTTTCAGGAATGCAACATTTTTTAGGATCATGTTTTAGGAAAAAAAAATCACTTTTCAAGTTGTAAATATTTTTACAAAGAGCTCTGAACATTCCTAAAAGGTAAGAGTGATATTGTCTACTGGACATTTTCAGCTTCCATAAATCTCGGTAAGCAGGGAGTGTTCCTTGGTAGAAAGTGTAAGGCAAATTACATTTTTCTGTTTTCATGTAAGGTAACAGCAGTTGCTGACTTCAAGAATTTGATACCAACTCTTAGTTGAAAAGCAGTTATTACTGGCACAGAAAGTGTCACAATTTTCTAAACAAATTCTTTAATGAAGAGATTTAAACTAGCTCCTAATTAATAAAATTAAGAACAGGGAAACCCTGCATGTGCTTGTCAACAAAATGGTTTCAGAATGTATCATTGCTGCGCGTCCACCTGCCAAGAAAATCCTTAAAACCACACATGGTTTTTTTAGTTTTAATTAAGATCCAGTTATACCACATCAATCCGGAAGAGGTTGACCTCCCATTTTAGATAATACCGGAGGTTTTTTTAAGTTAAACTGTTTCTGATAAGGAACAGTCCTCATCCTGCATTTAGGAAAATATTTATTGAATGCATTCTCTTTAGGGTTCACTGAATGATTTCCACATTTCATTAACATGTAACAACTTGTCTTGATTGTTTTTATGTAAGAAATATTTCTCCCTCACATCATGTTCCTTCACAACACATCTTTCCTAATCCAGTTGCAAAGAATGATGTGGAAAGAAACAAAAACATCCAGCAGATCAATACCTGGCTTTGAGCCTAGTGTTGGCTGCAGAATTTTGGGTTATTTGACCTTGGGCTTGTCTACATGACACCAGGCCTGCTGGCGACAAATGGACTTCACTTGTTTCAAAGGGGGAAAAAGATCTTAGCGTAAAAGTAAGCAGGGCCCATTGAAAGATTTCTAAGATAGATTTGAAGAGGGAAAGGTATAAAAGCAGGCTCACTAGAGATAAGCCCGGGGGCAGCACACCAGTGTTTGAGGGATGATGTGTTAGTGAGGTCCTTTGGTCTGCCATCTTAGTGTGGGTAGGCAATGGGAATCCATGTGGCAACAAGGATGTAAGGGTTATTGATGTGTTAGAAACCATGGAAGTGCCTAAGAACAGTCACGTAGGGTTAGGGCTTCTCCCACCCTAAAAAGATGGTGGGATCAACAGCCCAGTTCAAGAGATCTACACCAATGCGTGCAGAATGGTCAACAAACAGGAAAAACTGGAAGCCATTGTGCAGCTGGAAAACTGTGGTTCAGTTGCAATAAAAAAACATGGTGGGATGACTTGTATAACTGGAGTGCTGTAATGGATGGCTATAAACTTTTCAGAAGGCATAGGCAGTGAAAGAGAGGCAGCAGGGCAACCCTGTATGTTAGGGAGTGTTTTGACTGTCTACAGTTTAATGATGTTGACAATAGGGTCAAGTGTTTATTGGTAAGAATCAGGGGAAAGGCCAACAACGCAGGTATCATGGTGGGAGTCTACTATAGATCACCCAACCAGGATGAAGTGAGAGATGAAATATTCTATAGGCAGCTGGATGAAGCTTTATGGTGACCTTGTTGTTGTGAGGTACTTCAACCAAAAGTCTACTGGAAATAAAACACAGCAGAGAGAAAATAGTTTAAGAGGTTCCTGAAGTGTGTGGAAGATAAATTCCTGACACAGTTGGTGAGTGAGTGTCGTGGCTTAAGCCTCTCTAACTCACGCAGCTCATTCTGTCACTCACTTCCCCCACTTTCTTCTCCCTGCTCCCGGAGGAATGGGAAGGAGAATAGAAAAGAATGCAACTCCCACAGGTTGAGATAAGAACAGTTTAGTAACTAAAGTATAACACAGGACCACTACTGCTACCACCAATAACAATAATGACAAGGCAAATATAAGGAAAGAATGCAATCTCTCACCACCTAAAACCAAGCCCGACCACACAGTGCACCCCCACCCTTCCAGGTCTCTGCTCTCTGCTCTCCATCCTGGGCATGACGTGCTGTGGTATGGAATAACCTCTTTGGTCAGTTTGGGTCAGGTGTCCTGTCTCTGCCCCCTCCCAGCTTCCCCTCCTCCCTGGCACAGCATGAAACTCAGAAAGTCCTTGGTCAGACCAAAATATCACTAAGCAGTAACCGAAACACTGGTGTTATCAGTGCTGTTCCCAGGCTCAAAATTAAAAACACAGCGCTGCACCAGCTACCAAGAAGGAGAAAAATAACTGCTGCTGCTGAGCCCATGACAGCATCCACCCTTTATTCCATACCATTCATGTCATGCTCAGATCCCACATTTTCAATATACCATCACATGTATATATATACATCCACACACACACACAGAGAGGGAGAGAGATCATCCCTCAGTGCATAGACCAATCCCTACAAAGCTGCTGAGTCCATCCAGTCCATGATGTCAAGCTCCATCTTTTGTAACAGCCTTTCAGAGCAGGAGAGGCTGTGTGCAGAGTTCACACTCGTCAATAACCTGGGCCACAGTGTCCATTGCTAAGTCCACCCCTCGATCATGAGTCCATCTGTATGCTGCATCTCTGCCCTGATGGCCTGAGGTGTCATGGGTCCACCAGGCTCAAAGTAATTCACACTCCCCTCCAGCAGTTTCTGCAGCTTGTCACTGGGGACTCCATACAGCTGCCTTCCATCTCCAATGCTTCCAAAGCACTGGAGGGGCCCAATGGACTAGATACTTGCCTATACAGTCCCACACACCCTGCCACTCATGCCTGTCCAGCTGCAGGGAAGATCTCTTGGTCATCCTACATCGTAGTCTAAACCCAGACAATGCTCACACCCCACTCTGCTTAACTCTCAGGACCAGACAAAATGGTTGTGGGTAAATCACACTGTGTATGCATGCCAACATGCTGATCCCCATCACAATCAGCAGGCAGGTCTCAAGGGTACCCAAAAGCCACTCAAACCCTTCAGAACTCTCAAATGATGCTGCTGTACTTGTCACTGGGGCTGGTGTAGCTGCTGTGCTTGCGGACTCTCTCACCACCAGCCGCTCTTTGTCTGAGTCCAGATCTTCCTCCTCTGCCTTGCTGGGAAGTGCTGCGTGGTCTCCTGCATCCTCCTGGTACTCGGGGTCGCAGGGCTCTGCAGGCGGCTGCTGGGGAATGCTCTCGGCTGCCGCTGGGCTGAGCTTGGCTGCAGGGCTCGGCTTCTCCTCCGTCATCTCCTCCCGCTGCTCGGCAGCCATGCGACTTGGCTCCTGGTCCCTGGGGCCGTGCTCCCAGGCCGGTTCGGCCGCTGGCGGCTGCTGGGGCCGCCCCCCCTCGGCTCCCCACAGCCTCTTGAAGACGGAGGCGAGGACGAGGGCCAGGACGGTGAAGAGCAGCCAAACTGCCAGGTACACATCCGCCCCCCCCGCTTCAGGAGCCCGCCCGTATTACAAGCCATTCCAATAAAGTACAATGAAAAAGGAACCTTGACCCAAGAGCTATATCTGAAAAATGCTAAGATAACAAATGCTGGCTGTAAGTAAGGTACAACAGGCTGAAACCATGAACTCAAGAGAATGAATAGCAACAACTTTGAGAGCCAATAAATCAGCATTGTGACGAGTGGCTATTAATCCTGTCCTTATCTCAACCCTTCGTGCCCCACGTTAGGTGCCAAAAAAAGCTGTCAGCTTCCCCTCCTCCCTGGCAGAGCATGAAACTCAGAAAGTCCTTGGTCAGACCAAAACATCACTAAGCAGTAACTGAAACACTGGTGTTATCAGCACCGTTCCCAGGCCCAAAATTAAAAACACAGCGCTGCACCAGCTACCAAGAAGGAGAAAAATAACTGCTGCTGCTGAACCCATGACAGTGAGTCAACTAGGGAAGGCATCCCTGTTATGTGCAAACAGAGAAACACTGGTGGGTGATGTGATGGTTGGAGGCCGCCTTGATCACAGCGATCATGAAATGATGAAGTTTTGATTCTTGGAGAAGTAAGGAAAGGGTTAGCAGAACTGGTACTTTGGAGTTCTGGAGGGCAGACTTTGGCTTGTTTAGGAGCCTGGTTGGTAGAGTCCCTTAGGAAACAATCCTCAAAGGAGTCCAATAAGGTTGGACATGTTGGTCCTGAAACAAGTCCAGTGAAGGACCACTAGAATAATTAAGGGTTGGGAGCATCTCTTATATGGGGAAAGGCTGAAGGACCTGGGACTCCTCAGCCCAGAGAAGAGAAGGCTCCAGAGGAATCCAATCAGTGTGTACAAGTGTTTGAAGAGAGGCTGTCAATAAGATGTGGCCAGACTCTTCTTGGTGGTGTCAGACGATAGGAAGAGAGGCAAGAAGCATAAACTAAAGCACACAAAGTTCCACCTGAACATGAGGAAGATTTTCTTTACTGTGAGGGTGACTGAGCATTGGAAAAGGTTATCCAGAGGAGCTGTAGTCTCCTTCCCTGGGGATACTCAGGAGCTCTCTGAATAGAATCCCGAGTAATGCGCTGTAGGAGACCCTGCTTGAAAAAGGAAGTTTGATTAGATGAGCCCCAATGTCCTGTCCAACCTCGATCATACTGTGATTCTGTGACATTCTTCAAGAAGGGAATCTTAGTCACAAGAGCGGGCTGTCCCCAGATATGATTTGGCAAAGAAGATCAGACTGACTGAACAGAGAGCTTTGGATGGAACTCAGAGGAAAAAATAAAAATAAAAATTATAATCTTTGGAAGAAGATTCAGGCAATTCAGAAGGATTACAAGGATGTCATGGATTTACGCAGTGAAAAATGGGAAAGGCCAAAGCCCAATTAGAACTGAACCTGGCTACTATTGTAAAAGACAAAAAAAAAAAAATCCGTAAATACATTAAGAACAAAAGTATGGCTAAGGAGAGTTTCCATCCTTTATTGGATACAGGGTGAAATCTAGTGACAAAGGATAAGAAAAAGGCTGAGGTATTTAATGCATTCTTTGCCTCAGGCTTTAATAGTAAGGCCAGTTGTTCTCCAGGTACTCAGCCCCTTGAACTGGAAAACAGGGACAAGAAGCAGAATGAAGCCTCCACAATACAAGGGGAAATCGTTAGCTATCTGCCAGACCACTTAGACACACAGAAGTTTATGGGGACAGATGTGATCCATCTAAGGTACTGAGGCAGCTAGTAGAAGTATTCTCCATACCACTTTCTATCATTTCTCAGCAGTCCTAGCTAACCGGGGGGATTCCAGTTGACTGGACATTAAGAAAAGTAACACCATCTACAAGAAGGGATGAGAGAAGGATGCAGAGAACTGCAGGCCTGTCATTCTGACCTGACTGGCAGATGATGGAGATTATCCTGAGTGCCATCATGTAGCACACACAGGATAAGCAGGTGATCAGGCTCAGTCAGCATGGATTTATGAAAAACAGATCCTGCTTGACTACCCTGAGGGAAATGGGGTTGTTTAGTATGGAGAAAGGGAGGCTGAGAGGAGACCTTCTGGCTCTCTACAAATACCTGAAAAGAGGTTGTAGCAAGCTGGGTGTTAATCTCTTTTCCAGATAATAAGAACCAGAGTAAACCTCAGGTTGTACCATGTGGGGTTTAGATTGGATATTAGGAACAATTTTTCCACTAAAGGGTTTGTCAAGCCTTGGAACAGGCTGCCCAAGGAAGTAGTGGAGTCACTATCCCTGGAAGTATTTAAAAGACACTTAGAGGTGGCACTTACGGACACGTTTTGTGTCCCTTGGCAGCGCTAGATTAACTGTTGGGCTCAATGATCTTAAAGGTCTTTTCCAACCTAAATGATTCTATGATTCTATATTTCTTCCTGGCCTCAAAAGTTAAAGCTTTTGGTTGGTGGGATTTTCTATATACTTCTTATCATAAGGCTTTTGGTTGGCTGGATTTTCTATATACTTCTTATCATAAGGCTTTTGGTTGGATTTCTATATACTTCTTATCATAAGGCTTTTGGTTGCTTGGTTTTTCTATATATTTCTTATTACATCTTTTGGTGCCTTCCCTTTTTTGTATTCAACTCCATGCATTTTGTCACCTCATAATTAAATTTTAAGAATTAAGGACATTCATGAAACTGTCCAAAACATGCGAAATCCAAGCTACACACTATAAACAAATTAGGAAAACAGCAGCATATACCCACCAGGTATTCAAATCTTGGTCTGCTTCTGGTGTTCTTGTGTTTCATTGTCACCAGAGAGGCTCTATTGAGAGGGTGGGGGAACCCTCATCTTCCTTCAGGGTAAATAGAGACGCATAATTATAAAACTCAGATGTGCTAGAAACCTAACATCAAGATCAAATACAACAATGTTAAAACCATTCTGTAACTGTGTTGAACTATTTTACGTACAATATGCTGTATCTTCAAATTAGTTGCATCGCAAGTAATAGCTAGAGTAATTGTTATGATTTATTTAAGCCTAATTACAGAGCAGCAGCAGAATTTGGCAGGTAAATTTGAAATCAGATTAATATCATGGTCACAAGGTTAAATGAACCTCTTTCCCGTGCTAAATTTCCAACCCTCTATGTGCAAGTTAGGAAGAATATTTGCTTCACTGAGTTACAATGTTGTGTTTCAATTACAGAAGAGGTTTGTATCACCATCAAAAATTAAAGCTTGAGCATTACAATTTCAGAACAGCCTTTGAAATAATGCTGCCTTTAGCTTTATACTATGAATGTTTAGCTTAAATTCTGCTGGACCATCTAGTCTAGGTCATGCTTTGCCTAGAAAGTTTGAACCAGATGATCCTTGAGGTTCCTTACTACTTGGTACTTTGTGATTTTATCATACTGTTACACAGCTGAAGAGCCAGCACAGGAAGACAATGAATGAATCCTCAGTACTGCGCAGTTTTATTAAATCTATATTTTTAGAATATAGCCTCACGATAGTCAATAGTTGAACAGTACCACTGTACTCCTCAGATTAAAAGCACTCCATGTCAATCCTGAGCCAAATAGTATTTAATCTTTCGCTTTTTAGCCTACATACCTTGAATTATTTAAAATGTTATGGAGGATCAGAAAACTGTAGAAGCAGCATTAGTGGACCATAAATCTCTTGACTGCTACTCTTGGCCATAACCACATATCAGTCTTTCTTCCCCGCATTTTGTTTTATCAATTTAATTTACCAGTTGTCTATAGAGAGAGTAACTTCTGTGGATTACAACAAAGACCAAGATTTGACCGCAGGCTGCAGCTATTTTCAGTCCACCAACATGTGCATCACATCTCTAAGATGAAATGAGCTGCTGACTTATTTCCTTGGAGGCAACCCACACACTCTCATGTCTGTCTCTGGTGACAGCTGTGCTGAATGTGAGACTTTGGGTCAAGTACTATGCATACAGAATTTTCCATTGATGTTGGCAATGAGTTCCACTGTTCAATAGGTGTTGAATTTGGCTATGAGTACATCACTGCAGCAGCAATGCAAGTTGTTCTAAAAAGAAATTAAAGCGGTTTCTTTCAACTGGTATTCTCTCATTCTAGCCAAGATAGGGTTGTTTGTTGTCACACACTGTCTTTAGCTGGAGTTTCAAGTAGTCAAAAGTCTCACATGGCATAGCTGAAGAGATCCCAATTGACAGTGGACAGAGCCATGCCCCTTGCTACACTACAATCTCTAACATTTCTTGGAATGTGGGATTTCATCATGTGGAAAGCATCTCAGATAAATTGATATTGACTTGATTCATTGTCATGGTTTAAGCTGTAAATCACGCAGCCCATTCACTCACTTCCCCATCCTTCTTCCCCCCCCCCACTCCGAGGGGGGGAATGGGGAGAAGAATCGAAAGAATGTAACTCCCATGGGTTGAGATAAGAACGGTCCAGTAAATAAGGTATAACACAAATCACTGCTGCTACTACCAATAATAGTAATGACAAGGCAAATACAAGGAAAGAGAATACAACTGCTCACCACCCAACAACCGAGCTGTGAACTAAACTCTTCTGGGTTCCTGCCACAGTTTTACATCCTGGGCATGACGTGCTGTGGCATGGAATAGCTCTTTGGTCAGTTTGGGTCAGATGCCCTGTCTCTGCTTCCTCCCGGCTTTCTCTCCTCCTTGGCAGAGCATGAAACTCAGGTAGTCCTTGGTCAGGCCAAAACATTCTAATCTGTAACTATAAACATTGGTGTTATCAGCCCTGTTCCCAGGCTGAAAGTTGAAAACGCAGCGCTGCACCAGCTACTACGAAGGAGAAAAATGACTGCTGCTGCTGAACCCATGACAGTATCCACCCCTCATTCCATACCATTCACATCGTGCTCAGATGCAACATTTTCAATATACCATCACACATATATATATATATATACACACACACATACACACACACAGGGGGAGAGAGATTATCCTTCAGTGCATAGACCAGTCCCTACAAAGCTGCTGAGTCCATTCGGTCCATGACATCAAGCTCCATCTCCTGTAACAGTCCTTCAGAGCAGGGGAGGCCGAGTGCAGTTTGGATCGTTGCCTACTGATGGTGTTCATTCCTTTACTGCAGAACTCGTCCAGTTTCATTAAAGTTCGTTCTTTGTTGGGATGACGATCAGCGGGCCAGTCGCTGATGACTTGAAGACATCTAGTTGGTGGGCTATAAAAGTATTACATAGCAGGCAATAGCCTGCTACAATTGAGTTCATTGGCTGTTTTCCCCTAAAATCAAATCTCCTTGAGGTACACATCAGACTTCCCCATTTTCCTGCATTACCCACCAAGTATATCCAGGTCCCTGAGCAAAAGCAATCCCACGAGTGGGCTTGCCTTTACCTGAGGCAGGAATAACCCAGACTGTCTTCTCCAGCAAATGTTTTATATGCACTACAGGAACTTTGTCTCCTTCCACAGTGTGTAGAAGTGACTGGGCTGGACCAGCCCTGTTGGCAGATCCTATGGTGTTGACCAGCCAAGTGGCTTTTGGTAAATGTGTATCCCAATGTTTGAAAGTCCCACCACCCATTGCTCTCAGTGTAGCTTTTAATAGCCCATTGTACCATTTGATTTTCCCAGAGGCTGGTGCATGGTAGGGGATGTGATATACCCACTCAATGCCATGCTTTTTGGCCCAGATGTATAAGGTTGTCCCAGAAATGAATCCCATTGTCTGGCTCGATTCTCTCTGGGGCACAGTGTCACCACAAAATCTGTTTTTCAAGACCCAGGATAGTGTTCTGGGCAGCAGCGTGGGGCACAGCGTATGTTTCCAGCTATCCCGTGGTTGTTTCCACCACGGTAAGCGCATGGTGCTTTCCTTGGCAGGTTGGTGGTAGTGTGATATAATCAATCTGCCAGGCCTCCCCATATTTGTACTTCAGCCATCATCCTCCATACCAAAGAGGCTTTAACCGTTTAGCTTGCTTAATTGCAGCACATGTTTCAGTCATGAATAACCTGGACAATAGTCTCCATTGTTAAGTCCATCCCTCGATCACAAGCCCATCTGTATATTGCATCTCTGCCCTGATGGCCTGAAGTGTCATGGGCCCACCGGGCCAAAAATAATTCACCCTTCTGTCACCAATCTAAGTCCATCTGAGCCACTTCAATTTGAGCAGCTTTATCCACTTGTTGGTTGTTCTGGTGCTCCTCAGTGGCCCGACTCTTGGGTACATGAGCATCTACATGGCTTACCTTCACCACCAGATCCTGCACCCAGTCAGCGATATCTTGCCTCAGTGCAGCAGCCCAGATAGGTTTACCCCTATGTTGCCAGTTGCTCTGCTTCCATTGCTGCCACCACCCCCACAGGGCATTTGCCACCATCCATGGGTCTCTGTAGAGATAAAGTACTGGCTGCTTTTCTCATTCAGCAATGTCCAAGGCCAGCTGGATGGCTTTCACCTCAGCAAACTGACTCGATTCACCCTCTCCTTCAGCAGTTTCTGCAACTCGTTGTCGAGGACTCCATACGGCTGCCTCCTATCTACGATGCTTTCCCACAATGCAGCAGGACCCATCAGTAAACAAGGTGCATTGCTTTTCACTTTCTGACAGTTCATTATATGGTGGGGCCTCTTCAGCACACATCACCTCCTCCTCCTCTGGTGACATTCCAAAATCTTTGCCCTCTGGCCAGTCCATGATGACTTCTAGAATTCCTGTATCCCTGGGATTTCCTATTCGAGCTCGCTGTGTGATTAGTGAGCCCACTTACTTCATGCAGCATCAGTTGCATGATGTGTAGAGGAGGCCCTGCCTTTGAACATCCAGCCCAGCACGGGCAAGCAGGATGTTAGGAGAAGCTGTGCTTCAGTGTCAATCACTTCTGAAGCAGCTCAAACCCCTTCATACGCTGCCAGTATCTCTTTTTCAGTTGGGGTATAGCTGGCCTCAGATCCTCTGTATCCCTGGCTCCAAAAGCTGAGGGGTCGATCCCGAGTCTCC
Organism: Ara ararauna; assembly: GCA_028858755.1. Taxonomy (NCBI): domain Eukaryota; kingdom Metazoa; phylum Chordata; class Aves; order Psittaciformes; family Psittacidae; genus Ara; species Ara ararauna. Next base: position 63,611,653 of record CM054410.1, read on the forward strand.
CCTGGAGCTTTCAGCCAAAGGCTCCAGGTAGTACAATCTCCCCAGCTGCGGTGTACAGTACATTTTTAACATCTGGCCCAGTCTGGACTGGTCCAAGGGCTACTGCATGAATTATCTCTCGTTTAATTTGCTCAAAAGCTTGTTGTTGTTGTTCAGGGCCCCATTTAAAATCATTCTTCTTCCAGGTCACATGATAGAGAGGGCCTACAATCAAACTGTAATTCGAGATGTAAATCCTCCAGAACCCCACAACACCCAAAAAAGCTTGTGTTTCTTTCTTATTAGTTGGTGGAGACATTGCTGTTATCTTGTTGATCACATCTGTGGGGAACTGGTGACGTCCATCTTGCCATTTAATTCCCAAAAAAATTGAATCTCCTGTGCAGGTCCCTTGACCTTACTCAGTTTTATGGCAGGACCAGCTTTTAGCAGGATTTGGATTATTTTCCTCCCTTTCTCAAAGACTTCTTCTGCTGTATTGCCCCACACAATAATGTCATCAATGTATTGCAGGTGTTCTGGAGCTTGCCCCTGTACCAGTGCAGTTTGGATCAGTCCATGGCAGATGGTAGGGCTGTATTTCCACCCCTGGGGCAGTCGGTTCCAAGTGTACTGGAAGCCCCTCCAAGTAAAAGCGAACTGTGGCCTGCACTCTGCTGCCAAGGGAATTGAGAAAAATGCATTGGCAATATTAATCGTGGCATACAACTTGGCTGCCTTTGACTCCAGTTCAAACTGAAGTTCTAGCATGTCTGGTACGGCAGCACTTGAGGATGGTGTAACTTCGTTCAGGCCACGATAGTCTACTGTTAGTCTCCACTCTCCGTTAGACTTTCGCACTGACCATTTGGGGCTGTTAAAGGGTGAGTGGGTCTTACTGATCACTTCTTGACTGTCCAATCAACAGATCAGCTTATGGATGGGAATCAAGGAGTCTCGGTTGGTGCGATATTGCCGCCGGTGCACTGTTGTGGTCGCGATTGGCACTTGTTGTTCTTAGGCCTTCAGCAACCCCACAACAGAAGGATCCTTTGAGAGACCAGGAAAGGTGGACAGCTGCTCGATTTCCTCTGTCTCCAAAGCAGCAATACCAAATGCCCATCGGTATCCTTTTGGGTCTTTGAAGTACCCTCTCCTGAGGTAGTCTATGCCAAGGATGCATGGAGCCTTTGGACCAGTCACAATGGGGTGTTTTTGTCGTTCCCTCCCAGTCAGGCTGATTTCAGCCTCCAGTACAGTCAACTCTTGGGATCCTCCTGTCACTCCAGAAATATAAATGGGTTCCACCCCTCGACAGCTTGATCACATCAGGGTACACTGTGCACTGGTATCTACTAGAGCCTTATACTTCTGTGGGACTGATGTGCCAGGCCACTTGATCCACATCGTCCAGTAAATCCGATTGTCCCCTACCTCCACCTGGCTGGAGGCGGGGCCCCTCTAATAGTCATCACATTGGTCACTCACATCTTGTTGACAGGAATTATTCCTTATCACAGGAGCTGAAGTAAAATCGGCTCCTCCACTCCATCTGGGAACCTGCTCACCAGAGACTGAAGCCGCAGCCTTCATGGGGTGATCAGCCTTGACCTTTATTCTCCTCTTCAATTCACGCACCCGTTCCTCCAAAACTGAAGTAGGCTTTCCATCCCAGTTTGTCGTATCTTCCCCGTGATCCTGCAGGTAAAACCATAGGGTGGCCCGTGGTGTATACCTTCTATATCTTCTCTCTCGAACAGTAGGACGCCTTTTGTTAATAGCTGAGACGTGTGTTGGTACACGTGAGGAGCTGGATAGATCGTCTCTCAATTGTTTGAGGTCCTGGGACAGTTTTTCCACAGCTGAAATGATGGAAGGGGTGAGATTGTCTTCGAACTCTCTGAGTTTATGAATCATTTCATCCACTGTTGGTGGTATTATGTCATTCCAGGTTACTGTTGCTAATGAGTGGGCATATGATGGGGGTGCATTCCGTGTAAATTTCCACCGCATGGGTCGTGTACATTCAACTGCATCTGGATCTATGGGTATATCCCCATTATTCGGCTTTATATTGTAGATCGTCTCTACAATGGCTGATTCCCTCAGAGACTGGATGCCCTTTTCCAGGGTAGTCCACTTGGCTGAATGACTCATAACATCGTCCTTGTATGGAAACCTATCTTTCATAGCTGCCAAGAGCCGCTTCCAAAGGCTGAGGGACCGTTTCTCTCTTGCAATGCTTTGTCAATTCCCCCTTCCTTAGCAAGTGATCCCAGCTGTTTGGCTTCACTGCCTTCTAGTTCATGACCGTCGGCCGCATTGTCCCAGCATCGGAGCAACCAGGTGATGATGTGCTCCCCTGGCTGACGGGTAAAGTCTTTTCGCATATTCCGTTGCTCGGTTGAGGTCCGAGATCGGGAAGTCACCTCTTCTTCTTCTTCTTCGTCATGTGATGATAACTCCTGATCAGATGCTGTCCCAGGTGGTGAGTACGTTGTCTCTTCATCTTGCTTTGTCTTTATTGCCTCTTTCTTGCTTTTCCTCCTGCGTACAGGGGCAACCAATATTGGTACGAGTTGGTCCTCTGGTTTAGCTGCGGTGATTATCACTGTGGTTTGGGTAGCTGCTGTACTTGTCACTGGGGTTTGAGGTGCGGCTGTGCTTTTCACTGGTGTTGGTGTAGCTGCTGTACTTGGATCTGGAGTAGCTGCGTTGCCCATTACTGTTAAAGTTTGAGTAGTGGCTGTACTTGCCCCTGGGGCTGGAGTAGCTGCTGTGCTTGGAGCTGGAGTAGCTGCACTGTCCGTTACGGTTGAAGTTTGAGCAGTGGCTGTTCTTGTCCCTGGGTGTAGTGTAGCTGCTGTACTTGGAGATGGAGCAGCAGCACTGCCCATTACTGTTGAAGTTTGATTAGCTGCTGTACTTGTCCCTTGGGGTGCTGTAGCTGCTGTGCTTGGAGCTGGAGTAGCTGCGCTATCCATTACTCCACCGTCAGATCCAGGGACATTTTTTTCCTTTTGAAAGTGCTGGATGGTGTTGAACAGGGCTCTGTAAGCATAGGCCAAGCCCCAACATGTTGCCGTGATTTGCCCATCCCTGGTATGACCAGGATGACAACACACTTCCTTTAAGTGTTTTACTAAGTTTTCTGGATTTTGCGTTTGTTCATTGGTGAAGTTCCAAAGCACTGGAGGGGCCCACTGGCCTACGTACTTGCCCATACTATCCCACACACCCTGACATTCATGACTATCCAGCCTCGGCGAAAATCTCTTGGTCCTCCTATATTGTTGTCTAACCCTAGACAAGGCCCAAACCCGACTCTGCATGACTCTCGGGATCAGATGAAATGGTCATAAGTAAAACACACTCGGTATGCGCGCCACCATGGCGATCCCCATCACAATCAGCAGGCAAGTCTCCAGGGTATCTAAAGTCTATTCAAAATCTTCAAAATTCTCAAACGATGCTGTAAACGGTCTGGTGGGGAGGCTGGGAGCATAAAAGAATGTCTCCTTCACAGGCTGACCACCCGAGGAGGGGAAAAATGTGGGGGATTACAATACCACACACGGACAGCACAACAGACCAATATGATCAAGGCTGACCTCTTTATTGTGTGCAAGCACCTCTTTTATAGAAAAGTTACAGAACACCCAAACATTCCACAACAGTTGATTGGTTCTGCCTCCCAGTTGAATCATAACAACGGCTTGTGATTGGTGGCAGCTCCTGAAGCTTCTCTTCATGTCAGCAAGTGGGCGTCCCCCCCTGGCAACTTCTGGCGGGTTTCTGGAAAGGTGTCCTATAGTAACCCCTCCAGCAGCCCCCGGCCCCCTCTGCTCACTATAGGGGTGGGGCTAAGCCAAAGGCTGGATTCCTCACATAACCCTTTTCAGTGAGAAATGCCTCCACAGAAAAAAGATGTGTGATTGCTAAACACTTTTATTATATACCTCCCAAAGTATAGAGTTGGTGACCACATTGGGAACAAAAGCTGGGTCAGTTTCATGATTACTGAGACTATTGTATTAAAAATCAGTGCAATAAAGTACAATATAACAAGAACCTTAACCCAAAGCCCATGTCTGAAAAATGTTAAGGTAAGAAATACTGGCTGTAAGTAAGGTATGACATGCTGAACCTGTGAGAACTAGGGCAACAACTTTGAGAGCCAATAAACCAGCATTGTGACAAGTGGCTATCAATCCTGTCGTTACCTCAACGTTATCTCAACCCTTCATGCCCCACTTTGGGCGCCAAAAAGAACTGTCGTGGTTTAAGCCATAAATCACGCAGCCCATTCACTCACTTCCCCATCCTTCTTCCCCCCCGACTCCGAGGGGGGGGAATGGGGAGAAGAATCGAGAGAATGTAACTCACATGGGTTGAGATAAGAGCAGTCCAGTAAATAAGGTATAACACAAATCACTACTGCTACTACCAGTAATAATAATGACAAGGCAAATACAAGGAAAGAGAATACAACTGCTTATCACCCAACAACCGAGCTGTGAACTAAACTCTTCTGGGTTCCTGCCCCCAGTTTTACAACCTGAGCATGACATGCTGTGGCATGGAATAGCTCTTTGGTCAGTTTGGGTCAGGTGCCCTGTTTCTGCTTCCTCCCGGCTTCCCTTCCTCCCTGGCAGAGCATGAGACTCAGAAAGTCCTTGGTCAGGCCAAAACATTCTAAGTTATAACTATAAACATCGGTGTTGTCAGTGACATTCCCAGGCTGAAAGTCAAAAACACAGCACTGCACCAGCTACTACGAAGGAGAAAAATGACTGCTGCTGCTGAACCCATGGCATTCTTACAGCACTTTTAATTTGGAACAGAGCTTTGAAGCAACAGTTTTATTGCTTCTGACACTATTTCCTTCCCTTCCTGTTTTTAAAGTGATATTGCTTACATGGGTTGATTTTAGCTGAATTCAGAAGATTTACCATTTAGAAATGTTTCCATTTTGTGATTTTGTTAACAGCCCTTACTACATTGGTCCAGAGTGCTCAAGAGGTCTTAATTTGTGCTGACCTAAGTGAGTTTTTTTGAGTTATCTGTAATATAACCACTCTTCCTTTCCAGATTTTCAGTTTTCTGTCAAGACTCTCAAGCTCTTCAGCTTGTCAGTCAGTCCCAGAATCAAAACATATTTTGAAGCTACTCCATTATATACATGCAATGTGTATAACGAGTATACACATTTTAAAAGGGTTAAAATATTTGAGTTTTGCAAATGCAAAGGAATATAAATTTGTCTCCAGTACAGGTTCAACTACAAATTTATCCTTTCAGCTAATGTCTACACACCTCTGAATTGACATTGAATAAGTATTCTGTTTAGAAATTCTGTAAGCAGCATTTTTTTTCTTCTTTTATCCCTGATATTTTCATAGCGAAACATCACATTTAAACTGTGGTATGCTATAAATTTATAAAACACAGTAAAACACAGCATGCTTATAATCTTTGGAAGATCATAAAATGACATCTAATTCATTCAAAAAAAAAAAAAAAAAAACAAACACCCAAAAAGAAACCCCAAAAAATCACTACCATCACTACTTGTAAGAGATGAGTTTTCTCATTCCTGAAGTTTATCGGGCCGTAAGACTACACAAAGTGCAGCAAAATATGTATCTTCAGCACAGTTTCAGAACCATTTTTAAGGCTTTGGAGTTCTAGTAAACCACAAGTGAAAACTGGATTGTAATGCTCTTGGACACAAGGTTTTCTAAAACTCTTTATTCTAAAAAACTTCATATGACAAGTCTGTGGCAGTGTTGTAGTTGTACAAGTGATGTATGACAAAGAAAAATCCACTCTTGATCCACAGTCACCTGTGGGCTCCATTGCAGACTTCGTAGGCACCAGTGCTACTTCTGGCCACATCTCACGTGCTTTATCTCTCTTTAATGGCTTTTTCACATCTCAAGTTGACTACAGTAAGGACATTTCTTCTTTGGCATTTAGCATGAAAATGGTGGTGGAAAGGAAAGTAACAGAGGAAAAATTCACGCAGCTTTCGTGAAAATTAATTCACTAAGAATCAGTTCACAATGAAAGGATTATGAAAAAAGCTATACAAGAGCTAAGGAAGAAAAAAAAAATCGTAAATAGTACCAGAATGTAGAAAGATTTTAGTTTGGTTAATGACTTTGTACACTGCTCAGCTACCACAATTTTCACCTGTGACGAAGGAACAAGGTAACTGTTCACAACTGGCTTTTAAAGAGTTCTAAGTCAGAAGTATTAATCTACAACTTTGAGACATATTTTCTTTTACCCTAAAGTGTGAGGATAGTAAGGGCATAGAAGGGAAATAAATCAACTTAACCAATTTCAAACTAAAAATATATTCCAAAATTTTGTAAACTGTGTAATCCCCAGTAGTATTTTTCTCAGTAGATTTGAGTATGCTTATGTAAGTATACACTCAAAATTATTTTGAATATACTCAGCTATTGTCAGCAGAAATTAGTACACCAAAAGCTTAATCTTTGCATTAAACATCTAAACAAAATATTAACCGTTGTACACAATTTAGCTTAATTAAAAAAAAAAAAAAAAAAAAAAAAAAAAAAAAATGCAAACAGCTACGTAATTTTTATCCTGGCTTTCTGATAAAACTTTTGTATAGAGCAACAGGTGATACTAACTTTCTTATTTATCATCAGCTATAACAAAGTTAGCACTGAATTATTTCTGCATTTAGGTTTTGGAGAAAATGCTTTCTAACAAATGTGTATGGGGATAATACAGTGTATCTAAATATACAGCTGTAGCTGGGCCTGAGAAAGTTTCACAGTACAAGAGCAGAATCTAATTCTTCTTTGCAGGGAGAAAAATAATCTTATATTTTTTATATCTTCATCCTTGTGCAAATTTTTGTCTTCATAACATGCAAAGTTTTCACTGACAAATAAAACTATCCTTTTCCTTCTGCCAGATGCTTCCTCTGTAGGACTGGAGTCCCCTACTTCTTCTCTTTTCCAAGGAGAATTTTAAGCACCTAAATTTACTTTGACTCTCTGTCTTTTACTCCTGTCAGAAATTTCTTGGAGAGCATTCACCTGAAACATATTGGTACTTCTAGATGGCTGCAGCCCTAGGCGTCTATTAACCACACAGGAAGTGTTATGCAGCTAAGCAGCCACAACAGTACACCTACTGTAAGCCATTTCCAGCAGTATTTATAGCACAGAATTGCTTCAACACCCTTGCTGTGGAAGCAAAACAACTTTGCCAAAATTAATACATGAAAAAGGCACCAAACCCTACACCAATACATTCTCACTTAACAGAATTTTTTTGATGAAAAAAAGTTATTTCAAATAAAAGCTTGCATGGTTACCTGAAGATGCAGTGCTGTTTAAACCTTTTGGTTTTCTGGGGGACAAGTACAGGAGGGAGGTTGTAAGATCCCCTCAGGTGTGTCTGGTACACCATAGCTTTTGTTGTGTACCAGTATGGATTTCAGGTTATTCTGAAATTATCAATTAACACTTTTAGAAATCTTATCTGTCAAGTGTTAAGAGTAGGCAACTTGCTCAGAGAGGGCAGGTTCCTTGCTCTTACTTACCAATTATAATATATTAATTGAATTCCATTTATGGTATCTTCCAAACTGTGAAAGGGCTGTCCATTCTCTATAACCCAAATCATAGAATCATAGAATCAACCAGGCTGGAAAAGACCTTTAAGATCATCAAGTCCAACCATTACCCCAGCACTGCCAAGACCACCGCTAAACCATGTCACTAAGGGCCTTGTCTACACAGTCTAAAGTAAATTAATTTGAGCTGGAAAAAAATAAGAAAGCACTAGTATGGCAACTGCAACAATGGGAAAAGATTTGACCATTAAGTGATGGTGGAGATCTAATTAGTCTTGTATAGCCGTTTATTAGCCATGACTATTTCCATGATGTACATAAAGAATACTGGAGGAAATTAATATGGAGCTTCTTCATATGGAGTATATTCTTTTTATTTTAACATCTTTCGAAGCATAGAATCATAGAAGCATAGAATATCTGGGGTTGGAAAGGACCTTAAGATCATCTAGTTCCAATCCCCCTGCCATGGGCAGGGACATCTCCCACTAAACCATGCAAAACAGATGTATAAAATCAAACAAAAATGAACATGACAGTCTACCTTTTTCTGGTTTGGGGGTAGATGGTATTTTATACCTTAGTATAAAATCAATAATTAAAATTAAAATAATTAAACTTTATTAATAAGAAAGTTTGTTCCAGATTTGGTATTTTTGCAGTAAGGAGTGAAATGAGTTATTCTATCACCTTCATATCTACCATTTTCCTATAAAGGAAAAAGTGTTCACAGTGCTCATGCCTGTGTTCACGTACTAGACTATTCTGTGGGAGTCTTGTGCAATATGGTCATAGACTCTTATGACCAAAATAACTCCAAATAAATTCCTAGCAAACAGAACTATGAACACTGTTGTACTTCTTCTAACTTTGATCAAGCTACATTGAGTTTCCTGGGCTGAAAAGCTGCCTCAAAACATTAATGTCAAATCCTGGTTCCAGAGTCACAGAACAGGGGAAAAGAAACAAAAGACTCAGACAACTAAGGTAAGGTGAAAATTAAACCCAAGCACTTTTTCTTGCAAGTTAGTACTGAAAATGGACTGTTCCCCTTAATATTTATATATAATGCTAATAATGTAAGTTCTTTAATACTTAAGACCAGTAAATAATTCCAAAAGTGCCTTTAGAGGTGGTGATACACACTTCCCCTATTTTACAAGAGTACAGAAATGATAAAGCAAGTTTGGAGAATAAAGTTGCCCAAACAGGGCAAAACAACAGTAACACAAGGTTGCCCTGTTTTTGGCAGGTATAATTTTCTTCCTAGTAGCTGGTGCACTGTTGTGTTTTGGCTTCCATCTGAGATCAATGCTGATAACACACCAATGTTTTAGATGTTGCTCAGCAGTGCTTACCCTGATCAAGGACTTTTCACTGTCCCAGGCTTTGCCAGTGAAGAGGGGCACAAGTTTATTTCAATTAATAAACTGGTTTTATCTCAGTTACAAATGTGGTGCTTAGTTAAACCACAACAGAGGAGCAGGCAGCAAATCTTAGAAGTTCCAGCCCCACATCCAACCCTTTTATCACATTCTTCTCTCCTTGAAACTATACACTGAGTGCACAAATCATTCTGTTTTAAATCCATGAAATTAAATTATGCAATACAAAGGTTAATTAGTCATGCATACCCAGCAGCAGAAAGTCAGACATATAAACAGAATATTGATCTTTAAGGATTTTGCTACTACTTGAAACCATGATGAAATTACCCACAGGTATGTTTCATGAGCTTTAGCGATATAATTCATGGTAATAAACTCCAGCCTTGGTGATTAATAAGGTCAAAAAACTCCACAAAAATGATACCAGGAGCTCATGAACTATTTTAAAAGCATCAAGTCATGCCTTTTTCACATGGTTATAGTTTGGAAATATCAGCCATTAACTAATGAAAGTTGAATAATAAGTCATCAGACAATAATTTCTCTTAATAGTCCAGTGCAGTAAAGCTGATTGGTTGAAAGGAATTTCAGTAAGCTTCGAATAAAAAGTAGATGTATTTGTGTCATGGTTTAAGCTGTAAATCACGCAGCCCGTTCTCTCACTCACTCCCCTCTCTTTCTTCCCCCCGCTCCTGGGTGGATGGGGAGGAGAATCAAAAGAATGCAGCTCCCACAGGTTGAGATAAGAACAGTTTAGTAACTAAAGTATAACAGAAGACCACTACTGCTACCACCAAAAATAATAATGACAAGGCAAATACAAGGAAACAATACAATTGCTCGCCACCTAATACCAAGGCTGATCACGCAGTGCACCCACACCCTTCCGGGTCTCTGCTCTCTGCTTTTCATCCTAGGCATGACATGCTGTTACATGGAAAAACCTCTTTGGTCAGTTTGGGTCAGGTGTCCTGTCTCTGCTTCCTCCTGGCTTTCCCTCCTCCCTGGCAGAGCATGAGACTCAGAAAGTCCTTGGTCAGGCCAAAACATCACTGGGCAGTAACCGAAACACTGGTGTTATCAGCGCTGTTCCCAGGCTCAAAATCAAAAACACAGCGCTGCACCAGCTACCAAGAAGGAGAAAAACGATTGTTTCTGCTGAACACATGACAATATGTTTTTTACAAAAAATGTTATGCATTACTTGCTTATTAATGTCAAATTATAAAAACAGAACCAAAGTTTGTATGAAATATATAGCATGTAGAATCACTGAATGATAGAATGGTTTGGGTTAGGAGGAAGCTTAAAGCTCATCTAGCTCTAAGTCCCCAGCCACAGGCAGGGACACCTTCCACTAGACCAGGTTGCTCCAAGCCCCATCCAACCTGGCCTTGAGCACTGCCAGGGATGGGGCAGCCACAGCTTTTCTGGGCAACCTGTGCCTGGGCCTCACCACCCTCACAGGGAAGAACTTCTGCCTAAGATCTCATCTCAATCTTCCGTGTCAGGTTAAAGCCATTCCCCCTTGTCCAATCCCTACAGACCCTTGTCCAAAGCCCCGTTCCAGCTTTCCTGTAGCCCCTTTAGACACTGGCAGCTGCTCTAAGGTCTCCTCAGAGCCTTCTTTTCTCCAGGAGGAATACGTCCATCTCTCTCAGTTTGTTCCCATAGCAGAGGTCCTCCAGCCCCGGGAGAATCTACGCAGCTTCCTCGGGACTTCTCCAGAAGGTCCATGTCCTTCTTATGTTGGCCTTATAACATTACAATGTATACCTACTACAAAAGAAAACTAGTAAAATCAGTGCAAAGTTATGAAAATATTAGGTTCATCTAACTGTGGTAACTACTAGCCACTAGAAACTGCTAAATGTAGCAGATAAGACAGAGCAGCCTTTTATACCTGCGCAAAAGGCATAGCTAGAAATAAGAGGGATGACTCGGTTTTGCAGGTGGTTGAGTCAGTAATGTCTGACACAGTTAAACTTACTACATAATTGGTGATAAAACCTGGGGGAACTTGGAGAGGTAAATCTCACAAAGCCAGCAGCATCTATGTATATGTACCAATAATTCCTTAAGTGGCTGATATGTCCTGTCATGTCATGTCATGTCACATCATGTCATAAAGTAAAGTAAAGTAAAGTAAAGTAATATCATAAAAAAATGGTAGTGTTACCAGAAATACCAAATCTGGGTACAGATATAACAAAACAAAGACCAATGCGGAAAAAGTAATTAGGTGTGGGATGTTTAATTGGAAGGAGACAAGATTTGCAAAAGGAAGGTATCAAGCTATTTGGCTGAGCAACAAGAATGTGGATACAGCAAAAGAAAGCTAAAAATGGGCAGTTGAGTGTGAAAATCTGCATGCTCTCTTCTGTATTTATGCAGATCCAAGTACAGACTTTGCTCTGTGTTCATGGTTGTCTGCTCCTCTGAAAGTGCTTGGTGGGGCTTGAGGGACATCCACTGTGTTAAACAGCACCAAAGTGGGCTCCAGCGGACCAAGAATAAGACCACTGGACCCTCAAGTCCATCAGTACTGGGCTTCTTCAGCATGCAAAGTAGAATGACTAGTTTTCTGTAGGGATGTTGTTGCAAGCTCAGAAGAAGTCTGTTTTTCAGCACAGACACCAAATCAGCATATAGATTTCTGCAGTACATGCGTGGGTATAGGGAGAAGAGATTTGCATTCTGTATTTTAAATTACAGTGCATAAAACAGTACTGGCATTAACCTTCCAGAGGAAGATGGAAACTGTAAACTACAGTGTCCTTTGTATAACTACAGTACTATTATTAATATCAAAATATCAACATAGTACTCCAAATCTATTTGTCTACTTTGTCAGAGAAATAACTGCATCACAGAGGAAAACAAGCATTAGTGAAAAAACAAGTATAATTTTTCCTGCCAAACACTGCAACAGCCATTTGAAAAGTGTTTCTAAAGATTTTTAAAATTATGCTTTTGAAGTAGTTGACCTGTCTAATAATCTCAGAGTCTTAACTCAAGCAACTTTTCTTAAATTTACCATCACCCTCCTTATCTCTTTCTTATGTGGTAAAAAGAAAGATTATAAAGTGTGCACTAACATCAGATTACCTAAAACTTTCAGCAACTAGATGCAGACACAGTAACTTACCAAATACATATACAATATCTACTGCATCTATTGTAAATAAATACAGGTATTGAAAAAATAGACTTAGTATATGAGGCAAACAAAAAAGATGTACATGCCACAAATTCATTACTCTTACACAAAAAATATAAAAGAAAGGAAACTTTAACAATAAATTAAAATCTGAATTAACAATGAATTAAAATCTCTGACAGTCAACAGACAATTCATGGTATATCGCAGATTTTAATATTTAGGGAAGTTTTCAAACAAAACTCCAGACAAAATATCCACTAAAACGAGTAAAGAAAGAAAGAAACTAAATGAATTTCTGAAACATAAATTAAAATTATTAATTTTGTAAGCCAGAAGTGTTACAAATCAGAAGCTACAATGTGAAGAATGGTAATACATTTGAGTGAAAAACATAAAACAATCCTGAATGTCAGGATTAAAAATTGCTTTGACAGAGGGTAACTACTCCAAGATAAGCAATTTAATGAATACAGCATTACAAAGACCTGAATCATGTTTTTAATTTGGATATAGAGGCAAATTTTTTTTTCTGTTTTGATAAACTGAACATTAATTTACAAGTCTTTAAATCTGTCTTGCAAAGAGATAAGATAATTTCTTAATGCATGCTAGCATCAGGCTCTTAATTATGTTAGGAGTCCTCAGCATTATGACTCCCCTCACACCTCCATAGAGCAGGACATGAAGACAATATAAAAGCAATCAACACTTCAGCCACTTATAAACCAAACCATGTCCCTTGCACCGTTCCCTTACTGTTTCAGAGTATAACCCAACTCTATATTGTAATCAAATCACCTTTCTTGTGTTTTCTTATCTTTGAAACCCTTATTAAACATATTTTTTTTCCTGAAAAAGGCAGAATTTCCTCTGCAGAAATTTGTATTTTTTTCTTGAGTAAGGCAGAATTTGTACTTGCAATTTCCCATTAAGCGAGTAAGAAGACAGAGACACCCACATTTTTTCTATAATCCTTTTTAATTTACACTATAAATTTTTTGACAGCACCCCTTAAGATCTGATTCATTAGCATAAACACAAAACAAAGCAGCTTGATCGGCAGGACCCAAGTGAAGCAGAAGCAGTTTTCTTAATCCAAGCAAAATATCCTTGAGAAGGCAATGATGGTGTGGTCACCAACAAATTGATACAGATGGTCCCTCACACCAGGTGAGTGCTTCTGCCTAGCAAAGGAGGCTGCAATTATTGCTAGCTGCTGGTGCAGAACTAAATCCAAGATTTTGCCAACTCTGAAGAACCTGAGGCTCCTAAAAGCCCTTCACATAAACACAGGACTATGAAGAGGATGACCAAGTCCACTCAGATTTCAGCCACTCGCTCAGATGTTTTCTTCCCACTCAGGAAATAGAAATATAATGTGAAGAGGGTCTTATTTTAGACATCTCTGAAAAATTCCTAGAATCATAGCAGACTAATCTGTGCCTAAAAAATTATCATACATCAAATTTTAATCAATTTCTATCCACAGAAGAAAGAAAAAGGGTCCTCTTCACAGTTATATATCTGTCAAGAATGACATCGGTGCACACAGTTCTACCTTGAAGCAAGAGGATGGACATGATAACCTTCTGAGGTCTATGCCAGCCATAGTTCTTGTGGATCTGATAAAAGGTAAGAAATGTCTAATCCTTTGATCTTGTACAAAATCCACATGTTTCTCTGGTTTTCTTTTTAATATGTAAGGGTTGCAAAGTAGGGTGACAGGCGTTTGATACTTGCTAGGTCCAATGGGAATTTCTCAGTGTCTCAGTGTCAAATGTGAGCACAAAAGCAAAAATAAACAATTACAAAATAAATGCTGAATTTCCTATTGATTTGTTTAGTTCAGCTATCAAAGCTGTTGACAGAAATGTTAGAGGCTAAACAAATATCTGGGTATAAACAGTATTTTTCAGCCATTGGTCATCCCTCATATTTTTCTCTTGTACTAACTTTTCTTGAAGCCACACATACTTAACCCTGAGTATTCCCACTTTTTACATTCCAAAAGCTCTTGTGTATTCTACTTTGTCTTGGCTAATATCAAGCTGATACGCATACACAGCAAAAAAAGGCTGTGCAGCAGTGCTGACTTTGAACAAGGAGTATCCCAGACAGCAAGCTTGTCTGAGCTTGTGCATCCAATGGATGTTGCAGCTGCCAGCACTGGAGCCAGAGACCCTCACAAGAGAGAAAGCCCCTGCTGCATTAAACTCTCAGTGCACCACCATGACAGTGTAAATAGATATCTTTCTACTGAAATACTGATTTGCAAGCCAGAGTGATGCTTTTGACTGTGAAGTAATATGAATTATTTAAATGTGTATGTCCGTTTGAGCCACCAACAGTGTATGCGTACCCTCATACTTTGCGCTTCTGCATAGATCTAGAAATTGTGGATGCAAATTCTTTCATTAAAAGGGAAAAAAAGTCCACAGAATATAGATATCTGTCACATCGAATTAGGAAGGCATAGCAGTTCTAAAGCTAATGTTAGCATAAGAAAAAAACAAAGCCTGGCAGGTGCGCACAAGAAGAGAAAGATTCAAACCTGTCCAGTTATGTGAGGATGATGTGAAGATGTTTGGGGCTTTTATAAAGTGAGAAGAACCCCTTAAGAGAAATTATCTTGAGCTAGTTTTCACATAATTTTTCACAATGCAGTAAATGCACAGTCCACTATCCTGAAGAACAAAACCAAAGATTTAAAATTGGCTATTGGGCTATGCAGGCACTTTTTTAATTCAGCACCTAAGCTGAGGAAGAAAAAAAACCCAAAAAAACTCAAACAGAAACCCAAAAAAACCCTCCCCAAAATAACCAAACAAACCAGGAAAAAAAGAATAAAACCAGCAAAAACAAACCCCAAAAAAACCCTACAAGAACAAAGCAAGATTTATGTTGTTTGACATTTAGAAATATTAAAATGGAATCTGAATATAAGTTTCTTGCTGCCTTTAACACAAAGTTCCTTCCAAGACACTGAAAAGAAAGTGAAAAAGTGAATTGTGTGCTTTCCTTTTACTTAGTAGCCTATACATTAGTGTCCTTATCCAGGACAGGGAAGACCTGAGCTGTGTTTCTTTGTACGCATTTGCCAATATCCATATCTTTTACTATCTGGACAAATGCTCTAAGCACTCAGCAAGAAAGTTATTTCAAGTTTGGTCTCTTTCCCTTCTTTTCCTGGCACTGGCTATGTAGTGCAGTTCTGAAATCCAGTGCAGAAGAACATCAAGCTGTGCAGTATTCTCTGCTGAATGTCATTATCTTCCCTGAAATGAGAGGTCTAATGACATTTGCGCACTGGGAAGTGGATAATGCTAGGTGTGAAGACAGTATTAACTTCTTATGTATGAAAATAATAAAAAATGGCAAGAGAAAAAGATGGTCAATCCTACTAAAAGTTTTTTTTTTTTGCTGGGACGCAGCAGAGGAGACCTACATCTGCTGAACTGCACTATTAATTTTGAGACTAAAACACTTTAGTCCTAATATTTACAGCACACACATTTTAATGCCTCAGTTCTGGTATCTTCAGCATTTATTAAAGAGTTTGTCTGATAATTATTTTATCAGAATACTGGGGAGTCAGCAAAGGTAAGGAAAGACATATTAGTTGAGTTTTTGTTTCAATTGCCTACAAACTCTTATGACATTATACTGCTTACACCACACATTGCTATTAACATCTTAAAACACTTCCTTCTTAAACAGCAAATATTCAAGAGTGACATTAGTAATTTAAGAGGTTCTTTTTATGAAAAATTAAAAGTTCGCTTCAGATTCAAATATTATATATTCTCTCCTGCAAATATTCAAATTTGTTTTCAAAATACCTCACAAAATTCTGAGCGTAGCCCACTGACATTCTTGGGAAAATGCTCCAAATTGCTTATACACTCTTGAAATCTCTGGTCTGCCTTTTTCAGTATGTGTTTACAAAAAAGTCTGTTTCCCTCATGTTAATTCCAAGCTAAAAACTTAGTTTTAACATTCAAAATTTTCCACTCTTCTTGTACTTGCTATTTACATAAATTAACCATCTGAAAGCACAAGTAACATCATATGACTTATGCAACCAGTCAACACATTCTGTTTTGAATATTTATAGGAATTTCCTTGTGTAGTAGACATGAAAGGGGAAATCACACATAGAAGTTAATGAATATTTGTGAGTAACTCTTAGTGGTGAATTTTATAATCCATTTACAAACAACATACAAAAGAGGAAGCAATGAATGTTAATGATTATTAAGTAATACTCTTTTTTTGTCTGATATACAACCTCTCTTCCCCCTGTTCAATTCAGGAAAGTACTGCAGTACCATATGTGTAGCAATTGGTATTCACATTCACACGGAGCCACATTGCAATTTGCTTTCAAGCAGTATGCTGTCAGAACATATATATATGTTCCAGCTGCAGCAAAGGAGATCAAATTATAACATTAATCCATTGCTTGAACCCGCAAAACTTGGCTGTACTGTTATTTGAAAAGGTCACCCACATTGTTGGGCGCATAGACAAGTAACAGAAGTGATGAAACAAACTTTGAAATAGCTTTTAGCCTGACCAAATGCTGTTTGTCATTTCTTATAAAAGCTGCTTAAACTCAGAGTGAAAGTTTCTTTTAATATCTGTGCTTTTAAAACCTGTACACCCTGAAAATTTTATGCAATCAAAGTGATAGAAGGAAATCACCTCAGGTGGCCAAGTATAGAACCAAAGAACTAAATCAGAATCTGAAGGCTAAATTTGAACAGTTTAGGTAATGGAATTCTACAGTTTCCCATAAGAACATGTCATTAATATTTTCTGCACCATTTTCTATTCACAAGCTTCATTTTTCCTTATTTCTTTACAAGCAGAAATAAATATTAATAGAAGTTACCATTGCAGCATGTGTTTTTGCTTTAGCTGAGTATTTTTTTTCATCTAGACTGAAAACTAGATGTAGCCAAAAGTAACGGAGGTTAACCTATGCTTACCTGGCATTTTGTTTCTTCTCTGAGCATATCCAGAAAGATCATCCATTTTTATATAAGGGGTAGTATTTTGTGTACCAAAATATTCTGGATGTTAACTAAGAATGGAAAGACAAATGTTCTCTTCTCATTGCAAAAGGAGGCAACTGCATGAGTTACAACAACGCATTTCCACTTTTCCAGTATGCTACCTTGATACCATCTGAAGAACTCCCTGAAGCTAAATACCCATGGGTTTTGATTAATTCACAAATGACTCAGACTTTGACAAATAGAAACAAGAGTTCTGTGCATCTCTTGAAAGACAGTCAGATGCAATAATAAAGCCTAGTTCACAGGACAACAAATGCAGCTTTGGGGTCAGCTTGCATATCATGTTGTTCTCTTCAAAGTTACACGGTAATTTACCATTGCAGACCCATCTAGCTTCCTAGAGAGGATAAAATATCCTTGATGCTCATGCCTTACTATGCCAGTAGCACTGATCTTCTCCTGATTTGTCTGTCCTTATGTGCATGGTCCCATTCCTCCAAATGTATGCATGCATTCTTGTTTCTTTTCTCTGGATGAGATGACGGGAGAAAAAGCAGTTGCTCACTTTCATCTCTCCTGATACAGAAGTGGAACATGATTAGAACATGAACAGAAGACAATGTTTTCTCAGTTTTAATGCAGCTTCTGAGTGCTGCAACTAAGATACTAACCCCACAAATTTAAGATGTAAGCTATGTCTTAGTAGCTGTAAAAAATTAAAGTTATCCCTTTTTAGAGCTGTACCTGAAGTTAATATATCACATGCACTTTTTCTGCACTAAAAAAGTCTCCAGTTTTACTTCAGTTGTCAGGTTGACTCCCTCAACAACCTGGGACAAGTGAAACAACACATCTTAGTTCAGTTCAAGTATATGTTCAGCAACATGTGTCCAAAACTTAATCAGGTCCTAATCCAGTTCCTAACCAAATAAATTAATTTTCCCTTATCACTTTCAAAACCAACAGCATTGCAATACTGTTTGTCTTGTCTCTTTGCATTGGTGCTTGTGGCTATCTGCAATCTTATCAGTCAGAAACCAGCACTTCACCTCCCCTGTACCTTGTCTGCTTGTATCTCTGTCATGCCCCATCTCAGGTCTGGCAGAGTTTCCTCAGATGACAGTCAGGTTCTCCATCAGAACACCTTCAGCATCTTGGAATGGTCAAATGAAGGATGCCTAAGCAAAACCCTTGGAAATTCAGGTTGAAAGAAGATTGCACTGTCTTTAATTTGGGATACAAATCAGCATTCACATAGCCATATTGATTTCATTCTCAACATTTAGTTATAATCCCCTAGTTAATGATGTGCGTACTGAGGTGAACAGAAGAGTCTTAATTTCCAACTAGATTTTACAGACCTGATTCTGATCTTTTAAATTACTTTTTTGAAAGATCTTACAAAAAGTCAGTGTAAGTAAAAGCAGTATCTGACTTAAAACTTCCTTTCACAGACTAAGTTTGACACCTGTGTTCATCAGACCCTTTTTTATTATTATTATTACAAGAACACAAAAAGAATAAAAAAGAAAAAGCAAGCTTTGATTCAAGACATGTACCAGTGCCTCAGTTACACATGTGCAGGTTAGGTTGGATGCTATACCGACACCAGACATTCAGGAAGGGACTTTTCACAAATACATTGCATCACTAAGAAATAAGAGAATCATCATAGAATCGTAAAGTCGTAGAATGACTAGGGTTGGAAAGGATCTGTAGTTCCAACACCCTGCTATGGGCAGAGAAGCCTCACACAGACCATGTCTTCTGAGGCTCTGTCCAGCCTCTCCCTGAAAACCGCCAGGGATGGAAAATTTGCCACTAGAGAAGTGGTAACCTATTCCAGTGCGTCACCACCCTCAAAGAAAAGAACTTCTTCCTTCTAACCTAAACCTCCCCTGTTTTAGTTTGAACCCATTACCCCTTGCCTTATCACTACAGTCCCTAATGAAGAGTCCTTCTCCAGCATCGTTATAGGCCGCCCTTCAGATACTGGAAGGCTGCTATGAGATCCCCATGCAGCCTTCTCTTCTTCAGGTTGAACAGCCCCAACTTTCTCAGCCTATCTTCATATCAGAGGTGCTCCAGCCCTCTGATCATCCTTGTGGCCTCTTTTGGACTTGGTCTAATAGTTCCATGTCCTTCTTATGTTGAGGACACCAGAACTACACACAATACTCCAAGTGAGGTCTCATGAGAACAGAGTAAAGAAGCAGAATCAACTCCTTTGACCTGTTGATCACAGTGCTTTTGATGAAGCCCAGAACATGATTGGCTTTCTGGGCTGTGAGCACACACTGAAGCTTACTCATGTTAATTTTCTCATCAACTAACACCCCCAAGTCCTTTTCAGCAGGGCTGCTCTGAATCTCTTCTTTGCCCAACCTGTAGCTGTGCCTGGGATTGCTCTGACTCAGGTGTAGGACCTTGCACTTAGCTTGGTTGAACTGCATGAGGTTGGTATTGGCCACCTCTCAAGCATGTCAAGGTCCCTCTGGATCAAATCCCTTACTTCCAGCATATCAACCAGACGACATAACTTATTGTTTTCAGCAAACTTGCTGAGGGTGCATCAATCCCACTGTCCATGTTGCCAGCAAAGATGTTGAACAAGACTAGTCCCAACACCGATCCCAGAGGGACACCACTCATTAACTGTCTCCAGCTGGACACTGAATTGTTGACCACAACTCTTTGTGTGCAGCCATACAGCCTGTTCTTTATCCACTGGGTGGTCCACCTATCAAATTGATGTCTCTCCAGTTTAGACAAGGATGACGTGTAGGGCAATGTTGAACGCTTTACACAAGTCCAGGTAGATGATGTCAGTTGCTGTGCCCCTACTCATCAGTTCTTTAGCCCCATCATAAAAGGCTATCAAATTGGTCAGGCAGGATTTACCCTTAGTGAAGCAATGCTGGCTGTCACCAGCCATCTCATTGTTTTTAATGTGTCTTAGCATGCCTTCCCGGAGAATCTGCTGCAAGATCCTGCCAAGCACAGAGTTGAGACTGACTGGTCTGTAGTCCCCTGGGTCATCCACTTTTCTGTTCTTGAAAATGGGGGTTTAATTTCCCTATTTCCAGTCACTTGACTGTTATGATTTTTCAGATATGATGGGCAGTGCTTAGCAACTTCATTTGCCAGCTCCTTCAGGACCTGTGGATGGATTTCATCAGGTCCCATAGATCTGTGCACATTCAGGTTCTTAAGATGATCTCAAACCTGATCCTGTCCTGCAGTGGGCCTAGGGTCTCCATTCTCACTGTCCCTGCATCTGCCTTCCAAGACTTGAGTGGTGTGGTCAGAATATTTGCCAGTGGAGACTGGGGCAAAGAAGTCATTGAGAACCTCAACCTTCTCTAAATCCAGGGTAGCCAGTTTTCCCAATAACTTCTGGAGGGGGCCCACGTTATCCTTAGTCTGTCTTTTGTTTGCTACATACCTATAGAAGCTCTTCCTTTCATCATTGACATCCCTGGTCAGACTCAGTTTTATCTGGGCTTTAGCTTTCCTGACCTAATCCTTAGCTTCCTGGACAATGTACCCCTATTCTTCCCAGGCCACCTGTCCTTGCTTCCACCTTTCATAAGCCTCTTTTTTGCCTCGAAGTTTCCTCAGCAGCTCCTTATCCATCCAAGGAGGTCTCCCGGCCCTCCTGCAGCACTTCCTTCTAGATGGGATGCAACACTACTGAGCTTGTAGCAGGTGATCCTTGAATATCAACTATCAGTCTTGGGCCCCCCTGTCCCCTAGGGGTATATCCCATGGAATCTTACTAAGCAGGTTCCTGAAGAGGCCGAAGTCCGCTCTCTTGAAGTCCAGGGCTTTGAGCTTGCTGTGTGGACTTCTCACTGGCCTGAGGATTTCAAACTTGACCATCTCATGATTGCTGCAACCAGGGCTGCCCTGGAGTGTCAGATTCCCCACCCTCCCCCTGCTGGTGAGCACAAGGTCAAGCATGGCACCTCTCCTTTTCAGCTCATCTATTACTTGCAGAAGGAAGATGTCTTCCACACAATTGAGGAACTTCCTGCATTGCTTGTGCTAGGCAATACCGTCCCTCCAACAGGTATCAGGGTGGTTAAAGACCCCCATGAGGACAAGGCCCTGCAAGTGTGAGGTTGCTCCTGTCTGTCTATAGAGCTTCTATTATGTAAAATTATGTAACATTGAGTAATCTTAAACAAAAAAGGATCAGTATTTTGCCCAGTCCTTCTGTCAAGCTCTTATTCTTACATTACCACAGCCAGCAAAGTCAATGAATGACTTGCCATGGCAACCAAGAGCAAACATCCTTAGTTAATATTGAATGCTGTAAAGGGAATATTTGCATTTTTATATCAGCAAATGTTTCAAGGACTTAGCCCTGTCCTGAACGAAAAGATGAGTATTTTAACATCTTGGGAAGGGGTGTGTGTGGGTGTGTGTGTGTGTGTAATGGAATATTCCATTTATTTAATCATTATATTTTAGACTAAAAAAAGAAAAAATTCTAAAAACATTCATGAAATCTTTGCAAAATCTAGAAGATGAGTACAGAGTAGAGATAAAATATAGGTTTTGAAAAGACACAGGCTGTGTCACATAATATATTTACTGTAAAAGAAAACACTTCTGAAGAGTTTGAACCTCTCTTCATTGACCTATCGTTACAAAGACAGATATGAACAGGGATTTCAGATTAGAGCTTTAGAGTAAATTATACAGAAAAATTTTAATGCTATGGGTTTCATTCTTCTCTGAAAAGTGACATTTAAACACAAATTAATTTGTGAGACTTCACATGTCTGAGATAGAGTGCAAGTGAGAAATGAAGTAACAACAACTCTGAAATACAAACTAAGATGACAGTATTCCTGAAAGCAAATCTAATTTGTAACATATTTAGATGTTGCAGTGCTTTGTATAATCCATTTTACCATGGCAAAACATATTTTTAGAATTGGGACTAAGCTGTCTTCAAGTTCAGTCCTCCCTAGAACTTCAAATGCTCCTAGAACTTTCCTCCAAACATCTCTTTGAAGCATTTTTATTTCTTAAAATGTTTCATGCCTGCCATGTTAATATAATGTCATTTATTTCACTTTGTGGAGTACATTCTAGTGCATTTTGCAGTACAGTATATACTGAAATCAAAGTTTCTTTTACTTTTGCAACTAGGCATATTAATGTTGTATAAGACAGTTAGTAGTACTCACAAAGGTAAAGTTTCTCTATAGATTACATCAAGTGTATTTTTTTCTATTTAGTGACTTTTTAATATTTAAAATTTTTATTGATTCCTTGGTTCCTTAACAGCCTTTAACAATATTGTGAATCATAGAATCATAGAATATAAAAGCATGAAAAAAAATATAAATCAAAATGTAGAAATACGTTTGAACTATCAATTAACAAACTATTAGAAAAAAATACATCAGATTTTTACTCCAGCTTACACTAAAATACAGAGATGAACTTGAAGATTTTTACATAATCCCATATGCCCCAAAAAATATGACAACATGATTAGTAGCAGAAGTAATGCATTATTTTGGAATATTGTATAAACAAAGGTAGGTGGTTAAAAGACCAAATCTCTCATGTCCTCATTCTAGGTTTACACATACGGTCAAAAAATATTCATTAGACAATAATGTATAGTTATCACGGGAAAAAATAATCAGGAGCTCTAAATTTTTCCAGAGTAAAAGCCAGTATATTATTTTTAGATACTGTTTTCTATGATCCTACAGGAAACATACTGAAACATACATGAAACACACCATCAGACTCACTCCATAACAGCCCCTCAACTTGTTGAAGACTTCTGTTCGTCGAAAAAATTTATACGTTCTTGCATCTCAGACCAAGAGATGGAGCTGATTCCAGAGCTCTGGGGCACTACAAGGGAACACAGGACCATCAAACACCCCTAGAGTCAGGCATTGTCAGTGTTACAGATTATAACCAACATTTGACACACTAAACAGGTAGATCATTTAGGAATGTATAATACTCTTGATGTAGAAAACCTGGTTTTCTAAGTGATCATCACTTTGAAGCAATTTCAGATATAAAAGCACACAGCTCAATATGCTTATTATGCTATGTCTTTTTCAGACACTGCTTTACAACTGTTGTAAATGAGATTGTTGACAGTATATCGTATTAGTTCATCTGAACTACAGATTATTCTCAAAATACATGGGACATTTTAAGGCACTGCTATTCATGATGTGCAGAGGATCACAGAGTCCATCTTCAGTGTAATACTTTCAGAAAATCTCATAGTACTCTGTTCTGTGCATACAGAGTCAACGACTGCAAAATGTAGCACTTGTGAAAAGCATCAATTTACAGAAGTAGGAGCACATGTCTTCTTGGAAATTCTCAATTTACGAGAGTACACATACTGAGCTTTGTGATTAAGCTTTCCTCTCCCAGAGTTAGCTTAGAACCAACAGAGCTAAAGCTGGATTAGCTGTATATTCTGTTTTTAGTGTTGTGCATGATCAAAAAAATATTATTTGATAAGTTTCCATCAGTTGCTAACCTTGACACAAATCAACAAAGTGAAAATAAAAAAAGAGCACAACGTTCTAATGACTATGCATGAGTGAAAGTAAAGAAGAAATTTATGCAAAAGAAGTTTATTTTTAACCATGATGGTTTATCTTGCAAAAGAATATGTTCAGACATGTTAGCAAAAGATAATGAGAGCAAAGTCAAGTCAGAAAATGTAACTTAGACATCCTTTGGATTGATTAAAGATTTTGAATTTGAACCTGTTTAAGAACAGAAGATCAACAGAGACATCAGGATGCAGATGTTTTGCTAAATGCTTTCCAGCAAGCCAAAAATTATGGGAAAAATAATAATCAATCAACTGAATTACAAACCAGATCCAATAGTGTTTGCTGGAAGTTATCTGAAGACTTTTATGGCATTTTTTTTTCATGGTGACATTTCAAAAAGGTATTAAAAAGGATTTTCTTGTATGTACATAGGAAGTCATATTTAGCAAAATTACATTTGCAGTTTGAGAATTAAATTTAATCTGTTGTCACCCATGAGGCACACTGGACTAGCTCAATGGAATTTGTCCTTGCTTTCCCTCTTTATTTTTTTTTCTTCTGCATTCCTACTTAGATACACTCTACATACTTAGCCATGATCTACATAGAGAAGAAAAAAATATAACAGTAAAAGAAACAATACTGGTAAGGGCTACAACACCCTTAGTGTATGGGATACAGATCTTTCAAGATCACCCAGGCTTGTTCAGGTTATCAGAAATAATATGGGGGAAAACTGCGTGTGAGTAGTATGTGCATGTCTGTGTATAAAAATACCATTTCTGCTACCTACATCTGCACTCATTTTGGAGTTAGTATTTTTCCTAAATTCAATCCTTAGCATTTTTACATTCAGAGTCAATAAATTTTGAACATTTATTATGAGGACTAGAGAATTCAGAGTGCTAAGATTCCAATTTATTTTCTGCTGAGCCAAGGCTTTTATAAAAACAAGAGCTTGCAGAATTTTTCAGTGCAGCGTTAATCTTTCATACAAATAATGACTTAAAACTAAATCAACATCAGAGTTTTGAGACAGTTTTAAAAGTCACCCATCAAAAACAGAAACAAACATTAATCCCTGTCAGGAACAACATACATTTTATAGGGTAGGTATTTCGACTATTTAAAGTGATCTTGAAAGTGAGATTAGTTGTATGCCAATGAACACTCTACAGTAATATTTTCAATAAGCTATTAAAATTCACAAAAATCTCAGCTTTATGGATACTCTAACTGAACTCATAAAAAAGGGTCATGAGGCTATATCATTTAACGCTCTTCGTCTTGTTTGGCTCAAGATTCTACAACTCTTCTTTTTGACTCTTGTTGCTAATTCTCATTGCGTGAATTAGCAACTCCTGTTGCTAATTCCCACAGACTTCATCTCTTAAGAGGAATGTCTTCCAAGCCTTCCTTCCTTCCTTCCCCACCAACAGTTCTTTCTTGAACTCAGTTTACTAAGTGTCGTGTTTTAAGCCTCTATAACTCACGCAGTTTTGCTCACTCACTCCCCCCTCTATCTTGCCCCCCACTCCCGGAGGGATGGGAAGGAGAATCGAAAAGAATGCAACTCCCACAGGTTGAGATAAGAACAAATTAGTAACTAAAGTATAACACAGATCACTACTGCTACCACCAATAATAATAATGACAAGGCAAATACAAGGAAAGAATACAATTTCTCACCACCTAAAACCAAGCCCGACCACGCAGTGCACCCCCCACCCTTCTGGGTCTCTCCTCTCCGTCCTCCATCTTGGGCATGACGTGCTGTGGTATGGAATAACCTCTTGGTCAATTTTGGTCAGGTGTCCTGTCTCTGCTGCCTCCCAGCTCCCCTCCTCCCTGGCAGAGCATGAAGCTCAGAAAGTCCTTGGCCAGACCAAAACATCACTAAGCAGTAACTGAAACACTGGTGTTATCAGCACTGTTCCCAGGCCCAAAATCAAAAACACAAGTGCTACACCAGCTACCAAGAAGCAGAAAAATGACTGCTGCTGCTGAACCCATGACACTAAGAAAAAAAAAGAATCCTTAAATCTGCTCTTTTGGGAGCTTTTCTGTTCTTTTATTATCTCTCTTCCTGATGACGGCAGACATTCTTTATCTCCATCTTTACAGGCAATACAACTGTCAGCTACATTAATGTTGCCTTTGAAGGTGTTGTGGTTTAAGCTATAAATCACGCAGTTTGCTCACTCATTCCTCCTTCTTTCTTCCCCCCCACTCTGAGCGGGCAGACGGGGAGAAGAATCAAAAGAACATAACTCCCATGAGTTGAGATAAGAACAGTCCAGTAACTATGGTACAACACAAATCCCTACTGCTACCACCAATAATAATAATGACCAGGGAAATACAAGGGAAGAGGATACAACTGCTTATCACCCAACAACCAAGCTGTGAACTCCCCTCTTCAGGGTCCCTGCCCTCAGTTTTTACATCCTGGGCATGACATGGAACACCTCTTTGGTTAGTTTGGGTCAGGTGTCCTGTCTCTGCTCCCTCCCACCTTTCCCTCCTCCCTGGCAGAGCATGAGGCTCAAAAAGTCCTTGGTCAGACCAAACATTCTAAGCAGTAACTGAAAACATTGGTGTTATCAGCGCTGCTCCCGGGCCAAAAGTCAAAAACACAGCACTGCACTAGAGACCAAGAAGTAGAAAAATGACTGCTACTGCTGAACCCATGACAGAAGGTCATGATTAATTACCAGCTTGTAAATGTAATGAGTCGTTAAAACTACACTAGCAAACATTGAAAGAGAATCAGAAAAGGGGAACACAAACACTGCCAAGCACAACAAAATATTTCAATAAAAACTGTTTCACTTGAAGATCCCAAAAAATGTTTGAAACTTTCCAGGTAAGAGATGGAAGTTCATAAGTGGAACAACACATTTTGGTAAGTCACAATCATTTCCTTCATGCAGAAATTAATAGTACACATTTGCATTTATGTTACAGGGAAACTACTTGTCAGTTCAGAAGCAAATTGATCACAGCTTATCTTGATGTGCTGTTGTTGTTGGTAATTCCCCTAGACTTCATTTGTAAAATGAAAGTCCCATGGCTTCATTCCAATTTCTACTCTGAAATAGAAAGACAGGAAAATATTTGCCAAAGAAAGTGGATATTCAGTGCCTGATAGAAATGTAAAAGTTTTTCTCTCATACATTTTCATTAACTTGAAATAATAAAATGTTAGGAAGGTTAACTATTTACAGAAACAGTCATTAAAATGAGAAATTATGAAAATGTGATTTTATCATGGTAGTAAATATTTTGATGGCCTCATGCTACCAATTAGCATCACACTTTTAGCCAGTATTCTGCAGTGGAATACATGCGTATATCCTGGATATATAAAGTGATCAAGATAACCTATTTAAAACAAGCAAACAAACAAACCAACAGAACTAACTCGTGGCAAATGTCAGCATTTTCTACTTAGTCTTAAAACCAGAATTAATTCAAGCAGCTCTTTATTTAGTGTGATGAAACTATAATTTCCTAAGAAGTATTGCTTGTCTGCAGAAAAATGTTTGAAGGTGAGACCTGTAGTAGAAATCACATTTAAAAAATGGTGGAATTCATGCAGGTTATCAGCATTAATACACTCCAAAAGCAGAATAGAAAGATAATCCATACCATTGCATCTTAGCCGCACAAAGAAAGCAGCCCTTTCAAATATCAACCACAGAATGTTCTAAAACCTGTTAAAAGGCTTTAAGCAAGAGAAGTTAAAGCTCATAAATAGTATTTTCTACCTAATTTTGTAGTATAAAAAATATTTTCTTGTTTTGAGAATGATTATTTTTAGACTGTAAAGAAATAGACATAGTGTTTAACTGAATAAAGGAATCATTACATTACAACCTGTTATTCACCTACTGGCATGGTAATAAAGCTAGTGTATCCTTTCATTAAGAAACATTAAGTAGTGAGAGGAAACATCCCTGGAAGCGCTCAAGACCAGGTTGGATGGGGCTTTGAGCAGCCTAGTCTAGTGGAATTTGTTCCTTGCCCATAGCAGGGCGTTGGAACTAGATGCTCTTTAAACTTCCTTCCAACCTAAATCATTCTATGATTCTATAATGTTTCTATAAAAGACTATGAAGAACAAACTACCTCACTGCAACAATTATGCACAATTATCCTCAACTGAGGACTTGACTATGACATACTTGAGTGAAGGCTATACTGAATCTTAATGGGGAAATGGAAAACAGGAAAAAATCCCTGTTCGAGTTCAGTACTCTCTGAACAGGTTCTTTTAGATATTCCATTCATGGAAGGTGTAATGTTTAGTATCAGATTTGCCTATCTGAAGGGAGTTGATGCTACATGATATTCCTATTTCTAGTTGTCTGGTTTTCGCATTCTGTGTGTGGCTAAGGAACACGTTCACTCCCCTTGTGCTGGTCTAGGCATATTCTGGTCCCCTTTGTGTTGAGATAAAGTTAGATTTATTGCAGCAGCTGTGTTCAGTTGCACCTTATATTGCTCCCTGAGATTCACAGCTACATTGCCCTTATGCATCTTGCCTAAGCCTTCTTCCATTTTAGAGAGTTATTGAGCAGTGATGTTCCACCCCTTGGAGTTTACTCATTAATGACCTGCAATCTAGAAATGGCATGGAAAGATTTTTTTTTTTTGTCTGAAAATAAGATCCACTTAGGGTTGAACTAGAAGAAAACCACAAGCTTTTAATGGAGCTATATCTTATCAAGTCTGAGCTTTCCATCAGTAGGGCATTTGTGTAAACAAAATTTAGATAGCATTTCTAATTATTTTAGAGATCATGACCAATATCATGGTTATTCTTTTGCTTTTTTAACTGATGTGCCTACGAAGTTCAATCAAAGCTTTGAAACTGAATAGAGAGAGTGTATGAGGAAGAAATTCTTTACTGTAAGGGTGGTGAGACACTGGAATGGGTTGCCCAGGGAAGTTGTGAATGCTCCATCGTTGGTGGTGTTCAAGGCCGGGTTGGACATAGCCTTGGGTGGCTTGGTTTAGTGGGAGGTGTCCCTGCCCCTGGCAGGGGGTTTGGAATCAGATGATCTTAAGGTCCTTTCCAACCCTAACTATTCTATGATTCTGTGATTCTATACCTCATTTCTGAGATAATTTTGAGGGGCTTTGCATGCAACCATAGTTTATTGCTCTTTTACATAATTAAGCTTTTTTCTACTAATGGAAGAAAAGTATCTTAAATCATGCAGATAAAATATTATGACTAGCAAAAAAGGAGAGTGACTGTCTCAGTCCCTCAGGTCTTGAAAAAGCCCCTACAATAACACAGTTTCTGATCTCCTTTCTTTTCATTTCACTCTAATAATGTTACAGGGAAGAAGAGGATCAGAATGTCAGATACAGGATTCCCTAGTTCACTTTCTGATCCTTCTCTTCAAAGAATGTGACCACACAGAGGCAGCAATATCTTTTCAGACAGCATGCCAGGGAAAGCGTTTTACTACTGCTTAAACCGTTTCACCCCGTTATTGAATTAGGTACTTTGCTAAACTCCTCTATCAGCCTAGATACATGAGTAGGTCCTGCTTCATTCTCTCTGTAATGCTGCTAGCTTGCTGATAGAGAAATGTTACATACTTCACTTTTTCTTTTAGAAAAATAAATCCTACTTTGTAAGCCAAGCCAAGGAGTAGACATGTATCATACATTTCCGTATTTTTTTTACAGATGAAGGATGCTTCCCCCTCAGTCTTCAGAAAAGAATAGGATAGCACCGATCTTGTTAATATTCCTTACTTATTTTCCACACAATCATATAGTCAGATTTTACTGGTAATGAGAAGGCTCCTTTTGTCCTGTAAGTAAAGGTAGCAAGAAAAAAAAAAAAAAGTAAATTAAGACTCTAAACATAAATATCAAATATTATAATCTCCGTGTTGCCACTCAAAAAAGGTTCTCTGCTCATAAATGGCCAATAAATGTAATTCTCAAAGGCTGATGCAAAAAGAATGAAGACTGACGTGGCAAAAAACTGAACATTCCAATTCATTTTGGCCGCACCCAAAATATTAAACAGATGGTAACATCATTTCCAAACATGCTTGCAGGGCCCTTCCTATAAGTAATCTTCTATGTAATTCTCTCCAAAGGTATTAATAAAGAAACAAAACTGAATTAAGATAAACAAATTGGTAAATCCAATCTGCTTTGAAAGCCATGAAGAGGGTCCCATGAAAATAGAATTCTTTTCAAGAATTCACTATGGATAGAAGACTCTCAGACAGTTCTAATTTATGAAAGCAAGTCTGGAGAAAACTGGATTTTTATTCAACCATTGGTATATGGTTTTTATAAAAATCTTTTGAAATTAGTGAGGGAAGAATCTGGGTGGTCCTGCTTTACTTAGTCTAAAAATCTATTCTATGTGTAGGAAAAGATATTGTCCTACAGTTTTTTGAAGATTATATTGCATGATCTTGTGAGACATCACTTGAAGTACAGTGTGCAGTTCTGGTGTCCTCAACATAAAAAGGACATGGAACTGTTGGAACAAGTCCAAAGGAGAGCCACAAGGATGATCAAGGGGCTGGAGCACCTCCTGTATAAGATGGGCCGAGAAATTGGGGCTGTTCAACCTGGAGAACAGAAGGCTGCATGGAGACCTCATAGCAGCCTTCCAATATCTGAAGGGGTCCTATAGGGATGCTGGGGAGGGACTCTTCATTAAGAACTGTAGTGATAGGACAAGGGGTAATGGGTTCAAACTTAAACAGGGGAAGTTTAGATTGGATATGAGGAAGAAATTCTTTCCTGTAAGGGTGGTGAGGCAGTGGAATGGGTTGCCCGGGGAAGCTGCGAATGCTCCATCGCTGGCGGTGTTCAAGGCTGGGTTGGACAGAGCTTTGGGTGGTAGGGTTTAGTGTGAGGTGTCCCTGCCCCTGGCAGGGGGGTTGGAACTGTATGATCTTAAGGTTCTCTCCAACCCTAATTATTCTATGATTCTATGATTTAATATTTCTGCTGAAACAATATGTCAGTTTGATTTTTATTTTTTTTTCTATTTAATTCTACCAGCCTTTAACTTTACTGATATGTATCAAGAAAAAAACCTTTCTGTCATTGTAACATTACAAAATCAAGTACTTCACTTCAAAACATTAACAACAAACAGTATATTTATATGTGTTACTGCACTATCAAGGCACTAGCAATTTTGTTGCGGCACTAGCAATTTTAATATCCACTCACCTTATGGAAAACACTAGTCTGATCAAAGCTGTCTTTCAGCCTTATTAGGCAGAAGACAGACAATGCATATGTCAGTAAAACAACATCCTTTATTTAGAAGAAAACTGATGTACAAATGAAACTATCAAAAGAATTTGTGTGAACTTCTACATCGTGTCTTTATAGGATGATGACAGGAAGACATCAGCACTTCAAAAGTACCATGACATAGGTTTCAGTAGTTGCTAAGCTATAGAGACCCACTATGCTGTGGCTTGGGGGCGGTCATAGGATTAGCTTTATTGTTGTAGATATTCTTTTATATTCTTTCAGTAAATAGTTTAATGGACTCAAGTTTAAACTTAAAGTGCATTATAGACCAGAGTCATTTTGGCATTGTGTAGGACAAATTGGTCTTAAATTAGGCTATTTTGGTTGAATAATGTTATTCAACTATGAAGGCCTACACAATATAAATGTCAATACATAAATCTTTCATTGTGTGTTATAATAGGCATTATAATGAAGTATGCTACTCTTTAGCTATTTACTTACATTTAAACTCTGACAAACCAAACACTAAAAGAGACAAACTCTGAAGTTTTCCTTTCTTCGGTGCCTGCAGCATAGGAGATCAGATGACACCCAGTCATCCTCTGAGGAATCAAAATCAATTCAAGAGATGTTGGGCAAGACTAAGACAAAAAGAAAGAAAAACACTTCACAGAGAAAAACAGGAGTTATTCTAAATATATATGTTACAAGTACAAATTTGTTAGTGTTATTTAAAATAAATCTCCTTCAGAAGTAATTGCAGCCCCATGAAACCATTTAGTATAATGAGAAATTGGAAGAATGCTATTTTTGTCATTTTCATTTTGATATTTCTTGAAAGATACTGAAAAAAAAAACCTTCAAAGTTTTTTACCAAGTGTTTTGGCATGCTGCAAACCAGTTTCAATTTTCTCCAAAAGCCCTACCTAAAAAGACATGGACCCCCAAACAAAACAGGAAAAAAACCTAGCACTCCTCACCCTCCTACCTCCACTAACCAAAAATCTCACAACTGTTGACATCAGGATCTTCCCCTTCCTCAGTTATACTGCCTTGCTAGGAAATACTGGAAATTTCCTGGAAGGTCAGAAATGAAGTCTATAGTGTGATGAATCAATCGCCTCAATATCGCAATATTATGTATAGCAAAACAGAATGACAATTGCATTTGGCTGGTTCTTACTATAGGGAAATCTATATTTGTGTCATATTAGGTTTCTGTAGAAACAGACATGAAAAAGAAACCCAAGCCTTCAGGAATATAGGTGATTTTAGAGAAATAAGAATTAAGTGTTTGTAATGTGTGCTAAATCAGTAACATTTTCAAAAACGTTGTAGATGCTTTATGTTATATATTACTGATGAAGCCACAGACACTTGTAATGACAATTTCATTTGCTTTTACTGAAATTTTGCTGCAGTTTAATAAATTCTCACTGGACTGACTTTTTTTTGTGTTATTGCTATTTATGTAAGAAAAACTGCACACTGTAAACCTCCGTGTTATTTTAGTTACTAGAATAGATTGCCCTTGTAGTTGGAAAAACAACATTTCAAACTGCCAAGATACAACATTTGAAGATCTCTTCATTTGTACTACATACATACTGCCACACTTGCGCGCACACACACACACACACACACACACACACACACACAGAGATTCATAGCTGGTTTGAAATAATTATTTTTAATTGAAAGCATAAATCAATTCTTTTCAAGCATAGAAATACCTTCCTTTTTACTATTCAAAATGGGCTGGTAGATAATTAGATCAAATTTGAGTTCATAGATAAATACATTCTTCGTTGATTGCACATGGCATTTCAAACTAAAACAGCTGCAGAATTACAGAAAGGATTGGGATTTAAAGGACTTCTCTAGCATCTTTTGTCAATAACATGGAGCAATACAGAGATATGCTATCACATAAATTGATCTATTAGTCTGTTAAAAAAAAAGAAAAGCAAGAAATATGATACATCCCAGCAGTTTGCAGTCAGTGTTCAGCACCTCAAGAATAATTAGGATTCTCACAGCACTCAGGTTATTTCTAAGTAAAATAATAACAGAGACTGACCATAGTGCGTGCCCAGATGCTATATCTTGTCACCAAGACTAATTTCTTTGAAAAATCTACTCAAACTTCCCATTTTATATACTTATTTTTGTAGAGAAGCTATAGCCATAAAGCTTGCAATATCCTAATGCCTTCGGAATCTGCAGATTAAAGTACTATATGAATAAAAATATTTTACTATTTCATTAAATCTGCATTTTTGGTTTGATAACCTTATAAATGTAAATGCAGATTTTGCTCAGATAAGCATGATATCTCTTTGCAAAAACATTACTGAATTAGGGCGAACACACCATTTAGTTTCCACTTTTTGAGAAGCAGTTACTGTTTTGTGAATGAATTCCTTTGTAAAGAGACAGATCTGTAAGGATGTTCTTATAACACAATATAATTGCATCCAAGAGGAGAAAAAACTTTAAAAACTGCATAAACAAAGAATACTAGGTAAATATTTCCATAAATGTAACTTTCTATGATTAATAATGTAAGACAAAAAATCCACATAAGAAAATTTACAGAGATATATATATATATAATGTGACTATTCAAAGCCTCATCGTCCAGTAAACATGACTTTGCCGTTGCTTGCAACAGGCCACAGGCTTGGCAATAACATACACCTCAATATGTGTCAGGCTTTAGCTGGACACACCTCACCTGCCTAAGGATTTGCTTTATTTAGTAAAAGAATCTATCCAGTGCTATCTTTAGCTTGTTTTAGCCTTTGCTTAACTATAACCAGCAGTGTAGTTTAAATTAGTTAATTGATAAAAAGTGTAGTGGAGTACAGGCATAGTATGATGGCCGAAGCCTAAAAAGTGTTAGCACATTGATGCATGAAGACAAGGGCTATAAATAACACCTCTGCAGTTAAATTCTGTTCAGAGAAATGTAACCTTAGAAGCTGGGTGAAACAAGTTTTATGGAAAACAGGTCATGAGCTAGCATAAAACACACCAACTAGTAAATTTGGATAAAATGTGGAACTGCAAACCAGTGAAGAAAGAGCAAGGTGTAGTCTGTAGCAGCAAATATACAATAATGACCTAAAGCAGACCCTACAGTGAGGAGTGAATGACCACCAGCATGAAGCCTTTCTGGCAACAACCTCTGGATGACGACAACGCATCCCAAACTCTTCCTCTCTGCCTGTTACCAATGGCCTTATAATAAACGAGTGAACATAAAACAACTGGAAAGAGTAGTGTCATGGGTTCAGCAACAGCAGTCACTTTTCTCCTTCTGGGTAGCTGGTGCAGTGCTGTGTTTTAACATTCTGCCTGGGAACAGTGCTGATGACAGCAATGTTTTTAGTTATGGCTTAGAATGTTTAGGCTGGCCAAGGACTTTCTGAGCCTCATGCTCTGCCAGGGAGGAAGGGAAGCCGGGAGGAAACAGAGACAGGGCACCTGACCCAAACTGACCAAAGAGTTTTTCCATGCCACAGCACGTCATGCGCAGGAGGAAAAACGGAGAGCAGAGACCTGGAAGGGTGGGGGTGCACTGCGTGGTCGGGCTGGATATAGGTGGTGAGCGACTGTATTCTTTCCTTGTATTTGCCTTGTCATTATTGTTATTGGTGGTAGCAGTAGTGGTCCTGTGTTATACTTTAGTTACTAAACTGTTCTTATCTCAACCTGTGGGAGTTGCATTTTTTTCGATTCTCCTTCCCATCCCTTCGGGAGCAGGGGGAAGAAAGAGGGAGGAGTGAGTGAGAGAACGACTGCATGAGTTATAGAGGCTTAAACCACAGCAGGTAGATAATAGGAAAAATTGGTATAAAAATCTTAACTGTTCATAAACTGGAGAATCAACATAATTGTAACTGGAATAATGTTAATTATTTAATTAGCTTGTTAGTTGTTGGATGTCTAACTTTATCTCATCTGTTTTTCTTGACAAACTCAAGCAATTGAGTGCAATGTATCAATAACATTTGTAATCTAGTTTAGCCAAATCTTAATTTTAAAACTTAGTTGGGATAGACATCTAATTTACATTGTTTCATGAAACATTTTTCAATTCACATAATATGTAAACATACTACTGCAAATAATCTTTTCATCTTAAAATCTGTACGTATAAGCATAAATTTTTTGAAAGTAAAAATCTGCACATTTAATTACGGGTTTTTAGTTAAAAAAAATATGAATTAAATGTGAAAATTTTAGTAACCTGCAGATCCTTTTTTCCTCAAACAGCTTCATCTAAAACACTAAAATGAAATGATTCAAACAACCACACATTCTGTTGTCTCCTAGAAAGAAGAGTGAATAATCTCAAGAGGATAGCATTAACATTTAATATACACACATTTTTATTAGGCTTCTCATCTATTATTTGCAAACACAGGGAGAAGCAACTAATGGAAGCAAAACAGAGGTAAACAAATTAACAATATCTATAGATGATTATTTAGTGTGATCTTTCAGTGTGGCTGTTCTCTCAGTCACAGTTATAAGGAACCAGCCTGCTAGCCAAAGCGATGTGTGATTTCTACAGGAAGATCAGTTTCAATGAAGACTGGAAATACCCCCTGCAGACTTATCTCATTTTGGACTCAATTTAAGAATAAAAAGCAATCAAAGTGTTAGAATGTAAGTAGTGAAAAAATTGAGTTCAATCATGATAGCCAGCAAAACACTGTAATTCTCCTTTACCAGCTCAACTAATGGCACTATATGAACATCTGATTTGTTCAGCTTTTCTGTTGGTCTAAATGAATTCAGTTCTCTTCCAGATAGAGGAAGCTTTTTCATTACATGCAGCCTTCTCTGCTGCCTTAGAGTTGCTCTTTCTGTAAAAAAAACAAAAAGCTGTATTTCCAAATTGTACATGTATTACTCAGATTTTGTTTTCTTCATGGCAACATGCTAAAATTCCTCATTCGTAATCAAGCAATGCCGTTTAAATTGTTAAGAACAACACGAATGTGATCTTTTAGTATTTAGAAAAGAATAATTTTTTTCATAAGATAAAGAACCAAAATAGTAATTTTTCTGTGATACATAACTGAGAAATTCCAGCAGGATCATAACATTTGAGGCATTTGTTTGATTCTCTCAGGATCCCCCTTACTGATATTCAAAATGAGACAGCATCGATATGACAACATTTTGCATCATAGTCACTGAAATGCTACTATAGCAGGAACATATTCTCACCAAATGGTTAAAGTAGCAGCAATTCTTTGTGTCATTTAGGAATATATTTTGTAGAACAAGTGCCTACATACACAGACATACATGTATAAGTATGCATATATGTGTGTGTGTGGACACATATATAGTTAAATATATACACACATACATACAGATAAAGACATGTAGATAAGCAAATAAATACAGTAGCTCCTGCCACAGGAATTTTGACATCTTGACATAGGCTGGTTAGTTACTATATTTGTATCACTTAAGAGAATCAACCTCTCCTCCAAATAAAAACAAACAAACAAACATTTTTGAGGACTTACATTCTTTTAAAGTTTGTTTGGTCATTTGGTTGTTCTTTAATTAGAGGATTTTTTTTTATTATTATTATTTGGTTTAGCCTGTTTGTTTTTCCTATGGTTAATACCTGTTCTATTAAATATGATCTGTTTTTACAATTTTGAAGTAAGCTTTAATTACAGTTCATGCTTAAGCTGTTTCATGAACTATTAACATTTGGTATTCTTGCTGCTATGAACTGTTCTGTCACTTACAAGATGGGAAAAAATCTTGTCAGGTGCTTTTCTTAAATTGAATTATTTTTTCAACGGATGTTAATATATCGTCCCCATAGTTAGGTATGAGAACTCTTGAAGTAGTTGGGAAGAAAACCCAGCACAATGAAACCCTCAGTCTCTAATTTTAGCAGAACATACTTGCCTTCTGTGTAATTAAAGATTCTGTAAATCTTGATAAAACAAAGGAATGAACTAAGAAATAAAGTCTGTTTTGAAATAAAGTAACAGGAGGAAGAAAATTCTGTATGAACTTTCTGATGAACGATAGAAAATAACTATGCTTTGTGCAAACAAAAAAACCTGGACAAAAAGAAAGTACCGTTCTCTGCCCTAAGTACACAGCAAAAATTAAAATATATGTAATAGTCACATTCAGTGAAGAATTTTTAGGAAATGTGTTTTTCATGGTTCTGATAATTTTCATGTATAGCTTTGCATTGTGCATATCAATATTGACCTCTTACCCCTCCCCATTTTGAAAACTGAGGCTAGTTTTATGAATTATAATAACTATTTCTGTGTTTTATTTAAAGAAATTTTGGCCACAATGATAATTTTTTTCTCCATAAATTTTCTCTTAAAAAGAGTCCTCCTCTCTACAATCATAGATTTTGGTTTTGATAATTCTTACTTCAAGTGTTTCTGTCACTAAATGATAAAGCTAGGTAGTTTTCTTCATTGATCAGTTCTTTAGCAACTTTCTAAATTTCATTTCTTTAGGCTGGGATAGATATCCTTATAATGCAAAACTGTTTACCCAAATTTGCCTTTCTGGAATGAAGATACTTAAATAGCTTTTTAACTTAAAATTAAATTTAAACTGAATCAACCTTTTACTTCTTCAAGCTTTAGTATTTACTACTACCCGTATTGCAACATTTTCAAGTCACACGGTACCTTAATAAATTTGGATGCAAGAATAAACTACTACACCCAAAACTACATAGGCGCTGTTTTTTATCTAGAAAATATGAGAAACTTTTTTGTCATTCTGTGTTCTCATTGACCTTGCATTCAAATCAAATTGCTACCAGTCAGCCAGACTCTATCACTTTATTTGTTCAAATTATTTGCAACTGAAGATATTTCAGAAGAGCAAATAGTTTTCTTTAAGTGATAATAGTGTCCTATTATTTTTTTGAGCGATAATAGAATACTATTATCACTTAAACAAAACATAATCATAGAATAATAGTGTCATGGGTTCAGCAGCAGCAGTCATTTTTCTGCTTCTTGGTAGCTGGTGCAGCACTGTGTTTTTGATTTTGGGCCTGGGAACTGTGCTGATAACACCAGTGTTTCGGTTACTGCTTAGTGATGTTTTGGTCTGACCAAGGACTTTCTGAGTTTCATGCTCTGCCAGGGAGGAAGGGGAGCCGGGAGGAAGCAGAGACAGGACACCTGACCCAAACTGACCAAAGAGGTTATTCCATACCACAGCATGTCATGCCCAGGATGGAAAGCAGAGAGCAGAGACCCAGAATGGTGGGGGTGCACTGCGTGGTCGGGCTTGGTATTAGGTGGTGAGAAATGTATTCTTTCCTTGTATTTGCCTTGTCATTATTATTATTGGTGGTAGCAGTAGTGATTTGTGTTACACTTTAGTTATTATACTGTTCTTATCTCAACCTGTGGGAGTTTCATTCTTTTCGATTCTCCTCCCCATCCACCCGGGAGCAGGGGGAAGAAAGTGGGGGAAGTGAGTGAAAGAACGGGCTGCGTGGCTGACTGGACTTAAACCACGACACATAGAATCATAGAATCATAGAATCATAGAATCATAGAATCATAGAATAGTTAGGGGTGGAAAGGACCTTAAGGTCATCTAGTTCCAACTCACCTGCCAGGGGCAGGGACACCTCCCACTAAACCATGCCACCCAAGGATATGTCCAATCCAGCCTCGAACACCACCACCGATGGAGCATTCACAACTTCTCTGGGCAACCCATTCCAATGCCTCACCACCCTTACAGGAAAATATTTTTTCCTCATATCCAATCTAAACTTCCCCTGTTTAAGTTTGAACCTGTTACCCCTTGTCCTATCACTACAGTTCTTAATGAAGAGTCCCTCCCCAGCATCCCTATAGGACCCCTTCAGATATTGGAAGGCTGCTATGAGGTCTCCACGCAGCCTTCTGTTCTCCAGGTTGAACAGCCCCAACTTCCTCAGCCTATCTTCATACAGGAGGTGCTCCAGTCCCCTGATCATCCTTGTGGCCCTCCTTTGGACTTGTTCCAACAGTTCCATGTCCTTTTTATATTGAGGACACCAGAACTGCACACAATACTCCAAGTGAGGTCTCACAAGAGCATCATCAAAAGCCACACTACTGTTGTCATCAGTATAGAATCATAGAATCATAGAACATTTAGGGTTGGAAAGAACCTTAAGATCATATAGTTCCAACCCCCATGGTAGTCATATGCTTGTTATTTCATACATGCAATTCTTTAGCCAAGTAACTTCTATTTTGAGAGTGTGCCTTCACTTCTCCATTAACCTAAGTTACCTCTTTCTGACTTTGGTTGAAAGGAAAAAAAAAAAAAAGATAGTATTCAGAAAGCATTATAAGTTCACTCAACAGAGTTAAGGAAAATTGGATTGAGAAAGTATTATATTTATAGTAGAATTTACATGGTTAATTTGGTAAACAAAATTCTACTTGAAATAGTCCCTTACAGGCTCCCTCTAGCTCTCCAGTAACCTCTGAATTCCTCCATTTCTTCTGCAGGACCCAAATTCTGTCAATATGACTTGCTGAAGCAC
The DNA here is from genome assembly GCA_028858755.1 of Ara ararauna. Lineage (NCBI taxonomy): Eukaryota > Metazoa > Chordata > Aves > Psittaciformes > Psittacidae > Ara > Ara ararauna. The sequence goes on from CM054410.1 coordinate 63,651,223, forward strand.
CATAACTATGTCAGAGTTTGTGAGACAGCTTGCACAAATAGAAGGATTTTTTGTTTGTTTTTCTTTTTAACAAAAGCTTTGGCAGAAACTTATTCAACGGTAGTTTGTATGTATACCTGGCATTCAAAAAAATGTCTGGTTTCTTGATGGAGATATGTCCCAGTCTCCAAATTTCTTGACCTTTACCTGGTTGTATACTGACCCTCAAATATTTTAAACTCCTGCTCCATTCCTAATAAGATAGTTGGCTGGCACATTTTCAGGTTTCCCCCACATGTAAGGCCTTTCAATAAAGTCAAATGAGTCAATCAATATGATTCATCCCAAATGTTAAGGCATTTGATGTTTTCTATTACTTCCTGGTTAATTACTGGGGATGATTATCTGCCTGTTATGTTTTATTTCTCATTAGAAATATTATTTTCCACCTACAGAAGATTCTTTTTTAGACATGTAAGTAATATGACCTTTAAAGCAGTAATAACAGAGTGTTTGAAAAACCCCATGATTTCTATGCTTATCAAAAGAAGTCTTTTTCCTTCTATCCTAACACTTTGGCTCCCTGAACTCCCTCCGTCTCAATTCAGGCAATGTTTTGCAGAAAAGGGCAGTACCTCAGATATGTTGGCTCAACATTCATTTTTGTGCCAGGCCTTTACATATGTGCTGGTACAAGAATTTTTTCAGGCATGCTGGTCGATTTTAAACCAACATTTCATCAGTATATTGTTTGATCAGAGGGTGTATAGAAAAAAATATAGTAGCCTTCATTCTCAATATCCTAACTAATGCATCTAGTCCTTGTAAAATCTAACTCAGTATTTTTCAATTTCCCTCTTCAAAAATTGCTATTTCATTTGACTCCTCCTGGATGCTAATCAGTTTAGAAGATTAAATTGAATGGATCCTGGTTTAACAAATTAACTAATTAATTAATAAACTAAAGAAGACATTGAACTATCATTTACGGAGTTTAAGTAGTTCTGTTATGAATTAGTGATAAACTCTAGAGGTATTCCAGAATTGAAAATCAGAGTGCAAGTATAATGTCGGTTTTCTTGTTTACACAGATTACATTTTTTAATGCTAGTGTAAAATTTTCATCAGCAACCCTACTAAAACTATCGTTCACTGCTCTTATAATTGTTTGAACTGCACATAAAACTTTTCTGTAACTGTCCATGATGTTCTTGTTTGTGAAGTTGCAACTGTTCATGAGCTGTTGGAACTTCTCAGGACTTTACTGTGTCTCAATATTTTACTTTAGGGCTCACAAACAACTCCTCACCTTAGGCATTTGCTGTTGCTCATTGTGAAAATGTTTTGACACTTCTATCCTTACTCAAAGGCTCCCATAGAACAGGTTGCCTTGCATTGTGTTTTACTTCTCTTAAGTAGCAAAAGAGTGTGAAATCAATAATTCACATCTATGACCAGAATCCATGTCACCATCAACTAGTTGCTGTTCCAGCATATTTGCTGAACTGGTGATAATTTTAAAAAATTGTTTTAATTGCTTCTATTTTTTGTGTTTGTTGCTGTAAATATTTTTCTCATAAAAACGATCCATCTCACAAAGAGAAGTTGTTATTTTTTGTGATTATCACAGCATAAATGCGCACATCCCTATTTTTAAATCGGAAAGTGAAGTGCTGTCCTTCAGGAAGGGCAAATAAGCAAAATAAGGTAACTGTATCACCAGTTGTTTCTTTTGCCGTAAACTCAGTAACATATATTCATTACTCTGATCCTCAGTTCTTATTTCTAAGTAGCATGAATCTGAAAATGGAAACCTGTTGCCATCAAAGAAGAATTGTCTCTCCATAACGAAATTGAGAGCTTAAGTTAAATTCTTTAAATAAAGGAAATAAGTTCCTTCTTGTTTATTTAATACCAGTGTCATCTTCCATTTTATCTCAAGGTGTCCAGGAAGAAAACATAATGTGCTTTAAAAATTAATTATGATGTATCAGGACCCTTGAAAGCTACTCCTGTTCATGTTTTATAGCACCTAATTTGTTCATCTTCATGCTTATTTATTCAATTTATTATCTGAATTTGGAAACTATACCTGATATTCCTTGATAATTTTGACCCAAATTCCAAGAAATGACTGAAATATTGCTTTGTTACTGCTTTATAGATATGCAATCCAGTCACTTGGTGGGCTGCATTACCTGTAATATTTATGACTCTTGGAAAATCTTGTATCCGCGTTTCCTGTAACTGTGTGTTGGTGAAAGTAAAAAGTTAGGAAGCTACATAGAGAAATGTTTTTAGCCATGATATTGCATTGTGTATTATCACATAATGTTATATTGAATGAGTCTATTTTAAAATAAGACAGTTCCAACACTACAAGAGGAAATGCAGGACTTACAAGAAAGTCTAACGTGGGTAAAATGTTTTTTTTTCATTGCATGAGAAGGAAAAAAAAGGGGACAATGCAGATATTCTAGACGGCAAAATGGGACTGATTCAGCAGGAAGGTAATATCCTTTTAAGCATTTTTCTTTAAAGACTATTAATATATTAAATTTTCTAATGCATTTTATAGGCTGTTAATTTATTTCACCCTTTGAAAACTGGTCTTTTAAATGTTCATGCAGATTAAGACACTGTTAATTACCCAGTACTATAGGGTGATTTTTCTACTAGGGATTTTATTCAACTGTTCATCAGGTTCAGTGAGTTCCACAAGAAAAAAAGACCACACATTTTTAACCACATTAGGAATATATAAAATTATTTGTCACCATCTTCATGATTGCCATAAGTGGCTAAGGTGGTAACATTTTGTCCCTGCCCACAGCAGGGGGGTTAAAACTATATGATCTTAAGGTCCTTTGCAACCTTAATCATTCTACGATTCTCTGATTTTCTGTTCACATCACAGCATCTACCAGATAAGCAGAACAGGTGGAATGTATCGCTGTCTGCATTCTCTAATGCTTAAATGTGCTCTCAACAGCTTTGACCTTTTCAGTGTTCACAAATATTATATGATGCTCTCTGTCATCCGCTTTCCTCCCCAGCTACTTGGAGGCAGCTAACCTATAGGGAAACCATAGAGCTGCTTAACCAATTAAAGTACAGAATATTGAAAAGGTCAAAGTAATACAAAACTCTGCACTACACAGAATGTATCAGGCACTTCACAGATAGTTCTAGCTGTAGATAAAAGGGCAGAAAAACCAAAATAAAACTGTATTTGAGTTCAATGAAAAAAAAAATAATATTTTTTGTTACACATTCTTTATTAGTTTGATGCAGGAAGAGCACCCTGTAGCTGTTGGGCATCCAAGACTGGGAACATTTGAGGCAAGATCAGAATGCACATCTGGAGTGAAATCTTGTTCATATGAGTAAAATTCCTATTGATTTAAATGGTTACAGGTTTTGTGGCCTGCAAAAAAATATTTTCTGTCAGTTAGATAATTTTAACTTGATGGACAAAAAACACACAGTAAGAAATATCTCTTTCTGCAGTTAACAAGTACTCTATCAGAATTGCAAAACCATACAAGATGTGTCATGTTCTAAAGAGAGGTAATTCCTGCTTCAGCAACAGAACATTTCAAATTTGTCTGTAAATATACTTACCAGGAGTCAGGAAAAATTTCTTGCATAATAAGTCAAAGCATAATTTTACCTCTTAGGTTACATTTTTCGTGCAGAGATGTTGTTTTACAGTTCTCAACTGATATATTTTTCCTATAGCGTGGTTCTTCCAACATAGGAGACGTCTGCTTTTTGTTATACTAGCGCGAATATTCAATAGCTATATTTAGTGCTTTGAATCAGTCTTTCACTTTGAGAAAATGATCTGGTTTGTGGGTGGAAAAGTAAATTCTTTTCCTCCTCTGATTTGTTCATCGGTTTGGCTTTCTGACAATTCTCTGTATCATGACGTGCTAGCAGGTAGCTCCAGAAACCCAGCAAGGAGATGCATCTGATAAGAAGATAAATTCATCCATTTGTTGTTATTCTTAACAATCCTGTTTTTCAGACTAAAACTGTTATTTTTAGTGTCATTTATCATTTTAGAGTAATTAAACACGTTTAGCCTAGACACAATATTGATTTCCAAATCCCATTCAAATTAAGGGAGTGTATTCTTATATATTTAAAGATTTCAATAAAATACCCATTTCTTGAAAGATATGCTTGAATTTAGGTCTGCCTTTCTTACTCCGCTTGGGCAAAGGCTTAACAGAGAAAGCAGTTGTAATAGAAAGTGAAGTTGACTAAAGCAGATTAAGTTACCTGAGAGGTACTTCTCTAAGGAAGGTCTTCCTAGCTCCCGAGTTCCCCTCAGGGGCCTGAAATTATCAAAGGCAAGCCTTAGCAGTAAAGGCAAGTCTGGCTAGTAAAGACCAAGGCAAAGAAGTTCTTGAGTACCTTGTTCTTTTCATTTTAATAAGTTTGTTCCACAGAAAGCCACACAGTACTGAAAAGTCCATAGCCACTCTTAAAATTTTAATTAGAAATCTGTTTTAGGATTATGATCCATGTCAGTATGTACATTGCCAAGTTCACTCAACTGCACCACACCTGCAACATCCGGAAGTCACTCAGCACATACTCTGTTACCAGAGCAAAATTGAATGTAACTATCTTCTTGATATCCCAGGTTTGGTGTTTCATTTTCATAGATTGCCCCACAGTTGAAAAAAAGCGACTTCTGAAGCTTACTCTGTTAATTGCAAACAAAGTTGTGACTGTAGTTAAACTGTTGTAAATATGTTAATTAATGAAGAGTGCTGCATTATTTTGAAATAATTTTCAAAAACACTCTTCCTCGTCACTGAAAAGTAGAATTGAGATATTTTAAACCTAGAGTATACCAAAATTTAAAACAGGTTTAAAACTCGTATTAAAATTGCAGGTAGTTCCTGCCAATCATAGCTTTGACTGGGTAAGCCATGATCCTTGATTCAAATAATACTCTTGTTGGATAACTAGCAGCACCAATTTGTCTGAAAAAAACATTCAAGAAAAGCCAGTTTTGGCACTAAAATTATTCTGATATCCATACAGCTGAGTATGCCCTATGCACAAATGCTGTCGTTATCACAGAGTTTTCAAATATTTTCTCATCCAGAGAAACCTGTTACTCTTCAAACTCCTGTTCTCAATCCTGATTCCTACAATACTTTAAAAACACAAGTTGCAAATCTCATTCACCTTTGGTCTGAGACTTTGACTCTTTAACACTTTAGAAACCGAATCTTTTAATGTTTGCTGTACCAAGTTAGAATATTTTGTGAGCTTAAGCATACAAAATTATTTTAAATAAAAAAAAAACCTTACATAATGCTATAAGGCATTAAAGTATCTTTTTTCTTCTCAAAACAAATGTGCATTTGTTTCTTAGTTTATTTATTTATTATGGTGAGGTAGGAAGTTTATTTCACAGAAATAAATATTTTTATTGTAGATAGACTGTAAGAATTCCTTTTGCAGAAACAAAATAGTGAAATATACTTATTTTGTCAGATGAGGTTAGATATATCCTGTGATTTGTATTTAATTTATTGTACTGAAATTGCTTTCCAATACAGAAGGCTGGGATGATATTTGCTTTGATTTAGATCCCTCCCATATATTCCCTCCCATATATTTTTCTTGCTCTCTCTTCTGCCCCTGGGTGAATTGGATAACTACAGTTTTGATGAATCTTAAGGGTATACATTCTAGGGCTTGACAGAGCAGGAAATGCAGCAGTCACTCACATAATCTGTACAAAGGGATTTGCCAGCTGAGTTTCTCATGTAGTCCATGGAACAAGAATACCAATATGAAACATAAAAATGGTGAGAGTGAGTGCCAATGTTTTGTACTTGTTTAAACCAAATTATTAACCCATAGGCTACACTAGAATGTTACTGATGTCCCTTCGTTATAATTTGCTTGCTGAAATGAAAAGTTCTGGCACTAAATATCGTAAAGCAGGTTGCATTAAACATGAGATGTGGGAGTTCACTGGTGTGACTTAAATGAGTCTGTTAGCTCATTTTGCCTTTAAATGCTACTGCTTATCCAATTTTTTAATATTGTTACAGAGTGTTGAAGTTTATATTTCAATAATTCTTCTATAAAGAGTTCTGCAAGGTCATGAAATTTCAAAAACATTTATAGACAAAATACAGTCACTTCTATCAGTTTAAACTTTCATCAGTATGACTCAGACAGTGACATAGGGGTTGGTGCCAATTATATATCAAACATTTTTGAGTATGGACTTCGTTAGCATTCCTAAGAGATTCTGTTCTGCTCAACAGAAGTTATTGTAGGATGCCTACAATATTCACAACCTACCTATAGGTTTGTGAAAAGTTCAAAGTAAAAATGGTATTTTTCTGTTATTAAAAAAATTCATAAAACAAGTTTCCATAAATTTATGAAATAAATTCAACATATTGGGGAAAAAAGGTGAAATATGCTGCATTTCTATATTCTTCACTCTTTTATCCGGTAGGTTCTCAATCAAGTATGCATAGCTGACTTTTCAGTTCTTCTTGTGTCATTAGGAGTTGAACTAAGTACTTACCAATCTCTGCCAAAATTTAAACCACAGTATGAACCTTATATGTATATAAGAGATTTGAGAGGAATTAATTGAATGGCCTCTCTTGACTGCTTAGTTTTTTAATAATTACATGATTTGTGAAGAAAGTGAGTCTTAAGTCATCAGAAAGAATGAAATTATTAGTTTGCCATGTCTTTTCTATATTTGACCTTATATACTGTGTGTATATGGATATTATCAGAACTGAAAAATAGTAAATATTTTAAAGGATTACTCTGCTCACCAGTCAAGATTTTGAAAGATGTGTGCTGTATACAGACTGATTGCTTAAACTATAGAGCTATCAAAAGCAAATAAAATGTGATTAGGAAAAGCCAGCATGGATTCACCAAGTCAAATCATGCTTGCCAAATCTCATCACCTTTTATGACAAAGCAAGCTGCTCACTTACTGTGGGGCTGGCAGCTGACATTGTCTATCTGGATTTCTCCAAGTTTTTCGATACAGTCTCCTGCATCTTCCTCCTAGAAAAACTGACGTGTTATGCTCTAGACAAGAGATCTGTGCAATGGAGGGGGGAATTGGCTGGCCAGCAGCACCCCGATGGTGCTAGTGAGTAGATCCTTTTTCAACTAATGTCATATTACTAGTTGGGTCCCCCAGGGATTGATCTTGCGCCCAATGCTGTTCAGTGTCTTCACATGTGAGCTGAAAGATGGGATCAAGTGTACCCTGATGAAGTTTGTTGATGATACCAAACTAACTGGGGAAGTGAAGAGCAACCCTTGTAGAATGAGCTGGATAGGCTGGAAGTGTGGGCTAACAAGAACCTTATGAAGTTCAACTTCAAGGACAAGTGTACCTGGAAGAACACAATAAGGAGTCCAGCACAGGCTGGTATATGTTCAGGAGGAGAACAACTCTGTGGAAAGAACCTTGGGGGTCCTGGTGGATTAGCAGCTCAAGAGGGGTGAACTGTGTGCTTCTGCAGCAAATAAAGCCAACTGGATACTGGGTGAAATCAACTAGGACATCACCAACAGAAATAAAGAAGTCATTAGCTATTCTATGCAATGCTTGTCCAGCCACACCTGGAAAACTGCATTCAGGTTTGGTCCCTGCTATATTAAAAAAAAAAAAAAATGTGGACAGGCTAAAGAGGATCCAGAAAAGGGCCACAGAGATGATCCAAGGACTGAAGAACTGAGAGGAAAGGCTGAGAAAGCCAGGCTTGCTCAGCCTTGAGAAAAGGTGGCTCAGGGGAGACCTTATCAGAATGTTTGAGTATTTCAGGGTGGCAACAAGGAAGACAGAAACTTCCTTTTTACAAGGAGTCACATGGAAAAGACAAGGGGTAATGGTAATTTACTGCTGGGAAGATTCCAACTGGAGACAAATGGGAAGTTTTTCCCAGAAGAATCAGCCACTGGAATAACCTCCCTAGCGAAGGGGGGGATTCCTCAACACTGGATGCTTAAGATTCAGCTGGACAAGATGCTGGACCATCTTGTTTGGACAACGATTTTGCCTAAAAAGTTTGGACCAGATGGTCCTTGATGTCCCCTTCCAACCTGGTATTCTGCAATTCTAAGATTCTTCTGTTTCCCCAGTAACTTTTCACTTCTTTTATTCTCTGTCAAGGGTTAAGCAAATCATTCTTCAAGACCATATCATCCATCTCTTCCATTTACTTTAGACTGTAATAGCATAGGATACATTCTAAACTTCAAGCTCGTAAAGAACTAATTAAATAGAACTAATCATGCTTAGATTAAGCACCCAGCACTAGTTCTTAACATTTCTTTGCCTTCTTCAGATAAAAACACCACACTTCCTACTCCTCCCTGCCCCTTATTCATCACATATTTATCGTTGTGGATCAGTATGTGGACCAGTCAAGAGTATCTGACTTTCCACTGGATTTTTACTTAAAGTTTTCCTTACTTACGTGCATATTTTGTGGTGGCTTTATTATCCTGTTTTTTCTGTGTTCATCTATGCTCCAAAAGATGTTGAAAATCAATATATGAAAGTTTTCCTCATTATTGGTTTCTATTGATATACACAGATTTTCCAGACATCTAGTACTAGAATGTTTCAGAATGTCTGCCTATTTCAGGTCCCTGTGGTTTATGTACATGTCTGTACCAGTCTTAAAAAATTAGATTTGTCAGCAGAAATAGACACTTGAGTATATTAGCCACAGAAAGATGTGGGCAAATATTTCATGACTCAGTGATAGAGCTCCAGATGATCTATGTGTACTCCCATATATGAAGTAATTCTGCTGGGGACTCAAATATTTTGTATGAGTCTGATCAGAACTTTTTCTTTTTAAATTCAGCACCTCAGACCCAGAGCCAGACAGTCTGTCTCTAGTCCTACTATTTCAGAAATATTGATCCCATGGTGCCTTCATGTAATATAAAGATCTCAAAACACTAAAAAAGAGTAAATGTTGAAGTGAAGAAATCTAACGGAGAAAGCCAGTTTTGAGGACGAATAATATTTTTCTTGTAATTTTTTTTCCATATTGAGCTCCTAGATTCAATATGCATGTTACAATTTACTGTTCAAATGTTTTGGTTCCCCCTGCTATTACGCTTCTGTGGGTTATATGATGCTTTAAATAATGCTTCCTTGGGCATTATTTTTAAACATAAAAGCAAAATATTGGTAGGCTTTTATAATTGCTTTAGATGTACTTCATTACCGTTAGTCACTGCAAGTAATTTAAACACAGCTTTCAGTGGGCTTCATGAAGTTTAACTCTTGTTTATCTTTCTGTATATCTTCTGTGTACTCAAAATTACTGTTCTATGATCTAATTTGAATGAATACTCATGAATACTCAGTGACTGCTTTTTGTCATGTCGCTCCATTTGTACCATTACGTCTACTGTTTATCCTGTAAAGTCTCATTCATAAACGGTGTTCTGTCTGCCAATAGTACAATAAATTTGTGCATGAAAAAATATACATTCAGAGCTTGAGGAGACCTGCATGGAATGAAAGACCAAACCTAAGACAATTTTTTCTATATTTCTGAAAACAAGTTGGAATCCTAATGGTTATAAAAAGATTCAATGTTTGAAATCATATATATACTTAATTAAAAATATTTCAATTTTGAAACAGATTAATAGGAATAAAAGTAATTAGGTGGATGATGACCTTTAGAGCTATTTATTTCCAGTTATCCCACTTACTATAACTTCATAATTCATGTATTCTTGAGCCAGTAATTATCCAGCAGTCAGCAGCGTCCACTATGGTCACTATAGTAGTCTTCTCAATGTTCTTCACAATAGTTATACTTCTTGTCAACATAGAAGATTTCAAAATTATTACTGTTTAATATCTTCATTAATAACACAGTGAGATTGATGCAACTTCGGTAAGTTTGACAATGACACCAAGCTGTGTGTTGCAGTCAACACACTGGAGGGAAGTGATGGGATCCAGAGGCACCTAGACAGACTGGAGAGGTGGGGCAGTGCAAGCCTCATGTCCTACAAAGCAAAGTGCAAGGTCCTGCCCATTGACTGGGGCAATCTCAAATCATTCTCTGATTCTTTGATATATCCAAAATAAGGGATGCAGAATATTTTTCTAATATAAAGAAATTTTGGACATGATTTTTTTAAAAAGGAGTATGACAACCTTTTTCCACCAAGATGTTGAACTAAACCTAGAGTAAATATTGTGTTATGAACTTAGGATTCTTGACAGAGTTTAAGATATTTCTTTAGGAAAAAAGAGAGCTTAAACTTAGAGAGCTTTTAAATTGCTTACAATGATGTCTGTAAAAAAGTAGTTTTGTCCTTTGAATGCTCATTTTCAAGATTTTATTTCTGAGTAAATTTTTATTTCTTAGTGATTCAACATAGACACACATGTACATGCACACATATATATGCACACGCCCACACACACAGATAAACGCAAAAGCACAGGCATACACAGAGACAATTTTTCTCACTTATTTTTCTCACCCTAAGCGACCTCTGAACCTCAGTGAAGATATTATTTTGCTTGCAATGAAATCCACATTTTAAAATGAAGGATGAAATATTGTTGTAAAGATTATACAGAAAATTATTTTGATTATACATTTCTCTCTACTATATTTATATTGACTTTCAGTTACTGATTATAGCATCTTTAATTGCCCAGGTATATATGATCAGCCCGGGCCTCTGAGATTGCTGAATCACTTGCTCCTGGTAAGCCTCAGCAGGATGAGATTTCTGATTTCCTCCATTTTCTAGGTTATGCTTATTAAATGTGGCAAATGGAGCTGGAAAATTTTCTCTTACTCAAGAACAGACAGAAGCTTAATGCATTTAAAATTTGGTATTTGGGCTGGGGATGTGACAAGTGATATGAATTCAAAGATAGAATCCTGGCAAATAGTTTTGAGAATATTGGAGAGAAAAACTCTAAACAATAGAAAATAACCAAAAGTGTAGTAAGATAAGTAGTGCTGATGTTCTCCCCGTTTGGATTTGTTTTTTTTCTTTTTCCTTTGTTCTTTTTGTTTGCTCATATAATAATAGTTAAGTTTCTTTTTGTCCTGCCTCCCCCCACCCTCTTCAATATGGCTGAGTATGTTTCTTCTATTCTACTCAGCATTTATTTGGGATATACTTCCAAACAAGAAATGCAGCTTTACCTGAAATGGTTGACTCAGGTTACATCTGTGGTGGATTGGAATGTCATCTTCTAGTTACTCATACTGGCCATATCCATATTAGCAAGACCATGATCTAGTGGAAAATAGCCTGCAGAGCAGAACACTTCATACAGAGGAACAAATACCTTGTTGAGCAGGAGGTATATTTTAACAGGCTCTAGTCTTTTGCTGTGGACTGGTTGAATTATGGACAGAGAGTTCATGGAATTTTATCTGAAAAAATTCACACCCTTCAAGACTGCCCTGCAACATGAGCCACAATATAGCCAGTGGACACTTCAGACAAGCTAACAGAGATGAACATTTGTGGAATCTTCATACACACTCTTCCTTCTCTCTACTTTCCTTAACCCATAAGAAGTCCTGTTTGCCTTCAGTAATTACTGCATTAGACAAGTTGCAAACCATGGCCTTCCTCACACAGGAGAAAAGTCTGCATTAATATCTTCAGCAAACCTGGACAATGTGATGATGCAGTCTGCTATGTAAGTGTAACAGCTGTATTTAGTTTTTACTTTTCTTTTAGAAAATCAATAGTTATTATTGGACATCAGTTGGAATATTAGTGAAGAAATGTTATAAGTTATCCTGCTCCAGAGCATAAACTAATTGCCAGGTAGAGATTAATATGACATTTCCTCCACAGTTGCGTGTGACTGTGGAAGTTTCTGCAATGTTTTATGCCTTTCTTTGCACTGTTCAGTGTTTGCCGTTAGGGAGATATAGAGTTCTTCTGTTCTTTTTAAAATGTCTGGGATACTTAATATGATTCTTATGCAGTATTTGATTGGAAGCTCTGACAGCTGGAGAAAACTTTCCAGTTTGATTGGAACAGTAATAACAGATTCAAAAATAGACAAATTAAAATTTTTAAGCATTTAATTCAGATGCAATGCAAAATTGTCAAAAGATCACAGCAGTAAAAAGCTCTGAGACTTCACATCACACTGAAATGTAAGTCTATCTCTCTTCCATTTAAAAAATAATATTGACTGGCAGTTCTAGTGAAATACATGTTGTCTTCTCTCAGAAATGTCTGGAAGGATATAATGAATAGTGGGATGGTGGGAACTCATTTACATATTTCACTTAAATTTAGTTGATCATCTGAGGTGATATATTTCTAAGAGTTATGTGCATTTTGATTTTCTCTTATTAAAATAATAATAACAATAACAGAATTTTAATCATATTATTGCTGATGTTTTGCCTTTTACAATGAAATTCTACAGCTAGGAAAACACAGTTTTCTCTGACTTTAAAATTAATTCTGTTGTTTGTTGTAATTCATAAGGAGCTTTAGAAACACTGTTCAATTGTCAATTCATGTGCTAAAGCATGACTCACTAACCTATAAGAATTAATGTAACAGTGTGTTATTGTATTTTACACTGCTTTTTTCTTCATTTTTATTAACCAGTCTTTTCAATCCTACTCTTATCGATAACTCGGGAGTTTTAAGCAATGTGTTTCCTGGGTCTGTTGTGAACCATGGCTGGGGTTAACACAGCTATGTCTAAGAGGCTAGAAAGGTTAAAATCTTTCCTTTTGCAAAGGGGGTGAAAAATGTCAACTTCAGTAAACACTGAGCTTGGGTTGTCCTTATAGGTTTGAAAAAATAAAGGTAATTCTCATTTCACAGACATGTATAATATTCTCTTCTGAAACTATATCCTCATTTATAGTTTTTTATTCATATTTGACAAGATTTAAGTAGACATAAGTGGAATATATAGCAATATAGTAGTCTGTTTTAAAAGTCTTTAATAATAATCATAATAATCATCATCCTCTTTAACCAGAAATGCTATAATAAAGTCCTTACTATTATAAAGCTTAATATATAGATATCCTTGAAGAAAGTGAATCTTACTTCCTAAAAAATATGATAGAATTGCAGATATTATTAATATCTTTTCAATGTATTCCATCACTAGTGCTTCACCTTTAAAGAACTCTGACATTGATATCTTCAACCAGGTAAGGGTGATTTCCTTAGAAGATAAAGTAGTTTAAAAAATAAAATATTTTTCATAATTTCTTAATAAGCTTGTGAGAAGTAGACACTTCCTGTTGAGGTTCAAGTGTCTTATATTTTAAATAATTCACTCACTTTTGAAATTAACAATCTTAATAATGATTTCTGCTTTCTTTAATCTTAATGTGATCTATCCAAGATAAGTTCTCAAAAAAATCAGGTGTTTTTAATACCAAAACAGTGGCTATTTTTCTGAGTTGATGTTATATTTCTTGTATAAATGTATTTTAACAGTAACTTCTAAAATTAAAGTATACTGAAGGTCCTGTGATTTTAAGAGCAGTGTATATTCAATAGAAAGCTTATGATTTAAGCAGATCCAGCTGATATTAATATAAATTCTATAGCATCGTGAAAACAGAGCAGAGAAAGGGGAATTCTATACAAGGGCACAGGACAGAGCAGATGCTACGCACACTGGAGGTGTTGGTCATTCCATCATTGTGGTGCAAAGGAATCTTCCATGTTGCAGGAACCTAAATATAGATACATAAAGTCTTGTAGTCCATCATGTAGAAGCAAGTTCATTTGCTGTGTTATAGAAAGGCTTTTGACCCAGGGAGGGAAGGCAAACAGTGGAAGCACTCAGAGGGCTCCTGGGATTAGAAATACGGGTAGGGAGTCTTTGATAAAGGAGCTATGATTTTAAAGGACAGTGAAAGCAATATGTGTAGGTCAGACTGAGCACAAGAGGTACTCTATTTATGACTTAGATCTGTCAATGCTTAATGAAAATAGATTCTGAACTAACAAAGATCGTAGGTATGTGATTTTTATAGATGTCTCATGCTTGCTTTGTCTGAACAGCCATAATTAATCTCTGATAAAGAGGCAATATTTCTAAAAAAAATGTGGCAAGAAGTTTTAACCGATAAATGTGGTTTCTTACCAGAGCCTATAACTTTAGGCTCAGCCACTGATTAATATGAATCCGCTGTTTCAGAAAACAGGTCATAACTCATATTTTTAATTTGAGGGGATAAACTTACTGTTCTTTTTGATAAGGACTATCATTCCTGTTTATTTTGAAAAATTTAAAATTGCCATGTTTCTGACATATATTTCATCATTCTTCTGATGGAAATACATTCAGAAATTTGGTTCTTATTCCCAGTCAAAATATATTCATAGTTAGTATATATCTATTTAATTCTGTATCAGCAGATTTGTCTTAAAAACCTCTTCTGGTCTGCAGTTGGCCTCCAATGTATTTATAGGCTGCATTTCTTAACATTTTTTTCCTAGACTAAACAGATAGGCTAGACTGATCTTTGCTTAATGCTATATTCTTTCCCCTAACAACTCTGCAGATATTTTATGAAACTTTTTCTGGTTTCAATTTCTTTCTTGAACACTGGTGTCTAGAGTTATTATCAGGCAAGTCTGACATGGATGAGGTTCAGTGTCACAGATATGTCCATAGAAGTACCTCTGTTTTTCTATGGCAACATCACATTTTGATGTGGTATAAAGCACTAGTACATCCAAAGGTCACTACTTTGTAAGGCTGAGGTTAGCAATCTGCTTTGCCAATATTTCCCATTTTATTTGTCTTCATGGTCCTTCTCAAACTCCGCAAAGTTCCAGAAAGTTTAGCGATTCTGTAGTGGTTTAAGTCCAGTCAGCCATGTAGCTCTCTCGCTCACTCCCTCCTCCTTCCTCCTCCTGCTCCCGGAGGGATGGGGAGGAGAATGGAAAGAATGTAACTCCCATGGGTTGAGATAAGAACAGTCCAGTAACTAAGGGATAACACAAACCACTGCTGCTACCCCCAATAATAATAATGATAAAGGAAATGACAAGGGAAGAGAATTCAATCACTCACGACCCACTGACCGATACTCAGCTGTACTCAGCAGTGATCTAACCATTCCGGGCAACTGCCCCCAGTATATAGTGGGCATGACGTGCGGTGGCATGGAATACCTCTTTGGTCAGTTTGGGTCAGGTGTCCTGTCTCTTGCTTCCTCCTGGCTTCCCCTCCTCCCTAGCAGAGCATGAGGCTCAGAAAGTCCTTGGTCAGACTAAGCATTCTAAGCAGCAGCTAAAAAACTTGGTGTTATCAGCGTTGTTCCTGGGCCGAAAGTCAAAAACACAGCACTGTACCAGCTACTAAGGAGAAAAATGACTGCTACTGCTGAATCTGGGACAGATTCCTACGTTAATCTACTGTTAGCATCATTAATGGTGTTCATGTGGTTCCACATCAATTGCTCTAAGCCTGGAGTGATTAAATATCCTTTTGTTTAGAAAATCCTGACAGGCACCTTATTGCAGGAGAAACAGAGAAAGATGGTTATTCTTGGTTAAAGCGAATTCAATTATTTTTTTCTTACATCCTTGCTGCTATTTCTTCTATTCTGCAGCAATTTTGTATCTTTATTTTTACATATATGTACTTTTTTCTTTCATTAATCTTACTGGCTTTCTTTCAGTCTTAATGTCATCCACTTTTTTTCTAAACTGAAACCAAGTTTTTGCATTTTTTATTTTTTATAGTAAGTTATGCATTCCTTCATGCTACATAGCAGTCACAATTTTTTATTTTGTTCTTGTCTATATGAAGAACTTACTGTGAATCTTAAAACACACCTTGAAAAGGTTCTCCTTTGCTTCACTTCTTGGAATTCTTATTTTGTTTCTTGACCTTAAATGGCTGTTTTAATTTCCAAGGAGTTTGGAAAACTCTGCTTAATTACAAATATCTAGTTGAAATTCAGGTCAGAGTGTCTTCTGATGTGTTTTTTTTTCTTTAGTGTAACAAGACTGCTAACAGTGTTAGCACCCACCGCTTAAAAAACTCCAAAGGGTGAACTTTTTCAAAATATTACATATATATGTTCAAATTATAAATTATTTTTTGAGATGTTACAAAATACACATTATAACGTGGCAATGTAAGGGCATAATGCAAAGTACATTATGGTTCTAACTTTCTATTTTAGGTCTCAGAATGACTTTAAAAAAAAATCTATGAAGTTTTTATAACACCAAGTCTTAAAAATCCCCAAACTTTAAAATCATGGTGTAACAGCTGTAGATTTTTATTGGTAAAACCTTTAATAGAATATTCTTGAAGTTTATTCTGAATCACAAAGTAATTAACTTTCAACGTATAATCAAACCACTAATTATTAATAACTCTACACATTCTTGAAAGTCTCCCAGAAATACAGGTGTGCTGTGAAATTTAAGAATGATACCAGGGATATAAAATGAGGCTTTAGAAACAAAACATTCTAATAGAATCTGTCACATTGAGAAAAGACGTTTTTCATAGTTCCAAGAAGGTGAATTGTTTCACTTTCAAACACCGTAAAAGTGCATTCTGTCTTGCCACTTCTGATTTAATTTGTTAGCAGTTATCATGATCTTTGAACAAAGTTCTGCATGATTTCAAAACAAAGTTTCAATTTCACACAGTGATACATAAGAATATTTTTTTAAGATGATGTGAGTATGAAATGTTAAAATAGTTATTGCATAGGATGATTTATTCTGTGAATTTCATGAAATGAGGGACACTGTTGAAAAAAATAATATACCCATATAACATAAAACTACATCAGAACATATATATTTGAGCAGCCAAGTTTATAACTTATAGAAACATAGAATCACAAAATGGTTTGGGTTGGAAGGAACCTGAAAGCTCATCCAGTTCCAACCGCTGCCACAAGCAGGGACACCTCCCACTAGACCAGGTTGCTTCAAGCCCTGTCCAGCCTGGCCTTGAGCACTGCCAGGGATGGGGCAGCCACAACCTCTGTGGGCAAGCTGTGCCAGGGCCTCACCACCCTCACAGGGAAGAACTTCTGCCTAAGATCTCATCTCAGTCTCCCCTCTGTCAGGTTAAAGCCATTCCCCCTTGTCCTGTCCCTACAGGCCCTCGTCAAAA
Source organism: Ara ararauna (assembly GCA_028858755.1). Classification (NCBI taxonomy): domain Eukaryota; kingdom Metazoa; phylum Chordata; class Aves; order Psittaciformes; family Psittacidae; genus Ara; species Ara ararauna. Next base: position 63,668,387 of record CM054410.1, read on the forward strand.
GTCTCTTCTTCTTCTTTCTCATAAGCCTTCTTTACATGTTGAAAGGCTGAAATTAGATATTCTCAGACCCTTCTTTTCTCCAGGCTGAACAACCGAATTCTCCTAGCCTTTCCTCACAGGAGAAGTATTCCATTCCTCTGATGGTTTTTGTGGCCATCCTCTGGACCCCCGCTAACAGGTCTGTATATTTCTTGTGTTGGGGACCCCAGGGCTCTATACAGTACCCCAGACAGGGTCTCACAAGAACAGTGAGAAGGAATCACCTCCCTCACCCTGCTGACCACACTTCTTTGTATGCAGCCCAGGATATAACTGGTTTTCTGGCCTGCAAGAGCACTTGTTGATATTTAACTTGACTTACCTTCACATTGCTTAATATGAATATCTTTTAATTAATATTCTGAGGAGATCAATTAAAATATCACTTTACTGTGAGACCTGTTTGGTTTTCATAAGCTAGCATCGCTTATTTACAGTATTGTATGAAAGAAATTAATAGATAAAGATATCATAGATCTTACAGTGACCATATCAACTAGCACATTTTTCATACTAAGTAAAAAGGTGAATTTCATGCCACACTCCAGTAACTTTACTAATGAGCTGTAGGTTATGTCCAAGATTATTTTGCTTTAATGCTGACTGCTTATCTAAAAATATCTCTGCAGATGTAAATTGGAGAGAAAGGGACTTTCTCTTGAGGTTAAGTTCTCTGGAACAACAGACATTGATGTAATAGGTATCTTCAACAACTGGAAGAGAACTTGTTTTCCACAAATCACTACATTTTATGGGCAGCAGCTACCAACAGATGTTAGACCTTCCCTTAAAGCTGTGGAAAACACTGTCTTAGTAACTTACACATTAGATTAGACCATGACCATCTCAACGGCAATGTTACTTCCTGGATGTACACTCAGGGTCATAATGAACTTCACCAGTGTCATTCTGCCTGTGAATGGTCTAATAGCCATTGCATGCCACTACTTTCCCTGTGACAAAATTTCTGGTAATGTTATGGATTTACTCAGCCTATTCTTGAGGTTTCTGTGTCTTTTAAGAGGGGAATGGTGTTCAAGTATAGTTTGCAAGGCATCTTGGTAACATTGTTGATTCGCCACCTATTTTACCCAAGTAATTGCAAGAGATAAGATTTAATGCCTCGTCTCATGACTAATCTGATAATTCTTTCTTTATGTGTGGACTTTCCTAAGGAATTGTAGATTCATTAGATATTACTTTATTGCCAAATTTTTGCTGGCTGCTTATTTTTCTGTTCACTGAAAAATATTATTTCAGGACTAGATTAGTTATAGATTCTGTTTTCTGGGAATTTGAATCTACAATGGAATAAAGAAGGAAAATCAAGTTTAACACTAACGTGTATGTAGGTCGTGATCTGTAATAGTACCCTCAAATTATCACATCCAAATTAAAAAAAACGTGAGCTGTGTTCATGTAACAAATTAATGGGGTATATTTTAGCTGGATGTAAACAACCATTTAAGAGTGGAGACATTTTCTAATGTCTTACTTAAAATATGTGTTTCTTCACACTTGTGGAAACAAATGCTACTAGTGTAAATACTTATGAGAGACTGGTCTGAAATCAGACTCCACTGTCCATTGTCTCAAAGATTGGTCTGAGAAGCTGAAATGGAAATCCACCTATCTTTTTTGTGAGAGATGGATGGGAGGAGTTGACATAAGACTCCAATACCCATTGCCTGGGAGAACTGAATTAGGACTCCCCCATCCATTGCCTGAGGGATGAGTGGGAAAGAGCTGAGATAAGACTCTTCTGTCCATTACCTCCAGGACTGGTGTGAGAAATTGCTTCCATTATCCCAAAAATTGCTGCAGACACCTGTGTATGTGCAGACACCTGCAGTTGGCAGCAAGACCAGGGAAACCCACCCATCAGGAGCAGGATAAGTGACATGAAGAACATAGGTACTCCCCCCAGCTCACAATAAAAGGGGGAGTAAAACATCACATTCAAGGTGACTCCAGAAGGATGCCTCCACAAGGACACCCAGCACTGAAGGACTCTTGGGGGATACTCTGCTCTGATACTACGAGACTATGAACCCTGAAGAACTCCCACCACCAATGATGATGACATGGGGGCACCGCTGGATCCACACTGGTGACTCTCTCTCTCACTCTCTGCATCATGAATCCTTGCTTCATTTTCTACCTTTTTTCCAATCTGTCCTATCGCTATCCCCTTTATTACAATAATTTCCCTTTTTTATAATAACTGTCTTTTTGTAATTTGTAATAAACAAACTGTCTGATTATGGTACTTGACCTCGATTGTGTCTTAATCTCACACTTGGGATCACGAAGTGAAACAGGGTCTGGCACTGGGGTTTTCTTCAATCAGACCTTGACAATACTGTATTATTCGGGATCATCAGTTATTAAACTATAATGCTATTACAATTAAAACAGAATTTTGGTTTTAGATCTGGATGAAATTTTAATAACTGAAAAGTTACTGTTTCTCCCAATAATAAGAAATGATGCTTGCACGCTTTGATAGTCGCAAAGACTGTTCGTGTCAGCTGCCTCTACTGAACCAGTGATAAATCCCAAATGTTTAGATGATTATCTTACCTGATTTCAGATAAATTTGTTTCTACTATAACTTACATGTGTTCACAATGGAATTAGTCTAAAAGTGGGACAAGTTGACTGTCAAGAATCTTATGCCTGTTATCTTCTTTAGAGCAGTTTAGTCTTCTGCATACATTTATGAAAAATACTCTGTCTCCTAAACAAAACTCCTGTTTCGGATGGATGGTTAAAGCTGCTGCTTACCTTAAACATATAATACCATTCAAGACTTGTAAAGAATTGGTGGTTTTTTGCTTGAGGTTTAAATAACTGACAACCACACCACATTTCCTGCTCATTTCAGTTTTACAGAGGAAAATAAAATATGTTTCCCCCCTTTTCTCTGTGTAAAATGCATAATCTGTGTGAAATGTCTAATATTTTCTTGCGTATGTGTGCTGTACAAACTACAGGCTATATTTTTCATGTCATTCTTCAAAACAAAACATGTTATTCTACATATATTTATCCACTGCTTGGTATGGAAGAGGAAAAATAAACATTATTTGTCACTCAAAACTATTCCATTCAAGAGTAGGTGTAACCTTTGCTTCACTTTTCAAATACAATTTTAAATTCATACCAATTCTGTAATGGTAAGTATTTTAAAATGCACTCTTTTATTGGTTTTATTTCAGTCTATCTAAGTTCTATTGCAATGAAGCTAAGGAAGATGAATATTTGATATATTCATTATTTTTTTTAAATAATTTATATAAATCAGAAGTTTCAAGAACCTTTCCTTCCATGAGAAAATGACTCTTAACTAGAAGTTTGCCTGATTCCTTCTACTTTCAATATTTCTGAATGTATGCTTACATATGTGCTGAGTATTTACACCTTTAAATACTTATTCTTTATTTAGTTTATATATGAGTAAAAATGTGATATGTTTGGCTATCAAAAAGGTTTCCTTTTGTTGAAACTGATAGGATTTCAAACTGCTCTTTAGGACCATGGCAAGGATGTAATGCATGGTGACTATTGTAACAGCACACAGGTGAGTGGTCCTTATAGTAGAAAATTGAGATTCATATCCCTGCTCTGTGAGTCTTTAACTGGGATAAGATCAACAGGATTACTGGAGAACAGGTTGGTTTGGCATGTCTCATAACATAATCCAGTTTCACAAAGATGCAGAGGTCTAAGGCATCCCAACCAAAACATGAATGGAAACCTCCATCTCAGTTAAGCATCTAGGCACTGAACCATCTGAACCATTTTTAATGGGAAGCCTTGTTTTTTTGGTAAGAAGTCCAACCTTTTCAAAATATTTTGGTCTGTTCCAATCATCAATTGAAATCTTCACATGGAAACCTATGAAGTCTGAATGCTTCCTTGGCAGCTGTTACACTAAATCTGTTTAGCCCAGAGCGCAGAATATTTTGAATTGTGTTAGGATTAGACGGCATATCTTTTAAAGCTGCTGTGAGCAAATAAACTCTCCTGCTGACAAGGATAAGATAATTGCGTTCAGTAACACTACTCTTATTATTCTCATGCATTTTACCAGTGCTTTCTCTGAAATGTTAAGTGAATTGAGAAATAGGAATAGGAACTGTGTTCAAAGAATATGTGGCTGGATTCTAGATAGATAAGATATGGTCTATTCCTGATGATTTGTATACAAGCACATTAGACCATAACTGCACAAGTATAATAATATTGACTCAAGTAGTTCATTTCAGCAGCAGCAGCAGCAGCAGCAACAATGGTTTGTGACAAATAAAGTACCTGAAGGACAAGCAGTCTCTTTCACTCATATTGTGCATGAGTGGACTGACTGTTGTAAATGTTTCCATAATCTAACCATAACTTCAGCTGTGCAGCCATGTCCTGATGGCCAAATGCAGCTTGCATTTAGGTTCTTACCCTCAATCTTTCAAGTAATTCCTATTTATCTAGGAAGATTGGTTAAAGATATGTCTTTTTCCTGGGTGCTTAACTAACATGCATTTTTAAAAGCTCCTAATTCTACCACTTCTTAGCAAAAGATGTTATGTTGTGATGAAGAACAAAAGCTCAGGTAGGCTGATTCATGCTCCACTGAAGTCTATGTGAGTTAGTCCCTCTGAATGTATTTATCTGTGACAAGTATTTAAAGAGTTTAAAAAATGCTTAATTGCATCAGGAATCAGAAAATAAGCTAAAATTAAAGATTTTGCCAGGTTCCTACATGCTTGTAAAAGTTTTGTGTCTTATAACCTGCTTTACAATTCCTAAGAAGTCTGTTTAAAATGAGCAAATTAAATTTAGGCTATCCCAATGTTAGGTTAATGGTGTAATCGCTAACTGTTTTTCCCTAACTGCACTTTGTAATTTTGTTATTTTTGAATTATTGCATATGTAATTTACTGAACAATTAAGACATACATATAGTGGTTTCATTAGGTAAGTTTCCTTCAAAAAATACGTTTTTTCAATAATGAACAAAGCTCATAGCCTTATATATTATTTTTGTGCTCAAAGTTTAATATGCTATTACTTATTTTCCAACTATGGTTTTAGCTGGTTTCTTAATTTATCACTTTAAAATTACATTTTGAAGTTCCTGGGGAAAATTCCACAGGTTTGGACTGTTACAGATCAAGAAGGCTAAATGCTATGGGTGCATATTGAAGATATATGCCAAACTTGTATTCCCAGACATAAGATTAGACTAAGTTTATGACCAGATGATGGAACAGTAGGTTTACCCAGACAGGTGTAGGTAGATGTGAAAAACGAAAAGAGTTAGGAAGATACCAAGAAGCAGGTGTTAGTCCTTGAGACAAAACAGTGTGCCATATGGTTCCCAGACAGGATTTGGCTGATACCATGTCAGATCTGAGCGTTGGCTGAAGTTATTCAGTCATACTGCAGCTCATAGACATTCCTTCATGCTTCTGTGATTCTGTTCTTTTTCTACGTGACAAGTGCTTAACCTATGCTAACTATATCCATCCAAACATTAAACAGCTTGTTTTGAGAACATGTGTTTTTACAGTAATTTCTTTTTAATCGTCAAGTCTGTTAACTTTTTTTGCAAGAGTCTTGACAGAGATGCCAGCTTCTGCAAGATCTGATGTTAAATAACATGTGACTCAGTGCTTCAAAATCCAGACATCTTTATATTTTTTTTCTTGGATAATAGAGCAGAACTTTGCTGTTCATTCTGTTCTTTCTATTTGAATTTGGGTGCTTCAATGGTAATAAGCGTTAGCTAATTAACTGTGGCTGTCCTGCTGGGAGTGCTGTTTTTGAGGTAACATCCCAGCACAGCTTTAACATATACAAATAAGCTTCGGCAGCTATCTCTAAATATCTGGCAGAGGATCAAGAAAACTGGCAGGACAGAATACAAAAAATGCAGACTACTATCTTAATGTCGATGGCAATAATAATTATTGTAATTTTATAAACATTTATAAACAGAAAACTATTTAACATGATATCTTTATCCTGTTAATTATTTGAAAGAATTTCATCCATATATACATTGTCTGATTTGCTTGATTTCATATAGCACAAACCATATATACCGTGTTACCTTCCAACTTATGTCTTATTCGAGAAGTGACAAGGAAGTTGTGAGGCTGAAATTTTGGTTCAAGACAGACTTTTCTCTGTGCATTAAAAAAAAAAAAAAAAGGAAAAAGTATATTGGTGACCAAGGACAATTTTCAAATTCTCATAGAACTACATATTCCTTAATATTGTTCTGAAACCCTAATTGTAGTGGACTAGAAGTAGTTATGGCTTTCCTTGGTGTAGAACACTTCTTTTTCAGGTTGGTACAATGGCATCCACTGACACAATCCAGAACTGGTGAGAGAGGAGGAGTTATCTCCAGAAAAGTGTGTATAGTTGTAGGGGAACAAGTTTCAGAAAAATATTCAGAAATCCCATTTTGAAAACTAAAGTCATCCCAGGACTAAAATGATAAATTTATGGTATTAAGTTCTTAAAGTGAAAAAAAAAAAAAAATTTTAACAGAGACTCTGCTTTCATTAAATAATTCAAAGTATACTGATTCAAACATTTATCATTAGCCACAAAACCTTGCAAATAATATATTGAGTCCCCTTAGTCTTCTAGTCACATAATATCTTCATCATGTGGACAAAAAAGGCTTTTTAAAGGCATTTTAAAAATCTTTAACTTTTTAATTAAAACTATAAAGTTATGATGTAATTACTGTAAGGGTGGTGAGCACTGGAATGGGTTGCCCAGGGAAGTTGTGAATGCTCCATCGCTGGCGGTGTTCAAGGCTGGATTGGACATATCCTTGTGTGGCATGGTTTAGTGGGAGGTGTCCCTGCCCCTGGCAGGGGGGTTTGGAAATAGATGATCTTAAGGTCCTTTCCAACCCTAACTGTTCTATGATTCTATGATTCTAAACAAAGTTCTTAAGCAAAGGATATAAATGCATATAAAATTATCCATGTAACAAGTGATCTGCAATTAATGACTGGTGTAAAAGTGAAATCAAAAGCAGATTAAATTTTGACAAAAACTTTAAAAGGCATTTAAATTAGACTTGTTAATTGGCAAACACAATCAATAATAGTTATGAAATCAAATCGAATCAAATTCAATACTCTATTGCTTCATAACTAGAGGTAGTGTTATACTTGAAATTTCAACCATGAAGTTCTGGTCATTTTATTTTTCTCCTCTTTGCATGCACATGTGCCAACATGGAGTACAATTCTCCATCTTAACTGAAGCTTTCACTAAAGCTTGATAATAATAATAAAAATATTAAAATCACATAATCTAGAAAAATATTTTATCACACAAGAATAATTAAAATTTTACTAGTGCCATCTGCAATTCTGTATTTTAAAAGCTTAAGGGGTGCTGCCAATAAAATTATCATAAGGGGTCCAGTTTTGTTAGTCACCTGCATGGGTCTCCAACTTTTGTTGTCTCAGATACAGGTCCAAAACTGAAATGAAGATATTAACAGAAGAAAAGAAACTTATAAGAAAAAAAATTATAAGAAAATTGCAGACCTAGTACCATCTTATTTTAACGATTCATGATGCTCTACATTTTCAAATAGTCAAGAAAAGATACCAAATTAATATTGTATAAAAAGAGAAGCTACCTTGCAAGCAGTAGTGACTCTATTAAGCATTATCTGTGCAATTCATAATTGCAAGACTGCATCTGATCATGATTTTGCATTTTTCAAAGCTTGTGACAGCAGATAAGGTAGATTTCAGTTCTTAGAGCGTTGAGTCAGTGAAACATTTATATGAACATTTATATGAGCATTGAATTAAGATTACCCCAGATGTATAAAGTTATTATTTAAATCAAAGAATTGTTATTTTCATTTCAATCCAATTCATTTATGAAGTAAAGCTGACATAGAGATGAATTTGCCTCAGTATGTGGACAACAATATATGTTCTGTGACTGCGCAACCAATAATCACAAGAAATGTTGTTTCTTTTAATATTTAAAATCATCTTTTCTCAGTCTTAGTAGCTGGGTATCAGATAGGTCATCTCTCAATTGTTTGAATACCTGAGACAGTTTTTCTATTGCTGAAATGATGGAAGGGGTGAGATTGTCTTCAAATTCTCAGAGTTGACAAATCATTTCATCCACTGTAGGTGGTGGTATGTCATTCCAGGTTATTGCTGCCAAAGAATGGGCATATGATGACAGTGCATTCTGTGCAAATTTCCACCATATAGGTCATGTACATTCGACTTCATCTGGATCTATGGGTCCATTCCCGGCATCCAGCCTGTGACAGATCATTTCTACAATGGCTGATTCCCTCAGAGACTGAATGCCTCTCTCTAGAGTAGTCCACTTGGCCAAACAACTCATAACATCATCTTTGTAGGGAAATATTTCTTTCACAGTTGCCAACAGCTGCCTCCAATGGCTGAGGGACTGTTTTCTTCTGCAATTGCTTTGTCAGTTCCCCCTTCCCTAGCAAGTGAATCAACTGTTTGGCTTCCTTACCTTCTAGCTCGTGACCATCTGCTCCATTGTCCCAGCATCAGAGCAACCTGGTAATGATGTGCTCCCCTGGCTGACAGGTAAAATCTTTTCACGTATTCCGTAGCTTGGTTGAGGTCCAGGGTCAAGAAGTCGCCTCTTCTTCCTCTTCTTCCTCTGATTCACATAATAATGACTCCTGATCAGATGCTGTCCCAGGTAGTAAGTGCATTGTTTCTTCATCTTCCTTCATCTTTCTTGCCTCTTTTTTGATTTTCCCCTTGCATACACTGGTAATAGATATTGGCACAAATTGGTCTTCTGGTTTAGCTGCAGTGATTATCACTGTGGTTGGAGTGGCTGCAGTATCTGTTGTCAGGGTTTGGGTAGCTGCTGTACTTGTCGCTTGGTTTGGTGTAGCTGCTGTGCTTGGAACTGGATTAGCTGTGTTGTCTGTTGTAGTCAGAGTTTGAGTAGCCGTTGTACTTGTCACTAGGGTTGGTGTAGTTGCTGGCTTGGGGATGGAGTGGCTGAGCTGTCTGTTGCGATTGAAGTTTGAGTAACTGCTGTACTTGTCTCTGGGCATGGTGTAGTTGCTCTGCTTAGAGTTGGAGTAGCTGCGTTATCTGTTGCCTTGCCATCAGATCCAGAGATATTTTTTCCCTTTGAAGGTGCTGGATAGTGTTGAATAGGGCTCTGTAAGCATAGGCCAAGCCCCAGCATGTCGCCATGATTTGTCCCTCTCTGGTATGACCAGGATGACAACACACCTCCTTTAAGTGTTTTACTAAGCTTTCTGGATTTTGCATTTGTTCATTGGTGAAGTTCCAAAGCACTGGAGGGGCCCACTGGCCTAGATATTTGCCCATACAATCCCACACACCCTGACACTCATGATTATCCAGCCTCAGGGAAAATCTCTTGGTCCTCCTATATCGTCGTCTAACCCTAGACAAGGCCCAAACCTGACTCTGCCTAACTCTCTAGATCAGATGAAATGGTCATGAGTAAAACACTCTGTACACGTGCCACCATGGTGATCCCCATCACAATCAGCAAGCAGGTCTCAAGGGTATCTAAAGGCCATTCAAAATCTTCAAAATTCTCAAACAATGCTGTAAACGGTCTGGTGGGGAGGCTGGGAACATAAAAGAATGTCTCCTTCACAGGCTGACAACCCAAGGAGGGGAAAAAAGACGTGTAATTGCTAAGCACTTCTATTATATATCCGCCAAAGTATAGAGGTGGTGACCATACTGGGAACGCAAGCCAGATCAGTTTCATGATCAAGGATTCCATTGTATTAGAAGTCATTACTGTAAAGTACAATGAGACAAGAACCTTAGCCCAAGCCCCCCAGCCAATAAACACTAACACAGCAAATACTGGCTGTAAGTAAGGTACAACATGCAGAAACTGTGAGATCAAGAGCAACAACTTTGAGAGCCAATAAATCAGCATTGTGACGAGCGACTATTAATCCTATACAATGAATGCTTATCACAGATACGATTAGACACACTCTGGTCAGATCTGTCTCTATCTCAACCCTTTGTATCCCACGTTGGTTACCACAAAGAACTGCTGTGGTTTAAGCCTAGCCAGCAACCCAGAACCACGCAGCTGCTCTCTCACCACCCCACCTCCCCCCCCCCCCCCCCCCCCCCGCTTCCTCCCACCACTCCTGGAGAGACAGGGAGGAGAATGGAGAGAATGTAACTCCCATGGGTTGAGATAAGAACAGTCCAGTAACTAAGGGATAACACAAAACCACTACTGCTACCACCAATAATAATTATAATAAGGTAAATAAGAAGGGAAGGGAATACAACTGCTCACAACCTGCCAACCGATACCCAGCCCGACTCAGCAGTGCTCTAGCACTTCCGGGTAACTACCCCCAGTTTATATGCTGGGCATGATGTGCTGTGTTATGAAATACCTCTTTGGTTAGTTTGGGTCAGGTGTCCTGTCTCTGCTTCCTCCTGGCTTCCCCTCCTCCCTGGCAGAGCATGAGACTCAGAAAGTCCTTGGTTATACTAAACATTCTAAGCAGCAGCTAAAAACATCGGTGTTATCAGTGCTGTTGGCAGGCCGAAAGTCGAAAACACTGCATGCAGGAGATCATGGACAGCACACGCAGATTAATATAATCAGGTGCTGGCAATTTATTGTAACACAAGTGTCACCTTTTATAGAAAGTTTCAAGCTACTAGAACATTCAGCAATATCTGATTGGTTAACGTCTCCTAGCTAAGCATTAGTAACAGGCTAATGATTGGTTAACTATAACAGCATATGTTCCAAGGTTGCGGTTATCAGCTTCTCTCTGCACACCCCGCCCGGCAGGCCTCTGTGCCAACCTCCTCAAACTTCTGCACGTACGTGTCCTCTAGTAACCTTCAGGCAAGGCCTCAAAGCCTTTGGTTCACTACTTCACTAATGTCAAGTAACTGCCTGGATTGCTCACGTGGCTGTTCTCAGCCAAATAACTCTCCACAAATCCCCCTTTTTGTTTTTGAGTAATCCAGACCTGGTTAACAGCACGAGATAACATGCCAATAATAGACTTACATAAACAACAAAGAACCAAAACAATAACAATCAACATTATTACAATTGTTAAACCTTGTTTGATTAATGCTCCTAGCCAACCACTAATCCCCCAACTTTGCAACAATCCTTGAAACCAGTCCCATTCTGAGCGCACTTGCAACTTTTGCACTCCATCTTTCAAAATTTGAATGCTCTTATGCATAGACTCAGAGTGATCAGAGAGATTCATACAACACATTCCCTCAAAATCTTCACAACCATGACCTTAGGCTAACAATAAGAAATCAATTGCTGCCCTATTCTGTAGAGTAGCATGTCTTATGCTGTCCACATCTAATAGAAGACTACTTAAGGCTTCAGAAGTAGCATTAGTTTGTTTTGCTAGCCAGCATCCTAGTTTATTTAAAGTGGCTAATGCTTGAGCAGTCCCGACTGAAGGGAAAATACTCGCAAATAATCACTCTGCTGTATTCCAAAATTCAAAGTGGTCATCACAGGAACTGGTAAAGGCATGTGCACTTCTTTTTTCACGGTGATTATATTTATGTCAGATTTGTAAAATTTGTGATTGATTGGGCATCAATAGCGTTAATTGTCCTAGGCTACGTGGTCCTCCCTTTATATGAGAAGGAATTCCAGGCCATGCACAATCTCCACAGATTAGAAAATGACCATTAGGTAAGTTAATGGGCTGGTTGATGGCATTAGAAATGTTACAAGAGGTATAATTACACCAAAAACTATGGTTATTATATATTGGCAGGGAGGTAGTAACCCACCATGCTTGTGATTGATTTTGCCCAGTATAATTAAAATATAAACAATAATCCATTTTTATAGATCCGAATAATTCCAGTTCCTGTGGCTCCAAAGAACTCTTTGGAAGATATACCTTTCCTGTGTCTTTCACAATGGCCTGCTGGGCCTTTGGAATAGGACAATTATCTATAGGTACACCCACCAAACAAGTAGTGAATGGGTTTTCTGGAGATGATGTCACTAGACACAGAGAATCTTGACCTGGAACGTTTGCTAACGTAACCATACATTAGTCTTTGGTTGCTTTGGGATCCATGCTTCTCCAATGGCTAGAGTCCACATAATGATTATTAAGGGGGTTGTTCTGATGGATCCACATGTTCTTTCCACGGATTGATCCATCGTGCAGGCACCCATCAAAGGCCTTCACTTGTAAGCAAACACATATATCCTCTGCCAGTCATTTTTACTCAGCTGGTCCCTTCCATTCTCCCGATTTTAGATCTTTATATTGTACCAAGATTTTTTCATTATTTTTATCAATACCAGATTTTAATACGTTACCATGAGTTATCATTGGTGGATCATCCCTGTCACCTGCCAACAGTAGATAATTCAACACGTATAACACCTTGGCTAAGCGTTCACCCAGCCTTGACCAATTTCCCTCTCTTTCTGTTTTAGAAGGAGGGATTTGAGGGTTTGATGAGCACGCTCAATGATAGCTTGACCAGTAGGGGAATGTGGAATCCCTGTAATGTGTTGGATTCCCCATTTTTGACAAAACATATTAAAAGAATGTGAGATATATGCAGGTCCGTTATCAGTTTTAATTTTTAGAGGTATCTCTAAGACTGCAAAACACCCATATAGATGTTTAATGACATGTTTGGTAGTTTCTCCAGTTTGTACGGTAGACCATATTACCATAGAATAAGTATCTACGGTGACTTGGACGTATTTAAGTCGGCCAAATTCTGAAATGTGAGTGATATCCATCTGCCATAGTTGAAGAGGTTGAAGGCCTCTGGGATTGACACCAAGGCCAAGGCCTAAGCCAATTTGTTGACATGATGGGCAAGATTTTATGATGCTTTGTGCATCACTAAGAGGAATTTTAAATTGTCTGGTCAACATTTTTGCTGATTGATGGAAAAAATCATGAAAGAGTCGTGCTTGTTCAAAAATATTGATTTGCGGTCCCTCCCATGCCAGCACAACAAGGTGATCAGCCCTGTTATTGCCAATAACAAAGCCAACATTAATTTGATGGCTGCAGATATGTGTAACGAAATAGGGTTCTGAACGAGAATTCAAGGTTTGTAATAACTGCTGTAAAAGGGTAAACAAAAGTGTATTAGTAATTTCTCACAATAGAGTGTTCAATACGTTTGACAACACCAACAACATAAAGAGAGTCTGATACAATATTGAGAGGTTGATCCATCCAATGTTGCAAGGTCCATAATACTGCTTTGAGTTCCAAAGTTTGAAGAGAATTTAGTGGATCAGCAAGAATGAAATGTTTGGTCCATTGTCCGTCACTGTGCCATGTTGCTACTGCTTGTCTGGATTTTTTGCCAGCATCAGTAAAGACTGTTGGACCTGTAGCAGGCGTCTCAGAAAGCTTTGATACATCAACAAATTCTTGATCAGATAGAATATTCAAAAATTTGGGTGCAGGATAGTTGTTAGTGATTTGTCCAGGAAAATTAGTAATTGCAGATTGCATTTCAAATGATGTCTGAAATAGCCATTCTAAAAATTCCTGTACTACTGGCAAAAATATAGCTTGAGGTTCCTGTCCACTGATTTCTAACATGCGTTTCCTACCCTTGATAATCAACTAAGCAAACAATTCAGCTCTTGTTAGAATGGTCTTTTTAGGCTGAAATGGTAGAAATATCCTTTCTAAAATGTGTAGTGGGTTGTTGAAATCTGAGTCAAGCCATTGTATGATAATTGCAAGAGGGTGGTTACGAGATTTTCCTGAATTAATCAACATAAGCATAATAGGATGGTCTGAAATAACACGATTTGTGTGAGTTTGTGTCGATTTTTGTGATATGTGTTGGAGTGGCTGAGTTTGTTCTGTATTTAATTGTCTTTTAGTGTTAGCTGATAAGTATGTTCCTAAGAGTTTTAATAGAGGTGTTAAATCATCATTGGTGATTCCACACAGGGTCCTTACCCATTGGATGTCACCAACCAGTTTCTGAACATCTGTTAAGATTTTAATGTTTTTATTAAGTTGTATTTTTTGGGGGCGCACTGTCCCTGTAGTTATGGTCCAGCCTAAAAAGTGCTGTGGTGGTTGTTGCTGGATTTTCTCTGTTGCAATTTTTAGCCCTCCTTGTTCAAGTGTAGTTGTTATTTCAGGTAGTAATGTTTGATTGTCCAAAGAATCTCCAGGTATTAATATATCATCCATATAATGATATATCAATAGATCAGGAAATTTTTGTCAAATTGGTTGTAGCGCCCATGCTACAAACATCTGACACATAGTTAGTGAATTTTTCATACCTTGAGGCAAAACAACCCAATGGTAACGTTTTGTAGGTTCAGCCTTATTTATCGAAGTGCACAGAAAAGGCGAATTTTTCTGTGTCCTCTGGGTGTAGTGGAATGGTAAAGAAACAATCTTTTAAATCAATGATGGATAGGTCCCAAGTTTGGGGCAGCATGACTGGAGATGGTAGTCCCGGTTGCAATGCTCCCATATCATGCATAACATCATTAATTGCATGCAAATCATGTAGCAATCGCCACTTCCCGCTCTTTTTTAGGATAGTAAATATGGGAGTATTCGAAGGACTAGTGGATGCTACAATGTGCCCTGCTTTAAGTTGTTCATGTACAAGTTCCTGAATTTTATGTAGCCAATCTTGTTTTAGCGGCCATTGATCAACCCAGACAGGTTTTTCAGTTATCCAAGAAAGTTTTAAGATCGGCTTTGCATCAATGGCCTCTCCCAAAAAGGCTGAGTTATCAACTGAGCTCCCATTTGACTCAATAAATCTCAGCCTATTAAGGCAATTGGTACCTGGAGGACATATGGTCGTGTAGATATAACTGTCCCATTATGAAATTTGAAAGTCAGTAAATACTGACTGATTTTTGTGGTTTGAATTCCTCCAATACTACATATTCTGGTTTGTGCATTGGCAAGTGGCCATGTGGTGGGCCAATGGCATGCAGGTAAAATAGTTATATCTGCTCCTGTATCTATTAATATTTTTAAATTGTTTCTCCTGATTGATTGATAATTTTGACTGGTTCTTCTGGCTTGTGTTTTTGGATATCTAGTGTGAGCATGACATTTGGGATTCCGGTGGAGCTAAACCCGTTGTCTCCTCATATGGTAGTACTGGGGTGTGGCACCTTGGCAAGAAATGGAACTAACTGAGCAATTTTGCTGCCAGCCGGAATTGAGACAGGTGGTGTTAAGGTATAGACCATTATTCAAATTATACCTGTATAGTCCAAATCAATAAGTCCTGTTAAAACAATAATACCTTGGCATGAGGTTGATGATCAACCCAGTAATAATGCACTCAGTCCATAACCTAGAGGTCCTTTTAGAGTGGAATCAATAACTTTTACAGTTTGACCAGTTAGAGTGACCTCTATTGCTGTTGCCAGGTCCACTCCGGCACTCCCTGCAGTGGCGGAGCAGCAGCCGTCCAAGCACTCTGTTTCTGTCCCCGTATTTGTGTCATTGCGTGCAAAGAACTCGCGCTGTTTGAAGTTTCCCTTACGTCTGCATTCCTGGGTAATGTGGTTATTTTTCTGGCAAATATCACACCACATCTGTGTAGATTCATGACCATAACCCAATGGATTTTTAGGAGGTATGCAACATTGCGCTCTATAATGGCCAACTTGCCCACAGTTAAAACATTTCCTTTTTCCTTTGACATTTCTTTGTAGGATTTTTGTTTGAACTAAAGGGTGCACTATAGCTCCTACCGCCGCAGCAATGTATGCAGCTTTTTCTTGATCCAGCATTCTTTCAGCAGCCTCCAGCAATTGAGCCGCTGTGGCGCCTTTTAGTAAGGAACTCAGTGCCTGTCTGGTTTTCTCATTGGCATTTTCATATGCTAGCATGTCAAAGAATTTTACTTGGGAATTTTCATCAAGATTGGGGTATGATATTATGGCAGAATGTAGTCGATCAACAAACTTTGCAAAAGGTTCCATATTCCCCTGCTTTATATTAGTAAAGGAAGGTGAGACATGGGTAGGGTCTGGAACTGACTGAAATGCTTTAAATGCTAGCTCTTGTGATAATTATAAAACTTCTGTCTGGAATTGTGCTTTCCAATTTGTGCTAGCATAAGGACCAGTTTCCATTAACATTTGTGTTTGAACCCCATGTAGCGTGTCTGTAGCCTCATGGGGAGTAGCGGCAGCACTATCACATAACATTGACCATTTGTGATAGAAGTGTAGTTGCTGTGAGGGTGTCATTAACATGTTAACTATCATTTTAGTATCATACAGATAACACAGTTAACAGCTGTGACGCAAAAAGATGTTGCAAGACTGTCTGAGTATATGGAGATTTTAACCCATATTGATTGATTGCGTTTTTTGCCCCTTTTAACATTTTCCAATCCAATGCCTCCCACTGTCCCTTCCCTGTTTGGTCCAAAATAACCGGAAAGGCCATAGTATGGTAGGTGGAGATAAAATGGCCATCAACAATAGCGTCTTTTACAAATCCCTTCCATCTAGTTACTGGATCTCCCAATCCGCCTCCCCCATACTCGTTATGTTTCCCACTCCAGCCGTATTGGAATTTGTAGGAAAGGGGTTAGCAGTATAGCCAGGTGGGGAAAAAGTGGATATAGAGGGAAGTAAAGCGTTAGGAGCCTTAGCTGTTTGAGTTTGAGCTTCCAGTTTCTGGAGTCTAGAAATCAAATCTTGCAGGTCTGTCTTGTCCAAAGCGGTGTGGGCTTCCTCCTCTTCCTCAGGAGTAGAGGGTGGTGACAGCAGCAATGGTGGGTAAAGAGATTATGTAGGTGAAGGCCATGGTGGGGCGGATGATTTGGCTCCATTCTCGTCATCGGTCACAGTAGGAAGCAGTGATGGTGGCTCTTGTGGTGGTTTGGCTTTCGGGAGAGACAACCCCTTCTCTTTTCGAGGCGCTACTGGCACCTCTGACGAGATAGTGACAGTTCTCGATGTTAGTGGCAAAGGGATTTTTGGATTTTCAAAGAGTGGTTTTGATGTAGAGTCCGAACCATTCTCGGGTGTTAGTGCAGCAAAGGCGGAGGCAGCTGCAACGCGTTCACTTCTCATCTCTGCTAAGGTTTCATGAATAAGTTGCCACAGAGTTGCTACACGCATTGCTTCTTTGGAACCTTTGCTAATGTCTTCCCACATAGCTTGTCCCATGGCATCCCATGTCTTCACTGCAAATGCAGTGTCGACGTTTGGCAGTAAGTTTCTATCTTTAGCCCACAGCAATAGCTGTTTAAGCACGGCAGCGTCATAACAAATACCTCTCTTAGAAAGTATATGTTGGAGGAGTTTAACTACTGCCTCTTCTTCCTTTGAGAGTGTAGACCCCATCTCCTCCCCGACCGCTCACCTGATCAGGGTGAGATTCCATTCCATGGACGTCCTTTTTTAACTTCTTCTTGCCAGGTCAGCAAGGATCTTTGGTTGGCTTTCCTGCCACCCTCCTATACCAGCTATCTTTATTGCTCCTGGAAGCCACAACAAGAGGGTCCCTGTTCAGGTGCCAATTGCAGGAGATCATGGTCAGCACACGCAGATTAATATAATCAAATGCTGACAATTTATTGTAACACAAGTGTCGCCTTTTACAGAAAGTTTCAAGCTACTAGAACATTCGGCAATATCTGATTGGTTAACGTCTCCTAGCTAAGCATTAGTAACAGGCTAATGATTGGTTAACTATAACAGCATATGTTCCAAGGTCGTCGTTATCAGCTTCTCTCTGCACACCCCGCCCGGCAGCCCTCCGTGCCAACATTCTGCACGTACGTGTCCTCTAGTAACCTTCAGGCAAGGCCTCAAAGCCTTTGGTTCACCACTTCCCTAATGTCAA
The DNA here is from genome assembly GCA_028858755.1 of Ara ararauna. Classification (NCBI taxonomy): domain Eukaryota; kingdom Metazoa; phylum Chordata; class Aves; order Psittaciformes; family Psittacidae; genus Ara; species Ara ararauna. The sequence goes on from CM054410.1 coordinate 63,686,349, forward strand.
GTAACTGTCTGGATTGCTCACGTGGCTGTTCTCAGCCAAATAACTCTCCACAACAGCACTGCACCAGCTATTAAGAAGGAGAAAAATGACAGCTACTGCTGAACCCAGGATATCTACAAAGAAGTATAAGGTGCAAAACAGATTGAAAAACACTCTTAGTTATAGTTAATTTGATTAGCATAACCTTTTCTATAACTCACCATCCAACAGGAAGACAAAACCTATGTCACTTTGCATGCTCAGGGAGCTCAGCTTTGTGCTGACACTGAAGCGCTTGTCATGCTTGCCCAAACAACTATGCCAGAGTCATTCCTTGCTGACAATAAGCAGAATAAAACCCTTGTCATTAAAAACAATTGTGGGCATTTATCTAAAAGGAAAGAAAGATAAGCATTAGGGTTTACCTGGAGTAGAGGTCTCTGAGACTGCAGTACTGCCCAAACACCAGTAGTTACCAACAACAACATTTACTACAAGTAATTGGTACTATGTAGTATGGCTTGAAACTCTTTTCCAGAATTAGAGTCTGACCAAGCTAGTGGATACTTCTAGAGCTGTTGAGCATGCAATGACACTATGAATCAGACACAGCTTTGTGTTGCTGTGTTTTAAAGGAAACCTGTTCTGAGCATCTGTCATCTGGATTATGTCAACTTTGTTTTGCCAGGAGGATAAATGTATGTGTCCCTTTCTTACGGATTTGCTTTATCCTTGCATATTTTAGTGTTGCAGAAAAACTCCCTGCTTACCCCTTCACCTGCTCAGCCTTACGAACCTCATAGAATCATGGAATCATAGAACAGTTAGGGCTGGAAAGGACCTTAAGGTCATCTAGTTCCAGCCCCCCTGTCATATTCCATAAACTCTTATGGTTGAGCCTATTTGAATTTTCTCTAGGGATGAATAGAAATATAGCAGATAAAGGGTTTTCTAAATGCTAGAGACATTGGAGAAAAATAAGTAGTGGCATTGACAAGGGGCCAGTATTTCAGAAAATATCCTCTCCTGGAAGGCATGCTAAGGCACATGAAAAACAACAAGGTCCTTGGTGACAGCCAGCATGGCTTCACTAAAAGGAAATCCTGCCTGACCAATTTGGTGCCCTTCTATGATGGGGCTATAGAACTGATGGACAGGGGTAGAGCAGTTGATGTCATCTACCTGGACTTGTGCAAAGCATTCAACATTATCCCACACGACATCCTTGTCTCCACTTGAGAGACATCAATTTGATTCTATGATTCTATGGAAAGCAGGGATGTTATGGAATTATTTTATTACCTTTGAACCCTGAGAGCTTTAAAGATCTACTACATTCATCCTCAAGCAATTCCTGGCTATTTCTCCAACCTATATTTTATAAAATAACATAAAACTACTTGGACAGGAATTTTGTCAAACTTCAGTTCTTTGAAGGTCTTTTGAAAATCTAACTTTCAACATAAAGGCAAACTCATAAGTAGGTCTTATAAATTATGGTTGGTGGCATTTCTCAAATAATGTAGATACAAAATGTATCACAGGCTCTTTTCATTTATTTTAATGAGTGTAATGAAAAGATAACATACACTGAAATGCACTGCTTGATCTGAGCAAGGAGTAGCATAGAATAAAATAGCTACTGTTGCCCCTTAGGACTCCAATACATTAAGCTTTTGTTACCATTATGTGCTCTACTGTTAAGTGTTACGTGCTGCATTGATAATTTAATTCCTAACTGAGCTGATTCAATGACTTTGAATCTTTCAGGTTCTTAACAAAAAGTTTTCTAAAAGAATGAATAAGAAACAATCAGATGACTTGATAATATGAAAACAGTTTTACTACATGATATAAATCAACATAACATCAAAGTCAATGGAGCATACCATTTTATATGAGGTGACTATTTGGGCCAATACTTGCATGCAAATTCTCTTAAGTGTTTTGCATGAGTGTTCTGGTTCATAATGAGGGATTCCTGATGTGATGGTACCACACATTACAATGGTTTGCTGTTGACTTGTGCTCTTTTTCACATTGCCCATGAGCTTCACAGGTGTCCACATGTGAATTTTCTGTGAAGTTTCACATTTATTTTAATATTTTATCACTTTTTTAAATTGTAACCTTAACAGTGAATTGTAATCCTGATATTCCTCGGTGAATCCACTGGAGACCAAAGAAGTCAGAATTAAACTTGTTATTTTCTCTGTTATGACCTACAGAATGAAGAAGGAGAAGTGTAGTATTGTCAAAATGGGGGATGAGAACTTAATCATTTGCACATATACCTCTATTATTATTATAAATTAATAATGAGAGGTGAATGTTTCAGTCTTCTCAAGCAGGTGAAAGTTATGAACCTCAAACTTATAATCCAATCATTCTCTTCTATGAGGGGTAATGTCAACTTCCCATATGATAACTTACTCATGAACTATTTTCCAGGATGTTCACAGCAAGAGCTTGGGTCTTTTAGATGTTGATGGTAGCTGCAGTGATTTCAGGACCACAGTTTAAGAATTTTTATGCTAAGCAATATAACATACTCTTTAGCTGAAACGTCCCAGAGTGACCCAAAATGCTTTACTGTGCAAGAAATCTGCTGTCCCTTTAACGCAAATCAAGTGTGAACCAAGTCATTAAAGGCTCTGCAGCAAAATCACAATGGTTGCCTTAATCTTATTTTTGATGGAGCTGTCAATAAAGGTTAGAGACATCTTTTTATTTTATTTATGTCATGGCCAGTGATGCCATTATATCTCATAGTAACACTTTTAATTAGGATTCTCAAAAAAAGCTCTAATCCTTTGAAGATCACGTTTGCCAGCCAAACAGATGCTTAGGAGGATGTGTATATATCTTCGGGGCCACACTTTTTCCCTTTGAAGTATGTTTTAAAGCTACTGTTGATTTCAGAAAAAGTTCAATAACCTAAAAGTTTGTATAATTGACAGGTTAATTAAAAAATTATCATAACATGACTGTTGCTGAATCTGGTCTGTTCACTTTTAAAGTTTTAGGAATAATGCATCTGCCTTACCTATTATTGTTAATACACATAAAACTTTTCTGTGATTACTTCCAATATGTACTTCTGGATGAAGACTATTTAGTTTTCTATTCTTTTGAGTTGGGTACACCTTCAAACTACATGAAATATTTCTGTTACTATAGCTCACTTTCTGAATAATTTTAAAATATTCTAACTTTTCGGTTTAATAATATTGTCTATGCTTCTAATTTTTTTTTTTTTTTTTTCTTAACAATATTTTTTTTTACTTTAAAAATTTGGGGTCTATAAACATAGCTCCCTTTTTTTTTCATATCATGAAATCAGAGATGTGGTAGTGCTAGCAGTTTGTTCATAGATTATGTGGTCATTCACTTTGACAAAGTAAGATCAAAAGGCATAATTACTCATCAATGAATGTGACTAATTTTTAAAAGACATCTTATGGTTAAACAAAGAGAATTTAATATTTTGCCAAGAGTTGAAGAACACTGAACTTGTCACACGTTGGTATTGTTAAAGCAAAAGGGTCATGGTTACAAACACACTATACTGTGAAGTATAGTACAAAGATAATGGAATCCTAAAAGTGTTGCTTGAAAGGAACCGATGGAGATCACCTACTCTAACATACCACTTACAATGGATACACTGTTAGCACTGAACTTGCTAAGTCTTAAAAAGCTTCAAGAACAAAAGTTTTACAAAGTCTCTCGTAACTTCTTCCAGTAGTCATACCTCCCTTGTGAAGTGATGATTATTTATCTAATGGCCAGCCATGTATGTCCCAAGATCCCAAACCAGAGATGACACGAGGCATTGGGAAAACAGTTTATCAACACATTTGTCAACTCTGTTGTCTTTTAATCATTCTCCACTTGTATATAATCTCTGACTGGAAAGCAATACATGCAAGTTCACACACCTGAAGTAACATGCCTGTTTGAGTTTGCTAGACTTACTGTGGCAAGGTTTTGTATTGCCATGATCCTAAATAAACACATGTAAGATTATGTATATGACTTGGATTCTCCTCTGATTCCTTATGAAACCAACTGGAGCTCAATTCAACTTTCATTTCTGTCTTATAGACAATAATGCATGTCACAAATGTCAGTAAGTCCTGCAATTATATTGGGAATTGATTTCACAGAGTCTGGAGTATGCACATCAGTAAGTATTTTCTTTTTCATTAAGTGGATAACAAATAGGTGAAAGATACTGTCAAGAAGGTACTGTAGAATCCTGAATTGCTGCTTTCTCCCTGTAGATAGCTCTAATATCTTCCAGAGGAGACATAACTTACACTGAGCAGGTATTAGAAACTTTTTAAATTCAGGTTTTGTGTTATAACCAAAGGCTAAATATCTGAAGGGATATTCTGTCTTTATTGACGGACTAAAAAATCTTCTCACTTTTTAAAATCCAGGACTAGAAGAAGGTAGATTTAGATTAGACATTAGGAAGGAGTTCTTCCCTGGCAGGGTGGTGAGGCCCTGACAGAGGTTGCCCAGTGGCAGCGTTCAAGGCTGGGTTGGACAGGGCTTGAAGAAACCTATTCTAGTGGCAGGTGTCCCTGCTACTTGCCGGGGTTGGAACTGGGTGAGTTTTAAGGTCACTTCCAACCCAAACTGTTATATGATTTTATGATTCTATGATTGCTCTCTCATAGCTAATTCAAAAGAAAATGCAGAAATCATGCAAAATGTGAAAAACAAACACTACAAACAAACACTGTAATATATAATGTCATTGCATCTGGAAATCTGTATACTGGCATTAGTTTGCAGTCTGCAAGATTTTTCATACAGTGCTTTAGAACAATATATATATAGAAGTGAGCAAAAGCATCATCCACAGACAGCATGTTAAGAAGAGAACACCACCTAAAGGGAAGATCTGCCTTAGTAAGCCATTACTAAAATTAATTCTTTCTTTGGAATTCAAACATCTGCTTGTAGCCTGAAAACAGCACTAACCTTTGTTCAGGAATTCATAACCCAAGTTCTTCACAGATTCTTAATTTTATTCCTTTATATGATGCACAGCAGTGGCTTCTTATTTTGGAAAGACACCATTCTTTCAATTAAAGGCATTTTTGACATGTAAGGAAGTGTGAAAATGCTTCAACAGTCCTTTCAACTGCAGCTGGAATTTTTTACCCTTTCACATCATTGTTTAATCACAAAGCTGCAGGATGATGCTTGTATTTGTTTTCTTTTAGTAAAGACAAAGCAAGCTCTAATACCTAGATGAAAAATCTAACATTTTCAACATAAGTGTTTGAATCTGTTCTTTCAGAATAACTTTCAACTCGGAAAGGAGACACGTTTTCCTGTTGCTTGAAGTATGAGCTGAAATAGATGTGCTTTAATCAATGAAATACAGGCTGAGAAAGATGTGCTTGAAGTTTCTGGTAGGCATGCCATAAGAGAAAACAGATTCTTATATTTGAAATTTAGTCGTTTATGCTGCTTAAAGTATAGTTGATATGAAACATCGATAAACGATATTTGCAGTCTTTTAACTTAAAGAAAATATACGCTCTTTTTATCCACTTCTAATGACCTGGCCTAGTGAATGAGTGGGTGAATGATCCCATACCTGTATTTAACATGAGGCTCTTGGAAACTGTATTTGAATCTTATTAAAATGGAGTAAATACATTATGATGGGTTACTGAAAAGGCAGAAATAAATATGGGAATAAGGAATATACAAACAAAGTTTTGTTTTTAAGTATTTAACATAGAAATTAGGTAATGGCCGGAAAATAGCAGTATATAACAATTTTACTGAGTGAGTAGCTTTCTAAGTTAGACAGTATCCTTGCTGGGAAATACCAATTGTTTCTCCTTGGATTCTATTGTTTCTGTTGTAGTAAACAAATCTGGAGCTAAACTATACAATTTTTTTTTATTTTTATTTCTTTTACTAAAAATATCCCTTAAGAGATCTTATGATAATTTTCATGAGAATAAAAATCCGTCTTCTAACACTCCCTTAATTTCTTTTTTAAATAGCAACTAAGCAACCTAATACAATTCTAAAAGCAAATAGTTAAAATCACTGAGTCCCATAAAGAAGTATATGAAATACACTTTGTGAAGTACCCATGCGCAGTTCCTTGCTCCCAGCACTTTAGATAAGTTAAGATGGTTTCCAACAGCAGTGTTTCAAATTAATGTCTTTGAAATTGTTCTGGTGGCTTCAGCAGATTTTTCCAGTATGTGTTTAATTAGGTCCAGAACTTTTAAAAATGCCTCAACATATTTTACGACAATGAAGTTGTAAAGTTTTGCAGCCCTTCAAAGTTGAGAAGCAGTTTAAAAACAAAAGTGAATCTCAAGAGGGAAAGTTTTGTATAAGTACAGTTCGTGACTATACCATGTTCTCATAACATTACAATACTTCCAGAGTCAGCTTTTTCAGTTTACAGTTCCTCAATATAAGATTTTATATAATCGTAAAATAGTTGCAACATTCTGATATTTAAATTGTCCTAATTTTTCATAATTACTCAGAGTTAATATAAGCAACATCTGACTCAGCTGTACTTGAACATTTAAGACTAAAAGTGCAAAACCTGATCATTCTGCTTGTTAACAGAAAGACAAGACAAGATCTGCGTTAAGGTCAGAAATTACTTGCATGATTTGTATATAATGCAAAGGATAAAAAAGGCTTTAAAGAAATATCTCACATGAAGCAATACAAAGTAGTATCATCTTTCTACTAATAAAATGTAAGGGGAAAATAAAATGCAAAACAACAACATTTTTTGCAATTGATGATTTGGCTATCCAGCATATAATGCAGCTAATATTATGCAGAAAAAATGCAGAAATTATTAGAATTTTCAATTTTGTGTATGAATGGTAGCTGTTTATTAGAAACATGATCTCTCAGATTTTTAAAATGCTTTTTTTTTTGCCAAATATATACACAAAGGTATATAAATTTTACCCAAATGCATATACCAGTAATAAATACCCAAAACGAAGTGTGATAAAATATGATCAATTTTTTTTTAAAACTGACGTTGTCTTTAAGGTAGAGAAACATATAATGTGGATATATAAAGCACTAAGATTTTTGTAAAGCAGCAATTTCACATCAGGAAATAGGTTGAAATAAAAAGTATATGGAAAAAATGAATCATGAATGTATTAAATGTAAAACTGATTCTTAAATGTGAAGTGAAATTTTATAAAACTACTATGGTGTAATTCCATGTAGAAAGTATATAGCTAAAGTGCCAATTAAGTCCCATTTCTGTAGCAAAATGAAGAGTTAAAATAAAAATTAGTTAATGAAATCTTCAAGAAAAATATAAAAAATTATATAAGCCATTATTTGTTGGATTCATATGTATGGGGTTTCGAACTCTGAACCTGCTATCTGATAACATGGGAGTACTATATTTATTTGTTTACTGGTTTCTGTATATTTATCGCACCAGGATGTGAAAAACTGGTTTGGATAATAAATTTCTGTTTTACAAATAAATCTTCTTTTCAGTTAGAAATCTAAACAAAAATACAGTGATTAAGTGACCCAATTCATTTTTAAAGAAATTGTCTGATGCATCATTACATAATGCCACAATAATATATTATTTATAAGTCAACATGAAGCTCAGATTTATTTTTTTTTATGTCTTTCATATGTCAATATGACACTTTCTGCTCTTATAAAGTACTTTTTTTAAGGAAGTTCATGTAAGATGACTTAGTTTAATGAAACTAGGCCATCAAAAAAATCATATTGGCTTTCTCATGCCTTGCTAGATGTTTATTAATATTCTAATATTTATGACTTTTTCAGTTGCTTGTCTTTCCATTTTATACGATGACAAACTTCATATTAAAATTTGTTTTCCTTTTGTTTTTTTTCACATTGTAGCAACAGGTTGTTTGCTTTGCAATGTCTAAACATAGATCAGAATGAATGATTTGTTCAAGACAAATATTCCTGAATTTGCAAGTTCGTCTTGTCTAAATGGCATGTGCCAGACCCATGCTCTCTGGGTGATCCACCAAATTGACCTGCATGGCCATTCAGCAGTAGAGATAATTTCTTCTTTTTTTCTGTGAGAAGTCTTCAGGCCATAGTCATCCAGAGAATTTTCATTGGCATAAAGAGTTGAAATTAGAACATTAATTACATAGGGAGATAAAATTGAGTTTCTCAGTGTGTTCTGTTCCAAGCAACAAGGGCAGAAAATACCTCTGCCCAACAGAAACAGAGAAAAACCTGAGAGTTCAGAGAGAATTTGAATTATGAAAGGTGACAGAACAGAAACATTACAGGTTCAGTAAAATAAATGATGCAAATAGGCATTTTTGACACAGAATATTTTGACATCTTACTGCCCAGGAAAAAGATGTGTGTCTTCAAAAAACATTGCTCCATGTTTACACATTGTGAAAGGAAATTAGAGGAGAGTTCAACAACGATGATTTTTGGTCAGAAAAATTTGTTTTGAAATTCATTTGAATTCCTTACATTATTTTTTTTTTGCTGCTTGTACATTTGCAGAAACATCGCTAGGGAGAATTTAGAACTCTGTTGGATGTAAATTAGACATATTGGAACTATATTCATTTTCAGATATACCCCATTATCCATAAAAATTATGAGTGCTTGTGATTAAAGGAAATGTGGAGAGCTTTTGCTTATTTGGAATATTAGGATTGGCTGTGATTGCTAATAAAGTGAAAAATGAAATTCTAGTAATTATGTAAATAAGGACAGAAGTAAATGTGGATATATTGCTGGACTTCCAAAGAAATTATAAAAAATTTTGAAGTAGTTTTTTTGAATAGTTCAAAAAAATAATGGAATTAGTTTGTTTTCTTCTGGGAAATTATGTCCATCTTGAATGTATATCATTTTTATCAAATAAATATAAATTTTAATATAAATTTTATATTTATATGATCTTGGATGGATCTGATTTCAAATATACAAAAAAAGAGCCAAAAAACCAGTCGGAGCCAGATATTACGATCTAACAAGAAAGTGAGCTTATGGATATAAGAGTAGTTTAATAAATCATTAACATTCTGACATCTTTTCACTGCTGAAGGTAGGGAAAACAACCACTTGATCATGAGTAGTTAGAAATTAATCTTAAATGAGAGAGAAGAATTAATAATTTCAGTGAGACAAACTACATTTGCACTAATCTTGATGAAGAATAACTGAGTTTACTTGACAATACAAGAACTTTTGCACAAAATAAGAAATGTTTAATGTGTATTTTTAACTGAAATAAGGAGATGCTATTTCAGAAATATAAAACCTTAAAAAAAAAGTTAAAAATGAATATGCGTCTTATCAGAAATGCTATTATTTTAATCCTTCATTGTTTGCCTCTATTTGCCTGTCAATAGGTTGCAAATACCTTTAAAAAAGGGAAAAGTTCTAAGAAGCTAGAGAAAAAGTGCTACTCTTTAGACATGTACAGCTTCAATAATAACAGGCAGTCATACTAGGCTAAACAAAGTCTGCTGAAGGGAGCAATAAAATTATCTTAAACTGACCTAAAAAAAGGAAATTTTAAAGTATAGATAGGATTTGTCACTTTAAATCCACAGTACTTCTTTTTTTTATTGCTTTCGTAAGTATTTTTATACTAACAAAATAAAATGCATAGAATAAAAATATTCATTACAACTAAATATGTTTAGTTTTATTAAAAATTATTGTAAGGACAGAACAATCAAATGAACTCTTTGCACTGATTATGCAATAAGTCCCTTATGCTGGTCCATACTCATTAAACTGTAGTAGCAAAAGAACTTTTAAATAACTTTTTGCAGGTTGCTCCAAGCCCTGATTTTTTAGTTGACAGTCTTGTTGACATGTTCAGAACTCAGGTTTGACAGTCCAAACAACAGCAAATAGTGTGGAAATAAGGTTTTTTTTTTTTGTGTTGCTAATAGGAAAAAAAGAAAGGGCAGCATATTCATAGTATTTTTGAGTTTGTCTTTGTACTTTGTGCCTGTGCATGAAGCAACAAAGATGGCTAACACATTGAACTGGCAACCAAAGTTCCGCTCTCATTGATTTTTGTCTGACTTTGAGCAACCCCTCTTGCAATCTACATATCTGTAAAATTGAGAAGTTTATGTTGTCAATAGTTTTATCTGTACGCTTGTAGGTAAAGACTCTCTTTCTGGGAATATGGAGGTTGAATTGTCTTGGTATTCCTAATCTAAAACAAGATAGTGAAATGTCAGTACTTCTTTTAATGAAGTTCCATGATTATAGAATAATGAAGAGAGAAAACTATTAGATTTGTCTCTTCAAAGCTCTGGATCCATCTTCTGAATATCAGAAAGGGGAAGGAGGGAATAATAGTGTGAGTTTCATGGAAGATTTTGGAAATAAACTTCTAATCTTCCCTTTTGAACTCCATACAAAATAGTTTACAATCAACTGCAGTAACTTTATTTTACAATCAACTGCAGTAACTTTAGAGACATTAACAACTGGATCATATACTTTCTTATGGTGAATACTTCAAGCATGTGAAATCTATAACCCAGCTTCAATGATCTGTGGAGTTGATGAAAAGCTGAAAGGAGCCTACAAACCTCTCATATAGAAATGTTCTTGTTCCTGGAAGAAAACATTAAAAACATACTTCAAATATTTAAAGGGTGATCCTGTAAAAAAGTAAACCCCTTGTGAAATCTCTGCCTTCCCAATGGAAATGTCTTCACTCTTTACTGCCTTTACTATAATTTCATTAGCCCTCTTAAAACCATAGCTGTATGCACATATTGGACTTACCCTTTCAAGATACTAAAGGAATGCAACTGCATTTTGTTTTTCTTTAAAAAACTCTGGTATCACCAAATCTTATGTTATTTCATTAGTGAGTGTGGCTCATTACCTAGAAACTTGTATCTGCACTAGTTTAATTCTAAGCAAGGTCTTGATGACCAATTGGAGATATTCTGTGTATTTACTGATTCATTTCAATATTTACCTTGTATTTCCCTTAAGTTCCTGATTTGTTTTACATGAGCACTTCTGTTTCTAGTGATGATGCAAACATGCCAGACTACAGCAAAAGTGACAAAAGGTGTTGATGCTTTAGGATGATACCTAAGTAAATTAGCTGGTAAAGCTAAGCTGCTCTCTTTCAGTGTTTAATACTGTTTTGTAACATTGACTTTTCATTCACCACTGACTTGGCTTTGCTCACTCTGTGATTTAATTATTCTTCACAGGGTAATTATAATTTAGAAATGTTTATAAGGAAAACAAATGTAGTTTACAACTAAGCTAAGAAAGAGCATGATAGCTAAAGAATAATCCAGGGAGCTTTGAACTACAGAAAGCAGTTTAAAAGCTTTTAGAATGTGCACTCCTTAGAAACAACTTTTTGCCTGAAGGATTCAAGTACTTCTATATTTTAAGATGGAGAGCTCCTTAAGCAATAAGATCCTTCTTATCCTATATCTTTTCTTCAGAACAGTCAATAACAGATGTGCAGAGAGATGAAAGAAGATAACCATGTAACACCTCTTACCATCTAGAGAACTGCTAAAACAGAAGCACTGTCTTTATGTAACAAGGCTTTCCAGATCTTTCACATGTGGATTTGTTTAATTCACAGACTCCAAGTTTACAGGAACATGACTCTTCCTGGAGCTAAAGGCAACACAAATCTGTGCATAAATGCTATCTCACAGATTAAAAAACATTATGTGTTTCTTGACAGATTTATCTGTTTATTACCACATTAATCTTCAAGATTTTTTTTGGAACTGCTGGTATCTTAATTATTCTGACTTAGCTGCAAGGTAGAATACAGGGAAAGCATTCAAAGATGCATGAAAAAATCCCACATTTTCACCTGCATACAATACTATATAGATAGACCTAATGTCCAGGCACTTGCTTTCTGCCTTTTTTGTCTTGTTGCTTCTTGCATTTGTTCATCCATTTGTATCTCCTTCAGTGTGTCTGAGACGACCTTTCTCTTCCAGCCTGTCAATCATGGCTATCTCCTCAATCCTTCTAAACCCCCTGCTTTCCTGCAATGAATAATATATGTTTTACCCTTTAGTTACATATTCCACTAAGTAATATAGAGTGCAGTCATGCACATCTACAGTCTCTTTCCTGACTTGTCACCTTGCTAAATACTCAACTAACTCTTTTGAAATAGAACAGGTTAGAAAATTTCACATTTCAGTTTTATTTCACATATTAGCTTATAGGCTACGTAGCTTATTTTTTGAAAATAGCCAACATTTAAAGTTTTTTTAGAGGCATTGGGAAATATATTTGGATAGATTCATGTAACAAATAAGGTTGCAATTCAGGTCTATTTTCCCTGAAAGATATGGGTTACTTTTTATCTAAATGCTTAGGAGAAATATTCTTAGCCAGGATTGTTTATAGAATATCTAGCCCTTTTCATCATTAAGTTTTACCTAATAAAATTAGAATTTTCAGCAGGGAAAAGAAAAAGTTTGATTTGAAATATTTACATGTAAGTAGATAATTTTAATTTTGAACTTACAGTTTAAATTGAAGTAATCAATTACATGGTTTATTTTCTTTGAAAGTTTCAGTTTTTTTTTTTTTTTGTTTGTTTGGGGTTTTTTTTGTTTGTTTGTTTGTGTTTTTTTTTTTTTTTGGTATTGTTTTTTTTTGTTTTTTTTTTTTTTTTTTTTTTTTTCTTTTAATTTGTCACTGTCAAGTAATATCTACCTTAAATCAGTATTATGTAGTAATGAAAGTACTGACTTTTTATTGGAGAGAAGCTCAATCTTTTAGTCAACTATATTTGTTCTTGTATTAAAACAAATCCTACCCCTTGTGGAAAAAAAAATTTCGGGTAAGTAGCGCATACAAAAGTCTTCAGCTGAGAAAAAGCCCCTCACACTGAAGAAACAAAACACTGTTAATTACATGCACAGGTTAAACAAATCTTCAATTGTTTTTCTGTTCAATAGAAATTACAACATTATGAAGAAGTCACAACTCATTAGTGAACAGCTGTTTAACCCAAGTAACTCACCAGAGGTATCCATGGCCTCAGAAATATCTTGCTCTTAATTGTCTGAGAACCCTTAGAGAGTAGCCAAGCCCTGTGATCAGTTGAAGGGTTTGCTTTTCCAGGAAAGATTTCAGAAAGGTTTTGGCTGTTTGTTGTTTTTTCACTCTCCCTGAGTACATGAATTTTTTAACAGAAATCTCCATGAAATTTCAGAGACGCTGCTTGTGCTTTCATGATTTAGAAGTACCTTGTAAAACAGATATAACTAAAAAGAAAATTTCATATGTGTTATCATAAATGAGAAGAAATGCATGAGTTGCATAAGTGAAAAATCATCAATTAATTAAGGACATAAGAGATCTTTCGAAGACTAGCAAAGGCAAATTTTTAAATCTTTTTTGTCATTTTTTTACAGTGGTATTAAGAAAGAGAAATTTATGATAGGTTCTATAAAAATAAACATATATTTATAGAATAGAATAATAAGCATGCCAGGGTAACAAATATTGTGACTATTCATTATTTACAAATAATTATTTGTATGTAATAATTACAAATTATTTACAAAATAGAGTAAAATGAGCTGTCAAAAGTAAAAAAAAAAAAAAAAAAGGCAATTTATTTATAAAAATGTTTTTATATCCCACTCATTTATCCAAGTAAGGTCAGCAAGGTTTTGTACTTCCTTGCAATGGGAGTGTCTTAATGATATGGCTTTAACTCTTAGAGATTCAGTGTTTTAGTGGTTTTAAGAATTAATATAGTGAGGCACCTATGTGAGTGGAAAAGTGATATTGCTCTGAGACAACGATTTTGAATCCTGCTTAGGAAGTCTGCTAAAGCTGTGGTAGCTTTGAATATTATTTTGATGAATAGAAGCAGCAGATGTGTTTTAGAAACTCCTCTGGATTTCATATTGTGTTTTGCCTTTCTTGTGTCCCATAATTGAGGTTCTGTAGTAACACCTTGGCAGGGATAAAATATCATGTCTCTGACTGAACAAAGAATTGGGAGAGTTCTTACTTGTTTCTGATTAATTTTCTTGCATGTCTCTCTTCAGTCTTTTGACTTTAGTCAAATTTTGAGTTCTCTTGGTTAAGACCAGAAGTCACTTACCCAACCACAAGTGTCTAGTGTCATTTTAGGTGCTGTGGGGTATCCTACTGAACTTGCAGTTGCCTCTCCAAAGAAGTGCAAGTTTTTGAGGCATACTGTACCATAACAACCATGTGGTGTGTGACATGTGGCAACCCCATCTTGGTAAACTATACCACTTCAGATGGCTCTAGGTGTCTATATGTAGGCGGTCCTACTCTATCTCCCTACCTCCTGGCATAGGGCTGTAAAAACAAGTTTCTGTCCAGCTGACATCTGCAAGTGTGGTCTGCTGTGTTTGTTTCTTTTGTGAACAGAGTTGTCATTAAAATATAAATACCAAGAAGGTACCCATTCTTTGCCTACCAAAAGTCTTGAGAAGAAAAATCTGTGTGTGTGAGGGAGTGTGTTTTGGTGTGAGTATTAAAATAAAACATCAGTAATTTTTAGAGTTATATCTCAGTATCTTTTGGTTTTCTACTTTGGAAGGCTGGAAAAGTCATGTTACTAGTCCCGAGTCCCAGAAAACATGACCTTGTCTTCCAAGAACATGAAACAACTCAGCCATCTCTATAGTAAGCTATAGAAACTTGGGAAGAAGAGAACTAGCCTGATCATTCCAGGGCTATAGTCTTAGAATAGTCTTCAGAATAATATGGTATTCATCAAAGCCAGTGTCATGGTTTAAACCCAGTCAGCAAATCAGCCATGCAGCCCTTGCTCACTCCCCTCCTTTCCTCCTGCTCCTGGCTAGATGGGGAGGAGAATCAAAACAATGTAACTCCCACAGGCTGAGATAAAAGCAGTCCAGTAACTAAGGCATAACACAAACCACCTCTGCTACTACCAATAATAATAATAATGATAAGGGAAATAACAAGGGAAGAGAATGTAACTGCTCACCACCTGCTGACTGATACCCAGCCTGACCCCAGCAGTGATCTAACCCTTCTGGGTAACTGCAGCAGTTTATATACTGGGCATGATGTGCTTGCTGTGCTATGGAGTACCTCTTTGGTTAGTTTGGGTCAAGTGTCCTGTCTCTGGTTCCTCCCCCCTTCCCTTCCTCCCTGTCAGAACATGAGACTCAGAAAGTCCTTGGTCAGACTAAACATTACTGAGCAGCAACTGAAAACATTGGTGTTATAAACACTGTTCCCAGGCCGAAAGTCAAGAACACAACACTGCACCAGCTACTAAGAAGGAGAAAAATGACTGCTACTGCTGAACCCAGGACAGTCAGCCAAAGAACCCTTAGTGTAGTCAGATATTCTGGTTTTATGACATAATCACTGATTTTTAAAATGTATGGAATACCTATTTATAAGTCAAAGTCATTCCTTTTTACTGAACATAACTTTCTGAATATTATAACAGCAAACTTCACTTATATGTCTACTCCAGGCCACAAGAGTTACCTGGGTCTCCTCTGCCTTGGCTTAATAAAGCAGTTGAGTGACTTGATATCTTAGAAAAATTTGGCCAGTTCAAACAAAACTAATGTTCTGTCACTGCTATACTGAACTAGACTGATTCATATCAGTATTAGTGACATAAAATATTTTACTGAAGATTATGATTTTCTGTTCTCCTCTGCATCAGCACTAAGTGAGAATCTTTTTTTTTTTCAAAAAAGATTTTTGTTTGGGTTCTTTTAAGGTTGAACGACCATGTAGGTAGATAAGGTCTGGCAGCCGGAAGATGTCGCACTGTACGGAAAGACAGGGCCCCTCTCCTAATAGCCAATAGCGTTTAGTTTATGACGTAAGCAGACGGAAGTGACATTGTAAACCCTGGCTATATAATGTTGTGTCACCTATCAATAAACGCCATTTTGCCGTCCACCACATTGGTTCTGCGAGCTGATGGCCCGTGTGGCCTGAGGGGGTTGGTCTCTGTGCCGTTCCTGAACCAGGTCACCACGCCTCCTTGAGGCAACAAATGGTGCCGAAACCCGGGAAATTCGCCTGGATTCAGGTGACCGGCGGCTGGAGCGGCAGGACCAGCCCGGCGGGGAGGACGCTCCCAGACCTGCAAGGAAGATGGCGGCCCTTGTGAAGGTTGTACAATTACTACATAAGCAGTGGGGTATTGATTGTAAACCCAAAGATTTTACTCTCGCCGTTGCGAGGCTTTTACAGATTGGGGTCATTGACCAGCCGGTGGATATTCTCCACCCAGAAGTGTGGGCTAAATGCACTAAAGCGTTAGCCGAGGAGACGAAGTCCTCGGGTTGTGGGAAAAATCTTAAGTTGTGGGGGAAAGTTGAACAGGCTCTGCAAAAGGCCATGCAGGAGCAGGAAACCTGGAAGGCGGCAAGGGACTGTTTGTTGGTCACCCTGAAATTGGGAGTCGGGGCAGCCACACAGACTCTGCGCTTACCAGATGATGGCAATTCTGCTGAGTCTAAAGACTCGCAGGAGGGCGATACGCTCCCCAAATCCCCGAACCCTGACCCGCTTATGGAGGGACAAAATCAAGCAAAATCCTTCTGGGGTGGGTTAGCCGAGGAGGCCAGGGGTGCCGCAGAGAAATCAGAGTCTAAGGACGACTGGGCTAGACCACCACCCCATGCATCCCAAAATGGTGCCGAGCGGCAAGGGGAAGGGCAGGGTGAGGATGTCCCCGGCGGGAACAGGGAGGAAGCGCTAGAATTAACATGCGCACACAAACAGGAAGAGGAGGGGAGAGTGAGTGAGGGGCGGAGAGTGAGTGAGGGGCGTAGCGTGAGTGAGGGGCGGAGAGCCAATCAGAGCAGCCATCTGAACAAATGCCCTTATAAGGCAAACACCCCTCAGAGTAGAAGGTGGGGTGAGTCAGGAGGGAGGAATGGCCCGCCCGCAAAGGAAGTAGGCGGGACCGGAGTAGAGGAAGAGAACGGCACACTTGCGGGGCATGTAAGGGAAGTGGGCGGGGCCGGAGCCCAACAAAAAAGTATTGGAGCCCGGAAGTAACCAGTCAGTTGAGTTCTGATTCCGAATCAGACACTAACTGGGATGAGTGGCTCATAACCAATCCAGATTCAGAGGAGGAAGAAACGGGGGAAGACAGAGTTAAAAGCCAAACTATCCCCATCCGTAATAAAGAGAGACCGAGAGAGGAAAAAATCTCTTTTACGGATTGGAAAGAAATAAAGACTGCGTGCGCTGAGTGGGTCCCACCGGCCATGTTAGCGTTCCCGGTCCGAGTAACGGACGGAGGGCAGAAGATCTTTTCGCCAGTAAACCCTGAAGATATACAAGTGATTGTTAAAGCAATCGCAGATAAGGGGCTTAATTCTGCCATGGTCTCCACCCTTATAGACGGGGTTTTTTGGGGGGATGACATGCTCCCGTTCGATATAAAACATACTTGTAGAATGAATTTTGATGGGGCAGGGATGATTGTTTTTAACCAAGAATGGCAGGGCAATTGTGTGAAACAACTAGCCCTAGTAACTGGGAAACGTCACCCGTTACATGGCTCCAGCCTGCCGTGCCTAATGGGCACAGATCCAACAATGCTTACTCCCCAGACACAAGCCCAAGGCCTGCGGGCCCATGAAGTTATGATAACTAACTCGTGCAGCTAGAGATGCTATTCACACAGTCTCTAGAGTTATTGCCAAGCCTTCGCCATGGTCCACAATAAAGCAAAATGAAAGTGAGAGCTTTACGCAGTTTGTGGATCGTCTCCAAGCAGCGGTCGACTCTTCGACCCTGCCTACGGAAACAAAAGGCCCGGTTGTTGCAGACTGTTTACGTCAGCAGTGTAATGTAAAAACCAAAGAAATCCTGAGATCACTGCCAGCAGGGTCAAGTGTCGCGGACATGATTAAACATGTTGCGAATGAAGAGCAGCTGACCCTGTTTCAGGCAGTTGTTACAGCAATGGCTACTGTGATGGCATGCTTTAAAGGTGGCCAGAAGGGCCACGTGGTAGCTAACTGCCCCCAGTTAGGGGACTTGTCAACAGTGCCCCCCCCCCCCCCCCGCAAAAATCAACCCAAAGCACTGTGTTGGGTGTGTGGAAAGAAAGGACATTTCGCTAAGGAATGTAAATTTAGAGCCCAAACCCAGGGAAACGGGAGGGGGAGAGGGCACCTGGGCTGTGCACGGCTCTCTCCCACTTGGGACACGAGGCAGCCCAACTATGCCAACCCCCGATGGGGCGAAGCATTCTCGAACCCACTGCCCCCTCGAGAAGCGACCAACTTTACGGTCCAACCGACAGCTCAGCCGAATCTGCCCCTATCTCAGGGATAGCAAGGACAGCTCCATGGGGGCGAGACCCCAGGGTGGCCCTGGCAATAAAGTGTGACAACCCACCAGTGGTGTGGGGGATCTGCTCCCTCTGTAATAGCTCAGACGACACCACTATTAGTGTTCCCTTCTTGATTGACACCGGAGCAGATGTTACAGTTATTCCTAAAATGAACTGGCCCCCGCACTGGAAATTGGCAAATGCCCCTATGGTGGGTGGAGTCGGGGGATTAACCTGAGCTTGGAAGAGTGCTCAATTGATAGCAATCACGTTTCACACTGAAAAGGGACCAGAAAAAAACATCACCCTTTTTCCATATGTCATGTCAGGAGTTCCACCCCTGCTGGGAAGGGACGCTCTAGCCCTATTGAAAGCCAGAGTGACAAATTTAACCTAAGGACCACTGCCGCATACCCACTTCCACAAATAAAACTGACGTGGAAATCGTCCGACCCAGTGTGGGTCTAACAGTGGCCCTTATCGAAGCCTTGAACGGATGCTCTTCTTGAGCTAGTTGACCACGAACTACAGCGAGGTCATATAGAGCCCTCCACTAGTCCATGGAATACCCCAGTTTTTGTAATACCGAAACGAACTGGCGAGGGGTTTCGTCTCCTCCATGACCTGCGTGAAGTAAACAAGACAATCCAACCAATGGGTCCTGTCCAAACGCTGCTGCCTATGAACTCTATGATACCAGAAGGACAACCTTGTGCTGTCCTTGATATTAAGGACTGTTTCTTTTCGATACCCTTGCATGAGGAAGACAAGGAGCGGTTTGCTTTTTCTGTCGTGTTTCCAAACAGCCAATGCCCCAATCTGCGTTTCCAATGGAAAGTGTTGCCCCAAGGAATGATCAATTCACCTACTATCTGCCAGATCATGGTGGACCGAGCGTTGGCACCGATTCGGCACAGTGACTCGACTGTAACCATCAATCGATATATGGACGATATCTTAATCGCCGCACCGTCAGGAAGTCAGGTGGACCGACTGGTGTCAACGGTTTCAGAAACTCTCAAGGTAAACGGGTTCGAAATCGCGAATGCGAAAATTAAAAGAGGACCATGTGTAAGTTTTTTGGGAGTGGGGATTACAAGCTCTTACATAACCCTTCCCGAAATAAAAATCCTTCGGGATATTAAGACACTCCATGATATGCAACAGTTAGTGGGATCCTTGCAATGGCTCCGCAATATTATTCTGATCCCTCCCGAAATCATGGCCCCCCTGCCCGATCTTTTGAAAGGAAAGGACCCATGGGATCAAAAAATTCTAATGACAGAAGCAATGAACTCTCTCGACTTTATCGAGCAACAGGTGCCCATCAAGCACGCTCGCCAGGTGGAACCCGAACATACCACTTGATCTGTATGTGCACTACACGGAGGGGGGGAGAGTAGGAGCACTAGCTCAGGGCCCTCCTGAAAAAGCCCAACCAGTACAATGGATAGTCCTAGGAAAACCGTCACGTGCATTTTCTCCGGGAGTCGAGTGCCTTGGTAACCTTATCATGAAAGGCAGAAAACTCGCCCTAAGACACCTAGGCATTGAACCCGCCAAGATATACCTACCCTTCCGCAAACAGCTTTCAACGCAATCAGTGGCAATGTCAGAACATCTGTCCATAGCTCTCGTCGGATTCGGTGGAGAGGTCTGATACGCTGCAAAGCCCCCTTGGACTCAAATGCTAGCAATTGTCGACATCGACCTTCCACGGAAAATCATGGACCAGCCTCAACTGGGACCTACAGTCTTCACAGACGCATCCTCAACGACCTCAACTGCGGCAGCAGTATGGCAATCGGGAAGAGAATGGCACTGTATTAAAATGACCGATTATGCTCTTTCAGTCCAACAATTGGAAGCGACGGCCGTAGTACTAGCGTGCGGACTGTTCCCAACAGAACATCTCAACATAGTGACTGATTCGATGTTTGTGGCCAAACTCTGCTTGGCCATGTCGGGCCCTGTGTGTCAACATCCACAGCAGCCTTAATGCTGGAAGTAGCACTTTTTTCTTGAAAGGGCACTATATCAGTCATCCATGTCAACAGCCATAGCCCGATTAAAGGGTTTTTCCAAACTGGCAATGACAAAGCAGACGCTGCTGCAAAAGGATTGTGGACATTAAGAGACGCCCGTCAGCTACACGAGTCTCTTCACATCGAGCCAAAGCATTAGCAAGGAGATGCGGGATTTCAGTCACTGATGCGAAACACATAGTAGCTACATGTCCCCACTGTCAGAAAGCACCACTGTGGTCCAGCGGAGTAAACCCTAGAGGGCTTAAAGCCTCTGAAGTGTGGCAGATGGATTTTACACTCTGCCACTTGCTGAAACCTCGAGCGTGGCTAGCGGTAACTGTAGACACATATAGTGGGGTGATCGTAGCCACTCAACACCTTAGGACTGACTCCAAAGCAACCATCCAACATTGACTGACAGCCATGGCGTGGCTTGGGGTCCCTAATCAGATCAAAACGGACAACGGTCCAAATTTTGTCTCTAAATCAGTCCAGGCATTTGCTCTGAAATGGGGTATTACCCTAACACACGGCATCCCGTATAATAGCACGGGACAAGCCAGAGTAGAACGAGCGAATCAAACTCTGAAATCTAAATTGGAGGTATTAGCAAAGGCAGAAGGTTTTGTTAATGCCATTCCCCCAGGAGACCAGGCACGTTTACTAGCGACTGCTCTGCTAGCGCTGAATCAATTTCCTAGGGGAGAGGAAGTGAATAGCCCCACTCAAAAACATTGGGCCACTCGAGCACTAGAAGAAGGCCCATTGGTTACAATTAGAAATGAGCTGGGAGAATGGGAACAAGGGTGGCAGTTAGTTCTGACAGGGCAAGGGTATGCTGCCATCAGAAAAGACGGTAGAGTTAAGTGGTGTCCGCTTAAGTCTATTAAACCAGATCTTCAGAATAAAACTAATGAAAACTGTGAGTTTTTGTTCACAGGATCAGTTCATCGGACGCCCCTGTAACTTGTACACCCCGGTGCCAAACTTCCTGACCAAGCCTGAAAGTTCCACACCAACAGAGTCCAGGCAGCGACGAAACAGCCCCCACAGGAAGAAATCGCGATGTTTTTGTGTGATTTTATTCTTGGGGCTCATAAGACTGTCTGGTGGTGGTGGTTCGTATAAACATCAACCGTGGGAATGGGTTCTAGGAAGATGGGAAGATCAGAAAGTATTGCAAAAAATCATTACCCCAGGGCCCTGTAGTTTTCAGGCATCCCCTTGCGATTTAGCACCCATACACCCCTGCTCAGAATATATGAAGTATTACATGTGTCCCAGCTCTAATCCTGGCAGATCTTATTGTAATGCCCCTAATCAGTACTATTGTTCTTACTGGGGATGTGAAACCGTAGCTTCTGACTGGACGTCAGGAGAGGGACCAGATAAGTACCTAAAAGTACAATTGGGGCCTAATGGACGCGTCAGACGCGAAAGTCTACCGCAGCTAGGTTCCTGTCATGAGGTGTTTGTAAAATCTACAGGCAAAGAGTGGTGTGAATATCTTGTGTTAAACGTAACTAATGAAGGAGATCTGAGATGGACAATTGGCAAAACATGGGGCTTTAGGCACTGGGAATCTGGCGCAGATAGCGGGGGATTATTTTTTATTAAGAAACAAGCAGTTAAGAGCAGTACGGCGATTGGTCCTAATATCATCATTAAAGAAGATAGACAGCAAAGAACACACAGTTTGCCAACCTCCGTTCCCATCCCTACTGATCTCTTGCCAACTAAGCGGGTAGTTTCCTCAAGCAAACTAGTTGTAGACCCCCACCATTTGCCTGACATGCCATTTTTTGGTGTGTTAAATGCCACTTTCTGGTCATTGAATCATTCAAACCCGAATCTTACGACTTCTTGCTGGTTATGTTATGATGTGTATCCCCCTTTTTATGAAGGTGTCGCCTTTAATGCTTCTTTTAACTACTCCTCAGACAATAATCCAGTGCAAGTGGGACACACAGCGAAAAGGAATCACCCTGAACCAAGTTAGGGGCCAGGGTGTGTGTTTTGGTAATAACTCCTTAATAAACTGGGATAGTGCAGAGTGTGCAGAAACAATTATGATTAACAAAACCTATAAATGGGTAATCCCGTCCGCGCCTGCAATGTGGATTTGTTACCAATCCGGAATAACCCCTTGTGTGTCCCTTACAATTTTTAACTATACTGCTGATTTTTGTGTACAAATTTTGATTGTTCCCAGAGTCCTGTACCATTCAGAAGAAGAGACGTATTACCATTGGGAAAAGGGAGACAGCAGACTTCAAAAAAGAGAAGTATTGACAGCTGTAACAGTTGCGACACTGCTTGGCCTAGGAGTAGCTGGTACAGCCACGGGAGTAGTCTCCCTGGTGACCCAGCGGCAAGGCCTGTCTCAATTACAAGCTGTTATTGAAGAAGATTTACAGCGAGTTGAGAAATCTATGACCTTCCTGGAAAAATCCGTCTCCTCGCTTTCAGAAGTTGTTTTACAAAATCAACGGGGGTTAGATCTCGTGTTTATGCATCCAGGAGGCCTTTGTGCAGCCTTGAAAGAAGAATGTTGTTTTTACGCTGACCATACCGGAGTAGTTAGAGATTTGATGGCTAAACTAAGAGAAAGGTTAGCTGAAAGAAAAAGAGATAGGGAAGCCCAACAAGGGTGGTTTGAATCATGGTTTCACTATTCACCGTGGTTAACCACCCTGATATCTTCCTTGATAGGGCCGATTGTAAGGATTACGATAGCCCTGATCTTTGGACCCTGTATACTAAATAGGGTCGTATTGTTTGTTAAGAGTCGGCTGGAAAAAGTTAACATTCTATTGGTAGAACACCGGCAATGGCTTTAAAAATGTACCCATTCAGTGTTACCCCCAGTTATCCCTAAGTTACCCCAAGTTATACCCCATCATTATTAGTTACCTTATGTTTTTTAAGTTGATGATGTATTGTGTGTTTATAGTCTTTTTGTGATATTCATGTACTGAAAAATTATGTTCATGTTTCCATCGACCCTTGCAGATCTATAGATATTGTCAGCCACTTCTTTCGATGTAGACTGATCACCTACGTCGGAACAAGTGTGCATTTTAGTCAGTTTAGAAGCCCAAGCCTCAGACAATGTGAGGGAGGCAGAGTCTCTGCATGGACGGCCGCTGAGATTGAGCTTGCCACCCTACATTGTGCTGGTGTTGCTTGGAGCTGGTTTTTTGATTCTTTGCAGGGTCATTGTACTGCACTTTTTTTAACATTTTGTGTTTTAAATTTTGTATTTGTGCGAAGTCCCTTTATAGGATCTCGTTTAAGGTGCCTTATGGCTTTTTTTTACTCAAGTTTATTATATATACTCTGTAAGACTGTTATAAGGTATAGAATAAGATTTTATAAGATATAGATAAGATTTTGTTTACTATATTTTAGCTAATTTAGTTAAGCATAGGGAGGGGGGAAATGTAGGTAGATAAGGTCTGGCTGCCGGAAGATGTCGCGCTGTATGGAAAGACAGGGCCCCTCTCCTAATAGCCAATAGCGTTTAGTTTATGATGTAAGCAGACGGAAGTGACGTTGTAAACCACTGGCTACATAATGTTGTGTCACCTATCAATAAACGCCATTTTGCCGTCCACCACATTGGTGTCTGCGAGCTGATGGCCCACGTGGCCTGGGGTTGGTCACCGTGCCGTTCCTGAACCAGGTCGCCACGCCTCCTTGAGGCAACACGACCATGTAAGACAAAAGCCGGCAAACAAGAATCAGTGATGCAGAATTTTTGTTTAAGAGAAAGAGCAGAGACAATGTGTTGCTTCTGTTTGGTTTCTTGCCAGATTTGATTTCCATGTCATAAAATACCTGAGTTTTGTTCAGAAAATTGTCAGGTAGAAAAAAATATAAAAAATTCAAGTTTCCCTAACATAATGAAAAATGTAATTTCAAAATCCCTTATATTGAATTATTAATACTTTGACATAGCCTTTCTACTTCCTAAAAATAACAGTAAGAAAGAAAATATTGACAATAACAGATAACAGGCACCTGATTTTTGGTATTTGGGTAGTTTACCTTGTTTTGTATTTCTTTTTTCACAGAAACAAATGCTGATCCACAAATTTGTCAATATAAAATTCTTTCAAAGGTATTATATTAGAAATTAACTTAATGTGTATATTTTAAATACCCTCAATTTTCTTCTGAAAGCATCAAATTGAAATGGAAACTGGGGTTGATCCTGTTGAACTCTTTCAAATTATAGGTTTTCATTATATCCTTTGAATAGCTGAAATTGATATCAAGCTCTGTATTTTTTTTTCTATAATGCATTATTTGAGCTCTTTATGTCTGGTCTTTCTCTTTTACTATAAATTCCATTAATACCTCTTGTATACAGGTTTCTCAAGACTGTTTACAACTTGCTTTTCTCATTTTGACTCCATTACAACAAATGTGTTAAGTTTCATTGCAATTTCCAACCTAGAAGAGCTTTTAGCAAAAAATGTCAGATGTCAAATTAGTTTCTTCCTCATCAGATAGATACAGAAGTTTATTTCTATTTTCATCACTGAGATCTTGAAGTAGTGCCTTTCCAAATGATCTGAGCTGTTACTGAAACTCCTTTATTAATTGTTACCCACAGTTTTATTTTTCTGTTGAAATAATTTAAGAAACTTTATCAGAGAATAAAGAACTTAATCTCAATATTTGAGTAAATATGTTATTAAAAATAATTAATTCAAATGGGTTATTCAAACATCAGGCAAATTGTGAGATTGCATTTCAAAGATGTCAAAGACAGTAAAAATTCCCCAGATAAATAAAACCAAAGTGTAAACATGTAACAATAAACTAATAGATTGAATTGGATTGGATTACGTCAGATTGGATTTGAGGTCTTGTACCTCAGCCTTTTCTCAAAGCAGGTCCTCTTAGAGTAGATTGCTTGGAGACGCATTCTGCTGAGTTTTGCTGAGAGAATGATCTACAAGGTAGAGACTATGTCTGGTTCAAGTGTGAGAAAGAAGGGGTGTAATTCTTTTTATTTTTTTATTTTTTGGACCCCAACACTTAAAGTGATTGAAAGATGAAAATGGCTTGACTTAAAAATGTGTTTTACCTGTGAGCTAATGCAATTAATTTTGAGAACTAGGAAAGCCCAGGTACTACTAGTCTTCACTAGCAGGGAACAAGAATTTTGATTTTGTGATGATGAAGACTATGTTTATTCATATGAAATATATTATCAAAACATGTGTCCCACTCTGGGTGATCGATTAATATATTATATCAGAATATTGCAATTTTTAGACAAATTTATTTAGACAGTATTCAAAAGTCCTAGAAACAGAGATTGACACAGCACTGTTTAGTCTTCAATCCATGCAACAATTCTGGGGCCAGATTCTGCTAATTTGCATGCATGGTTTTTTGCATAAAGCTGTTTACCACTGCAGTTAATCATCTCTGCTTTTAATTAGCACTGACAAGGTATAAAATTTAACTTGCACTATTGTGTGGTTAGGTTAATTAAACTTTTTTGGCTTTCATAAAATAGGAAAAAAGGAATCAATAAAATATTTTTACAGCTATTTTTTATACAGAGTGATATTTTTTTTGCAATGATTTTGCTCAGAGAACCATGACTGCTTTAGCAGGGAGTACATCTGAATTTGCAGAATCTATAGGCACTGTATGCATTTACTTTAAAAATGAGCCAAACAATTTCACATTAATATCTATAAAAATATTTAAAAGTCCATTTTCCTGACCATAAATTTACTAATAAAAATTTGTACTTTTCAGTATTAACAGAAAAAGTAGAGCCAAAAAGCAGTCACAGAATTTTTTTTTAGATAATAAGTAATAAAAATAAGTCTATGAAAACTACAAAAGAAAATTGTTATTTAAATATTCTTTATGGACTCTATATAATATCCAATGCCAATGAAAGAATCACTTCCTCCTTCTGAGCAAATATCAAGTTTCTTTGGTCTCCATATTCTTTGTGCTGAGGAATAATGTTAACTCTTCATAAAAGCTACATTGTCAACATCAGATAACAGGAATTTTCTCTAGAAAGATAGATCTGCTAACATACGAATATTTTTGAAATAAACCAGTATGAGCATAATTTTTTTTTATTTTCTAACTCAAAATATAAAACCTGTTAGAATTCCAACTTTTATGAGTTAAGTAATTTTTAAGTTTCAATCTATTTAGCAGAATATTTTAGAATAAGTTAATTATTTGAAGTTCAGTTATATCCCCAGTTTGTGAGGCGAATCTCTCTGCTCCTCAGCTCAATTTTTTCTTTGTGGTTTTGGCACATATGCTGTCTTACAGGTCTGATTCCTTCTATTCAAGTGGTAGGCTGTAAAAAGCCTGAAATGGTATGAGTAGAGGGTGATTGTGTACTAAGGAAAACACTTTACTAATGTGGGTTATAGTCATTAAATCAGAGCTTCATTTAATGGATAAAAAATTCTCCCTCTGGATAGCTGTTTTATAACTTTGTGGGGTGTTGTTTTGTAAAAACTGCTCATGATTAACCTAGAAGATGAAAGGAAATTTGGAGCATCAACAAATGTTATGACTTGAATGCAAAAAAGAAACCAGAGAAGCATGAGGCTGTAGTCAAGTGAGCAAGATTTGAGACATAAATGGGAAGCTGTGTATAGAATGTAAAATAAACAGCATTTCAATATGCTAAAGTGGAAAACCAAAAGGGGGTAGTGAAATAACTGACTCTCTTACTAAAGAAGAGCTATTTTTAAACTTGTCGTTTTCTGTTGTCATCAAAGTACATATTTTTGTCCAAGTTCTATGGGCGTAATAACAGGGACCTATAAAAGGTTTGTGAGACAATACTCAGTTTGAACTAGTACTTAAAACTTCAGGGATGAAATACTGTAATTCTAACATGCATATTTTGTATGTTTTCAGAAAGACAGTTAAGTTTTACTGTGAATAGTTAAGAATATAGTTGTTTAAAAATTATATTTGCAATTTATTGCATTCTGGTTTTGCTCTGTATATTTCTTTTCCTTTCACATAGTACAAAAGAAGAATTAAACACATTTAAAAAATTTAAAGATAAGACTAAACACAAAAATATTTCAAAACATGTTGCTTGTTTCTCTCTTCACCTTGACACTACCGGATTCTTCATACAGAACAGAGGCTTTACCCTGCAGAAAATTAAATAATTTTTTTATTATCTTCTTCATATATTGTGCTCACAGAGAAGAGCATACCATGATTCTGGCCACTAAATTTTTCTTTTTCAAACTTAGATGTCTGAAAATTAGATCTTGTCTAAATACTTCAAAGTTATTTTCGAGATTTTCGTTTAACCTGAGAATAATTCTGAAAGCTAAAATGTTATTAAAATATAACCATGATTAAAAGGATAACAGAGCACATATTGTAACCAATTAGTCTCTGCAACCAAGAAAACTATCTTATTTTATTTTTTACCAAATTACTTGACATAACAGCGGTTGTTTAAGAAGTTTTCCCAGGTAATGTGTTGTACAGCCATAGATCTTTGTGCTCAGGGTTGATTTAAGCCATTGTTTCCAATCACCATGCTTATGGATCAGTTTATTAAAAAGCAAATGAAAGTATTGGGCAGACAATTAACCAGCCAAAAATGTTAAAGGCAAAAGCGAAAATGGAAAAAAATAAGTGACAGTTTCACTGGGAAAGGAGAAAGATTCAGAGCAGCCCTGCAGAGAAGGACTTTGGGGTGTTGGTCGATGAAAAAATGAACATGAGCCGGCAGTGTGCACTTGCAGCCCAGAAAGCCAACCATATCCTGGGCTGCACCAAAAGGAACGTGACCAGCAGGTCGAGGGAGGTGATCCTGCCCCTCCACACTGTCCTTGTGAGACCTTACTTGGAGTATTGTGTGCAGTTCTGGTGTCCTCAACATAAAAAGGACCTGGAACTGTTGGAACAAGTGCAGAGGAGGGCCACGAGGATGATGAGAGTACTGGAGCACCTCCCGTATGAAGATAGGCTGAGAAAGTTGGGTCTGTTCAGCCTGGGGAAGAGAAGGCTGCGTGGAGACCACATAGCATCCTTCAAAGATCTGAAGGGGGCCTATAGGGATGCAGGTGAGGGATGCTTCATTAGGGACTGTAGTGATAGGACAAGGGGGAACAAGTTCAAACTTAAACAGGGAAGTTTAGATTGGATATGAGGAAGAAATCGAATCATAGAATCATAGAATAGTTAGGGTTGGGAATGACCTTAAGATCATCTAGTTCCAACCCCACTGCCAGGGGCAGGGACACCTCCCACTAAACCGTGTCACCCAAGGATATGTCCAATCCAGCCCTGAACACCGCCAGCGATGGAGCATTCACAGCTTCCCTGGGCAACCCATTCTTCTCACCACCCTTACAGTAAGAATTTCTTCCTCATATCAAACTTAAACTTCCCCTGTTTAAGTTTAAACCTGTTACCCCTTGTCATCTCACTACAGTTCCTCATGAAGAGTACCCTCCCCAGCATCCCTATAGGCCCCCTTCAGATACTGGAAGGATGCTATGAGGTCTCCACACAGCCTTCTCTTCTCCAGCCTGAATAGCCACAACTTCCTCAGCCTGTCTTCATATGGGAGGTGCTCCACTACTCTCATCATCCTCGTGGCTCTCCTCTGGACTTGTTCCAACAGTTCCATGTCCTTTTTATGTTGAGGACACTAGAATTGCACACAATACTCCAAGTGAGGTCTCACGAGAGCAGAGTAGAGGGGCAGGATCACCTCCCTCCACCTGCTGGCCACACTCCTTTTGATGCAGCCCATGATACAGTTGGCTTTCTGGGCTACAAGCACACACTGCTGGCTCATGTTCATTTTTTCATCTACCAAAACCCCCAAGTCCTTCTCCGCAGGGCTCCTCTGAATCTCTTCCCTGCCCAACCACTAGCTGTGCCTGGGATTACTCCGACTCAGGTGGAGGACCTTGCACTTTGCATGGTTAAACTACATCAGGTTGGCATCAGCCCACCTCACAAGCATGTCAAGGTTCCTCTGGATGGCATTCCTTCCCTCCAATGTATCAACCGAACTACACAGCTTGGTGTCATCGACAAACTTGCTGAGGGCGCACTCAATCCCACTGTCCATGTCACCGACAAAGATGTTGAACAAGACCAGTCCCAACACCAGTCCCTGAGGGACATCACTCGTTACTGGTCTCCAGCTGGACATTGAGCCATTGAGCACTACTCTTTGTGTGCGGCCATCCAGCCAGTTCTTTATCCACTGAGTGGTCTACCTATCAAATTGATGTTTCTCCAACTTAGAGACAAGGATGTCATGTGAGACAGTGTCAAAAACTTCGCACAAGTCCAGGTAGATGACATCAGATGCTCTACCCCTGTCCGTCAGTTCCGTAAATCCATCCTAGAAGGGCACCAGATTGGTCCGGCAGGATTTCCCCTTAGTGAAGCCATGCTGGCTGCCACCAAGAACCTTGTTGTTTTTCATGTGCCTCAGCATGCCTTCGAGGAGAATCCGCTCCAAGATTTTTCCAGGCACAGAGGTGAGACTGACTGGTCCGTAGTTCCCTGACTCATCCATTTTCCCCTTCTTGAAAATGGGGATTATATTTCCCTTTTCCCAGTCATTGGGAACTTCACCTGACTGCCATGATTTTTCAAATATGATGAAGAGTGGCTTAGCAACTTCATTTGCCAGCTCCTTTAGGACCCGCGGATGGATTTCATCAGGTCCCATGGACTTATATGTGTTCAGGTTCTTAAGATGGTCTCGAACCAGATCCTCTCCTACAGTGGGCTCAGGGTCTTCATTCTCACTGTCCCTGCTTCTGCCTTCCGTAACTTTGGTGGTGTGGTCAGAGCATTTGTCAGTGAAGACTGAGGCAAAGAAGTCATTAAGAACCTCAGCCTTCTCCAAATCCAGGGCAGCCAGCTCTCCTGATAGCTTCCGGAGTGGGCCTACGCTGTCCCTTGTCTGTCTTTTATTCACAATGCACCTATAGAATCCCTTCCTGTTATCTTTAACATCCTCAGCCTAGTTTAATTCTAACTGGGCCTTAGCTTTCCTCACCTGATCCCTAGCTTCCCCAACCACATCTCTGTATTCTTCTCAGGCTGCCTCTCCTTTCTTCCACCTTTATAAGCCTCTTTTTTCCCTTGAATTTTCCTCAGCAGGTCCTCATCCATCCAAGGAGGTCTCCTGGCCCTCCTACAGCACTTCCTTCTAGTTGGGATGTATTGCTCCTGAGCTTGCAGCAGGTGAGCCTTGAATATCAACCAACAGTCTTGGGTCCGCCTGCCCTCTAGGGCTATATCCCACAGAACCTTACTAAGCAGGTTCCTGAAGAGGCCAAAGTCTGCTCTCTTGAAGTCCAGGGCAGTGAGCTTGCTGCACGCTCTTCTCACTTTCTTGAGGATCTCAAATTCAACCATTTCATGATCACAGCAATCAAGGCTGCCCCAAAGCATCACTTTTCCAACCAGCCCTTCCCTGTTGGTGAGGACGAGGTCAAGCATGACACCTCTCCTTGTCAGCTCCTCTATTACTTGCAGAAGGAAGTTGTTGTCCACACAATCAAGGAACTTCCTGGATTGCTCATGCCAGGCCGTAGCATCCTTCCAATAGATATCAGGGTGGTTGAAGTCCCCCATGAGAAAAAGGTCCTGCGAGCGTGGGGCTATTCCTATCTGTCTATAGAGCGCTTCACCTACAGAGTCCTCTTGGTCTGGCAGTCTGTTACAGATCCCCACAATAGTGTCTTTTACTGCTGCTCTCCCTTTAACCCTCACCCACAAACTCTCTGTCAACTGCTCACCTGTCCCCCGACAGAGTTCCATACTCTCCAGCCTATCCCTGACGTAAATAACAACTCCCCCTTCCCACCTACCAGGCCTATCTTTCCTAAAGAGCCTGTAACCTTCCATTCCAACACACTAGTAATAGGAGCCATCCCACCATGTTTCTGCGATGCCTATTAGATCATACCCCCATAGACGTGCACACATCTCTAATTCCTTTTGTTTGTTCCCTATGCTACAGGCGTTTGTATAGAGGCATCTGATCCCAACCCCAATTGAAGCAGGTTCATTGGCTGGAGCAGCTGCAATATCTCTACATTGCTTTGAATTTTTTATTATATGTTTTGGCAAGTGACTGGGTGTGTTGGGATGCAATGATGCTCCCCTCCCCCAACACATCTAGTTTAAAGCATCCTTGACCAGTCTGGCAAGCCTCCTACCAAATCCACTCTTCCCGTTCTTTGTCAGACCAGCTCCACTAGCCCCCTGTAGACCTGGCCTACTAAATTGAATCCCATGTTCTAGATAGCCAAACCCCTGACTATAGCACCACCCTTCTAACCATTTATTAACCTGGCCAATCCTCCTAGCCTTTTTGAGGTCCTCCCCTATATCCTGGAGAATTGATAAAAAGACAATCTGAGCCCCAGAGCCCCTAACCACCTCCCCAGAGCTCTGTAGTCTTTCTTTATGTTCTCCTGGCTACTGCTATCTATATCAGTAGCACCCACATGGATCACTAGAAGTGGGTAATTGTCAGTGGGACCGGCTAGAGCAGGCAGCCTGTCTGCAACATCGCTGCTCTGAGCCCCTGGTAGGCAACACACCTCCTGTGATACTGGGTCAGGCCGACAGATGGGTGCCTTTGTTCCTTTCAGTGTAGAGTCCCCTACTACTATGACCCGCCACTTTTTCCTGGCAGAATCAGTAGTGTTCACCTTTACCAGGGCATCAGCCTGTTTTTCCTGGTGGGAGTGTTTTTCCTCTTCAACCCTCTGCAGGATAGCAAAGCGGCTCTGAGTGGGGAAAACAGACTTAGGAGGAAGCCCTTTGTTTTCAACTGCCCTCTTCCTCCTTTTTTTGTTGCTTTTTTCTGTTACTGTTTCCCAGTTTCCTGGGTTAGCGGCCTCCTTTCCTGCATGAGCGACAGTGGACACTTGAGTGGTGAGGCGCTGGAATGGGTTGCCCAGGGAAGTTGTGAATGCTCCATCTCTGGCAGTGTTCAAGGCTGGATTGGACATAGCCTTGGGTGGCATGGTTTCGTTGGAGGTGTCCCTGCCCATGGCAGTGGGGTTGGAACTAGATGATTTTAAGGTCCTTTCCAGCCCTAACTATTCTATGATTCTATGATTCCCCACATAAACTTTCTACTCAAATATTGCTGATAAGCTGGAACAGTAGTCCAGCTTTTGCCACAGTTTCTCAGAGCTCTATCTATAGGACAGCTGGATGATGGATTCTGGTATATCTTTATTGGTAGAATGTTGACATCAAACCTTAGGTTATGCGACAGTATCTTCTCAACTCTCAATCACCTTTTGTTTGATTTAATGGTCTGAATATGAGACCAATTCAAACCCATCTTATCTCATTTGCATTTCTGAACAACTCATTTGCGCTTTTTTCCTTTAAAAATAAATCTAAATATCCTCCATAATCAGTCTGTGTAGAACTGTTCCTTCTGAACATTTGTCAGGATTATTCATTCTTACTTTAGGTCTTTCCATGATCTTTAGTTTTCTCAATATTTCTTTTAACTTTTTTTTTTCTGATAACAATATCAAAAGTATCCTTTTCTCCACAACAGATTTGTGGAGTTTCCTGCTTTTCCCTTTCCTTACTTTTACAATTTCTCAATTTACTCCTATTGCTTACTCTAAATATTTCTTCATCTTATATTTTCACTGGACATTAGTTTGATCCATAGTGGTATAGCAATGCGTTTTTTCTGCAGAGTGTAGTAGTAACCTTGGTCTGCAAAAATGTTTTTTCTTTCTTTTTTATCCCCTTTATCTAACATCCTTATCTTAACTGATTCTGAAACAAGCATCCAAATGATACAAATGTATTCTGTCAAGTTCTGATTAGCTTTAATTTCTTATGGCTCACTTAATAAGAAGTCCTTTTTTAACTTCAGCGTACTATAAGCATAGAACATCAGTTTTTCTCTTTTTAATACACATAAAGCTAAATTGTTCCAAAACCTCATAAGTATGCGTAGTTATGAAATGCTTGAGATTACCTCTTGCTTAGATTATTTTGATTATTTAATTGGATAGTGTGACACTACACATACATATCAATTTTTATAGCATTATTGAAGAATGTTATGTTGTCTCAGAACCCTTTGGATAACTCATGCGGAAATTGTAGTCTACATAATGACTTTTTTCATAAATTTATCTTGTAGGAAATGAGAAAAATTTGCTTAATTTAGTGGCTTTGATTTCACTTAATATCTATATCAAAAATCATACTTTCTGTAATTTTTTGCTGCCAGAACAGTTCTTCCTATCAGTACTGTGCCTCCAGTATTTCCTCTTTAAATTTCTCTTTCCCCGATCTACCTGTTTCAGTGTACCAGAAAGTTTTCTGTCAAATCTCTCATTGTGGTCGTGGGTAAAATGTTATGTTGGCTACTTTACAATGCAGTAACAAGTACATGAGACATTTGATTTAGTGTATGGGAAGTTCATTTAAGTAAAATAAGTCAATGTAAAAAAATTAGAGTGAAAAGTTATAAAAGGATTGGTTTAGTTTTCTGTAAAATATTTTTCTTTTTCTTTTTTTTTCTTTTCAGAATACACTTTCAGGAAAGTCATGCTATATCTTATAAAGGATTCTAGATCAAATCTGAATTTCTTTGTAATTA
Source organism: Ara ararauna (assembly GCA_028858755.1). NCBI lineage: Eukaryota > Metazoa > Chordata > Aves > Psittaciformes > Psittacidae > Ara > Ara ararauna. The sequence goes on from CM054410.1 coordinate 63,720,397, forward strand.
AGTTAAGAGTTACTCTAAAAATGGCCTTTTGAGGTGTAGTATATGAATCTTTTTTCAGACATTTCTGTTTGCTTGATGGAGTTAGAGATTATTTGAGAGAGATTATTTGACATTTGGCAAAAAGCACTTGGCACTTCACAAGCTAAACTAATGAGATCCTGATGAATTTACATGATAGTAAAAAATGAACGACCCCAAGCCTGTAAGTTTCATTGTTCTCTGCTGCTAGTGAAGAACTATTAACAGCTATAAATACACATTCAGCATATTCAGCTAACACAGATTGTGAAGGAAAAGCTGTTCAGCTTTGGATTTTAGCATCCAGAAAAGGGTGAAAGGGTGAAGCTGTCTCTACAATTTTCTTCTGTGAATTGGATGCTGGGTTTTAGGCTAGGGCAAAATATTCTGTAGATTGTCTTCTTTCAGAAAGTCAGCAAATACTGTACCTTTTTTGGTTTGTGACTTTAAAAGGGACAAGTTAATGTGCCAGTAACAGTCACTTTAAGGCGGATATAGTCCATTAAAATTGGGGCACTTGGTCACTTAACAGAATTACTTCAGAAGTAAGCTGTGATTTTTGAGAAGCCTCTCTAAGTAATTAAGTACAAAGTAACAGTAGGTCTTTTTTAAATGGTCTCAGGTAGTGTGTATGTAAGGGGCACAGAATGCTGTCTCTTTCTTTTCACCTGAAAGAAAAGATACCAGGAAAATAACTGATTTTTATTAGTGCTTCAGCTGTTCAGTTCAAGGCTTATTTTATGTGAAATGTGTTTTCTAAATAAAAGAAGAACCTTCACTTTCTTTTGTAAATCTTTGTAATTTTTTGTTTTTCAGTAACTGATCAAGCTGGAGCAGTACAGCATGCCACTTGTTTTGTTTCAAAGGCTCTAGTACTTTCAACAGAAGCAAAAAGATTAATAAAAACTATATCTTTATTATCTTTTATTAAAATTTCAGGTTTTATTTTCATTTCATGAACTTCTTTGACATGATTTGAAGTAAAAAGGATTAAAATCATTCATATTGTCACTATTGCCAGAAGCCAGCTTTATTGTTTTGAAGAAGACAGTGGGCTGGTCTTCAGTATTCTACAATAGCTGTAATAAGAGCTTTTATTTTTTTTTTTTATTTATTTTATTTACTTTTTTATTACCCTTTTTTCCCCCTGTAGTATTCATTGTGATTTCTTTCTCTTTATTGAGAAAATTTTTAAATACAGCTATCTATGATACTATGATAAAAATAATTAAGCCATTGAACAAACGAGTGGAACAGACCAAAACTTCTAGGGAACTTACAAATATTGACACAATCATAGAATCACAGACTGGTTTGGATTGAAAGGGACCTTAGAAGTCATTGGGCAGGGATACTTTCCACTTGACCATGTTGCTCCAAGCCCCGTTCATTGTGGTCTTAAACACTGCCAAGGATGGGGCATAATCCAAGAGAATGTAATGTCAAAGAGTAATAAAATAGACATCATATATATTTAAAATGCATTATCCTACTCATAATGAACATAATTCAGCACATCAAACACCTTTTTATGCTTTTTTTTTATTTCTTGTAGTTAGTTATTTAAATACACGTATATGCACATATATATGTATGTAGTTGATAAATAACTTCAAAGTGACAGAATAATAGCTGCAGATTAGAAAATCCTGTATTACTCAACATAACAAGCACATCAGGACTACAATCATTGTACATCTTCTTAATTATTTGCTATAATTGAGTTCCAGGATTTCTTTTTTTTTTTTTATGTTGATATTCATCCAATGGGAATATTCAGAAGTCACCAAATTAATTAACAATTACTTCAAACTACTGGAAATGAATTGTTGAATAGTATATAAAAAAGCTTGATAACCAAGTTTGTCTCAAACCCCAGGTATTAAAAATCTGTGTCATGCCTCAGAAATGTATTTACTTCTAGATTTGAAACAAAAGAAATACCTGGATATTGTCTTAGCTTTGGTCAACCTTCTTAAATATTATGGGAGATTCTTAAACTTGATGGTAGTGGTAGGTCAGTCCACTTGTAATTATTGAACATAATCCAACTCATTTAACTGTATGTTTTTGAAAATGTTTAACCTTTAAAATCTGGAAAATCTGTGGATTTTTCTGTTGTTGGTCACGTAGGAGGGAACTGAGACAAAAGACGCCCTTCTGAATGAAATAAGAGGGAATAACGGAGGAACCCCTGAGTTTGTTTGATGGTAAGCCCAGCCTTGAGAGAGAAGAAGGTGAAGGACATGCTTAACTGCAGATACTAGCTCTTGGCCATGTGATACTTCAAACTGGTAATGTATTCAATGGGTTAAGCAGACACATCATTTTACAAATGTTGTTGGAACCATTTGTTTTGCATTTGTTTGAGAAAAGCACTCTAGCAGAGGGCTTGGGAAAATGGAATCCAGTTTTAACAACGAGCAAGAACAATATATTAAAAAGAGCTTTTGAGTGTCAGAGTTAAAGGGATAATTCATATCTAATAGGCACAAGGGAATCATGATTGCTATTCAAAATTTTAGTAATACACACAAACAAGATTTCCTTGGCTGCCTCTTAATACATTCAGCTGAACCTACACAATCTCCTTACCTGACACAGTGTAGTAGTCAAGAGGGAACATGTGAGTAGATGCTAAGCTTTATTTAATGCATTTACAAGCTTATTGCTTTGCTTCAAAGTTCATGGCTTAATTCAGTGCAGAACAGACAGCTGGATTTGTTTCAGGAAGAAGTACATGTATTTCTTCAATAACAGAGTGTTTGGCAAACCGGCAAATACCAAAGTATTCCACTTTTTCAATAAGTAATGTCTGAAGGTTTGTGTGACCCATGTATTCCTATAGATGTTAATATTTGAGTGTTTATAAGGTGTACATTAAGAAAAATGGTAATATTGAAGTTTTCTAGAAGCAACTGCTTCCTGGAAGTGTAACTCTCAGGGGTAGACTAGGTCAAGCAAATACCTGAAGACTCTGGCCAGAGAGCTTGAGGTGGAAAAGCAGCGCCCAGAGGATGGTTACTGAGCTGAGTGAAATGAGAGTTTTGCCTCCTGTGGGTGATGTCATCTGGGCCAAAACTTCTTCAGCATTTATATTTTTTAAACAAAACAGATTTTCATGGCTGTTATACGTCATGGCAGTCAGGTGAAGCTCCTGACGACTGGAGAAAGGGAAATATAAAACCCATTTTCAAGAAGGGGAAAATGGATGAGCCGGGGAACTACAAACCAATCAGCCTCACCTCTGTGCCTGGAAAAATCTTGGAGCGGATTCTCCTCGAAGGCATGCTGAGGCACATGAAAAACAACAAGGTTCTTGGTGACAGCCAGCATGGCTTCACTAAGGGGAAATCCTGCCGGACCAATCTGGTGCCCTTCTAGGATGGATTTACGGAACAGACGGACAGGGGTAGAGCATCTGATGTCATCTACCTGGACTTGTGCAAAGCATTTGACACTGTCTCACATGACATCCTTGTCTCTAAATTGGAGAGATATCAATTTGATGGGTGGACCACTCAGTGGATAAAGAACTGGCTGGATGGCCGCACACAAAGAGTAGTGCTCAATGGCTCAATGTCCAGCTGGAGACCAGTAATGAGTGGTGTCCCTCAGGGATTGGTGTTGGGACTGGTCTTATTCAACATCTTTGTCGGTGACATGGACAGTGGGATTGAGTGCGCCCTCAGCAAGTTTGCCGATGACACCAAAGTCTGTAGTTCGGTTGATACATTGGAGGGAAGGAATGCCATCCAGAGGAACCTTGACATGCTTCTGAGGTGGGCTGATGCCAACCTGATGCAGTTTAACCATGCCGAGTGCAAGGTCCTACACCTGGGTCGGAGCAATCCCAGGCACAGCTACAGGCTGGGCAGGGAAGAGATTCAGAGCAGTCCTGCAGAGGAGGACTTAGGGGTGTTGGTGGATGAAAAAATGAACATGAGCCGGCAGTGTGGTTCTATGTGCTGACATAGCCTTGGGTGGCATGGTTTAGTGGGAGGTGTCCCGGCCCATGGAGAGGGGTTGGAACTAGATGATCTTAAGGTCCTTTCCAACCCTAACTATTCTATGATTCTACATGAAGTAGGAGCTATTGGACTTACCTGACTGCTAGCCATGTGCCACCTCATTTCCCTGTTCTATACTGACAATTCACAGCTCTCACCCTCTGCTTCAGAGTCTTCTCAGAGAATGTATATTTTAATAAATATATAAAGAATAATCTCTTATTTTACCCGAAAGATATCTATCTTGTTCTTTATTCTGGTTTTGTTGGTAGACTTTGAAATTCCTATCTAATCATCATATGAAACCCAAAAGATGAAGTAGTTGTATGAACAGGGCTTCTTCCTAAGTAAGTAATAGTCTAGATATTAGCTAACATATATATTAATCTTTTAAATAGCCTGTAATTTATAGCAAGTCAAAATGGTCAAAAGTGAAAAGATCCTGAAGAATCAACAGAGAGGCCCTAAAAGGAATTACACCAATGTGCCAAAGAAAATAATAAACACATCTAGACAATTGACAGTAAACATGCAAAAGCAAATTTGTGTTTTAGAATTTACTGAAAAAAATTTATAAAAAATCCATTAGGTTTTTAAAAATTAGGAGATATTGAGTGTTTTTTCCAAACTTGAATTGTTAATTTTGAAAGGTAATGCGCACTTCCATATTTTTATATTATATAAAAATATTTATGTATCTAAACATTTATATAAGGCATGCTTTATTTTAGATTATCATGAATATATACAGGATCACAGGGCCAGATGTTAGAAAACTTTCAGTTTTAATTTTAGTAATGATTTCAAATTCATTCTTTAGAAGCTCATAAATAATTTTCTTGAAGCAGTCTTACCATGCAGAAAATAAAGAAATAACCACCAATTTATAATTTGACATGGGGTATTTGTGATGGCTTAGTGAGGAAAAGAAAAAAAGTGGCAATGTGTCAAAGAGGTTTAGGATCCAAAGAGTTTATTGACATTTGACTGATTAAAGATCATAAAGGCTAAAGTGAGCAAAAACTCATTGCTTCAGAAACAGTTGAATTATTCTTAGTTTTACTCTCCTTGTATTCTCTATGTAGTTTCTTTCTTAGGTCAAGAGAAATATTTTTCATTTTTTTATCTTACCTGTCTTTTCTGTGTGTAAGCTGACTTAAAGTCACTGACTAGTTGTTTATTCCCCTTTATTTCACAAAAAGGAGTACTTAAGCTGTAGAAGTCTACATTACTGCCTTGTAGGCTTAGTGTTGTTAATTGCTGCCTTACACTCAATTAACACAACCTTCACATAAAGTTTAATTAACCAACAAAATGTGAAAAAGGTTATTTAGTAGATAGATCATGTGGAATCATAGCATTAAACACAGTGAGATATCTCTATTTTGCCCTATTGTGGAAGCACAGCCCCAATCATGAGAGGGAAAATAACGTTGCTCAAAAGAACCTTGTTCCAGAAATGAATACTGCATTATTATTCCTGTCATTGGAAGTAACTATGATAATGCATTCAGTATAGATCTTTCTCAGTAGGACACCAGCTCTGACTCGTTGCTCATCATAAATGGCTCAGGGAGTTGCAAAGGCTGTCAGTGCTTGCCCATTTAGTCTTTTGTGAATTCTATCTGCTTAACAATACTACTACTTGTGGACATTCACAGGTGAAGCAAGCCTAAAAAAAGAACATTGATTAAAACTTCTGTGTTTTGTTTGTTTGGTTTGTTGGTTGGGCTTTTTAAGTATACCCCAATAAACTTTGGATTCCAAAAAGGGAAGAAATAATTTTCATGTGAATGAATAGCTACCTTTGGAAAAATAAACAAACACAGTAGTTATAATACCTCAGAGTCAAAATAAAATATGTATGATTTCAGAATTCTTTTTCAATTGCCTTCAGCTTGCATTAATTCCTTCCTTAAAATATATAAATCTTCTTATGATTTTAGGAAGGCTTTTAATACTTTAAATGCTATCCCTCACAGCATCCTTCTGGACATGTTTTCCATCTCTAGTATGAGCGGGTTCACAGTGTGCTACGTAAAAAACTGGCTGAAGGGTAGAGCTACAAGTGTTATAGCGAATGGGGCTACATCTGGCTGGTGAATGGCCACTGGTGGTGTTCCTCAGGGTTTGCTTCCAGGGTCAGTTCTGTTGAAAATGTTTATCAATGAGCTGGATGTAGTAGTTGGATGCACCGTTATCAAGCTTAATGATGATACAAAACTGGATGTGTGGTTGATTCTTTTGAGGGTCAAGATGCATTTCGGGGAGATGCAGAAAGATTGGCATACTGGGCACTGATTAATGGGAAGAATTTTAGTGAGTCTGAATGCTGGATCTCGCAATTAGGATATAGTGATGGTGGGCACAATTATAATTTTGGAGTGGAGCAGTTAGAGAACAGCCCTGCCATAGGGATCCGGGGTGCTGGTGAGCAGCAGGCTCAATAGGAGTCAGCAGTGCGCCGTGGCAGCCAGGAAGGCAAACTCCATTCTGGGGTGCATCAAACGAAACATAACCAGCTGGTGAAGAGAGGTGATTATCCCTCTGTATTCAGCATTGATGCTGCCTCACCTTGAGCAGTACATGAAGTTCTGGGATCCACAATTTAAGGATGTGAAAGTCCTTGAGTACATTCAGAGGAGGGCAACAATGCTGGTGAGAGGGCTGGAAGAAATGTCAGATGAGGAGCTCGTAAATACTCTGGGTTTGTCTAGTTTAGGGGAAAGGAGGCTAATGGTTGACATTATTGCTTTCCACAGGTTCCCTGGGGAGGAGAAACAGAGTGGGTGGTGCTAATCTATTCTCCCTGGTATCCAGTGATAGGGTGCATGGTAATGGTTCAAAGCTGCACTGGAAATTAGGAAATATTTTTTTACTGAGAGGTTGACCAAACACTGGAATAGCCTTCCTAGCAAGGTGTTTGATGCGTCAAGCCTACCAGTGTTTAAAAGGAATTTTGACAATGTCCTTTAACTGCCCTTTCACTGTCCTTTAATGTGCTTTAACTTGGCCAACCCTGAATTGGTCTCCCAGTTGGATTAAGTGATCATTGTAGGTCCCTTCTGAAATATTTGTGCTGTGCTGTGCTCTGCTGTGCCATGCTATGCTTTCCTATGCTACGCTGCGCTATTTTATTCCATCCCACTCTACTCTACCCTACTCTACCCTACTCTACTCTAGAAAAAATTCTAGTGTTTTTGTTTATTCATATGTACAAACTCTTGCAAATAAGTAGCTAAACTTTTAAAATATGTATAAACATTTCTAAATTAAATGGTTTCACTTAATAAAGTACATGTATAATAAATGAAATTTATAGCATAAGGTATGTGACCTTGATGATCTTCCAGCTTTAAGGTTGTTAGCACAGCAGTTTCACGGGAAATGGAACTGCTATCCTTTTTGTTGTTGGGTTCGTTTTGTTTTTCAAATTGTATTTTTCACAATATAGTGATCAGCTTTCTATTTTTTTTAATTCATTTTCACAGTTAATTCCCAGATTCTTTCGCTATTCCTAATAGATATGTGTTTTAGTTTTAGCAATTTGCAAATATAACAATTTACAAACTTGTACATAGTTCTACTAACTACACACATAGTACTTGTTACCATGTATATATATACTACTACTAATAGGGGTACTCCAGTAGATTCAGGGTGGAGAAGAAAGAAGTCTGAATGCATAAAAAAGAAGTCTTATAACTTAGTTTGGCTTTAAAAAGTGCATTAGAGTAGAAATATGACCTTGTGGAGACTGTCTGTAAAAAGGCTGATATTGGCTTATAAAATAACAATGGGTTTTGAGGGTATGTAAAATCTCTGCTGTCAGAGCTGAAGGGATAGAGTGATTGACTAAATTTTTTGTTACAGACTATAATATTCTACATGCTACACTGGTAGATGAGCTAAGAAAGAAGAACAGCTCTAGCAGGCCCAAATAAACAAAAATCAGAATACGTCACTGTAATACTTAGATGTAAAAGCAGGTCTGTAACTACAATTGTCACCAGGAAGGTGCAGAGAGACTCAGGCACTTAAATCGGACAATGAAGACTAGAGCAAAACATTTGGAGACTGATACCAGATATAAAACCAGAGATAAGATTAGGTTTGAGATCAGAGGCTGTATCCATACTATTTACAAGCCAATGACATTAGCTACCTGATCCTTGGTATCATTTCAAGATGCAGTTAGAGAGTTTAGACAGGTGAGTATCCTTTCATAATACAGTAGGTTGTTTATATCTAACTATCCTGTTTTTGTGAATAAGAGGGAAATAAAATACTGGCATGGTCTGGTTGACACTAAGGCCACAGCTGTGTAGTCATGTAATTTTCTAACACACATGTAGCTAGAGAGGTTAATGCTCTGGGCAGATAGCTAAGACCCATGCTAAACTGGAGACAGTGGAGAAGGAAATTTCTCAGAAAACAAATTGAGAGCCTGATCATAAGCTAATAGAAGTGTCATTAAGTCCACATGACAAGGCCAGGAATGAGTTAAGGGGCTCGAACAGCAGCAAGGTCAGTGGGGTGATTGGGAGATCCCAGGTGTGGATGCCAGACAGCAATAACCACCAGATTGCGAATTCAGATCTGATGAAACTCAGAAATAAACATTGGAAAAGAAAGACTACATTATACACTTTTTTATATATGATCAAGCTAGTACTTAACCTTCCAGTGTTTCCCAGGTCCTGTGGCTGGCTACAGTTTCAATATCCATAAAGTTCTGCATAGGAACTGACCAGTAGCATCAAAAAAACCTAAACTTAAATAAATGGCAAGAAATAGGACAATTCAAATCTGATATTCAAATGTCTGAGAGAGCTGGGATTGCTCAGCCTGGAGAAGACTCTGGGGAGACCTTATTGTAGCCTTTCAGTTTTTAAAACGGTCCTATAAGAGAGGGGAGACTTTTTAGCAAGGCCTGTTGTAACAGAATGATGGGTAAATGGGTTTAAATTAAAAGAGGGGAAATTCAGGCTGGATGTGAGGAAAAATTCTTTACAATGAGGATGTTGAAATACTGGAATCATCTCTGGTTCCAGTTGCCAGAGAGGTGGTGGATGTGCCATCCTTGGAGACATTCCAGGCCAGTCTGGACATGGTTCTGTGCAACCTGATGTAGTTGAAGATATTCCCCCTTATTGCAGAGGGTTGGAATAGATGACCTTTGAGGGTCTCTTCGAACCCAAACTATTCTATGATTCATGATTTCGTAATTAGAAGACTTTGCAGGTTCTGGGATAGCTTTTGGAATTTACAAATTTCTCCTGTATATACAAATTAAGAGATAATTCTCTGAAAAGTCACTTTTATAAATTACGTGCGAAAATATCAGAATTGTTAAAAATAGAAAACAAATTCAGAAAGCAGACTGTATGTGGCTAATGATAAAGTAAGTGTTAAGAATTGATAACAAGTTTCACTGGATAGAGAATTTATTCTTATCTTTTATGACTAATTTCAGTTTGATGTAATAAATGTAAAGACGTTAATACAGTTAATTTACATTTTATCTTCTAACAAAGAAAAGTTTAATAGAAGACTTAAAGCAGCATGAATTCTCCTCTGTGCTGCAGATAAGGTTGAAAAAATGAAAAAATAACATCACAGGTGGAAGCACACAACCTACAGAAATAAATTAAATAACATATCTAATTAGTGTAAGGTACAAATTGAAAATTGAATTCCTACTATAGTAAATTTGAATCTACCTTTTTTCTCAGTACATTTTTAATCCAAGATAACATTAAATTTCCTCTGTAAAGTTTTCTATATAAAATTAGCAAAATTAAAATCAAGATATTATGTTGCATAATGATAAAATTAAAGTTTATGAATATAATAATAATAATCTGGGAAATATTACAGATGCTAGCATTTCATATGTTTAATATTAAGCTAAATTAATCATACCCACATAACACACCTGTTTCAGACATTAAAAAAAAGTATTAGTGAATTAATAATCACATTAATTAGTATATATATCTGTGGGAGTACTGATACTGAATTAATTTAGCACAGATTAAGACAGGAATGGCAATCAAAATATTTACATGCCATTAAAACTTGGAACTTGAAGGCACAGGGAAATTTTGTTTCCAAAATGGGTTTGGTTTCCTGTTTTCAATAACATTTACCATCAAACCTAGGCTAGTGTTGACTGTTCATTAGCAATTTCAGGTGTTCAAACCTCAAGGAAAAAAAAGTGCTTTCAGAATAAGAGAATTAATTGCAGACTTCTGAATCTGAAATTCAGTGATATGGCCCATTAAATATTCTACATTTATGCCTTCATAGGAGGTTTTTTTTAATGTAGAAATTATAGTATAATGTTTAATCTTAAATTCAAGCTATATTATTGAGGCAGGAATGGATATTGTAAATAAAAATTTAACATAACTTCTTTCTGTTATTTCTACAAAAGAGTACATTAGAATCTTCATATATAAATGCTATGTTTTCATATAAATAGTTTTCATTATCTTACTAAAATGGTTAGGATTTTTTCTACACTATGTAGTATTAAGACTTGATATAATTTCTGAGATATATATATATATATAAATCAAATAATAAAACCAATAACAAACGTGATCCATTTAAAAAACCCCTACTTGGTAATGCAAAAAAATCTAATAAAAAGATACTGTAATAAGTCACTAAGTACTTTTCTCTAATACAATCTCTAATCAATTAACATTGAAATTGCATTATGTCATTATGAGAAACTAACACTACTTAGGCACCTGTTTGCCATTAAATTAGATAAGACCTTTATGTTTAGTTCATATCATACTGATATCACTTGTAGCAGTAAACTTAAAATATGTTGATTTCAGTGGAACTGTTGTGGATTGTATGAGTGATTTATGACTAATGAGAGTGCAACTTGTTTTCACAACCAACCTTTTTAGCTAGACCTGTTTATCCATTTGTTTTATTATTTCCTAACTTTTTCATCAATCCAGATTGGGATTAATTTACTTTTAAACTCTTAATTTAATAAAGTCATTTAGACTTACTTGCTTTCTAATTTTGGGATGTATGGACACTAAGTCCTGGATACTTACGGAAATATTTTAAAACCATATAAGCCATTTAGATTTTGCAAAAAAAGTCTGGGAATTTAAAAAGTAATGACTTTTATAGTAAAAATCTATGTCAAATTTGGTTAAATTCTGTAGAATCTGATTGTTTCTCTGGAATATTTGGACTATTTCATTCTTGACCTCCCAATCTGTTACTACCATGCAGCCAACCTCCCCTCTCCACTCTTATGGTTTGTCACCAGCCCTTTCCTACTAAACAGCTTTACTAAACTTAATAGGTCAGAATTCTTTCAATGAGTCTTTTATCAGACTTTTCCCTTCTTTCTGTGTGCATGCAACCTGTAACACAGTACATTCCTCTTATCATGGGGTGGGTTTTTTTTTTGGGTGGTTTTTTTGTTTTTTTTTTTTTTTTTTATTTTAGCTAGGGATTCAGTTAATGTCTTAGTGTACTTTCAGGCATCATCTGACTGTATCCAAGCTGTATCAGCTGCACTGCAGACATCTTGAGGCTAAATTCATTGTCCATCCATATTTCTGACCTGTAGGTACATAACTGGTCTGAATGCAAGACCATATTACTGGAAAGTAGCTGTGAGAAAAAATATCTGTGGGCTTTCTGTACATTGTGGTGCAAGGAAACACTTATATAAAATATGAATGCACTTCAGTGGCTTTTTTTACCAACATTTTTCTACCTTCTTCTGTTCCCATTCAGTATCACCTGCAAAAAGTCTTGCTTGAAAGGCCTGGTGAACGTGCTGCAAGGATATATGGAATCTATGAAGAAATACTATTTCTTCAGATATTTGAATAAAGTCTTCTAGCAAATAGTCAAAGTAAACACTACTAAAGGCAACTCATGAATGAAACAGGAAACAAGTCCAAACCCAGAGAATAACTATTATTATATTGCAATATTATATTGTATTAGTATATTGTAATATCTTTCTCTTTTCCTTCATTTTTTACTCTCTAATTTTGTATGGTATGATGCACACATGTCTAATAGAGTGTGATTTTCTTTTTCTTTCAAGGACAAGATATTCCAGTTTTATTCTTGATAATACAGTGGCACTTTTCACGATTTGCTTGCTGCCCTGAAGAAGAAAATTGAACTTTTCAGGTAAGCTTGTGAACTTGCTAATACACAAGTGAAGAATACAAGTCCATGTTACTTCCCAAGTTCAACTTAAATATTTGTTTACTAATCCTTCTAACATTTCTTTACCACTGAAATTAAAAGTCATTGGCATGTTAATGTAATTTTGTATAGAAAGTAGATTTGCCAATATATGAAAAAGTATCTGAAATGCCACATGAAGAAAGTTATTATTTTTGACTCAATTGTGTGGGTGGCTATAAAAGCTGTAAGTTAAACTAGTACTTACTAGTAGTGATATTTTGCTGAATTATAGTTTTATTTCATACAAATAACCATTTAGTGAAATTATTAAATAAATAAAGAATCTGAAAACTGTTCATAATGAAGCAGGAAAGCAAACCATTGAAAGAAAAAAAAGAAAAAAAAAGTCTAATATAGAGAAATTGCATTTATTTGCCTTTCTATCCTCTCAAAATTCCTTTTAAATATTTTGGATCTTGTCATAGTATTTGTTGTCTCACAGATAAACTGATTCTTAGCCACAAAGTAGAATAATAAATGCAAAAAAAAAAAAATGCAATATATCTTGACTAAGGTATGAATTACTATTACCAGTTAAGCGCTCTGAAAGCTAATAAAATAATAAATTACAGTCTCTTATATCACCTCACCATTGGCATAGTGAGAAGTATCAAAACAAGACTGGGTCCATGCAAAATATTTAAATAGAAAATCTTTATCTGGATTACTGTACCCCGTTTTCCTTCACTTAAGTCTGTATAGAAGGTTTGGCTATTACCTTGATGCATTTTTCTTGATCTGCTGAGGATTTTTTCCTAGTCAGTTATGAGATAGAATCAGTTTTTTTTGGGGAAAAAAAAAAAAAAAACACAAAAAAAAAGCAAAAAAAACCAAACAACAACAACAACAAAACACAAAAAACACAAATAAACAATCATTTAATATTACATGAAATTATTTTCTGCTTTGTTTCAAAGGTAGAAAACATGGAAGGTTACTTGGTAGATGTTTCAACATAATTCTCCATTAATAATAAGAATGTAAAATTGTCAAACTACAATGTTTTGCTATGTAACAGAAGAATATAGTAGTAGTTTCACTATTTTTTGTGTGCAGAAGTGAAAATTAAGTTAATCATGTAAAGAAAAGGCTAAAACCAGGTAAAATCTCTCTTTAAAGGTTGTTATCAGCATTTGGGGCTTTCTCTAGCAAGTTGTTATATTCAGGGGGATTTAGTTTTCCTTTTTTTTAAAAAAAGACCACCAGGTTCTCAGCTGATCAGGAAAAGAAATACATCTTTAGTGGGCTAGCACTATGAGCGACAGTTTTAATGCATTATTAACTTTTTTTTTCTTAAATATCATAATCAAGCTTTTAGCAGTCATGTTCCACAAGTAGCATGAGAGAATGTGTGAATATCAAAAGTTTTTTGTTTGACTTTTAGATTTGAAATCATAAGCTTTAAAACAGAAAGCAAAATCGTCTCATTTTCTTCAAAGGTAAAGACAATGCTGAAAAAAATTAGCCTATGTGACCTACCTTTTCACAATTTAAAAGAAAAAACCAAAGTAACCTATTATCAATTACTACATACTATTATTGCAGTTCTTTTATTTTTTTTTCTAAATTTAAATACCCATTTTAACTTCTAGTTGAAAACTAATTTCTAAGAAAAAATAAATAGCTTTTTGTTATAAGTGAAGGGGTTTTTATGAATAAAGGTAAAATACATGAATGTGTATTTAACCTTGTATTTAATAAAAAGGATAATTTTTAATAATTCTTAGTACATTTATCTGCTATTCATACCACAGAAATTTAAAGAAATCAAAGATGTCCTAGAGAACTGTTTTTTAAATAATGAAGAATTGAAATATTTGTACATAATTAAAAAAAATAAAAAAAAATTGTTTATTATTATTTTCCAAGTAATTAGGTGTAAGGGAAGTAGAAACAAGTAGACATTGGAAACATTCAGATCATCTTGTTTAGTTGTACATTTTACCAAACCAAAAAGAAAGTTAATACAAAATAAAAAAGGATTGAGGATGATATTTATGGACCTCACTCGTTTACAAAGTGCAATCTAAAGTAAAAATTAAATGGAAGTCTTATTTTATGTGAAAGTGTTCAAACAAAAGAAAACAGGACAAGTTACTGGGGTTTTGTTTCATTTGCTTGTTTTTAATTTTGCTAAATCTCATTTCCAGAAAAAATTATACCCAAAAGAAAAATTCAGATAGTTCATCTGAACTGCCTAATGGATTGGATGAATACCATACTGTAACTCCAAATTACTAATTGTCTACATTTTTGCCTTCCAGTTATTTGCAATACTACCTCCCCAGATATTTTATTAACTCTGTAATTAAAAAATAAAAATAAAAAAAAATAAACCCATGAGAGATGCCTGTCTGTGCAAATTTTCACCATTAATTTCTGCTGAGAATTCTTTTCCAATAAGATTTACTTGCAAATATTGACAAATCAATGTAAGATGAAATCTATGCAAATGTTTTATGTTACCAAGAACTGGCTTGAAAAGAGGGCTACATGAAATCTTTCTAATTAAATCTCTGATTTCCTATATCATAGTGAAAATAATCCCTTTGAGTTTGAAACATACCTTTCAATTTTGAGTTCAAAAATTATTTTGTCATTTACTGCTATTGCAAAGCATTTGCCTTGAAAGCTGATTATACTACAGAAATAGACATCCAAAGAAGACTGGGGAGGGGATGAAGCAAGGCAGTTCACATTCTTTTCAGTTTTAGCTTGATCAGTGAGTCAATGAAAAAACCTATGCTAACGGCACACTATAAATTAGTACATCTGCAATAAAGGAACTGATTTTCCATTTTAATGTCTTGGGAGCTCTTTTGTAAATGTATTTCTACCTTAGGTACTGGTAAGTTCAATGAGGTACACTATAGGACTCATGCTCCAGTAAACTGATGAAAGATGTTAAATGCAAGAACAGCGCTAATGTTATGTCTAGTGGCAGCATAAATGAAAGTCCTTCAGTACTCCCGTGTAACCTGCTCTGGAGTTTGTAACTCAGCTGTGAAATGGACACTGGATTAAAGAAAGTACTACACAAGTCTACAGAAAAAATATTTCCTTGAGTTTGTTGGAGCTACCTTAACAGACTTTGGCTTTTAAGCTTCCAGGGGAACACAAATGATCCATTGTGATTCTGGAAGAGAAGACTGTTGATATGATATATATGTAGGAAATATGTGATATTCGATCCTCAGCTACTTCTCAGCAAATCCTAAATTAATATGCTTATATCTATATACTTAAATAAATACACAGATAACCCATTTCCCCTACAAAACAGGAAAATATGCCACACTTTAAATTACATTGCAAATCTTGTCAAGAAAATTAAGCTGTATATGAAGATGACTGAATATGAGATTTATCATCTTTTAAAGTCTGTTTACAGTGATATCTATGCATTAAACTTTTGAAAGTAGGAATATGTTACCACCAATATGTGGAGGCCTAATTCTCCTCATATTCCTTAGTGAACAGGGCAGAAATTCAGCTGAGGTCAATAAAGTTTCACATCTGAACCCTTTGAAAAGAGAGAAACCATTTTCTGTGACTTACTAAGAAGACCTTTATTTTCTTTTGTTCACCTGCTGTGGATGTGGAAAGAAACTCAGTATGTACAAATTGCAGGCATACAAGAATTGCAGAATGCTCCCACATAATGTTCCTTATGCGGCATACATGAAAACAAAAGTATTTACATGTACATACAGGAAGCCCTCAGGTGAAGACAGCTGATGAAATCTCTTTTAATTTCTAGTCCAGGTGGGAACCTAGAATACATGTGTTTTCCAGAGCAGAAGATATTTTGACTGTATCACAAGAATGACTATTATCTGTTAGAATAGTGTCTGCTGGAAATAGTTGTTTCTATCCCCATTCTGGGCATACTGATTAACATCTAATATCATGTGGATAGCAGACTACACCATTGTGTTGAGTATTGCCCTTGATGCAAGGAACTTGGATTGCACTAGGGATATTTTGATATACAAAGTTCATTTAAGTTTACAATGCACCATACCTTTCAGTATAATCTCTTTAGGTAACACCGTAACCTTCAGTTTCAATATAATCCCTCTATGCAAATTTTGTAAGTTTATTTCTTTCAAATTCTTAGTTACAAATTAAATTTTTGTTGCTTTAGTAACTTTCGCTATCATGTTTGGTAAAGAAACGATGCAGCTGCCTTTAAATGTCAACTGTATTCTGACAAAACTGTATACGCTTTTTGTTTTATCCTCCTCAATACAGAGATAATAGAGAAAATAACATTCATATCTTTATGAAACTAGTTTTCTTTACAAATTGCTTAACAATAAAATATGAAATGGATTCCCATTTTTTGCCATGTAAGAGCTACTAAGAGTCTTCAAGTGCTGATAGCTAATGCAAAGAAGATAAACTACTATATTTTTTCTGCTCAAAGTCCTGAGTTTACACACTCAAGCAGGCATATATGTGCTCATACTAAATTGCTTCTCGTGTACAATACGGCAGTTAGGCAAGCAATTAGATATTTGTAAAACTTAATAATGTTCTCCCATGTCTCTGGAAGATCAGACAACAATATAAATGTCATCAGTGAAAGCATGTTACATGTCTTCTGTGGCTAACCCTGAGAAGCCAGTATTATTAACTTTTCCAGATATGCTCTGCAAAACCCACAGAAGAATTTTTTACTAGTTTCAGTGAGGCTTGACCTGAGATCTCATTTTGTTAAGGTGGCTGGGGCTCATGCTGAATGTGATGGTGCCCAGTGCCATGGTTACAGAGCTTTACAGCATATGGAAACATTCTAGGCATTGCTTATTAAACTGCTGTGCCACACAGGAATTTGTAAAATCAATTAGCATACACTACTAATACTCATACGTTACTCTGGGAATTTTTTTAATAATAAAATTAATACAAAACCCACTCGACTTAAAAATTTCATCCAGATAATGGATTTCTTTTGGAAGATTATGCTTAGGTAAGGTGTAAGTGAATATGTAAGACTTTATTACTATTTAAAGAAGGAAATGTGACCTTTCTCTGAAGAAAGAGAACTTTACTATCAGCACACTTTCTTTTTTTTGCTTCATATATAATTCTCTATATATTCCATATTTCTGGGACAGACCATTCTACAATTGTTTGATTTTGCTTGTTTTTTCCTAGATGATTACTACTTTATCATCAGTAAGTTTAGAGACATCTAAAAGTGATTAATTCATTGTGTTTGCCCCAAAAGGTAGAATCTCAAAGTTCTGAAAACTGCAACTAGTTGATGCAGATTTCTTGAGCTTTTTATGTTTATATATTGCATATAAATTGTTTTATTGAATCTTTAAATGCTTGACATTTTTACCTAAATGGTTGCATTCTTTGAAGAAGACAGGTATGTCCTTATTTTAAGTTGAATAACAGCGTAAGTCAAGCAGAGGGAGCAAAAATTAATTTCTTTGTAGAGCTGCTATTTTTCTTCTAGGTTAACTGGAAATGTTTTCAGAAAAAATGTGACAGTTAAAGAGGAGTAAAAGTACAAATTCAAGTATATTCATTACTGCTAACACGACATTATTATGGTGGAAAAAAAACCCCAGCGTATTGTTTCTTCTAAAACTCTGGGTGAGAATGGCATGTAATAATGACACATGCGCAAAATTACCAAAAGATGAAATGATAGCAAAGAAAACTAAAAAAAAATTTAAGCAGAAAAATGTAATGAGGGTTTTGAAATAACCCGTAGCGTCAACTTTAACTTATATTGCCTTAAAAGAGGGTATTAAACTGTTTCTCTAGGAACAAAGATGAAAGAAATATTTTGCATCAGGAAGCATTGTTTTTGAAGGTAATAAATTGACTAAATGATGTGATGTGATCCCAAAGATATCCTCTGTGAAAGTCACCAGTGTTTCATCTCTTTCTTGGAACAAGTTCTCACTGATGCCCACCCATTCCCCAAGCAGCAGTGCCTGGCCAGTCTTTTCCCCAGGTTATTGCTGAGCGTGACATCGTGCAGTATGGAGCATCTCTTAGGTCAGGCGGGGTCAGCTGTCCAGGCTGTGTCTCCTCCAAGCTTTTTGTCAGTGGGGTGGTGTGAGGAGCAGATCATAGACCCATATTAGCTACTATGAAGAAAATTAGCTCTGCCCAAGGCAAACCCAGCACAGTATAACATTAGTGGTACATAAGTGATAAAATATTTTACGGCAGAGCCAAGAGAGCATGGGAAAAATCACATGGATTATTATTTAACTCAGTAGTAAAATTTCTAAATACTCTAGGAGTCTAATATCAGAAAAAATATTTCTTATGTGAGCAATTGAATGGTATATTGCAAAAATAGCTGAGGACTGAGATACACAGAGCAAGAGGAGGGATTAACAAAAGAATTTAGTCCACCTGATTTTTTTGTCACTAGATACTCCAAGAACAAAGGAGTATTTCCAATTTAATTTTGTGTTTGTTGATTTTTTTATTTTTCTTTTAATGGGGAAATGGGTTGCTGGTTTCAGGCAGATAAACCAGACTTTTTTGTCATGTTGTTCTCATGAATCACAAATATTTTTGTGGTGTGGCACATTTGAATAAGCTGTCACTCAAAGTGATACGTCAGGCAGTGCAGCCTTGGGAATATGTGGTCCTGTGAAAGTTCACATTCATCAGAATGATAGAAGAGAAGAAAAAAATGAAGATTTGAGGGTTTAGCAATTCTAATCCTGATTGTGTAATTTCAGACAGATATAATCTAAATAAAACAAATGAAAGCAATTCCAAAATTTCCCTGTAAAAACTCTAATAAATTATTAATTATTCTAATTAATAACTACAATTAAAAATAATGAATACAGAAAAAAGAAGACATTAGATGAGATATATCAATTTCACCTTTTTTTCACTTGCAGACAGATTTCTATAAAGGCCTTGTTTTGTTTTCGTTTTTTTTTTTTACTGGCAGGATGTGTTAGAGAAGGTGAATTTTCATTGAAGTCTGATTGGAGCTACGTAACCATAAGCAGAGAACTGACAGGTTTTTTTCACTGTTTAAAAATTCTTAACCTTATAAAAATATTTTACAACTATATTTTCTCTCTCTCTCTAAATATCTATTTTACTTTCTATTCAAACTCTTTACTTTTTTCTAATCCTTAGTTTTGATTGACCTCTGGGCAACTTCTGACTGGCCCACACCCTTCCCAAGATGAAGTGCCTAGAATTCAAAACAATATTTGGCAATGTTAAGTACAGTAAAAACTACCTTCATCACAGTGTTGTTTCTTTCTTACTTTCTTTTCCTTTCCTACCTAAAAACACCACAACGTCAGTCTTTGACTGCAGAAATTTTGCCTGTTGCAGTTTCATTATAGAAAACATTTCTTTCTATTACCACACATTTTTCCTTCTTTATCAGGCAAGATGCTGAGGCGGCAGTTTTTTAACTACTAAATCCCTCTTCTACACAAATAATTACTGGAGGGAAAAAAAAGATTCCAATTACACTGACCAGCTACTGTATATCTTCACAAGTTTCAAGATCCTGCTCCTTTGCTCATTATTATCAGCTGCTTTCTAGTATATATTATGATATCCTGCAGGTGCTATCTATCTAACCCATACATGTGTTTTCCCTTTCTGTGGAAAAATGACATAAGTACACAGCTTTGTACTTAAATAGCTTTGTGCTAATAAAAAGTGAAGACTGGGCTAGAGCCAAGAGTGTTCAAGTGTTTCTAGATCTCTTAGTTTAGGTATGGCCAGAAGGATAGAAAGAAATAATAGCAGACGGTACATAGATGTTTTCTAGCGTTTGGGTTTGATTTTTCCAGGGTTGAAAGGGGAAAAGAGAAGGAAGACAGGTAGAAGAGGACATGCACACATTATCTCTAAAAATAATGTAAAGAAACACTTTTAAGTGAGCTGGAATCTTTTCTATCCACCACTATAAAGGAGGCTCTAGTTAGGGGCGTTTTGTCCACTACTGACAGAGAGTGTGGAAGTTCCTGTACTCTGACATTCAGGAATCAGTTCAGCTGCTCAGGGGGGAAAAAAGTGTTTCAGGCACAGGGGTGACAAATCTTTTCTTGTTGGCTTAGCATCCCACACTGTCATCCTCCCACTTGAATGCAGATAATTGCATCCTGCACAAATCAAACAAATCTGCAATCCATCATAAATTTTTATTATAGCCAAGCATTATAAGGTTGAAAAATAACTTTATGTTCTCTGGACTAGCCTCCTAAATAAATACAGGTTAGACACATAAAATGACTGGAGTGTTTACTTCTCTATTTCAGTTCACCAAATCCCTGTTACATCTGATTTATCTATCAAAAAATCAAATATGCAGATTAGACAAGTCACATTTGCTTGTTTGGTACAGTTGCTGTACCAAACATCTTAATCCCATTTCATACTTTTTACACAGCACTATTAATTTTTGCCCTGACTCTTGTTACTTTTTGGAAATGGTAGAAACATGTTAAGAAAATATTTATTGAAGTAAAGTAGCCATTTTATAAAAGTTGGATGCAGAAATATAGACACTGAATCCAGCATTTTTCTCTGTAAATCCTGTTGCCTCTGGGATGAATGGTAAACAATGTGAATAGTCTGTTTAAATTCAAAGATATCTATCCTATAGAAGAAAAATTTGAAGTTGTATAGTAGAAAAAAGGCTATACTTCCACAAAGAAAGCATTTTTGAGCTCCAGGGCTCAGAAAGACCATGAATTTAATGACGTTTGTTGAGGCACAGATTGAGTAATTTTTTTTTTGGCAGTCTGTATCACATAATCTAAGGAAAATTTCCTCCTGTCTAATATAATGTCCCTGAGGGTACATGTACGGGGACCTAATAGCAGTTCACAGAAAACATACTATAGGTGATCAAATGTTCTTTCTTTACAAATATACTTAAAAAAGTAGTCCAGAGTTTCTAGGCCAAAAGAATAGGCACAGGGGTTAGCTGGTTTTTGTTTTTGTTTTATGTTTGACAAACGAAAAGTTTGCCTACTCCTTTCTTCTTCTGACCATACCTTTGAATCTACTAAATAGCACAAAAACCCTAAAATATTTAGTTTGGCAAGAATAATAATTATTCAGTAAGAAGTATATCATAATGTCACTTAATGAGAGGTTTGATTTGGAAATTAGGAATTTTGGTGTCTGAATTCATATCTGTTTAGCTTGACTCTTCTTTGTGAATATTCTACAAATATCTTGTATCCTAAACAAACACCTAAAACTTGGTTTAAAAAGATTCTACTTATGCAGAGGGTAGAATAACAGGGTAGAAATAGAATTAACAGAAACATAACGGAATGAAAAAGGACAGCATAGAATAGCATAGAATACTGTACAGACTAGACTGGACTAGAATAGACTAGACTAGACTAAATTTCAGTTGGAAGGGACCTACAATGATCCTCTAGTCCAACTGCCTGAATACCTTTGTAAAAGAATGTGTATCTTGTCCAGAAGAACATCCACAATTTCAATAAGATTAAAAAACACTGCTTTAACAAATTTGCTTGTCCTTTTAATCACACATTTTTTCTGAGCCATCTAGAGGATATTTCTCCATTTTGTGGTTTTGAAATAATTTTCTGTAACACAGACCCTTAAGCCTTGATTCAAACTTTGTATTTATTCATGACAGATAACTTACAAGTCACTGCAGCTAACTGTACTTCCCATACAATACCATGGCACCCAGCATGTAGTGACATAGGATGATAGATTTTTGTATCAGCAAAGAATGGAATTGAATCAACTTTTGAGGAGTGAAGAACATTCCCGAATAAGGGAGAAAAAACATTGATACAGCTTCTACAGTTGCTTTGTATATGGTGAAAAGGTCATGGGAAACCAGTTGTGAATATTTTCAATAAAGAGACAGCAGCAATAGATTTTGTATCCCTCTACAAAAAGTACTGAAAACATATGCATTCTCATCGTATGTCCATTTTCAGCTATAGAGATAGCTTTCATAGGTTGCATTGGAACTTACACATTTTTTTTTCTACTTAGCTAGAAATAATAGACTAGTCTTCTTATTTCTTTTCCCATGTCCTGCAGAGGCTAATGAGGTAAATAATGAAACATTCCAGCCACCTAAATAGCTTTCCATTTCTTCAAGTGGTAAGAAAAATTATAGATGTACCATCACCTCCATGATTTCTACTGTCTGATTGACATTTAATCTCTGCATGTTATCAGCAATAAGGATTACTGTACATACAAAGTTTTCCTAAAAGTAGAAAAAGCTACCTAGATGCAAAACTATCCTTAAGAAGCAAGGAAACTTTATTTCTTGAACATATGACAGCCATATAATTGACCTCAAGAAGTAAACAGATATTCAAGTTTGACAGGTAGAGATTCTGATTAAGTTCTACTATGTTGAAAGTTCTGTCCTAAACATCTGTTTAAGGCTGAATCAAGTTGCACAACTGCATTTAGAGCGTCATCAAAGTAACTAGGCTGTCCACTGTTAGACTGACTTGATCTGCTGAATTGGATGCTCCCAGTAGTTTCCAGCATGTTCTACCATCATAGGCGACGGTGTCTGTCAGACTTTACCAGTTAACTTTGTTTAAAATGATCAAACAAAAATGTTGAAAATCCTCGGCAAACCAGGAGTGAGTGAGCAGACTCACCATCTACATTCTGCTTTAAATAAAAAAGAGTAAACCAATCTTCTTTTCAGCTAGGAAAGGCTCTTACAAGACTTCTGATTTTGTTGAACTGCCTCAACTAAATTACCTATTACTCTATGCTTCTGCTCGAATTCCTTCAATTTGTTCTTCAGCTAGTAACTCATGTTCCTCAGGACTTCTTGTGACTTTATAATAGAGCTAGGTTAGTTGATTTCCTAAGTACCTTTGCAGATCTATCCTAGCTGTAACAAGACACAAGGTATGTTTCTTCTGTTTAGGCAGATGGTGCCAGTATTAATGTTTAATAATTTTTAAAAATCCCTAGAAGCTATGTACCAGTGACAAATATGCACTAGGAAAATTCAGTGCCATAAAGAACAGGGAATTTTCCTCATCCAATTTCTGATTTTAGCCATTCTTAGTAGGAAACAATCCAATGGATTTGGACAGTTTAAGAGCACGAGGGCTACTTTAATCTATGCCAACTGCCAATAGCCCAAGGCTTACTGGACCATAGGGAACTAGGCAGGCACAGGATTATTTGTCTGCCTTTCCACAGAGAAATAAATTTTATTTTTATTTTATTTCTCTTGTCAAGTAGTTGATTTTCTAATTAATTTGACCATATCAACATTCCAGTACCCAGAAAAAAGTATTTGAATTGGCAGAGCTATACAAAAGCTGTGCCTGCAGTACTGGTGTAGCTCAAAGTCCTCCCATTAGCTACCCAATAAAGCAGAAGAAAGTTTAAGTCACCAGCCTCTGACTTTATTTATTTATTTTCACAGGAGATGAGTAGTGTAGTGGTTTAAGCCATAACTTGTACAGGTTACTAACTCATTCCCTCTCTTTCTTCCTGCCACTCCCGGAGGGATGGGAAGGAGAATCGAAAGAATGCAACTCCCACAGGTTGAGATAAGAATAGTTCAGTAACTAAGGTATAACACAAACCACTACTGCAACCACCAATAATAATAATGACAAGGCAAATACAAGGAAAGAGAGAACAACAGCTCACCACCTGATACCAAGCCCGACCCAGCAGAAAACCCCCTCTTCCGGGTCTCTGCCCTCATTTTTACATCCTGGGCATGATGTGCTGTGGTATGGAATACCTCTTTGGTCAGTTTGGGTCAGGTGTCCTGCCTCTGCTTCCTCGTGGCTTCCTCCCCTCCCTGGCTGATCATGAGGCTCAGAAAGTCCTTGGTCAGACCAAACATCACTAAACAGTAACTGAAAACATCGGTGTTATCAGCGCTGTTCCCAGGCCAAAAGTCAAAAACACAGCGCTGCACCAGCTACTAAGAAGGAGAAAAATAACTACTACTGCTGAACCCAGGACAGTATCCACCCCTTATTCTACATGATTCATGTCATGCTCAGATCCCACATTTTCAGTATGCCATCATATGGAATCATATAATCTTAGAATAATTAGGGTTGGAAAGGACCTTAAGATCATCTAGCTCTAACCCCCCTGCCAGGGGCAGGGACACCTCCCACTAGACCATGCCACACAAGGCTCTGTTCAATCCAGCCTTGAACACCACCAGCGATGGAGTGTTCACAACTTCCCTGGGCAATCCATTCCACTGCCTCACCACCCTGACAGTAAAGAATTTCTTCCTTATATCCAACCTAAGCTTCCCCCGTTAAGTTTGAATCCCTTACCCCTTGTCCTCTCACTACAGTCCCTAAGCAAAAGTCCCTCCCCAGCATCCTTATAAGACCCCTTCAGATACTGGAAGGCTGCTAGGAGGTGTCCACGCAGCCTTCTCTTCTTCAGGCTGAACAGCCCAACTTTCTCAGCCTATATTCACACAGCAGATGCTCCAGTCCCCTGATCATCCTTGTGGCCCTCCTCTGAGCTTGTTCAAACAGTTCCATGGCCCTTTTATGTTGAGGACACTAGAACTGCACACAATACTCCAAGTGAGGTCTCACGAGAGCAGAGTAGAGGGGCAGGATCACCTCCCTCGACCTGCTGGTGACTATCCTTTTGATGCAGCCCAGGATACGGTTGGCTTTCTGGGCTGCATGCACACACTGCTGGCTCATGTTCATTTTTTCATCAACCAAAACCCCCAAGTCCTTCTCTGCAGGACTGCTCTGAATCTCTTCTCTGCCCAACCTGTAGCTGTGCCTGGGATTGCTCCAACACAGGTGGAGGACCTTGCACTTGGCATGGTTAAACTTCATCAGGTTGGCATCAGCCTACCTTACAAGCGTGTCAAGGTCCCTCTGGATGGCATTCCTTCTCTCCAACATATCAACAGAACCACACAGCTTGGTATCATTGGCAAACTTGCTGAAGGCACTCTCAATCCCACTGTCCACGTCACCAACAAAGATGTTGAACAAGACAGGTCCCAGCACCACTCCCTGAGGGGGACCACTATGTATATACATACATGCACAAACAGAGAGGGAGAGAGGTCATCCCTTAGTGCATGGTCCAATCCCTATAAAGCTGCTGAGTACATCCTGTCCATGATATCAGGCTCCATCTTTTGTAAGTCTTTCAGAGTAGGGGAGGCAGTGTACAGTGTTAACACTCATGAATACCCTGGGCAATAGTGTCCATTGCTAAGTCCACCCCTCGATCATGAGTCCATCTGTATGTTGCATCTCTGCCCTGATGGTCTGAGGTGTCATGGGGCCACCAGGCTCAAAGTGATTCACCCTCTCCTCCAGCAGTTTCTGCAGCTTGTCGCTGGGGACTCCATACAGCTGCCTTCCATCTCTGACACTTCCAAAGCACTGGAGGGGCCCAGTGAACTAGATATTTGCCCATACTGTCCCACACATCCTGCCACTCATGACTGTCCAGCCTCGGGGAAAATCTCTTAGTCATCCTAGATAGCAGTCTACCCCCGGAGAAGTCCCATACCCCACTCTGCTTAACTCTTGGGACCAGACAAAATGGTTGTGGGTAAAACACACTGTGTATGCATGCCAACACTGTGATCCCCATCGCAATCAGCAGGCAGGTCTCAAGGGTACCCAAAGGCCATTCAAACCCTTCAGAGCTCTCAAATGAGGCTACTGTACTTGTCACTGGGGCTGGTGTAGCTGCTGTGCTTGCCGGCTCTCTCACCACCAGCTGCTCTTTGTCTGAGTCCGGATCTTCCTCCTCTGCTTTGCTGGGAAGCGCTGTGTAGTCTCCTGCATCCTCCTGGGACTCGGGTTCGAGCAGGCAGCTGCTGGGTGGATGCCCTTGGCCATTGCAGGGTTCGGCTCTGCTACGGAGCAAAACTGCGGTCTCGGCTCCTCCGCCATCTCCTCCCACTGCTCTGCAACCGCCAGCCTGGGCTTGACGGTGCTCAGATCCTCTGCTACCTCCTGGGGCTCCTTGTCCCCGGGGCTGCGATCCCTGGCTGGTTTGGCCACCGGCAGTTCCCGGGCCGCCCCCCTCTTGGCCTCCCCGCAGCCTCACGAAGGCAGAGGCGAGGACAAGGGCCAGGACAGTGAAGAGCAGCCAAACAGCCAGGTACAAGTCCACGTCCACGTCCATCTTGCCCTGCTGTCAGAGCCCACCTGTATTACAAGCCATTACCATAATGTCCAATGAAACAGGAACCTTACCCCAAGCCCCCATCTGATAAACTCTAAGACAGAAAATAGCTGCTGTAAGTAATGTGCAACAGGCTGAAATCATGAACTCAAGAGAATCATGAGTAACAACTTTGAGAGCCAATAAATCAGCATTGTGATGAGTGGCTATTATTCTTGTCGTTATCTCAACCCATTGAGCCCCAGGTTGGGTGCCAAAAAGAACTGTCATGGTTTAAACTGTAACTCACACAGTTTCGCTCACTCATTCCCCCCTCTTTGTTCCCACCATTCCCGGAGGGATGGGAAGGAGAATCGAAAGAATGCAACTCCCACATGTTGAGATAAGAACAGTTCAGTAACTAAGGTATAACACAAATAACTACTGCTACCACCAATAATAATAATGACAAGGCAAATACAAGGCAAGAATACAATCGCTCACCAACCGATACCAAGCCCGACCCAGCAGCACCCCCCCACCACCCTTTCAGGTCTCTGCCCTCATTTTTACATCCTGGGCATGACGTGCTGTGGTATGGAATACCTCTTTGGTTAGTTTGGGTCAGGTGTCCTGTCTCTGCTTCCTCCCGGCTCCCCTCCTCCTTAGCAGAGAATGAGGCTCAGAAAGTCCTTGGGCAGCCTAAACATTACTAAGCAGTAACTGAAAACATCGGTGTTATAAGCGCTGTTCCCAGGCCAAAAGTCAAAAACACAGCTTTGCACCAGCTACTAAGAAGGAGAAAAATAACTGCTACTGCGGAACCCAGGACAAGTAGTTAACCATTTTTAAAGTCCAATGAATATACCAGATCAAGCCATGAAGGACATGAGGAAAATTAAGAATAATTAAAGGAAATGAGAAAGAAAGAAAACACATTGCCATTTGGAAAAGATTTCTTACTTAATTATGGTCTAATTCACTGAGTTATTAGATTTTTATTTAAAAAGAAACATCTGGTAATTAAGTAGCTATTAAAACAAATTGCTCATTACTTTTGGAAACGCAGACAACCCTTTTATTGAAAGGCTACCTCCAAGTTTTATAGCTTTAAATAGATATCTCTATTTGCAGTAACCCAGCTCAATGGAGCCAGCTACACAAAGTGTTTCATATGAAAAGAACAGCAGCTAGAGCTAGCTCTTGAAACGAGAATTGATCTAAGCTGCTTAGGAATCAGTCCCTTTGCTTTCGTAGCAGAGAAATCCTTTCCAATTGTAATACTTGTGGGTTTTTTTTAAATAAACTTCCTACATACTTACTGATTTAAAACTTTAATTCTGTTGACCTGAATTGAAAAATAAAAGTCCTTTTCAAGTTGCATGAGCTGGTAATGATCATAATTGAAGAACATATCCACTTGTAATAAGATTTATGTTTAATTTAAATGAAGCTAATGAGAAAAAATAAAAGGTGAACAAAAAGAAAATTATTTGCACAGCCTTATTCTGTGGCCTTATTCTGCTTGATATCACTGCTGCATGCAAAACTTCCTAACTTTACTTAAAACTAATGTCTGAAGACAGTAAGTCTTTTTTTAACATCTGCTGGAACTTGTTTTGTTTGGTTCATTGTTTCTAAGTAAGTAGAGGACTTTCATATTTAAATGTATCTCAGAAATCTTGATTGTCTCAGGCTTGACTAACTGACTAAGTTTGTGAATAAAAAGATTCAAAGCACTTTTGGGTATGTGGTCTATTTTGACAAAATGACACTCAGGCTGATGAATCATGAACCCATTTGCAAAAATGAGGTAAGGGTAGTTCCTTTCTATAAAAGAAGTCAACCTCTAAAAGTAAGTTCTTGACTATACTGTTCAGATGTGGTCAAGAAGAGAAAATGTAATAGAATTAAAATATTCAGAAAGGAAAAAGAATCATTTACCTAAGGAAAATTCTTGATTTTTCATTTTAAATGCTTTGAGTTTCATTTAATTTGTTTGTTTGTTTGCTTATTTTCAAACATTATACTGTATTGAAGTTCTGATTACAAGCTTTTATTTTGACCTCAGAAGTGCCAGGAGATGTTGGATATGTTAGGTTAAGCTCTACCTTATTCTTCTAGAACAGCCTTTATATTTGTAAAATTTGCGTAAATTAAATGGCAAGTTATTTCTTAAATTTTCCTTTTTTTTTTTTTTTCTTTTTTTGCCTGATGAGTTACCTTTGCCTTAAGTTATTGAGGAGAAAACTACCCAGTACTTACCAAAATAATTTTATACTTAGAAAAAGCAAGTATCTACCACTTCAGAAAATTAAAAAAATAATTTTCTTACTAAAAATGTCACCTATTTATGACAAAACACATATTCAGGTTTAATTAAAAATATTTTCTCTAAAAGGAATAGCTAGAAAAGAAAAGAAACACCTATAAAGAAATATTTTCAGGTCTTTGAGAGTCTGAGTTCCATGTGTGCATAGGCCAAGGGATCTACTAGGATTGCAAGATTTGATCATGAAATAGTGAAGACTAGAAAAGACCTCTAGGACTGTATTATTCAAAGCAGGGCTTCAGACATAAATTGATATCCTCAGGACCCTGTCTGGTCAATAAATGAAAAATCTCCAGGGCACAGATTCTGCTGACTCTCTGGGACTGATTCTGGTAGTTAACAATCCTAATGATGAAAATGTTTCTCCTTAATATATATATCCAATTGAAATCTCATTTCATGAAAACTGTGTGCTTCTCAACTTTTAACTGTGCTGCTCTGAGTCTTATTTTGTGCTTATTCCTCCTTTTATGACAATTAAAGACTGCAGTTTGATCCTGCTTAACCTTTTCTAAACAAACTGAGCATAGTCCTTCTTCAGCATAAACGTTCCTTGTGTCAGTGGCCTTCCAAAACTATTTCCAGTTCCTTTAAACGCTTATGCTTTCAAATGGGAGTTAGCAGGGCAAAAATTGCGTGTCTCTGTCATCACTAACTACTGAGTAACAGCTGCTCTGCTGAAGTCAACAAGTTTATTGCTTGAGTGATGGCAAGTCTGTGCAAATACTTTTCAACTCCACATAAATATCATTATATGAAGTATAACACCATTTCAAATTTCTTCTCTAATACATTGCTAGCAACATATAGTAAATTGCTCCAGCTTTAATATCACTTCAATATGTTATATCAAATCTGATTTTTACTAAGTGACTTACTTGTCTGCGTGAGAATGGGTTTTAGATTGCTTTCAATTCTTTGAATACAAAGAAGTTTACTTTGGTTTTGTATGTGTCATGTTTTCGCCGAAGGACAGCTGCATAGCAGAGACATATAAGTCATCCCAGAAACTTATCAGAGTGTTGTAAGGCTCATTTAGATTTAGTAAATCCTTATAGTACACAACTAGAAGTAGCGCAATCTATTTTAGTCATAACCTAAGCCAAATTGATGAACTAAGAACCAAAATAATCAACTAAGAGTAAAAGCAAAATATTGAAGATTCAAACAACTGCTTAGACTTGAGATCGCATTGCCTATTAGAACTGCAAAGGAGCTGAGCATCCAATCTTCTTTAGTTTGTAAAATTTATTGCTTTCGTGTTTTGACTTCATTGTTGTTTACATTGCATTTACCTGCATATATCTGAAGTCAAACATGCATATGTATGATCTGTGATGATGAGTTAGGGGGTGAAAATTTACCCAACTATTCTCTGAGACAAGGAGGTGCAAAAGCACAAAATGGAATATAAAACTTTGTAAACAAGTGGAATCAGTTCTAAGTAACAATGGCTTTGTAATGGAAAATAATGGAGGTGCATGAAGATAAACCGTTGTAGTTGACATAGTTTTAGGTCCGTATGACCTTAGTACAAAAAGTGTAAGAAAAATAGTACAGAAACAAAGGACCTGGGGATGCGGAGTATCTGGGACTAGCAGATGTCCAGGATGGGCATAGTTAAACTGACTGATAAGTAGAAGGACAAGATGATTGATATGTTTGTGGTGTTAATGAGGTTGGTGCTTCAAAGGCTGCCAAAAGCTATGAAGATTGTTGGAAGAAGTAAACGTACCTCAACGACCACCAACGCATTTTTGTACACATGCAGGAAACTTTCTGGAAAATTATGTAATTCATAAATAGCCTCATGAATATGTATGTATGCCCAGTGACTATATAAGGACCGCTTGTGTAGCAGTACAGTGACACACGTTAGGAGGAGCTATCACCCGTGTCTCCTGGCGCCATAAAAAAGAATACCTGCTTGTCAACTTGAAAACTTTATTGGCGAGTTTGTTCCTGGAGTTTTCTCTGAATCACCTCCACGAGTTCTGGTTGTTCTCCTCACAACTTCTGCAATCCTGACGATGAATACAGTTCCCAAACTTTTGTGCTGAATCAAAACATAAATCTAAATGCTCTCCCTCTCCTTTTATGAACTCTTATGGCCAGGAATGGTGTTGTGAAGAATTTATGAACATGAAATCCTCACTAACTACAGGGCTATTCCTTTTCTTGAGGAATAAATACATGCTACCTTAAAATATAGGTATAAAGTTCTTTTCACTGGAGGATTCAGCACTGACAGGCAGTGTCCCAAGGTCTGCATAATTGGTGGATGTTTTCAGGGCTCTAAAAGTTATAAGTAGAATGCAAGATAAAGATTAGAGATCTCCTCAAGTAGTCAGTCAGAATACCCACATGAGAAAAAGTAAACTTATAAGAAATCTTTTTCTTAAGGTAGTGTAAGGCAAAGATGCATTGCAGTATTCATGTTTCTATCTGGGTTTTGTCACTAGTTTTGCAAACAAACCAGATTCCAATCATATGCACCATTATCAGTATTGTTTTTCAGAAAAATGCAATGTAAATTTGCAAAATAATGCTTTTTTTCTTATTTGAATGAGTACTAAATAATGATCACGAAAAAATTTAAAGTCATATCTAATAAAACCATAAGGGAATCGCTGCTGTTGAGTGTATCTAATTTATTTTGAAGTGTGCAGTAACTACAAACTGAATTAAGTACCTTCTGCTTCTGGAAGCTGTTGTGTCTGACCCATTAAAGAATACACATTTTCATTGCAGTAATCAGAGGTTTAAATGGTCTTACTGCGATTAGAAAATTCCTTGGAGATATATATTAACTCTTACAAAAATGGATATTCTTTGCAGATTAAAATACATTCTTTCAGCATCAGTGTAGGACTAGACTATAGAATTGCAGTTTTAATTAGTAACTCTGCTTAGATATGAGCACAAGGCTCCTGTTGAATACAAAAGGAGACAAATGCACTGAGCATATATACATACAAAAGTCATACTGAATATCCTTATAAATAGTCTAAAGTTCTGCATGGAAGAGCATCCACAAGTGCTGTAATAATTTCAATCTATTCTGAAAATTCAACTGTGAATGTCCTCCCCCAAATTATGATGCTAAAAGAAAGTCAGTATGCTAGTAGTAAGACATCCAAACTTTATTTCTCATAGTAAAATCAGTGAAAGTTAGTCTAGTGCTGCTTTGTCTGAGCTCCTTATACAAAATCCAAACAATATACCTCCATGCAAATCAAAATTAGAGATGCTCACAATCATTACTTGCATGCATATCTGTTATTAAAAACATGCAAATATGCATACAATCCCACATTCAGTCTGTGGAAATACTTCTAGAACTGAAGATATAATTTGCTAAACAAGAAATCTCAACAAAAAAGTGGAGTGTTTCTAAGTGTTTTCTGACCACATCCAGTATGTCAGTTTCTCATGGCATTCCCTATTTAACAATTCAGTCTTGGTTATTTGTTTCTCTCAGGCTAATATGATACCAACTTTTCATTTTCTTTTTTTTTTTTTTTTTTTTTTTTTTTTTTTTTTTTTTTTTTTAATATACACCTGACTGAATCTCTTCGGCATATCTGTGAGCGACTGGTCTGAAATCAGACACCACTTCCCCTTGCCTCAAAGATTGGTAGGAGAAGCTGAGATAGGACTCCACCATCCACCACCTGAGGGATGACGAGGAAAGAGCTGAGATAAGACTTTTCCTTCCATTGACTCAAGGACTGGTGTGAGGAATTGAAATGGGACTCCACTGACCATTGTCTCAGAGATGGGTGGGAGGAGTTGTGATAAGACTCTTCCATCCATTGTCTGAGAGATGGGAGTGAGGAGCTGAATTGGGACTCCACCATCCATTGCCTGAGGGATGAATGAGAAAGAGCTGATAGACTCTTCTGTCCATTACCTCCAGGACTGGTGTGAGAAATTGCTGTTCATTATCCCAAGAATTGCTGCAGACACCTATGTGTGTGCAGACACCTGCAGTTGGCTGCAAGACCAGGGAAACCCATCCAACAGGAACAGGATAAGTGACATGAAGAACATAGGTACTCCCCCCAGCTCACAATAAAAGGGGGAGTAAAACATCACCAAAATGGGTGCATTCAAGGTGACTCCAGAAGGACGCCTCCACAAGGACACCCAGCACCGATGGACTCTTGGGGGATACTCTGCTCCGATACTACGAGACTACGAACCTTGAAGAACTCCCACCACCAATGACGATGACATGGGGGCACCGCGGGATCCATGCTGGTGACTATCTCTCTCTCTCTCTGCACCCTGAATCCTTGCTTCATTTTCTACATTTTTCCCAATCTGTCCTATCGCTATCCCCTTTATTACAATAATTTCCCTTTTTTATAATAACTGTCTTTTTGTAATTTGTAATAAACAAACTGTCTGATTATGGTACTTGACCTCGATTGTGTCTTAATCTCACACTTGGGATCACGAAGTGAAACAGGGTCTGGCACTGGGGATTTTCCTTAATTAGACCCTGACAACATCTTAAGTACAAGTTATGCTGAGTTTTTAATGTAGATGTTCACATGATTGAAGTTAAGCACAAGCTTAAAAACTTTGTTAGACCAAGGGTCTTTTTGAACTGAGCTCTCTTCACCCATGAAATTGTCACTGAGACAGTAAAAACATGATTATTAGTACTGTTTGATGCATACTCTCTCCCTAAGGAGATATTTGCTGGCTCAAAAAAGAACTCAGGGTACAGACAAGATGCTATTCTGATGTGGAGGATTAGCAAGGAAATTGTATTTTGGCTTTAAAGCTGCTTGATCATCCCACTCAACATGGTTTCGTCAGGGGCTCCTGCCAATAATGTTATCATTTCCTCCTGAGAGGGTTAGAAGATGTGCAGTGAAACCCTGCCAGCTATCTTCAATGTCAGGTGTGCGCTTACCAGGAGAGCTAAAAAGGCTTAATTCTCCTCTCTGGTGTAGTCTCTTGTTTGAAGAAATTTGCTCCTATTCTGTAAGCAATTTGGCAGGGTAAAGGCCAAACAACTGCTTGTTTCCTGCTGGATGTAATCTCAATAATTTTATAAGATAACTCTTCATCGATACCGCATTAATTCATATGCTAGTCTTGATGTGGCCTCTTGATAATGAGTGGTGTGCTAATTGCTGTGGAGAAGGACAGATTGTCATGGATCTGTTAATTCTTTGTCTTAAGAACATTGTAAGACATGGCACTATAGTGTTGATTGGCATCTAGGCAATCGGCTGAGTTAGCTGAAGCTGACAAGATGGGCTACAGGCTAAATCACAGGAGAGTCCTTGATCCTAGCTTTACCAAAACTTCTCTCTGAAGCTACCTGATGTCTGAGGTAGCTTCATTTTTTGCTTATATTTCCTTATCTATAAACTGGGTGATAAACATCCTTAGCATACGTGAAAATATTTAGGCTAAATTGACTAAGTAATGTAGTTTTAAATACTTGGAAGGAATGCGGTATTATAATTCAAGGTGTTAATATTTTATTTTGTTATTAAGTTTCAACCACTTATATAAGTGATAATTTTTCATAACTGTGTATGCAATGTATGACATTACTTAAGTCACAATTTACTCAGTGCGCTTGTTTTACCTACCATCTTTCTGAAATTTGACTATTTAATGAGTGAACAGATAATCCTGAATAAAAATTGGCATGTTTTTTGTGACAAAACCTAGATATATTTTTATTATTTTTATTTTTTGTCATGGTTTAAGCCTCTCACGCAGTTCGCTCACTCACTCTCCCCTCTTTGTTCCCCCCCACTCCCAGGCAGATGGGGAGGAGCATCGAAAGAATGCAACTCCCACAGGTTGAGATAAGAACAGTCCAGTAAGTAAGGTATAACACAAACCACTACTGCTACAATCAATAATAATACTGACAAGGGAAATACAAGAGAAGAGAATACAATGGCTCACCACCCAATACCAAGCCCGAGCCAGCAGTGAAACTCAACCCTCTTCCGGGACCCTGCCCCTCGTTTTTACATCCTGGGCATGATGTGCTGTGGTATGAAATACCTCTTTGGTCAGTTTGGGTCAGGTGTCCTGTCTCTGCTTCCTCCCAGCTTCCCCTCCTCCCTGGCAGAGCATGAGGCTCAGAAAGTCCTTGATCAGACCTAAACATTACCAAGCAGTAACTGAAAACAACAGTGTTATCAGCGCTGTTCTCAGGCCGAAAGTCAAAAACACAGTGCTGCACCAGCTACCAAGAAGGAGAAAAATGTCTGCTACTGCTGAACCTATGACATTTTTAAACTAATAAAATCCTGTCAAGACTGATGCATTATAGTATAAGAATTCCTCCTGCTCTCACCGAGGGACAATAGCTATCTCTGAAGCCTGACCTCAAATCAGGGTGTTACAGGTTCTGGAAAGCAGGGTATCTGTGACTCAGTATTCCTGAATGAACATTGGGGTATAATACTGACATTTCCACTGCTTAACCTTAGAATTTCGCCTTCCCTGGAAGAGTGCTTGAATTTGTCCATGCACTTTTAGTGCTGAGCACAAAAGTCTTATCACTGCATTCTGATTTTGTGCATCACTGTATATCCCCTTTCTCCTGCTCTTTTTTGGTCTGGAAGGAGTTGATAATAGTTTGCAAAATAACTGGGATGTTCCTGGCGGTATGGCACTAGAGAAAGTAAACAAAGATGTAGAAAACATCATGTGGCATGCAGTTTCTGATACGAAACAACAAGAGGGACATATTTTGTTAATTTAGTTGATTGAAAAACAAATTCTAAATACCAGTGAAGACCAGTGGTTAATTTAGTTTTAGAGGGAATTACATATTCAAAAATGCAAGAAAGTCCTTTAATGTGTTATTAACCTAGGGAATTGTTGTAATTACAATGCATAAGCTTTCTTCAATTATCTATTTCAAATGTCAGCATCAGAGATCCTCAGAATTTGCCCAAAATATGTAAGTATGCAATATTTGATAGCGTACTTCACAGCGACTGTAATAGAATGACTGCTAAAAATTCCAGTACACTTACAATATTTTTGACAGGAGGAGTAAGAATGTTTTCAGTTCTTGATATCTTTGTCTACTTAAAAACATAATTGTTCTTTCTGGCTAGGAGCTGAGTGGTCTCCAGTCTGCTATTTGAAAGTAAAATGATGACGTATGTGGAGATAATTATATGAGAATGGGAACACTGTTTAATTGAAATAATCGGTTCTAAGCAAAAATACACAGCATCAAATTTAGAAGTGACAAGGTGTTGTGGTACTACCTGTTTACTGATATTTTTTTTTTGCAATTTGCTTTAAGTTCTTAAACCACTAGAATGAATCACTCCCCACATTTGTGCTTGAAAATGTTTTACTTGTTGTTAGCTAAGGAAAAGGAAATAATATTTCTTTGATGCCACACGCTGCTTAATTGCACAGCATACTGCATAGAATACTGTGTACAAAGGTCTTGGATTTCTAAAACAGGGCTCAAATCTATCAGGAAATTGTGTACAACAGACAAAAAGAAGTGCAGGATTTTATGTTGACATAACTGTACTGTGAAGGTGTTTAAACAGTTCAGAGAAAGAGTGACTTTTTTAGGCTTTCCTAATGAGTGAAGAGGTGACCTCAGTATTGCAAAAGTAGTCTGGGAGCCACTTCAGATAACAACCCATGTCTCAATTAAAACAAATAAAATATTGATATTTATTGTTTTGTCCAGCATACGTTTTATGGTTTAACTTGGACAGAGACATGCTTGCATTATAAAATCTCTTTTTTCTTCTACATGATGAAACATTTTTAAGATTTATGTCTCCAAGGAAACAGGCTTTTGGGACCCCAGAGAAGACTTTCTATATTTTAGTTTAGATAAATGAAAAATACAAATGATTAAAAAGTCATTATTGGATTTTCTTATTCCAGCTAAACTGCATTCCCTTCTCAATTTAGTGGATTTATCTTAAAATATAAACTTTATAGGTGCACAAATTTAATGAGTAACTGGTAGGGAGGATATAAGTTTACTGTAATTCTTCCCAATAAGGCAATTTTTGTACTAACAATTTAGAAAGATATTTAGGATTTGCTTTTCCTGATATTTCTGTGAGGTTTTTCTAATCTTTTTCTTAACTTTTCATTTGTGATTATGGCTTAAATAGTGCAAAATGTGTTCTAATTAATATCATCAGTCACTAGGTAAAAATAGAGTATCTTTCCTTACTCAGCTTAACTACACATGCTTCTCAATATTTCATACTCAGTTTTTTTGACAAACTGTCTCAATGTTTAATCTCTGGCTCTGGGGATTTGACATAATTTCTCCTATTGATCCATACATCATGATAAAGCAGTCAGTTCTGATGAGGAACATTAAAAAATTTAAAATATGCATCAGTACCTCCAAGATCTGTTATTTATTGCAAATTCTGGATTTTAAAATTTATTTTAGAAACTATCACATCTAATTTTCACCTTTCTCTGACTTCTTGGGATAATCTTCTTCCAATTCCTTCTCCTCTTCTCCAAGTCTTATCTGTCCTATGTGCTCCTGCAGCCTCTTCCCCTCTAATGATGCTCACTTCCCATTCACAACTCCTACAATACAGAGCCCCCTTCTCCATTGTGCCACCTAACCTTGCTAGTATATCACGTCTCTGGACACAGTATAGTGTAGCCCCTTTTTATTTCCAGAAGGCTGTCCTGGGTTCAGCAGAAGCAGCAATTTTTCTCCTTCTTAGTAGCTAGTGCAGTGCTGTGTTTTTGACTTTCGGCCTGGGAACAGCATTGATAACACCAATGTTTTTAGCTACTGCTCAGTAATATTTGGTCTGACCAAGGATTTTTTGAGCCTCATACTCTGCCAGGGAGGAAGAGAAGCCGGGAAGAAGCAGAGACAGGATACCTGACCCAAACTAACCAAAGAGGTATTCCATATCACAGCGTGTTATGCCCACTATATAAACTTTGGGCAGTTACCCAGAAAGGATATAGCTGCTGGGTCAGGCTGGGTATCGGCTGGCAGGTGGTGATCGGTTGCATTTTCTTCCCTTGTTATTTCCCTTATCGTTGTTATTATTGGTGGTAGCAGTAGTGGTTTGTGTTATACTTTAGTTACTGAAGTGTTCTTATCGCAACCCATGGGAGTTACATTCTTTCGATTCTCCTCCCCATCCCTCTGGGAGTGGGGGGAGGAAGGAAGGGGAGTGAGGGAACAGCTGTGTGGCTAATTTGCCGACTCAGTTTAAACCACAACACAAGTATTCTTGCTCCTTTTTACTTGGCTGATTTACATTTCCTTTCTATTTTATATGAATGCTGCCTGATCCCTGAGCCCAGGCACAATTCATACTAGCAAAATGTAGAGATGACAGTTATTGTTGAAATGTTTTATACTTCAGATTTTAAAGAAATAAGTTCTTAATAGCTCTAAGTCTTCTTCATTCCCCTCCCAACTTTCCTCAGTACTATGAATCGTAAATATGGATTATTCAGGTTGTAAGGGACTTCGGGAAATTGCTTAGTACAAAACCCTGCTGCAAGCAAGGTCAGCACTAAGTTCACACCTAGTTGCTGTGGGCATTGATTAACTGAGTCTGGGAACAGCCTATCTTGGCAACATCAACCTATATTCATATGCTGGTGTTTTTTCTTTTCTGTATTTTGAGTCAGAAATAAAACCAGTAAAAAGCTTCTGTTTTCTCAGGTATATTCCCATAGACATTAGGAAGCTGATGTTAGGTTCCCCTAGATATTTTTGCCTTCTGTTAAAAAGAAGTCTACCTCCCTCAGCCTTTCCTCACTGGGAAAGTGCTCCACTCTCCAAGCATTTCAGTGGCCCTTTGTATACAAATTTATCTACACCCTTCTTACATTGGGGACCCAAAACATTTTGAAATGAAATGAATTTTTGAAAACACCAACAAAGCACTCCTGAAACATGTCTTTACAGCATATCTTTGGTACCTTGGCACCAAAGTGGCACTGCTGGTTTTCCTACTTCATTTTACAGCATGTGTATTGTTGAGCAGCTGTGCCAAGCTTAATTACATTGAATCTAATGGTAATAGATTGTTCTTGGCTTTTTGACTGTGCACTTGTTCTTATTTGCAAGAACACATTTCTGGAAGTTTGTACTCTGGTGCTATGCTGTTTGAAATATATAATTTACAGAGATGACTTGCACAGTGTAACTCAAATCTAAAATATATATAAACAAATGTTTTATGGTTGTGAGCTGATCTATTGTGTACACCGGCTGACTTTTGCAGTTCATTTTTTCTGTAGCAGTCAGATTTCATCAGCAACACTGCTTCCAAAACCTAGGATTTTCTCAAACAACTCTTTTGGGCATTAATACATATTACATTTGTTTATCTTCTGCAATGTGGTGGATGGTGTATCTTTCATTTATTTATTTCTTTCTTCTAATAGGTGCATATTTGCATTTGGATGTTTCTTAGTAAGGCAAACATTTTAAGCATATTCGTTTGCATGTGATCCTGTGGGATGAAAATCTCTCTCATTATGCAACAAGTATTTGCTACAAGAACTCCAGAAAATGAAGTGTTTTGTATGTGATTCTCCTTTTATAAAGATTTTTCCTTTAGCACCTATTTCTCTTACAGTGAAAATATTGAAAAGTCATTGAAAATAACTGTTGTGCTTTAATAAATTTCCTCATAATTAGACTACATGACCAACATGTGAAGTAGTGTGGCTGTTTAATGTTTTCTGAAGCAGCATGCTTAAAGCTCATAGACCTCCTGTTGAAAAATACTCAGTTTGGTTCATAAATCCAAAAACTTGAAAACTATAAACTGCAGTGGTATTGTAGACATGCTGGAAATTTGGACAATTTAGATTTAAGAAAAATCTGTTCCCTAGAAAGTCATGTTATGGAAACATTTATATTGGTCTCCTACATAAACTTAAATCAGCCATGCAAGAATTATGCAGTTTTGACTAATGTACAGAATTTATTAGGAATCTATATTGCTTTTCCTAATATACCTTTCATATTGGATTTAAGAAATCACTAAATTGGTACAATACAGCACTTTCTCTTTCTTGGTTATATTTTAATTTGTGATAGTCCCATTGCCTTCGTGGTCAAGGTTCACATACATTTATTTTAATGTCAAACTCTTAGTAAAACAGAAAGCAAAGCTAAAGATGCTGGTATATTCTTCAATTTTATAACCTTTCACTTTTGAAGGAGGAGGATGATTATTTTTGGTAAACTCATTGAATTGACATTTCTTGGAGTTGTCAGTATTGTGTAGTCTAGCATGTAGCATTCAGTACATACTTCTCTTGCCATCCTGTGTTTTTGTTTCAAATGCATGATATTCAGTGGCAAAACTTGTCAGAGTGCATTTATGCCTTGGTTGCTGAGAATATTGAAGTGGTAGGATTGGGTTATTCCACCTTTATTTAATATATTTTCTGCCATTACTGAGATCAGTTAAAAGAAAGGAAGTTACATGAGTGTTTAAAATCTGCTGCAATATACAGACTTCAAATAATGCAAACAGTGTGACAAGCATTATGTTAAAATGCAAAGTGAATTAACGTGAAATTATAAAAGTACGTTAAAGGTCTGCCATCCACTGTGTACATGAGATGGGGTTTATAAATTTTTATGAATCAAAGGTGAAGTTTTGCATGTATCCACTGCTTCTTGTAGCTGGGAAACACTGGTAACCCCGACTCACTATGATTAAATTTTGCATGAACAGTGAATTGAATTGTACATGCACAGTCAATTATTTTTTTGAGAACATTCTGGTTGTGTTTCTGGGGAGGTTTAGATCTTATTGTTTGAAAATTAGGTTTTAATTTGTGTGAATGGAGGAGAAGCATCACCTCTCTGAAGTGTTCCAGAGAGTTATTTGATTTTGTGAGGCAACATGTAAATGCTACCAGCTAATGTGGGACACAGGTAAATGTCCCATCAAGTAACAAGAAAAGGATAAATATTGAGGAAGAAAAAAAGATCAGACCAAGGACTGGAATTGCAAAGATGATGGAGGTCAGGTCTGATAATTTTTCAGGAGAATCATTGGAGCAAGAGCCCAGGAAATTTTAGGAAATGATCCTCTATCCCCTTTAGTCTTTTTTTTTTTCTCCTTTTTTTCTTCCTATTTTCTCTCTCTCCTTCTTGTGACACGTCTGAATTCAAGAGGGTCAGAGGTAAAGGGAAGTATCTTTTTATCCTTATTGAAATCTGTAGCAACCTTTTCAATAAGGCATTCATTGTACCTGAAAGTTTAATTGCATTTGTCATGGCCCTGTCTATTCCTTGTCTCTGCCTTTAAACATGTCTGAAAGCATTTGTGCTAGTACCAATTTCTTCTTTTTGCCCTTAACAGAACTTCTGTCTTCTTTGAGCTGAGTACAAACTTCAGAAAAATCATTCTGAAGTAACCCAAGGAATTAATTTGCCCAAGTGGACCAATTTGTTTCAAACAATATGAGAATATATTGTAAGTTTTTCCTTTACTCCATAGTAAGTTCTGTCACATGCTTCTCTTAAAACTTAACTACAAATTATTACTTTCTAGTCCAAAATAGCAAGTTAATTTACAGCTTGTTGTTGAATTACACACTGTAGTCTTGGTTTCCTTAATCATACTCATAATTTTTTAAGCCCAATGGATAAAAAAAAAAATTTCAACGTCTTACATGGCATTTCAGAATAAGTATGTAAAAATAGTAATTTGTAAACCCCAAACCCCAAATAACCTTTTTTATAATAAAATTCATTCTATCAAAAATTCTATTTGATAAGATTAAGTGCTTAGGTATAATATATACCTGTTACTTATAAGCAAACTGGAATATCAGATGTTTGCATCACTTTTAAAAGGCTTCAGAAGTTCATGAAAGCATCCAACACAGAAATGAAACTCTATTCAGCAGATTTTCTGTCAAGCAAAAAGTTGTGTATATAATGATAATATCCGTTCTGTCACCAAAGGCCTATATAAATGTATCGGAGTTATGGAAATTTAAATATGCAAACTTATTTTATTTTGTACAAACATTGTTTCAGTTTACTAAGACCCAGGTAATTCTGCATTTCAGTTCTATTCATTTAGGTTTTTAATTTTCCTTCTCATGAATTGCAAGGTTGACAGCAAAATCTGTTGGTTTTCAGAATTCTTCTTAAAATTCAGAATTCTTCTGCTGTTTCATTTTAAGATCAAAAATAACAAAAAGCAAAATTGAAAATTGATAATTTTTTTAAAAAAACAGAACACATACCCTCATTTATAATGATTTTGGTGCTGTTGATGACCGAAAGGTATGGAAGAAAATACCAATCAAAACCACTGCTTACGAGTCATAGGGTATACCAAAAGTAAAGGTTTCATATTATTACACACTGTATTAAAATTACAACAGATGTGTACCAGGCATGAAAAACTTGTCTTCTGAATTTCACACTATCTTCTTGTTTCCAACACACATATGTAGACATTTAACATACTCTATGAAATTTCCATCATTTTAGGAACAGCTTATTCAACTGATAATTAATGCTAAGCTTTTATATCAAATTAAGACTATTCAATGATTAATTTCACCTGTGATTAATTTCTTTCATCTTTGTCAAACACTTGATGCAAAGTGTTTTGAAAATTTTCAGTTTTCTCCTTCAACCTGTTTCTACTTTTCCTATCTTTCAGTAATAAACTAACTACAAAATGACCACCACCAAAAGTATCTTCTCACTCAGTGCAAGGTTGCCTTAGGATGCTAGGTTATTTCAGTGGGGAATCAGCCAAATGTGACTTTTCTGGCAAATCAGGAGGAAGCAGAGAGTATAGCGGCTAGCATCCTCTATTGCTTCTAGGCTGGTGTCATGGGTTCAGCAGCAGCAGTCATTTTTCTCCTTCTTGGTAGCTGGTGCAGTGCTGTGTTTTTGATTTTGGGCCTGGGGACTGCGCTGATAACACCAGTGTTTCGGTTACTGCTTAGTGATGTTTTGGTCTGACCAAGGACTTTCTGAGTCTCAAGCTCCGCCAGGAAGGAGGGGAAGCCGGGAGGAAGCAGAGACAGGACACCTGACCCAAACTGACCACAGAGGTATTCCATGCCATAGCACGTCATGCTCAGGAGGAAAAATGGAGAGCAGAGACCCGGAAGGGTGGGGGTGCACTGAGTGGTCGAGCTGAGTTTTAGGTGGTGAGCGACTGTATTCTTTCCTTGTATTTGCCTTGTCGTTATTGTTATTGCTGGTAGCAGCAGTGGTATTGTATTATACTTTAGTTACTAAACTGTTCTTATCTCAACCTGTGGGAGTTACATTCCTTCGATTCTCTTCCCCATCCACCCGGGAGAGGGGGAAAGAAAAAGAGAGGGGAGTGAGTGAGAGAATGGGCTGTGTGATTGGCAGCTTAAACCACAACAGTTCTTTTTGGCGCCCAATGTGGGGCACGAAGGGTGGAGATAATGACAAGATTAATAGCCACTTGTCACAATGCTGATTTATTGGCTCTCAAAGTTGTTGCTCTTGATTCCCTTGAGTTCATGGTTTCAGCCTGTTGTACCTTACTTACAGCTGGTATTTGTTATCTCAGCATTTTTCGGATACGGGTTTTGGGTTAAGGTTCTTGTTTCATTGTACTTTATTGGAATGGCTTGTAATACAGGTGGGCTCCTGAAGCGGGGGGGGCGGATGTGTACCTGGCAGTTCGGCTGCTCTTCACTGTCCTGGCCCTTTGTCCTCGCCTCCGTCTTCGTGAGGCTGCGGGAAGCAGAGGAGGGGCGGCCCCAGGAGCCGCCGGAGGCTGACACTGCCCGGGAGCACAGCCCCGGGGAGCAGGAGCCGAGCCCCCCCGCCGAGCCCAGCCCGGCGGCTGCCGAGCAGCGGGAGTAAATGACGGTGAAGCCGAGCCCTGCAGCTGGGCCCAGCCCTGCGGGGGCCGAGAGCATTCCCCAGCAGCCACCTGCAGAGCCCCGTGAACCCGAGTCCCAGGAGGATGCAGGAGACCATGCAGCACATCCCAGCAAGACAGAGGAGGAAGATCTGGACTCAGACAAAGAGCAGCTGGTGGTGAGAGAGCCCGCAAGCACAGCAGCTACACCAGCCCCAGTGACAAGTACAGCAGCAACATTTGAGAGCTCTGAAGGGTTTGAATGGCCTTTGGGTACCCTTGAGACCTGCCTGCTGATTGTGATGGGGATCAGCATATTGGCAAGTATACACAGTGTGTTTTACCCACAACCATTTTGTCTGGTCCCAAGAGTTAAGCAGAGTGGGGTATGGGACTTCTCCGGGGGTAGACTGCCATCTAGGATGACTAAGAGATTTTCCCCGAGGCTGGACAGTCATGAGTGGCAGGGTGTGGGGGTCAGTATGGGCGAGTACCTAGTTCACTGGGCCC
This sequence comes from Ara ararauna, assembly GCA_028858755.1. Taxonomy (NCBI): domain Eukaryota; kingdom Metazoa; phylum Chordata; class Aves; order Psittaciformes; family Psittacidae; genus Ara; species Ara ararauna. Next base: position 63,764,529 of record CM054410.1, read on the forward strand.
CTCCAGTGCTTTGGAAGCGTCGGAGATGGAAAGAAGCTGTATGGAGTCCCCAACAGCAAGCTGCAGAAACTGCTGGAGGGGTGGATGAATTATTTTGAGCCTGGTGGCCCCATGACACCTCAGACCATCAGGGCAGAGATGCAACATACAGATGGACTCATGATCGAGGGGTGGACTTAGCAATGGACACTATTGCCCAGGTTATTTACGAGTGTGAACACTGCACACAGCCTTTCCTGCTCTGAAAAACTGCCACAAGATGGAGCTTGACTTCACAGACTGAATGGACTCAGCAGCTTTATAGGGATTGGACCATGCACTAAGGGATGATTTCTTCCTCTCAGTGTGTGTGTACGCATGTATATATATATATATACATGTGATGGTATATTGAAAATATGGGATCTGAGCAGGACGTGAATGGTATAGAATAAGGGGTGGATAATGTCATGGGTTCAGCATCAGCAGTCATTTTTTCTCCTTCTTGGTAGCTGGTGCAGCGCTGTGTTTTTGATTTTAGGCCGGGGAACTGTGCTGATAACACCAGTGTTTCGGTTACTGCTTAGTGATGTTTTGGTCTGACCAAGGACTTTCTGGGTCTCATGCTCTGCCAGGAAAGAGGGGAAGCCGGGAGGAAGGAGAGACAGGACAACTGACCCAAACTGACCAAAGAGGTATTCCATGCCATAGCACGTCATGCCCAGGATGTAAACCAGAGAGCAGAGACCCGGAAGGGTGGGGGTGCACTGTGTGGTCAGGCTGGGTTTTAGGTGGTGAGCGACTGTATTCTTTCCTTGTATTTGCCTTGTCATTATTGTTATTGGTGGTAGCAGTAGTGATCTTGTGTTATACTTTAGTTACTAAACTGTTCTTATCTCAACCTGTGGGAGTTACATTCCTTCGATTCTCTTCCCCATCCACCCGGGAGAGGGGGAAAGAAAAAGAGAGGGGAGTGAGTGAGATAATGGGCTGCGTGATTTGCAGCTTAAACCACGACAACTAGGAATAGCTTTCTTGCAGTTGCATGTTGCTACAGTGAGAAACAAATCTATGGGGAGATGTTCATTGTTTGAGTTGCTCTGACTTGCCTTTCATGGTTTTTCCCATCTTCTCCACTTTTTAGATACTTCAAATGATCTCAGCTAATAGGAAATCTTCTTCTTCTGTGTCTGTATTATCTTTGGTGAATGTTTCCAACAGTATTTTTCTCTTTTTACCACTTTTTTCCCTCTTCTTAATTTTTTTTCTTTTTTTTCTTTTTTTTTTTTAATTTTTCTTTCTGAATGCCAGCAAGCACACCAAATACTCATTCAACTCAATAGTCATAACAGTATATGATTTTATGCAGAAATAAAAACTGTTACTTGAGAAAACAAAAGTAATCCAGTTAGTAAACAGTTAAAGAAAACACTTTTTTTCTGTGCAGGTGACTGAGCAGAGAAAACCAGAGAAGTTGTGAAGTATCGACCCCTAGAAATTTCCAGAAGCCATCTGTACATGGTACTGGGCAACGTGGTCTGGTTCACCCTGTTTGAGGAGGGGCTTGGATCAGATGACCTCCAGAGGTTCCTTCCAGCCTCAACTATTTTATGATTCTGTGAATGATGGAAAGAGGAATGGACTCAAACAATGGTGTGTATATCTGAAGATTTATGTGGATGTTAGGTTTTTACATATATAGATTCTTTGATTCCATAGTAGCTTGCTATTAACAAGGCAAATACTCAAGGAAGAGCAAACTGATGTACTGGAGCTGCCATTACAATGAAAGATAATCTGCTTATGCAAACAACTATGCATTTTGAGAAAATATTGTGATGCTGAGAACAATAACCATTCATAGCTTAATGACCTGGCCAATGGAACAAAGGGTTCTGCCAGTGCTGAGAATGCATGCAAATGTCACGATGCTTTCCAGCATTTGGATTCTCCTTGTTGATTTCATAACCTTTTCCTAACTGAAAACCCTAGTCATCACTAATTCCGTAGTCATCACTAATTCCATAGTCATCAGTAATTAAGATGTGATTTAAAATCTATTTCACACATGGTATAATTACATGCACATTAAAGATAATTATGTTTTGAAATGATGCCAAAGTTAGGAAGCATCTGAGTTGTAGATGCCTACTACATGCAAGCCAGTGTGCTATATATAGAATTATGGAATCACAAAATCAACTAAGTTGGAAAAGACCTTTAAGATCATCCAGTCTAACCATTACACCAGGTCTGCCAAGACCACCACTAAAACATATAACATTTAGAGTGATATTCTGAAGTTTAGTAATATGATTGTTTTCATCTTCTCCATAGCCTTTACATTATTTCATATGCAAACTGGACACTATTTGTGATGTGCTAGGGAAGTCCTCCATAACTTTATTTATTTATGCTAACAGTCCAGTGCTTTAATTAGTAAGCAGAATTATGCTCATCTGATTTGTAAATGAATTAGGCAGTGACACATGCTTGAAAGGGAAAAATAAGCAGATAAGTGTAGGTAAATAAATTGCTATCACCATCTGTGTAAAATTAATGTTGACGTGTTAGCATACATAAATGATCTCTCCTTTTTTAAGGAGATGCTATAGGTGGTCCCATATTGGCTGAGGTCTATAATACCAGCCAGTGCACGTTACTGCTGTGAGACTTATACACCAGCAACTAAAGAAGAAAACCTACCTTGAGATATTCATACAGACATGAGAAACATATTTCAAGTACCGAGGAGGTACATCAGGCTAGAGTACACCATCAGAGACTAACATCAGCAAGAGTTGAGCATTGATTAGAGTCAGTCAAGATGAGTTCAAATAGCATTTGTGGAGTAAGCCTGTGCTCTAGCTCCTCCAAGACACTACTTCTAGACTGGCATTATTGCAAGATCTGTGGTCAGTTTTGTGTAAGCTGTAATTTCTCCTCCATTTGGTGATAAATGTGTGTTCTTCAGGAAAATGGTAGTTCAGATGCTATTAGTACTTGGCATGCTTTAACTAGGACTTATGCCCTTGCTGTGTGAAGCTCCTCACTCACAGTGCAGAATCAAACACCTAGAATAAAAAGTAACAGAATAAAAAGATGAATTTTTACATGTATCTGGCTCTCTCATCAGCGCTAGAAACCCTAAGTAATTTCTGTGAAGCAGATTATCCTTCCACGTGGACTCAGTGTACTGCCATGAGTACCTCTGTGGTACAGTAGGGCACCACTCCTAGCTAAAAGGATTTCCTCATCCTGCTTTGCTACTGCTTAAAGCTAGATGTTTTAATGAGATGTGCTGATTTCTCCTTAGCCTTTCACCTGAAATCTGTCCCTTCAAACACATTAGTCTTAACCATGAATGAATATCACTGACATACACATCTTAAAATAAAATTGTTGCATACGTGTCTTGGGGATGACATTTTGTTTTCTGCTTCCTTTTTTTCTGTTTTGGTTTGGTTTTGTTTTTTGTAGTTTGGGTTTTTTTGTTTGGTTTTTTTTTTTTTTTTTACTTATGAAAGTGAATTACTTATGTCTTTGGCTAGTACTATTTTTATTTTTGATAAAGAAAAAGGACTGGATTTTTTTTTTGTTTTGGCTGTTGTTTTTGTTGTTTTGGTTTTTTTTCTTTAACAATGCTCTTATCAGCTGCCTGAGGTAGGGAAAATATATGTTCTTATTAGCTGCTGCTTTTTCTATGGCAGTCTAAATTTTCCAGAAACAAAGTTAACAGTTTTCATAGATAAGACATATCATTTTACATAACCAAAATTTTTATCATTTTGTTCCTTTCAGAACAGACATTTAGCATACTACAATAAAATATTTGAAGCACACAGTGTCATAGAAAAGTTCTGTTTATTCAAATGGGACTTCTTGTTTGACATCTAATTATGACTGTTCAGCTGCCAAGATTATTATAGCACTTGCAGCATTTGCAGTGCCAGGAAGACATCTGTTAAAGACTTATATTTAATGTCTAGTGTGAACAAGGTGTGTCTGCACAACCACTCTCCATATGAGAATACTCCAAGATTAGAACAAGAAGTTGTAGTTGTCTGTTATCTCATACGTAAGTACAAAATTATTTAGAAAATCCATCAGATGTGTTAGACTGGGTTGCTGTTATTACTTCCGCGTTCTGCTTCCCAGTTTTGATCTCCCTCCTTTGGTATTTTTAACTTCTGTGTATAATTACTTTTCAACTTATGAATAATTACTAGGATTCTAAGTGTTCCCATATTATAAATTGAAGTGAATTTGCCCTAAGGATTCTACTCTGATTGTGCAGTTCATAAAATCTGTGTCCTTTCAGTAAGGTTTCGATAAAGCTCATGAATGACAAAAATGGTATTTTGTTAATTACTAATGGCGTGTCTTTACAGTTTCACAGTGGTTCACATGATAAAGTCAGATAATTCCAGTTATTCATCTTCAATAAATGTAAAGGAAATGCTAGATTTTTTATCTATTATATCAAAAACCATCTGATACCCATGGTTTTATTTTAGTGACATATGTGTGCGTGTAAAGATCACGTATGTTACTCTATGATTACTGTAACTGAAAGACAACTCTAGTTCTATTGGAAATTTCCAGGGACAAATCACAGTTGTTTCTCTTAGTACCTCTGAGGGCAGAGTTTCAGATTAGTGTCAACATTTTCGTTGTCACTGTGGCTGGAGAATAAAGATGGCGATAGGTCTCTTCAAAGCATTTCTATTACTATGGAGTTTAATTAGAAAAAGTGTTTGCCTCAAAGCAAGAGTTGTCTTCAGAGATCACATGTAGCTTTCAAGCCCACTAGCATTAATCTTCTTTGCATATCTTTAAAACTAAAAACCTTTCTAATTAAACTCTTAAAGCCTTTTATCTGTGAGGCCTGGCTGATGCTGTAATGGAATATATTATTCCCAGCAACAATGAGCAAAATTGCAATTCCCCACATAATACAAATCAGGTTGATTGTAGAACATTGCATTCATTAGAAAGCAATAGATTTTTTTACATGTTTGATCAAAGCACCTGGTATTTAATCCAGGTTGAGAAGCAGAATACTCTTTCATACCACTTATTGGTTAAGTCATGGCAAGGTCTGCAATTTACTGAAAAACTAACGGAGCAACATCATGAGATACTTATGCTACCTAGATAATGTACATAATGGTCAACAGATAAACTTAGCACAGACAATTTGATGGGAAGAAACATAACTTTCAGGATATTATAATATATTTTTGTCTTTTAAAAATGCAAGTGAGAAGTGGGTGTGAATTGAGAATAAAAATATTGGTTTGGTTTGTTTTTCAGGTTCTAAAATACATGCTTCATCTGACATTGGGAAAACCCTCTGGCTTAGTGGTATTCAATTAAATCAATAGATCTAGGAGAAAGAAATATCAAGTTCTCATCTCCTCCAAACTGGGCAATGTTCTGTGTAATGGGAACAAGATACGCTTTCTTATATAATAGAAGATGGTTGAGTTAACATTTGCTCTTCCCTGACATTCCTCCTGTGGTAACACTCAAAAGAGTTTAATGTTGCTTACCTGTCTGTTGTCCACTTCTTCGGCAGTGGTACAGTAGAAGCATACACAATCAAATGTTTATAAGGCATAACATCATCTATATCAAAATAAAGAGAGGCAGACCTGCAGTGATGTCTCTTTCTTTAGGAATGATAGTAGCTAATTCTAATGAAAACTTAACCAACCTCATTAAGCCTTTGAATCTTAATAGTGACAGACAGTGGCAGCATAGCACAGCAGATGTTTTTCTGTCTTGTACAGAGGGACAACTTGTGCTAATTTGTTCCAACTTTTAAGAAAAGAGGTGCCTAGAGGAAAGTTAAAAATTAATATACAATATAGTAACATTTTTTTCCTGTTTTCTGTTACATAACAACTAAGTATTTTTTGTCATATATCCATTTTGAGAATATTTTTGGTAATGCTTAACTTACACTGTTCTTAGCTTGTACAATATTTTATGCTCCTAATTGTTCTCAGTATTATTCTTTTCAACCTCTGTTATGTTATCCATACTTGCAGTCACACACATTTCTACTAAAAATTTCCTAGTAAGATACCATAATCTAAAAGCTAAGTTACCATTGCAGCCCAGGCTTTCCTAAGAAGGGCTGAAATTTTCTAGGGAGATGTGGTGTAGGAAAAAAACATTTTCCATCTTGATTACCAGGCTGGGATGGCTGCTATTACAGCAAATGAAGCATTGCCAGACAAAAAACTTACCAAAATATATTACCTTACCTATTGACCTATTAGATTGATGCAAACAGCCTGAATGTTTTCCCTGTTTTGTTTTTACATCTTGTATCTATATATCCAGTTCTACTATTTGTTGTGAAATAATGAATGTAAGGCCTTTATCTTCAAAAATAAGAATTGAAAAAAAAATCATACCTATCCAGCTACCTAACCTACTGTGTAAATGCACATGACAATATTATTTTTCACCTCCTTGGTGTTTTATCAAACACCTCTTTTCACAATAGAAGGCTTGCAATGCATGAAACACTAAGTAAACTACAGATCTGTTCTAAAAATTGCAACACTCTTGATGTCCTGAAAGACAATATGAGTAAAACTGTCAGTTGAGAGATTAACAATTCCAAGCTCTTAGAAATAGCAATTCCAACATTCTGTATAGAACTGGTGAATTCATAGAATCATAGAATAGTTAGGGTTGGAAACGACCTTCAGATCATCTAGTTCCAACCCCCCTGCCAGGGGCAGGGACACCTCCCACTAAACCATGCCACCCAAGGCTATGTCCAATCCAGCCTTGAACACCGCAGCGATGGAGCATTCACAACTTCCCTGGCAACCCATTCCAGTGCCTCACCACCCTGACAGTAAAGAATTTCTTCCTCATATCCAGTCTAAATTTCCCATGTTTAAGTTTGAACCTGTTACCCCTTGTCTTCTCACTACAGTTCCTCATGAAGAATCCCTCCCCAGCATCCCTGTAGGCCCCCTTCAGTTACTGGAAGGCTGCTATGAGGTGTCCACATAACCTTCTCTTCTCCACCCTGAACAGCCCCAACTTTCCCAGACTGTCTTCATATGGGAGGTGCTCCAGTACTCTCATCATCCTCATGGCCCTCCTCTGGACTTCTTCCAACAGTTCCATGTCCTTTCTATGTTGAGGACACCAGAACTGCACACAATACTGCAAGTGAGGTCTCACAAGAGCAGAGTAGAGGGGCAGGATCACCTTTCTCGACCTGCTGGTCACACTCCTTTTGATGCAGCCCAGGATACGGTTGGCTTTCTGGGTTGTGAGCGCACACTGCCGGCTCATGTTCATTTTCTCATCAACCAACACCCCCAAGTCCTTCTCTGCAGGACTGCTCTGAACTTCTTCTCTGCCCAGCCTGTAGCTTTGCCTGGGATTGCTCCGACCCAGGTGGAGGACCTTGCACTTGTCATGGTTAAACTGCATCAGGTTGGCATCAGCCCACCTCACAAGCGTGTCAAGGTCCCTCTGGATGGCATTCCTCCCTCCAACATATCAACGGAAACACACAGCTTGGTGTCATCGGCAAACTTGCTGAGGGTGCACTCAATCCCACTGTCCATGTCACTGACAAAGATGTTGAATAAGACTGGTCCCAACAGCGATCCCTGAGGGACACCACTCATTGCTGGTCTCCAGCTGGACATTGAGCCATTGACCACAACTCTTTGCGTGCGAACATCCAGCCACATCTTTATCCACCAAGTGGTCCACCTATTGAATTGATGTCTCTCCAATTTATAGACAAGGATGTTATGTGAGACAGTGTCAAATGCTTTGCACATGTCCAGGTAGATGACATCAGCTGCTCTACCCATGTCCATCAGTTCCGTAGCCTCATCATAGAAGGCCCCCAAATTGGTCCGGCAGGATTTCCCCTTAGTGAAGCCATGCTGGCTGTCACCAGCCACCTTGTTGTTTTTCATGTGTTTTAGCATGCCTTCCAGAATAATTTGCTCCAAGATTTTGCCAGGCACAGAGGCGAGGCTGACTGGTCTGTAGTTCCCCAGCTCATCCATTTTTCCCTTCTTGAAAGTGGGAGCTATATTTCCCTTTTTTTTTTTTTTTCTTTTTTTTTTTTTATTTTATACGGAAATATGGTCTGTGCATGGTCTAAGGCAAGGGAAGTTCAAAAGAAGGATAGCTGTTCAGTATTCAATGTTTATTTTTAAACCCTGCTGGAACAAATGTGAGGTAGAATGTACGTGATCAGACTTGTCAGAACATCCGTGTGCTTCTCTTGCAACAAATGTTGTGGAATAGATTGCCTAATGTAGTAAACCCAGCCATAACTAATTTGCAGGTAGATATTCCGCACATGAAAGTTAAATAAATAAGTAGACAGTGTTTTAGTTAATGACATTTGAATTTCTGTATATGTTAAAACTAGTTTTCATTTCTCATTGATTTCCATGTGAGTTTTCCTCAGTTTTACTCACGTTATGGTTTTTTTTTGTTTGTTTTTCTCAAGTTGCGTTTGTTCCTTTCAGTTACCCTGTTTCACTTTTGTTTTCATTTCCTGTATAGCTTTTTTATTAAATAGATTTGAGCTAATAAACTTAGATTGTCTGTCTAAATATGATGTAAGTTATGCATCAAGAACTTAAGTTGCACAGCTGTTGACAGACCTTCATGTTAATTTTTCTTGCTGCTTCATTTCTGCTCTAGCAGTAATGCTGTAGCTTTTTGCAGATAGCTTTCACATGAAATTGGAACTTCATCTCACTTTCTCAGCTCTTACTAATCTTCTGGTATTGTTGATAGAAAAAGTTCATCTAGAATTATCCTGTGATTAAGATAACTATTCCTATGGAACTTTTTCTTATTTAATTAATTCATTTCACGTAGTGGATAGAACAAGCATATTTTTCTTTTCTTGTTTGTTTTGTGGGTTGTTGGTTTTTTTTTGTTTGGCATGGTTTTTTCTTTGGTTTGGGGCTTCTTTTGTTTTGTTCTGTTTTTGTTTTTGTTTTAGCTTCCCTTTGCCATCTTCCTGTTGTAGGACTTTTGCCTCTAATTTTTCCTGAGAATTTTTTAAGAAAACTTAATATCTCACATTTTCAAACTAACTTTGCTTAATGGAAATAAAAAGGACAAAAATAATGTAATAAATAAGAGAGTCTGTATACTTGCCTTAACAAAATGTATTTATAATTGAAAATATTGAATATAGTGAGGTTAAAACTAATCAATACAGTTGGGGTTGGGGATGGAATTTCAAAAAGACTGGAATAGAAACAGATACTCATGAAAGCAAGATTTAATTTATTACTTTTAAGAGAGAGTTGTCTGTACATTTTATTGCTTTTTAGTTTCCAGGCTGTTGGAAAATTCTGACCTTTTCCTTTATAAGACTTATCAGAAAATAAAGTCTATAAATCTTTCTGGCTCTTTCTGCTACTCTAATGCACAAACACACAGAGACACACACACAAGGAAAGAATTCAATAAAATAGGTTTAACACATATCTCTCATGTCTGAGTGTATTAAATTCTTGCTTAGACCAGGCACTAAAGAATGAAATAAAAAACTGAATTATTTGAAATCAGATTGTGTGTGATCTGCTTTGACACACTTTTATCTGAGATGTAAAAAACAGTTCAGGATTCTGTCAGAATCAGTCAGATGGAGAATTGAGGTGAATCATCTGATGCAGTCAGTGACATGTGAACAAATTCCGGTCTCTGTCAATGTGCCAGCTCATTGCTCAGTGCTGGTGACTTTCACCTGCTGTTGGGTCTAGAAATATTAGTTACACGAAGTTGGAACTTACTGATGACTTTTATTTGAAGTATAAAGTTAGTCTTACTTTAGGTGGTTCTTGAATAAAACCTGGGAGGCTTAAAAATCCCTTTTATGGAAACACACAGCAGTTTCATACTGAGATGTGCACTAAATAATTCTCAAGCAAAAATGCAGTGATAGTCATCATTGTTTCTGCATAGTAGTAACTCAAAATATTGGGCTATCAGAAAACTCACTGTTTTTTGTAAAGCAGTACAAACTGTGTACTGGAAAGTAGTAACAAGCTATCTAAAGTTATAGTGAAATTCTGGTAAAAAGTGAATTCTGCTGATTTCTGAACCGCAGCATTTGAAAGCAGCACCATTAGTTAGCCTTCATGATCACAGTTACCGAAAAAAAACCCCAAACCTAAACATACTGAAAAACCTTGCTCCTTCTGAAGGCAAATGAGGATACAAATAATAATAATCTCGGGGCCCAGAGACATCCAAGTGTTCAAACCACCTCCCTTTTCAATTAAGTATTTGATTACAGAATGGTATTTTAGAAAAGATCCATGGAGGTGACAAAGCAAGTTGCACTTGCTATCAAACAACTTATCAAGATGTTTTAAAAAGCAAGAACACGTAATGACAACATACTACAAATGGTGTTGTTTTGTGAGTTGTGCTGCCTGCTTTACATGCAGATTTTTAGCAACTGCTGTCATTACTTCTACACAGGATCTTTAAGCAAACTGACTGTACGAGTTCTAACATGATATGTTCAGTCAACATAAGTGAAAAGAAATAATACTGCAGTGGAATAATTCTTAATGCTGTTGTGAGAGACAAAGCTCAACTGAAAGAAACTGGAAGATTGTTAAGTATTGAGGAAATACTGGTTCCCACCCTTTTATCATCTTTACATCTTTTCTTCAGACTGAATGACCATCTTCAGTTCCTACCATTGCAAGATACGGGTTGCCTAAAGCCTCATTTGGAGTGTAGACTACCTTGGATATGAAGATCTGGCTGCGTTAATATTTAGTAAATACATCCTCTTCTTAAGCTGTCTTATTCAACCTGTTTGCATTTGTTCTGGGTTCAGCAGTAGCAGTCATTTTTCTCCTTCTTGGTAGCTGGTGCAGCACTGTGTTTTTGACTTTCGGCTTGGGAACAGTGCTGATAACACCAATGTTTTTAGTTACAGCTTAGAATGTTTAGGCTGGCCAAGGACTTTTTGAGCCTCATGCTCTGCTAAGGAGGAGAGGAGCCGGGAGGAAGCAGAGACAGGACACCTGACCCAAACTGAACAAAGAGGTATTCCATACAGCAGCATGTCATGCCCAGGATGTAAAACGCAGAGCAGAGACCTGGAAGGGGGGGGGTGCACTGCTTGGTCGGGCTGGGTATAGGTGGTGAGCGATTGTATTCTTGCCTTGTATTTGCCTTGTCATTATTATTATTGGTGGTAGCCGTTGTGATTTGTGTTATACCTTAGTTACTAAACTGTTCTTATCTCAATGTGTGGGAGTTGCATTCTTTTGATTCCCCTTCCCATCCCACCGGGAGCAGGGGGAAGAAAGAGGCGGGATTGAGTGAAAGAGCGACTGTGTGAGTTATGGAGGCTTAAACCACAACAGCATTAAAAAAAAAAAAAAACAAAAAAACAAAAAAAGCAAACCCCAAAACGACCCAAACCTTGAACTTACAATTGTGCAACATTAGGTAAGCAAGTGTTCTGATTTAGAAAGCAATGAATGATGTTCAAATATCTTGGTGAAGGTGATGCCAAGAAAATGCCAAGAAACACTAGATACTTTATTTATTTCTTTATTTCTTTTTTTATTTACAGGAAATTGACAGTTATTTTATTTGTGTTTTGAAAGGTTTTGTGGTGCTTGAAGATTGTTTCTTATAGTGGATTTGGGCAGATATATCTGCTTATGCATGCACTATTATTTCAAAGTCATTTTGGTTTTGTGGCTGCAGAAACCTAAAGTTTCTACCTGGTTCTATATGGAGGTATGTATCCAAGGTTCTTTAACAACAGGAGGAGCAAACATGGCTGCTCGGTTTTTTCAGCTCAGCACTCATTTTGTGTTCGACCCAGGGTCAGTCCATTTTGCTTCCAATGCCAAGTCATTGGCAAAGATGAAAAATGGATAAGCTTATTTTTTAGGTGCAGGGAAAGAGTATTAAGAATGACAGAAAAATGAAACAGTATACCTCCACTTAGTTACATGTCATGCCAAAGCATAGCATTCGCATTCTCAAGGGAAAATAGGCTGAACTGGATAAGGAGTTTTAAGCTCAGCTACTGCTGGATTTCAGAATTATCTCATTGCTGCTTTTGTTCTGCAGATATGGTGTAGTTTGTCCATGTGCTGCATATGCCCATGCTGTTAGACATTAAAGATCTCCCTCTCTTCACAGGGTACTGATTATTTTGGTCAAAATGTTATTTATATGAAAACAACATCCATTCTGCTCTCTAAGTCAAAATTTCTGTTTGAGTTTTATTTTTGTATAATTTGTTTTCTTCAGTCATGGAAATAGTTCAAAATTGTAAGGTGACCAGTATAGTAGTTTTGAAAACCTGAAATGTTTCATTTTTAATGGAAGTTTTAAATCCAGAACCATCCACCAAATGCTTTTCAACAAATGGACACTGTAGCTATTAGAGTATATTTCCTATATGTGCATTATAAAAAACAGAAACTCTTTGTTCTCCTTATCCATTACTATGGCTCCTTTAATTTCTATTTGTGTTTTTGTGGCTAAGCAATGATGACCAGTTTAACAATAACATTATCTTTTACTACCTGAAGTTTCCCCATGATAAAAAATACATATTATTTTTAACATGATCATTGTTTAAGAGACTGGACAGCCCATTGGAAATAAAACTAGATTGCCTTTTTCAACTGAAGTGGCTTGTAGAATTTACAGCATAATAAAATATCTTGTTCTTAATAGAAATTAATTAAATAATATCTTCTGTGTGCGGTTTCTCTTTGCATCAAAACTGAAGTGTCAGAATGCTTGTGTCAAGAATAGGGTTCTTTCTTTTTTTCTGATCATTTCTCTGCTCTTTTCCTTCCTTCCACCTGTAATGTTTGCTTGTTTTTATATTTTTAAAAATATCACACTAAATAATAAATTTCCCATCATAAAAAAATAAAAAAAAGAAATCTGAATAGATGAGTATAACTTTCTTCAATATCATTTGAAGTTAAATTTTAGTTTTAATTTGACACTAGATTTTAGATTTGATGAATGTAAACATTTCTATCACAAGATTCTGAATTGGTGCAATTAAATTATTCTTCTAAAGTTTTATTGAAGCTTTAGTTGCAAAACACAATCTTTTGAAAAAGCCAAAATATATGAGATACTGTGGGATTTGATAAACTAAGTTTTATTTATCTTCTATTATACAAAGGGATAATTAAATTTATAATTTTACTGTATATGTTTTCACAATAAATACAAGTTTAGCTTTTTTAATTTTTGTCTTAAATAAAATTTAATATGTTCAACCGGAACAGAAACTAAATAATATGACAAGGCTTATTTTGTTGGTTTGGGATGGGATAAAATATAGACTGAATTTTACTTCATTGCCTTTATAATGGGTTGTCCTTACAGTTCCAGTAATGATTCAACTTCCTAAAGAAATTCCTGCAGTGATTTTAGGTAAAAGTATGAGAAAAAGATAATGTGCTTAAATGGACTGAAATACCAACAACATACATTATGCATATCCAAAAAAAGTCTCCTATTTATATTCTGTGCAGCAAAGTTCATCTTCCATTCAAAAAAAATCAAACCACTGGAGAAGGGAATTTCAGTTTAAAACCCATGGGGATGATGATAAGCGTAAAATCTTTTCATTTCTGAAGAAGCGTTTATTAATTTATTTGTCAGACAATGCTGATACTAAAAAAAATAATTCAGTGTCATTGCTCAAAGTGTTTTCAAAGTCTTGTTATTCAATCAAACATTATGCTGTGATTAATACAAAAATAATTTTTGTCCTAAAAAACATTTAATCCTGTCATGGGTTCAGCAGTAGCAGTCATTTTTCTCCTTCTTAGTAGCTGGTGCAGTGCTGTGTTTTTTACCTTCAGCCTGGGAACAGCACTGGTAGAACCGATGTTTTTAGCTATGGCTTAGAATGTTTGGTTTGACCAAGGACTTTCTGAATCTCATGCTCTGCCAGGGAGGAGGGGAAGCCGGGAGGAAGCAGAGACAGGACACTTGATCCAAACTAGCCAAAGAGGTATTCCATACCACTGCGTGTCAATCCCAGGATGTAAAAAAACACAGGGCAAGAACCCGGAAGAGTTAGTTCAAGGCTCGGTCGTTGGGTGGTGAGCAGTTGTATCCTCTTCCCTTGTATTTTCCTGATCATTATTATTGGTTGTAGCAGTAGTGATTTGTGTTGTACCTTAGTTACTGGACTGTTCTTATCTCAGCCTGCAGGAGTTATATTCTTTCGATTCTTCTCCCCATTTCCCCCACTTTGGAGTAGGGGGGAAGAAAGAGGGGGAGTGAGTGAGCAAGCTGCATGATTTATGGCTTAAACCACAACAAACCCTTAGTCAACTTTGCTGCAATGCAGTCGTGAATAAGCTATACTGTAAAACAGGTACAGCTTCCAAAGTTTTGTGCCACTCACTGCTAATCTTTTTTTTCTGTCATAAAGCATTTTTTATTAATGGGATGGAACCTACATTCTAATATCTTCTAGTAATCAGGGTTAATGTCTGTAAAAGTTGTAAAAATTATCATCAAAGATACACGTGTCCTTACATTTGCTTTCTGCTTTGTATTTTTAGGATCTTAAAAACTTTTGGAATAAATGCAGTTTGGGACTTCAAGAAGCCTCCATTGTTGTCTATTAAATGCATTATAAATGCAAATAATCCACACTGTAGAGTCTCATATATAGTTTGTGCTTCTGTCTTCCCCAGAACACATTCTGCATCAGAAATTCAGCAGTTGTTACATATCAGCACCCATCTTGTTCCTACAAGCATCAGCATTTTTCCCCAAAATTTGAATGGATGTCATAATAAGTCATAGAAAAAGCTTCTTTCCTTATCCTGTCTCATCTCATTCCAACAAGGGTATTGTTGCTGAAGATTACTTTCTTTTTCAATTTAAAATCTATTCCCCACAGTTTATATTCTTCCCAGCTGTTCTCTGGAGGAACATGAGAAAATTATAAGAGAAAATTGAATGTATGAAGTATTTTGTATCTGACAGTTACAGTTGAATGTAAAGCAGTCTTCCTTTTTAGTTAAAACTGTATTGTATATTTCTCATTGTCCTCCCTCAGGTGGGGATAAATCCATAGGAAGTTAATTCTAAAGCACTTTGAAGAGGCGTTTCTGGGGGACTACTGAACTTATATTGTGAATAGCGATATTTCACTTGATATTGCTTTAAAAATCAATAGCATCCCCTTGCAAAGAAGTCTGTGCTTCATCTACTTTATCAGACTTTGTGTTGCTGTTTTTAAGTGATTTTGGAAGCTCCCACAGTGGTTAGAACAAACTGCAAGTGGGATTTCAGTATTATTTAAATATGTAGTGAAAACTATTTGTGTTAGTTATTATTTTAATTGCATAAAAAAATTAATCATTCATAGAACCTGAGATCAGAGGTCACAAAACTGAGTGATTAGGATTGCTGAAACTAATACTGTCAGAGTTATTAACAAAAGTGATTTTAATAGAAATTTATAAAAGGGATTTAACAGAGTTCAATGGCAAGGTTCACTCTACTACATACAAAAAGAAATTTTGTCAGAATAGGTAATGATTTATAGAGAATTGGGTTAAAGTGATTTATGCAGAATTGAACTGAAATTATGCATAAAGAAACCAGAGATATAACAGAGTAAGAGTCACAAGGATTATACTAGACCCCCTTGCTTTCTAAACTTATCCTCAGAGAGATGTACCATATATGAGGAAAACAATTCTCACTCTCTGATTCAGTCATGCAAGCTTTCAGCATTTGATGCTGATGTTTTTGGCCTTTTGAATTTCGTATTTGCTGAAATGTGTTAAACTGTAGCTTAGATAGTTGTTAATAAATAGATATTGCTTTCTCCTATTATATATATTTTATTTTTATTGTGTTTTCACACATCCTTTTTCTGCTGAAATTGCTTCAAATTTAAGGCTGCTAAAGGTTTCTCGAAGCAAACAGTATGATTTCTATGAGTTTATCCCAGCTGTTACTAGAACCTTTTCTCCCCTACTTTTAAAAATTTGCTCCCAAAGGGCTACAAGAGACTCATATTTTTGGGTTAGGTTTTTTATTTGTTTTTGTGGTTTTTGCTTTGTTTGGGTTTTTTTGTGGCATTTGTTTTTGTTTTGTCTTGCTTGTTTTTGTTTTGTCTTGTTTGTTTTGTTTTGTCTTGTTTGTTTTTAATTGCAGTTAAATATATTACTAGTTGGTGCCATGTTCTAGATGTCTCATCACTATTGCTCAGATAATAGCTTATTTTAAGTTAACATTTACTGGGTTTTTGTTGTTCAGAAAGGGTTATTATAGCCTATACTGACGTTTTAAATATTATCTTCATTAAACAAATATCCAAACTAAACCAGTCTAATTTTAATAAGGACCTATGATTTATATTTCATTTTTGTGAGTAATCCAAGCAGAAATATCAGCCTTGTGAATATCTGAAGCTTTGGTTTGGCCATGTCTTATGTATCCTTGATGGCATCCTACCTCACTATCCTCTTTAAAGAAAAATAAGAAGTATGAGCTTTTCTTTTTTTTTCTCACTTCTTGTTTAAATAATTGTAAAGAAATAGCAAACTCTACTATTTGTGAACATCTGAAGTCTATTATCTAAACATAAAAAAAGAAACAAGGGTAGAGTATGTGAAGTGTGTTTTCACAATTGTAATACATCCTACCGTTTCCTGCCACAGAGATATCCAAGCAAGCACATCACACTACTGTATCATGCTTTATGTTCTGTAGCAAATCAATGCTCAGACTCTTATTTAACTCATGCAATGTTGTTTTCCCCTGTGGCCCTTGTAGAGGTCGTTTAGAGAATACAGCTACCAGTGGGAGAGACAGTGGAAAGTATTCCAAAGAATATTAAATAATGGACACATTAAATAAATGATATAAGGAAAAAAATATATTTTTTTTGTAAAAAGGAATTCTTCATAAATCTGTTGAAATTATTCAAATGAGTCAGTATACATGGGAGATCTCGCAGGCATAGACAAATGGTTTAAAGACAGTAAACATGACCAGTGTTTGTGTAATGGAAGAGGTAGCTGCAGAGATCTAAAGAAGAATGTGAGGTGGGGAAGCAACCTTTTTTGATATTCTGGATAAAAGTATACATGTAGACTGTAGGCAGATCTATGACAATATCAGGTAATCGGCATTAGGGAAGGAAATAAAATTGAAAGAACTGTTGCAGAAATAGAGAACATAGAATGTCCCTAAGCTAGAACTGTAGCAAACTCATATGCTTAGTAAGGCAAGCAATACTGTATCCTATTTGAAAGTTTCTGAGGTTTTCAAAAGGAGATAGCAGAATTGAAACAGGTTGAAAAGCAACAAGTATATATATTTTTGATATGGATAAACAACTTACACTCTTCAATGTGGAGATAAATGGTTTAAGACCTGCTAAAAGTATATAAGATTTTGAGTGGTGTGGGAGAGGGTGGGTAAAGTACAGGAAAAAGAAATGTCAAAAACAGTGATCAGCCCCTCCTGGCTAAGTCCCTCCAGTTTATACATTTGGCATGATGTGCTGTAGTATGGAATACCACTTTGGCTAGTTTGGGTCAGGTGTTCTATCTCTGCTCTCTCACAGCTTCTTGTACCCAGCCTCCCTCACGAAACATAAGACTGAAAAGTCGTTGATGAGGGCAAGTGCTACAGAGCAGCAACTAAAACATTGTGTGTTATCAGCATTGTTCTTAGAATAAAGGCCAAACACAGCTCTGTACCAGATACTAGGAAGAGAATTAGCTCTATCCCAGACAAAACCAGAACAATATGGTACAGCGCAAAGTAGAAGTTCAAATGAGCTCAAGACTATTTAAATAATGGAAGAAAGATATCTGTCTAATATAGCTCAGAAAACTGACATAAATTCTGATTCAAAAGCCCATAATCTAGAAATAATCCTTATGCAGAGTATCATCCAAAAATATTCCTCTATATGTCCTCTTACATTCTTACATAAACATCTGTTACTGGAAATGCTGCATTCAAGGTATGGCATTGGTCTATGTAGATGTTTGCTTTCATCTAGACAGTTTAGTTTTATGTTATTCTATTTTTCTGATTTCTAAAATATTCAATTTTTACATACTGAACATTTGACAGATGTTCCTTTATTTGCCATAGCTAGAAAGAACAAATCTAACTAGATGTGGTTCTGATCTGAAGACGGACTAGTTGAGGCATTCTAGAACTTCTTAACGTTTGCCTGTTAATTAACACAGATAAATCCACCAGCTAAATCTAAAAGTCTTTCAGAAAGCTATATTAATTTTTTGGTTCAAGGAAACTGAAACAAAGGTGGTTTAAGGAAAAATTCAACTGCTTTTTCTCCTCACTGGCTGTTAGACATGCTTTGCTGATTAATGCAGCAAGATACACTAAACAATGGAGGTAGGGACAGAGAGGTTGGAAAAGTTGTTTTTTTGCTTTCAGGGATATATTCTTTCAGTTCTCATGGAGCATGAGCATCTAGTCGTGTTTGTACAGTGCTAGATGTATTAACGTTAGTATAACTACAATTGCAGGAAGATAAATAAACATTCTTTAAATTATTTATTTATAAAGTGTGGTGGTTGTCACCTAAGATGATTGATCAAGCATTTATTTTTTCTCAAACTCCTTTCTGCATGGCTCAAGAGTTAGATAGAATTTAGCTTCTAAATACATTCAGAGTAAAAAATGTGTTTGTGGACCAGATTAAATATACAAAATATTCTTTATATTTATAGGGTAAATATTCTGCATATTTCCAGTGTAAATAGTCTACTGAATTTCTGTTGTAAATTTTAACAATTTTAAATGGGTGTGCACATAAATATAATTGGAAGATAGTTAAGGATGTAGTAAAATGGAGTACAAGACACCTTGTACAAGTATATAAAACAAGAAAGACTGAGTGAAATCTAAGCTTACTTTTAATGCAGATGAAGAAATATTTTTAACAAAACAGTGGGATTATTTAGAAAGAGGGTCTGGCTTCATTTTTAAATATTATTTTCTGCAGTAGGCTTCAAAACACATTGTACTGCAAACACCACCAAAGATTTGGAAAGGAAATTTTGACAGTGAAAGCAATCTTCCACAGTACTGTCACGTGTAAAACTTTCTGACAATACTAAAGTTTTTAGCTAGAGGCTTAGTGCAAGTTTGAGCCAGTAAAGACTGGCATCTATGCTTAATAAAAGGATATCACAAAATTATATTTATATGTGGCTGGAAACTGAAGATAAAAAGAAAGACACTTGACAGAACTTGATGAGCTCTCTGTTGAAGCATTAGGGTTTTATTAATTTTTTTTCCAGTTTTCCTCCAAAAAGAGAGTGCAAGTATTTTAGAAAAATGTTACTTCTCAGTGAGCTGCGGGAATTTTGTACTATTACTATGAACAAGTTTTGTGGGTTTGCTTTCATAAAATCATGGAATGGTTTGGGTTGAAAGAGACTTAAAGCTCATCCAGTTCCAACCCCATGCCAGAGGCAGGGACACCTTCCACTAGACCAGGTTGCTCCAAGCCCCATCCAACCTTGCCTCGAACACTACCAGGGATGAGGCAACCATAGCTTCTCTGGGCAGCCTGTGCCAGGGCCCCACCACCCTCACAGGGAACAACTTCTTCCTAAGATCTCATCTCAATCTCCCCTCTATCAGGTAAAGCTCTTCCCCCTTGTGCTGTCCCTACAGGTCTTTGTTCAAAGCCCCTCTTCAGGTTTTGTGTAGCCCCTTTAGGCACTCACAGCTGCTCTAATATCTCCCTGGAGCCTTCCCTTCTCTAGGCTGAAGAAGCCCAGCTCTCTCAGTCTGTTCCAGAGCAAAGCTGCTCCAGCCCTCACAGCATCTCCATGGCCTCCTCTGGACTCACTCCAAGAGCTCCATGTCGGTCTTGTGTTGGGGGCCCCAGAACTGCACACAGTACTCCACTGTGATCTCATGAGAGCAGAATGAAGGGGCAGAATCACTTCCTTTGACCTGCTGGTCACACTCATTTTGTTGCAGTCCATCACACTGCTGGCTTTCTGGGCTGCAAGTTTCTTGAAGTTTTTTTAACAAATACTTTGTTAAGATATTTTGCTTCTAGAAGTAACAATATTTGCATCAGGACAACTGTTTAATGATGTATTCAAATTTTTTTTCAGGTAGAGAAGTATTTACATGTTGCAGAATGGGAAAACTAAATGCTAAGATATAAAATGTGCTTGCAATTCTCTGTGATACTACCAGATGCGCTTTTGCATTGCTTATCAGTATCTCCTCTGACAAACTGTTTACCTCAATTAGTTCAAAGGGTTCTTTTGTCATAAATTAATTTTGAAGCTCACTGATGAGCATTTTTGTTGCTCAGCTGCTGTGAGAGTATCTCTTATGTACAGTCTTAACATTTTTTGGTCTTGACAGGTCCTGAGAGGCTGTAGAAAGATAATACAAATTCTGCTGTAGAAGGATAATATAAATTCCTCACCTGTATAAACTGACTACTATTATTAAAGTCAGCATTTAAGGATCATTTATAAACACATTTGGAGGTGATTCTTGTATAGCTTTTGGCAGAATCTGCTTTACTTTAGTACTGATGTGCTTTAAACAGAGATATTGTTACATTCTAAGGAAACAAAAAATCCACATCAGCTGAGCACATATTGATAACTCATGATGAAGCATTTTGAAGTGTAGGCAAGACAGCATTTCACAGGAACAATTCTTTAGGTGAATTCAGATGTTGAGAACTCTGGATGAATAAATTAGTCAGAAAATGTCTTGAAGTAATCCCAATTCATCTTTAAAAAATAAGTCATGCTTTTAATGAAATTCTGTTTCCACTTGAAATTAGAATAGTGTTGATTCCACTGCAAGAGATTTTGTTTATTTGTGTTTGTTGTAGTGGGACAGAATAGAATGCAAGTACAGAGATTTATAAGTTTGGAGAATTTCACCTTTGCTAAAAAAAAAAAAAAAAAAAAGAAAAGGAAGAAAGAAAAAATAGTGACATAATGCCATGCTATCCCTTACAGGTGGAGTGAAGTGTCATTTCATTCCAGAAAGCAGTAAGGAAACAAACATAAAGGCAATTACAACTCACGTCTTCTTATATACCATTAAGGTAATTATGTGTCGTGGTTTAAGTCCAGTCAGTCACTCAGTTTCACTTTCTCACTCACTCCCCTCTCTTTCTTACCCCCAGCTCCCGAAGGGATGGGAAGGAGAATCGAAAAAATGCAACTCCCACAGGTTGAGATAAGAACAGTTTAGTAACTAAAGTATAACACAAGACCACTACTGCTATTGCCAATAATAATAATGACAAGGCAAATACAAGGAAAGAATACAATTCTCACCACCTAAAACCAAGGCCAACCACACAGTGCACCCCCACCCTTCCGGGTCTCTGCTCTCTGCTTTCCATCCTGGGCATGACGTGCTGTGGTATGGAATAACCTCTTTGGCTAGTTTGGGTCAGGTGTCCTGTCTCTGCTTCCTTCTGGCTCCTCTCCTCCCTGGCAGAGCATGAAACTCAGAAAGTCCTTGGCCAGACCAAAACATCACTACGCAGTAACCGAAACACTGGTGTTATTAGCGTTGTTCCCAGGCCCAAAATCACCAGCTACTAAGAAGGAGAAAAATGACTGCTGGTGCTGAACCCATGATATTATGCATGTATGTTTCAGTTTCTAAATACTTCACTGTATTAGTGTAAATAATGTAAATGGTAAAGCAGCTTTTGCTGTTCTGTAATAATAGAGCATCCTAAAATATGTCTCAGAAACTCACAAGTCATAGGAATTCTTGTTCTGTAAGCATACCTGCCATAAAATACACTTTTTTCTTTATAATTTTAAGGTCTCAAGGAAGATGGTTATTTTTCAAAAACCAGTAAAAGTGATTGATCTATCGCACTTAGTTTTCTGAATGACTTAATCAGGATAAACATGCCCCCCCCAATGATAGATGAGAGTTAGCTCACCTGTATAATTATAATTGATATATTCTACTCAAATGGAGAACCAATTCTTGGATGTAATGTAAAACAACTCTGCTAATAAACTGTTCGTAGATTATTTTCATCTCTAGCAACACACCTATATATGTGAATGGTAGTCAAGAAGACAGAAAAATCTACTGTTTACTCAAATATTGGAGTTATTTTTAAGGTTTTTTTAAATCATTTTATGTATTAAAAATTAGTTCTTTGTATTATTGTGAGTTATGTGCAGCTATTTAAGATTTTATGGGTAAGGATAGACATTATTTTAGCATTCATATGAATAATTATTTTCAGAACTTATATTATGAGCTCCAAAAAAAAATTCTTTTATCACTTTAGCCATTGTTTTTTATTTCCTTAAATATGTAAATATCTACATTTTGTGATGCCTCTCTCTGTTAGCTGTTATTTGTAAATTACATCAAGACAGATTTAGAAACATTTTTCCTAACAATTTTTCTTCTGTTATTAAAAATATCTCTATCTTACATAGTGTTTTCTGATATTTCAATTAAATGGAATATTTTATCATGTTTTTAGTTACTATTTTCTTTAGCATCAGGTGTCTTTTTCTTGTTTTGGGTTCTTTTTTTTTTTTTTTTTTTTTTGCTTGGTTAGTCGGGTATCTTAGGAATGTAATTGTGTGTTATGAAGTGTGGTAGGAATTGGTCAAAATCAATAGCTTTTTTAATTCTTCTTCTGTTTTTAGGAATGTGTTTACCCGCTAAATAATCTCTTCCATTAAATTTATATTAAATAATCTCTTCTCTTACAATCTAAGGTATTTGGGTTTGTGAGGGCTTTTTGTTGTTTGGGGTTGGGTGTTTTAAAGAAGATTTCACTTCATTTTGGAAAATTTTTGATGCAATAGATACTGTATGAGCATGAGAACTAGAGAAGAAATAGCTAAAATATTTTTATTATTTTGATTTGAGTGTTACTTGCAAATGTTCATTGTTACTACACGGGCAGGCTTTAAAAATCTGACTAAAAATGTCCATTCAGAAGATAATTAATGCTGGTGTTTCTGAAAGAGAATATAGTAATATCCTGACAGATATTTATTATAATTGGAATAAATACTCCAAACTCTAAAAATTCCTTTCAAAATGGTGGCTTTGGGAACTTTGTTGTGGATTTCACACTATGTGGTGCTTTGAGGTTAGAAGTGCACTACTAAATTATGTCTAGCTAATTAAAAATTATTAGGTATGTTTTTATTGGAGGATTATGGAATATGGATGAATGAGGCAGCTAGATTAATATCTTCTTAAGATGGCAAAATCTTATTGTCTTATTCAGTTGGCAGGGTTTTTCGTCACCAGATTGGGATTTGAAACAACTCAGGAAAAGGAAATTTTACAAAGTACTTGGGGAATAATCATGAAGAATTTATTTAGTATTGAAAGAGCTCTTCCCTCTCTTTTGACTCATTTATCACATTATGAGGGGGAAGTCTCATAAAGCGGTGTTCAGAAACTGTTCACATTGACAGATTGGAGGTAGGAGAGGGGATGGGATGGTTATAAGTGAGAACAAGTTTTTACCATGTGATAATTTTTATAAAATAAATTATGTTCTATGCTGGAATGCCTATTACTGGATTATTCCCTGATACCATTTAATAAATCTGTAGTCTAGTCAACTGATATTTCTGGTATATTTTGTTTTTTTCTCCTGGTACCCAAGACAAGGTAGTCAGCACTTAAAAAACTGACAAGAAATCTGAAATCACAACTTTCAAAGAGTCAAATTCATTGAATTCAAAGACCAATGAAAGAAAGGTAAAAATAACATCTAATGATCTGCATATAAAGAAGGGATGAGAAAAAGCAACATTGTGACTTCAAGGAATGTCTTGTGTGTTTTCCAAATTTTATTTGGTGTTAAGGTGAATTTTTATTTCTGCTTCAGCATTTACGCAGATGGAGTGTTAACATATTTAACTAAAATTATGACTGCTCGATGTCTGAATCATGATTTTGCTTGGGAGATGGGAACATTTATGTCCTTTCAGTTAATGTAGAATCTCATACTCTTTAATGAACACATAGGTTTAGGGTTTATTAGCAATTTCCTTTACTACTTAGGGGAGAATAAGTGAATTTGGTCCATCTAATGTACAATACCTCATTCTCCTACTTAGAAGTTTATGCCTTAGGAATCACTTTCAAATTTTCTTTCTGCTGCAAGGCATAGATGTCAAACATTCATGATTACCTTGCATTCCAGGACATTTTGCAAATTCTTAATTTTTTAAGCCTTAAAGAAAAAGAATGCAACCCATGCAGCAATCTAGCCCTTCTGGGTAACTCCCCCCCACTTTATACTCTGGGCATGACTTGCTGTGGTATGGAATACCCCTTTGGTTAATTTGAGTCTGGTGTCCTGTCTCTGCTTCCTCCCAGCTTCCCCTCCTCCCTGGCAGACCCTGAGACTCAGAAAGTCCTGGACTGGAGCAAACATTACTTAGCAACAACTAAAACCATCCGTGTTGTCAACGCTGTTCCCAAGCTGAAAGTCGAAAACAGCGCTGCACAAGCTACTAAGAAGGAGAAAAATGATTGCTACTGCTGAACCCAGGACAGTGTCCACCCCGTCCATTCCATACCATTCACGTCATGCTCAGATCCCACATTTTTCAATATACCATCACTCTTGTCTTATATATATATATATATGTACAAACACGTATCCATGCACACACAAAAAGAGAGATATCAGTCCTTAGTCCATGGACCAATCCCTATAAAGTTACTGAATTCATTTGATCCATGATATCAAGCTCAGTCTGTTGCAACAGTCTTTCAGGGCAGGAGAGAAGGTGTGCAGTGTTGGACTGTTGCCTGCTGATGACACCGTGGAACTCATCTGGTCACTGCTGAGCTTGTCTGATTTCATCAAAGTTCATTCTTGGCTGGGATGATGGTCAGACGGAAGTCAGGGCCAGTCACTGGTTACCTGAAGACATCTACATTGTGGGCTATAAAAGTGCTACATAGCAGGCAATAGCATACAACTGAGTTCATTGGCTCCTTTCTCCCAAAGTCAAACCCCTTGAGGTACACATCAGACTTCCCCCTTTTTTTTTTTTTTCTACATTTGAAAAGCTCATAGTTGTATGTTGGGATCAAGCTGGCAGCCTGCTGCAGGGCGAGCCACCGCCTGTCAAAGCCCCTGTCTCTTGGCAGCCCCCTCTATGCTGTTAGATGAGTGTCCCATGGGGCGCAAAGCGTTTACTTTGTGAAAATTAGAGAATTCAAAGCAGTCTTGCCACCAGCATACTGCAGCTAAGAATAATGAAATAGGACTCTAGTTCTATTTTACTGGTTTTTGGAAATGCAGCCATGATTAAGAGGGACGGCTGGCGACATTCTTATTCTGCCACTAGAGGTGAAATTCTTGGACAAGTGCAAGATGGCCAAAAGCGAGAGCATTTGCCAAGAATGTTTTCATTAATCAAGAACAAAAGTCTAAGGTTCAAAGACGATCAGATAACGTAGTTCCGACTACAAACAACGCTGACTGGCAATACGGTGGTGTTATTCCTATGGCCTGCTGGGAAGCTCTTCTGTGCCTGGAAAAATCTTGGAACAGATTCTCCTAGAACACATGCTAAGACACACGAAAAACAACAAGGTGGTTGGTGACAGCCAGCACGGCTTCACTAAAGGGAAATCATGCCAGACCAATTTGGTGACCTTCTATGATGGGGCTACGGAACTGATGGACAGGAGTAGAGCAGTTGATGTCATCCACCTGAACTTGGGTGAAGTGTTCAACACTGTCCCGCATGACATCCTTGTCTCTAAATTGGAGAGACATCAATTTGATAGGTAGACCACTCGGTGGATAAAGGAGCAGCTGGATGGCTGCATGCAAAGAGTTGTGCTCAATGGCTCAGTGTCCAGCTGGAGACCAGTAATGAGTGGTGTCCCTCAGGGATTGCTATTGGGACCAGTCTTGTACAACACCTTTGTCGGCGACATGGACAGTGGGATTGAGTGCGCCCTCAGCAAGTTTGCCCATGACACCAAGCTGTGTGTTTCAGTTGATACATTGGAGGGAAGGAATGCCATCCAGAGGGACCTTGACACACTTGTGAGGTGAGCCAATGCCAACCTGATGAAGTTCAACAATGTGAAGTACAAGGTCCTACAGCTGAGTCAGAGCAATCCCAGGCACATCTACAGGTTGGGCGGAGAAGAGATTCAGGGCAGCCCTGTGGAGAAGGACTTGGGGGTGTTCGTTGATGAGAAAATGAACATGAGCGGGCTTCAGTGTGCGTTTGCAGCCCAGAAAGCCAACCGCATCCTGGGCTGCACCAAAAAGAGTGTGACCTGCAGATCTAGGGAAGTGATCCTGCCCCTCTACTCTGCTCTTCCGAGACCTCACTTGGAGTATTGTGTGCAGTTCTGGTGTCCTTAACATAAAAAGGACACAGAACTGTTGGAACAAGTGCAGAGGAGGGCCACGAGGATGATGAGAGTACTGGAGCAGCTCCCGTATGAAGATAGGATGAGAAAGTTGGGGCTGTTCAGCCTGCAGAAGACAAGGCTCTGTGGAGACCTCATAGCAGCCTTTCAGTATCTGAAAGGGGGCTATAAGGATGCTGGGGAGGGACTCTTCATTAGGGACTGTAGTGAGATGACAAGTGGTAATGGGTTCAAACTTAAACAGGGGAAATTTAGACTGGATATGAGGAAGAAATTCTTTACTGTAAGAGTGGTGAGGCACTGGAATGGGTTGCCCCGGGAAGTTTTGAATGCTCCGTCAATGGCGGTGTTCAAGTTCAGTTTGGACATAGCCTTGGGTGTCATGGTTTAGTGGGAGGTGTCCCTGCCCCTGGCAGGGGGTTGGAACTAGATGATCTTAAGGTCCTTTCCAACCATAACTATTCTACGATTTTCCCACATTACCCACCAAATATATCTGGATGCCTGAGCAAAAGCAATCCTATGAATGTGTTTGCCTTTACCTGAAGCAGGAATAACCCAGACTGTCTTCCCCAGCAAATTCTTTATGTGCACCACAGGAACTTTATTCCCCTTTACAGTATGTAAAATGTTGATTGGGGTGTGCCAGCCCTGTTGGCAGATCCCCTCATGTTGACCAACCAGGTGGCTTTTGGTAAATGTGTATCCCAATGTTTGAAAGTCCCACCACCCATTGCTTTCATGTAGTTTTTAATAGCCATTGTACCGCTCGATTTTCCCAGAGGCTGATGCATGGTAGGGGATGTGATATACCATTCAATGCCATGCTTTTTAGCCCAAGTGCCTATCAGGATGTTCCAGAAATTAGTCAAATAGTCTGACTCAATTCTCTCTGGGGTGCCGTGTCACCACAAAATCTGTTTTTCAAGGCCCAGGATAGTGTTCTGGGCAGTGGCATGGGGCACAGTGTATGATTCCAGCTATCCGGTGATTGCTTCCACCATGGTAAGCACATGGCACTTGCCTTGGCTGGTTGATGGGAGTGTGATATAGTCAATCTGCCAGGACTCCCTATATTTGTACTTCAGTCATCCTCCTCCATACCAAAGAGGCTTTAACCTGCTTGGGTTGCTTAATTGCAGCACATGTTTCACACTCGTGTATAGCCTGGTTAAGAGCGTCCATTGTTAAGTCCACCCCTTGACGAGCCAATCTATATGTTGCATCTCTGCCCTGATGGCCTGAAGTGTCATGGGCCCACCAGGCCAGAAATAATTCACCCTTCTGTTGCCAACCTGAGCCAATCTGAGCCACATCAATCTTAGCAGCTATATCCACTTGTTGGTTGTTCTGGTGTTCCTCAGTGGCCCAGCTCTCAGGTACATGAGCATCTACATGATGTACCTTCACCACCAGGTTCTGCACCCGGGCAGCGATATCTTGCCTCAGTGCAGCAGCCCAGATGGGTTTACCTCTGTGTTGCCAGTTGCTCTGCTTCCATTGCTGCCACCACCCCCACAGGGCATTTGCCACCATCCATGAGTCTGTATAGAGAAAAAGTACTGGCTGCTTTTCTCATTCAGCAATGTCCAAGGCCAGCTGGATGGCTTTCACCTCGGCAAACTGACTCGATTCACCCTCTCCTTCAGCAGCTTCTGCTACTTGTTGTCGAGGACTCCATACAGCTGCCTTCTGTCTAGGATGCTTCCAAAGTACTGGATGGGTCCAGCGACTTAGATACTTGTCCATACTATCCAGTACGCTGTGCCACTCAAGTCTGCTCAGCCTCAGGGAAGATCTTTTGGTAATATTCTTAAATTGCTGTTTAACCTTAGACAAGACCTGAGCCGGACCCTGCTTACCTTCCGAGATTGGACAAGATCAGGCCTTCTCAGGGTGGTCATGTTGTAGTCAAAACATGGACAGCATATGCAGCAACAAGCTGGTTCCCAGCAAAAGGAGCAGGGTGCTTTCAAGGGCATTGAAAGGATATTCAAGATCTTTAACCTTTTCAGAATCTACTCCTACTATAAATAGCCTGGTGGGGGAGCAGAGGGTGTGAGGGAACATCTCCTCCATAGGACGACTTCCCTAGAGAAGGAAAAAAGAAGATGTGTAATAGTTAAAAATTCCTATTAAACATAGTATAGAGGTGATGAGGACACATACCAGACCAGCTTCATGATCAATAATTCTATTGTATTGCAAGTCATTACCATGAAGTACTGCAAAACAATAACCATAGCTCATGCACCCCAGCCGATAAACAGTAAAACAGCAAATACTGTCTGTAAGTAAGGTATGACATGCTGAAACTCTGAGATCAAGAGCAACTACTTTGAGAGCCAATAAATCAGTATTGTGACAAGTGACTATTAATCCAAAACAATGAATGCTTATCACAAATACAATTAGACCACACTCTGGTCAGTTCTTTCATTATCTCAACACTTCAAGCCCCATGCTGGGTGCCACAAAGAGCTGTCTTGGTTTAAGTCCAGCCAGCAACTCAGAACCACACAGCCACTCGCTCACTTAGCCCTTCTTCCTTCCCTTGCTCCCGGAGGGATGGGGAGGAGAACTGAAAGAATGTAACTCACAAGGGCTGGGATAAGAGCAGTCAAGTAACTAAGGTACAATACCACTACTGCTTAATAGTAGTAATAATAATGATAAGGGAAATAACAACAGGACAGAATACAATTGCTCACAACCCACCAGCCAATACCCAGCCCAACCTGAGCAGCAATCTGGGCCTTCCAGGTAACTCCCCCTACTTTATATGCTGAGCATGATGTGCCGTGGTATGAAATACCCTTTTGGTTACTTTGGGTCCAGTGCCCTGTCTCTGACTCCTCCCAGCTTACCCTCCTACCTGGCAGACCATGAGACTCGGAAAGTCCTTGATTGAAGCAAACATTACTTTGCAAC
The DNA here is from genome assembly GCA_028858755.1 of Ara ararauna. Classification (NCBI taxonomy): domain Eukaryota; kingdom Metazoa; phylum Chordata; class Aves; order Psittaciformes; family Psittacidae; genus Ara; species Ara ararauna. Next base: position 63,793,911 of record CM054410.1, read on the forward strand.
AACTGAAATCATCGATGTTATCAGCGCTGTTCCCAGGCCGAAAGTCAAAAACACAGCACTGCACCAGTTACTAGAAAGGAGAAAAATGACTGCTACTGCTGAACCCAAGACATCACCCAATCAACTTGTTCTCATCCTTCAGAAGAAAGACAGCAATGACGATTTATATGTATAAACTGATCTTTTCCCATCATGTTCCTAAAGTGTCATACAAGCCGACTTGGAAGCTGTTCATATTATTCTCCAGGGAAATTTTAAGGGTTTTTACAGCCTATTCATTGAGATACATATATTTTTTTAGTTACAAAACACATGAGATACCTCTGTGTCTTTTGCATCTCGCATCAGTAATATACAAAATGAACTTTAAATTTACGGTTAAAGCATTGTGTAAAGCATCAGTATACAAGGCTAGTTTTATCAAAATTTTGAACCTGCAAAGCAATCATGAAAATGTAAGAAATAATGAAGACCACAGACAAAAGTATCAATTTGTTGGGGTTTTTGTTCTCAGGCTGTTAAAATTCCCTTTTTTGTTGCACAGCAATTATTGCAGCATAATAGGGATTCTTTTCTGAAACCATTCTTAGAATAAAGGAAGATCAATGGCAGAGGTAATGTATCCATCTTTCAGGTTTTAACTGATTTATAGATCAGCAATCTACAGATCTTGGAAATATCCCAATATTAAGAAAAGCTACAGAATAGAGCCCCACTTAACTGGCATTTGTTCTATCACTACTACCTGTGTTTTCCTGTACATATGTATGACAAATGTCTTAATTAGGGGGGCACAGTCTTCAACAATATAGCATTTTTAATTTGGTTGAGAGATAATAACACTTTATTGCAAATTTTTTTTAATCCATATGAGCAACCCGGTAGTAAAAATAGAAACATTTTTTAATTTTTTTCTCATAGAATATTCTTATTTTCCTTTTTATTAGTACAAATAATTGTTACTGTTTTATCAGTTTCAAATTTAGATAGCTGACTGAACACAGAGACAAAATGTGAATATTAAATCCTGGTAAGCATATGAAATAGTCTGCACATGGATACAGATGTACAGCTTATGGCAACAGAAAAAAATGTCTAAAACTTTTGTCAATAAATTAGTTTATAGTTTGAGTTGTGCTTGCGTGAGAGTACAATGATATACTTATCCTGCTTTATCATTAGTATTTTGTCATTTTAAATTCAAATGACTCACTTGAAGGGCAATAGCTGATAAATTGGAAGTGTCAGAGTTTGCATAAAATTCATAAAGCGGGAAAATAATCAGATGTTGTATAGTGTGATGATGATTACAAAAAAAAATCATTCTCAGCTTCATCAATCTCATATAACAATCTTCTTTTAAAGGTCAGAAATAGATAGAGGCTTGCAGTAAAAATGTTTTATTGCACAGTAAATCTGGCTAATTTCCAGCCTAGGACCTGAACTCAAGATGCATATGATCCATGAGAACTGGGGATTAAATTGTTGGACACCATAAAGACATTAAGCAAATTAATGTTCACTGACTTTTCCATGGGCTCATTTTAAAATTACCTGGATTAATCTACATTTTTACAGAGGACAAATGTTAAAACTTTTAAATATTACTTAGTTTGACAGAGTTTTACATACATTTCTTCCTGTCTGGCAAGCCATGTAAATGGTTTGCCAGACACAGATGAAACTATGATTACATCATGAAATTATATAATCTGAGTGTGAAGATGATCAAAGGGCTGAAGCATCTCTCCTGTGAGGTTGGGGTTTTTCAACCTGGAGGAAAGAAGGATCAAAGTAGACCTTGGAGAAGACTTTCAGTACTTTTTAAAGGGGGCTTAAAAGAAAGATGAGGACAGACTTTTTAGCACTGCTTGTAGCAATAGGCCAAGGCGTAATGTTTTTGCAAGAAAGAGGGGAAATTTAGATTACACATAAAGAAGAAATTTTTTTACAGTCAGGATGGTAAGGCACTGGCACAGGTTGCCCAGAGAGGTGGCAGGTACCCCATCCCTGGAAACACTCAAGGTCAGACTGGATGTGGCTCTGAGCAACCTGATCTAGTGGAAGGTATCCCTGCTTATTGCAGAGAGGTTGGACTAGATGAGCTTTAAAGGTCTCTCCCAGCCCAAAGTATTTTATAATTCTATGATAGACATATTTATATTAGACTTCTTAAACAGGTTTGTTGTGGCTTTTTGGGGAGTGGACATTTGTCAGTTCAAGTGTCTTTTAATAAGTTAAGCTTTTAAACCTTCACTTTTAGGAGTAAGAAATTGAGATTTACCTGTCCTTTTCTATATCAATGTAGGATACTAATTTACAAGAAATTTCATACTTTTCTTTAACATTGTCACTTTAGACAGGTCTGTGAATTTTTAAGAAAACTTCACAATTGTAACGAAGGCTGTGAAGCTTTCAGAGCTTTTATTCAGTTATTAGAAGCCAAAAGTTTACAGTAGAGAAAATACTGAGCAGGCAATTGCCTTTGAAAGTATAACTGTTCTGCCCACAGAAGAAAGTGTTATTTAAATGCAATTTTTAGACTTGCACACACAAAAGAAAGTGGATTACTGTGCACTCACAATAGAAATTCTGTTCTTGTCACATTTGTATTAACTGAAGTTGTGAAATCTATTATTACAGTCTGGATAAACAACCACTCTCACAAATATCACAAGAAGACTACGTAAGAAAGTCTATCAGTTTATTGATGGATTGGTACATTAAAAAGAGATAAAGGCCATGCCTGGCTGAACCAAGTGCCCCCTTGTCATCTTTTTTCTGCATAATGTTCAGGAGACTCTTTCTGAGAATAACTGAGCAAGAGGAAGTCAGACAAAACATATCCTGCAATACAGGAGATGTCTCTGCTCAGACATGAAATAGAAGCATTAAGGAAAGTGTTCCAAGGATGCAATAAATATTGCTTTCTTAAGTTCAAATGAGATCATTTCTTTGTGGCTTAAGTCACAGATATCAATTTGGGGCAAGTGGGAGAGAAGAAGAAAGGAGGAAGAGAGAGTGGAAAATAAATGATCCCCTTTTACTGTCTTTGTAACTGGTATGCTATTTTCAGAGAAGCGGAACCTGGTTTTTAGACAAAAAACCTGGACATTAAACATCTATGAGTCAAAACTCCCTAAAATTCACTAGGCTTAACCCAAAAATTAACTTATTATTTTAATTCTCTTATAGAAAACAAGCTTCCTTGCTGATGCCCAAAAGACTTACACACATTGTGAGTTTCTTCAGATGCCTCCTCTTCACTCAATAAGATCACTTTTCTCTACTCCTGAAAAAAGAAATAAATAATTTATTAATTTGTGGAATTTGGTTGGAGTCAGGGAAGTCAGAAAGTCTGCTCCATGTTCCTGAACCACAGGCTTATGTAGGACATTCAGAACCCATCACGTTTGTGTAATCTTTTCCTGTGTTTTTGTCTTTGACACAGAATCTCAAGGGTCATTCTCTAGAGAACCTCTGCCCTCTCGTCCTTGAGGTTTTGGGGTGTACTGTTGCTTCATTTCCTATACATCTCTTATACAGTTCTATTTAAATTCATGACTTAGACTTTCGTAGAAGTTTAATGATATCTTTCATTAGTCTTTTATTTTTTGTTTCATCTCTCACTTGACAACCACTGGCACAAATGTCAGTTCCATAGTAAAATGTAGAACTCTGATGTCACAGCATATATTTCTTATGACTCTCTCTGCTTGAGAATTGTGGTCACAATTTATGCTGCTGAGGGCATCAGTCTTTCAAGTGAAGTTTTGCAATTGGCAAACCTGTGTTATACATAATCTTCAACAGCTAGCTGATTATGAGGATAATGAGAGATGTGAAGCTTAGCTGACAGTAACATTTGAGTAACTTTGCAGCTACATCATTTATTAAAGAAGTAGTTCAGCAACTCCCTGATTATTCTGTGCCCAAATTATATTTAATGTAAAGTTTACAGGACTATCAGGAAGATCATTATGGATAGTTAATTGTCTGGGATAGTACAGAACTAGTGAAGAGGGTTTAAAAAATAAAATAATTATTCTTTTTATAATGAGTGAGAACAGTCGTTCATTTTTTCTGTGCATAATATGAACGGGAATCTTCTGATAAACATATATCTTCAGAATCTGAGCAGAAGGCAAAAAGCCTTCCTTTGGCTCAGTAGAACATTGTCCTTCAGTTATATGGGTAGGTTTAGATATTACAATTTTGAATTTAAAGAAAAAAAATGAAGAGGTTTTAATGATCACATAATGCCATCAATTCTAAGTGCATAACTGGAAGATTGCTAGATATATTAGAAAAATCTAGATGCACACTGGGAAAAACAAAACAAAACAAAACAAAACAAAACAAAACAAAACAAAACAAAAAAACCCAGCTTTTTTTTTTTTAACTCTTTCCTTCAGCTTCTTGGCTGAATATGATTTCTGAGCAATTTGAGCCACAGACAGTCTGAACTAAAATGGTACCACAATACACAAACCAAGTCACAGGTGAAAAAATTCTACTATGCACATAGATACACTTGTAGCAGCGGACATTTTGAAGATATTCAACACATGATATATGTGCAACATTTTAGGTAAGGCTCTCTCCCTTTATGTTGAAATAGTGTTGCTAAGTAAACACTTTTCCTAGAACTCAATGCGATCTCTTTTCTCCACTTATGAAAAATAAATAAATAATTTATTAATTGTAGAATTTGGTTGAAGTCAGGGAAGCCAGAGAGCCTGCTCCATGATCCTGAGCTACAGGTGACAGGATAAATGAAATGTCCCAAGACAGTCCATTTTAGTGTTAGATCACGGGAATGAAAGAAACCTAAGTATTAGTGTGAGTGGAATAAAAAGTCAGCAAAGGCTTGTGATAAGACCAAAGCATATGTACAGATACTTTCTGCAAACTCACAGCTATGTGACTTTGCTTTATTAACAAACAAGGTATACTGTTTTACACCTTTCTTCCAACTTTCATTTTAATAAAATTATGAAACATTAATTTTGTCACTTGCAGCTCAAGGCTACAATATTTTAAAGACCTTAAAAGTGTTATGTGCAAAAAACACAAGAAAGTCCTCTGAGGGTTTGATGTGTAAATTCCTAGACTTTCTGAGAATCAGAGCCTCAGGCTAAAGCACAAAACCCCCAGAAATCTGATCTCATTAAGCTCAAAACAGTACCCAAAACCCTGAGTCATCTCAGTCTGAATGATTGTTCCATGTTTGAGTCCCTCGTGGTATGAAAATGATTCTCCCATGTATTGTAGAAAAATTATGGTCCCTTGTCCTTTTGCCCTTTTAATATCTAGCAAACATATGCTCACTGATAGCAGCCATTTTCTTGACATTGTATCTCTGAAAGTTGAAATCCTGAGTTGATAAATAGGGTATAGCCTTTTGCTGACCCTCTTTTCTTAACTGTTGCATTAGATGTGACTAATGAAGGCTGCAGCCTATTGCTTTCTTTCTCATAATAGCTAGAGCTCATAGCAATTTCATGCCTTTAGTATTTTGACTTGAAGAGCATACCACAAATAAAAAGACTTTGAGAAAACAAGGTGATTTTCTCCCTCTCCCTCAAGTAGTAAGAAAAATGTTCTTGAGCTGAGAGCTCTGAGATTCTAATCTAAGAAACTAGGCTTCTCTTATTAGTAATATTAAGAAAACACCCCCTTCAAAAAAATTAACATATAATTAGTAAATGTGAAAAGAAAGAATACTGCACAGAGGACTGCAGTCTTAGAGTTCTGTTCTGCAATGCTCAAATAACTTTCACTGAAGGCTCTAATTTTTATATTAGTGACTCTTAAACCATTATAAAAACTCTATGTTACTTATGGTAAACCTTAGTAGCTCATCTCAAAAAGCAAACAAACAAATGAAATTCAGTTAAGGACACTTTTTACAACGTATCAGTTTGATCTTGGAAATTAATTAGTATCTTTAAAACTCTTAGTGGAAAAAGCATCATTATTGTTTTAGGTTTAGGATGTTTGGGTGTTGCCTAGGATGGGGGGGAGAGCACATGGAAGAGAGAGAAAATTCAGATCACCACTCTAAGCTATAAACTCATACGCAGTATAAAGGTCTCCTCTGCACTACATTGTTGAAAAAAATTATTTTGATCAGATCAAAAATTTTGATCAAAATTCAGATATAAACATCATGATTTGGGGGTTTTATGTGCTTACTGGTCTAAGTTGTGTTTGCATTATAAATCTACCCCATTTCTACACAGTTTTAACCAGATGAACTGAAATTGGAACTGAAGTTGAACATTAAAGTTAAGAATGTTGCGGCGAATGTGACTAGTTCAATGAATCCATTCCTGTTTATATGTATAGGTATTTGTGCATATCATACTTCTATATATATATATTCATCAGCTCTATACATCTAAAACTAGAACAATCTGGATTTTCTTGCCAACTTCTTCCTACAAATCCCAGCAGAGAAGCCTGACAGATTTCTTCATCATATTCAACAAATGGGTATGTAAAATTATTAACAATGTAAAAACTTTATTACATGGCATTTTTAAATTCAAACTTCCTCTTTTATAGCATATTAAAAGTGTTCATGCTGAGGATGACAAATGATCAGAAAAAATTAGACAAACTCATCCACAGAAAATAAAATTACAACTTTTTCTAAGCTGGCAATCCTGGGTTTGTCAAGAAGCAATTGTTTCACAAGAATCATTTGAACAATGCTATTATACTCAACAAATTACAAATTATATCAGCAATAACAGTGAACTTATTGAAAAAAAAAATGGTAACTTACATCTTCACTAAATGTAAAATAGTTGTACACTATTACTCTTCAACAAACTATACAAACTCTCACTTCAAAGGTGGAAGATATTACATACATCTTGGTGTGATAGTTCAGGGGGTATTTTAAAAATACGCTGGTAAAATCATTGTGATCTTCCATTTATTCAAATTCCTGATAGATTTTTTTCATTATTTTTGTATCATAGCTTTATAATAAAACAGTCACAGTGTTTGTAAAATTTATAATCAAACAGATGCAAATAAGAAGAGATACTAAAAACTGACTTGTAAGATTTTAAGGTTTTTGCTTATAGAGAAATTAATTCAGTGTAGCCAGCATAGACTTCACTCTCCAGTTTATTGTGCATAACTTTTTCTGTTTAAGGAAGAAACCTGTAATCTTTACCAATTTAAGTAACAAGCCACAAAAAGATTTTTGATGGAGAGTTGTATGTTACATGTACACTCAAAATATGGTTCTCTTTATGCAGTTATGGTACTGCCTCTCAGTCTCTGCAATCATTCAATTTTGGTGATATGTTTCCACAGTCACAATACTCATATTGATTATTTACAAATTATATAAAACATCATCTTTGTTTGAACAGTGGGAGTGAATTCCATTATAAACAAAAAAATACATTTAAAAGGATTGGGGTTTTACTTAGAGAAAAAGGTAAACTAAGCATTTTGGAAGAAGCAATTACTGGGAAGCCCCAGGGCTTCTCTTCGCTTTCCTCTTCTACTCTCTCACACTTAGGGACAGCAGATGGTACATTTTATTTTCCATACTTTCACCAGCATAGTGGATCCTTTATCAAGACCCAAACACCCAGACATACCCAGCAGTTGAAAGGGAAAGTAATTGTGATCACAGAGTGAAGTGCTTACAAGTCCCAGCTACCAAGCTGAAGTCTCTCTCCTTGCCTCATTCTTGATCAACTGAGAGAATAACTGTGAACTCTTAATTACTCTGCAGCTCAGCTTTCAGCAGTGATGAACCATTTTCTAATCTGTTGTCAGCTTTAACTAATTCAGATGTGAAAAAAGAAAACAGTGCTCTGCTGATTGCACCAGGGTCACCAGACCATGGTGGCAGCTGCCAGCTTGGTGACAGGGCAAAGGCATGAATGACATAATCTCTACCTGATGGCACGTCAGCACAACCTTGAGGTCTTGGTGCCCAAGTTCACAGGCAAAAGCAAAGACATTATAAATAGACTGATAAAGCACCTCACTCTGTCATCCTTCTTCTGTGGCATTGCCTTGGTTTCCATGCTAGGGTATCCATGGTTGTGTTGTTATTGTTGTTTTCCATTTTGATGTACCACAAGAAAAGATATTTGACATATAAAATCTTTTTTTAAGCACTCCTGCAGATAGTTGCAGCTATATTAATATATAACACAGTATATTAAGGTCATGGAGATAACAGTTTGTTGGAACAGAGCAGATAAAGATTTGTCAAAGTCTTGATGGAAGAAAAAAAACAACTCTTTTCACTAAAGCATTCCATAGCTCTGAGGACGTTACTTTCATATCTTTCTTTCTGCCCCGTCTCTTCTTGTAAAGGCAGATTGCAAGCAGACTTGATGTCAATATGCAGTTAAACAGGGGAAGACACGGGAAGGTTTATCTAGCTTTCCAGCTTTGAATATCAGTATAAAAGAGAAAGTTAGCTATTAGCTCAGTGTATTTGTCAAAGCAGATTCCTTTCCCAGTATTTGGATCTCACTACATTAGCTTCCATGCTTTGAAAATCGCAGCTTAGAATTCAAGGTATTCCTTGGTTTCTTAAACACTTGACTCTTGTACCAGCAGCAACGAGTTTTGCAAGTGAGTATGTAATAAAAGCTGCAGTGTTTGCATAGGATGACATATTATTTTATTGCTTAGGACTGGAAATATCCTGAAGAATTCACTGCTTCAATAACATTTAAAAATCTCTAATAACCTTCTATATAGTTCAGATTGTTGCTGTTGTTATCACACCCATACCTTTACTAGCTTTGTGTTGCCACTTTACATGTTCGAAACTATATTTTCAATGTAGCTAGGCATGCAGGTAATTCTTTATTTCAAAGAGCATATATTGATATTGTAGACCAGAAAAACTCATGATACAGCATATAAAATTTAAGTGCAATTTTTCACTCTCAAAGTAGAAAAGATTTTTAGAACAGAAGATTTTTAGGGAGAAAATTAGACCAAACTGGCCAAAGGAAGAGTTATATTGCTAATGCTGAATTTTGTAAGAATTACCTGCCAAAGATTATAATAGATTTTACTGAGCTACACTTTTCAAAGTGAAGAATAAACATTACCAGAAGATGTGTTGCAATTCAAACAAAATATTTCAGACCTCTCTGATATAACTTAGGTAACAGATTGAACAAGATGTTCCTAATGCTCTCTCCTGGACCTGAAAGTTGTGAGTAAGAGCTAAATGTCCTTATAGAATAAGATCATCTCAGTGTGTGTCTGGGATACACAAAGTTGACAGTGATACACAGGAAAAAAAAAATAGTACTAAGTACTTTGCTGCTTTAAAATCTGTACTTGTTGTTTAAAGCATTTTTAGTAGTTAATAAATAGTTTTTGTTCATTATCCTTTTCCTACCCTTTTTTCATTTGTTTGCTTCACCAAAATTTCTCCTGAAGAAGTAGACTAGAAAAGCAGGGTTTGCATAGTTAGTTGGATCCTGAGTGTCTTTTCAAAAAAATTAGGAACTGGTTAAAACATATAGGTGCAACAAGGAAAACATTTGCATGGAACGTATGAAGAATTACAAAACCTTTGCTACAATGATTCTACAGACACACACAATCACAGAATGGTTGAAGTTGGATAGCACGACTGGAGGTCATCTAATCCAATTTCCCTGCTCTAACAGGGTCACCTAGAGCACATTACTTGGGATTGTGTCCAGATAGCTCCTGAGTATTTCCAGTGAAAGAGACTTCACGGCTCCTCTAGGTAACCTATTCCAATGCTCAGTCACCCTCACAGTAAAGAAGCTCTTTCTCATGTCCATTTGGAACTTCCTGTGTTTTAGTTTATACCCATTGCCTCTTGTCGTATCACCTCGCACTAGCGACAGCAGTCTGACCCTATCCTTTCAATACCCTCCCTTCAGACAGTCAAATACATTGGTCAGATCCTCCCTGAGCCTCTCTTCTCTGGGCTTTTCCTAATATGAGAGATGCTCCAGAACCTTAATCATTCCCACAGCCCTTAGCTGGACTTGTTCCAGGAGCTGCATGTCTCTCTTGTACTGCAAAGCCCACAACTGGACACTATACTCCAAGTGAAGCCTCATTAGGGCTGAGTAGAGAGGGAGTACCACCTCCCCCGACCTTCTGGCAACACTCTTCCTTATACAGACCAGGATACCATTTGCCTTCTTAACCACAAGTGTACATTGCTGGCTCATGGACACCTTCTTGCCGACCACGACCCACAGGTTCCTCTCTGCAGAACTATTTTCCAGCAGATCAGCCCCCAGCCTGCAATTTTGCCTGGGGTTACTCCTCTCCATGCGCAGGCCCATGCACTTTACTTTGTTTCACTTTACAAAGTTTCTCTCTGTCATTTCTCCAGCCTGTCTAGATGCTTGTGAATAACTGCAGAGCACTCAGGGGTATCAGCTGTTCCTCCCAGCTCCATATTGTCATCAAACTTGCTGAGGAGGCACTCTATCTCTTCATCCAAATCATTGATGAACAAATTAAACAAGACTCAGTATATGGGTCCCTTGGAGGACACCACTAGTTACAGGTCTCTGTGCCTACTGAGCTTTGCCATTCAGCCAGTTCTTTATTCTGACAACCACATGTCCAGTCATCCAGCCCATACTTCCTGAGCTTGTCACCATGTGAGACATTGTCAAAAGCCTTGCTGAAGCCCATTAGACAACATTCACTGCCCTCCCCTCATCTATCTAGCTTTTTGTCCTGTTGTAGAAGGCAGTCACATTGGTTAAAAATGATTTCCCTTTTGTGAATCCATGTTGACTACTCAGGATCATCTTCTTGTGCCCCACATGCTTAGAGATGGCCTCCAAGATGATCTGTTCCATCATCTTTGTAGAGTTTGAGGTCAGGATGGTTGGCCTTGTAAGTGCAGAGATCTAGTTTGTTTCTAGGTTTTAGATTATTGTGATATAGGAGTCTGAATTTTGCTGTAAATTTGCATTCATATAAAACTAATCTTTATAGAATTGTCGTGGCTTAAACTGTAAATCACACAGCCCGCTCACTCACTCTCCCCTCTTTCTTTCCCCCCACTCTGGGGGGAGGGGGGGGGAAAATGAGGAGAAGAATCAAAAGAATGTAACTCCCATGGGTTGAGATAAGAACAGTCCAGTAACTAAGGTATAATAAAAATCACTACTGCTACCACCAATAAGAATAATGACCAGGGAAATACAAGGGAAGAGGATACAACTGCTCACCACCTGATAACTGAGCCGTGAACTGGACTCTTCTGGGTTCCTGCCGCTTATTTTTACATCCTGGGCATGATGTACTGTGGTATAGAATACCGCTTTGGTCAGTTTGGGTCAGGTATCCTGTTTCTGCTTCCTCCCAGCTTCCCCTCCTCCCTGGCAGAGCATGGGACTCAGAAAGTCCTTGGTCAGACCAAAACATTCTAAGCAGTAACTGAAAACGTTGGTGTTATCAGTGCTGTTCCCAGGCCGAAAGTCGAAAACACAGCACTGCACCAGCTACTAAGAAGGAGAAAAATGACTGCTGCTGCTGAACCCATGACAAGAATCATACCAAGGATATCAATATTACACTGTGGAGACAAGAGTGTTGTTTAACATATTAAAATAAATGCATGCTTGAGAGCCACTTATCTTTGTCAGTATTTTAATGATGCTCAACAATTTCTCAGAAAAAGAGAAAATAAAGTGAGTTTCTGAGCACTAGAGTGAAATCTGAAATAGCTTTATCCCATAGGGTACTTTTAATTTTTAGGACTATAATAATACTAATATGACTATATTAAGTTCTCTCGGGTACAGTGGAGGCTTATGCTTTACCTTACAACAAAAGCTTTACTTTATAATTCAGATTAAGCCAAACTCTCTAGCTATGAACACTGCAAAGAGATGAATTCTCATGGTAAATAGGTTTTTAGTCCTAAAGCAATTCTACTGACAGTGGGTGGCCAAGAACTGATGTATTTTTCAGTATGTTTGAGTGGTGTAGGATTCAGCCTTTAGCTGCAGAAAAACATTTTAAAAACCAAAAAAATCCTGATGTAAGACATCTAAGAGTGAGTCAAGAAGGATAAAATTGGGAAGAGAATTTTTACTTGCTAATTGTCTATTTTTCATGTAGCGAATAAGGTATTCCTCATTTACTTTTCAGTAGCATTAAAAACTCTTCTCACCTTAGTTATGTTCCATTTTAGCCAATCATTATCTAGGCTAAATTACCTTGTTATCCTGCTGATTCTGCTGGTGTGCACAGTATAATATATACTGTTTTTCTAAAGAGGATGGAACCTTAATTTCTTTTCTCTCAAAACTGATCAGCTGTGATGCTTCCTTAGATTTTTTTTTTTTTTTAAAAAGATGGTTTGAAAACAACTTTTGGAAGTGCCATGAATTTGGTGAGATTTGTGCTTAAGATGTATACTCTGCTTGTCTGAGTGTGTGTGTCTGCATAGTTTCTCTGACTTTCACACATTATCAACTATGTATGCTAATCTGGCATTTTATAATACTTTTTTTTAATTTAAACTTTCTATCCCTAATTTTGATTATCTTGATTAAATTACCCTGACAAAATTTCACCTTCTTAATCATCCTAATTACCCTTTTTCTAAGCACCATTTTTCTTCAAAATATGATGAACGGACTGCAATTATTACTTATTAAACTGCTTGTTGTTGGTGAGATAAATTGCATGTCATGCTTCTTACCTCAAATGTTGGATTCTGAAAATCAGTAGAGATTTATTCGTAATATCAAAGGTGAATTTTTATCTCTAATGGACACAAAATATTAATGAGATAAGATGTCTATATAAACTACAAAGTGCACATTTGGAAAGACATGAGTGGGAGAAGAGTACGATCGTCTGTGCCTGGACAGGGAGAGATAAGAACGTAAATGTTGATAAAACACTTGATTGAAGTAGCAAATTTGGGGGTCACTTCTACTCACCAATCTGTCCAGGCAGTTGAGGAAATCCTTCTAGTACAATCACCGCCTAGAAGAGATGAGCATAGCCAGCTCACAGGGTGGGTAAATAAACTGAACTGTGATTAAGTGATATTTAATAAGATCTCATGTGTCACTGAAGGGGATTCCAAGATCTGGTGGTGTTTCTTGGCACAAGCTGCAAGTCCTTGATGATATTAGGGGAAGGCTTTGTTTTCCATTGTTTTCTTCATTCTGCTCCCCTGCTTCATCATTCATCCTGTTTAAATCCATAATTAATTTATGCTGTCCAATTACAGTCATAACAGAGAGTTCATTCTCATTTTGTCACTTTTTCTATTTGTTGCACTTTTTAGAATTTCTAAAATTCTCATGAGATTAGATGAAGACTAGTTTAGGCTCAGAACAAGCAATATTGTTTTTATTCCTAGGTCAGTATTTCATGAGTTCTTTGCTCACCAATTTTTTGTCTAAGTGGTCATTGTTCTTGTAGCTTCTGACATTATCTATGTAAAAATGCCGCTCACTGATTGAGTAAAGTGTTTGTAAATAATGTCTTGTAATATCCAGCTACAAGGTCATTTCTAGAAAAAGCAAATAAAGTACAAAGATTCCAGATGCAGAGAGACGTCAATTGTAAACCGTGACAAAACAGACACCTTAACAATATAGTTTTTGAAATAATCAGTTTAAGATATTTCTAGACATGACAATCTAACGTTGTACAGAAAATAATGAATCCAGTAGTTAACAGCTGACTATTTTTATAACTATATCATTTCAGACGAACAAAACTCATTAGTTTACAACCCATAGACACTTTACTAGCCTGTGTACAAAATCCACCTGAAATTCATACAATCTTTCTCTTTGAAATCAACAACTTATTGAAGCAACTGTATTTATAGAAAAGATTACGCAGTTCATTGCACTCAGCTGTTTTTCATGTTGAATTCAGTTTAGGCCTTCAGATGTATGAGTTTACCAATGGTTTCATTAGAAGTTAAGCATAGTTACAAAGCCAAACTGAAAGCAGGTAAGTTAGACAAATGTAGGCAAGTTTATACACATACATATGCTAAGATATTTTTCTGTTTCTTTTTCAGTCAAACCTTTCCTCAGCTGTTCAGAAAACACAGAGGAAAAGATTATAAAAAATGAAGCAAATCAAAATCATACTTGACTCCTCAAATTTGTTGTGACAAATACATACTATGAAGTATTAAAAAAAAAAATCAAACTAAAAAGCAGTACAAAGACAACCTCCCCAGTGAACAAATAGGGGGGAAAAAAAAAAAAAAAAGCCAGGAAATTTATTTGTAACTGGATTTTTTTTTTTTCAGTCTTATCCTGGTGCCAGTTCTTGGGACGGTTAGCAGAAAACAGGTTGAGCAGACAATGCAGGAGGGAGCATGAGTGACCAGGAGCATGGCGAACAAGCGGGCAAACAAAGTAGGTTCGAGGCAGTTTGTGCGGCAGTTCACATGAGCAGGCGAGCGGGATGGTGAGCACTTGCCATATGACCAGGGCTTGGTCTGGGAGCTCTGCTCTGGCTGCCTCGGCAGTGGCCATCGTAGGCACCCAGACAGAATCGATGAGAGGGGAGGATGCAGAGCAGAGCTCGGGCAGTAGAGAGCACCTGCGCTGGCCTCCTGAGGGGAGGGTGCACAATGGGCAGGACTGCACTCGGTGCTCCCTGGTGGATATCCTCCTGCAGCAGGTGGCTGAGCTGCTGAACACTACTAGGCTGAAACATGTTACTAGGCTGAAAGACATCAGGGAAGCTGAGAAGAAGCAGCACTGCTTGGTCCAGGACCAGACTGTGCAGGGGCCTCAAGAGTCCACTACTGCTGGAAAGAAGGCCGCTAACCCAGGAAACTGGGAAACAGTAACAGAAAAAAAAAAAAAAAAAACCCAAAAAAAAAAAAAAAAAGGAGGAAAAGGACAATTAAAAGCAAGACATTTCCTCCTAAGTTTGTTGTCCCCACCCAGAGCCGCTTTGCTGTCCTGCAGGGGGCTGATGAGGAAACACATTCGCGTTGATGAACTGGAGAAGTTCACTATTGGTGCTGCCAGGAAGAAGCGGTGGGTCATAGTAGTAGCGACTCTACCCTGAAAGGAACAGAGGTACCTATCTGTTGGCCGGACCCAGACGTAACGGAGGTGTGTTGCCTACCAGGGGCACTGATCAGGGGTGTTGCAGAGAGGCTGCCTGCTCTAGTCAGTCCCACTGACTATTACCCAATTCTAGTAATCCATGTGGGTGCTATTGATATAGATAGCAGTAGCCAAGAGAACATAAAGAAGGACTACAGAGCTCTGGGAGAGGTGGTTAGGGGCCCTGGAACTCAGATTGTCTTTTTATCAATTTTCCAGGATACAGGGGAGGACCTAAAAAAAGCTAGGAGGATTGGCCAGGTTAATAAATGGTTAGAAGGGTGGGGCTATGGTCAGGGGTTTGGCTATCTAGAACATGGGATTCAATTTAGTAGGCCAGGTCTACAGGGGGCTGGCGGACCTGGTCTGACAAAGAAAGGGAAGAGTAAATTTGGTAGGAGGCTTGCCAGACTGGTCAAGGATGCTTTAAACTAGATGTGTTGGGGGAGGGGAGCATCATTCTATCCCAACACACCCAGTCACTTGCCAAAACCTATAATAAACGTTCAGAGCTATGAAGAGATATTCCAGCTGCTCCAGCCAATGAGCCTGCTTCAATTGGGGTTGGGCTCAGATGCCTCTGTACAAATGTCCATAGCATGGGGAACAAACAAAAGGAATTAGAGATGTGTGCACATCTATGGGGGTATGATCTAATTGGCATCACAGAAACATGGTGGGATGGCTCCTATGACTGGTGTGTTGGAATGGAAGGTTACAGGCTCTTTAGGAAAGACAGGCCCAGTAGGCGGGGAGGGGGAGTTGCGATTTATGTTTGGGATAGGCTGGAGAGTATGGAACTCTGTCTGGGGACAGGTAAGCAGTCGACAGAGAGTTTGTGGGTGAGGGTTAAAGGGAGAGCAGCAGTAAAAGACATTGTGGGGATCTCTAACAGACTGCCAGACCAAGAGGACTCTATGGATGAAGCACTCTATAGACAGATAGGAATAGCCCCACGCTCGCAGGACCTTTTTCTCATGGGGGACTTCAACCACCCTGATATCTATTGGAAGGATGGTACACCCTAGCACGAGCAATCCAGGAAGTTCCTTGATTGTGTGGACAACAACTTCCTTCTACAAGTAATAGAGGAGCCGCCAAGGAGGGGTGCCATGCTTGACCTCGTCCTCACCAACAGGGAAGGGCTGCTTGGAAATGTGACTCTCCAGGGCAGTCTTGGTTGCAGCGATCATGAGATGGTCAAATTCGACATCCTCAGGACAGTGAGAAGAGTGTGCAGCAAGCTCAAAGCCCTGGACTTCAAGAGAGCAGACTTTGGCCTCTTCAGGAACATGCTTAGTAAGGTTCCATGGGATATAGCACTGGAGAGCACGGGGGCCCAAGACTGTTGGTTGATATTCAAGACTCACCTGCTGCAAGCTCAGGAGCGATACATCCCTACTAGAAGGAAGTGCTGTAGGAGGGCCAGGAGACCTCCTTGGATGGATAAGGAGCTGCTGAGGAAACTTTGAAGGAAAAAAGAGGCTTATAAAAGGTGGAAGCAAGGACAGGCGGCCTGAGAAGATTACAGGGATGTTGTTGGGGAAGCTAGGGAACAGGTTAGGAAAGCTAAGGCCCACATAGAATTAAACTTGGCTAGGGATGTGAAAGATAATAAGAAGGGATTCTATAGGTGCATAGCGAATGAAAGGCAGACTAGGGACAACGTAGACCCCCTCCGGAAGCTATCAGGAGAGCTGGCTGCCCTGGATTTGGAGAAGGCTGAGGTTCTTAATGACTTCTTTGCCTCAGTCTTCACTGACAAATGCTCTGACCACACCACCGAAGTTGTGGAAGGCAGGCGCAGGGATTGTGAGAATGAAGACCCTGGGCCCACTGTAGGAGAGGATCTGGTTCGAGACCATCTTAGGAACCTGAACGTATACAGGTCCATAGGACCTGATGAAATCCATCAGTGGGTCCTGAAGGAGCTGGCAAATTAAGTTGCTAAGCCACTGTCCATCATATTTGAAAAATCACAACAGTCAGGTGAAGTTCCTGATGACTGGAAAAAGGGAAATACAACCCCCATTTTCAAGAAGGGGAAAATGGATTAGCCAGGGAACTACAGACCAGTCAGCCTCACCTCTGTGCCTGGCAAAATCTTGGAGTGGATTCTCATGGAAGGCATGCTGAGGCCTATGAAAAACAACAAGGTGGTTGGTGACAGCCAGCATGGCTTCACTAAGGGGAAATCCTGCCAGACCAATTTGGTGCCCTTCTACGATGGGGCTATGGAACTGACGGACAGGGGTAGGGCAGTTGATGTCATCTACCTGGACTTGTGCAAAGCGTTTGACACTGTCTCACATGACATCCTTGTCTCTAAGTTGGAGAGACATCAATTTGAAAGGTGGACCACTCAGTGGAGAAAGAAGTGGCTGGATGGCCGCACGCAAAGAGTAGTGCTCAATGGCTCAATGTCCAGCTGGAGACCAGTAATGAGTGGTGTCCCTCAGGGATCAGAGCTGGGACCGGTCTTGTTCAACATCTTTGTCAGTGACATAGACAGTGGGATTGAGTGCGCCCTCTTCAAGTTTGCTGATTTTTGTGGTTTAACCAGTCAGCCACGCAGTTTGCTCAGTCACTCCCCCCTCTTTCTTTCTCCCAGCTCCATGGTTGATGGGGAAGTGAATCAAAAGAATGCAACTCCCACAGGTTGAGATAAGAACAGTTTAGTAACTAAGGTATAACATAAAACACTATTTGCACCACCAATAATAATAATGGCCAGGGAAATGCAAGGAAAGAGTATACAACTGCTCACCACCTGATACAAAGCCCATCCCAGCAGTGAACCCCCACCCTTCCGGGTCTCCACTCTCCATTTTTACATCCTGGGCATGACGTGATGTGGTATGGAATATCGCTTTGGTCAGTTTGGGTCAAGTGTCCTGGTTCTGCTTCCTCCCGGCTTCACTTCCTCCCTGGCAGAGCACGAGCCTCAGAAAGTCCTTGGTCAGAACAAACATTCTAAGCAGTAACTGAAAACATTGGTGTTATCAGTGCTGTTCCCAGGCCAAAAGTCAAAACCACAATGCTGCACCAGCTACCAAGAAGGAGAAAAATGACTGCTACTGCTGAACCCATGACTCCGATGACACCAAGCTGTGTGGTTCGGTTGATACGTTGGAGGGAACGAATGCCATCAAGAGGGACCTTGACACGCTTGTGAGGAGGGCTGATGCCAACCTGATGAAGTCTAACCATGACAAATGAAAGGTCCTCCACCTGGGTCGAAGGGATCCTAGGCACAGCTACAGGTTGGACAGAGAAGAGGTTCAGAGCAGTTCTGCGGAGAAGGGCGTGGGGGTGTTTGTCAGTGAGAAAATTAACATGAGCCGACAGTGTGCATTTTCAGGCCAGAAAGACAACTGTATCTTGGGCTGCATCAAAAGGAACGTGATCAGCAGGTCGAGGGAGGTGATCCTGCCCCACTGCTCTGCTCTCCTGAGACCTCACTTGGAGTATTGGGTGCGGTTCTGGTGTCCTCGACATAAAAAGGACATGGAACGGTTGGAAGAAGTCCAGAGGAGGGCCACGAGGATGATGAGAGTACTGGAGCACCTCCCATATGAAGATAGGATGAGAAAGTTGGGGCTGTTCGGCCTGGAGAAGAGAAGGCTGTGTGGAGACCTCATAGCCACTGTCCATCATATTTGAAAAATCATCGTAGTCAGGTGAAGATCCCAACAACTGGAAAAAGGGAAATATAACTCCCATTTTCAAGAAGGGAAAAATGAATGAAACCAGGGAACTACAGACCAGTCAATCTCACCTCTGTACCTGACAAAATCTTGGAGCAGATTCACCTGGAAAGCGTGCTAAAGCACATGAAAAACAACCAGGTGGCTGGTGACAGCCAGCATGGCTTCACTAAGGGGAAATCCTGCTGGACCAATCTAGAGGCCTTTTATGATGCGGTTACGGAACTGATAGACAGGGGTAGAGCAGTTGATGTCATCTACCGGGACTTGTGCAAAGAGTTTGACACTGTCTCACATGACATCCTTGTCTCTAAGTTGGAGAGACATTAACTTGATAAGTGGACCACTCAGTGGATAAAGAAGTGGCTGGATGGCATCACGTGTAGAAGTATTTCTCACTGAGAGTGGCTTTGTGAGCAATCCAGCCCTTGGCTTAGCCCCACCCGTCTAGTGAGCTGAGGCTGTCAGAGGCTGCTGGGGGGGTTACTATAGGACACCTTTCCAGAAGCCCGCCAGAAGTTGCCAGAAGGGGGCGCCCACTTGCTGACATGAAGAGAAGCTCCAGGCGCTGCCACCAATCATAAGCCATTGCTAGGATCTGACTCGGAGGCAGAGCCAATCAACTGTTGTGGAATGTTCTGGTGTTCTGTAACTTTTCTATAAAAGAGGTGCTTGCACACAATAAATTGTTCAGCGTTCGATCACATTGGTCGGTGTCACGTTGTTCCTGATCTCCCGCACTCACGCAAAGAGTAGTGCTCAATGGCTCAATGTCCAGCTGGAGACCAGTAATGAGTGGTGTCCCTCAGGGATCGCTGTTGGGACCGGTCTTGTTCAACATCTTTGTCAGTGACATAGACAGTGGGATTGAGTGCGCCCTCAGCAAGTTTGCCAAAGACACCAAGCTGTGTGGTTCGATTGATGCGCTGGAGGGAAGGAATGCCATCCAGAAGGACCTTGACATGCTTGTGAGGTGGGCTGATGCCAACCTGATGAAATTTAACCATGACAAATGAAAGGTCCTCCACCTGGGTCGGAGCAACCCCAGGCACAGCTACAGGTTGGGCAGAGAAGAGATTCAGAGCAGCTCTGCGGAGAAAGACATGGGGGTGTTGGTTGATGAGAAAATGAAGGTGAGCTGACAGTGTGCGCTCGCAGCCCAGAAAGCTGACTGTATCCTGGGCTGCATCAAAAGGAGCATGACCAGCAGGTCGAGGGAGGTGATCTCGCCCCTCTACTCTGCTCTTGTGAGACCTCACTTTGAGTATTGTGTGCAGTTCTGGTGTCCTCAACATAAAAAGGACATGTAACTGTTGGAACAAGTCCAGAGGATGGCCACGAGGAGGACCAGGGAGTTGAAGCACCTCCAATATGAAGACAGGCTGAGAAAGTTGGGGCTGT
Organism: Ara ararauna; assembly: GCA_028858755.1. Taxonomy (NCBI): domain Eukaryota; kingdom Metazoa; phylum Chordata; class Aves; order Psittaciformes; family Psittacidae; genus Ara; species Ara ararauna. The sequence continues at coordinate 63,814,138 of CM054410.1, forward strand.
TCAGCCTGGAGAAGAGAAGGCTGCGTGGAGACCTCATAGCAGCCTTCCTATATCTGAAGGGGGCCTATACGGATGCTGGGGATGGACTTTTCATGAGGAGCTGTAGTGAGAGTACAAGAGGTAACGGGTTCAAACTTAAACATGGGAAGTTTAGATTAGATATGAGAAAGAAGTTCTTTGCTGTAAGGGTGGTGAGGCACTGGAATGGGTTGCCCAGGGAAGCTGTGAATGCTCCATTGCTGGCGGTGTTCAAGGCCGTGTTGGACAGAGCCTTGGGTGTCGTGGTTTAGTGTGAGGTGTCCCTGCCCCTGGCAGGGTGGTTGGAACTAGATGATCTTAAGGTCCTTTCCAACCCTAAGTATTCTATGATTCTATGATACTATGATAATATAGTCTATTACTTTTTAAAAAAAAATATTTTAGTATCTTTAAAAAAGTCAAAAATAATGCTCTAAATAGAAGTTTTTAGAATTAGTGCCTAAAATATGGTGCAAATACCTGGAACAAATTTAGAGTTTTAGAAACTATAAAAATAGATTAATTCACTAAGATCTGAAAGCCATATAAGACTACATTTTTCATCAGGTTTTATACTGTAGGATTATTAGATTTCCTTGCTAATCAAATGTAGTACTTTAATGGGGTTTGTGTGTTTCTGTTCTTGAATGTTCACATTAGAGCTGTGTCTTGTCATGTGCCAGACCAGAGATGTTATGGAGTGAATAGGGTCTGAATCATTCCTCCTTCAGTCAGATTAAGCACTTATCTTTATTCCTTCTTAATTACCTTCAGGAACTGACCATATGAATTCTGAAGGGCAAGATGACACTGAATCTTCACCTAGTTCTGAAGTCTATTTTCATAGCTGTCATGGGTTTAGCAGTAGCAGTCGTTTTTTCTATTTCTTGGTAGCTGGTGCAGCACCGTGTTTTTGACTTTCGGCCTGGGAACTACGCTGATAACACCAGTGTTTTCAGTTACTGCTTGGTAATGTTTTGGTCTGACCAAGACTTTCTGAGGCTCATGCTCTGCCAGGGAGGAGGGGAAGCCAGGAGGCGAAGCCGGGAGGAAGCAGACACAGGGCACCTGACCCAAACTGACCAAAGAGGTATTCCATGCCACAGCACGTCATGCCCAGGATGTAAAATAGAGAGCAGAGAACCGGATGTGTGGGGGGTGCACTGCGTGGTCAGGCCGGGTACTGGGTGGTGAGCAATTGTACTCTTTCCTTGTATTTGCCTTGTCATTATTATTACTGGTGGTAGCAGTAGTGATTTGTGTTATACCTTAGTTACTAAACTGTTCTTATCTCAACGTGTGGGAGTTGCATTCTTTCAATTCTCCTTCCCATCCCTCAGGGAGCGGGGGGAAGAAAGAAGGAGGAGTGACTGAGTGAAACTGCGTGGCTGAGAGACTTAAACCATGACAATAGCACTGTATTAAAGCCAATTTTCTATGACCAAAAATGCGAAAACTAGTTTACTACTGTGAAGAGAATGACCACAGTTACAATGTTTCTAATGAAGTCTTATAACACCAAAATAATCACACTGAAACAAAATGGTGATAGTAGCAAAAAGATTATAGCCATCAGAGCAACTCTTTTGGCTTTCTTAAAGCAAATGGATAGCATCCACACTGATTTATTCCTTCTTCTGATAGACATAACTTCAAACAAACCAGGCAGTTAATCTAAATAGTCACTGCAGTGAATCAGGATGTTATTTTTCCCATTTCTGAGTAATGAGTACTGCTTAAAATAGGGGTGATCTACCTTTTAAAAACATATCATTTTACAACTGTCTTTGTTATGTTAAGACCTCAAAAATATGCTCAAAGTGACATTTTCAATATTTTAACACAATCTTGCATGGTTTTTCACTGAAGTCTGAACTTACACATGAAATAGCAACAATGAAATAAAATTTTAAGAGGTTTTCAGAAAAAAATAATTATTGAGTTACCGTTAAAGCTTGCAATTTAATTATGCAAATGTAAGTTATCATCAAAGCTGGCAAGCTCAGAAGAAAATATCTAAAACTAAAGTGAGTTTATTAGTTTCTATTTTTTTTTAACTAATTTTTCCAGTGTGCTTATCAAATATGCAAAATATTTTTATAATATCCTAGATTTAACGAATGAAAATCTTTGCTGAGGTGCAAATTTAATACCATGAATTTGTCATGTCGTAGTGTACATTTTAGAATAGTGACATAGAATTTCACCTATGAGCAGGGTAGTATGACAACAGCTGGAATCTTAAATAAAACAGTGCAGTTGCAAACTTGTTGCTTCTTGCAGAAAGATATTCTTTCATGGCTAAATTTAGAGTTATGAATAAAATTGTTTTCACTCATTTACAGAGGACCAGACTAATCCTGCATTTTTGCTCTTCATTCTGTATATAAGCCATAAATATCATATAGGATTTAATGGTTTACCTCCGAAAATAAACATATATAAATACTTAGCTGTGGGATAGCCAAAAGCCACTAAATCTGTGGAACTGACTGCATTTTTTTTGCAGCAAACAAAGTATTTGGTGGTTCAAGCAGCATTTGGTTAAGGGTCTTATTTCATTTCTGAAGTGAAAAAAAAATTAAATTCCTTTAAAAAAATGTTACTGTCATTCTACACCACACTACCTAGTAACATCCCTGTCACTGAGGTCTTTCTGGGTTGATAATTCTCAGGATGTTCCTTCAAACATGTTATATGAGTTATAGTAGCCATCCATAGCATTGCCATTTCTTCTTGGAGTCCTTGAGCTTGTTATTTAGTTATCTGGGACACTTGAAAAGTTGTGCTCAGTAGTTATTGACAGGAAAATCCTTCCTATCCTTCAGGATACATATGTTCTCCAGAGTAGTTGTTAATGATTGACTAGCTCCAAATTTTTTAGCTAATACTAAAGTTTTCTCACTGAAAGATATCTCATCTGGACATTTAAAATCGAACATTTGAAAAATATTTTCTCACAGCATGAAATATTCACTAAGTTTTTTTTTCTCTTTTTCTTTCCAACATCAAAATCTGTTAGTCCAGCCAGAGTACTATACTTGTTCTCTTGTTTTGCACAGCCTGTTTTGCTTCAGAATTTGCTATTTTTCTTTTGTTTCTGCCATGAAAGCCTTGTACTTTCTTAGGAATAAGAAAATGCCAGCCAAAACCTTGGGGAAATATTTCAGAGCAGTATGTGAAGGCTGAGACAAGAGAATGCTGTGAGCTGATAGACTTGCACACTGCTTTGAAATTGTCCTCCCACGTCTCATGTCTGCTATGCTTTGGTAGGGGGCATTCAACTTTTTACTTCTTTAAATCTTTTTTAAAATAAATTTACGTATACTTATTTGCATTCTTGAGCAAAAAATATGAAATAATTTAGTGTTCAGAAGCCCATGCCTTTCTGTATTTCCCTTGGTAATTAAAAACCCTTTGAAACTCATGATGGAACTCCTGACTTACTGGAATGCATGTTTTACCAGAAAGCATGCTAAGACACATGAAAAACAATGAGGTGGTTGGTGACAGCCAGCATGGCTTCACACGGGGAAAATGATGCCAGACCAATCTGGTACCCTTCTATGATGGGGCTACGGAACTGATGGACAGGGGTAGAGCATCTGATGTCATCTACCTGGACTTGTGCAAAGCGTTTGACACTGTCTCACATGACATCCTTGTCTCTAAGTTGGAGAGACATCAATTTGATAGGTGGACCACTCAGTGGAGAAAGAAGTGGCTGGAGGGCCACGTGCAAAGAGTAGTGCTCAATGGCTCAGTGTCCAGCTGGAGACCAGTAATGAGTGGTGTCCCTCAGGGATCAGAGCTGGGACCGGTCTTGTTCAACATCTTTGTCAGTGACATAGACAGTGGGATTGAGTGCACCCTCAGCAAGTGTGCCAATGACACCAAGCTGTGTGGTTCGCTTGATATGCTGGAGGGGAGGAATGCCATCCAGAAGGACCTTGACATGCTTGTGAGGTGGGCTGATGCCAACCTGATGAAATTTAACCATGACAAATGAAAGATCCTCCACCTGGGTCGGAGCAATCCCAGGCACAGCTACAGGTTGGGCAGAGACGAGATTCAGAGTAGCCCTGTGGAGAAGGACTTGGGGGTGTTGGTTGATGAGAAAATGAACATGAGCTGACAGTGTGCACTCGCAGCCCAGAAAGCAAACCATATCCTGGGGTGCATCAAAAGAAGCGTGACCAGCAGGTAGAGGGAAGTGATCCTGCCGCTCTACTCTGCTCTTGTGAGACCTCACTTGGAGTATTGTGTGCAGTTCTGGCGTCCTTGACATAAAAAGGACATGGAACTATTGGAATGAGTCCAGAAGAGGCCACGAGGATGGTCAGAAGGCTGGGGCACCTCCAATATGAAGACAGGCTGGGAAAGTTGGGGCTGTTCAGCCTGGAGAAGAGAAGGCTGCGTAGAGACTTCACAGCAGCTTTCCAGTATCTGAAGGCAGCCTATAAGGATGTTAGGGAGCACCCCTTCATTAGGGACTGTAGTGGTAGGACAATGGGTAAAGGGTTAAAACTTAAACGGGGGAAGTTTAGATTAAATATAAGTAAGAAGTTCTTTACTGTGAGGGTGGTGAGGCACTGGAACAGGTTTCCCAAGGACGCTGTAATTGCTTCTTCCCTGGAAGTGCTCAAGGCATGGTTAGACAAAGCCTTGGGTGACATGGTTTAGTGGGAGGTGTCCGTGCCCATGGCAAGGGGGGTTGGAACTAGATGTTCTTAAGGTTGTTTCTAACCCTAACTATTCTATGATTCTATGATCTTCAAGTCATTTATCTTTGCTTGCTATAGCTTGAACATATAAGAGCTTAGAAGTATGCACTTTTGTGTAGAGAATGTAAAGGTGCTCACCACTATCTCTGCCAGAATTTGGAGAAACCAGCATGCTAACATCAAGGTCCTTTTGCTACTTCAAGTAAAATTGTGTGTGGGTGTTGTGTGTGTGCACAAGCCTATATATGTATGTGTAATTTGAAATTTATTTAAAAATAAATATTTTTGAAAGATTATATGTAGATACATATATGTATTTATATGTATATGTTTATGCAATTATCCTTGATATATCTAAGGAGAACAAAAGCAAGAATTCAGTATAATTCCCTGTTTAAATAGATAAATTTTACATATTTTCTTATACGTTTGTTTTCATTGTCAGTGAAAGAGTGTTACGTTGAAGGGGGGGGGGAGATAAACCCCTTACTTTATAAAAGAGAGCCAGGAACAGCCCTAATACACAACTATCAGTCCGAGCGCGTCTGATATCGGATTCACTGACAATAACTGTCAGTCCGAGCGCATCTGGTATCGGATTCACTGACAACTCACAAACGGCTACACCTATCAGTCCGAGCGCGTCTGGTATCAGATTCACTGACAATAACTGTCAGTCCGAGTGCATCTGATATCAGATTCACTGATAATGCACCACACTATACTCACAGTTGCACTGAATTTATTAATGCAACAGGTACAGGTCCTTATGGATTGCCAGTGATAAATACTGTCCGCAAAAGCACGTGCATATAATAGTTACATGAATACAAGCACTTGATAAAGTTGACACAGCATAGCTCTAGAATATACAGGTGACAATAAGAGTAACTCTATAGAGATTCTAAGTTTTTCCTAGGAAAACATTGGATGCAGTGCAAGTCTTACCCACAGGCGTCCCTATGGGGGGGAAGAGAGGTCCAGCCTGTCGACCGATCCCAGGAGTCGGTTGATGTTATCCTTCTTGACTCGTCCACGATGGTATCTTCCCTCAAAATCTCCCTTTCTCTTGGGTCATTTTATATTATTTTTACCTTCAAGGTGGAGCTTGAGTGACTCTAGTCATACATACCTTTATTACCATTGGTGCAAATTTCTCTTGCCTCGATTTGAAGGTATATGAGACCAAAAATTCAGAGCGCATGTTCAGAGAGGGGTGGTCTTATTCGGGGGGGGGGGGGGGGGCGCATTGGAGATGGGTGTGTATTTTAGCATGTAAATGCATTATAATGACATTATAATGAAGCAAAGTTCACACTGAAGACGGTATTTTGTCAAAAGATGACAGGCCTCTGGCTCAGGGTAGCAAGTATGCAGCCTATCAGTTTCTTGTACCACCTAGTTCCTATTTTTTTTTCTGCTGAAGTTAGGACAGAGCGTAACCGCGAGATCTCCACCTCGCTCTACCCTCCGCCTGTTACAGGAACCGCTGTGGAGTGAACATTCCTGGCATACCAGGAATGGCTGCATCTCGCCCCGAGAGGCCCTGAAAGTCCTTTTTTCTCTTATGTGTGGACAATGCTGCGTTTTGAATATAGATTTAATTCCCAATTATCCCACATTTCCTAATTATTCCACAAAGAGGAAGAACATCTGTTTGACATGAGTATTAGGCTTGCACAACAATGTGATTTGGCTGGTAAATAGAAACACTTCTCTCAAGCACATGTTTAAGTAATAGAAGATGCAGCATCTGTATTAGTTGTTTATCAAGAGGAATTTTGCTATAGATAAAGCATCACTAAAAGTGAAATACAGAAACAGAAAAGTAGCTAGTAAGCTCTGAATCCTTTGGTAAAGATGATACTCTACTGCAGAAGCAACTTCATTTGAATGAAGTTTTGGCTAATGGGTTGTACAGAGAGGAAGAAAATGAAGAGCTCACTGCTGCGTATTGCTCTTCAACAGCTGTTGGTCACAGCGACAGCATTTCTGCAGCAGAGAACAATGAAAAGTTTAAATGCGAAAGAGATTGACTAAGTGACATGTATTCTATTTATATCTTCTACAATTTGTTGTCATGAAATGAAACTCATTTTCATACACTATTTACATAAAGATAATTGTTAACAGTACAAAATAATGTTGGCCTGTGAGTGTTTAAATATTTCAAAATGGCAGCTTAGGGACCGAAGTCACAGCAAATCCAAACCACTGCTTCCTTAACTAAACCTCATATCAGATTTACATGAATGCATAAACTGACAGTTTACATAACATAATTTAGGTTATAAACAACTACATGGTTTATCTTATATTTAAAGTGTTTAGAAAAAGGAAATGAACATCATCAGCTGCATAGAATAATTACAAAAAGTTAAGTAAAACTACTGTTTTGCAGTTCATTATATTAAGTGGCATTTTCTGTGCTGTCTTGGCTAAATTTTTAACAATGGCTTACATGGAATAGTTTATAGACCATTACGAAAACCTGATTGTGAATAACTATATATAAAGTACAGCCTCATATCATACATGTATGTTAAGATTTATGTGATATGGATATAGAACGTATATTTCATCAGAGGTCATGTTAGCAAGCTTAATCTACCATCAGCATGTATGCTGGCCCGAAAAAAAAAGCTAAGACTGATCTAGCCCCCATGTTAGCAATACCTGTAATGCATTTGTTACTGACCTTGATCATGTAATTTTACCCTGGTCCATTCACACAGGCAGTATGTTTTAGCAGACTTTCAATATTTGGATAGGTTGATGTAGCAATCTAAAATGTTTATTTAAAAATTTCATTGAAAATGTCCAAAAGTCTAAGTTTCTTGATTGCATTTCAATTTTAATAAAATATTAATGAAAGGAATTCAATTTCTGATTGTATTAAATGCCATTTAAGATTTGAAAAGTCTATAAATCAGCAGAGCCGTTTAACCTTCATCGCAAGTCCAATGGATCAAGAGCATTATTTCAATAATTTTAACTGCTTTCACCCATTCTGTTTCTCACATTTTATTTAAAAGTTCTCATAAAGTATTTCTTCACCCTCTCACAAGTAACTAACTAGCATCCACGAATTTATAATTGGCAAAATGAGAAAGTAATGACTTCTTTGTCAATTTCTTGTGCTTGGGACAATGCTGTCACATGATAGGATGAGAAAGTTGGGGCTGTTCAGCCTGGAGAAGAGAAGGCTGCTTGGAGACCTCATAGCAACATTCCAGTATCTGAAGGAGGCCTATAGGGATGCTGGGGAGGGACTCTTCATTAGGGACTGTGGTGACAGGACAAGGAGTAATGGGTTCAGACTTAAACAGGGGAAGTTTAGACTGGATATGAGAAAGAAGTTCTTTACTGTGAGGGTGGTGAGGCACTGGAATGGGTTGCCCAGGGAAGCTGTGAATGCTCCATCGCTGGCGGTGTTCAAGGCTGGATTGAACATAGCCTTGGGTGGCATGGTTTAGTGGGAGGTGTCCCTGCCCGTGTCGGGGGGGTTGGAACTAGATGATCTTAAGGTCCTTTCCAACCCTAACTATTCTATGATTCTATGATTCTATCATAATTTACAATTAACTGAAGTTGACTATAAGAACTAAAACTTGCCACTACAGTACTACAGTAACTACAGAGCTATTACAGTACTATGGTAAGTGCAACATGCTACCGCTACTGCAACATACTGAACTCCACACTGTATAGTGAGCACAGTTATGTGAGAACAAGATTAAAAAGCAAAAAGTCAGATCTGATCATTCTTTAATGTAACAACTCAGCCTGAGTGTAGTCAAGTTTTCATTGGCCCGAGAGTCCCAAGTTGCCTGTTTTAATAATGGAAGTAAGAAAACAGAGTCATAGTCAAGCTATTGTGTCTCTGGAAAGACTTTATTTTCATAGAAGCATAGAATTATGAAAGTGTGGGCATTTCCTACAGACCTCTGGCCAGTTCTTTCAGCCGCTCTGTCTGTGTCAAGGCATTAGCCTCCACCAGGGTACATGGTGCAGACGCCCAAGCCAGAGCTGCAACCTTCTCTCTCAAATAAGCACCCACCATTCTGCCTCGAGGGTCAGGTAGGATAAGCGCCCTTGGCTTGTGCAGATGGCCTGTGGCTTCTGGTGGGTCCATGTTTTCACAGGAACATATGCTTGAACACAAAACCACTGCGGCTAAACCAATACAAATGAAAAGACAAGGAAAATTGCTAGTGTGCCATATGGGTGAAGAGATGGAGTATGGAAAAGCATAGAAGAATTCCCAAAGAGAATTTTCAGAGACTGAAGTGACAAATGGGGTTTCAAGCCCAACAAAAGTACATGGATTTGTAGTGGTATTCAGAGGCATCAGTCTGCCATCTGTAGTTCCTACAGATAAGATGAACATGTTTTAATTGAAATGTAATTTTGAGTGAGCAGAGACTTAGGGATCCAGGTATGTGTGGGAACTTGCACCATCACTGAATGTTTTCTTGTACTGGTGCATAGGAGATGCTGAAGAGTTGGAGCAGTATAATCTCATGATTTATTAGTGTTACTGCAAAAATTATGTTAGAAAGTGAATACATAGTTTAATTTTCTGATAGCTAATAATGGAATATTTTTCTATAATGATTTAATAACCTACAAGATAATACAAAAAAACAATTTTTCATAAGCTTTCAAAATAATTTCCTTTTTTTTACTTTTTGTCATCCTTTTATCTTTTCTCTTGTAGACATTGTAAGTGTTGAAAGCAACACATTGTTTTTTAACTCTGTAAAACAAATTAACATCTTTAACCTAATGATACAAAATGAATGGCTTTACATGACAGATTCCTCACCTCAAAATTTATGCTGAAAAAAAAAATCACTGCTGTTATGTATATTTTTTGACATCACATAAAACCCCCCAAAATTAATTTAAATTTTCAGTCTTTCATCTTTTAGTTTTTGTGTCTCCATACTTGTGCAATCAGCTCAGTATATACTTTACTGACTTTAATGTTTTCTGTTTTCTGATACATGTTTTATTTGTTCTGAATTCTTGCAATTTTGCTGTTCAGTGGTAAGTGAAACTTGTGATTATAAGTAGCTATCGGTAGCCAATAATTAAAATCCAAAGGTCATGGTATTAATCAGTTAGACAATTTGTAAACCAAATAGACATCATGTCACAAAATCAAATCTGAATGTATCCTTCACACACAATATTCACTTAGCTCCAAATGGCTTCAGAAAAAAATATTTCAATTTATTGTTTGTCTTGAAAAAAAACAAAGTCAGTATCAACTTGGTGATTCTAAGTCAAACATATTCATAGAGCAAATATAAATGCATTTTAAATGTGTTTTGTGGGAATAAAAGTCATCTTGTAGTCTTCTGTAGTAAAAGTATAAAGATACATTTTCAGGAGCAAACACATCTATACTTCTTATCTCCGCAGCTTCTGAACACTAACATTAATATTTAACATATAAAATATTACGAAACAGAAATACAGTATATTTCAGCTGAAAAAAAGAAGTTTTTTTCTTACTGGTTTCACCTGCTTGCATATTTATAAATAGTAAATTTTCCTACACAAAATTAGGATGGATGCACCAAAAGAAAGTTTATCTTTGTCTTTAAAAATAGGAGACCACTCAAGAAAATTGGTGACTACGATATATTCAACTGGGTGTTATGTGTTTCAGGATCTCAGTGTCAAAAATAGTTTAAACCGATCCCCAAATCTTTTCTTTAGCATTTTAACCACAACTTATTCTCATGGGCACATCTGAGAATATTGTTATTAGTCTTTCTAATGTTAGACTTAGTTTTAAACAATTTGCACTTTGTATTTGAAAGGCTAGTAGATCCAGTATGCATGATAGAGATTTGTAGAAAATTTGGATCTGGTACCTACATGCATTTGCATGAATTTAACCAAAAATATATTTATCTGAAGTAAATTTGCCTTGCTACCTGAAAATGGTACAAAGCTTCTTTTGCATGTGTAAATAGTAATGCTAATTTATTATAGCTCTGTAATTTCTGATTGGACTGTTTATTAACAAAAATAAATTATAATTCATTAATTAAAATTGGAAAGACAAATAATTAATTTCTATTGGAATAAATTATAATTTTTTTATAGACCAACCTTTCTAATAATCTTGCTAGTATGGTCTCAAAAGTGCCTGAATGATGATTACACATTTCATTCTGATAATGGTAGATACATATCAGCACACATTTAAAACCTTGAGGTTATGTTATCTCACTAACATGCAGCAAAAAAGATCAAAAAGTGAATATGTGGTGCAAAAACTTATGTAAGATAATGTTCGCAACAAATTAAAATAACTCTTCATTGGGGTAATATACAGCTTAAGGGGACTGAAATCAGTTCTTGGGCACACAACATGATATCCATCAAAAGTGGAATTATTCTTCTTCACTCTTCCTAAAAATTTGGTCCATTACTTACAAATAAAAAAATCAGCTTCTTTATTTACAAGAAAAAAAAAGATAAAGCAATATCACAGACTAACTTGAGATAGTAATTTCTATGTTGAGATGGTTGCTTTTATATCAGTATCTGTTATCAGAAGATCACATAACCATATAGGAAAAGATCTTTTTAATGAAAAAAGAAAAAAAGAAAAAAAAACATCAGCAGAAAATCCCATTATAAATTTTAAGTTCCTTAGTAATTTCTTTTTTATATTTCCAAGCACAGACATTTCTCATGTTAGGAAATTTTCTAATAATATGATGCTTCGTCTTGAACTGGGCTGAAAACGAAGAAAAATCTGGCAGATATTCAAATATCATATAATACCCATTAGGCCAAATCTGAATATTATGCACTTTGCACAGTAGTTATTTATTTCCCAGTCTTCTTAAAAGCATTTATCAAAACTGATAGTGGAAAGTATATAATGCTGGATCCAACAGTCCAAAAGAAGCACCCTCAGTGTGTCTCAGTGCAATCAGTAGCAAAGTTGAAGATCTATCCTCAGCATGGAGAATTCACAGAGTGTACTTAACAACATGTATGTGCAAATATACGTGGCTGGCCACACAGATCACAGGCAGACACTCATGAATGGGCTTCACATCTGGATACTAAGGGCGATGGTTCTGCAGGGTCAAACCCTGCCGGGGCCTGGACAGGACGTTCAGTTGTCAGGAATCCTTAATTGTATTTCCCTCTCCCATTGTGCTCATTTTGCAAATGGAACTTTGATGTACTGATGAATGTTGTAATGGGTCAGGGTATTATTTGGACTTCTCCTCATGAATTGTTTCTCCGAGCTCCTTTGGGAGAGGCAGATGGACTTTATCACATAAGCTAACAAGCATCTCGGAAGCAAATATGAAAAATCAAAACATTCAAGGTATAGAGACAATTGTTTTTATGATCAAAGAAAATCAGATGGCAGTTTTGGCTACAGAGAATCAATGTATTCTGCCTGTCGGAATGACTGTTAAAATACTCATATTCTACACTTTTTTTGAGTGTCTGCAAACTGAAACAGTAATCAGAATGCACTGCAGTAACCTAAGCTAATAAATTATAGAAGACAAAATACATATAAAATAAAATATAGATAGGCATACTTATGTGTTCACCATCACACAGGGCAATCAGCAGATTCTCAAATCAGATGGCAGGAATACTCTAAATACTGCAGTTTGCAACTCTGACTGGAACTAGGGCAAAAAGTTGGTCCCTTAGATGACCATTTTAGGTATCAAATATTCCTCCATAACTATTTCTCCTACTTCGCTGTTACTATCATAATGCAGCCTCAAGCTAGAAACATCTCAGTGAACTGTACAATATTCCTGCTCTTATGTAGATCCACATAAATTGAGTCAGGGCCTGTAGGAAAACAGACAAACAAACAAACAATCAAAACCCACCCTGAAACAGCTTTCTTTAATCTATGTTTTGACAACTTCACTTTTTCACATAACTCTTATGTGATTTATAATATTACAGACATGCTTTGATGGTGGGAAAGACTCCATGATAGGAGACGGAGGATGCAGGAGATGTTGCAACAACCATGTCTTTTCTAGGCCTGCTAATAGCTGTGTAAATATATTCAAAGCATAAATTATTTATAATTAGTGTTTAATTAATTATTTATATTTGTCTTCAATGCAAAAGCATCTAAAAAAATTTGAAAGGATCAACTCTGTAGAAAGGAAAGGAAGAAAAAATAGCAGCTGAATACTGCCCTTACAGCATGAGCTGTATAAGGGACAAGAAGAAGAGAAGGTTGTCATGCCAGACTGCAAGATTCAGAGGTTCCCTGAAGACCCAGCTACTAGGAAGCAAGTGAAAGAAACTGAGGAAGTGGCAGTGGTAGACAAATGCTTGGGAGGAAATAGGGAAGGTGATTGAGACCTCACTTGGAGTATTGTGTACAGTTCTGGTGTCCTCGACATAAAAAAGACATGGAACTGTTGGAACAAGTCCAGAGAAGGGCCACAAGGATGATCAAGGGGCTGGAGCACATACCATACAAAGACAGGCTGAGAAAGTTGGGGCTGTTCAGCCTGGAGAACAGAAGGCTGCGTGGAGACCTCATAGCATCCTTCCAGTATCTGAAGGGGGCATATAAGGATGCTGGGGATGGACTCTTTATTAGGGACTGTAGTGATGGGACAATGGGTAACAGGTTTAAACTTAAACAGAGGAAGTTTAGATTGGATATAAGGAGGAAGTTGTTTACTGTAAGTGTGGTGAGGCACTGGAATGGGCTGCCCAGGGAAGTTGTGAATGCTCCATCGCTGGTGGTGTTCAAGGCCAGGCTGGGCAAAGCCTTGGGTGGCATAGTTTAGTGTGAGGTGTCCCTGCCCCTGGCAGGGGGCTTGGAACTAGATGATCTTAAGGTCCTTTCCAACCCTAACTATGCCATGATTCTACAATTATACATTAATTTCTCTCTCTTAAAATTCTAGTAGCTGAATTAATTGCAATAGCTAATCAAAACAGAAACAACTACAAACATCACCACGTCCCAAAACAACAAATAATCTGGAAAGGTTTGTCACAGAAGGAGGATAAATCTGGCCCACATCCACAATCTAGAGTTAAAAGAAGTCAATCCATTTACACATACCATGAAAATGAAAATTATGCAAGAAATTAATAAACAATCTTCTGCTGAAGTTTCCCATGTCTCACTGTAGTGGTGTAGCCTCATATTTTTCAGTCACTACAAAGAGGACTCTACAGTCCACAGATAACTTATGTCTAAATGGCATAATTTGTACTTCATGCAGACAGCTCAGCAGAATGCAGCTCAGGAGAATTGCTTGCAGCTAAAATCAATCCTATGAAGAATTGACAGTCAGGGAAGAGATATTAGAGTAGTTTGGGGGCTATTTAGCTCAGGTTTTGTCAACAGCTGAGCAGCAGTACATGGAGTGAACAGGCACAGAACCAGAAAGATGTCCAACGTCTTTGCAAACAGCATTACTGTAGCCAGTTACCTGTCAGGAAAGACACACATCAAATACATTTGCATCCTGAGAAATGAGATACCATACTAGTAGTGGTTTTTGTAAGTATAAAAGAAATTTTAATAACATTGCCCCCTGGATACATGCCGACATTTAGATTCCCAGCACACAGCCAGAGCATTAATTGTTAATTTTGTAGTCAGTAAGATGCAACTTAATATGGAAACAATAACTTAGACTTCCAGGGTTTTCTCTGTGTTTCATGCATTTATTTTGAATATTTGCTTTTGTATATCTCAGTGCTATTACACATCTGAACAGATAAATCAATATTAAGCTCTAATGACTGAGAAATCAGAGCTTCAGAAGCCTATCAACGAAAGCTCATCAAATGTTTGTATGAATGTCTTGACCAGTGGCAACATGCAAATTGGAACTAGTAAATAGACCAGAGGACGTAGAAAAGTCTCCTGCTGATATAAAATGACATCTGTTAGCTAGGTCATAGCAGAAGCAATGCAATCAGAGAGCTGCCAGCATGACACATTCAGCTCAATCTAACATGATACAATGAACAGTTACATCATTCAGAGGTGGTTCTTAAAGCTTTCTTCAACCCTAAAGATGTAGCTCCACAAAAATGTCACAATAGGGGTTCATGTGCATTGTCTCTAAATGACTGCAGGTCAAAACTGCAGTTTACAGGATTTCCAGGATTTCTCCTCCCTTGTGGCCATAGCTATCTATTTTTATATATCAGACTTTAGGATCTGGAAGTGAAGATGAGATTTTTCTTTTTCTTTTTGTTTCTTCTTTTTTCTTTATTTTTTTTTCTTTTTTAATAATAGGAGCTTACTATTTTGAGGTGAAAGATCTGTGGAACTGGCTATCTAGAGGATTTCAGTTATGGTTATTGCTTTTATGATATAAGGGTTGGCCACAGCTATATAATTGTTGGACAGTAAGTAAGAGAGTGGAAACAGCTTGAGAAACAGCATAATCTGTGATCTGAAATAAAACCAAACAAATATCTTTCCTCACATACCCCTTAAGACTAAAATAAGATGACTTTAAAATTTCATACTTCTGGTTAAAAAGCCCTAAATAATAAAAAGAAACCAAAAAACATATGCTGGTCCGATCTGAAATGAGAGCGATGAACACTTGGTGTGTGTTGTGTGTTTTTGCATCCTCTTTTGTCTGTAATGAAAATAGTTCGAGGCACAGTTTGGCCATGTGTTACTAATAATTTTTTCAGTGTTCTTCCCTGCTTTGCTGTTTCTCTAATGCTTAGACTAGGCACTGGGATGGAAAGAGTTGGAGAGCTGTTGCACGAGCTGCTAAAGTTAGATGAATAGAGGAAATTGTTACTCTTGGAAAAGGACAGTGATGAGGATACAAATGCACAGAGAGGGGGATGTGCGAACATGCTCCAGTGCATCTGCTACTGACATTCACTTACTCCTTTCTAAGCAGTGATATTTATTGAAATTCCTTGTATCAGGCAGGGTAGAAACGGTTGGCATATCACACCTCTGCTTTTCTATTTTAAGATCAGGAATTCTGCGATGTTCCGTGGGCAACTGCTCCTTTTGCGTGCTTTCAGGACAACAGTGAGGTTAAAAATCCCGGAAGACTTGGCCCTGGCACCTGCAGAGGCTCCAAGGTCTTAATAACGCCTACTGAGCCCTCCTAAACCATAAATGGAAATGCAGTAGAAGCAGGGAATTATTTCCCACAGAAGCAAAACCAGCTGCTTCTTTTCCCCTACGCAGCATAGACGAGCAAAACCTTTCAGCAGCATCTAAAATCCTAAGCAGTTGCCCAGGGAAGAGCTTTTAAATGCATTACCAGCTTTGCAGAAACTTCAGGATTAGAAGCTGAGATTTTTCATTAGGTATTTGATAGCTATGCTTTTCTCTGCCTTCCTTTTATAAGTCACTGACAGCATACAGGTCTGGCCTAAAAATGGATGTCAAGATCTTCCTCCCAGATATCCTTTCATACAGAAGTGGAAGCATTTGCTTTGATTTATTTAAGCAAATTTTCAGTTCTTCACATTTTCCTTTTGTTTTTTTGTAAAATGCATTTTCGAAGTCCAAGACTGGTCTAGCCAGAGAGATCTCTTATTCTAATCCCGTTAGAACATTTGGGAAATAGTTTAGAAGATCAGAGTTTTCAACAAATGTACATAAAAGTATACTTACCCTTCACTATCTTCAAATTGCAGGCAATTCACTAGTTTAACAATCAGTCTATCTGCAGAATATCTGTGACTATTTCTTAGGAGTCAGATCTACTCTTGTGTCGAAAGAAATATTAGCTACTGAGAGCAGGAGAAAACTATACAAGCCTAAGATACTGTGCTTGCTAAGTCTTTTAATAGGTAAAAGTTGATTATAAAGTTAAGGCAATTAAAAAATCAATGTAATGGAATAGTCACTTGCAAAAATGTCCTAACTCTGCAGAAATGAAAATTTGCTTTTGAGGAACACGTAAAAAGAATTATAAAGCATATTAAATATATAATAAACAACTACGGAAACATGAGATGCTAAGCAGTTCAGTGTAAAGGTGCTTTTCTATGTTTTTTCAACCTGTTTTCCATGTGGAATGTGTGACTACATATATACTGGAGAAAAAGGAGAGAAATTCTATAAATAAACAAAACAAATAGTTTTATGCAGATTTTGTTCTGGATCTTCTGGTTTGATCTGCCTAGAGATTTCAAATTTGAAATTGCTGTAGATTCACTTTGAATTAATCTTCTTATGTTTGTTTTTGTTCTGTGTTGCTGCATCATGTTTCAAATTATGAAGTGATTTTTTTATTGTCATGCCTGTTTACTGATGCATATTTCTAAAAGCAAGACAGCATAACAGTTTTAAAAACCAAAGAAACCAGTGGTTTACTGTTTTGTTGATATAAACTGAGAGGAAACAGTCTAGAAGTGTTAGATATGAAAATCTGAGATATTTGACCTGATTTTATGATGTGATGGTTCCTCTGAAGATGTGGCAGACAAAATTATACTTAGCAATTCATATTTCCTTCTGATATGTGAAATTAATAACAAACACTCAAAAAAGCCCCAGAAATTTAATGTGTTTGTACAACACATTATAGTGTGTCCACAATAGCGTTTTAAAAAAGAAATATCACTATTAGAGGTACAAATATGTTACTGTGTTATCTAAAAACTGATGGCTTTGTGTATGGTGTTTTTGTGTTTTTTTTTTTTCTTCTCCCAGAAGAACACGTTGTGGAAGCATTCCTTGCTGAGAATGGTCATGTGAGCAATCCAGCCTTTGACTTAGCCCCACCCAAGAAGTAAGCAGAGGGTTCCAGAAGTTGCCAGAAGTTGCTGGAAGGGGTTACCAGAGGACGCCTACTTGTTACATGAAGCGAAGCACTTCAGGAGCTGCCGCCAATCATTGAGCCATTGCTAGTATCTGACTTGGAGGCACTAGCCAATCAGCTGTTGTGGAATGTTCTAGAGTTCTAAAGCTTGCCTAAAAAGGTCGGTGTTTGCGTTCAATAAATTGACAATGCTTGATCACATTGGTCGTTTTCGCGTTGTCCATGATCTCCCGCAAGTGGCGCCCAAACAGGGACCCCTCGCCCCGCGATTGAGAGCTGCTAATCGTGGTGTGGATCAACTCGACGGGGAAAGGGGTGGAAGGCCGACCAAAAAAGAGCCAGCGAGAGGCCGCTGATATAGAAAAAGGGACACATCCCTAAGAGACATCTTCGGAAAAGATCCACTTGAAACAGGCAAGTGGCGGTCGGGGAGGAATGGGGGCTACACTGACAAAGGAAGAGGTAGCCGTCCTCCATCTTCTCCAACATATCCTCTCTAAGAGAGGGATTAAATATGAAGAAGACAACCTGAGGGGGTTGTTACAACGGAGCAGAGATAAGGGGCTGCTAGACGGCGTGGGCACGGCTTTTGAACTTTCCACGTGGGAGGCCATAGGGGTGCAGCTATGGGGCACTGTTAGTGATGGTGGCAAGGCTGGGAAGGAGGCGCAGAAGTACTCCACCTTGTGGAAACTTATCTGCGAGACTTTAAAAGCAATGAAGTCAGAGCGGGCTGCAGTAGTGTCTGCCGCGAATGCTCTCTCCCCTTCTGTGCCCAAACAAAGCAATGAGCCTCTGGCTCTGCCAGCCGCCGCCGCCACCAGTCCATTCGGGAGTCCCTTTGAGCACCGTCTTGCTGCCCCCGGGCCCCGAAAGCTGGCTAAGACTACAAAGAGTGCCTTTCACCACCCGCCCCTAGATAAGGGAAAAACCAAAAGGGGGAGTGAGACTGTCACAGATGGTGCAAGTAGCAAAGTTAAGGAGGAACAGGCTGGCCAGAAAGGCGCAGCCCCTCCGCGTTCCATCGCTCGCTTCTCGTCCCGGTGCTCCCCCGCCCCAGGAGATGCCTCATAGCAAAGCCCAAGCCTGGGGGCAGAGGCCCCGTTAGGGCTGAACCCGCAGCGCCCGCGGGCTCCGGAGGGCACGTCTGCCCCGGGAGCGGCGTGTCTGGGCCCGCGGGGGAAGCGGTTTCCACACGGATGCTTTAGCGCGGAGGGACCATGGCGGCTGCCGCGGCCTGAGGGGAGCGCGGTGCCGGCGGGGCACGGGCCCGCCATGTTCTCCAGAGCGTTCCGGGTGAGATCCAACACCGCCATCAAGGGGTCCGATCGGAGAAAACTACGAGCTGATGTTGAAGCAGCTTTTCCTAACCTTAGTGCTGAACAATTGGCTGAGTTTATTCCAAACAAGGAAGTGACGGAGTGGACGTGGAAACAGCAGTAGATGTCACCCTTCAAAATTTTTCTGTCTACTTAGTGGACAGTACAGTGACAGGGCCCTTAGGCCACGGGCTCAATGCACTGTTGCTCAGATGGTCCTCTACGTCCCGACAAGGAATCTGTGTTTTACCAGGTGTAATTGATGCAGATTATTGCAGTACCATCAGAATTATGGTCTATATAATAACTCCACCCGTTTATATTCCACGAAATAGTCGCATTGCTCAACTTGTTAAATTCAGATCTTGTGTTCCACAGCAGGGAAGAGCAGACTGTGGAGATAAAGGCTTCGGATCTTCCGGGATGCCGCAAGTATTTTTGACACTCAATATTGCAAAAGCCAAACCGGAATGCGTGATTGTTATGACCCACAAAAGCGGTGAGTCAAAGCAGGCAAAAATGTTAATTGACACCGGGGCTGATGTCACCATTATTTCACAGGGACAATGGCCGGCACACTGGCCGGTGATACCCGCCCTAACAGGCATCTCTGGCTTAGGAGGCGTCCAATCCACCCTGATTAGCAAAGACCCCATAAACTTTCGCTTCCCGGATGGGGCCGCCATTACGACCAAGCCATATGTTATGAATGTTCCTGTCACTTTGATTGGTCGAGACGTTTTAAGTCAACTAAACACTCAATTGGTCACACAGCCTTTTCCTTGACGGCCATTGTAGAGCAGCCTGTACTCAAGTGGAAAACTTCAGACCCTGTTTGGGTAGATCAATGGCAGTTGAAGGAAGAAAGGCTGCGAAAAATTCACGAATTGGTTAAAGAACAAGTAGAGGCAAAGCATATTGTCCCATCTACCAGTCCTTGGAATACCCCTATTTTTACAATTCCTAAAAAGAATGGCAAATGGCGGTTGTTGCATGACCTAAGAGCTATTAACAGCATTATGGAAGATATGGGAGCTTTGCAACCTGGTCTGCCCTCACCTGTTATGTTACCGGAAAACTGGGAAATTCTCATTATTGACTTAAAAGATTGCTTTTTCACAATTTCATTGCATCCTGAGGATGCAGAGAAGTTTGCCTTTTCTGTCCCCTCAATCAATAAGTCTGAGCCAGCAAAGCGATATCAGTGGGTCATATTATCACAGGGTATGAAAAACTCACCGATGATATGTCAGCAGTTTGTTGCTTGGGCCTTAGAACCTTTCCGTCAAAAGTTTCCGCAGTTGATTATTTATCATTATATGGATGACATATTAATTTGCGGAGAATCACTAGAGAAACACAAGATTTTGAATATCTTGAAAATTGACCTAGGATCAAGAGGTCTGGAAATTGCCCCCGAAAAATTCCGAGTTCCGCACCATGGAGGTATCTAGGTTGGGTTATCACTCATAGCGCAATTCAACCTCAGAAAGTAAAAATTACCTCCACCGTCAAAAGGCTTAACGATGTGCAGAAATTGGTCGGGGATATTCAGTGAGTCAGGAATATTTCTGGTATCACCAATGATGATTTGAAACCCTTAGTACAATTATTAGGGACCTCGACAAAAGCGGATGAGTCCCGGTCTTTAGGCCCTGAGCAGCAAAAGGCGCTCGACATTATCAGCGAGAAAATCTGTCATAACCATGCTCAACGAGTTGCGTTGTCGCTTCCTATAACCCTGATGGTTGTTAGCGTTGACAATCAGCGCGCTTATCCTTTTGCACTTATTGTGCAGTGGGATGATAGCGTTACCTGTAACCTTAGAATATTAGAGTGGATATTTACTCCTATCACACCAAAGAAGACCATCACCACAAAGCCTGAAATTTTGTCTCAATTAATTGTAAAAGGACGTAATCGAGTTTTAGAAATATCCGGAAAGTGTCTTCAAAAGGTTATTGTTCCCATTGTTCAGGACTATTTAGAATGGTTGTTACGCACTCCTCTACCCTTACAAAGTGCTTTAGCAGATTTCGAAGGTGAAAAAAGTAATGTTTATCCTTCATATAAACTGTTACCACTGTTAAGTAATCAGCAGTTTGAATCATTTCCACAGCGTTCAGAGACGCCTGTGTCAGGTATTACTGTTTTTACAGATGCTGGCAAGCGTTCTAAATTAGCTGCTTGTGTCTGGCAAAACAACCAACGGTGGGAGAAACATGTAATTACTGGCACCATCGATGATACGTTGCAGACATTAGAGCTGAGAGCGGTTATTTGGGCCTCTCAAAAATGGAATGATACTCCCCTCAATATTGTTTCTGATTCATTATACGTTGTTGGAGTTGTACATAGGATTGAAGGATCGTTTTTAAAAGAAGTTAAAAATAACTGGTTACTGCTATTGTTGCGTCTATCACAGAATCGTGAAGTTCCTTATTTTATTGCCCATCTTCGAAGCCACCAGTCAACCTATGGGTTAGCCATGGGCAATAACAGAGCTGATATATTAGTTTCTCCTGCTTGGGCTTGGCCGCCCATTAATAGCTTCGCGCAAGCCCACGAGTCACATTCCTTTTTACACCAGTCTGCAAAAATGCTTGCACGAGAGTTTGCCATTCCCTTAGGTGATGCACAAGGCATTGTGAAATCTTGCCCATCTTGTCAAAAAATCGGATTCGGTCTAGGAGTCGGAGTTAATCCTAGAGGTTTGCCACCACTACAATTGTGGCAGATGGATGTTACCCATTTTTCAGAGTTCGGTCGACTTAAATATATTCATGTTTGTATTGATACCTTTTCCATGGCATTGTGGGCAACTCCTCAAACAGGGGAGACAGCTAAACACGTACAATGCCATCTCTATATGTCCTTTGCAGTGCTAGGGGTTCCACGAAGTATCAAAACAGATAACGGTCCTGCTTACACATCGCGACGATTTGTACAGCTTTGTACAACATGGGGAATCAAACATATTACAGGTATTGCTCATTCCCCTACAGGACAAGCCATAGTGGAATGGGCACATCAAACCCTAAAGTCTCTCCTTTTAAAACAAAAAGGGGGAGAGGTGCTCCCACCCGCAGAGAGACTGGCCAAAGCATTGTATGTAATGAATTACTTGCGATTAACAGGGAATAGGAATGAGTTGCCTAGTGTTATTCATGGGCTGGCCATGCAATCAGGAGAACAGATAATAAGACTGAGAAAATTTTGGTTCAGTACAAGGACTTAAACACAGGACAATGGAAGGGTCCGGCAGAGGTTAAATTAACAGGCAGAGGATATATGTACTTGTTTACAGATAACGGGATTCGTTGGGTGCCTGCCCGTTGGATCCGTCCGTGGAAGACGCCACCTATTGTGGACACCGTAACGGATCAGGATGAATCTGATTAAGCTCGTTGCGTTAATCCTGTTAAATTTTGCTAATGTTACAGCAAGCCTGTTGCATGAAATAGATCCGCAGGTTAATCTGTGGGTCACTTGGGCTAATGAGTCTGGGGTCTCAGAATTTTGCCTTGCCATGGCCTCTGCCTCAGATCCATTTCAAACATGCCTGTTGGGCGTACCTGGGTTCAACCTCGCACGACTTCAAAGCATTTTCGAATGGCACCTGTAACAATGCAAGCAGTACAGCTGAGTGCTCAGCGAAGCTACTCAACGGGCTAACTGTTACACTTCCTTGGGACCCACAAGAACTAAATCTGCTAGCATCCCAAACAATAAGAAATAGCTCACAGAATTGGACACAAACCTGTTTAGTGTTTGGAAGCAAATATGCAGCTCAGCCATACCCTGCCAATTGGCCAGATGTCTCTTCTCATCCAACGGTGTATGCCCCATCTTCTGACTATTGTGGTATAAACGATTCAATAAGTAAAAGTATGAAATTTGGAGCATATGGGTTCACTCTTGATCCCAATGATGATACCCCTCTGATATGGAACAATGATACCGCCAAATCCTTGCCGCCTAATATATTTTTGATTTGCAGAGATCGTGCCTGGCAAGGCGTTCCAAAAAATATTATTGGGGACCCATGTTATTTAGGCAGGCTGACTATTTTTGCACCGAAGTTTGCAGAATTACGCAATCTTAGCCATAGTTTAACATTGAGATCCAAACGAGCAGTAGGGCTCACCCCTGATTGCAACAATAATGTTCAATTACTGAGCGGAGCTGCTCGAGTAGTCCTGTCAATATTTTTTCCTGGAGCTGCCGCGGGGAATGCTCTGAGGACAGTGGACTAGTTGGCCAGTTGGGCTGAGAAGCAGGCTAACGAGACCACTGCTGTGCTGGAAGAATTATTAATGGATCAGAATAGCTTGAGACATGCTTTGCTGCAGAATTGTGCAGCCATTGATTTTTTGCTGCTAGCACAGGGTCATGGCTAGTACAGATTTTGAAGGCATGTGCTGTATGAATTTATCTGATCGTAGTGAGGGCATTCATAAGCAATTACAATATTTAAGGGAACACACTCAAAAGATTCAACGGAGTGTTAGTCCCTTTGATACATGATTGCCAAAGGCGTTTGGAAACTGGGGGTTGAACTCATGGATTCAAGGTTGGATTATCATAGGTTACAAAATTGCAGTTATTGTGATTGTTGTGTTGATTGTATGTGGGATTATATTTAATCGTGTTAAACGATCGTTAGTTAAGGTCATCCGACATGTCTGGATTGCTCAAAAAGAAAAAGGGGGAGTTGTGGAAGCATTCCTTGCTGAGAATGGTCATGTGAGCAATCCAGCCTTTGACTTAGCCCCACCCAAGAAGTAAGCAGAGGGTTCCAGAAGTTGCCAGAAGGTGCTGGAAGGGGTTACCAGAGGACGCCTACTTGTTACATGAAGAGAAGCACTTCGGGAGCTGCCACCAATCGTGAGCCATTGCTAGTATCTGACTTGGAGGCACTAGCCAATCAGCTGTTGTGGAATGTTCTAGAGTT
This sequence comes from Ara ararauna, assembly GCA_028858755.1. Classification (NCBI taxonomy): domain Eukaryota; kingdom Metazoa; phylum Chordata; class Aves; order Psittaciformes; family Psittacidae; genus Ara; species Ara ararauna. Next base: position 63,837,962 of record CM054410.1, read on the forward strand.
CTGAAGCTTACCTATAAAGGTCGGTGTTTGCGTTCAATAAATTGGCAATGCTTGATCACATTGGTCGTTGCTGCGTTGTCCATGATCTCCCGCATTATGAAACTGTTATTGATAGTTATACCAGTTATCAAAAATGAAATACAATAAAGATTTTTATTTTTCCTGAAATTTTTTTAATTAATATATTTACTTAATGAAGAGTTCAATGGAAACATCTATCCCATGTGTTCCTTACCAGTTTCGTTGCAGAAAACAGTTTACTCAGAATCTTCAGTGATAAAAAAAGAACATTACACATTCTGAAAGGATTGTAAGCTTTGCAGGGTACATAAAATAAGTGTGACTTAATTTTAATCTGTGCTGAGCACCCTTGGTTCCTCTGAATTTATGGGGAGCTGTCAGTTCTCGTCATCAGTAAATATCTGTCAGGCAGGGTTTATAGCTGGTTAGTTATGCAGTGTGTCTTTCTTATTCCCACTTTCACCATCCTGTGTATCTTCTGATGACTTTTTCATTAACTACACAATTGCAGTATTTTTTTCCAATTCAGTGAGCATCTTCTGATAAGAAAATGATTTAGAAGACTATAAAATAGATATTTTAAACTGATACAGTAGTCTTGGGAGTGCTAATGAGCCAGAACCAGGTAACCCATTGAACTAAACACCCTCATTTATCTTAGCTGAATTATATGCAGACAACAGAGAAAAATAAACTTTTTAATTGTTTAGTTTGTCACAAATAGCCAGGCATAAGTCAATTGCAGTCCCATACACACTGTCATTTTAAACAATATTCAACTTCAGTTAAATTTTGATTTCTGGTAGTATAAATCTCTCTTTCTTGAATGAAAGAGATTTTTAGCTAGTTCAAAATTGGAGTCCACCTTTTTCATAGAATCATGGGATGATTTGAGTTGGAAAGAATCTGAAAGCTTACCCAGTTCAAACCCCTGTCACTTCGTTGTTCCAAGCCCTGTCCAACCTGGCCTTGAACACTGCCAGGAGCAGAACATTCACAGCTTCCTTGGGCAGTCTGTTCCAGTGCCTCACAAGATTCACAGGGAAGAACTTCTTTATACTGAACCTAAATCTCCCCAGTTTAAGTTTGAGCTCATTTCCCCTTGTCTTATTGCTACAGTCCCTGATGAAGAGCCCCTCTCTCGTATCCCTTTAGGCCCCCTTCAGATACTGGAAAGCTGCTTTGAGGTCTCCATGCATCTTCTCTTCTCCAGGCTGAACTGCCCCAACTTTCTCAGCCTGTCTTCCTATGGGAGTTGCTCCAGCCCGCTGATCATCCCCTGCTGTTGCCAGTTCAGCACCATGACCTGTAGTGCTAAATAGGACCAAAACCTGAGATGGTCTTTGAAATACTCTAATTTATCTAACCAGATGTAGTGGACAGGAGAGAAAGTATTTTGAAAAGAGAAAGTGTGGGTTTTCAAGGATAGAACAGCAGCCTCAGGAGAAATTCAGTTAAACATCCAGTCATCTTTACATGTCCAAAAGTTTCTTGTGACACTATTATCTTTATGTAGAAAAATAACTAATTCTATTGAAGTTAGTTCTAGCTCTTTTTATTTCTTAACTTCACTACCAAGACATACTTGTTAACATGCCTGTGTTGTTTATGAAAGACCAAAGCTGTAGTAATTGAAATTATAGTCTACACTGGGATGAGCATTTCTATGCCTATACTCTATGAGTGTAGAATTTGGCCTTTATGCATCTTAGAAATAGGAGCAGAACATATATGACATACTATTTACTATTGTATGCATAAGTATGAGAATATCACTAAAACATATTTTGTACATACTATGCAAATAGCTCTTCATGAAGAACAGAGAGTTTCCCCAACTGTCACTACTGTTGGAGAGAATTTACTATAAAATATGAACAAATAAAAATCGTTAAAAGGTACTGTTATCAGGTTTTTAATGAATTTCTGCCTGCCTAAATGGTTAATTTCATGTTTTGTCAACTTTGTGAAAGAATTAAAGTAATACTATTACATTATTTGCCTAAAGAATGATAATAGCACTTCCTCAGGATATACTCTTAGTTTAAAGGTGATATTGATTAGAAGTAATTTCTGTTCTTAATGCTTTATACATCAAAAGAAGACTAACTGAGAAAAGGGAAAACTGAAATTATATCAACCAAAACTATCAGAAAAAACATTTATCTGCAGAATTATTATTTTACATAAGAAATTGGTTTTGCATGCAAAAGTATATACAACAAATCTGAATGCAGGCACAAGTTTTGATATTTTCACATATTAAGTATAAACACAGTTTTTAACAGCTTATTTAATATAATTCAAATAATTGATATAATTTATTTTTCAATTGCAAATACTTTCATCTACTAGAAATGTGTAGTCAGTTTATCATAGTGTTTCCAATCGTGCATTTCAATCTCTTTGATATCTTTGTTGTTGTAAAGATCCCTTAAAAATAAGAAGTTAATTGTTCACCATTTAACAAAGCAAAAAAAGTTAATCATACTCCAGCTGACTGCATAAAAGCACTTCCAGGTTCAGAAACCTCTCGGGTTTGATAGTGAGAAAATTAATTTTCAACTTCACCTATTGCTGGGATAATGATCACAGACAGAGTCTTATAGAGAATGAAAAAATATTTCAAACATAAAATAGACATTCAATGCAGGCATATTTAAAAGTGCAAAACACAAAAGACAGATTAAGCGTACTTCTTCTATTAATACATGCCAAGGGAGGGTCACAACAATAGTTTTCAACAGTGGGCACTGCATTAGGACCCTGTGTTGACAGAGAAAGCTAATGTATGCTTGGCTTTATTTGTTGAGTTGTCTGTTTGTCATAGTGAAGTTCATTGCTGAAGCCAATATGGTTATTCAGGTTTCAACAGCTTTTTCAATGGGATCTTCATAAAGTAGATAAGATGCTTGCTACACTCATTTGTGACTCATCGTCTACATGTGCAAATATTTTTGTCATCCTCTCAAGATCGTATTTGCAACCTATTTGGACAGATTGTAAAGCCTAAAAATAGTTTCAAAAAATTAATGAATAGAAAGTGTTACAAAAAGACCCAAACAAACAGAAAAAATAAAGGGTGAATGAATCTTCCTTTTCCACCTACTGATAATAAAAATGTTGCATAGGCACATGGTGATATAGGTGCACATTTATCAGTGCAAGTTAGCTGTTGTATGTGGACATCTTGACTAACACAGAACATAAAATCCAACTGGTTTACCATAATGCTTAATTTTTCCTAGCTAGAAACTTAGCATGGCAAAGAAATTGCTTGAAACAGATGATAACATTTATTTATACATTTCTATCCTTGAGTTACAGGTATTTATTTTCCTTATTTATTGCACTTTTTTCTATTTTTTTGCATTTCACCCTAAGGTTTTTGGCTTGGAGCCCATGTCCTTTTCATTTCTCTACATTTCGCAACAGTATTAGCTACTACACTGGCAGTGCTACAGGAACATTATACCAGCTATTCTCTGCAAAAATAACAAGAGTTATAGACATCTGAATAGAAAAGTAAAAATTGTGTAGTTATTTCTCAAGACCAGATTTTAATACTTAATCTCATATTGCAGAGCCAAAGAACAGTTCATTACTGAGCATGTAAAGTATCACAATTTGGCTGAGAAACTCCGAATTGTATGTTCAAATGGATTTATTTTGGCCTCTAATTCTGGAGCGTATCCAAGCAATATGGGTTTTGCTACAGTTTAGTCAAAAACCTTGAGAAAAAGGAAATTATTTAAGCACTTGCAGGTTCTTTTTTGCTGTCCTGGTTACTCCCTCACATAGTGTAACTGTTGTTGTGCTTGATTTTTTTTGTTGTTGTTGGAGGAAGCATTATATTTAATTAAAAAAACCCTGAAATTAAACATGCCTCCATACATGTACATTTCTGTTTCTTGTGAGTATATTCTTCTACATTTGCATATGCCAATGCCATCTGGGCAGTGAGCAGAGTTGTGTAAACATTGGTTCACAGGAATGACCTAAAATGGTCATTAAAAATCTTATTACATTGTTTCTTCTTTCATCAAAAAGTCTGGCATTTTGAAGCAAACTTTGGTGCAAAAGGGAGAAGAGAAAGATAAAAAATAGCCGTAAGTGAAGAAAACAAAATTAAACAAATGAACTAATTTCAATATCAGTAGTCCCATGTAATAGTAAAGAACTAATTATGAGTACTTTAACAAGGTGATTCCAGCAGGTGAGCTCCAGCTCTAGGAAAGAGCAAAAAATTCCTAAAGATCTTTTAAATTTAAATTATGGTCTAATGTATGGCCTACTTCAAATCTTGTAATTACTATGACTGCAAACCTGGAAGAAAGCTGGGATTTTTTTCTTATCTCCTTTTTAGCATTAGTTGAGCCATACTTTTTTAAGATTGAGAAAAACAACAATTTTTTCTCAAAAAAATGTAATGACACATGGAGAAGCTCCTACCACATGGACACAATGCAGTAACACACATTAGAAATATCTTTGTCATAGTCAGTTCTTTCACTGTGAGTTACAGATTAATGTAATAAAACCCAACCAAACAAACAAGCAAACAAAAAGCCGCACATACACTTAAAGAAACATAAATATTTTGTTTCATTTGTAAGCAAATTTTCTTTTAGTGGAGGGTTATGTTCCTTGGAAATAAACTACTAAATAAGACTCTTAACATTGCTACTGAATGATGCTATCGAGAAAGCTGGTCCAATGACTATAAAGATTTTATTACTAAGGTGCTAATATTCAACACAGTGACATCAGCTCAGAGCAATCTTCACACTGACTGTATCTGAAAACCTAACTACATATTTGGGAAAAGTGTGCAAATATTTCTCAACAATTGTGATCACAGGGCATAAAATTGACTTTTTTCATCTCTCATTTTTACATCAGCATGTGGTAACAAATTAAAAGCAAACATTTGCTTTCCAAATGGCACATCATTTGGCTGAATGCATTTAGAAGTTCCTCTTTTGTTAGTATTAACTGAAAAAGTGTGGGTGAAGAAATGATACATTTATGACGGGGCATCTAACACCTTTGAACTCAGTGAGGTTGTAGCTCTGAAATAGTTTAGATAAGTGATTTAGGGAAAGTACTTTTCTGTCTGCTCTGTAACAATACATATCTACAGGTGAGAACAATGTAATAAAGGATTTGCAGTGGCCGAAGTAGTACTTCAAATTGTCTTCTGCCATCCTGGCTAGCTAAGAAGTTTGACTGAAAGAATCAGAAATCAGTAGATCAAAAATATTCACATCATAATTTTGGGTTCATGATACCTAAGTCAAATTTAGAAATTATTTTCTATATTGTAAAATAAACAAATGGAATTCTAGAGAATCAGAAAAATGTAATGACAACAATTCCAAGTTTTCTTGGTATTATTAAACTATTTTAATTATAAAACATAGAATGATTCTTCCTCACATTTTTTTACCCCAGGTGTCTATGGATGTCTTCATTAACGTAAGAAACATAGTTTACTAGTTGTCCTGGTTTCAGTTGGGATAAAGTTAGTTTTCTTACTAGTAGCTGGTTCAGTGCTGTGTTTTGGCTTTAGTCTGAGAACAATGCTGACAATACACTGATGCTTTAGTTGTTTTTCTATAGCACATACCTGGTCAAGGATTTCTCAGTCTCTCAGGCTCTGCCAGTGAGGAGGGCCAAACGAAGAAGGGAGGGAACAGAGACAGGACACCTGACCCAAACTATCCAAAGGGGTATTCCACACCACAGCAAGTCATGCCCAGTATAAAAACTGGCAGGAGTTGGTTGTGAGGGACCTATCACTTCTTGTGGTTTAGCTGGACATTTGTCAATGGGTGCGTAATAGTATTGTGCATCACCTTTTTTTTTTCCCTGGGTTGTATTCCTCTTTCTCGTTTTGTTATCTTCCTTTTAATCACATTTATAATAATAATTATTATTTTGATTATTTATTTTGATAAATATGAATGTATTTTACTTAATTTTGGTTATTAAACTGTTCTTTTCTCAGCTCACGGTTTTTACCTTTTTCAATTCTCCTCCCAGGCCCACTGGGTAGGTCATGAAGCAGGGAGTGATCCAGGGGCAGCACGATACTTAGTTGGCAGCTGGGGTTAAACCACAACAATTGTGAAGAAAAGTAACATTTACATAGATTAATATCCAGATTTATAAAAGTAGTTAAATTTGCTTATTTAATTATTGATATTTTGAAGTCTATTTAAAGAAATATACCCCATATAGTCTTGGAATATAAGCAGTCATTGAGAGTTTTTCAGACTCACCCTGTGGTCCTGATGTTAACCTGTGATTCTTTTGCTTCTACCGTGCGAAAGGCACTACATGCTTCTAGTATGTGATCCTCTCTATGGTGGGGAAACAAAAAAATAAAATTAATAGTCACTGTTGATCAACATACAGTCCGTGTAGCTCCATGACATATTCAAAACAAACATTTATAGTTTATTCTTACATTATCCTCTAAATGTGGTACAAAGCCGCTATATTAAATAATATTTTTTCCTTCAGGCATTGTAGAAGGTGAGAGTAGACTTTAAGATCTTGCAAAAAGCTACACTTAAGGCAGCAAGATTTCAACTTGACAGTGAATGTTTTGGCTGGGGAGGTGCATAACTACCTCAGTAGTCCTTGTGAATGTGCAAAACCAGCCAGCAGTCTAGCTACGATAACACTGCTAATCCACGTAACTGAAGATAGTGCTTCAGTCTACAATACTGACATTTCCATGGTGAAGACTTTCTCATAGAAAGTGTTTTCAATGCACTATATGATAAATGTTTTTTGTGGTAGTCCTATCAATGACCATGTCATTAACAATAAAACCATGTTTTGATCATAATTTTATGATTATTGTATTAAGATCATACTACAAAACAACAGCATGTATATGATTTCATTAATCTTATTTTATTAGAATTGAGGGTTTGTGATGATACTAAGCATTAAACTACTTAATTAACTGTCAGATTTTGAAAATTATTTAAGTTAACAAAATGAATCTGACCTAGGTGAATTACAAAGGACATATAAGGTGAATTGCTGAGGTGAGTAGCTCGAGAAAGGATGCATTCAACACCTGATTGGGGAGAAGCTCAGCCCCCAGGAGCTTCAACTCAGAGCGGCAAGAGCCACCAAGGGAGCCTCAAGTCCTCGACAGGACATGCCCAGGAGCCAGCAGCTCAGCTGACAAAAGGAGCTGACTCACAGGGGGTGGCATCAGGAGGAGCAGCACCAACCCTGACTGGTTAAAAACCTGCCCCAGGGAGCGCGAGTGACCAGGAGCACGGCGACGAGGGTGGGCAAACAGGGCAAGTTTGAGGCAGTTTGCGCAGCAGCAGCTCGCGCGGGCAGGCGAGCAAGATGGTGAGCACTCGCTGTATGACCAGGCTCCAGTCTGGGAGTTCTGCTCTGGCTGCCCTGGTGGTGGCCAGCGTAGGTACCGAGACAGAATCAATGAGAGGGGAGGCTGCAGTGCAGAACTTGGGTTGTAGAGAGTGCCTGCACTGCTCACCTGAGGTGAGGGTGCGCAAAGGGCAGGGCTGCACTCGGTGCTCCCTGGTGGATATCCTTGTGCAGCAGGTGGCTGAGCGGCTGAACACTGTCAATAGTATGAAAGACGTCAGGGAACCTGAGAGGAAGCAGCACTGCTTGCTTCAGGACCAGACTGTGCAGGGGCCTCAAGAGTCCACTGTAGCTAATGTAGGAGAAGAAGGCGCTAACCCAGGGAGCTGGGAAACAGTAACAGAAAAAAACAACAAAAAAAGGAGGAAGAGGATAATTAAAAGCAAGACGCTTCCTCCTGAATCTGTGGTACCCACCCAGAACCGCTTTGCTGTCCTGCAGGGGGCTGATGAGGAAACACACTTGCACCAGGAAAAACAGGCTGATGCACTGGTAAAGATGATCACTACTGGTGCTGCCAGGAAAAAGCGGTGGGTCATAGTAGTAAGGGACTCTACTCTGAAAGGTGTGGGGGATCACAAAACCACACACAGACAGCACAACAGACCAATATGATCAAGGCTGAACAGTTTATTGAGTGCAAGCACCTCTTTTATAGAAAAGTTACAGAACACCAGAACATTCCACAACAGTTGACTGGTTCTGCTTCCAGTTGAATTATAACAACGGCTTGTGATTGGTGGCAGCTCCTGAAGTGACAGCAAGTGGGCGTCCCCTTCTGGCAACTTTTGGCGGGCTTCTGTAAAGGTGTTCTGTAGTAACCCCTCCAGCAGCCTCCGGCCCCCTCTGCTCACTATAGGGGTGGGGCTAAGCCAAAGGCTGGATTGCTCACATAACCCTTTTCAGTGAGAAATGCCTCCACAGAAAGGAACAGAGGCACCCATCTGTTGGCCTGACCCAGGCTCAAGGGAGGTGTGTTGACTACCAGGGACACGGATCAGGGGTGCTGCAGAGAGGCTGCCTGCTCTAGTCAGTCCCACCGACTATTACCAACTTCTAGTGATCCATGTGGGTGTGACTGATATAGATAGCAGTAGCCAGGAGAACATAAAGAAGGACTACAGAGCTCTGGGAGAGGTAGTTAGGGGCTCTGGACCTCAGACAGTCTTTTCATCAATTCTCCAGAATACAGGGGAGGACCTCAAAAAGGCCAGAAAAATTGTTAGAAGGGTGGTGCTATGGTCAGGGGTTTGGCTATCTAGAACATGGGACTCAATTTAGTAGGCCAGGTCTACAGGGGGCTGGTGGAGCTGGTCTGACAAAGAACGGGAAGAGTGGATTTGGTAAGAGGCTTGCCAGGCTGGTCAAGGATGCTTTAAACTAGATGTGTTGGGGGAGGGGAGCATCATTCCATCCCAACACACCCAGTCACTTGCCAAAACCTATAATAAACGTTCAGAGCAATGTAGAGATATTGCAGCTGCTCCAGCCAATGAGCTGGCTTCAATGGGAGCTCGGCTCAGATGCCTCTATACAAATGCCTGTGGCATGGGGAACAAACAAGAGGAATTAGAGATGTGTGCACATCTATGGGGGTATGATCTTATAGGCATCACAGAAACATGGTGGGATGGCTCTTATGACTGGTGTGTTGGAATGGGAGATTACAGGCTCTTTAGAAAAGACAGGCCCGGTAGGCGGGGAGGGGGAGTTGCTGTTTGCGTTAGGTGTAGGCTGGAGAGTATGGAACCCTGTCTGGGGACAGGTGAGCTGTCAACAGAGAGTTTGTGGGTGAGGGTTAAAGGGAGAGCAGCAGTAAAAGACATTATTGTGGGGATCTGTAACAGACTGCCAGACCAAGAGGACTCTATGGATGAAGCACTCTATAGACAGATAGGAACAGCCTCATGCTCACAGGTCCTTGTTCTCATGGGGGACTTCAACCACCCTCATATCTATTGGAAGGATGGTACAGCCTGGCACAAGCAATCCAGGAAGTTCCTTGATTGTGTGGACAACAACTTCCTTCTACAAGTAATAGAGGAGCCGCCAAGGAGGGGTGCCATGCTTGACCTCGTCCTCACCAACAGGGAAGGGCTGCTTGGAAATGTGACTCTCCAGGGCAGCCTTGGTTGCAGCGATCATGAGATGGTTGAATTTGAGATCCTCAGGACAGTGTGAAGAGCGCGCAGAAAGCTCACTGCCCTGGACTTCAAGAGAGCAGACTTTGGCCTCTTCAGGAACATGTTTAGTAAGGTTCCATGGGATATAGCACTGGAGGGCAGGGGGGCCCAAGACTATTTGTTGATATTCAAGGCTCACCTGCGTCAAGCTCAGGAGCGATACATCCCTACTAGAAGGAAGTGCTGTAGGAGGGCCAGGAGACCTCCTTGGATGGATAAGGAGTTGCTGAGGAAACTTTGAAGGAAAAAAGAGGCTTACAAGAGGTGGAAGCAAGGACAGGCGGCCTGAGAAGAATACAGGGATGTTGTTGGGGAAGCTATGGAACAGGTTAGGAAAGCTAAGGCCCACATAGAATTAAACTTGGCTAGGGATGTGAAAGATAATAAGAAGGGATTCTATAGGTGCATAACGAATGAAAGACAGACTAGGGACAACGTAGGCCCCCTCCGGAAGCTATCAGGAGAGCTGGCTGCCCTGGATTTGGAGAAGGCTGAGGTTCTTAATGACTTCTTTGCCTCAGCCTTCACTGGTAAATGCTCTGACCACACCACGGATGTTGTGGAAGGCAGACACAGGGACAGTGAGAATGAAGACCCTGGGCCCACTGTAGGAGAGGATCTGGTTCAAGAGCATCTTGTGAACCTAACAGAACATGAGTCCATTGGACCTGATGAAATCCATCAGTGGGTCCTGAAGGAACTGGCAAATTAAGTTGCTAAGCCACTGTCCATCATATTTGAAAAATCATTGCAGTCAGGTGAAGATCCCAACAACTGGAAAAAAGGAAATATAACTCCCATTTTCAAGAAGGGGAAAATGGATGAAACCAGGGAACTACAGACCAGTCAATCTCACCTCTGTACCTGACAAAATCTTGGAGCAGATTCACATGGAAAGCATGCTGAGGCCCATGAAAAACAACAAGGTGGTTGGTGACAGCCAGCATGGCTTCACTAAGGGGAAATCCTGCTGGACCAATCTGGTGCCCTTCTATAATAGAGCTAACGAACTGATGGGCAGGAGTAGAGCATCTGATGTCATCTACCTGGACTTGTGCAAAGCGTTCGACACTGTCCCACATGACAACCTTGTCTCTAAATTGAAGAGACATCACTTTGATAGGTGGACCACTCCGTAGATAAAAAAGCGGCTGGATGGCTGCATGCAAAGAGTTGTGCTCAAATGGCTCCATGTCCAGCTGGAGACCAGTAATGAGTGGTGTCCCTTAGGGATTGTTTTAGGGACCGTTCTTGTACATCTTTGTCAGTGACATGGACAGTGGGATTGAGTGCGCCCTCAGCAAGTTTGCCCATGACACCAAGCTGTGTGTTTCGGTTGATATACTGGAGGGAATGAACGCTATCCAGAGGGACCTTGACATGCTTGTGAGGTGGGCTGATGCCAGCCTTGTGAATTTTAGCCCTGCCAAGTGCAAGGTCCTACAGCTGAGTCAGAGCAATCGCAGGCACAGCTACAGGCTGGGCAGAGAAGAGATTCAGAGCAGCCCTGTGGAGAAGTGCATGGGGGTGTTGGTCGATGAGAAACTTAACATGAGCTGGCAATGTGTGCTTGCAGCCCAGAAAGCCAACATTATCCTGGGCTGCATCAAAAGGAGCATGACCAGCAGGTCGAGGGAGGTAGAAAGAGGTGATCCTGCCCCTCTACTCTGCTCTTGTGAGACCTCACTTGGAGTACTGGGTGCAGTTCTGGTGTCTTCAACATAAAAAGGACATGGAAGTGCTGGAACAAGTCCAGAGGAGGGCCACAAGGATGATCAGGGGACTGGAGTACCTCCCGTATGAAGATAGGCTGAGAAAGTTGTGGCTGTTCAGCCTGGAGAAGAGAAGGCTGCGTGGAGACCTCATAGCAGCCTTCCAGTATCTGAAGGGGGCCTATAGGGATGCTGGGGAAGGACTCTTCATTAGGGGCTGTATTGACAGGACAAGAGGTAACGGGTTCAGACTTATACAGGGGAAGTTTAGGTTGGATATGAGTAAGTAATTCTTTACTGTAAGGGTAGTGAGGCATTGGAATGGGTTGCCCAGGGAAGTTGTGAATGCTCCATCGCTGGCGGTGGTCAAGGCCAGGTTGGACAAAGCCTTGGGTGGCATGGTTTAATGTGAGGTGTCCCTGTCCCTGGCAGGGGGGTTCGAACTAGATGATCTGAAGGTCCTTTCCAACCCTAACTATTCTATGATTCTATGATGCTACCAGGGGAAAGGAGTTTTGGTATATAAGAGCTATAGAACAAGCACATGCTGCACTAGAGTTCCATTACATTTTAACCCCTAATACAATCAAGATAACAGAATCACAGAATATTTGAGAATTGAAGGGGTCTCTAGAGATTGTTTTGTCCAACCATCCTGGTCAAGTATAGTGAACTGGAGCAGACCAGGTCCGACCCATAATTATATCCCAGAAGTTGTTAACATAAGGATAGAGGATCCACAAACTCTGCAGGCAAATTGTGTCAGTGATCAGAACACTAATGTTCTCTGTCACCAAGAACTTTCACCTCAGCAATGTAAATCATACTTCTGTTCTCTGAGGAAAATTTCACTTTAATAAAATTCTTGTGGAAAAGTAGTTTGAAAAATAAACTAATCTATCCAAAATATTTCTGACCTGTGCTTTCTTTTTCCTATAGATGTAATTTTAATTCTACTGAGTCAGTGAGAGTTTTCCTGCTTAACTAGCTTCAGGAAAGACCAGTTTCCATCCTATTTACACTCTCAAAAATGCACCTCTGATCTAGAAACATATAGAAGCTTTCAATATACTATATTCCTGGGAGAAAAAGAGAGCGAGGATTGAAGTTTTAAGGGTTTCTTTTTTATTTCGGTTTTGATGTCTCCACTTTTTCTCCTTTGGTCTATGTATCTCTGTGGGTATTAGTCCATATCATGGAATGCAAACAAGAAAAGAAAGTCCAATTGAAAAAAAAAATAAAAAACTAATGTCAGTGGCCATCTTTTCCAAAGAGATATCATCAGTCAACTAGTCTCGTTTCGATCATTACAAGGTATAACATTGAAAAAATTTTCTGAAAGTTTCTGTCAGAATCCCCCCAGTCCCAAGCAGGATGTTGTGGATAATTAACAGAGAACTAGATGAGAAAACTCTTTCCAGTGTGCCTGAGATATACCTTCAAAGCCAAAGCTGAAGTAACCAAATCCTAGCAGGTTTACTATTTCACTTACAGTTCTCACTGAAAGAAAAATTTAATTTCAAATTTTTCTTCACAAACATGAAAAGAGTGGCATTAATGAATCCTTTTTCCAGTCTACCCTTCCCTAAAATAACTTTTCTTTTTTTATTTAATATACTATGCGACTAAGTGCTTTTCCCTAGAATTCATCTCACAGAATATGAGAATAACAAAATTGATATAATAAAATTCAATATCAGAGTTAGGCATCATTAATATGGTGATCAGAATCCAACACTTACTCTTCAAAATTAGACACTGATAGAGGTATATAGACTTCATACCAGACCTACATTTACAGAGGATATGTCATCCTAAGGGATTTTTTTTTGCGCTGTGAATTTTTAGGGGCATCAATTATAATTAATTTTCAAGATATTCATATTCAGAAACTGAAGCTGACCTCATGGTATTTATCAACCAGTAGTCTCATTGAACACAACATAGAAGAGAGGAGGATAATAGTTTTTCAACTGTAATCAGCATAAGAGTATGGTTCCTTAATATGTGTCTGTGTCCATTTGGCTGGAAAATAAATAAGTCAAAAATTAGTAGCGCTGCACTGAAATGGCTGCTGGGCAGGGTAACAATAGAAAACTATATGGCAAGGGATGTGCAATAAAAAAAGGTGGGTAATAGTCTTAGGAACGAATTTTCTTCAGGGCTTTTTTTTGTTTAGTAATTCAGCTAATGTGATGCATCTTTGAAGCTTTATCAGACTAAGTATTATAAACTTCAGTCACAAGCTATTTATAGTTTTTTTCACTAATGCTTTTTTAGAAACGAGATAAATAGCAACTAAAAATACAATAAATTCTTCTGATTTTCACCGCTTTTTCTTATTTATGCAAAACTTTACTTGCACTTATATGCCAACACACTTTTGCCTTCACCTGCCTTACGGGTTGGCATCTGTAAATGTAGGTATGGTTGAAGATACTCAGTTTGAACAACTTTCCAACTAACAGAAAAAAACCCCACATTTCAGAAAAGCATGGAAACTGAAGCAACTTAAAGGCACTTGAAATTTTGCCATAAAGAAGTAAAATTTTTATAAAATTAAAACTACTACCAAATACAATCTTTAAAATTAAGGAAGAAACAGAATAATACAAAAATATCTAGAAAGAAATTATTTCTCTCCAACCCATAAAAGATTAAATGCAGTCTGCTTTATTTATAATACTCATCAGTGAAACATTTTCAAACAGACTTCATCTCTTCCTTAAATTAGTAAACTGAAAATTTACCTCATCAGTCTTTCTGGAAATATGAATTATGCAGTGAATATTCTGATATATTATGTCCCAGTCATTAAAAATATTGAAAATATGAAATTAAATTCAGATGAATATTGGTTTTCACCAGTTTTGGCATATTGTCTTTAGATCTTCTTTTGTGTTTGTATTCTAAATATTAAATCATTTGTTTTCTTTTAAAAGGAAAAGACTTTAGTGCTTGTGGTTGTGCATCTTAATTCCCTCCACACCCTCTGGGCTGCTCTAGCATCTCAGGACTTCCTATCAGGCTTTGGCAATGAGTTGAGCAGTGAAGTGTCCTTTGACCCAGACAGGCACTCTTGCATGACTAAGGAGGAAAGTACCGATGATACCAGGGACCCCTTAGAAGCAAGACTGGGAATAATAAGTCATCCACTGACAGCCCTAGAACACTCCTTCCCTTGATCATAGCCCAAGTAAAACAGTACCATTTTTACTGTAATAATGAAAATATTGTAATTACCAACCCAGGTTGAAGCCAGGATGAGAATTTACTAATGACTAAAGCCAATAGTCTTGCAAACCTATAAACAGTAGTCCTAAGTGAGGCTCTTTGAGCTCTCCTTCACTGCAGTGTGTTGCAATTGTCATCTCCCTTTGAGTGAGACACCCTTCAGAGTTTGTAAGGTCTTAAGCTTGTGGTAATCAGAGGACTGTCACTAAAAGAAGGAACCTGGGTTGAAGTCTCCCCACACCTTAAGACTCAACCTTTGACCACTGAGAAATGCCCAGAGTTTAGATGTATTTCACTTACCTTGAGGAGAATTTTTAACAAGTACCTTTCTATGTCTGTATGTTTGCAGGTGTGTGTATGTGCATATAGATTGCTACAGCAATTGTGGTAAAGTCTAAGGACTCACATTATAAGATCCACCTTAAAAGGTCAAACTGCTGCTAAATGAAAATTGTGTAAAAATTTCTTCTGTGGTGAATTGGCAGACTTGTAACCTTTTGGTTAACTGTTGACCAAGTCTGAGACCAAGACTGGATCCATCTGCATGTAGGTTTCATCAGGAGTTTAGAAAGCAAGGGGGTCCATTCTGAACCTTGTGACTTAACAAGGTCTCCCTTACTCTTTGCGCCTTCAATCTCTATCAGTCATCATAAACTTGATTTTTCCTTTGTATGTTTCATCCAAGTAGCAGTGAACCTTGCCGTCAAATTCTGTTAAGTCTTGCCTTCATAAGTCGTATTGAAACTGCTCTTGATAATAACTTTGATGATCATCCTTTGGGCAACCCTAAGCCACCCATATCATGACAGTGTTTCAACTTTGATATGGAAGAATTATAAATTTAATTTTTTCTTTCATTACGGAATAAACTGTAAACTAAATTATTTGTATATCATTACATGCACGATATTGCAGATTAGCAGGATAGTTTTAAAGGAAGTTTACTTTAGCTGTAGCATTCAGTAACTTCTGAAATTCCTTTTTCAGTAATAACTAACTTTTGTTATGGACACAAACTCTGGTTTTGATTGAAACAAATAAGAAGTAGCAGCATTTTTATGAATTTTACTCACATATTATTTTCTCAGTCAGAATTATTTCCTTATAGCACAAAAACTAATGCTTATATTACCTCAAATAACAAAAACCAGTGCTTATATTTTTCAAATTTTATATGTATTTCTGCCTACTGTATTAACTGTTCTACTGCTGATGATCATAAGGAATTTGCTGTCCATTCCTTTTCAAGTGGGAACAAATAATACTAGATTGATCCTTACTAAATTCTTACCAATTTTACTTATCTGAATATTTAGTTGTTTGCTTCCAGGGTTTTTAAATTATCAGCATTATTGCTATTTTTAAGTTTTTTATTCCAAGCAACTGAGGTTGGAATCTCACAAAGTATTAAAAAATAATATATTTTAGAATTAATTTAATTTAAAGTAGCAGTGGAAGGCACACTCTTTCTACCAATGCTGTCCTCATTAACTCTACCTTTCACCAGAACCTGAAATATGCCTAGAAGCCAACAGGCAAGAGACCAATTCGGAAAACAGCATAGGTTCATTTACCATGGAGATAAGGATACTGAAAAGGAAAAGGAATTCTCTGTTTACGTTCTATGTGTTTTACATGTTCTATTCTCTGTTTATCTTCTATAAGAAGTTTCTGCTTATGGGAACACTTATTTTATGAGAAAAAGGACAATTACTATGCTCTGTTCCACACAGCTGTGGGCAGAAACAGCTACATGATCCTCACTGGTCTCTACCAAGAGAAAGAACTCTAAATTTGAGATTTTCATGCTTCAATATGCTCCAGTCCCCTAAACCTTTATTGTAACAGATCTTTCTTTTTTCTGAAATTTTTGACATCTCTTCAATGTAAGTACTAATGAAAAATAATTTCAGGTAAATGACACATATTCATATTGTATAATAAAAATATAAAATTATGTGGGACTTCAAGAAAATCCCTTCTAAAACTGAGAAAAGTCAACTTAATATTTTTTCTCATTTCTTGAAAGTTTTATTAATGTTTGAACCCATTATAAGCTGCTTTTTAAAGCAAAATACTTGCGAGAATATCTATTTCAATACTGTAATTTGTCTGAGAAAGCTAAAACATAATTCAAAGAGTCAAAAGAGTATTCTTTTTTGCTTGGCTAGTAAGCTGAAAATTCAGTTATTTCAACAGCTCTGTCTCAATGATGTGTGCTTATTTTATTTCATTTTAATTTTTAGTGCTAGAAGTATGGTATTTCCCATGCCTAACGGAATGATTTGAACTACAAAAGTCCTCATTCAGTCACCAGTTCTACATGGCTCAAACTCTTTCAATGAAACTTTGGGAAAAGATATGGATTTCCGTATTTTACAGATAATTTACACTGTAGTGATTTCATTTAGCTGAATCTCTCTTTAAAGCTCTATACATTTTTTCTCTTAAAAGAAATGGGCCAGGAATGTTATGGAAGTCCAAGAGGAGGTCCAGTTTAAATACTTTTTAGCTGCTTCAGCCTGGAACATATAGAAATAGTAAGCTTCAAGCATTTCAGTCTGAGAGGAATGTAATGATACTTTTATACATACTTGGTATAAAAGCAGTTTTATATAAAATCTTGTTCAGTATTACTGCAGGATTATTATGTTTTTACTGAACCAAAACTGCTTTTTGCATTACCATGAGGCTGTCATTAGAGATTTGCATGCTCAGTCAATATATTTTTTTTCTTTGGTTAAGTTACTATATTAAAAAGACTGATACAAAAAAAATCCAGAAAAAAAACCCTGATAAAACACAAGAGAAATCTATAACTAGTCAGTCACTAAAGCCAAGAGGAAGAATAATTGGGAAAGAAATCATTAAAGACGTAAAATATTTTGAGACATTTTGAAACATGACAGCATGAAAAGGATCAATGCAAGAAACGGTGCAGCATTAACATTTGAGGCTATTATATGGTGTATAGGCAACTGCAGGTGGTTAGATTTTACTAAAAATAATTTTTTTCTATGAGCTTCAATTGATATTCTTCTCTATCTTGAACTCAGCATTACAGAGGGCAAGGACTTACTGCATTTTTGTGTGGTATACTGTTCCTTAAAATATAATAATGAGCAGAAATAAGAAAAACTAAACCAGATAAGATCACAAAATGAATTATCAGATATATAGGGTTATGAAGTGTATCTGCTTTTTTAACATGTTCCATAGTTATCTGCTGCCTTGAAGCAAATACTGTCCCATGGTGGAGCTGAAGATAGGGTAAGAGCTTGAATGAAGGAATCATAAACTTTCTTCATATACCAAGTGTTGCAACAGAACAAATCATGGTTAAGTTGTTACATGCTCTTTCGCTTAATTTTCAAAGAAGGAGATATCTGAAGAATTTATGGTCCTCTATGTGAAATAACTGTCCTTGTTGTCTTTCTGCAAAACTGTTAACACAGCCATATCATGTGCTTTAGACTGACTACTGGAAGATTTCTTCTTCTTTATATTAGAAATATGTGTAGAATTTTGGAGATCATATTAATTCCCTGTTCAAAATAAAAGGCAAAATAGGAGTTCAGTATTCTAAAATATTTGTATTTCCAAGCTTTCTTTCTCAACTTGATCAAGATTATGTGTGTGCTGTATACGTAAACAGGTTTGCATCTGCCTTCACATATTTAAATATGGATATTTTGGTGGGGTGGAACAGAGCTTGTTTTTAAAATGAAAAAACATTTTTTTCCTAATCATGGAGCTTTTAGATGTTGCTAGGAAAAGCTGAAACACCTATGGCACTTATAGTATCAGACTTAATGATTTCACGTGGGATAAAGCCATTTGGGAAACTCAAAGGTTACTTTCAATAACAAAAAAAAACCCAGCAAAAATACTAAAGGGTCAATAAATTTTGTGCTGTGTCATTTCTCCCTCAAAATGCAATTCAAAGCCTGTTAAGGAGATAAAAAAATGTTTGCAGTCAAAAAGTAACTATGCTGCAGAAAAAAAAATAACAAAAAACCCTATCAACTTTCTTAGTTTTTGTATATATTTGAAATACTTCTGAAATAATGATCATTTTAAACATGTCCTTTTCCGAGTGTTTACACACACATATATTTATACCTAAAAGAAGAAAAAGTAACCCAAAGAAAACACAGTCTTGAAAACTCACACGCTTTGAGCATACTTGAATACTCATATCTACACTGGAATTGACACAGGATTGCAGTGTATCTCCAGAAAGATAAAGGAAAAAATAGACCAGAAACTCAGCTAATATATTTACATGTATGACAGTACACTGGCTGAAAATATTTAAGAATCTTTTCAGCAAATCCCTGAATCTCAGGTAAGCTATGTAATGATGATGCCCTCATGCTTCAGGATACTGAATTAAACTTGAAATTAAGATACTATCATATACTATCATAGTTGTACAGGTATGAGAAATTATCTGTATTACCCTTTGAATCATTTAATGACTTTTCAAGACTTCACTTCATGCTGAATTTTTTTGTATTTTATTGCTGCTTTAAGATCCTCCATTCTGGTTTGTGCATTAGTGGACTGCAAATCAATAGTCATAAAAGCATGACAGTATTTCATATTGCCTTTAAGTATAATATTCTGAACAATACAAAAACTTTCATATTGTCTGTTTATGATTATATATTATTTTGTGACCACGTTGCATAAAATTCCTTTATCTGGTCTGGAAGAAAAGTTTCTTCTAAAATACCACAATTTTACTTCTTGGATATATGTACAATTTAGATCTAGGGTTTTTTCTATTCTATTGTTTTTCTAAATTATTTTTCAGAGGGCATATTTGAAATCTGGTTTGTGTCATCAGTTTTACTCAATACTGATAACTTACAGGTATGCAGAAGTAATTTTTGAGAAGGATTTATTAATAAATAATAGTAAGGCACAATAAATATTTATGCTACTTTTTCCTTTTCATAGTTAAACAGTGGTAGGTGGCTAAGCACCACACAGCCATTCACTCACTCACCCACCCCAGTGTGACAGGGGAGGGAATTGGAAGGATAAATGTGCAAAATTCCATGGATTGACATGAAACCAGTTTAATAGATAAAATAAAGGCCATGCACTCAGCAGAACAAACCAAGGAATTAATTCACCATTTCCCAGGCAGCCAGGCAGTTGTTCAGCTGTGCCCAGGACAGCAGGGCTCCATCACATGTAATGGTGACTTGGGAAGACAAATGCTATCACTGCAAACGTCTCCCTCTCCTTATTCTTTGTTCCAGGTTTTATTGCTGACATCATTTAGAATGACACATCCATTTGGTCTGTTGGGATCAACTGTTCCAGCTGTGTCTCCTCTGAATTTCTTGTCCACCCCCAGCCTCCTCACTGGCAGGGGAATGGGGAGGCGGAAAAGGCCTTGACTCTTTGTAAGTACTGCTTAGCATAATAAAAACATCTCTGCATTATAGTCAGTGCTTCTAGCACAAATCCAAAACACAGCCTGTTTCAGCTGCTTTCAAGAAATTTAACTCTGGTCAAATCCAGAGCACGCATTCAGTAAAAATACCGGGGCAAGGGACAGAGCTGGAATTACAAAGATAAAAATTATAAAGAGCTACAACCATCACCATGTATTAAATGGCTCTGAAATATCTTGTTAAAAATCGAAAGAACAGACTGTGGGTGGAGAATATATTTGCACAGCTGATTAATTAAATGTTAGTCTTGCAATAATATCAATAATAATGGAAAATAGCACTGCATCAGTAGCATGGTTTTTAGAGCACTCAATTGCAAACAAATGACTAGTTGAGCAGCAATTTCAGAGTGAATGAGATGCCTCTGTTATCTGCCTATCCTTTTAATATTGAAGGACTTCTGTGTCTTTATTAGCTCTGATACAGTGTCCTAAATCTGTGAATTTATTTCTAAATTTTGGGATAGGACTAAGTGAACATGACTGACTGCACTGTGCAAGAAGCATGAAGTTTCTTGGGGAGCTAAGACCACACACTAAAACTTTTCAGTGTTCACTGACTTAACATATGCATGAAAGAGGTTCTGTGCTGTCTAAAGATTTCTTTGCCTTCATAGCAATGTGGTACTAGTTAGTGTACTGGATCAGTAGACATAGCAAGGGGCCTTCACTAAATGTTTAACATTGTCTAGTGATCTGTTGGTGTAAACAGATGATTTTTGTTTTGTGAATAAAAATGTACATGCTTCTTCCAAGTACATAAACTCAAGGAATTAAAAACTAGAATACTGTCCAGCTTCTAAGCTATCCTTTCTTCAGATCTTCATCATCTAATGTTAATCTTTTTGTTCAGTTTTATCATCCACGTGTCTTGTCCAATAAGGTTAACTTCAAACTAACTGAGGTTTTCTATTAATATGAAGAGATGGTGATTAATTTGAGAAACATTAGGAAAACTATAGCAAGGACAGTACCTTCTACAAAGAAGCCTGCATAATTTGACTTTGGTCAGAATATACACAGGCTTTGTTAACTAGACTATACGTTTTCTGGGTTGCTTATAGATTCAGAGATGATACTTTAATGTGTATCTTGCTAGATATATTAAAAATCAACAACTTTAAAAAAAATTATCAAGAAAGTTAGCTTGTGATACTACCCATACTTCAGCTAGCATTAGTAATGATAGTGAAGCTAAATACTCTTTGTTTCAGAAAGGAGAAGCTAGGACAGGGTTCCATCCAAGACACACTCATAAAACTTTCATAACTTTCCTTATTCTATATTAATTATTTCAAATTATTCAGAACCAGTTAAAAACATATGCTTAGGGCTATTTGCAGGCTTACTGCTTTTGGATGGAAAATATGTAGTCAGTTCCAATATTTGTGTGTGAAAACATGTTTTTCTGAGTTTTGACTTCACAAGCCTTCCTTTTAGTGACTGCTGATGCAGAAGAGCTTGTGGGGTTTCTATCTTGCATGATTATATTCCAAATTAATATTGACTAGAATTTGGAATAAACTGTGTTTTTATGTTTCAGAAATGAATGAATACCAACTTCTAACTCCAGGTCTTTCACATTACATTAATAAAAGAAACTATTTATTCGTAAAATATTTCTGTATATTTCACTCTATATACAGAAATGCTAGCAAAGATGAGACTTTCATTCTGATGGAGAGTTGAATTTTATGTTTAACTATTTGCAACAAATTATCTTATTGCTTCATTTGTGATTACTTGCAGTATACATGGCTAAGCATCTTAGTATATATGAGCAAGACTCAAGAGTCAGAGGGTCATACTACTAGTTAACATATATCATTCCCTTTTTTTTTATAGTGAACCAGGCAAAATTATCTAGCAATTAAAATATCATTTATAACACTATTTTGTTATTAATCATACCAAAGATTTTCATATATAAAGCGATTGCTGCCTACATAAATGTAGAAATGCATGCAACGTGTATGCACAAACATACATGCGCGTACATCTGATTATTGCAGTCTTTTTTGTACATTTCTTTTGGACATGCGGGTCATTGGTTCATATTTCATTTTCTCTTTGAGAGTAGGGAAAAAAACACTAGAGAGTGGATGGAAGAAGCTAGATATACCAGCAAGAACATGTCTACAGTCTTCTAGGTTTTCACCACCTTCCATGTCTTTTTTAATTTGATTTTGATTTCCAGTACAACTAATTTGCTAACAAGCAGTGTGGGACTGTGTACCTCAACACTTCATTATGAGTTGGCTACTGCCCCTGCAAAATAGCCACCCCTTCTGTCAAACACATATGGAACTTGTTTGTACAGAGACAGCAATCTTGCGCAGTGTTCAGACAAATACCCACAGACGTACTACAAAAAAGCAATATTTTTTTCCTTTCATCCTACTCTTTGCTGTGTGGCATTAAGTTTGCTTTTCTAAATATTTTTTTAATTTTTCCTTTTGTACTATAAGCTTTTTGGAATTAATAGTCACACAATGTAGGACCTTTTGTTCATAAGCATCTTTTGTCTATCCAGAAAATATCTACACCAAGCATAAAAGAAATTTCCAATTGGTCGTTATCTCATCAGAAAATGAAGTTAATCTACACAGGTTATCTTTTACCTCTGGGGAGCTGTGAAGAAAAGAATGATCCATACATCTGAGAAAACTATAATCTGTCATAATCAAACACATTTAGGGGTTTTTCTTTTCCTCTTTCTTAGATGCGTCCATGTATCATTCTGACTCCTCCTTTATCCACAGTGAATTGACGGGCATCAATGTCTATTGCTGGATGATACAGATTCATTCCAACACTGTGTCACATTTTTTTTTCATAATGTCCCATAGCGAAAAAAAAAATAAGGTTTGTCTGTGTAATGAATCTCCTAAAACACATCAATAAAACAAAAATAATAATAATAAAAAAAAAGCTTTTCAACATGCATGTACCTTTTCAGAGGACAGAGTCACAATTTTATGTTTTGTTTTGTTTTGTTTTGTTTACATTTAGTTTGTAGGTACTGTAAAACAAATTAATTCTATCCATACAAATTTCAGCAAAAGTGCATCCACTTTCGTAAAAGCTTTTAATTCATTGCGTAAAACTCTGATGTATAAGTCATCTTCTTTTCATATTCCAACATGGGAAGGCAGGTGATCAGAGGCTGTAACAGTAGATTTCACAGCTACAGGAAGGAAGGAAGGAAGGAAGGAAGGAAGGAAGGAAGGAAGGAAGGAAGGGGAAAGAAAAAGAAAGAAAAAAGAAAGAAAGAAAGAAAGAAAGAAAGAAAGAAAGAAAGAGAAAGAAAGAAAGAAAGAAATAGAAAGAAAGAAAAGAAAGAGAAGAAGGAAAGAAAGAAAGAAAGAAAGAAATAGAAAGAAAGAAAAGAAAGAGAAGAAGGAAAGAAAGGAAGAAAAAAGGAAGGAAATAAAGATTAAAAAAAAATATCACCTCAAAAGGTGTCATACTTGCTTGTCAAACTTGCCATCTAAGCTGTTACTAGCCCAGTCTTCTCTTTCCCTTTTTGTTGCATCTTGCTTCAAACTTATTCTTCTCATAAATTTCTATCTATCCACTATCAACGGAAACATTTGTGTTTTGAGATAATTATCATAACAAATTATGAAGATAGTATAACCATCTCTATAATATTAATCCACTTCCAATAACTTTTTTATTAGTTTTGTTTAAAAACCTCTTATTGAGGTTTACCGAGGGTTATTTTTCTCCTCTTTTTTTTTTCATTGTTGTTATCTCACAGATTGCCTCATACTTATTTTAATAGAATTGGGCTGTTTTCACTGATGTCACTACATATTGAAAATCCTATTTCTACAGAAAGCTCCTATGTGACATAGGTAAATTCAATTGTTTAAGTTGCTGCTTGTAAGAGTGTTTTCAGGCTGGATTTGTGACCCTTGTTCTCAGCTTGTCAGAAAATTAAGATAACTTTGTGTTTTTCAAAGAAATTGTATGGAAGTTCCAAAATGACAATGTGGAAAACCACTTTTGTTTTCCATGGTCTGAAAGACCTGTGCTTTATCAAAAGCAGCATGACCAGCAGGTCGAGGGAGGTGATCCTGCCTCTCTACTCTGCTCTCCTGAGACCTCGCTTGGAGTATTGTGTCCAGTTCTGGTGTTCTCAATATAAAAAGGACATGGAACTGTTGGAACAAGTCCAGAGGAGGGCCACGAGGATGATCAGGGGACTGGAGCACCTCCCGTATGAAGATAGGCTGAGAAAGTTGTGGCTGTTCAGCCTGGAGAACAGAAGGCTGCGTGGAGACCTCATAGCATCCTTCCAGTATCTGAAGGGGTCCTATAGGGATGCTGGGGAGGAATTCTTCATGAGGAACTGTAGTGACAGGACAAGCGGTAATGGGTTCAAACTTAAACAGGAGAAGTTTAGATTGGATATGAGGAAGAAATTCTTTACTGTAAGGGTGGTGAGGCCCTGGAATGGGTTGCCCAGGGACATTGTGAGTGCTCCATCGCTGGCAGTGTTCAAGGCTGGATTGGACATGGCCTTGGGTGACATGGTTTAGTGGGAGGTGTCCCTGCCCATATCAGGGAGGTTGGAACTAGATGATCTTAAGGTTCTTTCCAACCCTAACTGTTCTATGATTCTATGATTTTATCTTCATCCACCTCTAATTACCTACTGAGTTTTCAGTGCCATACACCTTAAAATGGCTAGAATTATGAGAACTTCTGTAGCTTTCACAATATTCAAAAGAAACAAAGACTTTAAACACTGCAAAAATAATCTTTTACCTAGTGTAAATGGAAGCCAATGGTGATTTTGCTTTGAAAAACACCACAGCATGCCATTATTTGGAATGATTGATCAGAATCAGTACTTGGTCAAAGCTTTAACTGGCTTAAAAATACAAAGAGTTTGATATGATATAATTGGTTTAATGTTTTGCTATGTTGACTACTTGAATCACTATTTAAATCAAAGTTATTTATCAAATGAGAGGATACTAAGTTATATTAAAATTAAAATGTATCTTTCCCCTTAAATTCCTTGTTTCCTGGACTAAGACTTCTGATTTATGGCCATTGTTACCTATCACTCCCTGAAAACTTGCTAAGACTGTTTCCCTAATAAATGTAGAATGCTCCATTACATGATTTAGGCAGACTAAACTGTTTTTTCAGACTTAAGTGATTTTCAGATACTTATGCCCAAAGTGAAACAGGTTACATCACAACTATTTCTTTCATGAGATGTGATTAAAATTGGTTTACACATCAGGATACCTATGACAGAGATTCAATTTATAGAAAATACATCAGATCCTGATGTTCTCTTTGCTCTTGAGAAAAGTTATCCCATGAGGCATTTGCGTTTTTGATAACAGCTGTTGGGTAACATCATAAGAAAACCGCACTTACAAATCAAATTTCA
The DNA here is from genome assembly GCA_028858755.1 of Ara ararauna. Classification (NCBI taxonomy): domain Eukaryota; kingdom Metazoa; phylum Chordata; class Aves; order Psittaciformes; family Psittacidae; genus Ara; species Ara ararauna. Next base: position 63,863,420 of record CM054410.1, read on the forward strand.
ATGAACCCACTCACAATGAAATTCTAATGCTTGCACACCAATAAGAAAAGACTGTGAAAAATACACAGATATAAACCAAAACAAACACAATGTTTCAAGGCTGAGAGAGCTGGGCTTGTTCAGTCTGGAGAAAAGAAGGCTCCAGGGAGACCTTAGAGCAGCTGCCAGTGCCTGAAAGGGCTAGAAGAAAGCTGGAGAGGGTCTTTTGGCAGGGCCTGTAGGGATAGGACAAGGGGAATTGCTTTAACCTGACAGAGGGGAGATTGAGATGAGATCTTAGGAAGAAGTTTTTCCCTGTGAGGGTGGTGAGGCTCTGGCAGAGGCTTCCCAGAGAAGCTGTGGCTGTCCCATCCCTGGCAGTGCTCAAGGCCAGGTTGGACGGAGCTTAGAGCAACCTGGTCTAGTGGAAGATGTCCCTGTCTTTGGCAGGGGGTTGGAACTGGATGACCTTTAAGGATTCTTCCAGCCTGAAACATTCTAGAATTCTGTAATTCTATGATAAATCATTATACAAGGAAAAATGCCAGATCATGATCTTATGCCAAGCACTTGTATCCATGCTGCTATCAAAATATTGTATCTTTTATGTGCATTTTAATCTACGACTGTCTTTGCCAGATGAATCTTAACTCATTCCTGTAAAGATTAAAGCAATCCTTCTGCTCAGAACAAAGGTCCATTTCCCCACTATTCTGCCCCAAATGGTAGCCAGGAAAGGATGAAGACCTGAAGCTGGCCACATCTGGGTGTGCTGGCTGAAACATATTCTCTATCACCAGCTTCACACCCTGCTGCCAAACTTCTGCCATCATTCCTGCTGCTCTTGACTCAGACTCTGCCACACAGGGTCACTGTGCTAACAGCACATTACTGCCAATTCTGACACTTTCATTACCAACAGAAACATATGAAGATTGAATCTTTCTTCACAAGAAATGCCCGATGCTCCCTCCACCAAGACAATGGACACATTTGCAGACCTGGTCCCGCAGCCTAAAAAAGGAGTCTTTTCACATGTGGTGTGAAATCTGGTTCTTTTTTCACCCAGATGTATTGACATGGTTGCTTAATAAAACAACCTGGCATACCCATCAAGTGTGCAGTCACCTCCACAGCTCTTACTGGTGGTAAAACCCATTCCTTGGTAAAAGAAAGACTTTCAGGCAAATGTGGACTCAGTGATCTAAGCTTTAAAAATCAGAATAGAATTGACTACTTACAGTTGGAAGTGACTTAAAGTGATCATCTAGTCCAATTTCCAGAACCACTCACTGAGGTTCTGCATCTTCTTTCCCTTTCCTTTTTTATCTTACATCTCCAGGCAAGTCCTCAGCATAAACAGGATCTTCTTATCAGACTGCTCCCACCACTGGCCAGGAATCAGTCCGTCACATATGCGGTAGGAAGCTTGACTCGGGTATCTTAGTAATTTGGAGCCTATTTGCTTTCCTTTCTTTTCTTGTCTCCAAGGTAAACATAGAAACATAGAACAGTTAGGGTTGGAAAGGACTTTAAGATCATCTAGTTCCAACCCCCCTGCCAGGGGCAGGGACACCTCACACTAAACCATGCCACACAAGGCTATGTCCAACCCACCCTTGAACATCGCCAGAGATAGAGCATTCACAACTTCCCTGAGCAACCCATCCCAGTGCCTCACCACCCTCACAGTAAAGAATTTCTAGCTCATATCCAACCTAAACTTCTCCTGTTTACGTCTGAACCTGTTACCTCTTGTCCTGTCAATACAGTCCCTAATGAAGAGTCCTTCCCCAGCATCCCTATAGGCCTCCTTCAGATACTGGAAGGATGCTATGAGGTCTCCATGCAGCTTTCTGTTCTCCAGGATGAACAGCCACAACTTTCTCAGCCTATCTTCATATGGGAGGTGCTCCAGTCCCCGGATCATCCTCGTGGCTCTCCTCTGGACTTGTTCCAACACTTCCATGTCCTTTTTATGTTGAGGACACCAGAACTGCACACAATATTCCAAGTGAGGTCTCAGGAGAGCAGAGTAGAGAGGCAGGATCACCTCCCTCGACCTGCTGGTCATGCTGCTTTTGATGCAGCCCAGGATACGGTTGGCTTTCTGGGCTGCAAGTGGACACTGACGGCTCATGTTCATTTTTTCATCAACCAACACTCCCAAGTCCTTCTCCACAGGGCTACTCTGAATCTCTTCTCTGCCCAGCCTGTAGCTGTGCCTGGGATTGCTCTGACCCAGGTGGAGGACCTTGCACTTGACATGGTTAAACTTCATCAGGCTGGCATCAGCCCACCTCACAAGCATGTCAAGGTCCCTCTGGATCCCGTCACTTCCTTCCAGCATATCAAGCGAACCACACAGCTTGGTGTCATCTGTGAACTTGTTGAGGGCGCACTCAATCCCACTGTCCATGTCACTGACTAAGATGCTGAACAAGACCAGTCCGAACAGCGATCCCTGCGGGACACCACTCATTACTGGTCTCCAGCTGGACACTGACCCGTCGACCGCTACTCTTTGCATGTGGCCATCCAGCCAGTTCTTTATGCACCGAGTGGTCCCCCTATCAAATTGATGTCTCTCCAACTTAGAGACAAGGATGTTGCATGGGACAGTTTCGAACGCTTTGCACAAGTCCAGGTAGATGGCATCAGCTGCTCTACCCCTGCCCATCAGTTCCGTAGCCCCATCATAGAAGGCCACCAGATTGGTCCGGCAGGATTTCCCCTTAGTGAAGCCATGCGGGCTGTCACCAGCAACTTCATTCACCAACTCCTTCAGGACCCGCAGATGGATTTCATCAGGTCCCATGGACTTATGTACATTCAGGCTCTTAAGATGGTCTACGGTTCTATGATTTATTGTTGCTGACAAAGGGCTCTTTAAAAGAAGCTGAACTTCTGCCAGTCTTTACAGTCTCTTGAAAATCATATTCTGACAGATTGAGTATGCTCTTCAATATGCAAAATTACATTATTGAAATTTTGTTACTGATCTTTTTAGATTTAAGATTTTTGATGCCAGAAGTCAGAGATTTTGGGAGCAGGGGTAGATTTATTTTAGAGCTTGGGTGACATCCATTGTTTACTGACATATCAACAAATATTTTCAGTCTTTCCAGCTGCTTTTTTAATCCACTGGATGCTTTTTAATCAGGAAATATATTAAGAATGACTTTTTCTACTTAGATTTTAAGTCTGTTTTAGATGCTTCTCAGTATTGAAAAATGTGGGGCTGTTTTTTCAGCTCAAATTAAACCAAATCAGACGATAGCTCAAAATCTGCATTGTTACAGCAATCCAACAGAAAAAATTCAGTGCATCTAGGCTGAAATAAGTCAAATCAGAAACCAACGTGCACTTGCATAAGTGTTGCACATATTACAGCGAACACAACAGAATATTTTATTTTCTAATTCAATGCAGTCTCACACCTGCAATAACATCTGGGGATCAAGATTAAGCAGTGGGACAGTGAATAATGATTATCTGGTCAAACTGATATTTTAGAGGAATGTTTTGATGTTGGTGGTGGTTTGGTGTTTTTTGGCTTGTTTGTTTGCTTGTTTATTTACTTCAGTATTGAAGCAAGAATGACAAATAAGTGCAAGATTTTTTTTTTTTTTTGCCTTTGTGGTTGTTTTAAGTTTTGAATTGAAGATATGACATTTGTTTTGTGGAAAAAAAATATAATGCTGAGAAAAGAGAGACTGCAAGTACGTGTAATGGAAGGAAAAACCCAGAAAACCCATATGATGTAGAAAGTGTCAAACTTCAATTTTAAACTGAAATGCACTTTAATGGCTTGGTCCTTTACCCCTTAAGTTTAATGAACTTTCACAGCTATCTTCAGTGTGAAGGCTTTTATAGTGATGGATTAGGGAGTATTTGGCATTATGGCTTGCAAAGGTGCTGACCTCAGGGAATTCTCTGCTATCATATACCACTTCTTCAGCTCTAAGTAGACAAAGGCTCACTGGAATTGCCCAAAGGAATGCAATTCTTCACTTGTTTCTTGATTCAAACACTCAGTAGATTATAATAGTAGCTGGACAGATGATGGAACAGTATAAAATTTGGCAGAAGTCATAGCAATTGCTGTATGGATGGACAGCCATAAAATGTGAGAAACATAACTATCAAAAAACTTAGTTCCCTGTGCTGTCTGCAGCCTAAGGTACTTCCGGAATTATTGCAACATTTCTATGATCCTGAAGAAACCTAGTACAAGGCTAGCTTCCCACTTTTAAGCTCAGTTGATCACACTGTGTTGTTTCTCAAAATATGCATGCCTAATAATAACAGAAAGAATCTACAATCTAAACTGGACTAACAGCTATGATTATGATGGGGTGATGGCTTAGATTACCAGTCATCTTGACGGTATTGAGCCTAGAAAAACATCTGTCAGTACCTTAGCTAATAAAAAAAATAAAAATCATTACTCAGTTTAGATAGGATTTCTGATAAGAAAATATATCTTTGTTGGATATGTCTGATGGTTTGAAGGTTACCTGTTCCAGAAAAAGCTATAATAATACATTAGTTTTCTTTTTTTTCCTGACAACCACTGCATTCTTAGAGGACCTCATCTCTCTAAAATATGTTTCCTAGTAGACAATCTTTACACTGCTCTGAGGTGACTAATCCCTGCTGATGGATTGACTGGAAATTGTAACTCAAAGATAGCCAATTTTGCTTTTCATTCCATGTAAGTCATGGTGCCTATGTGATTAAAGTACAATCTTGGATGCTCCTTCAAATTTCAGGCATCATATATTTTTATACTCAGATGACAATTTGTCATCCGGAAAAGAAAGCTTTTATATACATTCTTATATATTTAGATTAAAGGAATCAAACACAGTATGAATTTGATTATCCATGATAGAGTGTGCTACTTCACCAATGATTCAGACATTATTCCTTGATCCAAAAATCTGAAAGTGGTATGGGTCTATAAAGAAATGCACATACAAAACCAAATATAAAATGAAATTCAAATAGGTCCCCTAAAAAGTACATATTGGTCCTGCCTGGCATCATATGACTAAATTAAGTACAGAGACAAATACCTTCACAAATAGAAGGATATGGGGAATGGTTTTAAGCTGCAAGGGGGTAGATTTAGGTTAGATATTAGGCAGAAGTTCTTCTCAGTGAGAGTACTGAGGCCCTGGCACAGGTTGTCCGGAGAAACTGTGGCTGCCCCACCCCTGACAGTGCTCAAGGCCTGGTTGGACAGGGCTTGGAGCAACCTGGTCTAGTGGAAGGTGTCCCTGCCCATGGCATGGGGCTGGAACTGGATGAGCTTTAAGACTCCTTCCAACCAAATCACTCTGGGATTCTATGATTCTATGATCTTGTTTAATTGTGACTAAACTTAAAAATCTGAGGGACATACTGCCAAAAGCGTAATGGAGCTTAACAAAGATTAGTCAAATCTGGCAGATGCTGTGCAATATTCTCATGCAGTCATCAGCTGGATAGGAAGCAGCTTGGCAATGCAGGTTCAAGGGTCTTGCAGACAGAAAGCTGAACCCAAACAAGCAGTGTACCCTTGCAGAAATGAATGCTACTTCTACGTTGTCCTTCATCAAAATCAGCAGATCAAAAGAAATTATTATTCCCATCTCTGCTACTTTTGTGAAGTCAAATCAGATTGTACTATACATGCTAAGGAATTCCAGTGGAAGGGAGTGATCAAAAGTCTGTGCATCATTCAAACAAAGCAAGCATGGCCCTACAGCACTCTAGCAAGTTTGGGATTACAGACAATGGATCTATGATAGACTCAAAGACCACGCAGGTAAAAGTTTATTGTTTTCCCTAATGTTATTCATAAGAAAAATATATTAGGCACTGTGGAATAATTAACTCTAAATATAATTTCGTAGATATTTCACTTTGTGTTAAACACCATTAGATCTACTTTCCAGAAAACTTCAGGCGCATATGAAGACTTTTGAAACTTATGCCAGTTATATCTTTCCATTTTCTCCATCCAGACTTTGAGAAAAGATTATTAGTCTTTATCTCTTAATATCAGAATATTTTTAACTGTAGAAATGTAATCTCAGTAAGTAAAATTATGCTGCAATCTTCTCTTTTAAATGAGAGAAATAATAACACTGAATTCTTAGAAATAAGTTCCAAACAATACGGAAGTTTTCTGAAAGACTGTCTAAGTAATTTTTAAGTATCTCCATTAAAACAATTGTTTTTATTATTCTTTTCTTATAATAAGTAAGAGCTACTGCAAAACCTGAAATGTTTCTCCCCCACCTCTTAGGTTTCTCTTCTCTTGATCAAACAAGGCAAGGTCCCTTAGCTTCCTCTCATGTATTAGATAGTCAAATCTTTTGTCATTGCTGTTGCTCTTCTTTGGATTACCTTTAGTCTGTATGCACGTTTCTTACAAGGTAAACATTCCATCCCAGATTAATACAGAATTGAGCAGAGGAATAATCCTGTGCTCCATAAGTAACGTTACCTTTCAATATACCAGCGTAACATTTGCTTTCTATGTCAAAATATCATGATGTCGACTTTTAAAATGTTATTCAACATCCCCTTTAAACTTCAGAAGTTTTTCTGCAGAACTGTTGCCTTCTCTGTTCCCATTTATGCTTTTAATTTCTCCTTTGCAGATGTAGTATTAAGCATGTGACTGTATATAGCAGACTTACATTGTTGACAACAAAAAAGACAGGAGTATAGAATAATAGAAGAGTTAGGGTTGGAAAAGACTTTAAGATCATCTAGTTCCAACCCCCCTGCCAGCGGCAGGGGCACCTCACACTAAACCATGATACCCAATGCTCTGTCCAACCCAGCCTTGAACACTGCCAGCGATGGAGCATTCACAACTTCCCTGGGCAACCCATTCCACTGCCTAACCACCCTCAGTAAAAAATTTCTGACTCATATCCAATCTAAACTTCTCCTGTTTAAGTTTGAACCCATTACCCGTTGTCTTCTCACTACAGTTGCTCATGAAGAGTCCTTCCCCAGCATCCTTATAGGCCCCCTTCAGATACTGGAAGGATGCTATGAGGTCTCCACGCAGCCTTCTGTTCTCCAGGCTGAACAGCCCCACTTTCTCATCCTATCTTCACACGGTCCACCTTGCGGTTTTTCATGTGCCTTAGCATGCCTTCCAGGAGAATCTGCTCCAAGATTTTGCCAGGCACAGAGGTGAGACTGACAGGCTTGTTGTTCCCCAGCTCATCTATTTTCCCTTTCTTGAAAATGGGGGTTATATTCCCCTTTTTCCAGTCGCCAGGAACTTCACCTGACTGCCATGATTTTTCAAATATGATGGACAGTGGCTTAGCAACTTCATTTGCCAGCTCCTTCAGGACCTGCGGATGGATTTCATCAGGTCCCATGTACCTGTATACGTTCAGGTTCCTAAGATGGTCTCGAACCAGATCCTCTCCTACAGTGGGCCCAGGGTCTTCATTCTCACAATCCCTGCGCCTGCCTTCCACAACTTCGGTGGTGTGGTCAGAGCATTTACCAGTGAAGGCTGAGGCAAAGAAGTCATTAAGAGCCTCAGCCTTCTCCAAATCCAGGGTAGCCAGCTCTCCCGATAGATTCTGGAGGGGGCCCACGTTGTTCCTTCTCTGTCTTTTATTCACAATGCATCTATAGACTCCCTTCCTGTTATCTTTAATGTCCCTAGCCAAGTTTAATTCTATGTGGGCCTTAGCTTTCCTAACCTGGTCCCTAGCTTCCCCAACAACATCCCTGTATTCTTCTCAGGCTGCCTGTCATTGCTTCCACCATTTATAAGCCTCTTTTTTCCTTCGAAGTTTCCTCAGCAACTCCTTATCCATCCAAGGAGGTCTCCTGGCCCTCCTACAGCACTTCCTTCTAGTAGGGATGTATCGCTCCTGAGCTTGACGCAGGTGAGCCTTGAATATCAACCAACAGTCTTGGCCCCCTGTGCCCTCTATGGTTATATCCCATGGAACCTTTCTGAGCAGGTTCCTGAAGAGGCCAAAGTCTGCTCTCTTGAAGTCCAGGGCAGTGAGCTTTCTGCGCGCTCTTCACACTGTCCTGAGGATCTCAAATTCAACCATCTCATGATCGCTGCAACCAAGGCTGCCCTGGAGAGTCACATTTCCAAGCAGCCCTTCCCTGTTGGTGAGGACGAGGTCAAGCATGGCACCTCTCCTTGGCGGCTCCTCTATTACTTGTAGAAGGAAGTTGTCTTCCACACAATCAAGGAACTTCCTGGATTGCTCGTGCCAGGCTGTACCATCCTTCCAATAGATATGAGGGTGGTTGAAGTCCCCCATGAGAACAAGGGCCTGTGAGCATGAGGTTGTTCCTATCTGTCTATAGAGTGCTTCATCCACAGAGTCCTCTTGGTCAGGTGGTCTGTAACAGATCCCCACAATAATGTCTTTTACTGCTGTTCTCCCTCTAAGCCTGACCCACAAACTCTCTGTCGACTGCTCACCTGTCCCCAGACAGGGTTCCATACTCTCCAGCCTACACCTAACGCAAACAGCAACTCCCCCTCCCCGCCTACCGGGCCTGTCTTTTCTAAAGAGCCTGTAATCTCCCATTCCAACACACCAGTCATAGGAGCCATCCCACCATGTTTCTGTGATGCCTATAAGATCATACCCCCATAGATGTGCACACATCTCTAATTCCTCTTGTTTGTTCCCCATGCCACAGGCATTTGTATAGAGGCATCTGAGCCGAGCTCCCATTGAAGCCAGCTCATTGGCTGGAGCAGCTGCAATATCTCTACATTGCCCTGAACGTTTATTATAGGTTTTGGCAAGTGACTGGGTGTGTTGGGATGGAATGATGCTCCCCTCCCCCAACACATCTAGTTTAAAGCATCCTTGACCAGTCTGGCAAACCTCCTACCAAATCTACTCTTCCCGTTCTTTGTCAGACCAGCTCCACCAGCCCCCTGTAGACCTGGCCTACTAAATTGAGTCCCATGTTCTAGATAGCCAAACCCCTGACCATAGCCCCACCCTTCTAACCGTTTATTTACCTGGCCTATCCTCCTAGCCTTTTTAAGGTCCTCCCTTGTATCCTGTAGAATTGATGAAAAGACAGTCTGAATTCCAGAGCCCCTAACCACCTCTCCCAGAGCTCTGAGAATGCTTGAGCAAGTTTCAAGATCAACAATGATTAAATAAAAAGAGTAAAATCAAGAATGATTATCTGTATCCTCTGATCCCCTCTTCCCTCTCCTAACCAGGAAGAATCAAATGCAAAGAACATATTCTTTTTAGATTTTAAGTACTTAAAGTAGCCTAGAAAGGTCATAGTTTCTTTTTCAATGTGTACTTATTAAAATTTCTCCCATGGTCTGTGGTCTTGGATGATCACAGAAGAGGACATTACGAAGAAAATTAATATCTGGTGTAATTTTATTGCCTTTAATAGAATTAGAGCAAGACTGAATCTGGATGATTGGTTTCTAGAGAGATATTGACATTAATGACAGGGTTTTGGTTTTTAAAAAATGCTCTATAACCTTACAAGATTTTGTTTACCTTATTTTCTGTTACTTACTTTGGACTGTTTGATTGTCTTTATGTATTTTAAATTTGTACTTTCGTACAGCAGCTGCCACATTTTCACACAGATTATGGCCATTTTGTTTGCAGTGTGCTTTTATTCTTCAAAAAACATAAGAATTTATTAATGATAATGTATATTTATAATTTTGTTGCATCTACCAACATTGAATGAGTGATGAATGTGCGATAAATGAGAGAAAATTATGATGTGACATTTCTACAGACTTTAACATCTCAAAGACAGGTCAATAACTTCATCTTTATAAGGGTCATTAATATGTTCATGATACTTCCAATGAAGAACTGCTGATAAAATGGGAGGGTTTTTGAGTTGTGCCTGCAACCAAAAATTAAAAAAGGTGTGATTGTTAGAAAATACCTTATTTATATGGAAGCAAAATAAGCTCACCATTTTTCACTGTATGAGAGATGTTAAAATTCTAGGATGGTAATATGGACTGATATATTTGTCAGAAGGTGTGAAAAAATGTCCTAAGAGCATTTGCTCTATATTTCTGTAGAGTCACTTTATTCAGCCTTCTGAATAAGCTCTGTATGAATGGGATAGGTCAACATTTCTAGGCATTAATTTGCCAGACCATATTTTATATGGATATGAAAGAGTTAATGTATTTTCAGTGATAAGCAGCCCTGATCCATATTTCCTAGCTGCAAAATAATTCTTGTACTTAAATCAATAGTATTTTACGGTGCAGTTTTCTCCTGTTTTCCAGACTGTGCAGGGACATACTGTACCATATATACTTCTGCACATATAAATAAATGACTGCAGCAGTCACACAATACTGAAAAGCCAAGCTTCATTACCTATTTCCAGAGGTGGATAAGACCCCAGCTGATTTTGACTTCTTTTTCTGTGCTTACAGAATGGAATAGTCAATACTCCGGAATAATGTAGGCACAATTAACCGGTCTTCTCAGAAACAAATCTAGCATAAGTGATAAAGATATGGTTTCCACAGCTATGATACAGCCCCAGTCAGTGCATTAGTTCATGCTGGAATTATTGGTTACAACTTTATTATTGTAGCTTTAAGCCATGATAGACCTGATTTTATTTTAACATATTATATCTTTGATAAAGCCAAATGGAAGAATATGTTAAAGGTTGCACACATTCTGAAGTTTTTTGTTTTGCTTTGGCTTTTTCTTTTTTTTCACTATACACTTTTCTTCAATTTAATTGCTATGTCATTCTTCATCTCCTTTTAATTATTTTGCTTTTTCCTCATAAAACCTTTTACTGCAAGTCCTACACTGTAAAATCTATATCTAATTTAATAATGTCTATACCTATGCTCTTATTTCTTTGTTTCTCTGCTCCTTGGATATGCTGTAGACCACTCTTTTATGACCAGAAATTTCACCACTTATGGTTTGGCTACCTGCCTCAAGAAAATTAATTTAATTTAATTCTTTTAAGAAACAGTAGAAAGTTTCCAACAGACTCACTGTCTCTGTGATGCAAAAAGAAAAAGGATTTATGGTTCCATCCCATGCGGTTTGGGATATTTTTTTCTTCTTTCTCATCTTTGTAATGAATTTACATATGTTTTTTAATTAAGCATAACTTTTTTTCATCTTTTCTGCTAATTCTTTTTATTTCAATTACTAGTTATAATTTCATGTCATGTTCTGTATGATATTACCTTTTTTTTAATAATCTTCTAAAACTCTTATATAGTCTAATTTAATAATATTTCTCAGTTTCTATTCCTACTTTGACACTTAAAACATTGCTAGATTTTTTATAAGAAGTTATTAATGTGTTTAGCAGGAAGTTTTAAGTACAAGAAATGATATTTTAATAAGCCAAGTCTCTTACATCTCATTATACTGTTCAACATTTATTAAGTAGAAAAACATTAGATTTTCAATAGACTTGGATTCCCAGAGTCCTGAAGAATATATTCTGACACATTTTTTTGAGGTTTTAGATAACCAGTAACGTTATTAAGAAATCAGAATAACATCAGTCAGTACATTTGGTAGCCAATTTATTATCTGAAAGAGAAAAATAACAGTTTAAGTGCATATCTTTAATTTCATGTCTCAACAAAACTTTATTCCTCATCTTTCATAATTCTCCAAATGAAAAGTAGACAATTAAACTCAAGTAATACTTAAATTGAGGAACTGCATGTGAGAGAATCTAATGTGATTTAGATGGAATTAGAAGATGCAAGATTAAGCTATAGAAGGGAGAATCTTGTTTTGAGATACATGTTCACATTCTTTTGTCAAGTGAGTTTCTCATTATGTCATTCTTAAGCATTCTTCATCTCAGAACTGTATCTCACACTCCCTTATTTTCAAACTGTGTGCACCAAAATCCACCGACTAGAAGTAAAATGTATGTGTGGGTGAAAATTACATCTTGTTAAGTAGATGTGACAATGAATTAATTGTAAGTATATGCAGTCTTTTCAACTTAATTGATGATTATTTAAGTTTACTAACTTCATGGCATTCTTTATTTCCCAACAATATTTTTTTTACTTCAAACAAAATTAAAAAATCCCAGCTCTCTCAAAATGATCACTTCAGAGCTTCCTGATCTGATCTGCAATCCTTCAGAATTTTTTCTTTGAAATTATTAGATTATTACCTTATTAAACAGTGAATTTGGTATAATTTGAACAAAATACAGCTATATCTTAATGGACCATTACAAAATTCTGAAAAGATGATTACAGAATCTGGTGTCTTTCTGTTTTTCAACAGAAACAGGACTCAGGGAATACAGAAATGCAATTCCATGACTATTCTGGGAAACTGCTCCAGTCATGGGCATAGATATCAAGGTTTTCTATTGACTCCAAGGGACTGGTAGTATGAAGAATCACTTGCTGTAGAAAAAGATCAGGTTCAGGATCATCTAAGGAACCTGAAGGTGCACAAGTCTTTGGGACCTGATGAGATGCATCTGTGGGTCCTGAGGGAAATGACAGATGAAATTGTCAACCCATTATCCATCATATTTGAGAAGTCCTGATGGGTAAAATTCCTACTGTCTGGAAAAGGGGAAACATAACTCAGGTTTTAAAAAAAAAGGGGTGAAAAAAAAATAAACCCCAAAACCCAAAACCAAAAAACCGAAGACACAAGGAACTCCAGGCTGGCCAGTGCTACCTCAGTTCCTGGCAAGGTTATAGAGCAGATTCTTCTGGAAACTACACATGAGTATATGGACGATAAGGGAGTAAGTAGTGACAATCAAGGGCAAATTGTGCCTGGCAAATTCTGAGGCATTCTACGATGGGACCTTGGCACTGGTAGATAAGGGAAGAGTGACTGGATCTGTATCCCACATGTCACCCTTGTTTGTAAACTGAAGAGTCATGGATGTGACAGATGGACCACTCAGTGGACTTGGCTGGATATTCACACTGAAAGAGCTGTCATTAACAGCTCAATTTCCAAGTGGAGATCAGTAGCGAGTAGCATTCCTCAGTGTTGGGGCTGTTGCTCTTCAACATTTCTGTCAGTGACATGAACAGTGAGATTGAGTGTGACCTCAGCAAGTTTGTCAACACCACCAAGCTGTGTGGTGTAGTTAACACACTGGAGACAAGTGATACCCATCCAGAGGCACCTTGATGAGCTGGAGACGTGGGCCAATGTGAACCTCATGGATTTCAGCAAGGCCAAGTGGAAGGTATTCCACTCGGGCTGGAGCATGGACTGAGTGCGGCCCTGAGGAGAAGGACTTGGCATGCTGGTTTATGAGGTAAATATGACAGGGCAGCGTGTGCTTGAAGTCCAGAAACTCCCCTTGTCCTGAGCTGCACCAAAAGGAGTGTGGCCAGAAGGTCAAGGGGTGGAACTCTTTCCCTTTACCTTGCTCTGGGGAGACCCCTTTTGCTGTCCTGCCTCCAGCTCTGGGGGCAACAATGCAAGAGGAGCTGTTAGAACTGCTGAAGCAAGTCCAGAGGAAGCCACAGAGGTGCTCCAAGGGCTGGAGTACCTCTGCTCTGGAGACAGACTGAAGGAGCTGGGCTTGTTCAGCCTGGAGAAGAGAAGGCTCTGGGAGACCTTAGAGCAGCTCCTAGTGCCTAAAGGGGTGACAGGAAACCTGGAGAGGGTCTTTTGACAAGGGCAAGTAGGGACAGGACAAGGGGGAATGGCTTTAACCTGACAGAGGGGAGATTGTGATGAGCTTTTAGGCAGAAGTTCTTCCTTGTGAAGGCGGTGAGGCATTGGCACAGGTTGCTGAAAGATGCTGTGTTTTCACCACCCCTGGCAGTGCTCAAGGCCAGGTTAAATGAGGCTTGGAGCAACCTGGTCTACTGGAAGATGTCCCTGCCCATGGCAGGGGGTTGTAGCTGGATGATCTTTAAGATCCCTTCCAACTCAAACCATTCTATGTATCTATGATTCTATGACTCCTCTCATACAGATACTCATGAATTCTGCTTATCCAGAGCTCCATACCATTTTTTGTTTGTTTGTTTGTTTGTTTCTTTTTTGGTTTTCTACTGGACTTCTGCTGGGACTCAAAAGATTTGGGTTCAGACAGAAATCAACAGCTGGGAAAAATCTTTAATCGGGGTTTACTTGTTTCTAATCAATAGGTTAGTCCATTCATGCTGAGTTCTCTATGAATTTTTAGAATAAGACCTGTTCAGAGATTCAGATTTAGAGTTGTTTGAGTCATATTTATCTGAGCAAAAGAAAATGTCTACAGTGTGTACATTGAGATTTAAGGCTAGTTCATGCTTTTTGTCATAAAGCTACAGAGTATTCGCACTGTCTGTGTTAGCAGCCATTATTGTTAGTGGTCTTTTCCAACAGTTTCCATAACATATTTTTACTCTTTGCTATTTCAATGATGAAAACTTGTTGTCAGCATTCAGTAGATTTGACTTTCAAATTATACATCATTAGACACCTGTATAATCACTGAAATGAAATATACTTCCAGAGCACTGTCTGTATCACATTGCTGTAGTGGACAAATGAATCAGATAAGAAGGTTTATAGCCTAGAAGATCTGTTTCTTTCCCTTCATTAAAAAGTATCATGTAAGACCAATTCACCTGTAATGTCAAATATTAGATGAAATAAATTTTAACTTATAATAAGCCATTGAAATAGCCATACAAAGGCACTCACACAGTGACCTGAAGATATGAGAGCTTTCAGGACCCATACCTATTAGGTGTACAAACAAGTCTTGCCAAAAGAGTCAGGTGCTTAAGGTCCTTCAGGTGTGTGACATGTCACAACATGGACTCAAGTTGATGAGGAGACTCAAATCCAACTTTATTAAAACCAAGCCCTTTTTATCCACCTGTTTGGTACTTTCCCAACCTGCACAAGCATGTGATGTTCAGTCTCATTGGCCCCTGTAAAGCTCTCCAGGTAAATAGTCCAATCACAATGCTGCAGACCCTCTCACAACCCTCACATCCTCTGGCCTCCAACTGAGATTCTGACCACAACTACATCCTGGCCCATCCTCCCAAGTCTTGTTTTTCTACCTTTCCTGTCATTACATGTTTTAACTTATTGCCCCGGGGCTTGTTAAGCATTAAGACATCAGAGCTCTTTCACAAACTCTTTTTCATGCAAATCTTATCACCTTTACTCCCCACACAGGTGTGTACATAAATATGTGGGATTTTTCACTTTCATTATCAAGATCAAACTTTCACCCTCAGCAAGTTTGATAATGAAACAAAACTTGGAGGAGTAGCTGATATCCCAGAGGGCTGTGCAGCCATCCAGAGAGACCTTAACAGGCTGGTGAAATGATCTGAACAGAAGCTTTGTGAAATTCAAACTGGAAAAGTTCAAAGTTCTGCACCTGAGGAGGAACGGTCCCTCGCAACACTGTGCTTTCCACAGGAAAAGCTCCACTCGCAGAGTTGTAAAAGACCCGTTCCCCATGCCAGTCTAGAAGACTGTTTTTCGCTATGGCACTGGGGCTCCCCAGAGAGTAAAACAGGATGAAGACAGGAAACATTATCCCACAAACTTGAAAAATCCTGCCAACTGACTTAATTTTCTCTCCTGAATACTCCATGAGTTAGGGCACTTGACTTTCTGCTGTGCCGAAAAATCATCGCCTCCAGAGAGGCTCATTCAGTTTCATAAAAAAAGTTTGAAATGAGAGGTTCTGAGCATAACTGACAGTGGTCTTTAGTGTAGCATTTATTCTAAGCTGCAACCCTTACAGATGCAGTTTTAGCAGCTCCATATGAACATATATACACATATACCATTACAGTTCACTTAATAGAGGATGGTACAGGATTTAAATGCATTCGGTTTCAATTTGAAATTAGTTGGAAAATTATAACCTTTTAGCTATGATTTTGTCTACTTTTTTTGACATTTATGAAAAATGAGTTCACACATTTACTGGATTATTTTACCTAGCACTCTGAAGCTGCCATTTCTGAGAAAAGTGCTATAGTTCTTTAGTATTTCACAGGCACCACACACAATAATTTCAGAAATTGTTGTAGAGTTTTACCCTCCACTTAGTTTCCAGGTTTTTTTTCCAATGCAACATCTACTTTGATATTTTTGTTGGGTTGTTTGAATTTACAATATTCACTATATGCACCTGAATATATTTTAAAAGTTCTTAGGCAGTAAGTGACTGATTGCATGAGATACTTTCTCAGTATTCATATCCCTTCTGAAGAAAGGTAATACAATAAAAATCCAGCATTCAATAAGTATGTTGAGTCAAGAAAAATCTTATTGCTAGAGAAAAGAAGTCCATTCTTACTTAAATGTCCATTCTTATTTAGTATTTTTCTGAAAGAAGATAAAAATATTCTTACAGTGTATAGAACAAGGTCAGATTGTGGTATTTCATTCTCATTGGTCTCCTTTATCTTTTAATTTCTTAAAAAGAATTTTCATTATCATCAATAAAAAGAAATTCTGTGCCTACTGACAAGGTAAACCAAAAATCCTGGTAAGTCACATTTTCTTCTCCAAAACTTTCTGAAAGTGAGATCTAAAATGAAGGAAGAATTCTACTTTGACAAAGATAGTTTAGGCAATAGACTTTTTCCTTGTCACATCTTATTAGATTTTAAGTTATAATTGACCTACTAAAAATTCTACTGATCATGATGTATCGTGGTTTATGATCTTTCTTATTATCATAGCCTTAGATATAGTCAAATGGAATGGTCGGATTTTAGAAAAAGACAGGTATTGAAAAAATTCCGTGTACATGAAAACATCTTTCTGAACATTAGTTTTCAATCAGTACTACTTTTCTCATTCTCAGAGTATGACTCTTTATTTGTGAATATTTATCAAAAGGCTGAGCAGGCAATACACATTTATATTGTGGCTTTCTGAAAGAAGAACTTGATCCTAAAGGAGTATGTCCATGTATATCTGAGATATTTTCTCTGAGAAATATATTATTCCTTTGGTATTACTGTTCCACTGCAACAAATATCTTCATTCTGACCCTTTTTATAGTGAAACAAATTCATATACTCTTCATTTAGTTCGGACTTCTGCATGTAGAAAATCTAAAATATTTTTGCAACAGCTTTGAAATGAAACTGTAAGACAACATAAAGCCCATTTTACTCTGTAGGGGAGTTAGTTCATTTTTTTACCTAAGATGTTATAGTGCTGATACTACTTGCTGCTGTAGTTTCTTATTTTCTTCACAAAGTACTATTTCATTGCTTCATAATCTGATTAAATTTTTATTCTTCAAACAACAATTGTTCATGTTAAGTACATAATTAACAATATCACACTTACACAAGGGTTAAATATTTTGGGACTGTGATCTGAAACAGTTCAGTTATATTTGAAAAACAACTGATCTATAATTCCAACCTGCGTTACATTTGTTTTTCAGACACCTCAAACTTTCAGAGGAGGAACTGGACATTTTCCTATGTATTGCCTTTCTGCTGGGAAGCCGCCTGTTATCTCTGTGAAAAATATGCTCTAATTTGATCAATTACAAGTTATCTCAGTTCTTGGGCACTCTGTTTTTTCTACAGGCACATTCTCTAACTGTTGTTTTTTGATCACAATCTGTATGGCTTTGACAACCTGTGTGCGTAATCAGGGATCACATAAGCAGCCATCAAGCTAAGATGAAGATCATCTTACCTAATTTGCGTTATCTACAAATTTCTTAATTCTATTACTAGTGATTTTTTAATATGCTGATTTCCCTTGTAGCAACAAACCGTTTCCTGGATTTGATAGCTAAGAAAAAAGTTTGTTACCATGAAATTTAAAAAGGATATATTTATTTTAGCTAGAACACTTAGGCTTTTTCAATTCTTCTAGCGGTCTTCACACAACAAGACACAGAGACTGTAAGTCGTGTCACATCCTGAGCTATAAAAAACCAGTAAGTAAAATATGAAAGGATACTATAAATCAAAAGTTTCAGGTCTTGCTGATTATCTTTTAATATTTGCATACATCAAGTAGTATCTATTTATATACCCCACAAAGCTACATTTTTTAACTGCATTCATATTCCTACTACTGAAAAAAAAAAAACCAAAATCATATCTGTACCTTGAAGTGCCTGTTGTTGTCAGGTGTTTTTATATAAGCCTCTTACTTTTTAATGCACAGTTGTGTTAATCTGTAATACCATCATAGGCACAAATATAGGTGGAACCACCTCAACTCACTGTGACTGAGGAGGATGGATAGACATTTTGAGAAATTTTTATGCTGCTTCTGAAATGTATTAAGCCTCAAAGACCAGAGTATGAATATTAATGTGATCCACAGAAGGATTAAAATTTTACATGGAAAATATAGAATCATAGAATTATAGAATAGTTCGGGTTGGAAAGGAACTTAAGATCATCAAGTTCCAACCCCCCTGCCAGGGGCAGGGACACCTCACACTAAACCATGTCACCCAAGGCTATGTCCAATCCAGCCTTGAACACCGCCAGCGATGGAGCATTCGCAACTTCCTTGGGCAACCTATTCCACTGCCTCACCACCCTTACAGTAAAGAATTTCTTCCTCATATCCAGTCTAAACTTCCCATGTTTAAGTTTGAACACATTTTCCATTGTCCTATCACTACAGTCCTAATGAAGACGTGCGCCCTAACATCCTTATAGGCCCCCTTGAGATACTGGAAGGATGCTATGAGGTCTCCATGCAGCCTTCTCCAGGCTGAACAGCCCCACTTTCTCATCCTATCTTCATACAGGATGTGCTCCAGTCCTCTCATCATCCTCATAGCCTTCCTCTGGACTTGTTCCAACAGTTCCATGTCCTTCTTCTGTTGAGGACACCAGAACTGCACATAATACTCCAAGTGAGGTCTTAGGAGAGTAGAGGGGCAGGATCACCTCCTTCTACCTGCTGATTACACTCCTTTTGATGCAGCCCAGAATATGGTTGGCTTTCTGGGCTGCGAGCACACATTGCCAGATCATGTTAAATTTCTCATTGACCAACACCCCCAAGTCCTTCTCCGCAGGGCTCCTCTGAGTCTCTTCTCTGCCCAACCTGTAGCTGTGCCTGGGATTGCTCCGACCCAGGTGGAGGACCTTGTACTTTGCATGCTTAAACTTCATCAGGTTGGCATCAGCTTACCTTACAAGCATGTCAAGGTCCCTCTGGATGGCATTCCTTCTCTCCAGTGTATCAACCGAAACACACAGCTTGGTGTCATCAGCAAACTTGCTGAGGGTGCACTCAATCCCACTGTCCATGTCACCGACAAAGATGTTGAACAAGGCCGGTCCCACAGTGATCCTTGAGAGACACCACTCGTTACTGGTCTCCAGCTGGACACTGAGCCATTTCCCACAGCTCTTTACCTACAGCCATCCATCCAGTTCTTTGTCCACAGAGTGGTCCCCCTATCAAATTGATGCTGTGATAGAATAGACTATGATTCATGTTAAAAAAAGAAATAGAAAAATGATAGTTTGTTACAAAATATAATGTGAAAATTTATGAAATGAGAAACCATTAATTTGGGATGGAAAATGACTATACAAGAAACTGAGTTATTATAGCCACATAGCTAAGGAATATTAATAAAAAGTCACCATTCATTACTTCTTTGGGTAAAAGAAAAGTGAGTTTTTGGAAAAGATGGGTTAAAATACTTTCAGCCTAACTTAGAGAACAATGTTTGTGCTGTAAGTCTTTAATGTGATAACAAGCTTTAATGGCCCTTCTACTTATCTGTTAGCTTTTAGAATAATGCTTGTGTTGTAAGTCTGTGATGTGGTAATAAGATTTAGTAGCCATTTTACTTAGCAGTCAGCCTGAAATCAGCGCCTCCTGGGCATCTGCTAAGCTTCAAACACTCCTTTATCTGTCCGTATGGTGTTGCTTATCTCTTGTAAGGAAATCATACTACTCTAAATCTTTGCTGGCTGTCAGAAACTCCCCAATTCTGCTGATTTCAGCTAATTGAGGCTATTAGGGCATTCAACCATGCTGAAGTTGAAAAGTGCATCCTGAGGAAGTCTGCTTACTTCATCTTGAAGACCCCTGCCCACATGAGGAAGACTGCTTACTTCATCTTGAAGACCCCTGCCCATGACTGTTGGAGGACAGTGTGCAAGTGCCAAAAGGGAGGGGACTTATGAGGATGAGTACCTAAACTAATTGTAATGTCCCGTTTCTCTCTCGGAAACCTACTGAATATGCATGTTTGTGTGTAATAAACATCTGCTCACTTAACCCCTCGGTGTGCTGCTTGGGTGGAGTGATGACTCCCAGTGCACCCAGCGCTGCTTGCTTATCTCCCATCAATGAGCACAATAAAGAAATTGGCTGCTAATGTCGGTGCTGACGTTGGGTTTTTTTATAACAAAATTGGCGTTTATAACAATGTCTCTCCAATTTAGAGACAAAAATGTCATGTGGGACAGTGTTGAAAGCTTTGCACAAATTTATCATTCTAACACAGTCTCAAAGTTTTCTTCATATGTCATCTTATAATACCATGATATGCAGCTCCAGGGTGAAAATAAATATACCTTACAGGACTACATATCACTTTTCCATTTCATCATCGTGTTCTTGATCTAAATAAACTAGCTGAGCATTTTTGGAAGCTGTTTCTGTGAGACACATGTGCTTTTTAATTCCCCAAAAAAATGCAGAAGTCTTCACCTACAACATTATCAGTGATACTAGGAATATATATTTCATAAGTGTTCATATGGCCTACTAAAAAAATATTTATTTCTCTCCTGCATCCACATGACAATGACAATCTAGATTCCAGTTATCTCTGAAAGATACAGGGTGCTGTGGCTGAGTGCATTTCTGTCATAACTTTCTTCAACTGTTCTTTACCTTCCTTGTCATTGGTGATGTCTTTAGCAAGATTTTTGATAGTTCTCACAACTTATTTGCGATTTCTGTTTTCATCACCTGTGTTTTAGAAACTGTCCAAGTCATTCAATTCAAACAAAAGCCTTGGGCTGAGGTGTGAGATGAACACATCAAAAGATATTCTATACTTTTAATTAAAATATACTAGACTATTTGACCTTGGGAATAATCATAATGAAATGAACCTCTATTGAAGGAGACCAAAATTTTCCTAACATTTTTGGTGGAAGGCCTCTGAAACTAGAGATCTTCTCTAAAAGAACAGCATGAATTAAAATTAACACTATCTTAATTTGAGTTTCTTTATTACACTATGAGAAGAATAGGTCTTTGAAGAATAATTGTAAAATTTCACATCTGACAGCTGTTTCTCGCTTCACCAAAAGACTTTGACTGGACTTCTTCTGATTCACTTTATCTCTTTTTAGTATTTGTTCATGCTAAAGAATCAAAACTGTTCCTAATATAAATTTTTTTTGTTTGTTTGTTTTTGGTTTTTTTTTGGTGTCATGCATCCATCTATAATCTGGAAGTAGAACAACTTTTTTTTTATATTTCCCCCAAATTAGAATAGCTTTATTTGGTGTGTTGCCTTGCTGTAGCAAAACAGGAAATGCAATAAAACTTGTATTTATCTATGACTTATTGCTGTCCGTTATCAGCGCTGCTCAACTATGAAAGAAGTTGTCAGGTCTATACTTAGATTTTTTTTTATGTTCTCCAGTTCTTCAACAGTAATAGTCTGTTTAAGCCAGAACCTTGAAGTAAAATTACCATAATCTAGCAGATCACGATTTGAGGGTTTTAAAGCCATACTCTGTAGGAGGTGAATAGCATCCATGAAAAATGGACTTGCTTTAAACCTCATTAGGTTAAATAAAAATAAAAATAATTAAAAAAACATAACAGGAAGAGTTGTCAAAGCAAACTGTGAGGGTATAATATCTAATACATTTGATTAGTTGCAGAGTTTCATAGGTAACTATAAACTCTTACATAGGTTAGAGTCCAAGTAACTTTTTCAATTACAATCTTTTCTTTCAGTTGCTCACCCAAATAAGGCAATAGTAGGTAAGAAAAGTAAGTAAGAAAGGTAGTAGGTAAGAAAGCTAGTAAACATAGCAGGGCAGTCCTCCACCCTCAACTCACATTTCCCAAGGGCTGCACAAGGGCAAAGACTAAGTTTTCCCTGGAGGTTTCTCCTGTGTGCTCAGCACACTCATGCTCTGCCAAACACCTGTCTATGTAACAAGGACGGCATTCCACTGCTGTATTTTATATTGATATTCATATTAATTTTCAAACTTTCACAAATCCACTTACATAAGAAGTGTATCTGTGTATCTGATAACAGTGCAACGGTGTATCTGGCCCAGACTTCATCATTTAATCTCCAACTATCCCAGTTTCTGAAGTTTCCAGAAAGTCTATGAGTAGTTTTGGAGCTCTAATCAGTTAAGAATTCTGCTGTTACTGATGATCATTGATTTAAGCATGCCATTTTTCACCTTGGTAGCGCACAAGCCATAAACTATTGGAAATAAGAATGACTGCAGACTGTACCATCTTTGTGATGACCAAGCTAGCCTGGTAGTTACAGAAAAAAAAACCCCAAACATTAAAGCACAAATAAAAAACTTCTGGATTAATATGTAGCTAGCTGAGGTTGACACAAACTTTCTTCCAAGTACTGCCTGCCACTTAGAAACTTGTGTACCTAGTCAGCCCGTTCAGGTTTACTCCTGAATCAGGTAAAGATTATCCCTAAAAATATAATCTTTGTCCAGAAATCTGTTTGTTAGGGTTGGTTTTGATTTGGTTTGCTTTGCTTTGCTTTGTGTTTTAGTGTGTTTACTTTGTTGGTTGTTTTTCTTAAGGAATGGTCAAAGCACAGGAATGTACAGGAATTTCCTGAACTGAGATAAAAAAAAATGAAGATTGTCAAGATTGCTTCAGAAAGATGCTGCCTTGCCTATACATACAGAAGGGTGACTTCTTAAAACTAGACAGAAGGGACAGTAGTGAAAAAGTTTGGGATGACATTTTCAGGGTGTCAATGACCTAATAAAATTTTCAGAAACCCAAAACCTTCCCTTAAGGAATTCCAGGTAGAATTAGATGACTTGAACATCTCCAAAACCATATCCCATTGTACTCTGTACTTGAAAATAAGTCAACAGAAATGGATGAGAGGGCCAATCTGAAGCATTCCAAAATACTGAATTTCAAGTTAGAAGAGATTTGAAGTCCCTATTGGGGTTGACATATCGCTATTGATGTTGCAGATAATGAAGCTATGGCTAAAAATCTTTCTTAAGCTACCAAATAAATAGGAAAATGAACTACACTTGGCCAATAATCTCAACTAGTTAGGCATTGGACAGCAGGATATAAGAAAAATTATTCCAACACGGTAAAATATTTTAGAATGCTGTGAATTGGTTATGCTTGCAATTATGATTATTCATAACTGTAATTTCAGATGTTGACATATTAGCTGTTGTTTCTGTGACTTGCTTGGTTTTACAAGCAGTGGAAAATATAGAAATGTATTCTAGAGAGATGAAACTCAAGACAGATGTTCACTTCGCTGGGAAGTGAACAGCTTTAAAACTGTAAATATTGAGGGTTGCCATGAATATGGCAGTTTTGTTTTCTTGATGAAGACCAAGTCGTAGAAATTCGTGATCCTTTATTCTTTCTTCTTTGATTTATTTAATGATTAGCTTTCCTACACATTATATAAGTAAAGACTTTTTGTACACCAGATCTGCTTGTACTAATGTTGTTAAATTTAGCAAAATTCAGTGAATGGTTCCTTATCTCACAATTTGTATTTTATCACCACTCCATTTGGACAATACAGTCTAAAGCTGCACTCTTCAATTTATCAATATCTATCCCTTTTTTCATTAAGTATAGGTCCCACCTTCCTTAAGGTCTTATTCCATCATGCCAGCTTACACCAAGAGTAAAATCAGTTGAAACGGGTGGGACAAGATGAAAGTTTCCTACAATGAACAATTTTCTGGCATCTCTGCTGAAATAGGCAAGGTTGTCATGAGTCTTTGCTTCATTAGTTGCTCTTGGCTAACCAAATGCTCTCAATCATGCTTCATCCCATAGCGCCATGGTTTAACCCCAGCTGGTAACTAAGATCCATGCAGCAGCTCACTCACTTCCTCTAACAAGTTGGTCAAAATTTATATTTTCTGTGTTTCTTTAAATCTATGCACCTTAAAATAAGAATTCCATCTACTACTTGACTCTTCAGAAAGTCATAAAAAATAGTGTATAATATGAATTTCAGTTAACGTAAAAATATTTGTCCATCAAGGTTATCAATAGATTTTTTTATGCTAGATGTTTCAGGAGTCCCACAGCTAGAACATATTTTGCCTTCCAAAACTCCCTCTGCAAAGTGGTTTAAATAGAAAATATCTTTTCTGCAAAATTTGTTGAGAGTTACAAGAAGCAAGCAATTAAGCTACATTAAAGTAAGCCTGGCAAGCATTTGGATTTTTATTCAACAGCTTGCTTGTCTAGTGGAATTTTCCAGCTTGTGAATTCAGTGACCTTTCCTCATAGTAATCCTCCTGACTAACATTTTTATTATGAGGTCATTCAAAGCGTAATTTTACAAAACCAGAGTTATACATCTACGTTAACTGAAAGGATCTATACTCAGTATGTAGACTGAGATACAAACCTAAAACAAAAAAACAAACAAAAAAAAAAAAAAGTTTAAGAATTTAATCTGCTGTTTATTGAAAGCTAAAAGCAGCAAAAATGTTCAGGCCTCAAAATACTGCCTAACTGCTCTTGTAGGCTTCTGAATAAAACAACTCTTTATGCCTACTGTCAGCTGCTAGTTATAGAATCTTAGAATCATAGAATAGTTAGGGCTGGAAAGGACCTTAAGATCATCTAGTTCCAACTCCCGTGCCAGGGGCAGGGACACCTCACACTAAACCATGCCACACAAGGCTAAGTCCAATCCAACCTTGAACACTGCCAGCGATGGAGCATTCACAACTTCCCTGGGCAACCCATTCCAGTACCTCACCACCCTTACAGTAAAGAATTTCTTCCTCATATCCAATCTAAACTTCTCCTGTTTAAGTTTGAACCTGTTACCCCTTGTCCTCTCACTACAGTTCCTCATGAAGAGTCCCTCCCCCAGCATCCCTATAGGCCTCCTTGTGATACTGGAAGGCTGCTATGAGGTCTCCACGCAGCCTTCTGTTCTCCAGGCTGAACAGCCACAACTTTCTCAGCCTATCTTCATACGGGAGGTGCTCCAGTCCCCTCATCATCCTCGTGGCCCTCCTCTGGACTTGTTCCAATAGTTTCATGTCTTTTTTATGTCAAAGACACCAGAACTGCACACAGTATTCCAAGTGAGGTCTCAGGAGAGCAGAGTAGAGGTGCAGGATCACCTCCCTCCACCTGCTGGTCGCGCTCCTTTTGATGCAGCCCAAGATATGTTTGGCTTTCTAGGTTGCAAGAGCACACTGCCAGCTCACGTTCATTTTTTCATTAACCAAAACCCCCAAGTCCTTCTCTGCAGGGCTGCTCTGAATCTCTTCTCTGCCCAGCCTGTAGCTGTGCCTGGGATTGCTCCTACTCAGGTGTAGGACCGTGCACTTGTCATGGTTAAACATGACAGTTCTTAGTAATTACATGATTTTTAGCTCCTAAATGAAAATCCCCAAATGTGAGCTCTGGTTACACTCAGAAGCACCTGAGTTTTAAGAGTCATTAAGGTACTTGTAAGTATTCCTAGTACACAATAACTTTTCTTACCTCAGTTGTGGGCTGTTAGTGTGGACTTTCTCATAATACAATTCCTGTAAGAGCTCTATTCAGAGGAGAAGGAGTTGCCCATATTTATTTTCATTAAACAGCTGTAATAGGGAAAAAATAGTGCCTTTTTTTAATATGCTATGTGATGGTTCCGTGGAACCATCAGCTGTGTGCAGTTATTATCAGTCAGGTACAAGAAGGTTTAGTTTGGATATGCCTCTAAATAAATACAGAGATGTTTGAAGAAATAAATCATAGAATCATAGAATCCCAGGCTGGAAGGGACCTCAAGGATCATCTGGCCCAGCCTTTCTAGGCAAATCATGGTCTAGACCGTATATCCCAACAACTTGTCCAGTCAATTATAGCAAGTGTCCAATGTTGGTGAGTCCTCCACTTTGCTGGGGAGATCATTCCAATGGCTGATTTTCTCATTGGGAACCATTTCTTCTTGTGTCCAGTCCACTTGTGCATTAAAAAGTGAGAATGGGTTGTTCTATGCATTCTAGAAAAGCAAATGTGATCTTGACAGTCTAAAATATTTACCTCACATTGGTCCATGTCAACTATCAGTGGTTACATTACACAACTTTTGAGCTAGGTCTTGCCTGACACTTTTTTTTTTTTTTTTAGTTCAAACAGTCTGATACCATGTATATGGTGTTATGGGTAGCTTGCAGTATGATGGTGACAGTATTGGCTGCATGCCCTGGGGTGAGAAAAAACCAAAAGTTTTGGTGCTTTACAGCACAAGTGTATTTTCTATGATAATGTCAGAAAAAAATGTAATGTACAGAGAGCCAACCTTGGGTCTTCACCTCCTTGAAACAAAGAGCTGCCCCTGAAGCCAGATTTCACGAGAGTTCAGCTTATAAAAAAGGCTGTCCAAGAATTAATTCATGTTAGAATAAAACCCCTAAATTACTTGTACTTCAGAAAAATCAAAAGGTTGAGTAGAGACAAGATCAGTGCTTACAGAAACAAAAGACAGGTAAATACTGGAAAATATTCACTAAGTTAAAATGCAAAGATAAAAAATTTATGGAAATAAACTGAATATGCTGAGGCAGAAAAAATGTGTCATTCAGCCTAGGAGTGGTTGTCATGGTTTAAGCCTCTCACACAGTTCGTTCACTCACTCCCCGCCTCTTTCTTCCCCCAGTCCTGCGGAGATGGGGAGGAGAATCGAAAGAATGCAACTCCCACAGGTTGAGATAAGAACAGTTTAGTAACTAAGGTATAACACAAACCACTACTGCTAACACCAATAATAATAGTGACAAGGCAAATACAAGGAAAGAATACAATTGCTCACCACCTATACCCAGCCCGACCAAACCGTTCACCCCCACCTTTCTAAGTCTCTGCTCTCTGTTTTACATCCTGGGCATGATGTGCTGTGGCATGGAATAACCTCTTTGGTCAGTTTGGGTCAGGTGTCCTGTCTCTGCTTCCTCCCGGCTTCCCCTCCTCCCTGGTAGAGCATGAGACTCAGAAAGTCCTTGGTCAGACCAAAATGTTACCAAGCAGTAACTGAAAACACTGGTGCCAGCAGTGCAGTTCCCAGGCCCAAAATCAAAAACACAGCACTGCATCAGCTACCAAGAATTAGAAAAATGACTGCTACTGCTGAACCCAGGACAGTGGTGAAGTCAAGAACCAAGTCTAAAGAAATTTCGCATCCTAGACTCAGTTTTTCCAGTTTTATGTTCCTACAATTGAAGTCTCCAGAGCACACATCCAAGATTTAAAAGGTCTGTTTATGCCCTTACTTAACAAAATCTGAATTTGCCTCAGATGCATTTTACAGGATCTGAAGATGAAAGTGGGTAACTTGAAACCACTTCTTAGATCTTTAGTACTTGGCATGGGGTACAGGAATTGTTAACAAAACTCATATTTTAACACTTATTAGAGTACAGTCTGAAATGAAATAATATTCTCTGGGCTGAATGCTTTAATCATTAGATTATGAAGGCTTGTTCACAGCTTAGTTCTTATGTTAATTTCAGTGAAACTGGTGAATTTTAGAAGAAAACAGTCCTTGGTCAGACCAAAACATTACTAAGCAGTAACTGAAAACACTGGTGTTCTCAGCACAGTTCCCAGGCAGAAAGTCAAAACCACAGCACTGCACCAGCTACCAAGAAGGAGAAAAATGACTGCTGCTGCTGAACCCATGACACCACAACATAAAGAGTTTGGGCAGATACAAAAAAAAAAAAAAAAATCCCAAAAAACAAACTTTCTCAAAAGTTTATGAATAAACTAGTTCTTAACTCATTAAGCCAAAATACTTACAGAAGTAATTTTTAAGGCTTTACATAGGAGGGAGCTTAAATTTGAGAAAGATGAAAGACAGTTGCTTGAGTGCCAGACTCCCTTTTTCTATTTCTAGTGTAGGTATGATTAGAGCAAAATCCTTGGCCTTTAGAAATCTGTGTGTACGTGATTTTCAAATGGAAAACTCCTTCCTGTAATCTGACAACCGTATTCTTTTAGCTCTACAAGGACCTACCTTCCAAAATGAAAAAGGTTACATTTGTAAATGTCACACTAAAAAAAAACACATGGAAAGAACCTCAAAAACATTCCGAACAATTTGTTCTCCAGGACAGAACAAACCACAGTCTTGAAGTAGAATTGCTTCTTTCAATCACCTCTTGCCATATGTCTATCTTTTCACATTAGGTTAATTTTTTGGAAGCTGATCTTTTCTTTTGAATAGCAATTATTCATGTCATGTGCATAAAATTCCGGAAGTGTTTCAAACTGATTCATAAAAATACATGCCCTTGACTGATATAATCATGAAGACAATCTTTCAAGATGCAGGGCAAAAAAAAATACAGGTCCCGAAGAAAAATTCATATTTAAAAATACCTAAATTTTATAGTTAACAAACGTTTATTATTATCAGGTAAACCCTGCATTACTTTTTTGTTATTTGGTTTTCATACTGCTATTAAACACAGAATGCAAAAGAAGATGAAAAATTTGCTGGGTTTATTAACCTTATTGGACAGAAAAGAAATGTTTGGAATTGTATAGTAGATACAACCTCTCTCCATTTTGATAAAGAGTATGAACTAGTGTAGCTGCAGAGAACAACTTAAAATATTTGAGGACCATTGCACAATTTACTCTTAAACTTTAGAAAATAAGTCCAGAACATTAATAACTAATACTTTTGATCTGGTTTCTAATTTAATTCAGAATGCATAACCATCGGAAGAGAGTGCCTGAGAAAAGTACAAGCAACTACATCCAAGTCAGCACCATTATTTCTCCTTCATATGTAAAGAGAACTGTGTACAATATCCAAAAGATAAAATAGGGTTAAAAACAATCCACTACGAAAGAATGAGAAATAAAGGAAGATTCATGGAGGAAGAAAGGAGCCAAAGAGGTAGGAAGAGGCAGAAGGCCAGTTTGATAGGGCTTTGAGCAACTTGGTTTCATCGAAGGTGTCCCTACCCAACGCAGGGCAGTTGGAACCAGATGATCTTTAAGATCCCTTCCAAATCTAGCCATTCTATGATTCTGTGATTCTATGACCTAGGACATGACAGGATCAGGGAAACTTACACTATCAAAAAAAAATCTGCTTCTGAGGTCAGAGAGTTAGTGGTTTAGAGAGGTTCTGAATGTTGCTAAACTCCACAGCAAGAAAAATCAGTTGCACTAACAAATCAATGTTATGTAGTTTTATTTTGTACAGTTAGGAAAATGCATGATGGAGAACAATGTCTCTGTATTTGAAGAGACAACTAGGTGGGCATTCTCTTACACTTCAGAACAATCTCAGTTTAGGAACTCATACGAACAGCTCAAGATGTAGAATTTATAAAGCAACATAAAAAAAAAAGAACAGAAACTTTTGTTCTCAGCAGTTTGGACTAAAGAAACCTCTAATTTCTGTGATTTTACAGTTCTCCAGTTTATACTGCATACACACAGAATCCCTGATGACAGGAAGGGTGAAACTAAACCATTAGCATTTCATAAACTTCACAAAAATGAGTGAATCCATAGCTATTGGCCAAAGATCATGAATCTGGAAAGAACCAGCATGCATTTTCTCTGTTTCATGTTGTGCTTCAAAAGACTCTCATCCCTTTTTGGTGGGAAGCTTTTCTAACATTAGGCATATCTAAAAACTACAGAGTTGAGGGCTAAGCACATTCTCTTTTCGCTTCATCCAAGCTAATTTTGTACATGGTTTTGTTCCTTAATTCTTTACTTGGGTTTTTCAGTCTATTTTAGTGTGACAAAAATTGTATTCTCTACTGTGCTTGTCTTTCAAAGACATATTTCATTTTTTTAACTGTTAAAATGTTTAAATGTTTTCCTAGCAAGACATGGGAGAGAATGGTAAGGGCAAAGGTGAAAAGATTCCTGCATTGAGGCAGTTACAAAACAAGATAGTTCAATGAATAAAGGAAGAGGACTAAAAAAACTCCAAATAAGTAATGCAAAGGCAATCACTCACCACTTCCTACAAGTGGACAGGTGCCCAGACAGAACATTAGTGTATTATCAGCAGCCTTTTAGTCACAAATTGAAAACATCTCATGATATTTCACCATAGAATCATAGAATAGTTAGGGTTGGAAAGGATCTTCAGATCATCTAGTTCCAACCCCCCTGCCAGGGACAGGGACACCTCCCACTAAACCATGCCACCCAAGGCTATGTCTAATCCAGCCTTGAACACCGCCAGCGATGGAGCATTCAAAACTTCAATGAGTAACCCATTCCAGTGCCTCACCACCCTTACAGTAAAGAATTTCTTCCTCATGTCCAATCTAAACTTCTCCTGTTTAAGTTTGAACCCATTACCACTTGTCCTCTCACTACAGTTCCTCATGAAGAGTCCCTCCCCAGCATCCCTATAGGCCCCCTTCAGATACTGGAAGGATGCTATGAGGTCTCCACGCAGCCTTCTCTTCTCCAGGTTGAACAGCCACAGCTTTCTCAGCCCACCTTCATACGGGAGCTGCTCCAGTCCCCTCATCATCCTCGTGGCCCTCCTTTGGACTTGTTCCAAGAGTTTCATGCCCTTTTTATGTTGAGGACACCAGAACTGCACACAATACTCCAAGTGAGGTCTCAGGGAGCAGAGTAGAGGGGCAGGATCACCTCCTTCCACCTGCTGGCCACATTCCTTTTGATGCAGCCCATGATACAGTTGGCTTTCTGGGCTGCAAGCGCACACTGCTCGGTCATGTTCATTTTCTCATCAACCAACACCCCCAAGTCCTTCTCTGCAGGACTGCTCTGAATCTCTTCTCTGCCCAGCCTGTAGCTGTGCCTGGGATTGTTCTGACCCCGGTGGAGGACCTTGCACTTGGCATGGTTAAACTGCATCAGGTTGGCATCAGCCCACCTCAGAAGCGTGTCAAGGTCACTCTGGATGGCATTCGTTCCCTCCAATGTATCAACCGAACCACACAGCTTGGTGTCATCGACAAACTTGCTGAGGGCACATTCAATCCCACTGTCTATGTCACTGACAAAGATGTTGAACAAGACCGGTCCCAACACCAATCCCTGAGGGACACCACTCATTCCTGGTCTTCAGCTGGACATTGAGCCATTGAGCACAACTCTTTGCATGCGGCCATCCAACCACTTCTTTATCCACCGAGTGGTCCACATATCAAACTGATGTCTCTCCAACTTAGAGACAAGGATGTCATGTGGGACAGTGTCAAATGCTTTGCTAAGTCCAGGTAGATGACATCAACTGCTCTACCCCTGTCTATCAGTTCCGTAGCCCCATCACAGAAGGTCACCAGATTGGTCAGGCAGGATTTCCCCTTAGTGAAGCCATGCTGGCTGTCACCAACCACCTGGTTGTTTTTCATGGGCCTCAGCATGCCTTCCAGGAGAATCTGCTCCAAGATTTTGCCAGGCACTTAGGTGAGACTGACTGGTCTGTAGTTCCCCAGCTCATCTGTTTTCACCTTCTTGAAAATGGGGGTTATATTTCCCTTTTTCCAGTCATTGGGAACTTCACCTGACTGCCATGATTTTTCAAATATGATGGAGAGTGGCTTAGCAACTTCATTTGCCAGCTCTTTTAAGACCCGCGGATGGATTTCCTCACGTCCCATGGACTTGTATACGTTCAGGTTCTTAAGGTGGTTTCGAACCAGATCCTCTCCTACAGTGGGCCCAGGGTCTTCATTCTCACTGTCCCTACATCTGCCTTCCAAGACTCGGGTGGTGTGGTCAGAGCATTTGTCAGTGAAGACTGAGGCAAAGAAGTCATTAAGAACCTCAGCCTTCTCCAAATCCAGGGTAGCCAGCTCTCCCGATAGATTCTGGAGGGGGCCCATGTTGTCCTTAGTCTGCCTTTTATTTGCAATGTACCTATAGAATTCCTTCCTGTCATCCTTAACATCCCTAGCCAAGTTGAATTCTAAGTGGGCCTTAGCTTTCCTAACCTGGTCCCTAGCTTCCCGGACAACATCCCTGTATTCTACCCAGGCTGCCTGTCCTTGCCTCCACCTTTTATAAGCCTCTTTTTTCCTTCAGATTTTACTCATCAACTCCTTATCCATCCAAGGAGGTCTCCTGGCCCTCCTGCAGCACTTACTTCTAGTAGGGATGTATCACTCCTGAGCTTGCAGGAGGTGATCCTTGAACATCAACCAAGAATCTTGGGCTCCCCTGCCCTCTAGGGCTATATCCCATAGAATCTTACTGAGCAGGCTCCTGAAGAGGCCAAAGTCTGCTCTCTTGAAGTCCAGGGCAGTGAGCTTGCTGCATGCTCTTCTCACTGTCCTGAGGATCTCGAATTCGACCATCTCATGATCACTGCAATCAAGGCTGTCCTGGAGCGTCACATTTCCAACCAGCCCTTCCCTGTTGGTGAGGACGAGGTCGAGCATGGCACTTTTCCTTGTTGGCTCTATTACTTGCAGAAGGAAGTTGTCTTCCACACAATTGAGGAACCATAACGAAATTAACTCTGTCCCAGTCAGACCCTGTAGAGAAACATACAGGAAAATATGAAAGACATTTGTAGGTTTATCTCCATAATACTCTCATATACAAACATTAATTTCAGGGACTTCCTGAATTGTGAGCTAATGTCGTTCTTTTGCAGTAATATAAAATGAATTCTCCTCCTGCACTGATGCAAATATGTTGGAAAATTTAAATTTTATGTTATTTTACGATAAATCAAAATAATTTGATTGTGTCACTAAACTTTGAAGGGTAGGACAGATTATATTGTCATCAAGGTTTCCGGTCTATATCTACAGTTGATATGACTGTTATATAAAGGTATTATTTGGTATAACACTACTGATTTTTTTGGAGGAGGAGATCTATTTATGGATAAGAAAAAATAAAAAGGTAATGATGGTACAGTTCACATGAATTTCTGCTGAAATAAAATTATCTTCTATCTTAAAAATTACTTTTGGCTAATGCCACTAGGGGAGCCATAAGAGCTGGTTTCATGCTGTGTCAGGTATGAGATTCCACTTTATAAAATATGACTTTACTGAAGTTAGATCATATTAGCCTAATGTGATACTTTATTTCTAGACAAAGTAAATGATGTAGATCTAATCTATGTGAACTTTGATAAAAATATAATATTTAATATACAGGAAGTATCCTGAAGACAACATTAATACCAATACTGGGGAACATCTAGTTTGTCCAAAAGGAAGGTTACAGTATCCTGAATGAAAAACTCACAAGCTGAAGAAAGTTAAAAATTTAGGATAGGTTGATACCAGCACTGTAGCAGGAAAAAGAGATGCCCATCCAGATGAAATTTGCTGGTAAGATAGAGATGGAAATTGTAAACATATGGGGGAGGACTGGAAAATCTACCACAGTTTGGTAAAGTAGAATGGTACTGAGACAAAAGGTAGTGTCCAGAAAGCATCATTATCTTTTTAAGGATGAAGAGTGGAGATCACTGATTTGACCCAGTTAATGAGAAAAAAAGTGACTTGTGGTCACTGAAGTCTAAACCACCAGTGGAAAGAATAACTTATCTTCAGTATTTTTGAGGCAGGTATAGAAATGCTGCTTTTATTTTTATTCCATTTATTATGTATTCATATAAGGTAGACTAAAATGCTTACTTCTCAAAATAAGAAAAATCAAAGAAGGAAGTGTCAGTGTAAAAGCAAAAGAATGGAAAACTGCTCTAAATAAATTTGGGTTGAAAAAAATATTGGTGAGTATCCATCTAAAATAGTTTGTAAAGGAAGAAAAACAACAAGAGACAACTGCGTTTTAAGACTCAAATTCTGTCAAAGAAAAAAAAATAAAAAGGAAAAAGAGATGTAGTTGCCTGTAACGTGAGACTAGACTTGGTGGAGAGAGATTTTCCCCAGTCTTAGGCTTTTCATTTTAATAACTACCAAACCTGAAAATATTTACATACAAAATCAAAACTAGAATTGACTCCTAATGTAGGTCTTGTCTGATGGCTTTCTTTAAAAAATAACAGAAATGTATTCAAGCCTTTCATTAGGTTGGAGTAAGATAGGTATACGTATCATCTTATTTATGCACATCATTCTTATGAGACTGTTCATCTTTCCCTTCTTCTGAAAACCACAATAAGAGTTCACACATCTTGCACATATACAGTACGTATGTACGTGTCTATGCAAGTGTGTGCTACATATGCAGGCAAAGACAGTTTTCTCCAGTGCGACATATAAAGGAAGGGGCTAATGATTCTCTGTTGTCTGAGTTACATGAAACCTCATGACATGAGATTAATTTTTTTAATGACACTGAGAAATGAAGTATACACTGAACTAATATTTCTTTCAAATACTGTTGACAAAAGGTGCCTGTGAACTTCACTGAACATTTCCAGTTAAGTACAGTCTCTCTTTCTCACTGAACAAATCCATATAATTTCAGATGGTGTTTTTTATTATTTGGGGGTTGGTTTGGGGTTTTTTGGGGTTTTTTAATGTTTTTATTAAATTTTTTTTCTACTTCTGGACCTTTCAAGTAGATCAAGGAGATCTTTTCAGCCAGAAAATGCAGTAAGTGAACAGAGAAAGTGCTGTTCCAGGTCACTTGATAGAATTTATCATACGGATTGACAAAGTCTCATGTGACTCACACTTCCTTGGGTAATACCAGCAGCCTAACAGAGAGTGAGATGAAAAACACATAGCAAGAACACTTATTGCCCTCTGGGTATAAACAAGATGGGGTGACATCCCTTATTTGACTGTAGCAGTAGTTTTCATAATGAACCATAGCCAAAAGTGGGTGGTGAAGTACTTCACCTGCATCAGACTATTCTGAACCTGACCACAGTGCAATGTGGCTGGCAGCAGCTTTCCTCCACTGCCCTTATGTATTTATTCCTGCAGGGATTAAATACGTCCACTCTCCTCATTAACACACCTATGACACCCATGGGAGGACATTTGACACTCTGAACCATAATACTTCCAGTAGCTTCATAACCCTCAGTTTTACAGTGATAAACCTGACAGCCTGGCAGAAATTACCATACTTGATAGACAAGAGTTAATCACCTAGAAAACTGCTGGTTTAATATAAACTGTTCCAAGATGCAGGAAATGCATTAAGGAGATAAATAGTGAAGTTAGTGACTTTTCCCTCCAGCAAAGGAAACTTTTCCTGTGTTAATAACATGAAGACTCAAAGACTTGTGGCAATAATTTTTCATGTATTTCTTAAAGCAATAATATTGGCAATAACATAAATTTTCTACCACTCATCTGTGACGAGGAACTCATAGTGTTTGGTCTTTGTATCAACACTGCTATTATTTATTTCCACTGTGTATTCAAGTACAAGGTTTTGGCTTCTTCAGTTTTCTATGGTCTGCATTTTAGGTATAAATCTACCCCTTTTACTAATACAGCACACCTACTTATTGTCTGAGATTTGAGATAACTTAGTGATTTGGAGCAAAAAAAGCTCAATAAAGCTACATCTTAAGAAACATACCTTTTAAAGCATATATTTATTTGACATAGTAATGTATTACAGACATGTTAATGCTATAGTATGTAGACAGTTATTCACAATTAATGAACTTAAAAAAAGAAAAAATGGTATTGCTGTATCAGAATCATTTGGGTTGCTCATTGGAATAAAATCTTGTGCTAATAATCAAGACCAAGTTTGAATTGTAATTGTATGGTAGTAGAATAATAAAGTAATGTTCATGACGATTTAAGGTAAGTTTAGACAAGTAGTTTGGGCAGCCTGTAAGATATTTTAGCCAGATGTAGTTTGGTGATGTTTACAAATGTATAGGTAAAGCATCTATATTAATTTATAATGAACTTTAAAAAATTTTGACACTGCCAGCTATTTGTGAGCCAATTACCAAACTGTTCCTAGATCAACAGATAAAAAAGTCTCTAAAGCTAATAAAATCAACAAATTTGTGATGAGAGACAGCAGCTTAACCGTATAGTTTTCAAGGTGGAAAAGTAAGTTTATTTTCTTTATTTTTCTATAAGAAAATAAAATAAAAGCATAAGTTTGAACTATTTCAGGATTGTTTCCACTTGCTATCTCCAGGATCCACCTTCTGGCATTTCCATTTAGGTAACGGTTTGTAATGTCCATGCAGCTGCATAGGGAAGTTATCAAAAGAAATAGGTAGTCATCAATATTTTATTCAGTACCAAAAGTTCTAATAGTTCACCTGATTGACTTAAATCCCTTTGAGCCCCTTGTTTAACAGCAAAAAAAATCTTCCTTTGAAGGAAAAATACCTTTTTTTTATGAGGAACAGTGAAATCTGTTCGGCTTTGGTGTGGAGTTCTTCTGTTTGTTTGTTGGGTTTTTTTGTGCTATTCTGGTAAACAAACAACAAAGGTTTTGTAAGGTTAAATGAGCATTTTGCATGAGAACAACTTTGTACAATTAGAAAGATTCAGTGTACCAACATTAAACCAAACAATATCACAGATTTTCTTGGCCTTTCTTAAGTTAACAATCTCTTCACCAGTTACAGAAAATGTTTTAACCTCACACTGTAAATCATCTTATGTTTTGACAGGTCAATGTTACAATTACCGCAACTTATTCTTTTGAAACATTCTCCTTGAAAGATGGAGGATGAAGTTTACACCACTCACTCTCATATGGTGCTGAGTACATGAGTTTCCTCTTGTCTTCAGACTTTTTTTTTTTTTACATGAGAAGAGATGGAGCAAATAAAAGAGGTTTCTAATGCATTTTTTGGAGAATGACTTGCATGAATTGTTCTACTATGCTGTCATTAAAAAATAAATTTTTGAATGGTACAGTTAGTTTCAATATTACTTGCATTTTCCTTTGAGCATATGATAGTGTAAAGATGTGATAAAAAGAAGAATGTTGTTGCCACTGTTTTCAGGCAGCTGAAAATAATAGTGAAGTGTCAAACGGAAATTACAAGACAACACTAGATAGACAACTTAGCAGTCATCTAAGGTGAATTTATGGATTTATGATATACATGGCTCACTATCCACAAAGGGTGTAAAATGGGATACTTTTTGACATAATTTGAAAATAAACAGACAGCTTTCTATTGTTGATGTTTCAAATCCTGTATTGCCAGAAATTGACTTGTCTGAGCAGAAGAAAAAGTGTTGACAGACAGCTGTTAAAACCAACATATTCTTGCAGTGTATACTGCACTGATTAACCTTCAATACTACGATTTCTGTTGTCCATAGTGTAGAATAAATTGTGGAATAATTGAATCAGGAAGAGATAGCAAAAA
The DNA here is from genome assembly GCA_028858755.1 of Ara ararauna. NCBI lineage: Eukaryota > Metazoa > Chordata > Aves > Psittaciformes > Psittacidae > Ara > Ara ararauna. The sequence continues at coordinate 63,900,893 of CM054410.1, forward strand.
AGGATTGTTTTAATTCAAAAGAAGTGGTATTTGATTGGACTTCTGTTCTGATATGAGACACAATTCATAAGAAATACAAGGCATGTTGTAGAATAAATATTAATCAATACAAGTGTTTGGTTAATAGTTTTTAACAAAGTGATGATTTTTAATGTAATTTTTTTTGATGAGGTAAATGGAAGACACTTGATTTAGAAATTTCAATATTTATATTTCCCAAAATCTTAAAGTGCCTTTCAAAACCCCTAATTTATCATATATCATTTATGTTAAAATTTGTCTAGTTGTATGTTTCAAAATTTGAATTCAAGTGAGCCATTAAAGAGTTGTATTACTCTTCAAAAGAAATGGATTGTACATTTTTAAAGCATGCTGTAAAAATAGTTTGGAGGAAAACACGAGACCATGATGTACTTCCTAAGTATAAATCTACTTGATGGCAAAAAATTTGAAACCACATTAACATAAATTAGAAATAAATTATGCATACATTATGTATTTTAAAACCAATAAAATTATGTATTTTAACACCAATAAGTACCATTTTAACAGTAACACACTCCAGAATGCTGAATATTTCTTAACCTATACTGGATTTATTTTTTCTTTCTAAACTAATGCTCCAATTCAGGAACTACCAAAGCCTGATTTTATAAAAGACTCAGTTTTGATCTCTTCTAGTCACAAAATCTATGAACCACAATAAAATCTTGTTCAGTTGATGAGCTTCTCAGTTACTAGAAGTTGTATTTAGATTTCTTTGCTTTGTTAGGCTTGTTTTAATGTAATTTTTTCAGTTCAAAAATTTCTTGGGGATTTGAAATATACATGAGGAGATAAATCACATATATTTTGATGAACTTCTTTTCTTACATAAGGACTATAGTAATACCCATTTCTAGAAAGGATAAGAAAAAAACTAAAAGAATTGATTGCTTGTTACAATTACAGCTACTCTTATTGCAATATTAAAAATTCCCTTTTAACCATCTTGATGTTAAAAGTAATTTCATGATAACTTTCATTATCATGCCTTAGAGAAACAATTGTTCAATAAACTACAACCAGGTTATTAACCAGAACTTAAACAAAACAAATTGTTACCACAACTAGATATATCAATCAAATGTCAAGAAAAAGAGGTGAGGAAAACCCAGTTCCCTGTAGGTCAACAAGCCTCAGGACTGCTACTGCAAGTAGGTTTTACTTAGTTACCAAAGATAACTTTCCGTTTTATTCTGAGTTTTATCTCAGTGGTTTAAAACACTACTAAGTCAGTGTCTGTATTTTGTTCTAGCAAGGTGATTTAAAAACAATTTGATTCTAGAATAATTGCATTGGAAAAAAAATTGAAAATATTATCTAAAATGCTCAAAAAATTATCATATTGCTAAAAATCCCAGTATAGCATTGACAATGAGCCAGATGAAACTACATTATGTTGTCCTATGAATGTGAGTTTACCATATATGCTGGAATTTGTTTTACTCATAATTCTGCATATAATGATGAAGCCAAGAATATTTTAGATCAAATTAAAATTGCAAAACCGACCTTCAGAGCACAGTTTAGTTCCCAGTCTGAGGTATATAATACTTCAAAGTATGCTTTGTGGTAGGTAGTTATGCTCGTTTTGATGAAGGCCAGAAGAAATTCTTTGCTGCAATATGTCTGTTGGGATTTTTTCCCCCTCTCCTCCCATTTTATTTTTTTTGCAAAAACTAGGATAAAGAGTTGAGTTTTGAAGTCATATGAGAATGCTCTTTTTGTGATCCAGTTTCATTTTCTGAATTCTATACTAAATAAACCAAACTATTTTCTCAATAAAATAATTTTCAATCTCAAAGAAAGAAATAAAGACCATCTTGTCTTTTGAGAAGAAATGGGATAGACAGAAAATTATTTCAACAAATTAATTTCTGGAATAATAGATTTAGTTCTACGTGGTAAATAAATGTAGACATCAAGCAATGAAGAGAAAAGGAAATAAGACTGTGATAAAACCTTTCCAGAGTAAAGAGCGATGTTGTGTGAAGAAATTACTAGACATCATTCTGTTTGCATAAAGGTAATCTACAGATATTAAAAAATGCCATTATAAGGAGTAAAAAGGCTGTAATTTTTTTCTTTAGTGTTACATAACAGATTAGACTTCAATTTTTCCTTAACTGTACAATCAGTTTATAGCATTTCGCAATACTGTCATCACTGATATGATTCTTGTCTCTGAAAGTGGCAGCAAAACAGAGCAGATTCTGAACACTCAAGATTTTATAAAACTGATTTTAGAAGCTACTGGATTTATTTTCAAAAGCTGGAGTGCAAACATCTCAGTCTCACAAGCAGTAGATCATGTGTGCTTATGCAAGCTTTTCCACAATCCTCTAAGTACTTTTGCAATAGATGTTGTGTAGCAGACATCTTGATCTATCCTAAAGAATGAAAGGTAACAAAATCCACACTTACTTTAAAGGCATTCAGTAATAATACTACTGTATTAGGATATTGGTTTTGCACTGCATGCGTTGAGATCCAGTTTCCTCTAAAACACTGTAATTTTGCTTCATTGATTCTCTTTTGACTTCTGTAGGGTTTTTTTTATTTGCAATAGTATGAGAAGAAAGGCAATTCTGGAATGAGCCTGCTGTGTAAGTCATTGATTAAAGATTAATCATGCTCTTTCTTAGATTATTCCACAGATCAAAAACACAAATAAAAATATTATGAACCACAAAATGTTCAATAAATACTTGAATTTCATGGCTAATAGTGTAGGAACAACAATAAGGTATCAACATTATCCTAAGTTGTTTGATTTCCACATATCTAAAAATAAATGTCAGGGACATAGAAAAAGCAAGATAAGATTTTTAAACCTGCCTTCAGAATAAAAGTTGCAAAAAACTTAAGATATTTGATGCATGTACTTAGTTTGATGCATGCTGCTTAGTGAGAAGTTATCACAGGATTATCAAAATATCTACAAGTTTCTACATTTTGCTATTTAGATATTTATCCTCAAAATAATAACAGTTCTTTATTTTTCTTGTGTATGTTTGAAATGGTAAATTTATCAGATATTGTTTTATAGCATATTTTTATTGTGAGTTGTATTTCAAAAAGATCAAAAATCAAATTTTAAACATAAGAAACATCTATTTTTGAAAAAGGGGTGAAACAAAAGGAATAAGACTCATGGTGATTTTGGATGTATCGACATAACTGTCTTAAAGATAAATTCAGCATTAATGTGATGATATTTTAGCAGGATAATTTCACAAAATTGCTATTTACGTTTCTGGAGTTAACAGGGAAACCATTAGAAAGAATGCTACAATTGAAAAATTAGCATGTTCTTCACTTCCCTCTTTTTGCCACTGAAAAGTAATTTTTATTTTTTTTTTTTGTATGTAACTCCAGCTGTATGCATGATGTAGGCAACTTTCAATTTTTTTTTTTTATGTAACAGAAAGTGTGACAACTGGGTAGCACTTCAAAATACTTGAAGTCTAGCATTACTGCAAATCATCAACTATATACATAAAATACTGCTAATACTCTTTCCTATCATTCTAGTTTTAATTTCAGTTAAAACAATTCAGAAAGGTTTAGTCTTCTTCTGTAAAACACTCTCACTAGGTATGTGCTATAGGTCCACAATCAGGCTAAGACAAATTCAAGAAGACATAGTGAACACCTATCTCTTTACACTTACAGAGTTCAGCCTAGTTAAGAAACTATTGCTTTTATACTCCATTCAACAGGTGTAAAGAAAGGGAAGAGTTATTGATCCTCTATGTTACAGTGTGTATGTGAATATTAATGATAAATATTATTCAATTTAGAAGTGATTGCCAGGCTAACTCTGATCATTTTCTCAGTTCATCTCAGCCTCCATATGGCTTTAAAACAACAAGCAGTAGGATGGCAGTTGTTTTACAGTGACTCCAGAAATGAAAGAGGAGATTAAGCCCTTTTCTCTAATGGTTCCGACTCCTATTTCCTACAACTTGATCTGTCTTACCCAACTTTGATAATGCTAAAGATTAAAAAAACTGACTTTGATAAATATTTTATGAAGAATTGAAGATAATTCACTGAATGCTCTAGGTGTTTATTTGTATAATAGCATTTAGTACATTTACTGCTGAATCAATGTTTTTCATAAATGTGAAAATTAAACTTCATGATTGTATGCATACAGGCATCTACCTTCTTGCACAGATCACTTTTCTAAAATTTCAATTTTCCTCATATTAATCCTAAAGGTCTTGATGTAACATTTCCATTTAAAGAGTCACAGTCTGTATCTAAAGTCATCTAAATTTCTGGAATGAAAAAGAAACAGAGAGGCAGTATAAGTCCTACAGAGGCACTATCTCATATAAAGAATGCAGGAAGCATTGCATCTATGAAATTGTGGTTGATTCTCAAGATGTAAGCCTAATGGATTTTATCCTGAAGGAAAGAAAGAGTTATCTCTGCTTCTTCCAGAGCAAGTAAGAAAGAATATAATGCTTTTATGTTTGCAACAGTCACAACAGGGGGAAAAAAATGAGGAACTATTTATCACTAAATGCAGCCATTTGACCACAGTCAGCCTGTGTAATGAAGCCTGGTTTTTTAATTGTTCTTCCCCTATAGTACTGCCATAGTATTTTGCAGCCTTGTGGAGAAATGCAAACACTTTTTTCACCGAAGATGGCATTTTGCAGCACCCCTGAGACAAAGCGTAACCATTCAGCTCTTAACACAAGAGCTAGATTATCTGTAAATTCAATTAGTAAAACATTGCACTATCAAACATGAACATTCCTTGTTTTTTGGACAGAAATCTATTTCTGTCCCATCATTCATTTAGCTCTATAAAAACGCACTTGGGCAAATAATAACCTTCTTCTAAAGCTATCAGTGTGATGGTGCCAGAGTGGAGATTAAAAACAAACTGTGCGTCATCCCAAATGCACACTTCACCCTGTGGTTAAGCTAACCTGAGATAGTAGCTCTTCTATTCAATTTTTTGTCACCTTTGCGTTCATGTAGGCACAAGGACCTCACCAGTTGAGAGCATTATTCAGCATATCCCTGGAACATGCTTTGATATTTATTAAAAAATCCTGTCTCTGGGGCGGGATCTTTAAAACTCAAGACCTGAAAGACCACCCAGAAGGAAAAAAAATCTATAAGACAGGGTTCCTGAAGATTCAATCTTTTTCCTGCCATTAATGTTCCTGTGTGAACAAATGAAATCTGCCCATGAACAAGTATTTGATTATAGTCACCCTATTTGCACCTATCTTCGCAATCATTCAGCCAGTGGAAACAAATACTTAAATGAGCTATATGACATGCTTAATAGAAAGAAAAAATGTTGTAGTTTCTTGACAAAGGATATCAGAATAGGCTATACTAAAAGTCTTGGCTAATAATACTTTAAATACTGGCATAATTGTTACAGATTACATTTCTGTCCTTTCTATTGGAAATCAAATTTCTGTCCTTTCTGTGAACTCAGATCGGCACATTCTCATAAATACATTTAAGTCTTCGGATCTTTGACTAACTGGCTTATCTGGCTGGAAAATATTCTGAAAGGTGCTTAAGATATCTTTATACATAGAATGATTAGTTAGGATTTAAATAAATTTATGCAGATTTAATTTAATCGTAGTGTTGATCAGTACTGGTTATTTTTTTTCAGTGATTCTTGTGGCTGTTTTTCAGAAATGTTCAGGAAAGACTATATTGGTGTTGAAATGACAAGAATCTGAAAATGAGATTGGAAGCATTTGGAAACAATAATAGCTTTCAACATTTACTAGCTATTGTGAAATAAGCTTATCAAAATGAATTTCAGAGAAGTGACAGCAGAGATCATCTTGCTATTATATTGTTAAAGGAACAATATATAACATATTCTCTAGTATTTTCCTGTTTCTGCTTTTTTATATTTGGGTTGATGTCTTAGTAGTTATTAACCACTGCCTGTTTATCAGTATGCCCCTTCAATAATTACTTTTGATTCTATATGATTTTACAGATAATAGAAGTCTCACATGTTATTATACTTTTTAAGTTTTACAGAAAAAAGAAAAAGAGAAGATAGACTGCAAATCCATTGTGTGTGAAACTCCCAGTGTTGTTGACTCCCATCTTTGTCAGCAACATGGACAGTGGGATTGAGCACCCTCAGCAAGTCTGCTGACAGCACCAAGCTGTGCGATGCAGTTGACAAGCTGGAGGGAACGGATGAGATCTAGAGGGACTTGGACAGGCTGAAGAGTTAGGAATGTGCAAACCTCGTGAAGAGGTGATGAAAGGAGATGTTCAAGGCCAGGTTGGATATAATTTTGGGCAACCTGATCTAGTTGAAGATGCCCCTGCTCATTGCAGGTTGGTTGGAATAGACAACCTTTGAAGGTTCCTTCTAACCCAAACCCTTCTATGATTCTATGATTTTTTCCCATGAATTATAATATTGTTCTGATTTTCTTCTTTCAAGTGAGATCCACACAGATGTATCTGATTAAATGTTACTTTTCCTTTTTCATCCTGTCCACCCTTGTAGCTATAAAAGCCCCTTTGACACTCCTTCTTACTTCGCACTCACCAGAGGCTGCTATCAGACGAGTAATTTTCTCTGTTTTGATACGGTGGTATTAACATTTCAAGCTTTTTGGCTTACATTTGAAAGGTTTTGGGTTTGCAATTCCACAGCCAGCAAGAAGCTGATCTCAGTCGTTTTCACCAGTCTTTAGATACCACAGGTGTTTCCACGTCTGTGCTCAGTCATTGGGGTGTAAATGCCCACAGTTCTGGCTCATCAGGTAAGCCCACAAAAAATAGACTCTAAGCTCATTGTAAGTCATTCCTTACTACATAATATGGTATCCAACAGCTTCATAATTGCACAGTGATGAACTGTACACTGCTGAATTCACCAAATTGCAGCAATTCCTGTTGTGTCAATGGGAGTCCCTAACTTTCCAGAAGTGAACTTACTTACCCAATTTTTCGTCCATGTCCAATTTTAGGCTGCTCCAGGTGTGTGGGAGCATGGTCAGTCTGTCAGGCTTCCCATTTACTGAAAGCAAAGAGACTACTGCTGTGTTATAAAGCTGTGATTAGAGTTAAATTTGATTTAAAATTGGTAGTCAGTCATGTGATCTTCAGTACAAGCACAGTAATTCATCTAAAATCAGTGGGATAATTAAAAACAAGTATCTGTGGTTTTATTCGCTTGCATTTCTCAAAACCTATGAAACCAGTACTCCAATTCATGCCAGTAAGAGTGATATTAGCTGATTGTTTTACAGATATAGTATATTTTAAACAGCAGATATATAGTAAAATAGGTCAAAATATGCATGCTGCTTTTGTATAGTCATACTTGATATAACAGGATTTTATATATGAGCGGTTGTGCATCTGAATCTTTCTGTAGTGTGCAAATGATAAAGTAAGAGGAATTCAGATTACTCAATTTTTCTTCTAAGTAGCACCTTTTCTGAGCCGTAAATACATGGTTTAGGAGTAATTGATTTTCTCTGGCAGGGTGCATGGTTTTCATCCTAGCAGTATAAAGCAGTTTTAAACTGTCAGTTATGCTAAATATCAGTTTTCATAGTCATGGTTGTTTTGGTCTCCTTGCTGAGATGATTTTCATCAATAAATCAGTAATTTTGTCTTTGATCTGTATTTATTAACCTTCTTTTACTTTGTCTTTATTTAACTTCCCAGCAATCTGAATTCAAGTTGTTTACTTTAATTTTTACCATATTTTATATAATGTTTTACTGGAGACTTTTTCTTACAGCAGAAGCTCTTCTTGCTCTGTGTTGATTAATCATATTTCATATTACCAGCTCCTGCAAAGCATTTCACACTTTGTGTTCAATAAATGCACTATCTCATAAACTGCATTATTTGTGCTCAAACATGTTTATCTTTAACTAGCTATATTATTAACAATTCCATTCACATTTTTGCACTTATAGCTGCCATTATGAATATGTGTGTTGTTTTCATAGCAGCACTTTCCTTGTTGATTTTGTAGTATTTTATTTCAACAAGTTCAGATTATCCCAGAAGTTAGTAGTTTAATGGTCTTTGTCTAATAGTTGTAAATTGTAGTATCACATGTCATCTGTAAGCAAACAGCTTCAGTGATATTTAAACATGGCCAGTTACAGTTACTATGGGAGGGGGATGGGGGGACATGATTATGCTTTAGGTTTTGTGGCCTTTAATAATTTTCCTGTAATGACAGGTTTTAATATCATCATATTTGGTAGTTTAGTTTTACTAATTTTTCTTTCAAAATGCCTGGATATACCAAAGAATCATCCAATTCCCAAGGCTACATCTGACAGTTGAACAGGTATTACCATGTTTATTTTCTTCTAGTAAATAAGTAAGAATACTTTCTTTGCTTAACTCTTGACAGAAATTCTTGTGAGCTTGAGATACTCAGTACAAAATACACTGTGGCATTTGTATTTCTGCTGTCACCCTCTCTGATCTTTTTAATCAGAAAAGTTAAAAGATTGCTTGTTTTACAAACTCAGTTTTTAAAATTTGTTTATGTTTTATCCATGGGTGAGTCTCCTTCACTGTCAAATCTGAAGGGTCTCACTTCTTACATTCGACAGGTTGTGATCTAAAGCTGTTACATCAATGACAGTGTTTTCATGGCTTTCAATAAAGTTTGGCTTGGAGACTAAATATAGATTTGTTGTTCACATTGTTCTCAGGAAAAGAATGAGAAGCTTCATTTCTGCATTTAGAAATGCAGAAATCAGTGAGTAGGTGCTGTTTCTTTTTGTTTCCTGGCTTTTGTAAAACAGCAGCAAATCTCATATATTTTACTGGAATAGTAGCATACTATTTGTTACTGTGGTACATGTTGGTTGCTCTTTGTTGAGCTTTTACTGCCACATTTTACATGATATTATGAAACACAACCCAATTGTTGTGGAGGAAAAACAGTCTCCGAGATAAGAAAGTCTCAAATTCAGGTCTCTGAGTACAGGTATTATTTACTAAATTCATGATACATTTCTTCCCACAGATATTCCACTTACAAAAAAAAAAAAAAAAAAAAAAAAAAAAATCCAAACCAACCTAATTCCACCAATATTTCAAATGTAACTTCTCCACAATTGCTTACGAAGCTAAAGGTTGTCAATGTGTTTACTCTGTAAAAATTGTTTTATGATTTTACCTTGTTAAACCTCTCATCTCCTACATCCTTCTTAAAGAAAATTTTGATGTCTAAAGACTTGTTTTGTGTTTGAAGTTTATGTCTCTGGACCACCAGATCATCCTGGCCTTCTTTCCACCTAGATGAGAAGTTTCAACCACCATGTTAAGGTTTCTGGGTTGACTTAGCCGTGGTCATATGGTACTCTAGCTTCTGAGAGAGTTATTTGGTTTCCGCTTGGAGACAACAGTTATTTTTAAATGCAGAAATGCCTTATTCTGTAGTCAGGTTAGTTAAAAGTCACAGCAAAAAATAGCAATCACCTTCTTAATTTCTAATCAGGTCCTAGCAATGTTTGATCTTCTAAATAATAGAATTTTAAGTCTATTTAAATGTTAGCATTATTTTTTTGTTCTAGTTGTTGATATTCTATTTGATAAAAGGAGAATATAGATGACAGAAAAGTTTCAGCTAGCAATCCCTGCAAAATAGGAGACTTTCACCTTAATGGTGATATTCATGTTATTGAATAGGCAGGCATACCAAGGCTGAGTTGCAAAATGTCTGTTAAAAAACATCTAGGAAGCATGCCTCCCTCCTGCAGCAAAACTTACGTTTTCTCTGAGGAGTTGTATTGCTTGTGCCTGGCTTACTGGCAGCTTTGCCTCCTTTCTACTCTCCCCACCTGGTTACAATCAGGTTGGAAAATTGCTGTCATTCGTGTAGAAAGTACAACAGCTTCTGGCTACTCAGTGCCATTCCTGTGCTCTCAGGTTTTTCCCCTGGAGCCAGTTTGAGTTTTCGCAGCAGGACAGTTCTGATTTGTTTCTCCTAGTACTGCTAAAGGAAAGAATACATAGGACACATGATTTTTTTCTTTGGAAAATATAAAGTTTCAGTGTAGAAGGAAGAAAAATGGTAAGTATCTTTAAAAGTATTTTTTAAAGTTGGGATTTTTTTTTTTTTTTTTTTGGCATACCTTCATAAGGGTAATACTTCCTCCCCTTGCAATGGAACTGTCATAAGAAGAAACAGGTTGGAAAACAACTGCTGTGCATGCCTTTTTTGTATAGATATATAACACTTACCAATGTCGCTCCTTGACAGTTAAAAATAATTGCTGAAGGGAGTGAATTGAAGTAAAATTAAATAACTTCTTAAATTAAAAGTAGAACTATTTAACTGACCATGTGAAATCTGGATTAAACTGAGATTATGTTGATACAGCCTGATTTATTATTGTTGTTTTGACTAACTAAATTAGGCTATTATGAAAAATTTAGACATATTTCAAAAGCAATCGGTAATCATAGTTAACATCATTTTGTGACTAGAATTAATGTTGTGTTTTGCAAAACAGTATTTTGTTTGCTGGCTGTGCATACTATCTCAGTGTTTTACAAAACATACCAAAGAAGATCTTGAAAAATATCATGAGGACATCTCCTAAAAATGAAAGTATTCTCTAAGAACTCAAACAATCTAATCTGTATAAATTCTATCTCTGTATTACCATCTCTCACAAAAACCCATTCAATCAGCTAATTTACATTATTCCATCATCATCAGTGGTCCATTGCTTTTACTGTGTTTTCAAATCATTGGTTTCAGGCAGCCCAATTTCACTACTGAAAAATATCTTATTAAATCATCCTCATCACCCAGTTCAACACATTCCAATCTGACACATTAACACATCAGAAAGGCTTATTGCCTTATTATCCAACTTGCAGGAAAAAAAAAAAAAAAAAAAGGAATTCACACATTCGTAGTATGAATTAAGACAAATAGTGCAAACTCCCTGACAGGAAAACCTCTCAAGGGGCTCAGCTTCCTTCAAATATCTTTCACATGCTCAATAGTCATTAATGTTGGTGACTGAGCAGTTCCCTTATCAAAAGTGCCCATACACCTCAAAATTATTTAAGTGTCTTACATTCTTGTGCCTGTTTATTCTATATAAACAGTAAGAAGGAAGAAGGACCCACATTTTTCTGGGGGAGGGAAGCTATGGGAACTGACCTGAGAAGTATAACAGTGCAAAGTAAGGAAACAGAATTTCCAGGATTGTGCTGATGTGCTCGCAAAATATCTCTGGTGAGGATTTTGAAGTAGGTGCTGAAAATGCTTCAGGATCTAGTCCTACAGGCAAAAGAAAGATGGGGGGATTTTTGTGCGTTTACTTTTACCAAAACCATCATGAACTAAAAGGCAAAAAAACATGTTAAAGGTGATCCTTTTACATTACAGTCACGGTTACAGACAATTTAGTAGCTTTTACCTTAGCTGTTATTGTGTATCTTATTTCAAGTGTGAAAAATACAGTTATGTGCAAACTCGCCTACTCAGCTAACCTTACTATACACCTTTGTTTTGATATCTTTCTGTTGCAGTTTCTTCTACAGTGTTTCCATCTTTTCACTTTCCAGTCACATATACAGGAGCAGTTACTGTTTAACCTTCCCTCCCTTCATCTTCTTTTTCGCCCATTTTCCACTCTTCTTCCTTCTTCCATGCAACCTGTATTCTTCTTCTGTTTCAGATCTCTAGCTGAGTTGAGAAAGTGTTTTTTTTAAGCCTTTTTATGGTAGAATGCTCTGTATAATGAGAATTACAATCAAACTGAATTTGCTTCAGCCCTGTTCCTAAATACCAGTAATTTCCTGTACAGGCAACTACAGAAAGCAGAAGGTTTCCGTAGGTCTCTCTTTTTTTTTTTTTTTTTTGTTTTTGTTTTTGTTTTTGTTTTTTTGTTTTGCTTTATTGGTTTGCTGCTTCCTTTTTTTTTTTTTTTTTTTTTTTTTTTTTTTTAAAGCCCATTGTTTCATATAGAGCTCATGAATAATGTTATCAATATGGTGCAAAAATTACATAGACACTAAAAAAGAATAGGTCAGTTCATTCCTAATTTATGCATTAATTAAAGAAATTGTAATATTTTAGCCCCAGGACAGGATTTTGTTGAATATTTCTTCCTTTATTTTTTCTTCTTTTTTGTATTTTCCTGTTGTCCCTTTTCAATATAGCTTATCTGATATTTTGTAAACTTCACCTTTTGTGTATCCATAAGTCATTGAAAAGGTATAGTTCCAGACATGTAACATGAAATCTATTAGAAAAATACAGCAGTGCCTTCCAATTCTAATTTGTACTTTCATATTCAATGTATTCACATGAATACATTTAAAGTTTAAGCCTTTAAACTCACACAGCCTCTGTTTGTGAGGAATCAAGCTCACAAAATGTTTTGACTGTTGCCCACATTGGTGATATTTGGAGCTTGCCCAATCTTCTGTGAAGCTTCCTTGCTCCATTCTAGTGTGACTAATGCTCAGATGCTGCCTTAAGAAATAGGTATCCCAAATAATAGCCACAGAAGTCCTCCCTTCCATTTCATTCAGTGAGAGATGAGAACATGGGAACAGAAAACAAGTATTAGAGCTTGCTACAGAAGGTTAACACAGTAGAAAAAAGAAAAAGAAAGAAGCAATATCTGGCGATATCTCCTCTCTACACGTATAACAATGCAAAATTTATGTCCTTGAACATATTTGCACTTTAGACATCAAAATTTCTTTCCTGTAAAAAGATAAAACAGGCCTGTTCTCCAGACTTAGTTGCAGAAAACAAAGGCAGGGCAGCCCACTGTGTCTTTGGAGGTACAACAGTCCTGGGATGCTGTGGATGATTGACAGCTACCTGTTTTCCTCTCACAGTCTGTAAATAGATTGTGCCAGCATTTAGGGATGATAGTAAGCATATGGTATACAAACTCATTAGTGAGCAACAACATGGTCACTTGATTTGATTTAAGATATGAGATGAGATAAGGGGGAAAAGGCTGTGCTTATAGCTCCTCATTTCCTCCAGTTCTACCTCTCTAAACTATACCAAAACAATGCATCTATGAAACTAAGTTGGTAGGGTTCAGCTTATCTGTGTTTGCACAGAAATAATGTAACATATTTTTAAAAAAGGTTTACCTTTCATTGTCAAAAGTACAAGATTTTGCTAAACAGTTTATAATTTCTCTTTCTTTTCATACAATTTTCATGAAGATACTTAAAGATAGACAAAATGATTGCCCAAACTATGTGCCAGACTTACAAGTTCTGTTGAACAGAAACACCAAAATGGCAGGGCTGGGAGTAGAAAAAGAGTACAGGGAAAGAGGGGAGGAAAGACATGCCATGTTGTGTGGAAAGTGAGCTAATGATGCCACATTTATGTGCTTACATAGCATTTGAGTACCTATGGCTATGTCTGAGCTTTGGGACCTATGCTACTCCTGGTACCCCCAAGGCAATGCTGTATTTCTTCTATTCAAAATCATCCTTGGTACGCATGGTCCCACCCTTGAGATCTAATTCCCTCAAGAAAAAAAATCAAAAAGCAGCTTCCAGGCTAGGACAAACCAGAAATTCAGGATGAAACACAGATCCTGATTTTTTTTTTTTTTTAACTGAACTAATACATGGCAGTAGTATGGTAACCAAATTGGAAAAGTCTTGCAGCAGGAGCCTCTAAAAATTCAATTAATTATTTGAATTTATAAAAATCACCTGCTGATCAACCTCCCATCAGGTTTTCTCAGACCCTTAATGCTCAGCTCTCTAAAGGGTTGAATCCTGTCTTAGTTTCTTGTATCGATTTCATGTATGCGTACCCATCACCTCTAGCTGTATGTTTTGAACTCAAGATAGGATGTGTCAGTAAAATTGCAAATTAAATCTATTTTCTTGGTTGGAATTTGCAAAACAAATTAAATTTTTGTGCAGCATAATTGCTGGTTTTCAGGTTTATACAAAGTGCATTTCTTTTTTAAAATCATCCTTAAAATACGCACTTGCAGATAAGTACGAATAGTCATTATATAAAATACAGGTGAAAACAGCAAAGCTGCACAATAGGTGTTCACAGGTTAATTCAGTTAAATGAAAAATACATGGGGTATGAGCTGCACATTTAATTTTCTACAGCATAGCCAACATCTCAGTGATGCAAAGCTATTAAGACCAGTGAAAGGGGAAGAAGAACACAATTACTACACCTGACATCCTTGATCAGAATGAAAACTGGGAACATATAATCGTTTGAAAGAGACTGAAAAAGGTGTGACTCTGAACTTCCTTCAGGCATAATGTAAAAAAGAAGTACCTACTATGTTCATCACGCGCTTTAAGCTTTTCAGCTAGGGATTTGAAATGAATAAAGTAGTAGTTTGGAGCTGTGGGAGAAAAGTGGTTTATCTCACTGAATACTAAAGACGAGTGAGGACCTTACCACAGGTGAAGAGCATTCACTTAAGCACATGCCCAGCAGGAAGGATTACATTAATACTTGTTTCTTTTCCATTAGGGTTTTTTTGTCGGAGGTAGATGCACCTGTAAAATTTATTATTTTTCATTAGAGAATTGCAGTGCGGGGACTGAACTTACAAGCAGAACAGAGGTTTCTGGAGGCATTTTAAATCTTGAATCTTTTCCTCTGTTATATAAGAATCTTTTTATTTGCTGTCCCCAAGCAATAAGGCTGCTGAATTTTCCTCTTATCCTAAGAGATATTTAGTTCGGCTTTCTGAAATGAAAATAAAAATCCTGTAAAAAACACAAATATTTATACAATAATAAGGTTGGAACTTAAATTTACTTTTTCCTTCTTATGTTTTGTCAACCACATCAAACAAGAAACTTGCTGGTATTTCCAAAGAAAGGTAATTTATTAAGGATAAGCAGGAATGGTTACATATAAAGACTGCAAGAAAGAATTCAGAAACACAAAAATGAAGACATGTAGAGATGGGTTTGTAACCAGAGTGCATATGGCAGTAAGAGTGATCCAGGGTTGCTTTACTTCAGGGAAGAGTTACAGTACTTACAAACCTTTAAAAAGAAAAAAAAGCTCCAGATGAAGTTGTGAATATTTGTGCATCAAAATATTTCACTTGGTGTATGGAACATCAGAGCAAACCTTGAAATATATTGACTTCAGCACAGAGATTAAATCAGGCACTAAACGAAATAGCAGACACTGATTTTGAGCTGTCTGCACCTTTTGCAACAAGGAGAGAGTGGGGGTTGTAAACAGAGATACAAGTTAGTAAATCTAAACTAGATAAAAGCTAAATCTAACCTAGATAAAAGCTAAATCTAACCTAGATAAACTATGCATGTTGGGGGAGGGGGGCATCATTACATCCCAACACACCCTGTTACTTGCCAGCACCTATAAAAGATGCTCATAATGATGCAGAGATATTTCAGCCACCCTAGCCAATGAGCTGACTCCATTTGGACCTCGGCTCAGATGCCTCTATGCAAATGCCCGTATAATGGGGAACAAACAAGAGGAATTAGAGATATGTGCAAGTCTATGGGGATATGATACCATTGGTATTACAGAAACATGGTGGGATGGCTCCTATGACTGGAATGTTGGAATGGAAGGTTACAGGCTCTTTAGAAAAGACAGGCCCAGCAGGCAGGGAGGGGGAGTTGCTATTTATGTTAGGGATAGGCCGGAGAGTATGGAACTCTGTCTGGGGACAGGTGAGCAGTCGACAGAGAGTTTGTGGGTCAGGCTTAGAGGGAGAACAGCGATGGGAGACATTATTGTGGGGATCTGTTGCAGACCACCTGACCAAGAGGACTCTGTGGATGAAGCACTCTATAGACAGATAGGAACAGCCTCATGCTCACAGGCCCTTGTTCTCATGGGGAACTTCAACCACCCTGATATCTGTTGGAGGGATGGTACGGCCCCACACAAGCAATCCAAGAAGTTCCTCAATTGTGTGGAAGACAACTTCCTTCTACAAGTAATAGAGGAGCCGCCAAGGAGGGGTGCCATGCTTGACCTCGTCCTCACCAACAGGGAAGGGCTGCTTGGAAATGTGACTCTCCAGGGCAGCCTTGGTTGCAGCAATCACGAGATGGTTGAATTCAAGATCCTCAGGACAGTGAGAAGAGCGTGCAGAAAGCTCACTGCCCTGGACTTCAGGAGAGCAGACTTTGCCTCTTCAGAAACCTGCTTAGTAAGGTTCTATGGGATATAGCCCTAGAGGGCAGGGGGGCCCAAAATGGTTGATATTCAAGACTCACCTGCTGCAAGCTCAGGAGCGATACATCCCTACTAGAAGGAAGTGCTGCAGGAGGGCCAGGAGACCTCCTTGGATGGATAAGTGTTGGGGAATGGCTGCTGGAGAACAGACACGATGAGACCATAGGCCCAGCAGTAGTGAACCAAAGGCTTTGAGGCCTTGGCTGAAGGTTACTAGAGAACGTGTGCGTGAGAAGAGTTTGAGGGAGCTGGCAGGGGAGCCTGGGAAATCAGGATATGTAGGGAGGAACTGATAACTGTAACCTTGAAGCACAGCTGCAAGGTGGAAACCCCCTGGAACATAACCAAGAGGAAAACTACAGAGGGGGGTGGGATGTGAATGTAACCTTTGAGCTGTAACCAAGCACATACCAATCATGTAACCAATCATGTATCAATTAGTAGCATAAGTAGCCAATCATATATTAGCAAGTGAGCCTGCATAGAGTATATAACTGGAACCCTCAGATGAAATAAACTGAGTCTGATGAATGATCATATTGATTGTCTTCATTCTCCCACCACGGAGAGCAGGCAGGGGGGCCTGCCGCAGGCAGAGGGAGCCTGCAGTCCTCGCCTGCTGCACAGGCAAGAGGAGCCTGTGGGCCCCGCCCGCAACAGATAAGGAGTTGCTGAGGAAACTTTGAAGGAAAAAAGAAGCTTATAAAAGGTGGAAGCAAGGACAGGCGGCCTAGGAAGAATACAGGGAAGTTGTCCGGGAAGCTAGGGATCAGGTTAGGAAAGCTAAGGCCCACTTAGAATTCAACTTGGCTAGGGATGTTAAGGATGACAGGAAGGGAGTCTATAGCTGCATTATGAATAAAAGACAGACAAGGAACAACGTGGGCCCCATCCGGAACCTATCAGGAGATCTGGTTACCCTGGATTTGGAGAAGGCTGAGGTTCTTAACGACTTCTTTGCCTCAGTCTCCACCGGAAAATGTTCTGACCACACCACCCGAGCCTTGGAAGGCAGACACAGGGACAGCGAGAATGAAGACCTTAGGCCCACTGTAGGAGAGGATCTGGTTCGAGACCATCCAAAGAATCTGAATGTGCACAGGTCCATGAGACCTGATGAAATCCATCCATGGGTGCTGAAGGAGCTGGCGAATGAAGTTGCTGAGCCACTGTCCATCATATTTGAAAAATCATGGCAGTCAGGTGAAGTTCCCGACGACTGGAAAAAGGGAAATATAGCCCCCATTTTCAAGAAGGGGAAAATGGATGACCCAGGGAACTACAGAGCAGTTAATCTCACCTCTGTAACCTGGCAAAATCTCGGAGCAAATTCTCCTGGAAGGCATGCTGAGGCACATGAAAAACAACAAGGTGGTTAGTGACCGCCAGCATGGCTTCACTAAGGGGAAATCCTGCCTGACCAACCTGGTGGCCTTCTGTGATGGGGCCATAGAACTGATGGACAAGGGTAGGGCAGTTGATGTCACTTACCTGCTTGTACAAAGTGTTTGACACTGTCCCACACAACATCTTTGTCTCTAAATTGGAGAGACATCACTTTGATAGGTGGACCACTCGGTGGATAAAGAACTGGCTGGATGGCCACACGCAAAGAGTTGTGGCCAATGGTTCCATGTCCAGCTGGAGTCACTAATGAGTGGTGTCCCTCAGGGATTGCTGTTGGGACCGGTCTTGTTCAACATCTTTGTCAGTGACATGGACAGTGGGATTGAATGTGCCCTCAGCAAGTTTGCCAGTGACACCAGGCTGTGTGCTTTGGTTGATATGCTGGAGGGAATGAATGCCATCCAGAGGGACCTTGACATGCTTGTGAGGTGGGCTGATGACAACCTTGTGAAGTTTAACCATGGCAAGTGCAAGGTCCTACACCTGAGCCAGAGCATTCCCAGGCACAGCTACAGGCTGGGCAGAGAAGAGATTCAGAGAAGCCCTGCGGAGAAGGACTTGGGGGGTGTTGGTCGATGAGAAACCTACTATGAGCCGGCTTCAGCATGAGCTCGGAGCCCAGAAAGCCAACTGTATCCTGGGCTGCATCAAAAGGAGGTCGAGGGAGGTGATCCTGCACCTCTACTCTGCTCTTGTGAGACATCACTTGGAGTATTGTGTGCAGTTCTGGTGTCCTCAACATAAGAAGGACATGGAACTGTTGGAACAAGTCCAGAGGAGGGGCACAAGGATAATCAGGGGGCTGAAGCACTTACCATACGAAGCCAGGCTGAGAAAGCTGGAGCTGTTCAGCCTGGAGAAGAGAATGCTGTGTGGAAACCTCATTGTAGCCTTTGAGTATCTGAAGTGGGCCTATAAGAGTGCTGGCTACGGACTCTTTACTGGGGACTGTAATGACAGAACAAGGGGTAATGAGTTCAAACTTAAACAGTGGAAATTTAGATTGGGTATAAGGAAGAAGTTCTTTACTGTGAGGGTGGTGAGGCACTGGAATGTGCTGCCCAGGGAAGTTGTGAATGCTCCATTGCTGGCGGTGTTCAAGGTTGGATTGGATATAGCCTTGGGTGGCATGGTTTAGTGGGAGGTGACCCTGTACACGGCAAGGGGTTGGAACTAGATGATCTTAAGGTCCCTTCCAACCCTAACTTTTCTATGATTCTATTCAATGATTCTATAAATCCAGTTTTTATTAAATACTAAACTGTAATACTTGTCTAGAAGTCTTACTTCAAGACTTTAAATTCCGGTGGAATTTTGATTGATTTTGGTTTTGGTTCTTATATATATTTCTGCATACAAAGGAAGATACATACCAAGGAAGGTATTACTGAAAGTAGCCAATGTAAGTTACTGTGTTATGGAAGACTACAGAGGTAGAAAGAGGTAAAACTGATAAAATAGGCCCAAATTAAAGACAATTCACAAGGAGTACAATAGAAGACCTTGATAAAAGCCTCTTATTTACTTTCTTCAGTTTCATTGATTTTTGGACTTTTATACTATGTTAATTTCTAAATGGAACTAGATCTCTCTCTGAAAAAATACATACATTTCTAGTTGTCATGAAGGAAATATGTAGATGGTTAATATCTGCTTTCATAGTATCAGAGCAAATGAATTATCTGAGATCTAAAGGCTCAGAAAAAATATGCCATTTCCTGACACTCTTTCTCCATCTTCTATGGAGGATTTTTAAAACAACAATTTTAATTTAATCAGCCTGGTTTCGATACTGGGAAGATCACAATCGCTAACTCCTGAGACAATTTTACAGCTCTTCATTGCATTCCAGCAACGTTACCCCTGCTTTTCTATCCACAAGTACGTGAGGCTCCTGTTATTTTGACACCTGCTCCTGAAAGGAGCTGGCACTTGCAACTCTCATTAATATCAAATGAAAGAAGAGAGAGCTCTGAAATCTCACCATTGCTATTTTACAACGGATTCTTAAGAGGCCTGACACATCTTGTCTCCTCTGCTGTAATCATTAGGGTTTTCTTCTAGCAGTTAACATTCTACTGACCCTGTTCATGCAACAGAATTTCGAAAGAGCATGTTCTTCTGGATGCACACAGATCTGGACATCACCAGAGAAGCATCTTCCACATTTTTTTCTTCTCTGTCCATGGGCTAAGCAGTCTTTTGTGTTCTAACTGCTTTAAGTTAGTCCATATCTTTGCAACTAACTGACATTTTGATAAGCATGGCAATACTTTCCAAAAGAAGCAATGTGTATCAGGGATGACAGCTTCAGCAAAAAAAATAAATGCCTAATCTAAGCTAGCTAATCTGGTTCAGATTTCTAGTTTCTTATGTTTCCCTCTTCCTGGATTTCAGCCTATCATAGGCTGGGATGACATAATCTCTGCAGATGCCTACCACATTATAGCTTTTTGGCAGGATGGATTTTTTGAGATGCATCTTGGTTTAAGCCGGGGAAGCTAGGGGAAGCTGGGAAGAAGCAGAGACAGGACACCTGACCCAAACTCACCAAAGAGGTATTCCGTACCACAGCATGTCATGCCCAGTATATAAACTGGATAGTTACCCAGAAGGGTTAGATCACTGCTTGGGTTGGGCTTAGTATCGGTCAGCAGGTGGTAAACTGTTGTATTCTCTTCCCTTGTTATTTCCCTTATCATTATTATTATTGGTGGAAACAGTAGTGGTTTGTGTTACACCTTAGTTACTGGACTGTTCTTAAACTGTGGGAGTTACATTCTTTTGATTTTTCTTCCCATCCCTCGGAGAGTGGTGGGAGGAAGGTGGGGAAGTGAGGGAGCGTGCGTGATACCGAGTCACCAGCTGGACTTAAACCACAGCAGTTCTTTTTGGCAGCCAATGGGGGGCACGAAGGGTTGAGATAATGACAGGTCTGACTAGAGTATGCCCAATGGTATTTGTGATAAGCATTCATTGTTTTGGATTAATAGTCACTCGTCACAATGCTGATTTATTGGCTCTCAAAGTTGTTGCTTTTGATCTCAGAGTTTCAGCATGTCATACCTTACTTACATCCGGTATTTGCTGTGTTAGTGTTTATCAGCTGGGAGCCTTGAGCTAAAGTTCTTGTTTCCTTGTACTTTATGGTAATGACTTGTAATACAATAGAATCATTGATCATGAAACTGATCTGGCTTGCGTTCCCAGTATGATCACCACCTCTATACTTTGGGAGGTATATAATAGAAGTGTTTAGCAATTACACATCTTTTTTCCCCTCCTTGGGTGGTCAACCAGTGAAGGAGACATTCCCTTACATTCCCAGCCCTCCCCCCCACCCCCGACCGTTTACAGCATCATTTGAGAGTTTTGAAGGTTTTGAATGGCCTTTAGGTACCCTTGAGACCTGCCTGCTGTTTGCGATGAGGATCACCATGTTTGCACGTGTACAGAGTGTGTTTTACCCACGATCATTTTGTCTGATCTAGAGAATTAAGCAGAGTCTGGTTTGGACCTTGTCTAGGGTTAGATGACGATATAGGAAGACCAAGAAATTTTCCCTGAGGCTGAACAGTCATGAGTGGCAGGGTGTGTGGAATTGAATGTGCAAGTATCTAGGCCAGTGGGCCCCTCCAGTGCTTTGTAATCTTGTGGCTCTTTATAAAATCACAGAATCATAGAATGGTTTGGGTTGAAAAGGGACCTTAAGGTCATTCAGTTCCAACCGCCTGCCATGGTAAGGGATACCTCACACTAAACCATCTGTTGTTGTGGCCTGAATGAAGTCACACCATCTGTGAGTGCTGCCTGCTGCAGAGCCAGGGCTCTGGCCCAGGGTTAATACGTGAGAAATGCTTGCAGCCAGCTCTCAACTTCTTAACTCCAATGTTTCTGAGAGACAATATGCACTCAAACCACTGAATCAGCCTGACTAGGAGGAAATAGCAAAAGCACCCCATCGTGTCTGATCCAGAAGTTCCATACATCCTCGGTATAGACTACCTCATGAGAGGGTACTTCAAAGACCCAAAAGGATACCAATGGGCTTTTGGTATTGCTGCTTTGGAGACAGAGGAAATTGAGCAGCTGTCCACCTCGCCTGATCTCTCAGAGGCTCCTTCTGTTGTGTGGTTGCTGAAGGTCGAAGAGTAACAAGCGCCAATTGTGACCACAGAACTGAACCAGCTGCTAAGAAGGAGAGAAAAATGACTGTGACTGCTGAACCCAAGATAAAAGGAAAGTCACTTGGAGAGATGTATCACAAGATGTATTTTCTGCTGAACGTGGAGTATACCTCTCTGACCTTCAGAATGTAAGTGTGCTTAATGTTGTATGACATGATTACCTGCATTTTTCAACATAAGGAGAAAGAAGGTTTCTTCGCATCTTTTAAAACGTGTCCTTCATTAAAGAAAATTTTATAAAATCTGTCAGGGAAAAAAGATAAATTTACTTAAAAAAAAAATCCTCACAATCAAGTTGCCATGAGGCAAGTACAATAGTTTTCTATTGATAGATTCAGAAATAAAATTGAGAAGGAAAAAGCAGGTTTTAGTGTACAGTCTCAACAAAATTCAGGGGAGGATCGCTTAATTACACAAGAACAATATACAGTTTTTTATCCCTGTTACCATTCTGCTATTCAAAGAAATCTTTGATTAACGTATGGTACTGCTATGACTCAGAAAAAAAATGAAAAAGTGCTAAGCTTTTAAACTTACATGTGTAAAAAAAACCAACACTACCAGACATTCACAATGGAAGTATCTATTTTGATTTGTAAAGAAGTTCTATCTATATTCTGTAATATGAATATATGTTTTTAAGTAGACTCATATATGTAGAAATATGCATATATTATAATCATTTACATGTCTAAATGAAACACGTATATGCCTTAAGCAGTATTTTCAAGAATGCTTTGTGATAATATAATCTGCAATTTTAGTAAGCAAAGGACAGCTAAACTCAAAAGAGCTATGTTTTCTTTCTGGTAGAAGGCCAGAACCAGGATTAGAAATCCAGAGTTTCTAATTCTCAGATCACAGCTTGTGCCATTAGGTGGTGTTGTCTTGAAAAGTGACACAAAAAAAAAAAAAAATCATTAAAGATAATATTATGTTCGGCACTTCAGAGTTCAGTGTTAGCAGTTACACAGTCCAATATGATACAACGAAAAACACTCTTAGGTTAAAACATTTATACTCTGTCCATTTACATATAGGTCAGTCTATGGATATGAATAACACATATTCTCTTATGCTTGTTATGCCAAAGTACCTATAGCCTAACTCTGAATAAATCAAGCACATCTTGAAAGCCCACAGAAGTTAAATATAAGACATTTGCTCTAAAACATTTTTTCCCTAAGACTTTTTTTGGGAAGAATAAAAATGAGTTAGATGCCTAAACGTGCTTCCCATCAGAAGACAAGATGGTTTTCATTCCAGTATAGATTGTTCTAAAATTCGTTGCAGGATTCTAATTTCTATGTTCTTGTAATGGAGCAAGGAATAATTTTACATAGTTACAAACAGTATGTTTATTGATAATTGCAAACAAACACTTTCAAAATGAAGGTTTCCAAAATTATTTTGGAAGTACACAATCTATGTTTATAGAAATATGAAAGTGAAAAGCACTAGTAGAAGGAAAAATACATACAGCTGTAAAACCACTACTGCATTATGTATTATATAGAAGCAACTACAGGGAAGCCTAGTACTGAAAGTCTTTGGTAGCATAATAACTAATTGTTCTGGGTTCAGTTGTAATTGTTATTTTTCTCCTCCTTAATAACTGGTGCAGTGCTGTGGTTTTGACTTTAGCCTGAGAGCAATGCTGATAACACCGATATTTTTGGTTGTTGCTAAGTAATGTTTACTCCGACTAAGGACTTTCTCAGTCTCAGTGAGGAGGCACACAAGACGCTGAGAGGAAGCAGAGACAGGACACCTGATGCAAACTAGCCAAAGGGGTATTCCATACCACAGCACATCATGCCCAGTATATAAACTGGTGGGAGTTATCCGGGTCCCAGGTTGCTGCTCAGGTTGGACTGGGTCTTGGTTGGAAGGTGGTGAGCAATTGTATTCTCTCCTGTTGTTATTTCCCTTATCATTATTATTATTTGTGGTAGTAGTAGTAGTTTTGTGTTATACCTTAGTTACTGGACTGTTCTTATCTCAGTCCGCAGGATTTACGTTCTTTAGATTCTCCTTCCCCTCCCTCCAGGAGTGAGGGGGGAGAAGATGGGAGTGAGTGAGTTGCTGTGTGGTTCTGAGTTGCTGGCTGGGCTTAAAACATAACACTGATGTAAGCCGGAAGTCTAAAATGAATCACAACTTGTTTTTATTAGTCATGTTGGCTTCCTGAAGGTGTTAGATGTTTAATCTGAAGAGTATGGTTGCTTGTTCTCTTGTAGGTAAATTGATTCAGGGAGAACTCAGGAGCAAACTCGCCGACAAAGTTTTCAAGTTGACAAGCAGGTATTCTTTATTGCAGTGCTGGGAGACAAGGGGGATAGCTCTCACTAACATGTGCCCCTGTGTTGCTACACAAGCCGTCCTTATACAGCCACTGGGCACACATACATATTCATGAGGTTATGTATGGATTACATCACTTTCCAGAAAGTTTCCCACATGCGTACAAAAATGTAGTGGTGGTCTCTGAGGGTTGTTTATTTCTTCCAACAATCTTCCCCAATTCTGGCAGCCTTTGAAGCACTCCAGTAGATGTTTATACCAGCTTAATTGGTTCATTAACATCACAGACACAACAATCATCTCCTGTCTTTCTACTTATCAGTTAGTTTAACTGCAGCCCATCCAGGACACCTGCTATTCCCAGATGCCCCTTATCCTTACATCCTGTTTTTCTATCTTGTTTTTCTTGCACTCATTTTGTACTAAGGTCATAAGAGCCTAAAACTACGTCACGGTTTATCTTATGCAAGAATTCTCAGTATGCTCTCTAGCTGTACTCTATTTTTTTTTTCTGTGAATCATGCACCTCAGTAATTTTCCATTGCTACTGTTACAAAGCCATCAAACTTAATATTACTTAAAACTGATTCTAAAGATTTATGTATTTCATTTTGTGATTTTGTGCCCCCCCTTGTCTCAAAATATATCAATAAATAAGTCTACTATGAGGAGAAGAACCTCTGTAATTAATATGAGACTTCAGATTCTTCATAATGGTCTCTACAACAGTGATCATTTACTGAAAGAAATGTCAGAGCTGGATTTGCAGTCCCTGTTACGACTGCAGCATGAATGTCCTGTTGAGACTCAAAAGGGAAGACACTACTGCCTCTGGGTATGGGTCAGAACTATTTTCGAAAGTTTCCTTGACAACTCTTCAGGCAGCCTTACAGGAAACAACATGGATTGCTTTCATTTTTCAGATTGATCAGGAAAGAAGTCCAAAACCAAAACCATTTCCAGGGAAAAATTTTTCCTTTCCCTAATTACACTTTGTTATTGTTAAAGACCAATTGTTATCCAATAGCTAATCAATATATTCTCATCAACTAGAATTACAGATCTACTTTCCATGGAATGGCATCAGTGACAGTAAGACTTTCTGCTCTCAGCTAGTCCAAAAATTTGTACTAGAATCTATAGTTAACCAGGAGAAATAATTCTGTTAATGTGGACATGATATAAGTCAGGGTGGTTTGTTTCTTTCTATTTATGGAGGGTCTCTCTATTTTTTTTTTTCCTGGGGAGGGGTTGCTTGCTTGTTTTGCATTACTAATTACATGCAGATTATCTATTTTGTGCTACTATTAACATGTGATGTCTCTCAAAACAGATAACCGTCTAATATCAAGCTTGGCATATCACAGGTGTCATGGTTTAAGCCTCTCAGCCACGCAGCCCATTTTCTCACTCACTCCCCCCTTTTTCTTCTCCCCACTCACGGAGGGATGGGAAGGAGAATCGAAAGAATTCAACTCCCACAGGTTGAGATAAGAAGAGTTTAGTAACTAAAGTATGACACAAGACCACTACTGCTACCACCAATAATAATAATGACAAGGCAAATACAAGGAAAGAATACAATCGCTCACCACCTATACCCAGCCTGACCAAGCAGTGCACCTCCACACTTCCAGATCTCTGCCCTCCATTTTTACATCCTGGGCATGATGTGCTGTGGTATGGAATACCTCTTTGGTCAGTTTGGGTCAGGTGTCCTGTCTCTGCTTCCTCCCGGCTTCCCCTCCTCCCTGGCAGACCATGAGACTCAGAAAGTCCTTGCTCAAACCAAAACTTTACCAAGCAGTAACTGAAAACACTGGTGTTATCAGCGCAGTTCCCAGGCCGAAAGTCAAAAACACAGCGTTACACCAGCTACCAAGAAGGGGAAAAATAACTGCTGCTGCTGAACCCAGGACAACAGGGTACATCCTTACACTGGCTGATGACACAGTCACCTAAACATTTCATCATTAGTGTTATGACAACACAATGATTAGTGCCTGTGCCATATAACAGCTGCTGTAGATTTTACTCATTAGGCTATATTGCTTTCCTGAGGGGAGGGAATTCAATGATTGAGATACAGCTTGATATTTAATATTAACCAAAAATTTTTATGCCTGCAATTTCCATAAAAAGTATAGGTTTTAGAAATATTAAACATTAGGATACTGGCATCATCCAGTTAAGGTGCAAAATCTGATTTATCTAGGAGAAAGATGGAGAAGAAAGGTGTAAATGCATGCACAAATAGTAGAGAAACACTGTGTTCTCACATCATAAAGAAAGTAAAAAAAACATAAAAGAAAATATGCTGATTTCACCATGCTGTGGAATAGATCTAATCATTGGCATTCCTTATCTTGGCAGAGTTGTGTTATTGTGCAATTGGACCTCAGTTTTGTGATAAAGCAGTCTTGAAAGTATTCCAGACAGAGCAATAGAATAAATTCTCTTAAATGTGTAATTACGCTACAAATATTATACACATCAATGTTTAAAAGGAAGTTGTAGAGTAAAATGTAGAAAAGTAGTGAATAACGAAAATTACATTTTCCGATGTTTCAGTTGTTCTTAGGTTTTGGCAGTATTTCCCCCCAAATCCTGCATTCTGCCCATCAGAGTTTTAGATAAAGCTGATTCATTAAGTACAATAAAAACCAAAAATCTTTCAAAATAAAATATTGCAATTATCTAAACCCCATGATGACTAAAGAAAAAAAAAGTAGCATACTGGGTTGCCATTCATGATCTGTAAGATTTATGAAGAAATCTGTTGGTTATTCTTCAAATTCTTATAGTAAGCACATGTAAACCAAGAATTTTCACACACTTTTTTTAGCATTTCAAAAATGTTAAAAAAAGAGACGAAAACATGAAAATATGTTAATTTGACATTTAACGTGCATGGTCTGCCACCTCTTGTATAGTATGCCAGTGGTTTATGCTGAATTTCCAGAATTTTGTGATTTTCAGACTTCTTCTAAACTACTACTTATAAGGCACCTACTTTATAGACTTTTGTAGTCTACTTATAAAGTACCGTTTCCTTGGTCAAACCAAACCAACTCCAGGTGTTTACATAACTCAAAAGTAGACCAGTGGTTTCAATACTGGAAAACTATTATTGTTCCCAGTTTTGCAGCTTGTAAACAAGCCTCCTTGCATCTGTGTAACAATAGATCCGCTTCTAAAACTATTATATTTTACAGGCTGACCTCTGGACTATAATGATAAAAGTGGTGGTGAGGAGGAGTGGAATAAGATCACATGTCAGCCTCAAATGTTAATCCTTATTGGTATAGTCTTTCCTACCCTCAAGAGTGATCTTGTCAGGCTTGCACTGACTTAACAGATCTGCCATCAGAAAGCTCATTACTGAATGACTAAGCTGTTGGTAAAAAAAAAAAATCTCTTTCAAAACTGTACAAATCAGCAAGCTAACTGCTTTCTGTTTTTTTGGGTAGGATGCATTTTGGTGATAAAATAGGTAGATGTCTGTTAGATATTTTGTTTAACGTGTGCATGTACATGATATCCTAGCTAGACGTCTTTCATGTTATAAAGTCCTTGATTCTGATCAACTCTTTTCTACTTTGCAGCTGAGTAAAAGCCCTAAAGTACATTAGGCAGAGATAATAAATTCTCAGGTTGTGCACATACTTGAAGAAGACTACTTGCCATGAATACTCAGTTAAAATATTTATCTATTTAATATTTATGCAAACTCTGTTGTCGTGCTCAATTAGATTTCCTTGTAATACTCAGTAATCCCTGATCTATGATTGCCAAAGCCAGGAAGTTAAAAGCATATTGAGGGCTTGCTAAATGTTTTCACTGTGTCTCAACTACTTAATTAAGCTTGGTGTTGTGGTACTCAGCCTCAGTGAAATTACATATGACTTCTCTGGTTTTCTGTGAGATTTTTGGTAATTTAACTTTGTTTTCATTGCTCTCATAACTACAGGTTCAAAGACAGTGATCCTGTTTGTCAGTGGCGGCTTAATTGCGCCTGTTTCCAATAGGTGTATGAGGCATTCTGGTTTCTTTTCACAAAGCAAGGCTTTGTTTCTTGACTTGCTACTGTTTCGATCATTCCAAACCCGTCACCATTGCTCACTGATTTGAGCAGCTTCTGCTACTGTTTGATCCAGTGACCTTTTCCCTGAAGCTCTCTCTTAGTTCAGCCTCTAAGATTCACCCAAAAGATGCTTACCCTTTCCTACTCTTAAAGCTCTAAAAAAAAGCAAATGCACTTCACACTTCTGTCATTCAGATCATAAAAGCATGAGTCAGGTTTGAAAACAAAGGTAAATGCTTCCCCTTAGAGATCAAGGGTCTTGAACTGAGCAACTTCATGCTCATCTTTCTCAGACCTGATGTTTATGTGAGTTGCCAAAATAGAGATCTTCAATGTTCCTGTATAGTTCTCACAATATGTGAAGGCAGCTTCACTTAATGGTGATGTAATTCTCAATTCCCACATGAAACATCTGAAGATTTCAGTTTCTCCTGGTCAAAAATATGATGGTAACAGAGATGCTTTAAAGCTCTGCCTAAAGCTTTGACTGTTTTACCTAACAGAGAACTAAGACAAAAATCTGTAATACAAAAATAAACTATCTTTCAGTGGCTCTGGAAAACTAAGGTGGCTGCACAGAAGCCTAAGTAAGTTGCTTGTGGGTGTTAGGGTATCCAGAACATGATAGATACCCACCGTTGTCATGGTATTAAGGAGTATGATCAGATATTTTCACTGAGAGCATGAGGTCAGAACTGAAGGAATTACTGCTCATAATAATGTGCTTGTTAAAGAAGCCCCAGAAGACTGAAAGGTTTGACATAAGGAGACTTGCCCTGTCTCCCATTTTCCATTTACATTCATACTTACAGGTCAAAAGCTACAGTTAAGAGCCAGGCTCTGGAATCTAAGTAGGGAGCTGCATCATCTTTTAACAACAGATCACAGAGTCAAGAAGTCCTGGAGTCGCAACCAGACTTTATGAACCTTGTCATCATGGGAAATTAAGCTCTTACTAATGTTTTTAAGATATTTTAAGAATTTAACATGAGACAATCACTGGATTAAACCCTGAGAATTCAGTTCTGTTTTTCCCAGAAGAGTGAGAATGTGTGAATTTCTCCTATGTATTCATTATCTTAGCTCTTCTAGTGGCACTACAGTTAGTTGCAGCATTCAAACAGGATAAATACTGTACATAAGATATTTTTGTCTCTTTTAATGAATAACTTCTGCTCACTTAGTCATCTCCCATCAGAAGGGAGCTTAGCTAGTCTGAATCCCAGCTCTTAGATGCCTACAGTAAGAGGCCTGTGAAAAATTTCCTTCCCGCATCCTATCAGAATCTCCCCAATAGTAACTTGGGCCCATCATCCCTTGTCTTTTCAATTTGACTCCTTGTAAAAAGGGTGTCTCCATCTTCTTTGTGGCCACACATTAAATACTGGAAACATGGTGAAAAGGTCTCCCTTAAACCTTCTTTTCTCAAAGCTGAACAAACCCAGCTTTCTCAGCCTTTCCTCTCGCAGATTCCCAGTCCTTGGACCATCTCTTGTGATCCTTCTCTGGACCCTCTCAACCCTGTCCACATCTCTTTTGAATAGCAGGGACAAAAACTGAACGCAGTTTTCCAGGTGTGACCTGACAAGTTCTGAGTGTGACAATGACTACTTTATCTCTGGTGGTGATGCTTTTATTGATAGAATCCAACATCTTGCTGGCTTTCTTTACAGCAGCTGCACACTGTTCACTCATATTGAGCTTGCTGTCCATCAGGACCTTCAGATCCATTTCCACAGAGCTGCTTCACCAATAAGTAGATTCTAGCCTGTGCTGCATTCCTGGGTTGTGTTTTCCCACATTCAAGACCTCACAGCTGTCCTTGTTGAACTTCATCAGGTTATTGTTAGCCCACTCTTCCAGCCTATCCAGGTCATCCTGCAAGATGGCTCTCCCTTCTGAAATGTCCACTACCTCACTCAATTTAGTATTACCAGCACACTTCATCAGGGTACACTGGATACCACCTTCCAGATCTCTTATGAAGACATTGAACAACTTTGTGCCCAGTATTGATACCCGGGGAACACCACTGGGGACAGGTTGTCAGTTGGAAAAGAAACCTTTACCACCACACTCTGGGTGCAGCTGGTCAGTCAGTTCCACCCCAGTCTCATCCCCCACTGCACAGATAACTTGTCTAGATCATAAAGCATCAGCTTCTGTAGAAGAAGACTGGGAAATTGTATCAAAAGCCTTGGACAAATCTAGGGAGACAATGTTCACTGCCTGCCCGACATCAACTGAGCAGGTTAGTGCTGTCATGGAAACTGATCAGATTTGTCAAGTGTGATCTGTCCTTGGTGAATCCATGATAGCTCTTCCTAAGCATCTGCTTCATTTGACTTGCCATAGACCCCCAGGAGGATTTGCTGCATAACTTTACCAGGGGTTGAAGTAAGAACAATGGGCCTGTAATTTCCTGGATCCTCCTTTAAGACCTTCTTGTAGATGCGTGTGACATTAACCTGTCTTCCAGGACTTCCCTTTATGTCCATGACTTATCAAAGATTGTAGGGAGCAGCCTTACAAGGACTTCAGCCAGCTTTCACAGCACCTTTGGGTGGTTAATGTCAATGCCCATTGATTTGTATGGGTCAAGCCTCTGTCACAGCTCACACACTAACTCTTCCTTCACTGACGGTAGGTCTGTGTTTGAATTAACTTGGATTTTTGCTCCCAACACCTGGGGTCAAACAATGACCATAAAGACAGACAAAGGAAGTGTTAGGTGCAGAAAAGTGTCTCTGCCTTTCAGCATTTCTGGTGCCTAATTCATCTCGCCTGCATAGCAGAGAGCTAATATTTTCCTCTGTTTCTGCGTGTTTACATATATGAAGAACCTTTTCTTGTAGTTTCTGACATCTATGGCCAATTTCAATTAGATCTGAGCTTCTCTCTTCTAACTGCACCTCTGCACACCCTGAAAATACCCTTGTAGTTCTCAACTGGTATTCATCTGCTTTTCCATCTCTGATACACTTCTTTTTTGGTTTTGAGCAGACTTAGAACTCTCAGTTAAACCAGGGTGGGGTGTGTCTCTTGCTCCACCTACTTTCCTTAGCTTTGAAGGGGATGAACTGTTTCTGTGCTTCTATCAAGGTGTTCTTGGAAATCACCCAGCAATTTCTATCTTTCTCCTTCCATGGAAGCTTCCTATGGAATTCTTCCAAACTGAGCTCTTTTTAAAAGTAAATGCTTTGGTTTAGTACTAGTCTTCAGCATGTTCAGATGGATCCCAGACTCCACAATACTGTGGTCATTGCAGTCAAGGCTATAACCGAGATATTGCAAAACAGGTTTCCTTGCTTTTTGAGTAACAAGTCCACCAGTGCCTCATTCGTGGTTGGCACATCTAAAATTTGTATGAGGAAGCAGTCCTCTAAACAGTCAGGAACTTGATGGATGACATGTGAACTGATGTACTGTTCTTCTAAGAAATATCTGGGTAGTTAAAGTCACCTGTAAGGACCAGGTTCTGTAGCCCCAAAGCTTGTTTAAGTGCTTTGTCGGCCTTATAATATTGGTTTGCAGATTGGTAGCAGATGCTTGTTGCAAGATCCCCCTTGGAGATGACCCCTCTGATCTTGACTCAGAAGCATTCAATAGGGCTTCCACAATTGTCGTGTTGACTTCTATATATTCAAGGTTCTCCTTAACTTAGAGCATGACTCCTTTTTCTTCCTTGCCCGTCTTTACAAAATAGCCTACAGCCATCCATTGTGATCCTCCAGTCATGTGGGTTGTCCCTCCATGTTTCAGTTATTCATAGAATCATAGAACAGGTAAAGTTGGAAAGGACCTTAAGATCATCTAGTTCCAACCAAACTGCCAGGGGCAGGGACACCTCCCACTAAACCATGCCACCCAAGGCTATGTCCAATTCAGCCTTGAACACCGCCAGCGATGGAGCATTCACAACTTCCCTGGGCAGCCCATTCCAGTGCCTCACCAACCGTATCCCAGGCTGCATCAAAAGGAGTGTGACCAGCAGGTCGAGGGAGGTGATCCTGCCCCTCTACTCTGCCCTTGTGAGACCTCACTTAGAGTATTGTGTGCAGTTCTGGTGTCCTCAACATAAGAAGGACATGGAACTGTTGGAACAAGTCCAAAGGAGGGCCATGAGGATGATCAGGGGACTGGAGCACCTCCCATATGAAGATAGGCTGAGAAAGTTGTGGCTGTTCATCCTGGAGAAGAGAAGGCTGAGTGGAGACCTCATAGCATCCTTCCAGTATCTGAAGGGGTCCTATAGGGATGCTGGGAAGGGACTCTTCATGAGGAACTCTAGTGAGAGGACAAGGGGTACTTTCTGACTGGGCACTGGCTTTTTTTTTCCCGACGCTGCACGCGCTGGAGGTGGTTTACCTTCTAGCTCTCATCTTGGGAGGCAGCTTAGGAACATTTCTCACTGCTGTGGTTTACCTTAAAGGTCTTTTCCAGCCTAAATGGTGCCATGATTCTATGAATTCAGACTGTGCATATACCTTCAAAAGTCTGTCTTAGACATTGTACTTGACTTAAAATGTCCCAATGTTCACTCCCAAAATGTTAGGCATCTAGCCAACTATTCTTACAATGCAAATTATAAGAGGCAGAATTTCAGTTTTCCTGTTGTGTTATGAGGCTGTGAAATTTTTATGGTAAGCCTTTATTCTACTTACGCATGCTTTGGATGAGTATTTCTATTTAAAGGATCCTTGCTTGTTTGCCTAGAAAATCAATAAGCACAGAGATTGTGGATCACACAGTCATTTCCTCCTCCAAGGAGTGCATCTCTAAAGCACAACTTAAAGTTTATCAAGTTTTTAACTAGTTTTAAAAGCAGGCAAATTGTTTTCATTATCTAGAAATACAATTATAAATGCAGCAGTAGCTAACCTTAATATCTTTTTTGTCTCATCAGGCTTTACAAGAGCAAAAATGGCCTGGAAATCCAGTACATTTCTTAATATTGTGAAATCCAGAGCAAAATCCTCACAAAACTATGGGTGGCTTGTCTTTAAATTTCACCTCATCATACAGCCAGATACACCATGTAAGTGTTATTTTTAAAGGCATTTAAAATGTAAGGTCTTATTATTTCTTTCAGAAGTGATATTAGAGTAAAAAACTAAGGTGTAACTACAGAAAATGAGGAAAACATAAATGAATAACACCTATTTTTCATTACTATCTTAAATTACCAGCTTCAAATAACCCTCAGGTGGTAAAATATTTCCAGCGAAACCCAGTTATTCCTGTCTTTCTACATTTTTAAATATCAGTGAAAAAAATAACAGTTTTAATCTTTCATTTTCAGAATTCGTTAAAATCATTAAAACCTGTTCTGGGATAGACTCAAAATCTGCGTCAAAGTATATGTCTTCAGCATATGTGATTACAGGAAAATGCTTTTTGCTTTTATGCCTGCATAAGGATACTATGAGTTCAAGCTCTCAAACTGAAATTGTAACCCAAAATTTGCGTGCATAGACACTCATATCTGCTATACTATTTTAAGCAAATGTAAATAATCTTCTGACAGATTTGCAGTTAAATCTTGGAGCAGTATTCCCTCCACATTCTTGCTAGAAAAGAAGGCACATTATGATGACCTTTGCTTCTGATTCATGACTTAAATACTTACATGAGCAGTTTATTAGCATGGTTAATATTAATTTATATTTAATTTTAAACTTTGAACAAATGAAGCAGCTGGCATTCATTTTTCTGTGTTAAAGCTAATTGATTAATCAAGTCTTCTATTTGCTACAAATTACTAAGAATTAAACATGAAGCTAATGTGAAATATGATTTGGAAAATCCCCTTCTAATAGAAAAATGGTTGTTAGATTTTGTGGAGGAGTACAAACACAGACTGACAAATACATTCCGCCCAAACCCTGCACAAGTCTTGCTGCCTATGTATATGTTAGTCCCCTCTAAAACGTTGTTTCAGAATTTCTCTTTGTTTACTGATAGAACCCTTCTCTCCTAATCTTGATTAAAGAATTATTGAGAGAATATTGTTTCCATCTGTCTCAAATTAATGCTACCTATCTGCATATTAAGGATTACCTACTACTGAAATGAACAGAAATACTGTTGGGCAAAAACTAAGCAGGAAATTGGGGAAGCAGTTTGTATTTCAACTTTGTGAAAACACCAAGACTTAACTGAAGGGACCATTAGTAAAATCCAACTGACAAGTATGAAACTGCCGAAAGAAATTCTATTTCATACATTGTTAAATGTCAAACTCATTATGACATGAAAATTGTAAGTGCAATTTATTCAGAGAAAATCAAGCTCAGATCAGCCAATCACAAGAATAATACTTTACACAAACCTAAATTACAAATTCACTGTTGTACTTCAAGAAAATGCAGTCAATTATGTTTATAAAGACATGCCGACTACAGATAATTTTTTTTCTTTTACCGTTTTTAAAGTATTTTGTACCTGCCTTGTATGCCTTTGTTTTCAGTCTAGTTTGAAAAACTGAAAGACAGACTTTTTATGGCATACAGATCTCTCATTTCGACACTCTAGGTACCTTTACAGCCACTTTCACTCCTTCTGTTTGGATAGATGAACTAAAAAACAATTTCTTGAAACAGCTTGTGTCAAAAAATATAGGTTTGTATCTTATTAGCACCTTGAATATAACTTTTGAGATCTTTCTTTCCATTTATGCCAGTTGTTTTTTGCACAGGTGTGAGAAAGTAATTGGAAATGTCGCACTTTCATACCAAATGTATTTATGTCCTGGAACAACACATCAGATCATTTCTTTAAGGTTTGTTATTAAAAAAAAAAAAAAATTACCATATTTGTATATACTTTATTCCTTCTGTTTTTAAGGTGTTATTAGGAGAACCTGGCAGCAATTCATTCTGTGGAAAGGTGACAGAAGATGACTGCTGATGTGAAGTCCACACTTGTTCTAAAATAGAGATGACATCTAAAATGAATTTGGGTGGTACCCCAAGACAGAGCATGAGTTCAATTGCTTACATGCATGTTACTGTAGTAAAACGTTTTTAGAAAAATAATAACATATTGTGCCCTTTTTTACTGTAGTAAAATGTTTTTAGAAAAATAATAACATATTGTGCCCTTACACTTGCAAAATATTCCAAAGTTTTTTCATTTACAATGGAAAAGGTTAACATTTTCAATTTTGCTATATACTTATAAGTCAACCCCTTGGCATGTATTCCAATCAGCATTTTGAGCTGTAATTTCCCATCAGAGGCATTTTATTCAGAAACTGCAGAAATAAAGGATAGCCAGAATCTGAAGTGTAGAAGAGCTGTAGAAAAAAGATTTACATAATGACATCTTGCACACAGAAGAAAAGTCAACATTTTCACAGTATTAAAATAAACATAAACTGTACTGAGACATGAAAAGGAATAGGGGCTTCTAGGATGGAGAAATGTTTCAGCTACTCAACATGGCCAATCTAGGCTGAAGCATGGTGTTATGCCACTGGCCAAATTGAAATGGAGCAAATGAAATTAATCCAGAAGAAGCAGTAAGGGTGATGAGATGCCAATAAACTGATGCACAGGGAATGACTGAAAGCGTTAAGACTTTTCAGCTGAAAGAAGACAAACAGGAGATAAATCTAGCCATTGCAAACACCTGCTAATAGCAAATCAAAGATCAAACCTCAGCAAGTACTGAGGAATAGATTTTAAGGGAGATACATAAAGCCTTCTGAAGCTATTTTGGGGGCAGTACTGAAGGGGAGATGCTGAGCAGCTTTTATCACTGGAAAAATCAGGAGACATAACGAAAGCTGAGACTGCCGTGGACAAAAAACCAGTTTCCTTTTCTGCTTCCCTGAGATTTCATAATAATGTTGGGTAGAAGGCCAAGACAAATATTGTGCTTCCTTGTTCAACATTCATTAAATTAGCATATGCTCAACATTACTCTGGCTTTCTGTGCTAATTACTTTAGCTCACATTGTGAATAGTAAGATAATATTCTATAAGTTTGTAAGACAGAGGAAATCAAGTCACTCTTTTACCATCTAACAATATTTCTTTATTACAGCCTATCTCCCATACTCTTTATTTTTTTCTAAGCAGAAATGGAAAAAATATGAAAAGTACATAGTGATGATACTGAAATTACAATGTTTGATATGAAAACAAGACATTCTTATACATGAAAAATAAAAATTATGCTTTCTGCAGTTGTCCTTTTATGCTAGATATGTTTGGTATGACAGCGATGATGAAATCACAGATAAGCTCCATTCGACCTCTCCAGTTCCTTTGCAACCATTGGTTAAGAGTGAACTTATAGTTGTTTATGCAACTAGCAGATGGAATTCCCTGGGAAACTGCACTCCGGAACAAAGGAGGTGAACTAACCTGGCAATTCTTTAAGGACATTTTTCTTAGAGCACGAGAGCTTTGAATTCCCACAAGTATGAAATTGAGCAGAACAGGCAGGAGACCAGCATGGCTCAGTAAGGACCTCCTGGTCAAATGGGAGGGTAAGAAGGTAATGCACAGGTGATAGAACCAGGGATGTGTATCCTTTGACAAATATAGGAACACTACATGGATGTGTAGGGGTGGGATTAGAAACGCAAGGCGGAGTGTGGCAAAGGATGCAAAAAGTAAGAAGACGTTTTGTAAGTCTATTGGTCAGAAAAGGAAGATTAAAGAAAAGGCACCCCCCTCTCCCTCCTTGGTAAATAAGACAGGAGAGCTGTTGACAAGAAATGTGGAGAAGACAAAGGTATTCAACAACTTTTTACAATTTTTTTTTTTTGTCCTCATTTTTCAATGTATGTTCCCACATCTCTCAAGTCCCTGAAAATCAAGCCAGGGATAGGGAGAATGAAATCTGTCCCAAACCAGAAGGTCACATTTGTGACCACCTGAGAAATCTGAGCATATGCAAGCCTTTGGGACATGACGAGGTGTATCCTAGAGTCCTGATGTATTCCCAGCAACTCTCCTTGATATTTGAAAAGTCCTGGCAGTCGTGTGAAGTCCCTGGTGACTGGAAAAAGGGAACACTGTACCCATTTTTAGAAAGGATTAAAAGAAGGAACTTGGGAGCTAATAACCTGTCAGCCTCGTCTCTATGTAGGGGAACGTCAGTCAGGGTATGGATGCTTTTGAAGTTATGGTAAGGCATATGGAGGACAGAGAGGTGATTTGAGACAGTCATGGTTTTCCTTTGAGACAGTCATGGTTTTCCCTAACGGCAAATCGTGTCTGACTAAGCGAGTGGTATTCTACAATGGGCAATTGATGTTATCTACTGAAACTTCTGGACTGTTAGATGGATAAAGAATAAACTGGATAGCCACATATAGAGTTATAGTCAATAGTTCAATGTCCAAATGGAAACCAGTAATGAATATTTTGCCTTAAGAATTGATACAGGGATTGGGACTGTCGGATCCTCATCAGGGACATGAGTAATGGGATTGAGTGCATGTTCAGCAAGTTTGCTTTTTTTCGCAAAGAAAGCTAGGGCAAAATATGTTTGCCTTCAATACAAAATATCTCCTTCAAACTGCAGAGACTCACTACATGTATGATAGTTTTTACTGACCTTCTCTACCCTGAAATTAGAATCATAGAATCATAGAATAGTTAAGGTTGGAAAGGACCTTAAGATCATACAGTTCCAACCTCCCTGATATGGGCAGGGACACCTCCCACTAAACCATGCAACACAAGGCTCTCTCCAATCCGGCCTTGAACACCGCCAGCTATGAAGCATTCACAGCTTCCCTGGGCAACCCATTCCAGTGCCTCACCACCCTTACAGTAAAGAATTTCTTCCTCATATCCAATCTAAACTTCCCCTGTTTAAGCTTGAAACCCATTACCCCTTGTCCTCTCACTACAGTTCCTCATGAAGAGTCCTTCCCCAGCATCCCTATAGGATCCCTTCAGATACTGGAAGGATGCCATGAGGTCTCCACGCAGCCTTCTCTTCTCCAGGCTGAACAGCCACAACTTTCTCATCCTAACTTCATGCGGGCGGTGCTCCAGTCCCCTGATCATCCTCATGGCCCTCCTCTGGACTTGTTCGAACAGTTCCATGTCCTTCTTATGTTGAGGACACCAGAACTGCACACAATACTCCAAATGAGGTCTCACAAGAGCAGAGCAGAGGGGCAGAATAACCTCCCTTGACCTACTGGTCACTCTCCTCTTGATACAGCCCAAGATACGGTTGGCTTTCTGGGCTGCAAGCGCACACTAAAGCTGGCTCATGTTCATTTTTTCATTGACCAACACCCCCAAGTCCTTCTCCGCAGGGCTCCTCTGAATCTCTTCTCTGCCCAACCTGTAGCTGTGCCTGGGATTGCTCCGACCCAGGTGTAAGACCTTGCACTTGGCACGGTTAAACTTCATCAAGTTGGCATCAGCCCACGTCACAAGCGTGTTAAGGTCCCTCTGGATCCCATCTCTTCCCTCCAACTTATCAACAGAATCACACAGCTTGGTGTCATCTGTGAACTTGCTGAGGGCGCACTCAAACCCACTGTCCATGTCACTGACAAAGATGTTGAACAAGACCGGTCCCAGCGCTGATCCCTGAGGGACACTACTCATTACTGGTCTCCAGCTGGATATGGAGCCATTGGTCACAAATCTTTGCATGCGAATATCCAACCAGTTCTTTATTCACAGTGTGGTCCACCTATCAAAGTGATGTCTCTCCAACTTAGAGACAAGGATGTCATGTGAAACAGTGTCAAACGCTTTGCACAAGTCCAGGTAGATGACATCAACTGCCCTACCCCTGTCCATCAGTTCTATGGCCCCATCACAGAAGGCCACCAGGTTGGTCAGGCAGGATTTCCCCTTAGTGAAGTCATTCTGGCTGTCATCAAGCTCCTTTTTTTTCATGTGTTTTAGCATGCCTTCCAGGAGAATTTGCTCCAAGATTTTGCCAGGTACAGAGCTGAGACTGACTGGTCTGTAGTTCCCCGACTCATTCATTTTCCCCTTCTTGAAAATGGGGGTTATATTTCCCTTTTTCTGGTATAAGAAGAATTCTTGATTATTTTCTAAAGTACTTTCCCAGTAGCTTTAGATTGTTGTGTTGGCTCTGCTTGGTGGGTCTTTTTTTTTTTTTTTTTTGGTTGGTTGAGTTTGTTT
Source organism: Ara ararauna (assembly GCA_028858755.1). Classification (NCBI taxonomy): domain Eukaryota; kingdom Metazoa; phylum Chordata; class Aves; order Psittaciformes; family Psittacidae; genus Ara; species Ara ararauna. The sequence continues at coordinate 63,940,271 of CM054410.1, forward strand.
GTTTGTTTCTGAGCCTTTGTCCTGCTCTGTTTATTATTTCAAGGAAAGGCTACAAAGCTTGAAATCATTTCCTTCCTCTGTGTCTTCACGCAACACTAGTAAAATCTAATAATGCTTTGAACAGGCTATGTGATTATCTGTAATTAATCATATTTTTTTAACAGATTTCATAGCTTTGAGAGCTCTATAATTATGTATTTAACAAAAATAATGATACTTATTAGCTGTACACGGTGGCTAATGTGAAGCATTTCTCAGATATTTCTTAATTTAATAGCTGATGTAGCTTATTTGTAGGTAAATATTCTTATTCTTCCCCTTTTCCATTTTTAAAAAATCTAAAAGTCAGACTTGATTAGGATCTCCACTATGTGAATACTTCCATGGTTATGTGAGTAAAAATAAATAAATTAATACATACATAAATAAATATTTCCATTCTGAAAGAAGAGTTTAGAAACCTTCAACTTTCTTTTCTAATGTCTAATTTTTTTCCTGTGGATATTTCTTCCAAACAATGCAGAAAATACTAAGATTTCTTCCTGCATGGTTGTCAGGGTGTGAATTAAAATGCAAAAATAAGCAATCATCCATTATGGATGAAAACCAGGTAAGAGTAATAATATCCTAGCACATTATATTTGTCCGCAAATTGTACAGTATTTTTTTTCACCATCAAGAGAAAGTAAAATTATTGTGGAATGGAAAGCAGATGCTCCCGTAATTGTCCTGTGTGGGAGGACCCCATGCTGGAGCAGGGGAGGAAAGTGAGGGGTCTTCCCCTAAAGAGGAAGGATTAATGGAGAAAACATGAGATGAACTGACCACAGCCCCCTTCTCCATTCCTCTGTGCCCTTGAGTGGAGGAGGGAGAGAATTCAGGACTGACATTGAATCCATGAAGAAGGGATGGGTGGGGGAAAAGTGTTTTGAAGATTTGGTTTTATTGCTCATTACCCTACTCTGATTTGACTTGTAGTAAATTAAACTAACTTCCTCAAGTGGAGTCTTGTTTTGCAATGATAGTAACTGGTGAATGATTTCTCCCTGTCCTTGTCTCAACCCACAAGCCTTTTAATTTTCTCTCCCCTGTCCAACTAAGGAGCAGAGTGATAAGCGTGGCTTTGTTGGGCACCTGACATCTAGCCAGGGTCAACCTACCACACACATTTAAATTACTACACTTCTCTTTCTTTATCAATCGTGTACCAAAGTTTCCCTATTCACTACAAATGAATGAAGTGAAATTGGATAAAGTAAAATTCATGACTGTAATGAAATTAAATTCATGCTGCTACAATAAATATTGCATTTACAGACTTATGGGATCAATTAATAATTTATTTAATTGATTAATACTTCTTCATATTCAGGCTAAAACCTACAGCTTTTCTATCATCCAGTCTTCTCCTCCTGCAAATAATCATCAGACTAAGTCCCTAATCTACTGTGTAATATTATTTTCCTGTTTTCCTCAGGAAAAAAAAAAAATTGCAGAGTTTTAGTGTAGTTTATAAAGAAGAACAGTTAGTTATTTGGTACAGTTAAAACTAGAGCTTGAATAGACTAAACAAAACTTTCTGCCACACCACAAGACTGAAGTTTTTTCTGAAGTGGATGTGTTCTTTCAATTCCAGGTTCATGATGGACCAGCAAGATCAGAAGAAACCCACCAGCTGAGGACATGACCTTGTGATTTGTTGAACAGCAAGAATAAAATTTGGTTTATTATTTACAAATCAGAAATCCTGAATTCAAGATATTTTGGCCTGAGAAATTACTTTGACATACCTCTTAAAGGTAGACTTGTCTTTACAAAATTAAAGTTTCAGGTCCTTGTGTAAAACAGAAGGTAGTTTTCCAGACAAGTGGTAATTGCTTTTCTTTTTCCAAAGAAGAATGATAAACTCTAAATTTTTAAAATAACATTTTTTCTCAGCTAAAATAATATAGTGGAAAAAATGGCCAGAATGTATAATAAAGTACTGATAATAAAACAGAAAAGATTTTTTGTTTGTTTTAGCTTGCTCTTCTTACATTTCTGTTATTTCTGTAAATATTTACATATAATAACTGCTTAAATATTTATAAAATATGTTGCTATTGCTCTCTACCTCATAGGTTCATCCAAATATTTCATTAATTGGCTTTAGTAAAGTGTTATTAATTCAACTGCATCAACAGCATAGACTCAGTTACTCAGTTTTAGTAGTGCTTGCGGCACAAGCATTACGAAAACTATATGCTCAGTACAGAAGGGAAATGACTGTCCTTAAATATACATGCTCATAAAGTAATGAGTGAAATTGATCTTCTGTAGTTCAAGAACTGATTATCAATCATTATTATAAACATTCTCCTGGATGGTGTTGTACAACATTATAGACTGCAGATCTTTTTCCAAGTCAGGTGTAGCGTGTAAGGTGAAGGCAATGAGTCAGTTTTCAGCTGATGTATGAACTTTGTTCTATTGAAATCATAGGATCTGTGTTGATTTAAAGGTCTGTCCACTAGTCTTTTTCAGATGACTGCCACTGTTGTCTCAGTGTAATTTTCAACATGCAATTTCCATTCTTTCTTGCTATATGGTGTGGTTATCAAACATTCTTCATGAAATGCTAATTGAATGATAAGCATTTATGGTTTTAAGTTAAAAACCTAGGCTATACAGAGAAGTCAGTGGTCCCTAAGGATTCTGATAAAATATTTTGCTGCAGACAAGCTTAGGTCATGGTTAATTATTTTTTCCCATGACTCAGAATAATTGTGGGGTTTTTTTCTTCAGAAACTATAAAATAGGGGTTTACATGTTAACAGGAAAAATGCCTTAAAATGCCCCACATGTATCTATTTGCCTGTTACTGTTAAGTACAGGAAACATGTTTGTTGGGAAGAGGTGGTATGTGCTTTCACATGTATTAACAGCCTTTCATTACAAAAGTGGTGCTCTAATAATGAAATTTAAAAACTATTTAATGTAGTTTTGCCATTCAATTGTATTAATCAAGTAACTTAATTCCTTAACAAGCAAAGCTTTTTCTCCTTTATCTCATTTGCTAATTTTCAGAAACTATATCTGCAAACTGTGTGATCTTCTGAACCCAGCAAGGGTTACCACTGCAAAACCATTTTTTCATTAGTAAAAGTAAGACTGCTTTGAAACTGTGGGGTTTTTCTCGTTTGTTTGACTTTTTTTCAGAGCCTTCATTAGCTGAAAAAAACCCAAAAAAAGTAATATTATTTTGAATTGCATGTATATTACCATCCCTATTCCCATCACAGGCATAAGAGGCACAGATAAATGTTTTATACATTAAACAATCCTAAATTACAAATCTTTAAATGGCAGCCTCAAGACAATGCCATTGCTAACGAAGGAGACTTTGAGTTAGAAGTATTCAAAGGCTGGATATAAACAGGATTTCTTTGAACTAATAACTATAATAATATCAATATTATTCATGGCAATTTGATTTGAATATTTTTAACATGAATTGTTGATTTTTAACTTTTTTCTGTTGTTATTGTGTTTTTTTAGGTTTTTGGTTTGGCTTTGGATTTTTTTGGAGTTTTTAAAAATTTAATGCCTGTAGAAGCATTTGTTTGATGGAAATGTACTTAGTACATATTACTATTCTGAAAATATACAGCGTAGAACATTCTTTTCATGCTAGATTTTCATGAGATGTTAATGCTGATGGAATGAGAGGTATTTCTTGTCATCCTTCTAGTGGCAAAGCTACAGAAGAATCTGCTTTCATTGTTGCAGAATTGACACATTCATGAAAACAGCATGACAAATTTTTACATGCATAAAAATGTTCTACACAAGACAACAAAAACTGGAAAATATTTGATGTGTCATTTGCTTGGCCTGGATCAGGTGGAATAGAAAGCAGAAACTCTTACATTCCATTTTTGTTTGTCGTGGTTTAAAATGCTTTGTAAAATAACAGTTATGATTTTTAACGCTGATGAAGTACATTCTGTAGAATGATGCATTCAAAAGAAATGAAAATCAGTTTCCATTTAAGACTAAGTGTCATCACAGACCTCTCCAGAGATGCTCTCTTTGTCTTATTGATGCACTGCAGATCTTCTACTCAGGCTGAGGGAAGAGTGGAAAATGCAGATAATTTCCCACATTGTTGTTATCCTTATTTTTGCATAATCTTAAGGGCTAAAAGTGCCTTATTATTTTCTGCATTGCCCATGGAGAAATAGAAAATGTTTTAAGTGTCTTCTTTAAGAAAGGAGAGAAAAAGAAAAGAAAACAAAACAAAAATTTATCATAAGCAAAGAGGTTTTGTCCCCGGACAGCTTTTTCATGTTAAAAGTGACAGTTATTGCTCTTGAAGTAGAAAAGTGTAGCACTGTATTTTAAACATCATGGTTCATATTATCCCAAATAGTGACAAAGTACACAAATTCAATCTGAAAGGTCGTTGCAAAACTTCTGGGATTGGAATATTTACATTTACAAAATTGGTACTAGGAATCTGTTTTGCACTGGACATGAATTCATTTCACGATATCTCCCCAAATAATTTTATTTCAAAAAGACTGCAGGTGCTTCAGCTTTACTCTGTTCCCTAAAGTAAGCTACTCAAAATACTGTATTTCCTAAGGGGCCCCATCAAAAATCCAGTGTGATCATAAATTGGCTTGAAAATTCTCATCTTTTGAGGTGTTTGGTGATACATGGTATACACTAAAACCTTTGTACTTCAAAACCAGAAACTTTCATCTATATCAATCACACTGTCAAATAAACTAGATTAAATCTGTGGTGTCTGCTCAGTTATTGAAACAAAGAGGTTGGTCAAGAAGTTTTATGGGACAAAATAGGTTTAGCTAGCCATACCTCCCTACTATAGCATTGAAATACTCCAACTATTCAGTTATATATATATATATTCAGATATATAATCTGAGTATTATATACTCAGTTATATATATATATATTCAGATATATAATCTGAGTATTCCAGATACTCATTTGTTGGTCTAGCTGATTTTGGACTGTTCTTTCCAAACCCAAACATTATATGGTACCTTTAAAGACATTTCTGATACATGCAGATTAGCCAAAATACTATTTTTTTTCTGAAGATGTTCTACCAGCTTTGTACGTTTCGTATTGTGCACTAAGTTTTCACTTTTTCATCTAAATACCATTCTGTGGTTATCTGGCAACAGTTGCTACTAAATGAGCCTTTTCTTCAAAGACAGTCTTGTCTTTTTTTTGTGAAAAAAAAAAAAAAAAGTCTACAGGGTGTCCCAGTCTCTCTGGATAGCTCTTTGCTTAGATCCAAGCAATGCCATAGTTATAGCATCTTATGGTAACTTGGGTTGAAAGAGACCATAAAATATCATCTAGTTTAACCCCCCTGCAATAAGCAGAGACATCTACAACTAGATAGATTATGATATGGCCAGGTTTAGCATTTACACTGGCATGGCTGTATATTCTTGATCATAGTCTATGTACGCAATTTGAACTTGTGTCAATTTCGCTCAGCCAGTGCCAGATGGAGAGCTTAGCTATGGTTTGGAAAAAGAGCATGAAGACAGAGCCAAACCATTGCTTAGTGTCAGAGCTCACCAAAGCATAATTGGAAGCTTCTGCATCAAACAAATGTGGGTATACCAATTCTGCTGCTTCTGATGGCACTCCACCATTTCTGGACATCTGACTATCCAGATGGAGATGCTGGAAACATGGCCAATCCTTATAAATTAACTGCTTGGCATATGTGCAATGCAACCAAGTGAAACTAAGCAGTGACATGAGATGGATTAATAGTTCCTACTGTTGGCAATTGTGGAAATGGCCTACTGTTTGGTTTTATTATATTCAGGGAAAATAAAACTTTGTATTTCAAGTATTAATCATAGAATTGTACAAAGATAGAATGGTGTAGGTTGGAAGGAACCTCAAAACTCAATCAGTTCCAGTCCCAGAGGGGATAACTTCCACTGGACCAGTTTGCTCCAAACCCTGTCCAGCCTGGCCTTGAATACTGCCAGCGATGAGGCAGTCACAGCTTCTCTCAGCAACCCATGCCAACACTTCACCACCCTCACAAGGAAGAACTGCTAAGAACTCATTTCATTCTCCCTTGTCAGGTTAAAGCCATTCTCCCTTGTCCTGTCCCCACACGCCCTTGTCCAAAGCCCTTCTCCAGCTTTCTTGCAGCCCCCTTAGGCACTGGGAGCTGCTCTAAGGTCTCCCAAACCCTTGTCTTCTCCAGGCAGAACAAGCCCAGCTCTCTTAGCCTGTCTCCAGAGCAAAACTTCTCCAGGCCTCGCAGCACCTCCGTGGCCTCCTCTGGACTTGCTCCAACAGCTCTACATCCCTCTCATGTTGTTGCCCCAGAGCTGGACACAAGACTGCAGGTGGGGTCTGCCCAGAGCACAGCAGAGGAGGAGAATCCCCTCCCTCGACCCGCTGCTTACTCGCTGGGGATGCAGCCCAGGATACGGCACATGGTTCTGGGTTCAAGCACACACTGAAGCTGGGTCACAGGGAGATTCTTGTCACCCAGTACCCCCAAGTCCTTCTTCGCAGGGCTGCTCTGAATCTTTTATCCACCCAACGTGGAGCTGTGCCTGGGATTGCCCCAACCCAGGTGTAGGACCTTGCACTTGGCCTTGTTGAACTTCATGATTGCATGGTCCCACCTCTCAAGCGTGTCAAGGTTCCTCTGGATCCCTTCTTTTCACTCAAGAATGTGTCCAGTTTACAGAAAAGGATGACATTCAGGGCAGTGTCAGATGCCTTGTACATGTCCAAGTTGTACACGTCCAGGTAGGTAGATTAAATAATAAAAAAAAAAAAAAAAAACAAAAGAAAAATACAGTGAATATAATTACCTGGATTACCTGAATTTTAACAGTGAAAGGAGCGGTGAACACAGTACTCTCAGGGGAAAATTCATCTTATCCTGAAGTAAGATAATTCAGATATTTTCATTTGTCATGACTTCAGTCGAAAGGGCCGCCATAAAATGCCATTTTACCTAATACTGGTTACGCAATCGCAAAGAAAGGCACAGATCACTTCTTTCTTTTATTCTAACTTTCTTTGATGGTGCTTCCTACTTTCAATTTCACCTGTTCTGTGAAACTTCAGAACCCATTTATTAACTCAAAAGCTTTCTATAAAATCTGTGAAAAATAAAATCCAGATGTGACTTAGCAAGTTAAGACCACATCCAGATGAAAAGTATTCTTAGGCTGGAAATTACATGTGCACGAGTAATGACAACCATTGGATTATCAGCTCAGGTAAATTTATAATATGACTGTTTTGAACTGGTATTTTTGATATTACTTCCTTTTCACAGTGAAGCAAAAATTAATGAAAAAAGTATTATTTGAAAAAAAAATTATCTGAGGATCTTTCAATCATTCTTTAAAATACATTCCACTGTGTCCAAATTTTTAATTAAGGAGAATAAAATACATTGCAACAATTTCCTTTGAATTTTGAGAATACTTCACTCAGCTCCACACAGAATTCTCTCAAGACCTACTGTCTACGAATGTCTGATTTCATCTCTTGCAGATATAAGACATTTCACCACAGACTTATAAATATTTTAGTCTGTATCATAGAATTATAGAATCATAGAACAGTTAGGGTTGGAAGAGACCTTAAGATCATTAAGTTCCAGTCCCCCTGCCATGGGCAGGGACACCTACCACTAAACCATATCACTCAAGGCACTGTCCAGCCTGGCCTTGAACACCAGTAGAGATGGAGCACTCAAAACTTTCTTGGGCAACCCATTCCATTTCCTCCCCAGAATCTTTATAGGCCCCCTTCAGATACTTGGAAGGCTGCTATGAGGTCTCCACACAGCCTTCTCTTCTCCAGGCTGAGCAGCCCCAACTTTCTCAGCCTGTCTTCATATGGGAAGTTCTCCAGACCCCTGATAATCCTTGTTGTCCTCTTTTGTACTTATTCCAACAGTTTTGTGTCCTTTTTATGTTGAGAACACCAGAACTGCACATAATACTCCAAGTGAGGTCTATCGACAGCAGAGTAAAGGGGTAGGATCACCTCCTTTGACCTACTGGTTATGATCCTTTTGACGCAGCCCAGGGTACGATAGGCTTTCTGGGCTGTGAGTGCGCACTGAAGCAGGATCATGTTCAGTTTCTCATCGACCAGCACCCCCAAGTCCTTCTCCTTAAGGGCTGCTCTGAATCTCTTATTCATCCAACCTGTAGCTGTGCCTGGGATTGCCCCAGCCCAGGTGTAGGACCTTGCACTTTTCATGGTTAAACTTCGTAAGGTTGGCATCAACCCACCTCACAAGCGTCTCAAGGTCTCTCAGGATCCCATGTCTTTCCTCCAGCTATCAATCAAATTAAACAGCTTGGTGTCATCAGGAAACTTGCTTGCTGTGGGAACTCTCAATCCCACTGTCCATGGCACTGAAGAAGATGTTGAACAAGACCAGTCCCAACACCGTTCCCTGAGGGACACCACTTATTACTGGTCTCCAGCTGGATATTGAGCCATTGACCACAACACTTTGAGTGCAGCCATCCAGCCAGTTTTTATCTACTGAGTGGTCCACCTATCAAATTGATGTCTCCTTAACTTCGAGACAATGATATCGTGTGGGACAGTGTCAAATGCTTTGCACAAGTCCAGGTAGATGGCATCACCTGCTCTGCTCCTGTCCATCATTTCTGTAACCCCACCATAGAAGGCCACCAAACTGGCCAGGCAATTTGTCTGTGATCTTGAGAAAACAGATCGATTTGGCTTTAAAAAACTGGAACAAACACAAGCACTGATGGCGGCTGATAGCTAGATTCAAACTGATTTACAACTTCTCGCAAATGCATTGCCAAAACATTAGCTGCCAAAACACGTAAATTATGTTCCAGGCTCAGCTGATGATTTTTATGTTAGGCTGGGCCAGCTGTCTTAATGAAACATCCTGACTCTGTGCGTTGCCCCAGTCATCATTCTCAAAGGACTCAGTGTTGACTTTATGTATATATATGTATATATATACATATATATATATACACACACACATAAAGGCCATCAAAATCTGGCAATGTTCCATGAGTGAAACGGTACCTCCAGATGGTGGTACGGCATGTTGTTGCCTGTGAAATACCCTGAATCAGGAAAGTTTTCCTTCAGGCTTCCTTGCCACAACAGACAAGTGCCATAAGCTTATTTCCAGATGAGTATCTATATTCCGATTAGCATTTAAAAAAAAATTAAAAGAGTAATATTGTTTATACTGTGTTAGACTGAAAGTCTATCTGGTCCAACACTCCCTCTCCAGAAGTGACTGTTACCAGATGCCAGTATGAGGACATAGAACAGGTCAGGTGTTGTACGATACAGGCATTAGGTGGGTTTTTCTTCCACAAGTGAACCCAATCCATGTTCGCTTTTATCATTCACAATGTATTATTTCAGTGAGCAAAATAGTTTCATCTTTGAAATATCTTCTTTTTGTGTTCATTTAAATATGTTTATGCCTGGTTCCATTTGTTATTTTTTTCATTAAATAACATTGCATGTATATATTAAAATAGAGTTTATTACAAAAAAGTTTCTGGATTTATTAGTGTTCACTCTAAGATACTGTAGAATAAAATTTAGAATTCAGACTGTTTTATACTCTGTACTAGAACTGTAAAAATTAGACCTTCAGCTGTGGATTTTTGAAGCACCAGAATCTTTATTAGTTACTTTTCTTGCATATTTTGCTTTTATTTATGATCAGTTCTTCAAATTTAAGTATAAGCTATAAAAGTAATTAATCCACAACATGTTTTGCTACTGAACTTGAATTCTGTTCTTAGGTTTCATTGTCCTTGGGCTATATCTTATTAAGGTCATACAAAAAAGTATTTCTCTGCTCACTTTAATGCCTCACATATGACACTGAGCACATGATGTAAAATAGAAATACTCAACCTCTCCACTCAACAAGATCGCCTTCAACTAGAATAACCATTTGAGTGGATGACGAAAATTTGTGTTTCTTTTTCACCACTTGAAGAATTTGATGTATAATAAATCTATATGTAGAAACTGCCTTCTGAGATTCAGAAGAAACCGCACTGATGATGAGCATTGACGTGTGGAAATATTTTGCTGTCTGATCACGTAAGCTGTATAAACACAGGCTTGCTCAGACTTTTGATGGGTGTGACGGTCCAGATCAAAGAAAAGACTTGAAAGACTGGGACTATGTGTTCGTGAGTGAAATGTGTCTTTAAATTTGAGCTGATGCCAGTTCTAATTCCAAGACTTTTTGATGCAGTGTTAAAAGCAGCATTTGTTATATCTCCTTGGTGTGCAGTACTGCAGTTTCTTCTCAAAATAGCATATATTCCTCTCACTACATCTTCCGTACAAAGTTGACAAGTACATTGAATATAAACTAGTGTGGATACCCCCCTGCAGCTTCCAATAATTTCATATCTCTTATTTATTACCTGCTATACTGCCTACACTGCAAAACTGTGAGTTATTAGACATTAATAGCAATATTATTTAGGAAAGAGATAAAACAATGTACACTTCCTGTGCTCCATCTTTCAAAATTCCTCTAAGTATGTATAATAAATGTGTTGAATATTTTTTATTAAGAAGAAAAGAAAAGAAATTTATGTTCCTGGTGATACTATGCCACCTATGCGTACAGTGTTCCCGCCTGTTCCTTGAAACAGCATTAGTTAGAATCACACCTTCTACCTTGCTAAATGTTACCAGAGATGATAAGCTATACACATCAAAGCCCTCAACAGAGCTTGCTTAATCAGTTCTTAAATTATCTTTCCACATCTGAATTAAAATGTTCTTATTATAAATAATAGCACCCCTGTCTTTCCTGGCAAGCAGAGAGTATTTAAAATTTGATTCAATCAGAGTGGAAAAAAGTATGGATAAGAAAGCTGCTATTTAGAGGATATAGAATCACTGCAGATATTCAGTGAACATCATCAATAAAAGGTCAATGATGATGTTGTTGTGCCAATCTTTCTTTGAGAAATCTGGTCTCAAAGTATTAAAAGCTAGCAGTTATGTTTGTCATAAGAGAAAAATTATTATTTCACACAATAATCTCATTTTAAGTATCTTTATTTTTGTCTTGTTTTTACTAGCCTTTTTTATATTTATATTCCGTAACAATTTTTTATAGGTTTTAGTAAAAAAATTACTAAGAACTGCATCCTAGATGTTTCCTAGCAGAGATTATGATTTTATGTTTTAGGAAAGATCAACTATTTGGTGAATCACAGAATTATTGCATGTAAACTCATCCAGTTCCAATCCCCTGCCATGAGCAGGGACTCCACCCACTAGACCAGTTTGCTCCAAACCCTGTCCAGCCTGGCCTTGAATACTGCCAGCGATGAGGCAGTCACAGCTTCTCTCAGCAACCCGTGCCAACACTTCACCACCCTCACAAGGAAGAACTGCTAAGAACTCATTTCATTCTCCCTTGTCAGGTTAAAGCCATTCTCCCTTGTCCTGTCCCCACACGCCCTTGTCCAAAGTCCTTCTCCAGCTTTCTTGTAGCCCCCTTAGGCACTGGGAGCTGCTCTAAGGTCTCCCAAACCCTTGTCTTCTCCAGGCAGAACAAGCCCAGCTCTCTCAGCCTGTCTCCAGAGCAAAACTTCTCCAGGCCTCGCAGCACCTCCGTGGCCTCCTCTGGACTTGCTCCAACAGCTCTACATCCCTCTCATGCTGTTGCCCCAGAGCTGGACACAAGACTGCAGGTGGGGTCTGCCCAGAGCACAGCAGAGGAGGAGAATCCCCTCCCTCGACCCGCTGCTTACTCGCTGGGGATGCAGCCCAGGATACGGCACATGGTTCTGGGCTCAAGCACACACTGAAGCTGGGTCACAGGGAGATTCTTGTCACCCAGTACCCCCAAGTCCTTCTTCGCAGGGCTGCTCTGAATCTTTTATCCACCCAACGTGGAGCTGTGCCTGGGATTGCCCCAACCCAGGTGTAGGACCTTGCACTTGGCCTTGTTGAACTTCATGATGTTTGCATGGTCCCACCTCTCAAGCGTGTCAAGGTTCCTCTGGATCCCTTCTCTTCACTCCAACATGTTGACGAAACCATATAGGCTATATGAAATATGCTTTTAATTTTCCCCTGCTCACAGTGACAGCTGGACAACCCCAGGAAACAAAAGTTTTGTGTACTCCAGTAGGCCAGTGTGATTTACAAACGCAGCTGGTGTACATGGTGATAAAGTATGATCTCTACATTCTGTTTGTAAAGAGCCCTAACAGGAAGCTATAGACAAGGCAGTAAACATGACCAAACAAGAATAAAATTAAGCCATTCACCTTATAGCATGTCTTTTCCAAAACTACAAATTTTTCTCAGATATTCTGTCACCAACTTCAGAAAGCTTTTTCTGAATGCATAATTATTTTCATAGTGCAGATGTACATGAAAATATATTAAAACAAATGTAAGGCTATGGCTGTAGATCAGGTCAGTCTTTAATTTCAAGATATTGTATTTACTGTTGTGGATACATTTATTTCAAAATAAACATGTGCAATTATATTCAAAGGGGAAAAGAACACTTGCATGTTTGTATATATACACACAAAAGTAGCTCCTGGGCATATATAAAAATTAAAAGATTAATGAAATACATCTTACCTTTAGCATGAAGCAAAATATTGCAGGAAAATTTAAACTGGCTCCTGGGGAATGCAGGAAATTCAGTGTATCTTGCAACAGCTTTCTATATGCTTCATGGAAATTATGCTGCAAAAAATGTATCCTAAAGCAATGATGTCTTGGCATTAGGTTACTCTCAATAGTTTGCTTTTCATATTAATATTACCACTATTGATGTATACTGGTTTTGCTTGAGCTTTGCTTTAAAATTTAACATTTCTTTCTTTTTTAAATTTTTCTATTAAACAGGGGTTTTTTATTATCTTGCTTTAAAAGTTCACTTCAGTAAAACCTATGAAGTGTAAACTGGCCCTTTTCCTATTTTCACTTTTTCCCTGGAGGAAAGAAAAATATTTTTATTCTGTACTAAACTGTATTGGAAGAGGGGATATCAGATAGATCAATTAGGGTTACGTAAAGCAATGGTGCTCTGCTCACATATTCAGTGAAATGTGTTTAAGTGACAGACACTTCACAGTGACCAATCCTTCTAAAGGATCTGTTCTTACGCATATGGCAATGTTCCTTGAGGCTTGTATATGACTCTTCCTTCTAAAGTAAAGATTCTAAACCAAAGCTTTATTAACTGTATGATATTTGTCACCATTCACTCAGGACCAAATTGAATCTAGATTTATGTCCTGTATACGATGTATCATATAATTGAGCTGCTTCACAGTGCCTTTAACCTGATGCTATGTTAGAATTACAGACTCACCTTCAGGGGGGTTGTACATATCACTATTACTTTGAATGCTAATAGCTGCAACTGTTGTTTATTGCCTGGAAATCAAAGCTTGTTGGAGGTAGTTCTGTAAGTTCAGTAATGTTTCTTGACATACCGTAAGAAAATACCAAAGTACTGTAGTGTATATTATATAAACTGCATATTTCTGTGAGTTGCTCCATCTGGTGCACATATATATGACTTAGACAACTCTCTGTGGCTCCTTCAGCAGCACATCAGATCACCAAGCAGCTGTGTTACGGTACACTGCCTGAAGAACAAGGGATGTGAGGCTAGCCTCTCCAAGCTGTATTTGCCCTTTGGGTACCTCTTAGATATGCAACTGCCACAGAAGAACCCCCATTGCAATCTTACGTTCTTCTAAATGATAAAATGAATAAGGGATGAATGGATATAGCTGTGTAAATATGGATGATTGGAAAATCCTGCCTGAAGACTTTAAGGGAATCCATTAATCTTTTGTTGTTACTTTTATCTGTTAGCACAATAAACAAATGCATTTGGCATGATATGACCAGGTACATGCCTGTAAATTTTGTTTATTACTGATTAAACATTTTCAAGTATTATTATATATATTCTTCTCTAAGTTATGGAAAATTAAAAAAAATAAATTAAAGGATGCATTTCTTTGTGAATCTTCCCACCAGTAGCCTTGTTTATATTCTCTCTCATACTTGAAGAAATACAAAAGCCTGCATATAGGTTGCTAAATGGGAAATAGTGAAGTGCTGAAAAGAAAGTACATCTCTAGAGTAGTTAAGAAAGATATTTTTAGGGCAGACAGTGACTGGGGAAAGTTACAGTTATGGATAAAATACTGAAATTGTTGAGAGGACTTAGTGTGCTTCTTATATTTCTACTGTCCAAAGCCCATCCAGGCAGCATCATGATAATGGTTACACTAACTGGATCCTCTCATCTCATGGGGATGTATTTTGCATTGTCCATTTATCAAATACTGCCATAATAAGTTCATGATAGTGTTTGAACACCTCTTCATGTTCACCACATTAGCAATGACAAATTGACAGCTTTTGGCTTTGATCTATGCCCAGATTATTAAAAAGTGCAGATTTTTAAGACAGAGAAGAGAGAGAAGCAGACAGTAAACAAGAAATAATGGGCCATTTTTGCTTCCCAATGAAATATATCTATCAATCCCCATCATCTTTTGTGAAATTCTGTAACATTATAAACATTTCTTCTGGTTAGGAAAGTTCAGCTTAGACAAACAATTCTATTTTGATACACTGTCTTTGAACATGAAAAGAAATCTGTCACAGTCTTTCTGCTTTGAAGGTAGGTCACAGGAAAGAAGTTTTAGAACTGGTGGAGGTAAGTTGTTTCCTTCTTATAGAAATTGTTTTCTATAAGGAAATGTTAAAGCTTAGTATATATATGTATACATTTGCACAAACATAAACATATATGTATAATGCCAGAGAAACATACAAGAAATGGAGCTTAAACAAGCTTATATATTATAAAAACAATCAAACAAAACCCTGAAAAAAAAAAAACCAAACAACCAACCAACCAAACAACCAAACAAAAAAAACCCCACCCTACCAAACCAAAAAAACTCTGGATAAACATACCTCTCTATCTAACAGATAATGCTTATATTCAATTATCTGATAATCTTTCAATTCTTAAACACTGAATAAAAGACCAAGTTATTATAAATCATTTGTTAAAACTTCCAAATTAACTTTGTATAGTTTTGGTTATTTGTGTATATTCATCTATTCCAACAAGAATTTTAGCTGATTTCAATTGCCTTCAAGCCATTTTAGAAAGGAGACCATGACAAGAGAATTATGTGACCTAGAATGTATTGTCTTGAAAAGTAGAATTTACAAACAGATTTTTAAGGACCTTCATACAGGGTATGAAGTGCTGATAGGTGAAGAAGCTTAAAGGTTTCTGAGAAGCATCCTCACAATTGCTGCTTTTGGACCTATAACTTTTTTCTTCTTTCTTTCTTAAAGGAGTTTAAAAGTGCAACCTATGAAACGTAGGCAGTATAAACCTTGCCTAGAGTCATAATATGCATGAGTACAGTAAAAGTAGCCATATTTCTTATGTTAGACAACTTGCTCAGCAAATAAGAACATCTGTTTATCACTTCAAATATCATAGTACCATAGAATCACAGACTGGTTTGTGTTGGAAAGGTTTTTAAGATCACACAGTTCCAATCGCCTGCCGCGGGCAGGGATACTTTCCACTAGGCCAGGTTGCTCCAGGCCCCATCCAACATGGCCTTGAACACTGCCAGGGATGGGACAGCCACAGCTTCTCTGAGTAACCTGTGCCAGGGCCTCACCGCTCTCACAGTAAGGATTTTCTTCTTTGTATGTAACCCAAATCTCCCTGTAGCTCATATGTAATTATTTAGAAGTATAAATCAACAAGGCAGTATTTTCTCATACATCTACATGCATTTCTCATAACCTAGAATGAAATGGGGGAAAATATATAAATAGTAGTGTTCTTCAGGTTTTAAAAATTATGTCAAAATGAGAGCTAAACCAGAAAAAAAGTCTTTACCTGATTATGGTAATTGTTTTTTCAATAATACTTATCATGCATTTCCCCAGGTTATAGAATTTTAATGGCTATAAAAGCCATATGGGAGGACTGCCCAGCAAGGTACTACAGCTGGGTTTTTTGGTTGTTCTGCTTAGGGATCAAAAGAAAGAAGATTAAATAAATTTTTAACTCTAAGTTATTTAGAAGGTCTTTTTTGACTTTATTAGCTTAGGAAACATTATTTCAGTTTTCCCTTCCCCTCTGCAAGAGCTAATGATCCTTTGAACGTTTTCTTCAGCAAGAGCTTTATTTAAAAAAACCAAACAAGCAGAAAACCAACAGGAAAATGGAATTGAGTTATTTTATTCTTCCTGAGCATGGAGGTAAACATGATTTTTTTTTTGAAAATGCCTATTTTTAAACTGGAAACCACATGGGTAATATTTATGTGATAGAACACCTGAAAATATATATTGTGTCATGCTGAACCAATTAGGTGCACAGCAAAAGGAAATTTCTTATCTCCACAAACTGTCTGCAATATGTACTTTCTCATTTCTTCATGTAACATTTTATGTTTTCAAGGTTTCACCTCAAAATTGGCATGTTTAAAACTTTACTTGGTAGTTTCACATAGTACCCAAAGTACTAAAAAAAAATATATGTGCAATGTATGTTATTCTACCTTCAGATATATTGAAGGAATCATCTCAGTGACTGTTTTACAACATACATTTTCAGTTCCAGTTCCAGTTCATACAGTATATTTATGGTAATAGAGAAGTGTAATTATCAAAGAACATTGCACCCTTATTTTCTCATTTCCCTATGATGGTGATGAGATACTTGTGTTTTAATATATTACAGTGATATAAGCAATGGAATCATTGAATGTTGCTTTACCTTGGCATTATCTACAGATATGACCACCTTCAGTAGAGTCCTGACCATGAAATCAGCCTGTGACAGTAACTGCTGAATCATGATACCTCTTTCTGTTACTCACACTTTGATTAAATAACAGGTGCATGTAACAGTAGACTTGTAAAGATTCAATTTTTTTTTCTGGAAAGCTCTACAGATTACTGTCATTAATTGCTTAGCAGGTAAGAATTTCAATCTAAATGATCATTGTTCAGAGCAGTGCAACAGAGTAAGAGATTCACATATTCCCCAGAAAATTAGCTTCCCCTCCACAAATTTTGTTCTATCCCTTTTCCTTCTCATCTGTCTGTTGCAGCTTTAATGATGATGTATACTTGCTGAAGAATTTCTTAGGCTTTTGTGGCAAATTAAACAGCTGGCTCTGCTGGCTTTACACGAATATTGCCTTTAATGTTCTTTTGAAGAGAAAAGAGTATAACTTCTGGAGGTGAACATGCTGTACTAAAAAAAGCTAAACACAATAGATGAAGTAGCAGGCACATAGTAACTGTGATGCCTCACTCTCACACTGTTATTCCTCTCAGGGAGCTGTTTACAGCCTACAAAATAAACTGTAGCTGGATAAGCTTTAAATTAATACCAGGCACTTGAGATGGGTAAGAAAATGCTTAAAGAGGACTGCCCTGGGTTGTGTTTGAGGAATCCACTTTGAACTGATGGTAGTGTTCAGCAGGTAAAGTAATCCCCAGAAGCTGCAGTCTGATAATGTGCCTTGTCCAAGGAATGACATTCTCCTCAGCATTTTCATATGTGAAACCCAGGTCTTAGGTAAGCCTTGCCCCAGTCACTTACAACTGTTAATGAAGAGCTAATTTTTTTAGCTATCCACTCATGTCACAGAGCTGAATTTGGATCTGTGAGTTAGAGGAATTCCCTTGTTGTATTCTCCCCATATATTTAGTTAATACTGCCATATCCAATTTCTCATCAAGTGGATAGGAACCTAGGTTTCTGTGTAGTCTGCCTTATTCAGTGGAAAAGCAATTTAAATGATATTTTCCATGGCAAACTTTCTCCAGGGGAAGGCTTATATGAGTAAAGAGAGATTATCATCCATCATGTACAATTTTTGTACGACCCTCTGCAAAGTTCTGTAAAACTAATCCATATCTTTAATTCACAGAACTGTCTTAAAATAGCATATTCAGAAAACGTTCTTAGGATCCTTAAATAGTTTAAGTACAAAGGCAACAGTTAGTCTAAGGAATAATTTAGCATATTTTAACAACTGAAATGATTAAGTAAAAAGGATCCCAACTACATCTAGTGAAAACATTTTGAGTTTTGGGATAGCCTTCATAATTTGTAGAAAGAAGGTCAAAAGCCCCTAACTCTGACAAGTAACACAAATAATGTTATTATGGCTACCTCACTTGCATTATTAACAAAGTGCACATTCCAACTTGAGCCATAGTTCCTGCAAGCAATGAGAAGCAAAGAATGGAGTTATCTTGCATACATACTCCTGAATATGATGCCAAAATAAATTGTGGGATTTTAATTTGAGTCTAAAAAAAAATCTTAATTTTATTTAAAAGACATTGATATTGAAGATGTATTTCAAATGTTTGATGCTCTTCAATTATCAAATTTATTTACAACATCTACATTATGGTCCTTGTTGAAGAAAACTATATCCTAGATAAAAGTAATGTCAGGATGACTAGAATAAATTAATTGATTTGTCATTCATGAAATGAAGCACCTAAGTAAAGACAGAAGTGGGATCAATTTGCCACTTGATACTTTAATGTAATCTTAATTATTCTGAAACTAAATAATTACATTGCCATCTAAACAAAAAATGGCTGCTGGAATAGAGACATTATTACAGTATTGTCATTTGATGGCAAGTGTATTCCTTGGTACTGTCTAACCAAAAGGGCTTGCAAAGGTCAGGAAATACATGCAATCAAGTCCTTTAGTGATGAAGTATGCAATATGAAAGCTTTGATGGGAATTACTTTTCCACAGACTGTATTTTCTTGTACCTAATGGACCTGCTAATCAAAAATATTTAGATATTCAATTGCTCATTTTTGTTTTCGAATGAATAAACCCTCAAATTGCAGAAAAGTTTATGGTGGACTGTAGGAGCCAGCATGGTTATGATGTTAGTGGCAACAAGTCATTTTACTGTTGACATCTATTCTGTATCTTATATGCTGTTCTACTGGGACTACTTGTATACTGGATTCTTAGATACAGAGAGAATTTCAAAAATATTTTGTCAAACTGAAAATAGATAGAAACAAATAAACAGAAGAAACAAACCAAAAAATATTATGATTTAGATAGTGCTCTACAACTGCACAGTGTTAGAATAAGAACCTTGACAAAAATCAAAATTGGTACAGCATGTTTAAAAAAAAATATTAAAAACTGGGGAAAGCTGAAATGACAGAGAGGAAAGTAAATAGTTTTCAGTACTCCATTTTGAGACTCACAAGAAACTGGATTATAGGCAAGGTGGATATCACTTAATAATGGTAAAGATACTGAGCTTTGATACAGAACCCTTAGAAAGCTAAGGGCTGTCTGAGAAATTAACTTAAAATACACGTTATAGACATTTATGTAAGAATAAGAAATCAGCAGCAGAATTCTTCTGTCAAGGCTATGTTTGTCTACACTACAACTCTACAAAGAATCAAGAGACAAAAAGAGATGGAACAACATTACACAGTCAGGTCAATCTGTCACCAGCAATACTAGTATTTAAAACTTAACAAAAACGTGAAGCCCGAAGATAGACTGTAATGTAACACAAAGATGAAGGAGTTCCCATCAGGTTCAAGGTTCAGACTTTCTCAGTTGAAAAACCAAAAATGTATTTTGACTTCTACAACTTCTAATGTCAATCTCAGATCTTCTTGTGGACTATCTGAAGACAATGGTAAAAACATCTTGGTTTATTTTTGATAAAATGAGGGCTATTCTACTTTTTCCTGCCATAACTACAAACTAAACTAATAAAACTTATTTTTGTTTGTTTTGTTTTGTTTTTTTTTTTTTTTTTTTTTGTTTGTTTATGTTTTTTGTTTTGATTTTTGGTTTTTGGTTGTTTGTTTTTTTTTGTTTTGTGTTTTGGGTTTTTTTTTTATTTCCTTAGAGCAACTGAATCATAGAATCATAGAATCATTGAATAGTTAGGCATTAAAAAAAGGAAGACAGGTCTAATTATTGATCTCAAATTATTTGAATATGCAAATGCCTGGAGTTTGCAAGGAAATATTTCCTCTCTCGCACTGGCTTTGAACTGGGCTTAAACTGGAGATGTCCTAAACTTCTGAAAAATAAAGATGCTTATGCAGTCCCTTTTAAGCATTCTAGGCATCATTCTTTCTAAATTTATTCTTGGCAGTTTAGAAACATGCATCACTCCAAATTGTCTTGGCAAGCAAGAGACTACAGAAGGACAATTTCTTGCTGAAATTCTCTCTCTGCACCACAGGTTTCCTGCAGAATTCTGAGAGTGTTTGTGCACTTTGAAAAATCTGATCATGTAAATTTATTTCCACAATTAAGAGCTCTTCTGGATTGATATTTAGCTCCTATAATGGTATTTTTCAAAGATCATAGTGTGAGTAGAACATAATCATATTTTTCATTGCATTGCATAACTTCAATTTCAAATCTTCTGGCTTCCCTAATTCCTGAGCCATGGAAATTACTAGGTGAAATTATTTCTTCCATGACCTAACTGATGAAATTGAAGGCAATGTTTTTGCTGCAGGCTTTAGCTTGCTAAAATAAAGAACTTATGGTTCATTTGTTATGTTATTCCTAGAAACTTTATTTTCAGGCTAGATATCTGAAGCCGATCTCAGAAAAGTGAAGCAAGAAGAATAACATTAGCGTTAACACTTTGAACTTGCACTCAGAAGTAGTCAATGGCTTGAGGTTGGAAGGGATGTCTGGAAGAATTTTATTTATTTATTTAATTATTTATTCATTCATTCATTTATTCCTATGAGTGGCAGTTTAGAAGCATAGCGCTTACATTGGTCCTCCCATAATCATCTTTTTGAAATGTTATTTGTGATTATCCTCTGTTCATCTTTTTGAGAAAAATAACACCTTCCATAACAGCAAAACCATATCTGATATTGGCATATTCTTCATAACCATACATGCATTGACATTACAATAAATTTTACAGTACTTCATGCAATTTGAGATAAAAACCTGTGAAAACTTCTACTTCCCTCACTTGTATTTTGTGGAATAACTGGTAGGAAGTACAGGAATAGAACCAGGAAACCACGTCCTTAAATGAGTTCAGAGCAGGACCAAACTTGGGGAGCAGTAGGTTGGTTCCTGTCCAGTCCATCTATGGCTGCCTTACTATGACTGCTGAAGCTGCTGGGATCAATAAAGCCTTCTAGAGAAAAGGGATTTGTGAAAGAAAGTTGTTTTCCGCAAAGAGATAAGATTCTTTACTGTGGGCCTGGTTAGGAAGTGAAACATTTGCCTTCACCTTCTTAGCTAAGGGCTTTACTGCTTGTCTTCTAATGATCAGGCAAATGTACTCAATATTACCACCGAAACATCTAATAGAAGCCCTCCATAACTCATGTGTCTTCTACAAGGATTGAATATGAAAGTTTTTCTCATCTTCAATAGACTGACTAACAGTGAATCAGCTCAAAGGCTCAGCCTTCTCTAGCAGAACTGGGGTTGAAAGAGTTGGTTTAAATTTCTCCACTAGAGAGAAAATAACCTGAATATCGCATTCCAACCTTTCCTAGATTCTTCTCAGAACTGAAATATTTCAAGACCTCCAGCCGCTTGCTGTGTCAGCATTCACATCAACTTTACACAAGAAAACTTTTTGTTTCCAATTAAAAAAAAATAAAATGTAGTGGATCCTCTAACAAAAATAAATTGAGGTTTTGTGACATTACATGTAACTATTATGAAAAAGGAGATCTGTTAGAGCAAAAATTGATTTAATTTCGCATTGCAGGAGGCTAAGAAATAGAACTAAATATAGAAAAGCTGTATGGAGCAGCACTGCTGATAAAAGTGCAAGCTTCATAAGACTCCAGATTGTGTCTAGAAATGTTTAACCAGCTGAAGTTAACCAACTGGAGACTGTATTGAGGAGTCTATATAGAAAGTAGAGAAGTTGAGAACTTGGAGTGATGTCTGGCTTTATATGCATGTCAGAGACAACATTTTAAAGTTGGTTTGGCACCAAATTATTAGTCAGTGTATTGTAACAGAAATAAAACAGGGAAGGAAAATTAAAAAATAAATGCTCCATCCACATATCCTGCCTTCAGCATTAATACCTATGCCAGTTTCATTGTGGGATTGTCAAAGGAATGTTAGAGATAATCAGCCAGAAAGTCCTCCAGATAACACATTTGGAAATACACACTATGAAAGTTGAGCTGCATGAAGCAAGATAAACATGTCTCAAGTTTTGTAGCATGTTCACAAAGGCCAAAAGGATCAAGGGTCTAGGACTATGTTCTTACATATGAGAAAATATAAACAGTCCTCTACCTATGAGAAAATATAAACAGACCTCTACCATTCTCCCAAGCAGGAGAAGCCTCTTACCAGTAGGAAATTTTTCAATATGCTCCTGAAAATGTCAGTACACGGACAGTGTTAAGCATCACAGAATGGCCCAGCAGCCTGCACCTCTAAGAATAGTCCTTTATAAGTAAAAATGAGAAGCACATATGGGAGAGAAGGTCTTCCACACCTGGCACCACTTTTAAAGATAAACTAAATTCTGAGACATCTATAATTTGCAAATTTTCATTCAAGTTTATTGGCGAACTTATGTGTAGGAAGAATAAAACAAATCTTCTGCCCTTACGTATGTGGCAGAACTGGTAGAATTTTATACGTCAAAGAATGGCCCTAAATGCATTTAGAAAAACTCATATTAATCCCTAGTAAGAGAACTGCAAGCAGGAAGAGGAGCAATAAATCAAAACCAAAACCAAGTCATTTTAGCAAAAAGCATTGCTTGTCTGTTTGTCATTGGGCAAACTAATTGTGTCTATTAAATATCTATAAAGTTTGCATCTACAAAAGTAACAACTATTAGTGACCACCCTCTGCTGCTTTGAAACCCTAGCGTGCACAGTGGTGCCTTTAGAAAAACTCCCAAATATCTTATTATTTTCTTCTTGCTAACCTCTTAAGCAGAGTCTTTAAACATAGTTTCAGAGCATTGCAAACGGTAGTATATCAAAGGATTGGAGAAGACTGTACTGCACATAAAACACAGCTAGGAACTGGCAGAGAAAAATTGGAAAAAGTGATTCTCTGAGGCAAATAATCCCAGCTCATGTTGTTTTCTACCCCTGCAGTTCTCATTTGGTAAGAAGCCAAACAAGCTAATCTAACAGATGTCTGTGTCACTGATTTAAAGTCAAAGGTAGGACGCTTCCAATATCCATCTAATTCAAACAAGGAAGGTTTCTACTGATAGGCACAAAACAGCACTGTACCAATACCCTCCATCTAAATAGTAAGGTCAGTAGTTATTATTCTTACACAGTACTGACTTGTGTGGTTTTGAGTAACTGAGTGATTACTGCCTTAAGCAAAACATTCCTCTAACAGGGGTAACCTACAGTTGAAATATTTTCTGTTCTACAAACCCAATGGAGACAATAAGAGAAAATTAATGTTGACTAACCAGTGAGTTATCATTCAGCTAGGCATCTTTCAAAGATCATTTAGGATAAAATGGTGTTCATGATTCAGAGATTCAAGTCTGTTACGCAAGCGCATGCTAAGTCTATCTTAGCTATGGTTATGAAAATAAACCATATACATTTGGGTCATGTGGCAACAGTTTAAATAAGTCTGAGTGTCCAGACATGGCAAAACCTTTCTCTGGTGGCTTTTTATTAAATAGTATAGTGCTTAAGAAAACCCTTTGGGATGTAAATCAGATATAACAGCATGCCCTGTGACTTCTGTAGCTTGAAATCACAGATCTAAGGAAATTGTTCATGTTCATTTTGGAATGCTAAGATTTGAAACTAAGGATAAAAATCTACATAAGAACACTGTACACATTTACTTTCTTGATTAAGGCACACAGAGAAGAAGAAAGATAACTTTATCACAAAGAGAGGAGGAACATTTGATTTTCACCTTAGAGCTGGGCATGGCCAAAACAATTCTGGTTGGAAAGCGAAATCACCACTTGCTTTCCTTTATTACTTCTCCCCTGGACACACTGGAAGTCTTGAATCTTCTTTTGATTGCATCCTTGGTATTCTATTTATTTTTCTTAACCTTATTTATTTAAGCTTTCCTTTTGATACAACATTTCTTTAAAGGAAGTTATAAAAGATATCCTATTAGAGAGATGAGTTTGTGCCCCTGTGTAAACCTATACAGACAGCACAAGTACAGCTATCATCATCAATCACGTTAAATAACACAAAATGCTGACCTTATCTGTACCCAACAGCCCATTGGCATTCCAAATCTGTTTATTTGGTAGCAAAGGAAGCAAGAGACTAGGCTTAGATTTGGGGTTATATCTTAACTGTCATATATATTAATTACTGCTACAGCCATCAAGTTGTGTGATACCTAGTTTTGTGGGAACATTAGTCTTGACAGAATTCACTGTAGAGGTTGCTAGTGAGAACCCACTTCTGCCACATATATAGGGAATGAGTTGCCTAAAAAGGTTAGGTCTGAACATTCATCTGTTTAACTAAACAGCAGGAAATATGTGTCCCAGCCCACTGGAACAAATGAACCTTAATGCATTAATACAGGTTTCGGAACCTCCTTTCTTTTTTGCTCCCAGTTTAGGTCGGAACAGTCAAGAAATCTCTCTTCTGCACTCACAGTTTCCAAACTTTCTAAGTGTAAAGCAGTCACGAGGCATCCCAGGGCTGAGAATATCAGATTTGAGCCCCCTTCTATCATGACATGGCCAAAATCTGCACCTCTTGCCTTGCAATGATGGACACATTGACCAGGCACAGCAAGCACTTTCCCTTGTCTGTAGAAAGAAGCTTTTTAGATGAACACTTTAGCACGGCTTCCTACCTCTTGTAGATGCATGTATCCAGGCTTGAGATCAGGGGTTTCCAACACTAAGATGCAGCATAAGCAGGGGTTTGACAATCTAATTTTTGAATTCATGTGTCTTTGCACTTCCAGCAGTTTCATGGATCAAGCTGTTGTTGCCTTAAACATGGTATTCCCTCTCAAATGTACAAACTAATACTTCTAGTTTATTTTGTTTCAAGGTACAGTTATGTTATTTCATAATAAGTTTATTAGATTAAGTACCGGTCACTACCAAACCTGAAAGAATAAACAGCCTTTATGCTATACAGTTCTTTATGCCATACGAATATATTGTTATCCAGCAAGGATATTTGCATGGACATTATTTTCCTTGATTGTAAAGCTTAGAATTTCTGCAGGGTTTATTTGCTTGGGTTTTTTCCCTTCTTTTTCTTGCAGCAGTGAAGATACTGGATATTAGTTAATACTGTCTGGAAACTGTAAAATTGTAAAGGTGCTTTTAACAGTGGAAAAGGAGGCTGGTTGTCTGCTCAACAGTGGGCATCCTTGTTTATTAAAAACCACTGAATTCTGTTGGCAACTATAAAAAAATTCTAGCACTGTATATAGAACAGAGAAAGAACGTATGACTAATGGAGGCATTGCATATCTCTAATGTTTTTCTCAATTTTTTTTCTTTATATAAACTTTAATTTGTTTATATGCTTTCTTTATGGCATATATAAAATCTAAGAAAAAAAAGTAATTAAAAGAAAATAATCTTTAAGGAGTGAGAAAGAAAAAAGAAGACTGCATGACCTTTAAAGATGTTTCTGCCTCAGATGCTGAACAACAAAATGTTCTTGTAATCTTATATATTCACAGAGCCTGAGGCAGTTCCAGTACAAATTTTTCTGTACTGTGTTCTTTTCTACAAATTAGTAATTGAGGGCTGTTGCAGTGTACAAAGTCCAAGTAATTTAACATTTTCTGTAAATGTCAGTAAAAAGTTATTCAGTTTCAGTAGGTTGCAAGGTCTTTTATACACCATCTAGCTTAAAATGGTGTTGTTATAAGAAACAAAGAGGAAAAGCAACAGAAAGCCTCCTGCTTGTTTTAAAATGGAGGAAAGTTGCTTTGACATGTATTTACATAGCAGTCTTGTCAAATATTAACAGCATGAAACCAGTTGCTGTTTGCTATAATGACACTAGTTACTGGGTACGAGACTAGGAGAAACCGTTTGAGGTTGTAGTCACTTATGTAACTACGTCACTTAACTATAATTTAAGCTTTGTGAGACTGGTGAGAAGAATAATTAGATGACCCAGAAATTTGTCTTCACCCCTTAAACAGACAATTAACCAAGCTTCCAGAGGAAACATAAAACATAAAAAGTGAATTATGTGAATTAAGAACAGACAAGGGAAAACAAAAAAGGAGTATCAACAGTATTAAAACAGAAGCAGAGTAGAGAGACAGTGCTTACAGTATAGTTTATGTAGTTGTGCAATAAATATTTGTACAGAAAACACATGCAACTAGGTCTGGGGTATTAATTTCTTGGATAAAGATTTATCAGGATTTTCCTTCGGACTGGAGCTAGAAACAGGTGAAGAATTGAGCTTTTCAGAGCCAGGTGTTGTGGTATATCCTCAGTAATTTTCCCATTGCTAACTATGACATTCCACTTTTCAACAAATTTAGTTACAGGAATTATTAGTAATTCAGATACAGTGGAGCCCACTCCCAAGCATGACAGATTCCTGGTTTTATAACTGGCTAGGATACTGAAGGGTATTCTCTGCAGTCATACCTTGAACAGCAAATTCATCACCCTATAGCCTGGTTTCTATGACAAGGAAACCTCCATGTATCATCAGATGGAACCATAGAAACTTTCAGCATATTTCTCCATTCTACAGTGATTTGCCCAGGACCTGGGCATTTTCACACATATTTTCCCAGCAGGAAAATTTAGTAGAGGCTTCAATACCTTCATATTGCTGAGAATAAAGTTGAAACCCAAACGAATGCTTCAGAAGACGTGTATGTATGTCCTGGACTCTAATAGCTGAATCATAGAATCATAGAATAGTTACAGTTAGAAAGGAACTTAAGATCATCTAGTTCCAACCACCCTGCCAGGGGCAGGGACACCTCACACTAAACCATGCCACCCAAGGCTATGTCCAATTCAACCTTGAACACCACCAGCAATGGAGCATTCACAACTTCCCTGGGCAATCCATTCCAGTGCCTCACCACCCTTACACTAAAGAATTTCTTCCTCATATCCAACCTAAAATTCCCCTGTTTAAGTTTGAACCCGTTACCCCTTGTCCTCTCACTACAGTCTCTAATGAAGGGTCCTTCCTCAGCATCCCTATAGGCCCCCTTCAGATATTGGAAGGCTGCTATGAGGTCTCCACGCAGCCTTCTGTTCTCCAGGATGAACAGCCCCATCTTTCTCAGCCTGTCTTCATATGGGAGGTGCTCCAGTCCCCTCATCATCCACGTGGCCCTCCTCTGCACTTGTTCCAACACTTCCATGTCCTTTTTATGTTGAGGACACCAGAGTTGCACACAATACTCCAAGTGAGGTCTCAGGAGAGCAGAGAAGAGGGGCAGTATCACCTCTTTCAACCGGCTGGTCATCGTCCTTTTGATGCAGCCCAGGATGCGGTTGGCTTTCTGGGCTGCGAGCCCATACTGCTGGCTCATGTTCAGTTTCTGATTTACCGAGTCTTTACCAAGCGTTTTGCACCCTTTCACTGAAAGAAAGGTGGTTGCTTAAATATATAACCTGAATAAATTTTAGCCTTTATTTTTGGGTGTGGAATGTCTGCATTTTAAACAGATATCCATATTAACACTGAGGATAAGCCCCTCTAAAATAAGTTACATTGCATCTGAAACTTGTGCAAAGCATTTGACACTGTCTCACATGACATCCTTGTCTCTAAGTTGGAGAGACATCAATTTGGTAGGTGAACCACTCGGTGGATAAAGAACTGGCTGGATAGCCGCGCACAAATAGTTGTGCTCAATGGCTCAATGTCCAGCTGGAGACCAGAAATGAGTGGTGTCCCTCAGGGATCGGCGTTGGGACCGGTCTTGTTCAACATTTTTGTCGGTGACATGGACAGTGGGATTGAGTGCACCATCAGCAAGTTTGCCAATGACACCAAGCTGTGTGGTTCGGTTGACATATTGGAGGGAAGGAATGCCATCCAGAGGGACCTTGACATGCTTGTGAGGTAGGCTGATGCCAACTTGATGAAGTTTAACCATGCCAAGTGCAAGGTCCTCCACCTGGGTCAGAGCAATCCCAGGCACAGCTACAGGTTGGGCAGAGAAGAGATACAGAGCAGTCCTGCTGAGAAGGACTTGGGGGTGTTGATCGATGAGAAAATGAACATGAGCCGGCTTCAGTATGCACTTGCAGCCCAGAAAGCCAACTGTATCCTGGGCTGCACCAAAAGGAGCATTACCATCAAGTCAAGGGAGGTGGTCCTGCACCTCTACTCTGTTCTCGTGAGACCTCACTTGGAGTATTGAGTGCAGATAGGATGAGAAAGTTGGAGCTGCTCAGCCTGAAGAAGAGAAGGCTGCATGGATACCTCCTAGCAGCCTTCCAAGTATCTGAAGGGGGCCCATAGGGATGCTGGGGAGGGACTCTTCATGAGGGACTGTAGTGATAGGACAATGGGTGACGTGTTCAAACTTAAACAGGAGAAGTTTAGATTGGATCTAAGGAAAAAGTTCTTTAGTGTAAGGGTAGTGAGGCACTGGAATGGGTTGCCAAGAGAAGTTGTGAATGCTTCATCGCTAGCGGTGTTCAAGAACAGGTTGGATAAAGCCTTGGGTGGCATGGTTTAGTGTGAGGTGTCCCTGCCCCTGGCAGGGTGATTGGAACTGTGTGATCTTAAGGTCCTTTCCAACCCTAACTATTCTATGATTCTATGAAACCTGATTTCAGCAGGTGTATACATAACAGTTTTCAAATATACTGTGTCAAACAGAGTGAATTCAGTATCTCTCTTGTTTAAGGATAGATGAGAGCTTAAAAATAGACTATGAGACAGAGCAACAAGAGGAGGATAGGTATGTGTGAATTGAGCTCCCTGAATCAGAGACCTGGAAGGATCTGTTACAGAACAGTGTGTTAAACATGTTGCTTTATGAGTTTGCACAAATACCTCGTCTTACTTTTCACTTTTTTTCTTTTCCCCAGAAAGACTAACACTTTGAAACATAAGTGAAAGAGGATACTTTTCCTCACGCAGTCAGACTGGAGACATCTTGCAAGGTGTTTGTCGCTTGTTTCCTAGATGTGTTGTATAATTTTCTCACTATCTCTTCAGCTTGCATTTTTATTTCAAAATACTTAAGAGTTTTAACTGGTTTTGGTAACTTACACATGAAGACTTGTGCTTTGTCACAGATTTCTGACAAATATTTTCTGTAAGTAGCACTTTTTGCATTACTCCCCTCTATCTCATGAAATCTGAAACACACTGTTTATCAATATTTCATCTTGACAGACATTTTTGATAGCTTAGATGAACAATATTCTACTCAAACCGTTATAGGATTGATGACATGCAAGCTTCAGGAGTTGGGTTTGTACTTGTTTTCGCAGTATACTCATGGTAAAGATCTCGGCCTATTACTCAGTGGGAGAGTAGGAGTCTGTGGAGTCTAGGGAGTGCAATTAGCAGTTTTGTAGAGGTAGTAAGGCTACTAACTGATTTCTGGAAAAGAAAAAAGAATGCTGCTAAATGCATTTCTTCTGCTTTACTGAAACATCTTTCACAAATCGGTAATACAGTGATTTTCAGCTTGCTCTTTGTTCACTTAGGTCAAGGGAGGTGATCCTGCACCTCTACTTTGCTCTCCTGAGACCTCACTTGGAGTATTGTGTGCAATACTCGTGTCCTCAACATAAAAACGACATGGAAGTGTTGGAGCCAGTCTAGAGGAGCCCACAAGGATAATCAGGAAGCCAGAGCACTTCTTGTATGAAAACAGGCTGAGAAAGTTGGGTCTGTTCAGGCTGGAGAAGAGAAGGCTGCGTGGAGACCTCATAGCAGCCTTCCAATATCTGAAGGGGGCCTATAGGGATGCTGGGGAGGGACTCTTCATGAGGGACTGTAGTGAGAGGACAAGGGGTAACGGGTTCAAACTTAAACAGAGGAAGTTTAGGTTGGATATGTGGAAGAAATTCTTTAGTGTAGGGGTAGTGAGGCACTGGAATGGGTTGCCCAGGGAAGTTGTGAATGCTCCATTGCTGGCAGTGTTCAAGGCCAGGCTGGACATAGCCTCGGGTGACATGGTTTAGTGTGAGGTGTCCCTGCCCCTGGCAGGGTGGTTGGAACTGTATGATCTTAAGGTCCTTTCTAGCCCTAACTATTCTACGATTCTATGATTCACTTCCTATATGTATCTGAGGGCACTAAAGTTAATGTTTATGCCATTAAATTAAATTCTTAAATATTTAAAGAGTAATATGCACATTTGTTCTAGTAATAAACTTATTCAAATAGTCAAAGAGAGTATTACAATATCAGCCAAGCATTATTTGATTTCTGTCTCTCTTAAGAGAGATTGTGGAAGTAAATGGAAGAGAAACACATTTCTGCCCTGCTGTTTAAATGAAGTGTTATCTTTAGCAGGTTAAATAAGTATTTAATGGTATATGTCCTTGACTCTTATCATCTTTCTCTAGCGCATATGTGAACCTTATGTATTTCTATCCTCTGCAGTGCAGTTGGCTGTTGGCCTTCAGGCTTACATTTGGGTTTCATCCTATAGCAACATAATATTAAAGAGAAAATTATAATTTTGAAACACATACACCTAAAAAACTCTATTTGTATCTTAAGACCATTACACAGAACAAAGATATTAATGATCTATGTGATCTCCTGCAACTCTGATCGCTATACATATCTGAACTATTTAAGTGACAGTATGCAGTATAGAATCATACAATCATAGAATGGATTGGATTGGAAAGTACCTTAAGATCATCAGGTTCTAACCTCCTGCAGTGGGGTGGGGCACCTCACTCTAGGCCCATGTTGCCTAGGCTCTATCTAGCCTGACCTTGAATACTGGTAGGGATGGGGCAGCCACAGTTTTCAAAGTGTGATAAGATGATACAGAGAGAAAACTGGCAAACAGTGCAGTATTCACTGAAATAAAGGAAGATGTTGCTATAGCAAATTCTGAGTCCTAGAGCAGCTTCATAACAAGAGCTATTACTCCATTAACAAGGGAGAATGTTCCAAGGAAGAGATTATTCTCTTCTATTTTGCTACTTGTATCAGGAGCTCTTGATCTTACATGTGGGAAATGGTAGAACCTAGCAAAAGCAGAAATACCAGACTGCAAAATTCAGACAAACAATAAGTTATTTGCACTTAGGAGACAGGAAAATATATACAAGTGTGACCACAAAAAGCATTTTTTTCACGTTGTTCTTATTCTCATCTTCGTAACCACGTCAGGCCCATAGACCTTACAAATAAGATGAGCCAGCAACTGACTTTTTCATAGAATCATAGGATTGTGTAGGTTGGAAGGGACCTTAGAGATCACCTAATTCCAACCCTCTGCCATGGGCAGCAACACCTACCCTTAGACCAGGTTGCTCCAAGCCCCATCCAATCTGGCCTTGAGCATTGCCAAGGTGGGAAAATCACAGCTTTTCTGGGCAACCTGTGCAGGACCTCACCATCCTCACAGGGAAGAACTTCTTCCCTATATCTAACCTGAAATTCCCCTGTTTCAGTTTAAACCAATTATTCCTTGTTCTATTGCTACAGTCCCTCTTGAAGACTCCCTCTGTGGTAACCGTATAATGCCCTAAATAATATGGAACTAAGGAAGCATTTGTTTATAAAATTAAACTGCAAAACTACTGATAAACGTGCTATATTACTATTTGAATAGACTTCCTCTTTCATGGTTCCTTAAAAATTTGAGGCACTACAAACAATGTTCCCTACTAAAAACCAAGAGCTGTTTTAATAGTCCAAATATGTCTTTAAATTGCTGTTACAGACTCTGTAAGAGTCAAGACTTTGCATTCATGGCAACCATGAAGATTTGGTACAAACCAAAGTCAGATACAATTTCTGTAAGTGGAAATGCAATAATTTCCTAATTAATTCAACTACAGGTCAGTAGTTTAGTTTGAGAACTCGGATATTCATCAAAAGGCTGAGTTAAATGTTTGGTGAAGTTGTAGTGAGATCAGGTATTTGGCCTGGTATATTGTTGTAGAGTCAGTTCTAATAAAAATAAAACTGACAATGAACTTGTGAATGACCTAGAATTTTTCTGCATTTAAACCTCTTTCTTGTTTTGTCTCCCTTGACTCTTGATACAAGAATACATTAAGGCAGAAGCAAAATGACATACTGGTCCCACAGCAGAAGGTTACATCCTTACTCTTGCAGCTCTCCCTCTAAGGGAGTATTTTCATTGAAGCTGCAGTATTCCTAAGTGGTGATTTAATTCATAGTTTTGAAAGACATAAAATACCATTATCCTTTAGTTCGACCTGTTGTACAGCTGCAGAATTATAGGCAGTAATTATTTTTTTAAACACTCCTAGTCTCCAGTTTAACATTTGTCCCCTTTTGTGTGTCTGCAGGCAGACTGTGCAAGCCCTCTGTACCGGCACTGGTCTATCTGCTTATTAACATAGTATAGAGTGTGTGTAACCAAGTAGTTCAATATGTTATCTGAGGCTCCTTATAACCACACTAATGTAGTTAAAAGGCTACTAATTGTATTTTTGTTGGCTGAGAACTTGGGCAGAGTGATGAATAACTGCGTGCAATTGAGCTTATAAATGTGCTTTTAGTTCTAAATTTCATAAATTAGTACAATATTTTAAAAATTTAAGTCTTAAGCTATCCCACCTAATACAAAACAAATCCAGACAGTTCAGTATGCAAAATCTGAGTAAATCTCAGACTTAAACTGTCTTTCCTTTAGATATAATTGAGATGTAAGGAAGCTGCTCAAATGACTGCAATTAGGCGATTTCTGCAAGTGAACATAAATCTTTCTTAATAACATTTATTTCCATAGATATACATGGATATAGAAACTTTCTATAAGTTTACTAATTGCTTTTCTCAGGCTCAGTCAGATTAGGAACCTGTGAAAAGAAATACCAAAACTGAAAAGCCAAGATGATTCTGCCCACTGGAAAAGGAACCTCGTGTGTTTTCTTTTCATTTTATTGGGGTTTTTTTGGGAGTGTGTGTGGTTTTTGTTTTTTTCTTTTCCTGAAGAAAATTAAGTAGTAAACATAAACCATACTTTTGTAATAATATGTACATGGTCTCAATAATAAAGATTTCTGCTGAATATATTCAGTGAAATTTTGGGTTTTTTGAAGGCACTGAAGAGCACAAACTCTTGTATTGTCCTCGAAGGTGAACTGCAGGAGTGTCCTGGGTTCAGCAGTAGCAGTCATTTTTCTCCTTCTTGGTAGCTGGTGCAGCGCTGTGTTTTTGACTTTTGGCCTAGGAACAGCGCTGATAACACTGATGTTTTCAGTTACTGCTTAGTGATGTTTGGTCTGCCCGGGGACTTTCTGAGCTTCATGCTCTGCCAAGGAGGAGGGGAAGCTGAGAGAAAGCAGGGACAGGACACCTGACCCAAACAGACAAAAGAGGTATTCCATACCACAGCACGTCATGCCCAGGATGTAAAACTAGGGGCAGTTACCCGGAAGGGGGGTTCACTGCTTGGTCAGGCTTGGTATTGGGTGGTGAGCAGTTGTATTCTCTTCCCTTGCATTTCCCTTGTCATTATTATTATTGGTGGTAGCAGTAGTGGGTTTGTGTTATACCTTAGTTACTGAACTGTTCTTGTCTCAACCTGTGGGAGTTGCATTCTTTCGATTCTCCTCCCCATTCCCCCGGAAGCTGGGGGAAAGAAAGAGGGGGGAATGAGTGAGCAAATTGCATGAGGGGCTTAAACCATGACAAGGAGGAACTGACAACTGCTAAATTAAGACACCTTGCAGACTTGCGCTCTGTAAATAAACCAACAGTACTAATCTCAGGTGCTTTCATCAAATCAAAAGAGTGTGGTACTAATTTGCTGTATTTCATATATAAGAAAATATGATCCTTTACTCAATAATCTGCTGATTTCATTTACCTTCCAGAGCAGTCACAATTTTTCTAAGGGTGACTTCCAAATGTATTTTCCCTGTTAGAAAATATTTACAGATCTGAGATACCTTTAGTTGAAAACCATAAATCTTTCTAAGATTATCTGAGGTTCACTGTAAGTACACTGTCTACAGGGCCTGTTCTGTGTGTATTCAGGAACAGGTTTTGTAGTTGTCAGTGTTGTTACATAAAATGTAGGATGTTCTTCATTGTACGTGATCGCTGTCACTCTTCTCAGGTGAAACTGTCTTAGAGTCACAGATTCAGACTGGTTTGTGTTGGAAATGATCCTAAGATCATCCAGTTCCAATCTCCTGCTACAGGCAGGGACATCTTCCACTAGACCATGCTGCTCCAAGCCCTGTCCAGCCTGGCCTTGATAGCTGTAAAATATGGGGCAGCCGCAGCTACTCTGGGCAACCTGCACCAGGGCCTCACCACCTTCACAGGCAAGAGCTTCTGCCAAAGATCTCATCTCAGTCTCCCCTCTGTCAGGTTAAAGCCATTCCCCCTTGTCCTGTCCCTACAGGCCCTTGTCAAAAGCCCCTCTCCAGCTTTCTCGTAGGTACTGGGTGGCTGTTTCAGAATCTCTACTGTGATGCTGGCTTTTACAACTGAGGTTTTTGTGTCACTTTACACGTGACACAAAAAAAGCCAAAAAACATTCTAGTTTCACCTGCATTTCAACTTTTCCCTCCCATAGCACTAATGCTGAATGGAAAGTTAAACAGCTACCTGTTGGGACATGATGGGTATTAATCTTTCCACATTCATAGGCCATAGAAGATTGTGGCACAGCATCCACAGTGTGTTAATATGCAGCTGAATTCCCAGTTCAGCACTTAAGAAGAAATCATCCACAGGGAACCTCCTGCACTGGTCCTCCACGCCCTTATGCACAAGGAATCTGCAGAAACTGGGAGGGAGGACTCGGAAAATCCCACATCAGCCCTGGGGAGCATTTCTTTGCTATTGAAATCCCATTCCGTGGTGTTACTTAGCACCCTACTTAAGGTTTTGAGACAAGTACCTGAAGGAGTATTTATTCCTGAGGACATTTCAAAATTAATTCAAAATATTTCTTACGGAGGAATAGGGAACATGTCAGTAATTCCCTGTAAGTGTGGCTATGTAATAGCTGTTGTGTTGGGCATGAAGGAAGATAAAAGCCCCTGAGGCCTATGTACTATTTTGACATAACTTGTTCAACGTATTAAAGTGTCTCCTACTGAAAAAAAACATCCTTTGTGTCTGTGTCGTGTTTTCTGGAAGAGGGAAAATCTGTGAACCTTTTCAGAGTAATTCAAGTAATTAATGTAAGATATTGTAGTTTTGTATGGTAGTTAGTATGTATTATGTGATGCCACCACCAGATTCATATCTAATAATAGCTGTTATTTCTAAGCCTATAAGTACAGAGTACTTCAATTATC
The DNA here is from genome assembly GCA_028858755.1 of Ara ararauna. Lineage (NCBI taxonomy): Eukaryota > Metazoa > Chordata > Aves > Psittaciformes > Psittacidae > Ara > Ara ararauna. The sequence goes on from CM054410.1 coordinate 63,975,850, forward strand.
ACACTAATAGGTAGTTTATGAACTGTGTGCATTTTCATGTGTGCCATTCCAATTAGAGCTTTGTCATTTTTGATAGGATAAATATAAATACCTAATTGTCTAGAAGTTGAAAAATACTGATCAAAAACCTAGAAAAATGGTTTTACAAATGCAGGGGTATGTACAAAGAATACATTTCTGACACAGCAATAACCAAAACAGGAACAACAGGCAATAACATCAATTAGTGTGTTTCCTCTGTTTGATAGTTTTCCTCATTGTGATCTTGCAACGCGTTTCAGTTGACTTAAATTTATACTTATTAAAGTTCAGTTCTGAGGTACTTCTTTATAAAATTAGTCTTATAAAACACCACTGAACTATATGGACAGTTACTGCAGAGAGAACAATATTTGCTCTTAGGATCTAAGTTTTAAAATTTTTCTTTAATCTGAAATTAACTTGTCTGCACAACAACTTTTATTGAAGACAAAGTTAGCTATATTCACCTGGATCTCTTGGCCACTCACTATTTGGAAATCCTGAAGCTCTATTTGAAAAAAATTCTGTTAACCAAAATAAAAATTTAATAATTACTTCTTGCAATAAAGTGTTCTTCTGCTTTCCTCACTGCTTCATTTTAGTGAAATCTCTTGCTTTCCTCATAAATAATATATGCAGCACTACAAAGTTGTTATGTTGGTCATAAATAAAAGATTGGAGTAATCACCATGTCCTTCACAGACTGAAAAATCTAGATATACTAGGTTCTTGGATTCAATAGTCACAAAGTGTTTCTATATGAACAGAAATACATTTGTCTGACATAATTAGAATTTATAACTTCTTCATTACATGCCTTTTTCCAAACTGTCCTTCAATCTGCCACAAATATTATTGTAAACATATTTTTAATGTAGGCCCAGGTATTTTGGTTTGATTAACCAGAAAAAATTAATTTCTGCTTTTCTTCAAGAATATGACGGATATCACTAAATTGTCTCTAATGTATGATAATATCTGCATTCCTTATATGGACAACATCTCTTCTTCATATATGCCCCCCTCCTCATATATGCCCCCCTCCTCTAATGTGGAAGGGTTACAAGGTGACGCTTTGTCACGACTAGAGCAGCAAGTGGATTTGGAATTTTTCATACTGTCTTTCTTTCCCAACCAAGTCACAATTTTCCCAACATTAAAAGTAGTCCTAAAATGAAATCATTATTAATGGCTGTTCTCTATCTACATGAATTTTAAAAATAGGTAGAACCACTTATGTTAAGTTTCATTTTTTGTGTGAAGATATTTAAGTCTTTTAGTTGATATAACTCCAGCTTTTATTAGCTGTCAGACAAAAACACTAATCAGAAAGGTCACATTCAGAGGAAATTGCTTCAAATACACAGAAAAACCTTTTTTATTTTTTTTTTTTTTGCATTTTTGTTGATGAGCATTAGTGAAAAATGTGAGACTGTGAAATCTGTACTACATCTAAAAATTTGGGGTAGAACCATATTTCAATAATTTTAATATTTCCACAGAATGGGAAAAGGTCTCCTGCCTAGGTCTTAAAGAGGTTGTCAAGGCTCATATTTCTGGAGTAATGTGCATAAGTATTAAATCATATTTCAAATGTCTGTTGTTGCCTTGCGGCCAACCCTTTACCCTTCATAGTTCTGTTTTTCAGATCAGTAAAGAAGTAGTATGCAACAGAAGTGTACCTACAGTAGAATTCAAGACTCTGCCTATTCACCATCACTGTTGCAGTGACTCACCTGGTTCCCTTGGAGAAGAAAAAAATTCAGAGCCACCTTAAATCTAATCTAAGTTTCTTCAGTAGAATAGAAATTAAGTGGACTTAATTTTCTGAAAGCTAACCTCTTAAGTTTTGTGCTTTTAATTCTTATCTTGTTGGAGATTGATTAATTCTTTAAACTGAAGGCTCCTCATTCAATTTTTTTTTTGCTTTGGTTTTTTTTCCCCCCCTCAAACTGTTTATTCTTATTGGTGGGCCTGGTCTAAACATAAAATGCAATAAGACTTTTATTTGGAAACAGAGAGCTTTATATGAGATGAGTTCTCCTCACCTTCATACCTTATTAATAATTTCTACCCATGAGAAATGATTGTAAAATATTACCTTCATGAATAAGAAGTATTAATAGCTTGTTTTCTGGAAAAAAACGGATAGTGGATAAAGCATAGTGGAATGAAAACCGAGTTCCAATATGTCTCTGAAATACTCTATTTTTATTGTTAGTAAATCTCCCTTTTCTTCTATGACTTGAAGCAAATAAAATAGGTCCTGGATAAATGTGGGAATAACTTGGAAAAGTTCTACTGTTTTTCTAATTATTACTCGGCCTAAATATTATCTTAGACCTGTGTTAGACCTTATACTAACTTTTAAAAACTTCCCAGAAATTTATAAGCAGCAATTCTCACTCCTTGAGTGAGCACACTAAGACTTTTTAAAATGCAGTCATTGTGAGCAAGATAATTTAGGAAACTGAATTAAAAAAAGCATGGGTAGTGGAGAGAAGGATGAGAAGTAGTGCCACAAATGAAATGTTCTAATACACACTTCATCTATAACAGTATTTTCTAGACGCTTGTCTATAATTTGAAAATAAGCAAAAGAAGGTCTGTATTTGTATATTTCATTAATTATTTTTTTCAATTCAATATCAGAACTGGATAAAAATTATGACAATTCTAGAAAACTCTTGGAAAGTGTATAAAAATCAGGAAAAGAAACATATCTGGCTATATTTCATGTAATGCACTACTAAAAAAAAAGGTATAGTATAGGTAGAAATTTGTCCATTATAAATAATGCCTATATGAATACAGAACAAATGTCAACAAAATTAGCTTACTGGATGAATTTCTTTGCCAGTCTGTTGTGCAATGGGGATGAAAGATGAAATGAAGCTGTATGATGCAAATATTAGGTACAAATATTATTTGTTTCTAATACCACAGCTTATTCTAGTACAGTGGTATTCAACAGAATTAATGTCTAACCCACTGCACTTGACTGTGTAAATTCATCATACTGTTTAATAACCAGCCTGATAGTCAAAACTTGCTTCTTATATTTAGCATAATTTGATTGGTTGGTTGGTTTGTTTGTTTGTTTGTTTGTTTGTTTTCCTGTAAGACTTCTGGTAGCATACTTTATTATTCTTGACTAGCAATTTCATTTCCAGGAGTGAGGCAGAGGTATTCCTTCAAATGGCCATCAGGAAGCAACAAACAATATCAGAAAGATGTGTGTCCATCATCCATTGTAATAAAAGTGTTAATTTTGTTACCAGCTGGGGAAAAAGCCAGTGGCATTCTGAATCCTAGTCTTATTAAACTGATTATTTTGCATTTGATGTCTGATGTTTTGTGGCTGAACCCCTTTACAGAGACAGTTTCTAGAGAGATTTTGTTCAATTGAGTGTAACTGTAATAGTGGTTTGAGGAGCGGAAGGTGAAAAATTAAATTTGGCAACAGAAAGAGACAGTACTTTAGAAATCTGTCAACTTCTTAATTTATCATCTCTAAATTACTTTAAATTATGTCTTCATAAGCACTCATTAAAATGACCTAAGAAGCAGTTTAAAACTCTGTAAGACAATTTTGTTTTCCTTGCATGGAGCTCCTTCTTCCATATTGGTTTTATTTTCCAAGAAAATAAAGGGAAACAGCAAGTAACTTTCTTGTTCCAGCTGGGAATATCATGGGGTGATATTTTAGAGTATTTAATTTCTGAAGAAGCAATATAGTTTATGTGGTGCATGTAAGAATATTGAAATTTTTCCACTCAGTGATATTTTTTTAACATATTGTGCAGATTTCAAATGCATTTGGCAGGAAGAAATAATCTCAGAGGTATCAAATGCTTACAATTTGATGCTTGTTAGAAGATGGAATGAGGAAACAGCCACTCTGCGTATGTCTTTCTTATTTGATTAACGTTTCCAGGAGGTGTTTTATAGAACAGAGATTAACAAGCATGAAATAGCCTGTGTTTGTGATATTAAACTTCAACCAAATGGAGAGTCTGCTCCTGCTTGTACTGATTTCTGGATGTCTTTGGCACTGTTGTGGGTTTGTTTGGCTGTTTTTTTGTTTGTTTGGTTGTTTTTTTTTGCCATGAGGTGACTACAGAACTTTCTGTACTCATAAAAACATTTTAAATACGTGAATCTTGTCTAATTTTTTCACTACACTGTATTCCTAAAGTTAATTCTGGAGCCAAATGTCTCTTCTTTTACTCTTTGCAGTAATTTTTTTTTTTACTCTTTTGGGAATATGTGGAGGCACACTTTTGTTTGACAGAGCTACAGCTACAGGATAGCAAAACAAACTGAAGGGAGTAGAGAAAAAAAAAGAGGAGAAGACAGAGTGAGAGAAGAACCTGAGAAGAAATTCTGGGCAGTATTTAATGTTCTTGGCTGAAACTAGGAGGCACGTAATGATGTAATACAGAAGCAGAGTAAACCGTACAGAATGCTAACGTTGGCATTCAAAAAAAAAGTACAATAGAGGAAAAAGAATGGAGCATAAACTGGAGTGACTGATCAGAGAATGCATGCAGTGGAAGAAGGCTCACAGAAGATAAGCAAGGCCAATGTACTCATGAAATTGTTGTAAAGGAAGCTGAACTTAAAATAAAGGTTGCACAGGGTGGCCTGTGTTTTAGATAAATGGCTTTATCTGTTGATTGAGTTGTCTGGTTGTGTAAATGTTCTTCCCTAAAATTATCAGTAGATACTACTAATATCTTCAGCCAGACGGGCGTTGCATGGGGACAGCATATATGTGGCTTAGACCAATACAGAGTAGAAAAATCAAACCAACAAAATTAACTTTGAAGAGAACAATGGGCTTGAGCTGACTCCAGCTTATATATTCCTTCTTAGTATCATGGTTTCACAGCCAAAACTAGGACACCTAATGACTGGGAACTCCCAGTATCATTTTGGCAGATATACAGAGACTGGTAAAGGGGGTTTGAACTGTAATCCAGATGTATATTGCAATTGCTATACAGTGCTTGTGTTGTGATTTTAGCGCACTGCTGTTCTCATCTGCTAAATCAAAACCTGGTATATGTCAAGTATCTCCCCATAAGTAAATTTGTCGTTAGACGTTAAATCCTTCTCGTGTAGAATATCTAAAAGAACCTTCTTAGAGAGCATAACAGCACAACTGAAAGGGAAGATAATAGAAGGTGGTTGTAAGCAAACAGAAAAATTAATATCTGAGTATTCTGAACAACAAAAAGAGGTCAATTCAGGTAATAATACAGATTAAAAAAACCAAATATGATTTATCAATCTTAATTTCCACATTATGTGCACTATTTGGTAATATTATTTGTCTTAGCTTCTTTTTGCTGTATAACTATGAATAAGTGAAGAGGGAGACTTCAGATGAGAAAAGCAGTTGCTACTAATTACGAAAGATGTAGAAAAGTAGGTATTCTGCAGACACATACCTCATTAACCTATGCACCATCCCATTAACCTAGACTCAGAAAAGCTAATGAGACAGTGAACAAACAACTGTATATTGTCTTTGGGCAATAAAGAACTCCAATAGATCAATGCTAGTATTTTATTGTAATTTTTGAGATGGATATCCTGCATTACCATAAATATCTAGGAAAAGGAAGGACAAAGTGCCAGGTTGGACAGAGCCTTGGGTGGCATGGTCTAGTGGGAGGTGTCCTTGCCCATGGCAAGGGGGTTGGAAGTAGATAGTCTTAAGGTCCTTTCCAACCCTAAGTATTCTATGATTCTATGATTATTTCAGTGAAAACAGTGCTTGCAAGGTCATAACTTCAGCTCATGTTTTTTTAAATCTTCTTCATTCAGTACTTGGAGACTTGACTATCTGACTATGAGCAATTGCAAATACATAAATAGTAGCTGAACTGTCTCACTATACCCGCCCTCTCCACTCAAAGAACATTCACTCAGTAACCTCCCCAGGTCAACGTGTGAATGTATCATTTGCGCACATATAAGTAGAGGCCCCAGTGTGAAAAATCAGACCATTAATTGGAGGCTTTTTTGTCTTTTCAGTAGCCTGTTACATTGGGACTGAAGATAACACTATTCGTAGATCTATCTAGTACAAATTCATGATACAGATTTTAATGACTATAACAACAACTGCAAAGAGAAAGAATATGTAACAAGGACCCCAGTATATAAACAACCTTATTGTTAAGAAAATCAGCAACTTGAATTGAGAAGAAAGTGCTGCCCATCAAAAATGAATTAAGTGCCTTATTGTCATACATGTGTGAAAAACGTGCCAGCCATTCAGCAAATTCAATACTGCCAGGGTATAAGGGCCATCATAATGCTAGTTTTCTGTTACCAGGATCTCTTGGATGACCTTAAAAAGCATAAAATTAATATTAGTAATAGCATACTCCATGTCATATTACGAATGTCAAAGTTATATAGCATTATTTTAATTACAGAGTTGTATTTCAGGTAAGGATGTGCACACCGACTCTTGGCATTTCCTCCCATTTTCACCCCTGTGGTGGGACAGATCAATTTGAATGGCTAGGTCAACAATGGGACCAGACAAGGAAACACTGTTTCTCGAGTACTATGAAGTGCACCAAGAAGGTGGTGAGGCCATGACACAGGTTGTCCAGAGAAGCTGTGACTGCTCCATCCCTGGTAGTGTTCAAGGCCAGGTTGGATGGGGCTTGGAGCAACCTGGTCTAGTGGAAGGTGCCCTTGCCCATGGCAGGGGGGTAGAACTGGATGAGATTTAAGGTCCCTTCCAACCCAAACCTAGTCCATGAATCTATGATTCTATGACTGCATAGCATGTGATTCACAAAGAAAGTTAGGTGAAATTCTGGCTATTTTCATTCAATTGATGGAGAGGGGTGAAAGAGAAAACATTTTGCATACACGCAGGTCTCCATCCTGTGCCTCCTGCACCACCACGTGTTAAACAGGTTTAAAATGCTACTCTAGGTGAAGTGACAGCAACATACCTTAAAAGATCTAATCTTAAGAACTTACTACACATATTGAGAAACCAATAATAGCCACTTACAGGTCTGGAATGGTAACCTTTTTTCTTTTCTTTTTTTTCAAACAGCTACTCCATAATTCCCGTTTCATTAAAAAAAAAAAAGAAAAATCCTTAGAAATTACTCAAGTGACAGAAGTAAAATAATGGTACTTTGAATGCCTAGCAAACGTTTCAGTGAATCTTTACTATTATTGATTTTTCTACTTTAATATTTTAGTGAGAAAAATATTCATAGAAAAAAATTATGCAAATTGAAAGAAAATAACCTAGCTAAATTCAGTGTTATCTACTCAGAGCAGCTATAAGAAGACATTAATGGTGTGTTTTCCTCTAATTTTGGTCAATTTCATACAGCTCCCTGATACAAAGAAACTTGTTTGGGGTTTTTTTTTAGTTATTAGATATTTGTATGTAAACAAATGGAATATTTAGGTTTGTTTTGATTTGATTTGGTTTGGTTGGGTTTGGATTAGTTTGTTTTGGCTTTTTTATTAGGTGAAATTAAACAGAAAAATATCTGATTTTGTGATTACATAATATGTATATTTTAAAAATGTGTGTAGAACATAAAAAACCTGCATACGGCTATACTGGAATGCAGAAGCATAGATTGCATTTTTTTCATATATATCTCCTCCACTTTCAAAAATTTGTGATTAGGTACTTCTGGAGGCAGACACAGATGCAAATTACTGAGATTAACATCTTCTAATGGATGTTTTCGCTATTAATTTGCCTAATGGCTTTCTGAAGGCATTAATATTATTGGCATCTACCACAGCCTATGGCAATGGACTCTCCAATTTAATAATGCACTTTGTAGAGTTCTTTTTTGTTTTAAAACTGCTGCCTGCTCATATCATTTGATGCCCCCAACTGTTACAGTATGAAAAAGAGTGAGTTGCTGTAACTCAGTGACCTTCCCTGTACTCACTGGGAATATCACTATATATATTACCTATATCACTGGGACCTGGATCATGGCTTGACAGGACTTTACCTGATTCATCATTTTACCTTTCTCTACTGCATCCCATGCCAGTCTTCATTTCCAGACTGAAGTCTTCATGCATTTTAACTTTATATAAGATCTTCCCAAATTCTGACTTTTTTACCAGTTTGAATATATTTTGTAGATATTTTTTCCTTTTTTTAAAAAAAGAAACACAGCAGAAATAAATTGTGTCTTGTTGTGATATCAGCTATATGAGGCTAACATAGATTTTTCCTGCTTCAGCTAGGTTTTCTATATAAGTACTCTGAAAGTTGCAATTTCTAAGGTGAAAGTGTTTTATCAATAAATGTCCTAAGAATGCTGATTTCAGTCCAGCAAAGCAGTTAAATATGTGCTTACTTTTCCTTTGACTTCAGCTAGGTCATTTATATTCTGCAAGTTAAAAACATATTCAAAATTTTTATAGGTCATGAAGTACTGAGTGTTTGTCAAACATTATATAGGAAACATTGTTTTCCTTACAGTGAGATTTTAGAAAAGCTCTTGAAGCTTTTTCCCGGAGGTCAGAAGAAATGAAGGACAACAAAAATTGATAATTTAACAAAAGAAAGGTAAGTGTATTGCCAAGATAGTTACAGTGATAATAAGGTGTAGATAATGAGCCTTGTGAAACTCGGGACTACAAATTATAGTTAATGGACATCTCATTATTAATCTCATTATTGTCTCATAGACATCTTATTATTAATACACCTTGGTATGGGCCAAATCACCACCTTGCTGAGTTGTTATCTTCCCTTCTCTGTTTTTTTTTTTTTTTTTCCCTAGGGCATTTTAATATTATATCAATGTTTCTTTTTCTCTGAAACTTTGACAGTTTTACTTTATTTACAGATCAGTATAAACACAGAAGCCTGGCTTTTATTTTTTCCTAGTTTCTGAGCTACAAGACTTCAGATGCTATGTTCTGCCTTGTGGACAGACCAAAATAATAGCAATACTTATGGCTCCTCAGTCAGTTCTTTCCATATCACTGGGACCTTGATTATGGCTTGACAGGACTTTATCTGGACTCTGGGACTAGGCATCCATCAGGGCAGGATGCAGAGCATCCCCTACATGCTGCAGCAGCCACTAAATTGGACAGTAAAGGAATGAGGCCTCTGCAAGGCACTTACCAATCAATACCCTGTGGTAATGTTAAGAAATTGTGTGTTCTGCAGCAAGTGCTGAGGAAAAGCTCACAGATGAAAGAGACAGTTCTTTATTCCTCCTGAAAGGCTTGAATTCTTTCATAAAGCGTGAGTCTAAATTAGGTAATTTTTCTCGAAAAAACCCAACTGGACTTATTAAGTTCCTTCTAGAGTGAACTTACCAAAACATTTATAGGACTAAGTTGCTTCACTATCTTATGAGAATGCCAGGCCTTGGAAGTGTTGTGAGTAGCTGGTTTTGAAGCTATGTTCTTAATCTGTACTTAGAAATGTGCTTATGAATAAATGTTATTTAGGCAATGCAGACACTGTTTTATGCAAGCTGTAATCACTCTGTCTCATAAACCCTATTTTGCATGATTGCAGTTACATTTTAATGCTATTATTATTTATTTAAAAATATATTTCAGTATATTTCAGATACCTAGATTTGTAATTTTGCCTAGTGTCATGGGTTCAGCAGTAGCAGTCATTTTTCTCCTTCTTGGTAGCTGCTGCAGTGCTGTGTGTTTGACTTTTGGCCTGGGAACAGTGCTGATAACACCAGTGTTTCGGTTACTGTGTAGTGATGTTTTGGTCTGACCAAGGACTTTCTGAGCCTCATGCTGTGCCAGGGAGGAGGGGAAGCCGGGAGGAAGCAGAGACAGGACACTTGACCCAAACTGACCAAAGAGGTTATTCCATACCACACCACGTCATGCCCAGGATGTCAAAGCAGAGAGCAGAGACCCGGAAGTGTGGGGGGGGTGCACTGTGTGGTCGGGCTTAGTATTAGGTGGTGAGAACTGTATTCTTTCCTTGTATTTGCCTTGTCATTATTATTATTGGAGGTAGCAGTAGTGATTTGTGTTATACTTTAGTTACTAAACTGTTATCTCAACCTGTGGGAGTTGCATTCTTTTCGATTCTCCTTCCCATCCCTCTGGGAACGGGGGAAGAAAGAGGGGGAAGTGAGTGAGAGAGAGAGACTGCATGAGTTATCTTAAGCCACGACACCTAGTGTCTGATTTAAAACTAAAATGAAATAAGGAATTTAAGACATAAAATGAAAATGCAAGGAGGTGTTTTGGCCAACACAAATGGTCTTTTCTTACTCTTTTGTACCCTTCATTGTCAATTTTAACTTTGAAAATTTTTCATTATTGAGGCTAAAGCAGACTATGATTTAAGTGCAGTTGAATAATACAATATTAAATTCTTCAAGTGCTTTCCAATACAGAAGCTTATCACTGTTAGAATAATTGAAAGATTAAAGTTCTGTCACTAATGAAAATTCCCTGTGATTATATGTGAGGTTGTTTGAAGGACAATGCTGAATAGCCTGAGGAAGAAACTTTTCATTTCTATCTGAGGGTAAAGAAATAATATTGCTGTATTCAACCACTTAACTCATAAGTCAAGCAATACAAATTGTTGGCCAGTACTTGGGTTTCTTACAAAGTTAATTACATGTTAAGTTTGAAGAAATGCCTTGTAACCATTTCTATCATTTCTGTTTATTCTACAATGAGAAATTTAGAGCTTCAGAGCAAAACCAGAAGGATATAAAAAAATATCTGAGGAAGGCAGAGAATCACTTAGACTGGTGTACCTTAATGGATGTGCACCAGACCTCAGCGCATGGCCATGTTTTTGGAGCTACACAAACCTCAGAAGACCATGTTCTACTTCTGGGCATAATCCAGGCAGGATATTTTGGCCTCATAAGGAGGCACAACCAATTATCTTCACAAGGGAGTGCTGTGTCAGCCAGCCTTATAGCAAGTAGTGTCTGCAGCCCACGGTAAGGGAAGAACAGCCTTGTACAGCTCTTGGGTAAGGTTAGGTCAGGTGGCCTCACTCACAAGAAAAGGGAGAGGTCATGTAGAGACCTTAGAATGGTAGGACAAATATTTGCAACCAAATATTGAAAAAAATTGTTATGCGCAAAACAGAAGCACGTGATTCTCACATAAAATAATGGTGCCAGTAATTTGTGGTTTAGCAATAAAAGACACAACAAAGTCAGAAATTGACCAGGACAAAAGTCTAATTTTTCCTACTCATCTGTGAAGAAGTTTGAAAATATTTCCAGTGAAGATTACAGAACACAGTTATAATTTCAGCTTTCAAACTTCAAGGGCTACCTATCAGTATCTTTCGTAGATAGTCTTCCAGAACACAGAAGGAACATTTCATATTCACAAATGTTCCTATACCAGCTCACTAATTTTCTACCCAACCAGTTTGAGAGCAGGTTCAGGTATACGTGTTTACCTTCAAATACATTTGTATGGACTATTATCAATATTGCCTTTAAACAAGTTCCATGCAAAGGAAATACAGCTTTTAACTACAGTTTTCAGTTTCAGTACTACACCCATCACATCTAAGCTCTGAAGCATATTATACCATACAGCCCATGGTAGAAACAGTCAACTTATTGTACCAAATTCATGTGCAAAAGACAGAAATATTCTTAGGAGTAGAGTGACATAGTAGACAGCAATAAGTGAATACGAAAGTGTTGGATGTCATGTTCTGCCTCTTTTTCTCTGGGTGACATAAGCAATATCTTTTTCTTCCTATACTTGAGTTTATCTAGTTAAAAAAATCAAGATTAAGATGCAAAAGACTTTAATCAATAGGATAAAAAAGTGCATATTAAAAACTAAAACAAGGTCCAAATAAGATACAAGTGCCTACAAGTTACGGCTTCTTCTGATTTTACTGCAGCTCAGGTAGACCTTAATTAAGGGCAGCTCTGCACAGAGGTAGAAGCAGAAACCTAGCCCTACAAAGAAATTTTCTAATTAAAGTGTTGATGTGTTAGGGACCAGCTGAGAACATTTGAGCTCACAATTTTAGACTGACACAGCTCATACAGCAGATCTGTGATTTAGGCCCTAATATTCTCTTTTGGAAATAGACTTAACTACTATTAATTATATTGTAGTTCTATATATTGTCTGAAAACAGGGCTTTCATATTCTTAATCTATTTTCTGAAGGATATGATATGGTAAGACAACACGGGATTATGAATTGCTCTTCAATTAATTGCACACTTGTATCAAGGTTAAAGTGTTAAAATGTTAACTTCTATTACTGGTCAAATTTTGCAATCACCAGCTGAAAAGAGAAACATGCACCTGAATTTGCAAACATAATGCTGCTCTATGAAATAGAAGCCATAAGATCCTTACAGGAAAAAATTGTCTCTTTAACTCAGCACTTCACCAAGTAAAATCAGCTGCACGTATTCTTCCTTTCAATGCATCAAAGTAGAGACGCTAAATGAATTGTGTCACATTAAAAAGCTTTATGTACAAGTAACAAGACGTGAATTTTTTCAGAAAGAAATCTTCTTCAACTCTTCAATTTATGCATTAGAAACAGCTAGCAAGACACACAGCCCATAAACCCAGGAAGAATTTAAAATTGTTTTCTCAATGCAACATCAAGCCCTATTTCCATATATTCACTGTCAGCATTTGAAACTTTCCACTGGAATGAAAAGTCAAACTGCCTTTTACAGAGGCAAAAATTGCAAGTGTTCCAGGTAGAGCACTACATAAACCACTTTATTGTCTGTTTAAAAAATATGAAGGTAGTCTCATATCCATCACATGCTAGTTTAAAAGCTACTGATAATAGAAAAGTTTTGCCAACATATAATACTTTATTTTTTCCTAGACATACTACAAGGCATTCATTATGCAATGTATTTCCTGGTCAACCTTACTAAGTTTAAGAAAGCTAACCATATAGGACATGAACAGGTAAATTACTGTCAGCATTTGAATTTATGCATATCCTCGCCAGTTTGTAGAATTTTGATCCTTACATAAACAGAAAGAGAGAAGGTGTCCTACTTCACAAGGGTTAGGATATCTCACAATCTACCTTCTCCAAAGCCAACAGAAGCTGATAAATTTTCAACATTCCCAAAATTACAGGAGAGAAAACTGATGGTCAGAGAAGCAGCAAAGATGCTGAGCACCTTCTGAGTTGCAGGTTCATCCAGGAGTCTCTTCAATACCTGGTGCAGCAGCAGAACACACAGCTCTGGATGAGATGCTGTCTCGGGTTCAGCAGTAGCAGTCATTTTTTCTCCTTCTTAGTAGCTGGTGCAGTGCTGTGGTTTTGACTTTCAGCCTGGGAACAGTACTGCTAACACTGATGTTTTTAGTTGCTGCTCAGTAATGTTTACTCTGACCAAGGACTTTCTGAGGCTCATGCTCTGCCAGAGAGGAGGGGAAGCAGGGATGAAGCAGAGACAAGACACCTGACTCAAGCTAACCAAAAAAGTATTCCATACCACAGCATGTCATGCCCCGTATATAAACTGGAGGCAGTTATCCGGAAGGGTTAGATTACTGCTTGGGTCAGCCTGGGTACAAGTTGGTGGGTGGTGGGTGGTTATATTTTCTTCCCTTGTTGTTTCCCTTATCATTATTATTATTGGTGGTAGCAGTAGTGATTTTTGTTATACCTAAGTTACTGGACTGTTCTTATCTCAACCCATGGGAGTTACATTCTTAAGATTCTCCTCCTTATCCCTCTGTGAGCAGGGGGGAGAAAGAGGGGGAAATGAGCGAGAGGCTGCGTGATACTGAGTTATCAGCTAGGCTTAAACCACAACAGATGCACAGGCTTTTAGGAAGAAACTTGTTTCTATGAGGGTGGTGAGGCCCTGGCACAGGTTGCGCAGAGAAGGTGCTTCTGTCCCATCCCTGGCAGTGCACAAGGCCAGGTTGGACGGGGCCTTGGAGCAACTTGGTCTAGTGGAGGGTGTTCCTACCTGTGTCAGGGGGTTGAAATTGGATGAGATTCAAGATCCTTTCCAACCTAAGCCAGTGTGGGACGGGGGCGAAGGAGCGAAAAAAATCAGTGTACAAACTGAGGAGCCACCAATATTGATTGTCCAAAAATTCAGAGCACAAGGGGAAAGGAGTTGATTATGTGGGCATCAAAAAGCAAGCAATGTTCCTACAAGCCCATCCCTCCTTTTCAATCATGTGTTAATTCCTCATCACATTTTAAAATGGCAGGTTAAAAGAGCAAATGCTGACCGAGGTGCTTAAACAACCAGATGGAAAAACCAAAACAGTACCTGAATGCTGCCTAAAAAATAGGATGAGGCAAATATAAAGTCTTTTCAAGGTGGCTTAGAAGTTGTTCACAAGGGATCAAAGTATTACACCTAGCACAGAAGAAAATAGGATTTTAAGAAGGATCTAACAAGTTGTCACCTTGAAGAAATTCAGCTGAAGTTCCTGATTAATATATCTGTAATGCAGCCAATGCACACGCCTTTGATGAATCTGATTATTACTGTATCAAATAAATGGCTCATTTATCAGCTTTTGTGCAGCTTGGCTGTATTCACACGCATGTCCATGGAAGATAATCACATAGAGCTTACAACAAAACAAATCGATTTGTTCTAGCCAGCTTAGTAATTAGCACAAACTGGGTGAAAGGAGATCAAAGATCCACAGGATAAGAAGTACTGAGTGCTCCACAAAGGAAAAATGAAACCAAAATTGTCCTAGCTGAATAGTAGTATTCAAATTAAATGCTTGCGATAAAGCAAAAATTTGTTACTTGACAAGCACTCAGAAAAAGCTAAAATACATATGAAAGCATGACTAATCTACTGTGTAATTACCAAAAGTAGAAGTAAACATTTGAGGTTTTGAGAGAGGAATTTTGTATTGATGTCCATCATGTAACAAATCTCTCTGAGCAAGACTGCGGTATTAGCTGACATTTGAGTATTTTTGTACAAAGAAATGCCATAATATGGCCTTGTAATTACTCTACTGCTCCTACATTGTGTGTTATGTTAACACACTAGTTTCTGGTCTTCTTTATCCACACATTGTAAATCGCTAAACACCATAAAAGCTAAATAAAGCATGAAACTTCAGCAAAAGCAAAGTGAGAGGAGATGAAACAAGACCTCCAGGACACAAAAGGAGAAAACGCAAAATGGAACAGGATGACAAATTATTGGAAACAGAAAATGCAACAAAATGGAACAGGATGACAAATTACTGGGAACTGGGTGTCACAAATCACCCTCCCTGATTTCCAGTTAAAACTTCTTCCCATGTCTTGATTGAGGGTGATACCCCATTTCCACTATCTGCAATCCCTTTTAAAAGTTTCAATTGTATTAAAGCCTTTTCTCTGCCAGGAGATTCCTGAGAGCCTATAAACCATGTCTTCTCCTGTAGAATCTTGCTTATGTAGTACCCAGTCCATGTTCTTCCTTGCTTTTCACACAAGTGAAATATTTTCTCAAATTATGTTCAACCAGATGGCTCAAATCCCTCTATCAATAATTCATTCGTTTTGTTATTCATTACTGCACATCTGTAAAAGTTACCAACAAAAAATGGAGCTGTATTCAACTATGTGCTGGCTTTAGTGTGCTCCTGCAATGCAAAGAAGCTAGTGCTTGCCCAGAAAAACAGCAAATGGCAAGATGGCAAAATGTTTTGCTCCTCCTGTACAGACAGTTTTTTAGCCCTTGCTGTTGCTGAACGCAGAACATTGTACTGACTTTTAGTTTCCTTGTTAACATTAAAATAATAAAAAATATTATCCTTCTCATACTCAGTATTGATATTCCACTGATTCTTTCTACTGAATTTTGTGACTGATAAATATTGTCATCTAATAATCATATTTTATACACATATTTTTTCAAATAATCTGTACGTTTCGCACCTTCCAACCAGGATACCTTCCTGACCAGTGTAACATTTTTCTTCATAGAATTATTATTTTCAGTATCTGATATCTTGGACTTCTCCACCTTTCTGTAAAAGATTTTTACTTCCTTGTCAGTATTCTGGTAAAAGATTTCAGTGTATATAAAAGTTATGGTGTAAACCCAGCTGATAACTTAGAACCACACAGCCGCTCACTCACTCCCACCATTTTTCACTCTCCCCCTGCTTCCAGAGGAATGGAGAGGAGAATCAAAAGAATGTAACACCCACAGGTTCGGATAAGAGCAGTCCAGTAACTAAGGCACAATACAAAACCACTACTGTTACCACCAATAATAAGAGAAATAACAAGGGGAGAAAATATAAAACTAAAAGGGGGAAAGGAAAACAATAAACACAACTGATGCACAATGTAATAGCTCACCACCCACCAACCAATACCCAGCCCAACCCAAGCAGCAATCTGGACCTTCCAGGCAATTCCCCCCAGTTTATGCAATGGCATGATGTGCTGTGGTGTGGAATACCACTTTGGCCAGTTTGGATCAGGTGTCCTGTCTCTGCTTCCTACCAGTTTCCTGTGCCCCTCATCACTGGCAGAGCATGAGACTGAAAAGTCCTTGATCAGGGTAAGCATTTCTTAGCAACAACTAATACATCAGTGTGCTATCAGTTGTTCTCAGACTAAAGTTGAAAACACAGCACTGCAGCAGCTTCTTAGAAAGAGAAAAAATAACTGTTACAGCTGAATGCAGGACAAGAAAGTTTCTTTTTAAAAATAAAAAATGTGGTCATATTCCTTGCAGGCAACATGTCTAAAATTTCATTAATCACTGAAATAATGAACACAGCTGAGAAATTCTTTAGTTAACCAGTTGTTAGTTGGTCTATTTGTTGATCTCTAATAGTAAAAATGGTAGAGATGAACAGAGCCTTGACTGATGTAATGCAAGGTGGTGCAATGATTCAAAGATCCAAAATAAACAGCCCGAGTTTATCTAGCCCATCTTCTGACCCATAGAGAATAACTCCTGGTGAAACCATTGGCAATTTTTTTACCCTAGATTAGCCAATTTTCTCTTCCAGAAAACCACCAATGGGTCCCAAATCAATGGCTTGGGCAGATTCATCTCAATGCTAGGGCATGAATTCAGCCAGCCCAGAAGCTGGTATTACAACTATAATTATAAAATAAGGGAATCCACTAGAGAAGTGCTTTGTTCCTCAGTGTTAGTGTCAGCAGTAACAAAAGTGACTTGTTTGTTTAATCTTTGGTGTTGATCCAGCAGACAAATATAACTGAGTGGGACCCTTGACTTCTTTGGAGGTTCCCTACTGCCCTATAACGTCACCTGGACAAGGGAACCATCTATATCAACATATTTTATGTTTTCTGTGGATCCTTTCTCTGCCAATGAAAGAATAATTTATATGTTTAATTAATGCATTATTTCTCCCCCAAAAGTCTCAAATCCCAAGATTTTCATACTTAAAGAAGAACCAGCACCTTCACAGTAAATCCTGCCTATTCCTGGGATGATGGCTACTTCTGAATAGTCTGTAACACATAGTGATGAGGAGGCAGCTGCTGTCCCTGCCTGTTACAGCTGTCTTTTTCCAGAGAGAAAGACTCCTCACTCCTTTCAAAGACAGTATTTAGCTGGAGCTTCTCAAGTCTGAGAGACTACAGGTAAGGAAGATCTGTTTTGCTCAAACATTAAGAAGGCAGCTTTTCGCTTTTGAGCACTTTTACTGGATAAAGAAGAGATACGGGATCCCAAGGTGCGTTAGGACTGTGTTATGGCAATGATATCTCTGCTGCTCCTCTTATTATTCCTTTTTCAGTTTCTCCTGCCATCTGTTGACTGTAAATTTCTGAAACATGTTCATCTACTTCAAAATTTAAAAAGAAAGGAGTAAAGACATGTGATTCCTGAAAATTATCCCCTGTGAAAGATGGCTGCAGCTTGGCCTCCACCGCGAGCAGCAGTTGGGACTTCATATAGATGGTTTGACTCAGGCCTTGGGAAATAAGGAACAGAGAGTCAAGAAAACGAACTGAGTACGAGCAAGAATATAACATGTAGACACTGTGTTAGCAATAAGTGATTATAGATATGCTGTGGCTGCAATAATATAATCATAAGACTAAAATGAGATAAGCCTGTACTAAGAAAAAAGAATAATGACATAATCTTGTGATCAATACTCTATATAGAAAAAAGGGAACCGAAAATTGCTGTGTGGGGCTAGAATAAGGGTATAAAGCTTAAGCTGTATTTCAATAAAGGGTCTTCTCTTCACCTCCTGAGAGGAGTCTGTGTCATCTGTCACTGCAATCCCCAAATAGGAAAGCAAAACTTCCATCAGATTGACAGAAGCTTTAAAAAAAAGAAACAAAAACGAACAAAACAGTAAGTCTTAGCTGTTTCTTAAAGAAAGTTGAACAATGTAGAAAAATTGTTTGCTTAGATGCAATGCTAGCACCTTCCTTTATGAGAGGAAGAGATATAAAGCAGCACATCACGTGTCACTACAGCAAACAGCATAGTTGCATTCACAAGCAAACAACTCTGCATGTCAGTGCTGCACCTTGTATCTATTATGCATAACTCAAAGGCAGTGAGATATCTTGGTATCAATACAGGCTAGCAGCTGCAGAGCACCAAGTTTATAAGATGAATAAAAAATGTTACCTGAAACTTGTGAAATCTAATAAACAATAAGCAATGTGGCAGCACTGATAAGAACAAGATAAAAAGTAACTTGTTTTGAATATAACTCTGTAGAAATACTCTCCTGCTGTTTGCCTGTATTTTGCTCTTACTGACCTACACATTTATGGAAATCTTAGTATAGTTAGATAATTAACTTTGCAGGCACTTTGGTAGTGCTGGAAAACGAGACAAATTTTGCATTGGCAGCTATTTCATCCATTCATGTGGCCTGTAATGGAGAATGTTCCTGCATTAATTGCATAAGCATGAATACCAAAGAGCAGTCAGCCCCAAGCACACTAGATGCTCTCTATAAATATTGCCAGCATTAAGTAAATAAAATATCCGTGGGATAAAAATCTCTTTTAGGAAACACTAATCACCAGCTGCGTATTTGCAGGTACCCAAATCCCCTGCACTAATAGGCATATACAGCATGTTGCCATGTATGGAATAACAAAGATGTAAAAAGTACTTTGGTCAGCTTTCATTTGGTACTTTGTTATCTCTTTTTCTAAACTACTCCTAGAGGAATTCAGAATTTGTGTTCTGAACTCTTTGCAAGGCCCTACAAGCGAGTATTTCTCTTTTTTTTTTTTTTTTTTTTTTTTCTGCAGTATGCTCTTTCTTCCAGTTCCCTCTAAAAAACCCCACAAAGTCCACCTAATTAATGGGTGCCACAGATTGCACTGATTTACTGATCTACTTCAGCATAGTATAGGTAAACCTATTTTGGAAGGAGTTTTTTCAATTGGTTCTTTCTTTTTGTTTTTGGATGGGATTGTAGGACAAGACAAGAAATACCAACCATTGAAGTGAGTTCAATGGGTATTTGAACAATAAAAAGTTTATATTTTCCTTCACTTCCTGGTAATATATGCACTATTTGGGGTTATTGCGTCTGTGCAGGCTCAAACTGATGAGAAGTTTTATAGACTTTGCTAACAACTAAAGATATTGTGCAACACTGACTCTTTTTTATTGCCTTCATATGTAGTCTGTAAGAATCTTGTTATATTACTAGACTCAACTGAAAAAATACCTACCCTGTAATACTGGTGTAGGTTTCAGACACCACCTTAACTAGCTTAAAGTCAGTTTTATTTTTAGATATTTATTTGCAATATTATCTATCTTATCTATCTATCTATCTGCTTATCTATCTATCTATCTATCTATCTATCTATCTATCTATCTATCTATCTATCTAATCTATCTGTCTGTCTATCTAACTGATCTACCTACCTACCTATCTACCTACCTATGTATCTTTAGTTCAGAGTTAATGGATATCCACTGAGATCTGTAGCTACTTCCTTCTCAAAACCATCAACAACATGGAAAACTTGCAAGCTCTCTAATGTGAGCTGAACATTAAAATAATTATGGTCTGAAGAAACTTGTAGCAATCTATAACGATTGGAGTGGAGTTTAGGGTTCAAAAGGGCAGTTTAGTTAACTCAGAGTGGGGAGACAGTGGACTTGACTTAAAACGAACAGTAGTTAGCATCTAGGCATATAGTTATCACAAGAAAATACCCATTTTGTATAAAAGCATGGATTATTTTCATGCTAATACCAGCAAAATAAACATGAACCACATGCAGTTTTTCATGCATTGCTGTACTAGTGACTGTCTCTATTATAAAGCACTGTCCATCTTTAGAGTTAAAGAGAAACATTCTTAGCAGTATTTCATAATGAACAAAGTAGAATGACATACCAGGCAGCAGTGATTTCACAGGTTAACTTTCACTCAGATACCAGTTGACAGTTTCTTTATCCTTGTCTCACGTAGTTTTCTTTGGTTTTTGTTTTGTTTTGTTTTGTTTTGTTTTGTTTTGTTTTGTTTTGTTTTGTCGCTTTCCCCAAGATAATTGCTGTTTAACTATATTTTGTTATTTCTAAAGGAAATAAAAGCAGTTTTTGCACTGTATGCTATAATCTAAAAAATGGAAAAGAAATACTTTTTTTTATTCTTCTTACATTGAAAGTTATAAATGAATGGATCTTTGATCTCCAAAGTATTTCACTTCAAAATTACTCTGTGAATTATCTCTTGTTCTGATAAAATTCACTTCCACATAATTATCTTTTCACAAGAACTGTTTGTATGGCCATGACACTGAACCGTGTGTGAGATGCATTACAAACCCAATTTTGCATATTCATTATATTTTATAACTTTCTATCCAATGTTAATGAATTAGTCCAAAACAGTCTGAGTAATTAAGGTTTTTAGCTTCATAGTCAAAGGTGCAAAGGTTCAGAGCTATTTATTCAGGGATAAATCCTCAAAAAAACTAAAGAAGACACAGAATGAAGTGTCTAAATAAAAGAACAAAAGGTCACTGATCTCCTAAAGCTTTTTTTTCAGTTGCAACTTTACTGTAGTCTCTTTTGGGTCATGGGCTAGCAAAATTATGTGCGGCAAAGTTGTTTCTCAAAAAGTAAACTAATTTTTTATATCATTTCTAAGGCTGATGACATTATCTAAGCATCTGTATAACAGTTTGCTATGTATATTTTTTCTTTACCAGAAGGTATTGATTTTCTAGCTGTATTGTACATATATCTAGATTTTTCTGAGACAACTTTTAGTTTCTTAATCAGACAGAATCAATATTAACTTCAGCATAATAAAAAAGAGCTAATCTTCGACATTTTGCCATGGCTGTCATTATAACAGCATATGTTAAAGGGTGATATTAATATTCTGGACAACTGTTTATGGAAATTACTTATCTACTTAAATGGACTTTAATTATAAAGATGCCCATGTGTCTTAGCAACATTTTTCACTATGCGGACTTGAAAATTAGTACCTGTTCAATAAAATAGCTTTGAAAGATTTCTGACAACCAAAATCCATCCACAGATTGAATGGTAATGACAAAGCACAGGGTAACACAGGGAGAATTTTTCTCTTCTTTCATCCCTTGTCTGTCATCTGAAGTACTGATTTCAGAGGTCTCTTTTGCACCCTGTTCATAGCTTACTTATGTAGTCTTACTGCAGTCCTCATTCCCATCATTTTTCCCTCCTCCCCTGCTTCCGGAGGGTTGGGGAGGAGAATTGAAAGAATGCAGCTCCCACAGTTTAAGATAAGAACAATTCAGTAGCTAAGGTACAATGCAAAAGCACTACTGCTACCACCAGTAATAATAATGATAATGGACATAACAACAGGAGAGGAGATAAAATTAAAAGGGGAAAAGGAAGAAAAACAATAAACACGAGTGATGCACAATACAATTGCTCACCACCCGTCGACTGATACCTAGCCTGACCTGAGCAGTGATAAGTCCCTTCCGGGTAACTCCCCCCATTTTATATACTGGGCATGATGTGCTGTGGTATGGAATACCTCTTTGGCTAGTTTGGGTCAGGTGTCCTGTCTCTGCTTCCTCCTGACTTCTTGTACCCCTCCTCACTGGCAGAGCATGAGAGACTGAACAGTCCTTGATCAGGGTAAGTGCTACTGAACGACAACTAAGTAAGAAATTGGTGAGTTATCAGCATTGTTCTCAGACTAAAGCCAAAACACAGCACTGCACGAGCTTCTAGGAAGGAGAAAAATAACTGCTACAGCTGAACCCAGGATTGTATACTTAATGTTTTTTCTGCATAATCAGTAAATTGATACTGAAATAAAAGCTTGGCTAAAATAAATAAGGATTTTCAGGAAATAAACATTGTGATACTACATCCAGCTGAGCAGCTTCACAGTTAGGATATGACAGGACATGACACAAAATGCTATTAACTTTCATTTTGCATTACTAAGTGTGCTTCTTGCACAGTGTTTGTTTTACCTTTGGCAGGCATTGCAAAAAATTATCTTGCTACCTTTTCCCCCAGGTTAAGGAGGACTGCTCAGAGGAAGCATTCATATATGGGGGCTTTGGAGATGGAAAAACATTTATTCGTGAGATTGTCTCCAACATATTAGAGGTTGTTGCAAATCTAGTCACTCATTTCTATGGATTTTACCATACTTCTCTGCCCCTAGAATCACATCTTCTCTGTTTGCTCTTTTTAATTGTGTGTTGTTTGAGAGCTCCTTTCAATATTTATTTTTTCCCATGAACTGGCTGTGGAACTTCCCTGTTATCTCTCCTCCTACCTTCGAAACAAGATTGAGATACCTGACTTAACTTTACAACACTTTGAAACAGCTCCTTCACTTTAATTTATCGCAATTAACTTATCACAAGTGCGCCTGGGAATTGAAGGGGAAACAAAGCAATACAAAAAGGCATAAGCAGAAATAAACCTTGCACTTATGCTGCTTATGTAGCTCCCCAGTCTTCTGACTTCTTGATCACTAAAGCAACTACTCACCTCTATAGCCTTGTGGCCCAGAAAATATGGAATCACCATCACATCCTCCTTTTTTGTGTTGACAGTCACTTTTTTTTTTTTTTTTTTTCTCCCTCCTGGAAGGCTGGATTCAACAAGAAAGACTAAAAGACAAACTGTATAGCTACACATTCTGTCAAAAACATTATATGACTGACAGAGAAAAAGAATTGTACTCTGAATTGTAAGGTTAATAAGTGTTATGAGAGAAGTTGAGAGGATATAATCATGCAACTGTTCTTGTAGTGTAATTAATATTTTAGCCTTTGAAAATTATGTCTAAATACAGATTACTTGCATAACAGTGTGATTATTTTTTCTAGTTAGCCCAGGGGAACATGATATTAAGAAAAAGAATTCTTTTTTTGTTTTGTTTTTTTTTTTTTTTTTATCACAGATTTAGTTTATGGGTCAAATTCATAAAGTGTGGCCCTACCTGTAAAACAACTTCACCTTCTGAAGCAAGCAATGCTCTGGAGAGTCTGATCATCTGCAAATTGAGTCTGTGAATGCTCTCTGGCAGCTGTACTGCACTACTAAAGAGCAGCAGCTGACAGTGATTGAGAGGAAACGCAACACCAACCTTCAGCAGTCTTTTCTTAGCAGCAGCAAAGTAAAATAATTTCTATTTCAAAGGAAAGTACTGCAATAAGTGATCATATCAGGGGAAGAGAAGCTACATAATCCACTCACAGTATTATGAAATTATCTTAGCAGTATTTTTCAAGGAAATTATTGGAACATTTCATTTTGTCCTCCTTTAGAAAAATATTGAGGGCATCCTGATTAGTTTTCCTTTGTTCCATTCCTTGAACTGATGATGACCTCTTTACAATAGAAAGTGTTTTTTTTAATGTCTTTTTATTTAAGTTTGTCATTTCAAATTAAAAACAAAACAAAATAAACAAAAAAAAAAAGCACAAGGCAGTATTTGACGGAGCAACATAAAGATTAAATTAGCATTATTCTTAAATAATTTCTTGAGAAAGAAGGCCTTGAACGGAATCAGAAAGCCACAAATGTGTGAATTTTGTAAGACTTTGCTATCAGATGCTTAAATCATAATTGCAACAAATGGATGCCTCCCACATCCCCATATTTATCAGTGTCTTAAAGCATAGAAAATTCTTCAGATCTTTTAGAATAACATTCCTTTCAGCTTCAAAATGCTAATATGAGCTATCATTTATTTGAAGAATATTAATTCAAAAAAACAAGAAATGTGGTTTTACACATCAAAGCCCCAATGTACTGTTTTCATAAGGACAAAATCTAGCACCAAAAATAAAATAAGAAATAAGTATTCAAATGTTATGCTAATTATAATAAGATGGTGTATAACAAACTAAGATCCCTAAATTAAAGTTTTGAGAACATTAATGCATACTTCTGAATGCTTACAGATGTAGATGATAAAAAACCTTAGTAGGTAGCTACTTTAATATTTTACTGTTGTGCTAAAGCATAAACTTTTCCTTCTGAGAAACCATTTTTTTATAGTAGAAATAAAACTTAATGCATGAGTTAATAGAAAAAAAACCCTTTATATTTACATTTTAATTAAAAGTGTAATTTACATCATGATTAAAAATAATTTCAAAATGGAAAAAGGGACTATAAGATTCCCTTTTCATTTTTTAGTTTAGGATAAATTTTAATAAAACGAAAACTTCCTTAAAAAAACTTTCATTTTTGACAAATCTGTAGGCTTAGTGAGGAGTTTTATCTCAAGAAAACTTTCATAGAGCCCTATGTCAATGTGTGTGGTGCAAATGTGCCTACCTATAATTCAACAGATCCATAAAAATAAACGTAGTGAGGACTTTGGTTCTATTTTAAAAGCCCCATTCTGCAATGCTGAAGTTGATGAGAGCTTTGTCAGTTACTTCGATTAACAAATTTTTAATACATTCAGTTGCAATACTGTACTTGAAATTTATAAACAGAGGGTTTTGGGTTTTTTTTCCAATCATATACCTCCCTGCCTTGCTCTAAAGGATGTTGCATTCGATAGTAACCGCAGTACACTCTGTATAGTTTTCATTAAATATCAGTATAGCAGCATATAGTTTGCCAAAATAACCTCTTGTTGTTATTGACAATATGCATTTTAAGAAAACAGAATCTGTCTTTTTTGAAACACAGATTTATCTTTCTTTTGTTGGATTTTCATACGTGGTAAATCAAACAGAGTCATGATGAAGGAGGTAAATACAGAATATAAAGAAAATTAAAAAATATTTTGGAAAGAGAAAAAATATATTTTGATTAACTTAAAGAGCTAAAGCACTCGAGAGTGCTTTTTCTAAGTTTTATAAGGATATAGGATTTGGTGCAGTACATAGTAATATAAAAAGAAGAGTGTTCTTAATTTTTATCCCCTTGAGATGCTGGTGCAAGAATCTAACATTCTGTTAATGTTGACCCACACCTGAAATGTTCCTATTTAAAACCTTTTTAGTGTCCTTTTGCCAACTATATCATATATATTTTGATGCTTTCAAAATTCCTGAGGATAAATTTAATTGCTCCCACAGAAGGAATAGAAAACCCTTTTCTTCAGGTATAAGCTGAATCGCAAAATCACCGTTAAGTTTTTATGTTGAATCAGGGGTCTAAGATAAATCAAATAAAATTCTGACTTGGTTCAGGGGTTATGCTATCAAAAAATTGCCCATTGACCAGGACAGACTTATGTGGTTTCATCTGAATTTACCTTAATTTATGGCCCGTAGAACAGAAAATTCTCTAGGAGGTTATGCCTGTTCTTGAGCTCAAAAACAATTTTACAGTGTATGCTACTTTTTCTCTCTTTAAGAATACAAGAAAAATAGTTTAGATGGCCTTCTACATGTTCAATAAATTGGTCTTATCATTAGAAATGATTACATGATTGATTTTTGTTAGGAATTTTTCTTAACTTTTTTATACATTTGAAAAACTTTTCAAGAAATACTGTTTCTCTTTGAAAGTATTTACTGAAGCAAGAACTACTATTGATAGAATTAAGTTTAAAATGGAGAGTTTGTGAACAAGATAACACTGGTGTTAGCAGTTTTGTGTTTATAAATAAGTTCAAACAATTGACAACTTTAAACTGTTATGTGTCAAGATTATTACTTTAGGAAATGTATATTTTCTCATCAATACTTGAAAAATTATAAACCAACCAAAACTGAAAAGACATTCTGTATCACTGCACACAATTAATTTCAGTGTACAAAACACATTTCAGACTTAGGATGTTAAAGAGTCTTGCCCAGGGAAAAGTCTGCATCTCTGTCATGGTTTAAGTCCAGTCAGCAAATCAGACATGCAGTCATTAGCTCACTTTCCTCTGCCTTCCTCCTCCCCTGTTCCTGGAGGGATGGAGAGGAGAATTGAAAGAATGTAACTCCTACGGGCTGAGATAAGAACAGTCCAGTAACTAAGGTATAACACGAACCACTGCTGCTACCACCAATAATAATAATGATAAGGGAAGTAACAAGCGAAGAAAGTACAACAGCTCAACACCCGCTGACCGATGCCCAGCCCGACCCCAGCAGTGATATAGCCCTTCTGGGTAACTGCACCCAATTTATATACTGGGCATGACATGCTGTGGTATGGAATACCTCTTTGGTTAGTTTGGGTCAAGTGTCCTGTCTCTGCTTCCTTCCGGCTTCCCCTCCTCTCTGGCAGAGCATGAGACTCAGAAAGTCTTTGGTCAGAGTGAGCATTACTGAGCAGCAACTGAAAACATTGGTGTTATCGGTGCTATTCCCAGGCTGAAAATCAAAACCACTGCACTGTACCAGCTACTAAGAGGAGAAAAATGACTGGTACTGCTGAACCCGAGACAATCATGAGTAACAGGACAAAAACTTGGTCTTTCTTAACTTTAATAATTGTTGGTAAAGACTTGATTATACAATGAAAGAATCATAACTTGGTGTTTAACAGAAAAAGATATCAACAGAAAGAGCTAAGCTTGCTGTTTTTAACAGATTGCAGGTCTTTCTTTTAATCCAGAAAATGCATTATTTTAAAGGAAGAAGACCCAGAAATTTTCCTCATCTTATGTACAGGCAAATGTTGTCTTAAAAAGACGAGTGAGGATTCTGAACAGAGAAGGACTTTCTCAGTAAAAAATCACATCATTGCCATAACGTGGTTTTATTTATCTCAGTAACTTCAGCAGTACGAAGCAGTCAATACTTTTGTTAGTTAAGACGTTTTGAATGTCTGCACAGTAAATGGTTACAGTGTGAGAAGACCATACCCAAAGTTAGCGAAGCAAGTTTTTGCAGTTCAAAAAACAAGTATCATCTACTAATGGCATCATCTTACACATGTACATTGTTTCAGTGCGACAGTTTTTATTTAGTTTGTTATGAGAAAACTTTCATTCAAAAGTTATAGGAATCTATATCATGGCTATGAATTTCTATTGTACAATTCTGCAGCTCAGAGTAACTCCTGAGATAATTTTAGGTCAGCTGCAGAACCTTACATTGAAGGGTCAGTTTCCAGACAAAATTAGTGACAAAACTGTATATTTAATGGATCTGTCTACTAGACAAATAGGAAACAGTGTTTGATGTGAGATAATCTGTGACCACTTGCATGAATATAAATATTCTAAACACATGTTTTGTCCCTGAAACCAAATAATTATTCATTACAGATAAGGATTGTTGATTAGCCATGCATATATTAAATCTCTTGTGCTTTTGCAATGATTTGTGCAGCAAAATATTTATCTGGACAGTGTTTAGCAATTCCCAGTGGAGTAAATATGCTTATAAACTGTCAGGATTATAATTTCTCAGTCATTATTTTTTTGCCAGTTACCTTTTCACTCTGTTTCCCCTGCTCAGTGATCAGAGAGACTTCTCACTTACTAGCAATGTAGCCTCTGACTTCATTGACCTACTCAGATTTCTGTTAAGTTTCCATCAAGTCATATTCCTTCTAGAATTGACAATATGAAGGCTTAATGTTATTATTATCTAGCACAGAATATTGGTTAAGAGCTCCGCAGGACTGGAGATGGTATACTTTAGTTATTATGGTCACTTCAATTTTTTATTTTATATATATTTTCCCATTTTCAAGAAGGGGAAAATGGACGACCCAGGAAACTACAGACCAGTCAGTCTCACTTCTGTACCTGGCAAAATCTTGGAGCAGATTCTCCTGGAAAGCATACAAAGGCACATGGAAAACAACAAGGTGACTGGTGACAGCCAGCATGGCTTTACTAAGGCAAAATCGTGCCTGACCTATTTGGTGGCCTTCTATGATGGAGTACAGAACGGATGGATAGAGGCAAAGCAGTTGACATCTTTTACCTGGACTTGTACGAAACGTTCGACACTATCCTGCACAACATTCTTGTCTATAAACTGGAGAGGTATAAATCTGCTGGATGGACCACTCAGTGGATTATTAACTGACTGGATGGCTACAGACAGAGAGTTGTGGTCGATGGCTCGATGTCCAGCTGGAGACCAGTAACGAGTGGCGTCCCTCAGGGATCAGCCTTGGGACAGCTCTTGTTCAACATCTTTGTCAGCTACATGGACAGTGGGATTGAGTGTGCCCTCAGCAAATTTGCTGATGACACCAAGCTGTGTGGTTCAGTTGATACACTGGAGGGAAACAATGGGATCCAGAGGGTCCTCGACATGCTGGAGAGATAGGCAAATGCCAACATCATGAAGTTCAGCAGTGCGAATTGCAAGATCCTGCACCTGAGCCAGGGCCATCCCAGGCACAGGTACAGCTCGGATGGAGCAGTGATTCAGAGCAGCCCTGCAAAGTGGCTGGGGTGCTGGGTGATGACAAACTTAATATGAGTTGGCTTCAGTGTGTGCTCACAGCCCTGAAAGCCAACTGTATCCTGGGCTGCATCAAAAGGAGCATGACCAGCAAGTCAAAGGAGGTGATCCTGCCCCTCTAGGCTGTTCTCATGAGACCCCACTCAGAATACTGCGTATAGTTCTGTTGTCCTCAACACAAGAAGGACATGGAACTGTTGGAGCCAGTCTAGAGGAGCCCACAAGGATAATCAGGAGGCCAGAGCACTTCTTGTATGAAAACAGGCTGAGAAAGTTGGGTCTGTTCAGCCTGGAGAAGAGAAGGCTGCGTGGAGACCTCACAGCAGCCTTCCAATATCTGAAGGGGCCCTATAGGGATGCTGGAGAGGTACTCTTTGTCAGGAACTGTAGTGATAGGACAAGGGATAATGGGTTTAAGCTTAATAGGGGAAGTTCAAGTTAGATATACACAAGAAGTTCTTTACTGTGAGGATGGTGAGGCACTGGAATGGGTTGCCCAAAGAAGTGATAAATATTCCATCTGTGGCAGTGTTCAAGGTCCGGTTTGACAGAGCCTTGGGCGACATATTTTACTGCAAGGTGTCCCTGCCCATGTCAGGGGGGTTGGAACTAGATGTTCTTAAGATTCTTTCTAAGCCCATGATTCTATGATTTTATATTTCCTCTATTAACTTACCTTGTACTGGACTCTAAATGAAGGCTATCATTAGTTCTACATTTGTTGTCCTTTTGTTTGTCTGTTTTTCCCAAAAATTTATAATACTGGGATGTTTTAAGAAAAATCCAACAAATAGTCAGACTTTAGTTTTCACTAATATCAGCAATGTCAAATATAGCACTATTTCGTACAATATAAATCTTACAAACTTCTGTCTCTAATAAGAGGAACAAAATCTTTTTTTGAATGATGAACTCTGTTTTGATCGTATATTTAAATTCTTCTGCTCTGTGCTGCTGTCTTGGTTTAAGCCCAGCTGGTAACTCAGAACCACACAGCCGCTTGCTCACTCCCTCCCTTCTTCCCCCCTTTCCCAGAGGGATGGGGAGGAGAATCAAAAGAATATAACTCCCACAGGTTGAGATAAGAACATTCCAGTAACTAAGGCACAACACAAACCACTGCTGCTACCACCAATAATAATAATGATAAGGGAAATAACAAGGGAAGAGAATACAACTGCTCACCACCCACCGACCGATACCCAGCCTGACCCCAGCAGTGATCTAGCCCTTCCAGGTAACTTCTCCCAGTTTATATACTGGGCATGACATGCTGTGGTATGGAATACCTCTTTGGTTAGTTTGGGTCAAGTGTCCTGTCTCTGTTTCCTCTCGGCTTCTCCACCTCTCTGGCAGAGCATGAGACTCGGTAAGTCCTTGGTCAGAGTAAACATTACTTAGCAGCAACTAAAAACATTGGTGTTATCAGAGCTGTCCCCAGGCTGAAAGTCAAAACCACAGCACTGCACCAGCTACTAAGAAGGAGAAAAATGAACCCAGGACAGCTGCAAAAGCATAACAGTGAAACAGAAAGATCACATCTGGACCAATATGCAGTTTTTGGTTGTAACATCTTCTAATTTAAAAGTGAAAAAAAGTGCATTTCTTCAGTACAATGTTGTAGTAGAGATGGATTTTCTTCAACATTAGTTAAGAACTGTGCATGAGTCAATTGGTTAAAGGATTTACAAATAAAAAGTGGTGAAGTACTGTAGCTTTTAATTTCGAGCACGTTGGTTTATTTTTTCATTTTCTAGCATCTACCTTCACCTCATTGCTCTAAACATATGTAAAGTTGCTGTTCTGGTAGCATGGGAATGAAAGCAAGCAAGCATTTATGTTGCATTTGGCCATGGTATTCAGGATGATGAAATAAAACCCAAAGACCTGCAAATATGGAAACATATTTACAATTATAATCACTGTCTCTCAACTTTAAATGCAAAATAATCATAAATGTCTTTGCAGAATTCAGACCTTTATTTACCAACATTTCTTTAGACAAATAAAATCTCAAAAACCAAATGACATGGTAAAGTAGTTCATAACACTATAGTCAGCTATCCAGATTTGAGGGGCAGAGCTCCTGTTATTCTTTTATGATAACACTGAAAATGACTGATATGTCCAATTGATTAAATCTATTTCTATTAATCCATTAATAGGATTCAATTCTACTATTTTTTTCTATTCCGTTACCTATGTAGATTCATGTATACATTGTCACAAGTTCATGAATCGTATATATATAATGCTTAGCACACATTTCTTCCTATATACTGTGCTTGTTTAGAAACCACCATTAATCAAATCTGGAGTTTTGATTAAATCAGTGTCGTGTATTTATTTTTCTTATTCCATAATAACTTTTCTACTGCCTTCTAGAGATTTAAAAATTCCCTTCCATTTCACAACAGGAAAAACATGAATTGTGCTTTCTCTCACACATCCAGTTTTCTATTTCAATATTTGTCTGGGAGAGGAAACATGTAATTACATATTTCTCTTCGCAGAAGCCTGGTAAATTTTAGCTACCAAGTCTCAGGGTCTCGTCTTGACTTGTACACAAACACCTGAAATCTATTAGGCCCCAATCTAAAATTTCTTTTTCAAATAAATAATTCCCCATGACCCTAAGAAGCTTGAAATTCGGCTTTAATTGTAAAAGAAGGAGAGAAAGACTTAAAACACACCAGAGATTTTGAAGCTAAAAAGGATCTAAAGAATCTACTCGCAAAGGGCAGTAATGCTTATCATTACTGCAGGGGTAAGGGGCTCAAACTTAAATGGGACGTTTGGATTGGATGTAAGGATTTTTACACCCTTTACTGTAACAGTGGTGAGGCACTGGGATGGGTTTCCCAGGAAAGTTGTGAATGCTCCATCGCTGGCGGTGTTCCAGGACAAGTTAGACAGAGCCTTGGGTGACATGTTTTAGTGAGAGGTTTCCCTGCCCATGGCAGGGGGGTTGGAACTAGATGATTTTAAGGTCCTTTCCAACCCTAACTATTCTATGATTCTATGATAATAATAAGAATAATAGAAAAGGTAAGGAGGAGAAGAAATCTGAAAGAAGAATTTAGGTTGGTTGTGAGGAAATGTCTCATCAAAGAACTCTTTTTAAATGCTTCTCAAAGGAATATTTGAAAAGTGTAGAATTCAATTAATTTGCATTAGAGAGGGCCAAGCATTTTGATAGCACAATTTTGTTGTGACAGAAATTTGGAAAATTCTATCTAGTGTGATTAATTTTGCAGTCATCAAAGTTAAAGAAATACAGGTGTTTTATTTGTTAATTTTATCTGCATGGGTTTGATGTGAATATGCAATAAGTTATGTTAAAACATTCTTTAAATGCACTCAGTAGCTTTCAAGACTAGTTCAAATAGCTTGGAATAATATACATATTGTGTTGAGAGGCCTTTAAGTAAAACCCCTTAGATTTGGTTAGAAGATAACATAAATTAATATCCTAATACTGGTGTTTAATTAAATCAATTCAATTTAACATACAAAACCCCTCACGCTACAAGTCGCTGAAGGACTTCATTATGTGAGTTCTGCAGCATATAGATTGATAGTGCATGCTGCTTCTGCATTATACACATTTCTTACTTGTTCTGCTAAATAAAATACATTAAAAGTTGTTCTGAATCTTGGTTTCCTTTTGTTTTTTTGTTTGGTTTTTTTTTTGGTTTTGTTTTTTTGTGTGGTTTTTCAAGAGTATTTAAACTGATGTCATATATATATGAGGGTGATGGGTTGACATTGGCCCATGAAGAAAGAAAACAAGAACTAAAATTTCATTCCTTACTACTAACAGTGAAAAGTGCGTAACACAATTCTCGCAGTACTTCATGACAGTTAAACTTCTGTTAATGGTTTGGGTTTATTGGTTGGTTGGTTTGTTTGTTTGTTTTGAGGGGAACAAGGGGTTTTATTTATCTTTCTTCTTAACTCAGATGCTCTTTGTCAACAAGGATTACAAAAGTAGCTGAGTGTCAACAAGGATTATGAAAGTTGCTGAGTATCTCCATGAATCAGGACCCAAGGATGCTAGCTGCTATATGGACTTTAATAAAAAATACTGTCTCTGTTGACGTTTGCTTTCTAAATGTCCTGTGTTTTTCTCATTTTTTGACTTTTATTTTGACTTTGGATAAATTATGGTTTTGGCATTTCTCCACTGAATTTTATTTCAATATTCTAACCTTTTCTCTGCCCACCTTTACTTCTACTATATGTAAAATCAGGAAGCATATAACCAAACAGGATAACAATTAAACTGTTAATGAATTAAGTGCTCTAGGGCAATAAAGTGCTAAATTATTTTTTGCAAATTACAGATTACAACCTTGCACTATTGCCGCATTTTTAGATCAAAAGTTCTTCCTCCTATTCATATGGAACTTTCTGTGCTTCAGTTTGTGCCCCTTGCCCCTTATCATATAATGTCATATTTATTACAACATGACTGGTATATATCCTTTTTCAGCTATTCAAATTAGCCTGCCATGTATCAATTGAAAAATATTTCCTTCTTAAAAGACTTAGACAGTCATAATGGAAAATAGTTACTCAAATCTGTAACGATTGCTGAAACAAAATTAATTGTGCAGCTATGGAAATCTCCCTAATCTGTGAGAGCTGAAGCAATTACGTTTAAACAATAAGCAGCCTGGAAGCTTAAAAAATTTTCTCTCTCTAACTGAAAGGAAAACTGGAAAATTTCAGTTCTCTTTTCCTGGGTATTTGTAATGAGAAATTAATAATATACATAAATATATCTATTTTTCCACTAATGAAGAAAACTAATGAAGTTAGATTCATATGATTCTCTATATACGTAACACGGATTTGATGGAAATAACAATTAAAGGGACCCTTGATATGGCCAAGTTCTATAGCGTTATTTGAAAACTGTTTGTTATTATCTATGTGGGAATAAAAAAAAATATTATGCAAATAAGAATCTGTCAGTAAAATTTGTAAGTTCTATCCTGTAGGAATATGGTTAAAAAAAAAAAAAAAAAAGACAAAATTTCCAATGGCTTCAATGTATCTTTTATCAAGTCCTTCAAATTTGAGTGTACCTGAATGGATAGATGTCTGGAAAATATATATAGTCCTCAACATCTTTGTCCTACACTGAGCTGATCACACCTAAGAAAAAAGGAAACCAGATAAAATAAAGATAGTAAGCCATATATTTGTGAGTATATAAGCAAGACTAGGATATCTGCTTATGCGCAGCCCAGACGTTGTAACTGATATCTAATATATGCTTTAAGTGTATATTGTTAATCCTAAAGCCAAGCAAAAATAGTGTGATTATGGTAAGCACTAATAAAAAGGCGAGGACAGACATAAGAAACAGTTACCAGGAAAAGCAGATCTGAAGGTCAAGTTCATAAGAAGCTCCTCAGCTGGAGGTTTGTTCTGATATCAGATTAATAACCTGTCTCCAGGATTTCACCTAACATTTTTGTGCTGAGAGCCAAAATTTAGCTGTGGTTCCACAGTTCCTGAAGTTAAGAGAGAATGTTACATGGCTCTTTCCGCCTGGGTTTGCTAAACCAGGTGCTTCCGTGCTTAGCATGGGCTGTAGGTTTAGATGGTGAGCACTCCTGAGATTAAGTTTGCAGGATCTCAAGTAAGCTGAGGACAGGGTATTTAGGACCTACTCTAGTGTTGCATAGCAAAACTAAGGAAGGAGATTTGGAACAGTTCCTAATGTTCATCTTATTCATCTTTCAGTCACCTCTGTCTGTCAGCAAATCCATCCCAGATTCAGGCGCCCATTGTAACAATGGTACTGATCCACCCAAAACAAACATAACAACAAAGAAAGATATTCTACTAAATTTGCATCATAATTGAAGTATAAAATTGCCTAAGTTACATTTAAATAAATAATCTTAATTCTGACTTTTTAAAATTTTCATGAGTGTCATTTTGCATGCTTAATATTTGTATAACATATTTTGGGCATAATGACTTCTAGGTTATTTAACTTTGGGAATTTCATTAAAATAAAGGAAAAAAAACCATACTTTTGGCTGATCAGTTTTGCAAACTTATGAACTGTTGTGCAAATTTGTCTTTTGAGCTGGAGAAAAAGTTCTAATAGGTACCTGTTGCTATCCTCCATCAGGATAAGAACAAAATGTCATTAACACATCACTAATAATGAAAAACTTTGTCCAGTACATTTGGATTTTACATCCCGGCACAGGGAAAAAGTTTTTTAGCTCATCATGGCTCTTCTTACAGCAAACACTTGGGAAAGTTATCTGCAAATATACAGTGCCTGAGTTAGTCTGATAATAGGTGGGCTGGATATCTCTGCATGAACTTGTCTAGCAGAAATGCTGTCAGAAAGCTGCACCAGACCTGCCAACAGAGTTTTAAAATAATTAAAAGCTAGTGCAGATGACCACAGTTGTAGCGTCAGAGAAAGTCAAGATGCTTCTACAGTTAAACACCTCCTAGTTAAGCATATGTGTTTATGAGTAACAATAAAAGCCTAAAATCCCATTTAAAGATAATTCAGACAGCCAGCACCAAACATTGAATACTTGCAGAATTTGATTATCCAAAAACATCATACTCAGTAAAACCTGAATTGGATACTTACCATTGCCTATTCATTGCCAATTAAAAACCTGTAAAATGCAATAATAAGTCAACATGCAGCTGCAGCATAATTACCTGATTATGAAAGGTCTCAGGTTTGCAAACAATGCATGTCAGCATTTGTTTGGTTAATTTGCAGTAACAATATTACAAAAATGTGACTGATGCCTGATGGGCCTTTTACATACTTTGCTTAGACCAGTCATTAAAAAAAACCCTGCTGTTATTTCTTCGCGTAGCATTATAGTGGTATATTTTAATTTACATTCGTAATACCCAGAAACACCAGCCCAAACATAGAACCTGTATGGTACAAATAAAGACCAATAGGGTGGCATTTGACCAAGAGGACTTAAACTAACACAGTTTAAGTTCTTGCAGTACGAACGTGGAAAAGGATAAAATTTCTGAAGTTGCTGGAAGGTTATTGAAGAAACAAATTAGTAGCTAGATGCTTAAAATGACATATTCATATTTATCTTGCCTATGAACAGGTATTTGAGCAGGGATGTCACACCAGTACAGGCATACCCTTTTTCCTTTCTATGCCAAGTCCGTCCGTCTTTTGTCGCAGAAGTTTATCTTCTACTTGTTTAGTGTAATGGTGTCAGTAAAAAGTTTGAGTTACAGCAGGTGGGAGTAAAGAAAGGTAACCTGGTCTGATGTTTCTTACATTTCCTTGAAGACAATTTAAGGCTGAACTGAGACATAAAAAAACCAAAGTTTTCTAGGACACAAAAATGACAAAATTTTTCAGTGTTTTCTCTGAGCTCCTCACTGTGTTTAGAGTGTTCTTTCCTTTTTTTTTTTTTTTTTTTTTGGTTGGTTGGTTTATTTGTTTTTGTTTTGCATTTTTTTTTTTCAGATGTTTAGTTAGGTTTTTTTTCTACGCTCTTTCCTTACAGAGAGACTTCAGGGTAATAGTTTTTATTATAATGTGGCAGTCAACAAAATGACATATGTTCTCAGGTTGTTTTGTTACACAAAAAGGATGAATTTCATGTTGCAATTGAGTTGAACATGTTTGGCATAACCAACTATCCAACACGGAGAAAAGAGTCTAACTTCATATATTGAGGTCAGACACCTGAATTCCTCCATTTTTTTGACCAAAAAAGATGATAAGTGATACCTTGACATGTGCACATATCTATATTTATTGCATATGCTTTGATATCTATAAATATACATAAAAAAAAAAAAGGAAAAAAATGAGAAACACACAGAAATCTATATTTTTCTAACAAATGGGTCCAGGAAAAAAAAAAAAAAAACAAAAAAAAAAATTTTAAGAGGCTATAGTTTTAAGAAGATATGCAAAGTTATAGAATTAGTCTTGACAGTCTGAAAAGAAAAAAAGGAAAATATGTCTCCTTCAATATTCCTGGAGTGAAGCT
The DNA here is from genome assembly GCA_028858755.1 of Ara ararauna. NCBI lineage: Eukaryota > Metazoa > Chordata > Aves > Psittaciformes > Psittacidae > Ara > Ara ararauna. The sequence goes on from CM054410.1 coordinate 64,012,728, forward strand.
CAAAGATTCTCTCAGAAGTTCTGGACGAAAGAAAATGGATCTCCTCTTTCAGGTACTACCACAGTGACAGAAATTGATCACTTTAATAAAGCAACTGCTGGCTCTGATCTGATTAGTCATCTGTAAATACTGAACAATTATTATGAATTTTTATTTCTAAAACTTTACTCTGCTGTAACACTGATAATTTGAATGTCTAGGAAGATCTACAGTTAGAGGTGAGCTGTGATATCAGATTTTCTGTGACAATATTTCTGGCTGTATTTTTCACTTCTCCAAATTGCACCGACACAAGTTGGTAAAGGAACCAAAATATCTGCCCACCTCTGTTAAAGTGGCAGTTTAATGTAATGACATAGCTGTGAAGTTTGTGTTACTGTTCATTTGGACCAACAGGTCTCAGTTTTATCGCGGCACTGCAAATGTAAAAATGTAGAATATATTACCACATGGATTCATAGCTATATCTCTTAGTTACAATACACAACTCTGAACAATTTTTATTTCAATTCAGCAAGTTCATGCCTCAATGCAGGAATAAAATTTATGCTCCACAATAAACCACTTTTTTATTTCCTGTGAAGATTTGGCATAATTTGTTGTCTTGGTAAATACTGCCTCCATAAAGACTCAGTGAAACCCTGCTGGGGCTGGCGGAGATAGCTATATGTAGGAGAAAAAAAAAAGCATAAGCAGTGTGTGTTCCTGAGGAAAACTCTGGAAACAATCAAACTGATTAAGAAAATTTTGAATGAGATATGTATATAGCTGCTATTTCGTTTATCAGTTTGAAAAAATAAATTCAGAGAATATATGTTTTTATTATTCTATCAGAGACAAGGCAGCATTTGTAATTGATAACAGTTAATAACCTCTGTAAAGATTACATAGATGGTTTAAAACGTACATTTTAGAAATTGAAGCTCAGCTTCAAATGTTTTTGATCCCAGAATCTATCAGTTAAAGGTCCAGAGATTTAAAATTACACTTGAAATAGATATTGTAGTGTCATGGTTTAAGCTGTAAATCACGCAGCCCGCTCACTCACTCCACACTCTTTCTTCCCGCCAACTCCGGAGGAGGGAGGAATGGGGAGAAGAATCGAAAGAATGTAACTCCCACTGGTTGAGATAAGAACAGTCCAGTAACTAAAGTATAACACAAATCACTACTGCTACCACCCATAATAATAATGACCAGGGAAATACAAGGGAAGAGGATACAACTGCTCACCTCCCAACGACCGAGCCTTGAACTGAACTCTTCCAGGTTCTGGCCCCCAGTTTTTTCCATCCTGGGCATGACGTACTGTGGTATGGAATACCTCTTTGGTCAGTTTGGGTCACTGTCTCTGCTTCCTCCCGGCTTCCACTCCTCCCTGGCAGAGCATGAGACTCAGAAATTCCTTGGTCAGACCAAAATGTTCTAAGCCATAACAATAAACATCAGTGTTATCAGTGCTGCTCCCAAGCTGAAAGTTGAAAGCACAGCACTGCACCAGCTACTAAGAAGGAGAAAAATGACTGCTGCTGCTGAACCCATGACAGTATCACCCCTTATTCCATGCCATTCACGTCATACTTAGTTCCCATATTTTCAATATACCATCACATATATATATACATATATATACATCCACACACACACAGAGGGGGAGAGAGGTCATCCCTCAGTGCATGGACCAATCCCTACAAAGCCGCTGAGTCCATTCGGTCCATGACATCAAGCTCCATCTCCTGTAACAGTCCTTCAGAGCAGGGGAGGCAGTGTGCAGTGGTGGATCGTTGCCTGCTGATGCTGATCATTCCTTTACTGCAGAACTCGTCCGGTTTCATTTAAGTTCATTCTTTGTTGGGATGACAGTCAGAGGGCTAGTTGCTGATGACTTGAAGACATCTAGTTGGTGGGCTATAAAAGTATTCCATAGCAGACAACAGCACACAATTGAGTTCCTTGGCTGTTTTCCCCTAAAATCTAATCCTCTTGAGGTACACATCAGAATTCCCCATCTTCCTGTATTACCCACCAAGTTTATCCGGGTCCCTGAGCAAAAGCAATCACATGAGTGGGTTTGCCTTTATCTGAAGCAGGAGTAACCCAGACTGTCTTCCCCAGCATATTTTTTATATGCACCATAGGAACTTTGTCCCCCTCCACAGTATGTAGAAGTTCTGACTGGGCTGGACCAGCCCCGTTGGCAGATCCTCTAGTGTTGACCAGCCAAGTGGCCTTTGGTAAATGTGTATCCCAATGTTTGAAAGTCCCACCACTCATTACTCTCAGTGTAGTTTTTAATAGTGAATTGTACCGCTTGATTTTCCCAGAGGCTGGTGCATGGTAGGGGATGTGATATACCATTCAATGCCATGCTCTTTGGCCCGAGTGTCTATTAGGCTGTTCCCGAAATGAGTCCCATTGTCTGACTCAATTCTCTCTGGGGTGCCATGTCGCCGCAAAATCTGTTTCTCAAGGCCCAGGATAGCGTTCCGGGCAGTGGCGTGGGGCACAGCTTATGTTTCCAGCCATCCGGTGGTTGCTTCCACCATGGTAAGCACATGGCACTTGCCTTGGCAGGTTGGTGGGAGTGTGATATAATCAATCTGCCAGGCCTCCCCATATTTGTACTTCAGCCATCGTCCTCCATACCTGTCATGGGTTCAGCAGCAGCAGTCATTTTTCTCCTTCTTGGTAGCTGGTGTAGCACTGTGTTTTTGATTTTGGGCCTGGGAACAGCGCTGATAACACCAGTGTTTCGATTACTGCTTAGTGATGTTTTGGTCTGACCAAGGACTTTCTGAGTTTCATGCTCTGCCAGGGAGGAGGAGAGCCGGGAGGGAGCAGAGACAGGACACCTGACCCAAACTGACCAAAGAGGTTATTCCATACCACACCACGTCATGCCCAAGATGGAAGAGCAGAGACCCGGAAGGGTAGGGGTGCACTGCATGGTCGGGCTTGGTTTTAGGTAGTGAGAAATTGTATTCTTTCCTTGTATTTGCGTTGTCATTATTATTGTTGGTGGTAGCAGTAGTGATTTGTGTTATACTTTAGTTACTAAACTGTTCTTATCTCAACCTGTGGGAGTTGCATTCTTTTCTATTCTCCTTCCCATCCCTCCGGGAGTGGGGGGCAAGAAAGACGGGGGAGTGAGTGAGAGAGAGTCTGCATGAGTTAGGCTTAAACCACGACAATACCAAAGAGGCTTTAACCTGCTTGGGTTGCTTAATTGCAGCGCATGGGTCACAGTCATGAATAACCTGGGCAATAGTGTCCACTGTTTAGTCTACCCCTTGATCACGAGCCCATCTATATGTTGCATCTCTGCCCTGATGGCCTGAAGTGTCATGGGCCCACCGGGCCAAAAATAATTCACCCTTCTGTTGCCAATCTAAGTCCATCTGAGCCACATCAATCTTAGCAGCTTTATCCACTTGTTGGTTGTTCGCGTGTTCCTCAGTGGCCCAGCTCTTGAGTCCATGAACATGTACGTGGAGTAACTTGACCACCAGGTTTTGCACCCGGGCAGCGATATCTTGCCACAGTGCAGCAGCCCAGATGGATTTACTTCTGTGTTGCCAGTTGCTCTGCTTCCATTGCTGCAACCACCAGTTACAGAGTCAGTATAGAGACAAAGTACTGGCCACTTTTCTCGTTCAGCAATGTCCAAGGCCAGCTGGATGGCTTTCACCTCAGCAAACTGACTGGATTCACCCTCTCCTTCAGCAGTTTCTGCAACTCGTTGTCAAGGACTCCATACGGCTGCCTTCCATCTATGATGCTTTACCACAGTGCAGCAGGACCCATCAGTAAACAAGGCACATTGCTTTTCGCTTTCTGACAGTTCATCATATGGTGGGGCCTCTTCAGCACACATCACCTCCTCCTTCTCTGGTGACATTCCAAAATCTTTGCCCTCTGGCCAGTCCAGGACGACTTCTAGAATTCCTGGATGACTGAGATTTCCTATTCGAGCTCATGGTGTAATTAGCGCAGCCCACTTACTCCATGTAGCATCAGTTGCATGATGTGTAGAAGAGGCCCTGCCTTTGAACATCCAGCCCAGCACAAGCAATCGGGGTGCTAGGAGGAGCTGTGCTTCAGTGCCAGTCACTTCCGAAGCAGCTCGAACTCCTTCATAGGCTGCCAGTATCTCTTTTTCAGTTGGGGTATAAATGGCCTCAGATCCTCTGTGCGGGGGATTATCACACACACAGGCAGCACTACAGACCAATATGATCAAGACTGAACCGTTTATTGAGTGCAAGCACCTCTTTTTATAAAAGTTACAGAACCCCCGAACTTTCCACAATAGTTGATTGGTTCTGCTTCCCAGTTGAATCGTAACAAGGCTTGTGATTGGTAGCAGCTCCTGAAGTGGCAGCAAGTGGGTGTCCCCTTCAGGTAACTTTTGGAGGGCTTCTGTAAAGGTGTCCTGTAACAACCCCTCCAGCAGTCTCCATCCCCCTCTGCTCACTATGGGGATGGGGCTGAGCCAAAGGCTGGATTGCTCACGTAACTCTTTTCAGTGAGAAATGCCTCCACACCTCTGTATCCCCGACTCCAAAAGCCGAGGGGTCAGCCTCAAGTCTCCCCTGGAGCTTTCTGCCAGAGGCTCCAGGTAAGATCATTCTCCCCAGCTGCTTTGAAGAGCACATTTTTAACATCTGGCCCTGTCCGGCCTGGTCTGAGGGCTGCTGCATGAATTTTCTCTCATTTAATTTGCTCAAAGGCTTGTTGTTGCTCAGGGCCCCATTTAAAACCATTCTTCTTCCGGGTCACATGATAGAGAAGGCTTACAATCAAACTGTAATTTGGGATGTGCATTCTCCAGAATGTCACAGCACCCAAGAAAGCTTGTGTTTCTTCCTTATTAGCTGGTGGAGACATTGCTGTTGTCTTGTTGACCGCATCTGTGGGGATCTGGCAACATCTATCTTGCCATTTCATTCCCAAAAATTGAGTCTCCTGTGCAGGTCCCTTGACCTTACTCCACTTTATGACAAAACCGTCTTCCAGCAGGATTTGGATTATTTTCCTCCCTTTCTCAAAGACTTCTTCTGCTGTATTGCCCCATACAATAATGTCATCAATGTATTGCAGGTGTTCTGGAGCTTGCCCCTGTACCAGTGCAGTCTGGATCAGTCCATGGCAGATGGTAGGGCTGTATTTCCACCCCTGGGGCAGTCGGTTCCAAGTCTACTGGATGCCCCTCCAAGTAAAAGCAAACTATGGCCTGCACTCTGCTGCCAAGGGAATTGAGAAAAATGCATTGGCAATATTAATCGTGGCATACAACTTGGCTGCCTTTGACTCCAGTTCAAACTGAAGTTCTAGCATGTCTTGTACGGCAGCACTCGAGGATGGTGTAACTTCGTTCAGGCCACGATAGTCTACTGTTAGTCTTCACTCTCTGTTAGACTTTCACACTGACCATTTGAGGCTGTTAAAGGGTGAGTGGGTCTTACTGGTCACTTCTTGACTGTCCAATCAACAGATCAGCTTATGAATGGGAATCAGGGAGTCTCGGTTGGTGCAATATTGCCGCCGGTGCATTGTTGCGGTTACAACTGGCAGTAGTTGTTCTTCGACCTTCAGCAACCCCAAAACAGAAGGATCTTCTGAGAGACCAGGCAAGGTGGACAGCTGCTCAATTTCCTCTGTCTCCAAAGCAACAATGCCAAAAACCCATCAGTACCCTTTTGGGTCATTGAAGTACCCTCTCCTGAGGTAATCTATGCCAAGGATGCATGGAGCCTTTGGATCAGTCACAATGGGGTGTTTTTGCCATTCCCTCCCAGTCAGGCTGATTTCAGCCTCCAGTTTAGTCAACACCTGGCACCCTCCTGTCACTCCAGAAATAGAAATGAGTTCCACCCCTTGACAGCTTGATGGCATCAGGGTATGTGGCAGCGTTTCTTGCTGAGAACGGTCATGTGAGCAATCCAGCTTTTGGCTTAGCCCCACCCCTATAGTGAGCAGAGGCGGCCGGGGGCTGCTGGAGGGGTTACTATAGGACACCTTTCCAGAAGCCTGCCAGAAGTTGCCAGAGGGGGGCGCCCACTTGCTGACATGAAGAGAAGCTTCAGGAGCTGCCACCAATCACAAGCCGTTGTTATGATTCAACTGGGAGGCAGAACCAATCAACTGTTGTGGAATGTTTGGGTGTTCTGTAACTTTTCTATAAAAGAGGTGCTTGCACACAATAAAGAGGTCAGCCTTGATCATATTGGTCTGTTGTGCTGTCTGTGTGTGGTTTTGTAATCTCCCTCAAGGGTACAATGTGCACCGGTATCTACTAGAGTCTTATACTTCTGTGTGACTGATGTGCCAGGCCATTTGATCCACACAATCCAGTAAATCCGATTGTCCCCTGTCTCCACCTGGCTGGAGGCAGGCTCCTCTAATAGTCATCACATTGGTCATTCACATCTTGTTGACAGTAATTATTCCTTGTCACAGGAGCTGAAGTAAAATCGGCTCCTCCACTCCATCTGGGAACCTGCTCACCAGAGACTGAAGCCGCAGCCTTCATGAGGTGATCAGCCTTGACCTTTGTTCTCCTCTTCAATTCATGCACCTGTTCCTCCAAAACTGAAGCAGGCTTTCCATCCCACTTCATCATAGTGGTGGTGTAGCTGCTGTGCTTGGAGCTGGAGTAGCTGCGCTATCCATTACTCCACCCTCAAATCCAGGGATATTTTTTTCCTTTTGAAGCTGCTGGATGGTGTTGAACAGGGCTCTGTAAGCATAGGCCAAGCCCCAGCATGTTGCCATGATTTGTCCATTTCTGGTGTGACCAGAATGACAACACACCTCCTTTAAGTGTTTTACTAAGTTTTCTGAATTTTGCTTTTGTTCATTGGTGAAGTTCCAAAGCACTGGAGGGGCCCACTGGCCTAGATACTTGCCCATACAATCCCACACACCCTGCCACTCATGACTATCCAGCCTCAGGGAAAATCTCTTGGACCTCCTATATTGTCGTTTAACCCTAGACAAGGCCCAAACCTGACTCTGCATAACTCTCGGGACCAGACAAAATGATCATGAGTAAAACACACTTGGTATGCGTGCCAACATGGTGATCCCCATCACAACCAGCAGGCAGGTCTCAAGGGTAAGTAAGGCCATTCAAAACCTTCAAAATTCTCAAACGATGCTGTAAACGGTCTGGTGGGGGGGCTGGGAGCATAAAAGAATGTCTCCTACACAGGTTGACCACCCGAGGAGGTGAAAAGAGATGTGCCATTGTTAAACACTTCTATTATATACCTCCCAAAGTATAGAGTTGGTGACCACATTGGGAACAAAAGCCGGGTCAGTTTCATGATCACTGAGTCTATTGTATTAAAAGTCAGTGCAATAAAGTACAATGTAACAAGAACCTTGACCCAAAACCCATGTCTGAAAAATGTTAAGATAACAAATACTGGCTGTAAGTAAAGTATCATACACTGAACCTGTAAGATCCAGAGCAACAACTTTGAGAGCCAATAAATCAGCATTATGACGAGTGGCTATTAATCCTGTCGTTATCTCAATCCTTCATGCCCCACGTTGGGCGCCAAAAAGAACTGTTGAGGTTTAAGCAGTAAATCAAGCAGCCCGCTCACTCACTCCCCACTCTTTCTTCCCGCCAACTCAGGAGGAGGGAGGAATGGGGAGACGAATCGAAAGAAAGTAGCTCCCACTAGTTGAGATAAGAACAGTCCAGTAACTAAGGTATAACACAAATCGCTGCTGCTGCCACCAATAATAATAATGACAAGAGAAATACAAGGGAAGAGGATGCAACTGCTCAATGCCTGGAGACCGAGCTGTGAACTGAAATCTTCCAGGATCCTGCCCCCAGTTTTTTCATCCTGGGCATGATGCACTGTGGCATGGAATTCCTCTTTGGCCAGTTTGGGTCAGGTATCCTGTTTCTGCTTCCTCCCGGCTTCCACTCCTCCCTGGCAGAGCATGAGACTCAGAAATTCCTTGGTCAGACCAAAACATAATAAGCGGTAACTATAAACATCAGTGTTATCAGCACTGTTCCCAGGCCAAAATTTGAAAACACATCACTGCAAAAGCTACTACAAAAGAGAAATACGACTGCTGCTGTTGAACCCATGACATGTAGACATTTAGATCTAATACCATTTCAGAGCATGCACAATTTTTGCCTGAGACTCTCAAGTAGTATCTGATTATTTTATGCATATGTACGCAGATTATTTTATAGTGTCAAGACAAAACAATGTCATTGCAAGGTTATAGAGATGAAATTATGAATAATAAGCTGAAATAAAATGAAACCTATCCCAGTTTATATCTACTGAAGTGTTGCCACAACGTCAAAATTATATTGGTAGATTTCCCTGTTGACAAAATTGAGATATAGAGGTTTAAATATCAAATTGTAAGGCAAAAGAAATTATCTTTTAATGGCATTTTATGAAAGAAAAACTATGCTGAACAAGCTTATGACATAAATCATCTTTATATACTGTAAATTCTAAATCATATTGGTCGATGAAAAATGAACATGAATGGGCAGTGTTCACTCGCAGCCCAGAAAGCCAACCGTATCTTGGGCTGCATCAAAAGGAGCGTGACCAGCAGGTCAAAGGAGGTGATCCTGCCCCTCTGCTCTGCCCTCCTGAGACCTCACTTCGAGTGTTGCATGCAGTTCTGGTGTCCTCAACATAAAAAGGACATGGAACTGTTGGAACAAGTGCAGAGGAGGGCCACGAGGATGATCAGGGGACTGGAGCACCTCCCGTCTGAAGATAGGCTGAGAAAGTTGGGTCTGTTCAGCCTGGAGAAGAGAAGGCTGCATGGAGACCTCATAGCAGCCTTCCAAGTATCTGAAGGGGGCCTATAGGGATGCTGGGTGTCCTGGTTTAAGCCACTCAGCCACGCAGCCCATTTTCTCACTCACTTCCCCCTCTTTTTTCCCCCCACTCCCAGAGGGATGGGAGGGAGAATCGAAAAGAATGCAACTCCCACAGGTTGAGATAAGAACAGTTTAGTAACTAAAGTATAACACAAATCACTACTGCTACCTCCAATAATAATAATGACAAGGCAAATACAAGGAAAGAATACAGTTCTCACCACCTAATACTAAGCCCGACCACACAGTGCACCCCCCCACACTTCCGGGTCTCTGCTCTCTGCTTTGACATCCTGGGCATGACGTGGTGTGGTATGGAATAACCTCTTTGGTCAGTTTGGGTCAGGTGTCCTGTCTCTGCTTCCTCCCGGCTTCCCCTCCTCCCTGGCACAGCATGAGGCGCAGAAAGTCCTTGGCCAGACCAAAACATCACTACACAGTAACCGAAACACTGGTGTTATCAGCACTGTTCCCAGGCCAAAAGTCAAAAACACAGCACTGCACCAGCTACCAAGAAGGAGAAAAATGACTGCTACTGCTGAACCTATGACACTGGGGAAGGACTCTTCATTAGGGACTGTAGTGATAGGACAAGGAGTAATGGGTTTAAACTTAAACAGGGGAAGCTTAGATTGGATATGAGGAAGAAATTCTTTACTGTGAGGGTGGTGAGGCACTGGGATGGGTTGCCCAGGGAAGTTGTGAATGCTCCCTCACTGGCAGTGTTCAAGGCTGGATTGGACATAGCCTTGGGTGGCATGGTTTAGTGTGAGATATCCCTGCCCATGGCAGGTGGATTGGAAAGAGATGATTTTAAGGTTCTTTCCAATCTTAACTGTTCTATGATTCTATGATTATATACCTTCTCTTTCCTTGGTAATAAAAACAAAAATTGAGAAAAGTTAGCAGTGAATTGAAGGCAAAATCCATTTTACTACTTCAGCTGCAATGAGAAAAAAAAAATAAAAGATATATAGCCTGCCACCCATTTTGCATAAAATGTACTTGCAATAAATAGGCAGATGGTTGCCATATTTTTGGGAGCTTGACAGTAATTCAGAGCAGGACACTGATGGCCAGCTGCAGAAGCCTCAAATGAAAGAAAGTACAGTGTAACCTCTTCGGAAATGAGCTGAAATAGCTGCTGTTCATTTTATATATCTTGTCTTGCAGTAGATAAGCCCTGTCAGCAACTACATCTGGCCAAAAGTTTTGTAAGAGACAGGGTGCAGTGATGGACAGGAGGCAGCAAATGACCATGTTAATCTGGTTTTGGAAATGAAATGTATAGCAATATCCTCAATCTGGACTAGGAGGTGCATAGGTTCCCTTGAAATCTCATAATTCAGTGTGATGCAGAGATGTTTCTAAACAAAACACAAAACTCTTCATCTTGGAGAATTTTAGTTTAGATGTGATGGAGGCACCACTATCTGAATGTGAGGTATTTAATTTTAACTGAAACCAATAGGAAACAAAGGGTTAATAAATTTCACAAAGTCCACAAGGATTTTACAACATCAGGCATTTCCTTGAATTTTATATATTATGCTATTTTTTTTTGCAACTTAAACAACCTTCAGATTTTGTAGCATATGCCTTTCACATGTTTGCATACATCCTTTTCTCTATATTAAAGTTACAACCTTCAAGCTCCATGCAGATATCCCAGAGACTTTTAAATATCTTGGCTTTATTGTGGAGGCTTTTATTAGTAAGAGTTAGCAATTAGCAATGGAAAATTGGTATTTTCATCATACAGTTGCGTGCTTTGAAATAGTTTCCTCCTTAAAAAAAAAAAAAAAAGCCAAACAAAAAAAAGCCCCACACAAAACAACGACTTCTTGTAGAACCATAATGACACTGAAATTAAAAATACTCAAGCTGGAAAGATTTTCTTGGACATGATGGCACAGATTGAAATTAGTTAAATATTTTTCTACTTAATTTCCTTCTCCTCCTGCATCCTTTCTTTTTTGTTTCTTATAAACCTTTACTTAAAGAGTGTAACTGTCAAATATAGTCTTCTATTGAAAGGAAATGAAGCAAGGAGACATATGTCCAACCACATAAGACTAGCATCTCTTAAAATTGCATGCTTGAATTTTCGGATTATGTTTGCTGCTCTTTCCTGATGCTTTTTCCTTGGAATAGATAAAGTATATTTGAAAATGAGCATGTTTAGCCTTCAGGTTTGTTCAGGATATGAAACTAAGTGATTATATATTATCTCCTATTATATTGAAGGATTTCAGGCTTCTGTTTTATTAATGTGTATTTATATAAAAGCAGTGTGGGACAAGAGTTTTTTCAAGAGAAGAATGAGCAACAGGTCAAGAGAGGGGATTCTCCTCCTTTACTGCACTCTGGGGGGACCCCCCTTGCGTCCTGTGTCCAGCTCTGAAGCACCAATACAAGAGGGACATGGAGCTGTTGGAGTGAGTCCAGAGGAGGCCATGGAGATGCTGAGGGCTGGAACAGCTCTTCTCTGGAGACAGGCTGAGAGAGCTGGGCTTGTTCAGCCTGGAGAAGAGAAGGCTCCTTAAGGGGAGACCTTAGAGCAGTTGCCAGTGCGTAAAGGGGCAAGAAGAAAGCTGGAGAGGGGCTTTGCACAAGGGTCCGTAGGGACAAGACAAGGGGGAATGGCTTTAACCTGACAGAGGAGAGATTGAGGTAAGATCTTAGGCAGAAGTTGTGCCCTGCAAGGGTGGTGAGACCCTGCCACAGGTTGCCCAGAGAAGTGGTGGCTGCCCCATCGCTATTGTTGTTCAAGGCTGGGTTGGACATGTCTTGCAGCAACTTGGTCTAGTGGAAGGTGTCCCTGCCCATGGCAAGGGTTGGAAGTGAATGAGCTTTAAGGTCCTTTCCAATTAAACCAGTCTGTGATTCTACAATTCTGTAAAATTGTTTGGAGTATAATTTCAGCAGTTTCAGTAGAGAAACTTTACAGATTAATATTTTGTGTTTAAATCTTTTCTGCATAAAGTAATCATGTTGTCTAAACTGACTAGTAGGGATGCTATACTAACATTACAGGACTATAAAGGCAACATCACATCTAAATAAAGCTACAGTAACACTATAGACCTTGGTCATCTCATTAGTTCAATCTCCTCAAGGATCCTCAATTAGGTAGTTGATGAATCAGGTGTATGAAAAACAAATCTGAAAGTTCAAAGGACTTTTTTTTAAAGCAGAAAATTAAAAGCATAAAAATGAAACCTCGTCTGTCAAAAAAGAAAAACAAAAAACAAAAAAACCAAAACCCCCAAAAAACCCTAAAACCCACCAACCAGAACCAAACCAAACAAACTAAAAACTAAAAAAACCCAAAAAAACCCACCCACAAAACAAAAAAAAAAAAAAAAAAAAACCAAAAAGACCCAAATCAAACCAAACCAAAACCAATAAACACAAAATAAAAACCAAACCAAACCAAACCAAAAACCAAAAACCAAGCCCAAAAATATTGAGGTGATCATGGTTTGTTGTAAAATTAGGTACAAAGAAAAGTTAATTTCACTGTAGCCATGCTACTGTGAGGAAAAATTTTGTCAACATTTTTAAATTTACTGTGTTCTAGTCCCACAAATCTTATGTTGAGAAACACAAGCTATGAATCCTTAAAAAAACTCTAACAAAACAGAGTTAAAATACACACACACACACACCCCAGAACCTCAAAACCAGAAGTCTTTAGGGAAAAATGATTGTCAGCATTCAAGGATGAAATATATTTTGTATACTACTTTCAGATGTATGCCAAGTAGTATTCCATGAGCTTTAACTTCATTACCATAGTTGATATGCAATTATTGATTAAAACTAGAAATATATATTTGTCTAATTAACCATTTCATGTCTTTATAAATTCTTATCCAGCCTGTAGAAAATAATATATAAAACTGAAGATGGTGCAATTGAACATACCCAGTCAGTTGCCAGCATCTATAGTAAATGTTCAGAGCTATGTACAGATATTCCAGCTGCTCCAGCCAATGAGCCCGCTTCAACTGGAGCTCAGCTCAGATGTCTCTATACAAATGCCTGTAGCATGGGGAACAAACAAGAGGAATTAGAGATGTGTGCATGTCTGCAGGGGTATGACATCATAGGCATCACAGAAACATGGTGGGATGGCTCCAATGACTGGTGTTTTGGCACGGAAGGTTACAGGCTCTTTAGGAAAGACAGGCCCGGTAGGCGGGGAGGGGGAGTTGCTATTTATGTTAGGGATAAGCTAGAGAGTATGGAACTGTGCCTGGGGACGGGTGAGCAGTCAACAGAGAGCTTGTGGGTCAGGCTTAAAGGGAGAACAGCGATGGGAGACATTATTGTGGGGATCTGTTACAGACCGCCTGACCAAGAGGACTCTGTGGATGAAGCGCTCTATAGACAGATAGGAACAGCCTCATGCTCACAGGCCCTTGTTCTCATGGGGGACTTCAACCACCCTCATATCTGTTGGAGGAATGGTACGGCCCCGCACAAGCACTGCAGGATGTTCCTCAATTGTGTGGAAGACAGCTTCCTTCTACAGGTAATAGAGGAGCCGACAAGGAGAGGTGCCATGCTTGACCTCATGCTCACCAACAGGGAAGGGCTGGTTGGAAATGTGATGCTCCAGGGCAGCCTTGATTGCAGCGATCATGAGATGGTTGAATTTGAGATCCTCAGGACAGTGTGAAGAGTGTGCAGCAAGCACACTGCCCTGGACTTCAAGAGAGTAGACTTCGCCCTCTTCAGAAACCTGCTCAATAAGATTCCATGGGATATAGCCCTAGAGGGCAGGGGGGCCCAAGACTCTTGGTTGATATTCAAGGCTCACCTCCTGCAAGCTCAGGAGCGATACATCCCTACTAGAAGGAAGTGCTGTAGGAGGGCCAGGAGACCTCCTTGGATGGATAAGGAGCTGCTGAGGAAACTTTGAAGGAAAAAAGAGGCTTATAAAAGGTGGAAGCAAGGACAGGTGCCTGGGAATTATACAGGGATGTTGTCCGGGAAGCTAGGGATCAGGTTAGGAAAGCTAAGGCCCACTTAGAATTCAACTTGTCTAGGGATGTTAAGGATGATAGGAAGGGATTCTATAGGTACATTGCAAATAAAAGGCAGACTAGGGACAACATGGGCCCTCTCCTGAAACTATCGGGAGAGTCGGCTACCCTGGATTTGGAAAAGGCTGAGGTTCTGAACGACTTCTTTGCCTCAGTCTTCACTGGAAAATGCTCTGCCCATACCACTCAAGTCTTGGAAGGCAGACGCAGGGACAGTGAGAATGAAGACCCTGGGCCCACTGTAGGAGAGGATCTGGCTCGAGACCATCTTAGGAACCTGAACATGCACAAGTCCATGGGACATGATGAAATCCATCCGCGGGTCCTGAAGGAACTGGTGAATGAAGTTGCTAAGCCACTGTCCATCATATTTGAAAAATCATGGCAGTCAGGTGAAGTTCCCGATGACTGGAAAAAGGGAAATATAACCCCTATTTTCAAGAAGGTGAAAATGGATGACCCAGGGAACTACAGACCAGTCAGTCTCACCTCTGTGCCTGGCAAAATCTTGGAGTGGATTCCCCTGGAAGGCATGCTGAGGCACATGAAAAACCACAAGGTGGTTGGTGACAGCCAGCATGGCTTCACTAAAGGGAAATCCTGCCTGACCAATCTGGTGGCCTTCTAGGATGGGGCTACAGAACTGATGGACAGGGGTGGAGCAGTCGACGTCACCTACCTGGACTTGTGCAAAGCATTTGACACTGTCTCACATGACATCCTTGTCTCTAAGTTGGAGAGACATCAATTTGGTAGGTGGACCACTCAGTGGATAAAGAAGTGGCTGGATGGCCGCATGCAAAGAGTAGTGCTCAATGGCTCAATGTCCAGCTGGAGACCAGTAATGAGTGGTGTCCCTCAGGGATTGGTGTTGGGACCGGTCTTGTTCAACATCTTTGTTGGTGACATGGACAGTGGGATTGAGTGCGCCCTCAGCAAGTTTGCTGATGACACCAAACTGTGTGTTTCGGTTGATACATTGGAGGGAAGGAAAACCATCCAGAGGGACCTTAACACGCTTGTGACGTGGGCTGATGCCAACCTGATGAAGTTCAACCATGCCAAGTGCAAGTTCCTCCACCTGGGTAGGAGCAATCCCAGGCACAGCTACAGGTTGGGCAGAGAAGAGATTCAGAGCAGTCCTGCAGAGAAGGACTTGAGGGTTTGGGTTAATATAAAAATGAACATGAACCGGCTGCAGTGTGTGCTCACAGCCCAGAAAGCCAACCATATACTGGGCTGCATCAAAAGGAGTGTGACCAGCAGGTCGAGGGAGGTGATCCTGCCTCTCTACTCTGCTCTCCTGAGACCTCCCTTGGAGTATTGTGTGCAGTTCTGGTGTCCTCAACATAAAAGGACATGGAACTGTTGGAACAAGTGCAGAGGAGGGCCACGAGGATGATGAGGGGACTGGAGCACCTCCTGTATGAAGATAAGCTGAGAAAGTTGTGGCTGTTCAGCGTGGAGAAGAGAAGGCTGCGTGGAGACCTCATAGCATCCTTCCAGTATCTGAAGGGGGCCTATAGGGATGCTGGGGAAGGACTCTTCATGAGGAACTGTAGTGAGAGAACAAGGAGTAATGGGTTCAAACTAAAACAGGGGAAGTTTAGACTGGATACAAGGAAGAAATTCTTTACTGTAAGGGTGGTGAGGCACTGGAATGTGTTACCCAGGGAAGCTGTGAATGCTCCGTTGCTGGCAGTGTTCAAGGCTGGATTGGACATAGCCTTGAGTGGCATGGTTTAGTGTGAAGTGTCCCTGCCCCTGGCAGGGGGGTTGGAACTAGATGATCTTCAGGTCCTTTCTAACCCTAACTATTCTATGATTCTATGATTCTATGATCTGCGTCACTAATATCATCAATATTATAATATTAATGAAATATGAGTATCTGAAACAGGGAACGTTTTGTTGATTAACTATACATTTTTAAAGACAGTATGTTTATTTCTGATATATGATATTTTGGGCAATCCATTGATTTCACAGTTTTGTTTAAGATTATTTCAGATTGACTATAAATTCAGAATAAATTTTTGGACTATTTACAGTAAATTGGGATGGTATGTTTTCCACATTTTTGAAAACTGTATGAATTTTGGGTGCTTTTTTTTTTTTTTTTTTTTTTTTAGATAAACCCTAAACTGGTCATAATTTCTTCAGAAAAATATATCTAGAAAGCCCTAGATTTATTTCCTTCTTGTTAGGGTTTTCAACTTGTATAAAACATTTTAAGCCTCAAAGGTTTCTTAAAAGAATTTCACAGGGATGTATTTATTGAGCACATATAGCTGTGCAAATACAGACCTGGTATTTGTTCAGATGTCTGAGAACCTTGACAAACCCAGAAGTTTTTAAAGTGTACTTATGCCAAATTTCTAACCATGAAAAAAATCTCCATCTGCACTTGCACCTGCTTAAAGAAAATACCTCTAGCCACTTTTATGAACGTCTTTTCATTAAAAATTATATACAGAAAAACAGGAATATGGTGAGATCACTATCCTTGAAAGACTTTTTTTTGCAAATGCAGCCCATTTGTCAGTTTTCATTATTTTACCCCATTTTTGTGTGATCTACCAGGAACATGTATTTCAGCTTTGAAATCAAGTTCAGCTATTTCACAGTCCAATTGCAAAAGATTTCTTAGATCAGCCTTCAGCATTAAGCAAGATTGGTCACCACCACTCAAACACCCCCAAGACTCATTTTTAAAGTGTAAGTTCTATCTGATCGAGCTTGATAACAGGCGCACAACACAGCCTAACTATAACATCAGTTTCAGAAAGGACCATGGGAATAAAAAAGTGCAGAGACTTTCAATTATTGATTTTAATTTTTAATTATTAATTAATCTTATTAATTCCACACTTCTTTCTGTTAGCCTTCCTAGTACTACTTATTTGTACGTGTCCAGTGCCAGCTCAGGATTACACAAATATTACTTATGGCTTACCTGCATTTTTCCCTCCTCCAATCATTCAATAATCTTTTATTTCTTTCTGTCACCTTCTGGTTTGCTTTTACTTTCTTTTTCTCCATTCTTCCCAGACACTTACTACTACCACAGTAACTGCTGTGTCTTTCTTGCTATTTTTATTTAACCTGTACGTATCACTTTAGTAACCCATCAATTAACAAAAGAAGTACTCTGGGGGATTAATGTCTATAATCATATTGGCTGAAATTCTGCCACCATTAAAATCTATGGGAGTTTTGCAATTAATTTCAGCTAAGGCAAGATCTCATTCCAAGTGTATTGAGGTAACGTCAACAGCACACAAAGAGAGCTAAATTAGAAAAAGCAAGGTGCTCTAATTAAAAGGTCCCATTCAGGTAATTGATTTTAGCATACACAATCTGCAAAAAGAATTCCAGTGGCATAGAGAATGTTTTCTCTAATCTCTGTAGCACCATGTCAATTGATGGCATTTAATTGATAGCATTATTCAAGATATCATTTTATTCTTTTGTTGTTAATAGCAAGTGCACAACTACTAATGTGTCTTTACATTTAATGCACCATAAATAAAAAAATCCCTGACATTAAAGACATCATACCTGATGGAAAAAAATATATTCTTCCACCTAGAAAGCACCATTTGTTTACAACTTGCATTCACGGACAAGCAAAGGGATCTGCCAACTATAGGTTTTTGTTGCTTTATATTAAAATAATTTTTTGTCCAAACATAACAATATTCTCACAGTAAGAGAGGACAGAGTGTCTCATTAATTGCTGAAAGAATGCCAAACATTTTTCACACTGTAGTTCTGAGGCAACAGCTGAAACTATAAAAACCCCAGAGAATCATCTCATACAGATTGTCTATTGATATAGAATACATCATTTTATGGAAGGAAATCAGTTCCTTTAATTTGGGTGTCTATTCACTACAAATTCCATGGCACAGCTTTGCAGTCTTGCAGCCAGGTGTGGATGCTACTGTGAGCAACCCAAGTTATGTTCCAGTTTGCTACATATAGTACATAACAAAACACAAACAACTTCCTTTCTTAATATCCCATATCATATTTCATATTGATGTGCCATTTGAGGCTCTATCTCTTTCTGGGGAATTCAGAATAATATGAAAATGAAAATCTCAGCTCTGACAGAAGTCTTTTCTTTAGTTGACGTCTGGAAGTGATATACCATTGGTTTTATTAGTACTGTTCTTGTCTACTGATTTTTGGTTTTTTTTTTATATTTACTGTTTCTCCAAGCATATTATCCTGCTGGGTAATATACTGATTCCTTTTTTCTGTCCAGGAAAAGTTTCTGTCTTAATTTCTTCTTTAACTCTCTGCATCCTTGTACCCCCACCCCTACTGCTCCAAGTTCTTTTATTTTAATAGTCTTCCTCAAATCTTGTTATTTCCTGGTTGACTTTTAATTTTAAGCCTACAACACAGGACGTGTTCTTAGGACTGTTATTTAGCTTTAGGGAAAGACCAGAAGAAGATGAATTTTTTTAAAGAAGGCAGATCAGACTATAAAATAAACCAAACCGAAAACATAAAAAAAAAACCCAAGACAGAGGTTTAAGCCACAGAACAAAATGTTCAACAAAGTAGGTAAGAAAGCTCAAGTATAGCTGTAGACTGGTTCTTACACAAAGATGGAACAGTAAAGCTGGCAGGCTCAGACTGCTGCTTCACAGGATCCCTCTTTGTGCTGAGCACAATTTAAAAGTGGGCATACTTTAAGGTCAAGATGAGGGCAACTTCAGTTCGACTTCTTCGTTCCACAAAGCGAAAAAAAAAAAAAATTCACATGGTCAGCATATTCCTCTGAATAACTCATGGTTCTTAATTAAAAGTTGTTTTCTCATCTATTTCCTTGCAGTCTAATATCCTTCTGTCAGGTCAAAACTGCTGATCTGACTATTTCCTTTAAAGTTAACAGCCTCACTGAAGTCAAAGGAAAAATTCCTGTTAGCTCCAACAAGAGAAGGATGTTTGCCCTGAGTCTTCAGAGTGCATATCCCGCTTATAAAGTGAAACAAACAAATAAAAAGCCTGCCTATAAATCTGCACAACTACGTTTGACCTCTGTTTAGAATTAACTAGTTATTTCATGCTATAGTTAACCTATATTATCTTTTCCTTGTTACATTTCATCTTACTTTTAAAAGCTGGGGTTAAGCTTATGAGGAGTTTAGGGGTACAGAATAAATAGTTCACCTGCAAGCAAATAGGTGTGGATCAATCCCTGTCTTGGAGCACTTTTTATATATTTCTCCCAATGGCACATTAGTACTTGCTAGCTCCATGAGCCTCTCTGAGCAATCCCACCTCCTCTCCCACTTCGGCTTCGCAGTGCCTCTCCTCTTTTCATATATTCTTGATTACTCACCAGTACGGCTTTATTTTTAAGGTCTTTATTGTTACTGTCTTTCAAAGTTAACATCCTCTTGAACAGCTCATCGAACAAAAATCTGTAAATGGTTACAAATACATAAAAGCAGCTACAAGTCAGACTCAAGCTCTTGATCCATGAAGAGAAGGAATTATACCTTGGATGTAGGACTTCTCAGAATAAGAATGGGATTTTTTTTCAAAAGATTTCATATCTGTATGAGTAGCTGGACTACTTGGGCATTGATGTTGAGTTTCTAAAGCTTTTTTAAAAGAAAAGGAGAATGTTGTAGAAATAGCTAGGGCATTATGAATACCTCAATACTTCTGAGGACCATGGAAAAATAAACCGCCTGTCTCACAAAATTGCCCTTACAAGAAGCTAGGCATTGTTTGAACTGGCCTATTTTGAAACTTGCAGCTCTGCACAGATTTAAGTCCGTTTAACTTTTTTCTTTTTTTTTTTTTTCCTTTCTTAATGCTCACAGCACTCAGGTTGATATTGTTACAGCTGTTCTTTAAGATATCATTAAAAATATCTGTGCTTTAGGATGCTGAGGCTTACCTAGAAGATCAAAATGGCCAGCTTCACTATCATATGTAAAACTTTGGTTGTCTTGTATATAAATCCCCAACTGAATGCCATTTTTGTACATGTTATACAGAGGTCCTAGTTAAGGTTTCAGGCTTGCATTAACCCCCCCAGACACAACAAAAAAACAAAACCCAAAGAAACCCAACAAAAACCACATGTTCTTTAGAAAAGGCACCTAGCACCAAAGCAAGAATTTGATGCATCTCTGATTCTGTGCCGGTGAACAATTATAATATTTCAAAACATTCAGTCAATCTCCTTTCTTCCTTCCCAATTACTCGACAGATTTATAGCTTTTGTCTCTGCCTTTTTGCAAAGAGCATATAACATTGATGATAAGAGTGAAAAAAATTCCCAATAAATCAAAAAGGGTTTAAAAATGTGGTTGCTATCTGAATAACTTTTTCATCTCCCATGTGCACATGTATAGAATTACCATTTTACAGTTATTCAGGTTGCATAATTAAATAAGTATATTCTCTTTTGTACCCTGTGAATGACAGGATTTACAGTACTTCCAGTGATGTGAAGGATTAATAAAGCAAGAATTTAGCTTCTGTTACAGAGTTGTTTTTTTTTTAATGTAATCATAGTTATTGACTTTGGAAGGACCTGAGCAGGTTCTGCAGTCCATTCTTTTGTATCATGTAACACCAGTTGTACTCAAGTGACTTATAAAAAAGTTTTGTCTGACTTGGAATTAAAAACCTCCTGTTCAGGGTATTTGCTGTCCTCCATAAACAGTTTTCATCCATGGTCTCTATGATTATTTTTAATTTTCCTGGTGTTTAACACAAATATTCATATTGCCAAGTTAACAAGGTGCAATTTACGCATTGTATATAATTTTGCTTTTCAGTTGCTCAGACTAAACAGGGTGGTTTTAGCTTTGTATCATTTTTAGTTTTCTTTCTTTACATAATTTTATCCTATTTCCTTTTAGAACAGGTCTTGCAAATATTCTAGCAGCTAATTCTCATCCTGTTTGTAAGTACCTTATTTTTGCTAGGAATACAATACTTCCCTTGTCTCTTGAGTTTCTTTCTGTCATTAGATGATTTTCCAATTTGTGAAGATGACTTTAAATCATAACCTAGTCTTCCAAACTGTTGCTAATTTGGTACTCTTTGAAAGTACAGCATGAATGCTCCCTTAAGCTAGAATATGCAACTCAGCAATCAGAAAAATATCAGTTAGTACCTTGGTCAGAATGGATCTCGCCTGAAACACCTTTCAGTATGAAAGTGAGCCATTAATAATTATTATGAAAGTACAATTTTCCAAGAAGGTTTATACTCCAAATATGGCAGCTTCAAACTGTATTACTGTAGTTTGCTATAAAATGTCACACAAAACAGTCAAAAGCCTTACTGAAGTAAAAATAAAAGAGCTTTGTCAGGACATGGACAGTGGGATCATCCATGTCCCTGATGACTCCAAGCTGTGTGGTGCAGTCAACATGCTGCAGGGAAAGGATGGGATCCAGAGGCAGCTGGACAGGCTGGAGAGGTGGGACTGTCCAAACCTCATAAAGTTCAACAAAGCCAAGTGCAAGGTGCTTCCCCTGGCTCAGAGCAATGCTAAGCACAAGCACAGGCTGGGGGAGACTGGATGGAGCAGCCCTGAGGAGAAAGACTTGGCGATATTGGGTGAGAAGAAGCTCTCCATGACCGGCTTCAATGTGCACTTGAGCCCAAAACCCCGCTGTGTGCTGGGCTACATCACCAGAGCTTGAGCAGCAGGTAAAGGGAGGGGATTCTTGCCTCTGCTGTGTTCTGGTGAGACCACAGCTGGGGTACTCTGCTAAATTCTCAGGTCCTTGGTACAGGAAAGGCAAGGATCTATTGCAGCTCGTCCAGAGGAGGTCACATAAATGACTGGAGAGATGGAGCGCGTTACGCTCTGGAGACAGGCTGAGAGAGCTGGGCTTGGCCAGCCTGGAGAAAAGAAGGCTCTGGGAACAACTTAGAGCAGCTGCCCAGTGCCTAAAGGGGCTCCACGGTGAGCTGCAGGGGGACAGCCTGTTTCACTATGATCTGCACAACAGGCTGCAGGGGAACCTCTGCTCCACTGCCTGGAGTACCTCCTCCCTCCTTCTGCACTGACCTTGGGATCTGCAGGGCAGTTTCTTATATATTCTCACTCTTCTCTTTCAGTGGCTGTTGCACAGGGTTTTCTACCCTTTCTTGACTATCTTATCTCAGAGAAGCTTCCACTGCTGCTGATGATCTTGTCCTTGGCCAGCAGTGGGTCCATCTTGGAGCCCGGCTAGAACTGGTTCTGTCTAACACGGGGAAAACTTCTGACTTGTCACAGAAGACCCATCTGCAGCTCCACTTGTATCAAAACTTTGCCATGGAAACCCAACACAATACACTTAGCATTTGCAGTATCCAAGTCGAAGTTTTTAATTATGTGCTTGTGTTCATACTGTGTCTTGTTCCAGTCTACCGATTACACTACATTATTTATTTTTGCATCTTTTGGTATGACTAAATAGTCATTAGACTAAAACCAAGTAGATTTGCTGAAGTCTTAGGTCACTTAGCTTCTGTCACAGTAGGAAATGTAGTATCACAAGTAATCACATTTAAATGTCCATCTGGACCCCAAATTTAGTTCAATGAATTAACAATGTGGTTTCTTTTTCAGAGCACAACTACACTTATCTTTGTACCCAGTGCTCTGTTGCACCATGCAAGAATTCACCAGCTTCTGTGCATTTGCCTAATGGCAGCTTTTTCTGCTGTAGCTTATAATGAATAATATTTTTTAAGCAAGAAACACTGTGCAAAGAGTTAAATATGGCTACTTAGACTGTTTCCAAAAAAGGTTATGCTATGCTTAGTGAAAGCATGTAGTTTTATTGTCCTGAAAGTTTCCGCGTGTATAAACCATTAACAGGCTTAGCAAATACAACATAACAGAATTACATCTTACTTAAAATCGAATTAGAACAAAATCAAAAGATTTAGAAAGCTCTAAAGACAATTAAAATACTTAGCATAATTACTTTAGACATGATCATGCTTGACAAAAATACCTTGTTTGTGAAATGCTGTGGTTTGTATTTACATTTTAAATTGAATGCTATCAGGCAAGAAGCCTGTATTTGATTAAAGGTTTAATACTTCATTTCTCTAGTTCTGCATTCTGTATTGGAATATCAAATAATAAAATGCTTTGGAATATGCTGTCTGAAAATTGTAATATTACATATCCTGTGCATGCAATTATTATAATAATCATTATGTGTAAAACCAGCTACTGAGCATGCACTGAAAAACTGCAGCTTGAATGAATTGACCTGGATAAAACAAGAACTGCTTGAATATCTGCTTCTACACTTGAATTAACAAGATACGTGGCATATGTATCACACACGCTTGTATTTATTCTCAGATTTCTGCATCAAATGGGAGGAGTACAGCCTGAGTGTTGACGGGAAGATCAAAATTTCACAGAAAATAATACCCAGTGTAGTGGCTAGGCGCCATCTAATTCTGATTATCAGTAAGAGGTAGTCATGAAACACAAGTGAGAGTCACACAAACCAGAATATTCTCCACCACTTAACACTTTTCCCTACACAAATAGCCCCTTGAGGTGAGAACTGGTAAGCATTAGAGTAAAGCTGTTACAACCAGCTGATTATGCTTCAGCTGTACTATAAACCCCATTTGCTACAGCAGAGAGCTTAAGACAGTCTTGCAAATGCCAAAAGCAAAATTTTAGTCCAGATACTTAGCTCTTTGGTATCTTCCTTGTTGTTGCAAAGATAAGACTACAACTTTCTTAACCTGACTAACAAACTCATTATTCCCCATTTTGTCAAATGAAAAGAATTCAGATATCATCAAGCCAATGAATGCACTTTAAGAAGAGACTAAAACAAAAAAAAAACCAAAAACAAACAAACAAACAAACAAAAAAAAAAACACAAAAAAATATCTACTTTTCAGTTGTAACTTTAGTTTCTTCTCGTTGCAAGTGTGAACAAAGCCCTGAGTCCAAAAGAACCTGCAGTCCTTCATGTGGGCAGCTGATGTTGGAGGGAGACACATAGGAACAGCATTTCTGACCAGACACACACTCACATCCCCCACCTTCTCTCTCTCTCTAAACATGCATAAATTGCTTTCTTCCTTGACTATCACTGGTTCTTCTTCACTTTCTTCTTCATACAGTATAAAATAATGACTTGTGTCCATCGTACTACAGCCAGAAAATTATATTTTTAATCTTTTTTTTTTTTTTTCCCTCTAGTTATAGGCAAGTTTGTCTTATTGTGTTTGGTTCATCTTTTGGTATTTTTGAGGACAAATAAAGAAGTTATTTAGACTCTTTATTGTTCTTCAGATATCTAGCAATGACTTGAAATCCAGTCCAGGTATTCATAATGAAACTAAAGAAATAATAAGGGAAACTGAAGCCCCGATTGTAAATGGGTGTACAGACAAACTGTTGTGTCCTCAGCATACAAATGGGTTTCTGATTTCTCCAGTTGCCTTGATGGCAGTTTTGATGCAGTAAAAAAATCCTTAACTCCCTCTGTGCTGTCAAACAGGAAACAAGCTTGGGAACTATTTTTCTTACACACAATTCTACGCCCAAGTTTTTCCTAATTTACACCCCTCACCCAGAATCTCAAAGCAGCTAAAAGCTCTTTGTTTTTCTCCTCACTGAATCCTTGTTGCCCAAATTTCTAAAATGAACCTCACATAAAAATTATGTACTTACCAGTCTGAGGACTCCTCTGTGTTCTTTTACAGGTCAGCAATCTTTGCAGAGTTGAGCTTAATGAATTAGGAATTTGCCATTTACAGGACTGTAGGAAAGGTTTTTATGCTAAGGCAAATGCATAGGATGATTTAAAAGTTTCAGTCACCCACATGTAACAGCTCCGGTCCTCACATCCCAGGCAGCTTTTTCCTCCTCCCCATCCTACAATTACAAGGCAACTTCCTTTCTTCTTACCATTTTTGTTTGTTTGCTTAGAAATGGCATAGTTAATACCTGTAAAGTGATTTGGCAGAATACCAATCCCTAAATTTTGCCCTTGGCTTTAGGAAAAACTTTGCCTCATTCTATACCAATTCTCATGGCTTCTTTTGTAACGGTTTTCAAGAGCATTTGAGTTATATGAATGGGATAACGACATATCCCTCATTGAGATAAGAGAAAAATAGGTGAGTTTCTATTATTTCCCTTATTGTGCACAGTATGAGTAAGAGCAGAAGCAGTCTGGCCCAGAACAGTGAAAGTTACTTCGTACCCATAGCTCATTGAGGGTTGTTCAAAGCAGATGTTTATCACAGGGCATTTATGAAGGATCTGGATGCCAGAGAATCTCAGCTTCGAATCAGGTAAGGCCAGATTCATATCAGGCAGAAACTCAGAAAAACTCAATTAGTCTTGCACAGCCACCAACAAATTAGAGTGAGATCTTGCACATTGACACCACAATTGTGGTATGGATGCCATGCCAACTGTGCATAAAAAGGCATATGTAACCAAACCATTGCATTTTATATCTCTTTTGTGTACTATACTTAGGACTATGAGCATCCCAGTCATGGTTTTAAATGCAATTAGGAAAAAATTCTTACCTGTGAGGGTGGTGAGGCCTTGGCACAGGTTGCCCAGAGAAACTGTGGTTGCCCCATCCCTGGCAGTGTTCAAGACCAGGTTGGACGGGGCTTGGAGCAACCTGATCTAGTGGAAGGTGTCGCTGCGTATGACATTGGGTTGGAACTGGATGAGTTTTAACGTTCCTTCCAGCCCTAACTATTCTATGATTCTATGATTATAGAATCATAGAATAGTTAAGGTTGGAAAAGACCTTATATCATCTAGTTCCAACCCCCCTGCCATGGGCAGGGACACCTCCCACTAAACCATGCCACCCAAGGCTCTGTAATACCATATGTCCATAACCGGTAATTTCTGAGACTCAAAAGTTGAGGGGGAATTTTCGTCTTTGCCACATACTCCATCCTGGACCAACATGGATTCTTGCTCTCCTGTTCTGAACCCTCAGAGCACCAGCATATAGCAGCTTTTTTTGTCATCACAACTGGGTTTAGGGGTGAACCTGTTTTTAAAATAGATTTAGGGACCAAGAGAGATGAGTAGTATACTAGTTGTATGTGTGAATATGGTAAGAAATTACAAACTACTACATCTATAAACACAAAACACTGCAAGAGGCACACTGCTGTGGATTTCCACACACACTGAGCATGTATATAAGGTGGACATTTTGCACTATGACTGTGTTGAAAACAAACAGGATCTGTCTAAGCCAGTATGGAGCATGAGCAGCTGATACAGTATGAATCCTTCTCCAAAGTTCACTTTCCTGTGTGAACACCCTTTCACTGGACTACATGGGGACACTGCAAAGGGCTTTAATCTACTTTAAGAACATCTGTGCAATTCCTGGGTGTGCTGAAGTAATTCTATTTTATGCATCATTTGCTGTGGTTAACAGGCCCCACACACTCTCACCTAATAATAAAAACTTCCCTTGCTGATACAGAGCTGAATTCTAGGTACTCTGCCAAGACATTCACCCATCAAACAGAATGTTCTTTTGAGAATGCTAAATGATTCTTTTTTTTTTTCTCCATGAGCATATCATACTTAGAGAAAAAAAATAACAGAGCCACAAACAGATTTTCTAAGAAAGTTAATGTTTCTACCTGTCAGCCTTGAAGGTGACTTTTTTAAGGTTATAGTAATCTCTTTTAAAGCTCTTGTAATGGGGTAAAAGCAAAAAAATAAACCACCAAAACCTATGTCTCCTAGTATCTGCTAAAAAGATATAAAAAGCTTACAAATGTCTTCTTTTAACATGCTAAAAGATAAAAAAACATCAAATGTGTTACATATAATTTATTACTAAAGTTACTGTTTGAGATTCATCTTTTCTTTTGTTATTTATTTACCATGTTTGTAGTTTAGCTTGCCCTTGCCTCCCAAGTTATTTAAAATTGTTCAGTGCCATATAGTGATTTTGTTTCTTTTACTCTAAAATAACATTTAATTGGAATTTAAGCTGTAAATAAAAGATATTTGAAAAGAAATGTTTTTTTTCATCTGAGGCCCACGCATTTTTTTCTTTGCAATTTATTTTGATTTGATAACATCTGTCTTTTTTTTACTGCATTTCTGGAAGGTGAATTAATTATCTCTGTGTCAAAAAAGTAAAATCTAAGAATGAGCATGAAAAATTTCTCTGGTATATGGAATAACAGAAATGATACATGAGTACGCCCTCCTTTTTTGGACATGTCTGTGACTCACAATACAGAAACAAGTGTTCTGTATTGTATCTCTCAGCACACTGGAAGGAAAATTTCAGGCTTTCAAAATTAAAGTGATTTTATTTCCTCTTAAGAGTAAATCCAGATTCATATTTACCTCAAGCCCTAGTCTCCAATGATGGTAAGTCATCATTCTGCAATGATGTCATCACAGCTAAAGATTGCTTTGTGAAAAGCCTCCAATATTTGTTCTATTGTTCAAATTTCCCTCTTACTTTGCATTCTTTGGAGCTGATTGTTGAAATAAAGTCAAATACCAGAAGGGTAATTTCAGAAAAAAAAAAAAAAAAATTCAATGTGCAGTTAATATGGATCATTAACAAAATATTTTTCTCCTGGCTATTTTAATTCTAACCAGGCAAAAAAATCTACATCAAAATATGAACATTGATATTATGAAAGCTCATTCTCCTTTCCTTCTTTTCCCCTCCCTTCAAATGCCTATATGGCAATAAGCAAAACATTTGTATGAGCTGGTAATGTCTTCTTTTCCCAGGTAATCAGAACTATTTGAAATAAGAGAACCGTGATTTTCATCTCTTACTATTTAATTAAAAACAACAAAAGACTGGCTTCAGTTATTCATGTTCTTGCATTTTGGTAGCTTTTGGAGTCTGGGCTACAGAGTTCACCTTCATCTGTGGGACTAATATCTCATTTCTGCTGCAGTATGACATAAACAATATTCTCCACCCCCCACCCCGCCCCCAAGAAAAAATGTGGTAGTTAGTGAAGAAAACTGAAAATAATAACTGAACAGATCTGTAGCTGAATACCATATTAATTTGTGTAGGGTAGCCTGTTTTCTTTTTCTTCCATAGCAGCAAGCAAAATCAGCCTCCCTAATACTGTCAATCAGTTCTGCTATAGCAAGATTTTTCCCCATCCTATATCCCAGGATTAGATTTTCTGCAGGACAAGTTTGGTTGGTGTTTCAGATGATTACTGAAGAACACACAAGATATCTGACATGTACAGGTATATAATTTCCCACCATGGGGAAAGACCAGTTAAGAAAATGTAATTTTATTGTCTGCACTGGTAATAGTCCTAATAACAGAGTTGACTATGCACATGCGCACATGCATACACACACAGAGTAAGCCAGAGGTAATGGATAAATCACTCTGCAAGATGTGAATTGGGTTTGGGGAATGCTTTTGGCATTTTTTTATTTGGTTGGTTGGTTGGTTGCTTTTTTTTATTTCGTTCAGGTTTTTTTTGGTGGTGTTGGGATTTTTTCCCTCTTAATCATTATTATTCTCTCACTTCTTTTTGTCAAAGGGGACTAAAAGTTAAATGAAATCAGGTCATAAATATCTAAAAATTCACAGTTGAAAAATCACCCTATATCTTGAAATAAACCCAGGAAATATCCTCTGTTCTTCTCAGGGCGGGAGCACATGTCCATTCCTACTAATCAACACCTCTGGGGTTGGGCAATGAAGCGATGACCAGTTCATGATGCCCTCTGGAGGTGGTTCTTGCCGGCATAGTTTCTCAATATCTGCATTTCACAGGACAGGAAAACAGGATGGATTATGATGATTATTATTATATTGATGTTGTTGGTTTTGTTGTTGTTGATATCATTATCTTGTTAGTTTCTGCTGCTGCTCTGCTGGAAGCACTAGAAATGGACTGCCTCAGGGGTTCTGGGTTCTCTTTCCACTTCCACACCAATTTTCCTCTCCTTTCCAGTACAGCAGGAACTTGGCCCCAGTTAGACCAGGGTCCCCCCTTTGGGACAGGAAAATTCAATTTTGCATGCACTGTTGAAAATCTGCAACTTTACTCTGGATGAGCACATTTGGGAATCAGCTGCAGTTATTTTGGCAAGGGCACATAGCAGAAACCCTGCCAGCAATTCCACTGGTACAAATCTTAGCAGGGCTTTTCAACTGTCGACATCAAATTAACTCGTCACCACCCTTATAAATGAGCACTAAAGGAAATGAGACATATACATAGTAGTGCTTCATTCAGTTTGAAGACTATATTTCAGTGGTTGCTAATACAGAATGAAAGAACAAAGCTAGATTGCTTGTAACTTTTATGTTCAGAAAACCAAATGTCAGTTAATAGGAATATAAATCAGATACTAGTTCACTGTCCTCATATATACTTTGAGTCATGATGTTGTGCATGTAAACAGGAATAATCAGTGTCATCAGGACAATACTGTGCTCTAGACAAGCACAAAAGAAATATGAAACCATACAACATAAAGTCTAATTTTAATTATCATAAAATGTGGTTAGGATTTCAGTCAATCACATGTGCAGTCACAGCAGTACTTTATTTGCTGTTAGGTATTCATAGTAGAGATTTAACTACTGAACTATAACAGCTAGGAACTCTCTGAGTTCATAGTTTTCAAAATGCTTACTGTTTTGAGGGTTTTGTGCAATATTTTTATGCATACATACACTTTCATCTAGAGATAAAATATGTGAGCACAAGGAATGGTGGTGCTTCATCAAGCACCATTGGAGACAAGTGATCAGTTAGAACACCGAACGGAAAACATAATAAATAACAACGTTGGAAGGATAGCTGTACAGGGGAATATTCCAAATTGAATGTCAGCATTTAAGCCTCTACTTTTATCTGGTATATTAATGTCAGCTACTCATTCAGATTTTAGTGTGCACCTTCATGTCAGGTAGAGATGCAGAGGGTAATGGATCTGACATTTTTGTTTCATTGTTTATTTTAAACAATCAAATCCTTTTCACCTTTTATTATAGAAGAACTTGTGGAATGTAATAGGCATACTGTTTTTACAAAGTTGTTTTTGGGAGCCCCTGTTGATTTATGAGTGACACTCAATTTACGTCAGAGAAGTCAAGTGGCATGAACACTCAAATAATGTCTTATAAAAATGTATTTCAAATATGATCTATTTTATTTTCAATATTATGCATGCATTTACTGTTCACTGTATGAATATCTCTAAGGCTTTGAAATCTGAGAACTAAGTGCAAGGTGACAGAAACCTTCAAGATAAAAACTGGAATACATACGAGGAACTAGAACTTCAGAGGAGAAGCGGATCATATGGGGTAAAATGACAAAGAGACTATCTCTTAAAACACAACAGCCATCAAATGTGCTCAACAGTTGAACCACTGGGATATTACAGATATATTCACCTTCCTGATGGCATTTAAATGGCTAAGCCCCTGGAACTGCACTGCCTCTAGTGTGGGTATCATGTTTATCCGGGACAGGTCTGACCCTAAGCCCTCTGCTGAGATACATACATATATATATATATACATATACATACACACATAAATATGTAAATATATGTATAAATATGTCTAACTTAAGAAAATGCGTTTACAGCATAAAAAAAAAGGTCTAGTTTTCATCTCATTCAGTCTGAGATAAATCATTAATTACAATCAAAGAAATGATGGTACAATCCTGCAGCAACAATGTCCAGGACAGACACAGCAGAAGTTTTTTGGTTTATTCCTCTACAACTTTGTTCTCTCTATGCAACAGTTTCTAGGATATTTTTTATAGCTAAATTTCATTTCAGTGCAAGCCTCACTACTTCATAAACAATGCAGTAGCAGGTAGTCTGATTACAATAAAAGAATATTGCCAAAATTACATCACATTATTCTTCGACCCTAATTTTACAGTAGGAAAGACCGGTTAATGATGTAAAATATACATGTCATAATTCAGTATTAGTACAGCTATTCTTATAATCTTTGTTAACAAATTCATTGCAAAACAGTTCACATTATTCTTTTCTGCAAAAGCAGGGTGTGTATGTGCTAAATGACTAAAGTAGTACTAATTTTAACTGGAAACTGAAGGCAATAATAATATGTCAATGTGTCCATAAACAGTTACATTACAGGTATAAGTTGAAATTATAATTTTGTGCTACTGTCACAAAGGTCATAATATACTTTAAGAATTAATAACTTAAAAATTTAAGGTGCAGTTGTAGAAACACTGGTCCCCTTTCAGGATTGCAAGTGTGATTTCAATGGGCTCTGTGCATAGATAGTGCTTTTATCTATACTTAATTATGGTTTTGAGTAGAAAGTTTTGTTTCTAACATTTCAAGACACAACTGGTGACACATAGTGGCATTTATACTTATTTTGTTCTTTTTCAAAATCACAATCTGGAATAATTTTCTAAAATAAACTTCAAAAATAACTTTCAAAATTATACAGATTTTTGAAGCAAATGCAGAGACTGGCTATTTTTCAGAACAGCAGAAGGAAGATGTCAGGCAGAGGTACAAAATGTAGATGACCGTGTGTGGAATAATTAGGAAATATGTAATTAAACTTATATTTGCAATGCAGCATTGTCCACACATAAGGGAAAAACGGACTTCCAGGGCCTCTCAGGGCGAGATGCAGCCACGCCTGGTATGCCAGGAATATGAACTCCCCAGCGGTTCCTGCGGCAACACAGACAGAGGGTAGAGCAAGGTGGCGATCTCGCGGTTGCTCTTTGTCCTAACTTCAGCAGAAAGATGAGAACTAGGTGGTGCAAGAAACTGATAAGCTGCATACTTGCTACCCTGAGCCAGCAGCCTGTCATCTTTTGACAGAATGCCGTCCTCTGTGTGAACTTTGCTTCATTATAATGTCATTATAATGCATTTATATGCTAAAATACACTCCCATCTCCAAATGCGACCCCCTCCAAAATGAGACCCCCCCTTCTGAGCATGCGCTCTGAATTTTTGGTGTCATATACCTTTAAAACGAGGCGAGAGAGATTTGCACCAATAATAATAAAGGTGTGAATGACTAGAGTCACTCAAGCTCCTCCTGGATGGTGAAAATAATATAAAATGACCCAAGAGAGAGGGGGATATTGAGGAAGATACCATCATGGACGAGTTGAGGAAGATAACATCAACCGACTCCTGGGACCGGTTGACAGGCTGGACCTCTCTTCCCCCCCCCATAGGGACACCTGTGGGTAAGACTTGTACTGTATCCAGTGCTTTCCTAGGAAAACTTAGAAACTCTATAGAGTTACTTTTACTGTCACCTGTATATTTTAGAGCCAGGTTGTGTTAACTTTATCAAGCGCTTGTATTCATGTAACTATTATTCGCACATGCTTTGCAGACAGTATTTATCACCAGCAATCCATAAGAACCTGTACCTGTTGCATCAATAAATTACACTATTTCAGTAGCCAATCATAATTTCCTCACTGAACGCAGCTTCATCTCTGTCAGTGTGGCTGTGAGGGTTCATTAACACAATTCAACCGGCAGTGTGGTGCATTATTAGTGAATCCGGATCACTACACGTCCGGATTGATAGTTGCAGGTGATTGTGCAATATCAGTGAATCTGGAATCAGACGTGCCCAGACTGGTAGTTGCATATTGGAGCTGTCCCTGTGGTGCATTATCAGTGAATCCGGAACCAGTACACGCCCAGACTGATAGTTGCAGCTGATTGCGCACTATCAGTGAATCTGGAATCAGATGCGCCCAGACTGGTAGTTGCATATTAGGGCTGTTCCTGGCCCCCTCTAATAAGGCAAGGGGTTTATTTTTACCCCTTTAACACAACACTGTGCTGAGATTTAGTATTTTAATATTTTGATCTTTGATATATGAACACTTGGGATACTGTGCCTTGCACAATGTCAGTTTAGTTATAATTGTGCATCATGAACAGAATTAACAAATTCAGCTGCCCCCCTGTCAAAAGACCGTGGTGCATAAGGACTGGAATGCAGGCTTGTTTGTCTGCAGATTTGTGTCCTTTCTCCCATACACCTATTTTCCATTCATGCCAAAATAATCTCATCTCTGTATCTAAAAATATTATGAAATTCCTGCTCAATAACACACAGCTACTGTTTCAGACTATTTGCAGCTGCAAGCATGGTGGACACCATGCTTATGCACAGTGGTTCGCCAGCTGTCTCTTGCCAATAAGATATAGTTTTCTTCGTGCTATCCCTTGTAGGAAACAGCAGCTTTACTTTCTCTCATTTGTCTTCTCTGGAAACTTTTAGGCACATCACTGTCTACAAGGGTGCACTCATCTATCAGATCACTTGCATGGGAAACAGCACAATACCACGATCTCCTAATCCACAAGAGACCCCTTTCTTAGAAAAACGGTTCTGGTTTTCCACTTTCGCCACGAATTTTGTTGAACATAACCCAGTAGCCCTAATGAAATCTGCAGAACTGTATCTGAAGAGTGAAGCAGTCTCTTAATTCAAAATGAAGGTTGAAAATTTAAAACTTAAATAATAACTATAGCCCATTGGTTTGGCTTCACAAAACACTGCAAATTAAACTACAGACTAGAGTGACAAAGACAAGATAATTATTTTCACTAACTTTTAACAGAGATCAGTGTCAATCTTACTTTCCTTTTCTGTGCTTCAGTAATTCCTAATGAAGCTCTATAAGAAGAAATAAAAAGGACCTTTTTACACATTAAGTACCTTTCATAGTCAAAGTTTCATGAAGTCCTGTAAAATGCAGTGAGTACAATACTGACAGCATGACTTCTCTCAAAGCACAGGGTGTACCCATTATATACAAACCAATAGCTCCCAGTCAGCTCCGGGCTGAGAAGCTGTTTTCCAGTGGCAACAGTCTGCAGACTCATCGGCCAATCTGGATTGCAGAGTCCATCAGTTACCTTGCAAGAGCAACCAAGTCACCTGTTGGAAATTAATTGAGTGTTCATAAAGTGTTTTCATTCCTGAGCATTCACAGGTGACAGTTTTATACATGAATATAAGAATTTATTTAAACTGCAAAAGTTTCTTGATGATTAAAAAAAATAAAATTATAAAAGCACAAAACACTTGTATGACACATGTATGAAAATGTACTTTGTAAGGCTTCTACCATTTGTTATCATAACTTTGGCAATATTATATTGTATACATTAAAGGAGAAGTAACTCCAAAGAATATTATCCTGAAGGATACTGAGTTAGGAAAAGTAATTCTCCTCAATTCATACAATCCTGATCATAACAGCACATTTCACTCTTGAACTTCACATTCAGAAACCAGTGATGATGGTGAAAAAGCAGTCTTGTTTCTACTCTTTTTTTGAATTCAGGCCTAACACTATCACACCAATGTAGATGACCCAGAGTGTAAAGAAAAGGCTCAAGTGTCAGTTTTATGAAAGACAGTGTATTCCCTCCTAGTAGTCGTAAGTGCCTTCAGAGTTAACATAAATGAAAATCAGAACTCCTACGTCCCATTCTTTTTCTTTCCTTGATTCTTAAGTGTCTTAAATAAGATTTTGGGTTAAGACAAAAATAAAAAGATTCATCTCCTGCTTTGCTTTTAATTCTGTAATGGTAAGTTTTGACTTATGGATGCATACCAGCAGAATGAGGGACAAATATCTAGAAACAATAGCATGACAGTACTGGTAAATTGCACATGGTTTATAACCTGAAATGTTGTAATGTTTTTAGCACTTCTGTTTTGAAGAAGTTCCTATTAGATTTGGCCATCAAGTTATAGCAGCAAATTGACTTTGATAATTACACACAAAAAGGCTACATGACATAACACAGGTAATGAGATTTTAATTCACCAATCCATCTCGTGAATGAGTACAAGAAGTAGCAGTCACTTCCACTCTTCTATTCACAGTTTTAGCATTAGTTATATTCTGCTATGTGTGTCAGACCACCTGCAGTGCCATTATTTATGCAATCCCATTAGGAAACCAGTTTTTGCTTTCATTTCAGAGGCTTATTACAAAATTAATTCAGAAAAAATGAGTCGCAACTTTTTAATAGTTTGCCTGACTGGAGAACAACACTAGGAGACATGATCTTGCTGTGCCCTTCCCTAGTGCTGGGATTCAGGAGAGAAGGAGGAGGGGGGGGTTGCACAAAAAAGTATGGTTTTCATTATTGGTATACACTGTACCATAAAACAAGAAGTCACTTCCCCAAACCATGACTCTGACTCTGTGAAAAAAGCTGAAGAAAGTGCAACTTGTTAACTTTTTTTCCTTGACATCATCTCTTTTCTACACTAGTGAAATAAAACTGCAGGCTGTAGAAAAAGAGTAGGTTTGCAGCTAAAGGTCATATGGAAATATTAAAGGCAGTACAGGATCCAGACCGTCTAATCTAGACATCTAACATTCATTTACTTTTATGTACGGAATGAAGCAGCTTGTGTGAAACAAATGTTCATGTTTCTGTGCAGTTAATGAGGAGAGAAGGAACCTTTAAAGATCTACAGAGAGAGGAAAGCTGTCCAGCCTGCATAGCATTGCAGTTCAGAGGCTTTCATTGCCATAAATACTTTCATGATTAGCTGGACTCCCCAGCTACTTCCTTTGCAAAGAAGACTTACTCAGAGCTCAGGAAATTTAAATGTAGGATATTTGCATAAGTAAAACATAAAGTGTCCCATCAATATGTCTTGGATTGTGTATGACCATGTTGTTTAAGAATTCGCACACTGGACACCACCATAACAGGAAAATATTTTTTTAAGGCCAACTGCTTGTGTCTGTTAGGAAGAACTGTGCTTATGCAGAATGTTTGACTCTGCAGAAAACTCAAAAATGTCAGTATTATTTTTTCCATCCAATATGAAAATATTCAATGAGGAAACCATGTGTGTCATAATCTGCATCTGGATATGTTTACTGAATCTGGATAAAAATGCTGTGATAAAAATGTGTAACAATTTATGATGTAATAAACCTCCCAAACTGATATATTTAAAAAAAAAAAAAAAAAAAATCAGGTTCCTGGAAGTTCTGACAATCTGAGTCTGTTCTATTTTTTTTTTATAAGTGAAAATTTCTCAAACAAGTACCTGAAGAAAATTGAATTTCTGATGAAAACATGATTTCCACCTGAAAGTTTCAAGCTGATACACTTTGTGATAGCTTTCAATCTAGGTATAAATAAGCTGTCAATAGTGGTCTTTAGATTGATTGCATCTCCAAAAATAAGTTTGTGCAATACACAGAATTGTTACAGGATACAAGATATCAAAGTAGCATGTTTTCCTGACTTCAAAACATTGTTTGGGATATTTTTAAGAAAATAATTAGGTTTCATCATGGTTTTAGGTACAAAGCTTGTTTTTTTGGTAATTCAATTACTCTCTTTTGAACCTTTTTTTACAGTAGTTTATAAGTTTTTACAATTTAATTTTTTGACCTGGAAATTTTTACATTTTAACTATTTGACCTGGAAATTCACCTAGCTTTATATCTGCCATGGGAATGTCATGTGCACTCTTTCTTCAGCTATGGAAGATCTGGGGGACTTACGTTTGCTTTGTGCTGAAGTTTAAATACCCTTGATTCAGAGTGTTTTGTTTGATTAGAAATAATCCTGTGTTTCAAAGATTAATGAGTCTCTCACTAATCAAATATAATTTGTCAGTTCAGTAACACCTCAGGAAAATTAAATAAAAAAATATCTCTTGTACAAATTCAGCACAGACTCAGTAGTATGTAGAGACTAAGCTTCTTTGAAGTCTGTCTTAGCTGAATGTGCTTTAGTTCCTCACAATTACTCTTACCACACATCTGTTATTGACATCAAAGTGTTTAATATACAGGATCCTTGGAAAAATGCCTTCTTTCAATGAAAGCAGATGTAGCAAAAACAGGTCATACGAGAAAGCCAAGAGATACATTCCAAGAAACAGAAAAGTTTAACCATGGGCAGGGAAGAGACAGGGTTCTGTGATGGAGTAAAAACTGGAGCTGGGGATGCACCAAGGAGCAAGAAAAAGGGATTGAGGGGAAGAAGGGGAAAAAAAAAAAAAAAGAAAGTGGCAGCACTAACATATCAGTCATCATCTTTCTTCCTCAGATTATTTTTTATTCCTTTTTCTGCTGTCTCCTGCTTCCCAAGGTGAAAAAAAAACACTTGGCATGTGCCTGTCAAATAAATGCTTACCAAATTGTCTCAACAAGAAAGTAGTGCATTTTTACACTTGCTTTGAAGAAAACCAGCACAACCATTTAATAGTGATTCAAGAATGTGAAAGTGACTCTGCATAATTACATACCCCAATTAAAATTATGCTAACGGAACACCCTGTGGTGTTGGCTGCAGAGCCCTCCAAGAACTGCATAGAGCCTGTGAGGTTTCAAGTTGTGGGTAGGAGAACAAAGATCGATGCCCAGAGAAGTCATCTGCAGGCCATGTAGAGGCATGCAGTACACCTTGCAAATTCCCAGCCTTCAGGTGAACAGCTGGGAAAATTGTCCATAGGCTTGCCTGAATCTCTAACCTAGAAGTCCCTGTAAAACAAATGCTGGCCTTTAAGAAATTGGCCCTTTTGAATTTCTTGATCTTCTGTTTGAATATTTTGAGTAGCAAAGATATCTCACCTCTGCTCAGTGTCATCTTACTAATTATTTTGATGTTAATAGGTGACTCCTTTTACAAGTTTGAATTTAACCTAAAAAATATGCAAATTATAAATTATTAACCTACAAATGCTCCATCCCTGGCAGCGTTCAAGGCCAGGTTGGATGGGGCTTGAGGCAACCTCGTCTAGTGGAAGGTGTCCCTGCCTGTGGCAGGGGCTGGAACTGAATGAGCTTTAAGGTCCTTTTTAACCCAAACTATTCTGTGATTCTATAAAATTCACCAGAAGATCAATGAACTAAAAATCTATCTAATTTTCAAACTGTTACTTAATTTAAACTGTGTCCTTACCTTTTGGTATTCTTTTAAAAAGATATTTCTTTTCAAATCCTGCTTTAAAAAAAAATAAATGAGATGAGTAGTCAAAAAACAGAAATTCCTCAAGGAGCATGTCTTTAATCCCATAAACTAGATGGAACGTTATTTTTCAAAAACAGTCTTTTTAAAGCTGATGTTTGCTATCTGTGCTTCTGCTTGATTTTAACTCATGACTGTTCTGGTGGACAACACTGCCAAAAGAACTTCAACAGCTGTCAGTATTTGCTTCTATTGAGAATTGACATGCATGTTTCTCACAGGTTTGACAAGGTAACTATCATTTAGTGTGCCAAGGAGCACATAAATTGTAATATATCACACTGCATTAAACTCCAAATTGTTTTCAATCTAAATTTTTAAGTTTTTAAAGAGGCGGAGAAAATAACATAACCAAAGCACTCAGGAAATTTAAGTGGCAATCCCTTCTTTTCCAGAGCTGTAACTAAACATATAAAAGGAATAACCTAGTTCTTTCTGAGCTGTTCCAAAGGCTTCAAATCAGAAAACATGTAAATGTTATTAGGTGTTCATTTCTAACTTAGTGGGCTTTTTACCAGTTTTTTTTCTCCTGGTTTTCTGACATTACTTTTAAAATGTGAACAGAAGAAGGTTCACCAAACATCTCAATAAGGAAAATCTGCAGGGCTAATGACATTTTGTTTATTGACAATCAGCCCAAGAACAATACTTGGCAGAAGATTAATGTTAATGGAACACTTACGGTGAAAAGAAACATTCTAGTGTCGCTCTATCCTTGAATTCATCCTCTGTAAATGAGTCAAACCAGTCACTGGTAGATCCATTTTCCCTTCCTTAACAGGCACCAGGTTGAGGAAAAAGCTAAAAGTAGTTCAATACGGAAAAATAAGGAAGAGAAATATTTTGGGAGGAATGAAGAACCAAAAGAGAGAGGAGAACACAACAGCTCAGAGTTCAAAGATTACTGAAAAAGTTGAGACTTTAATAGCATGGGTCTGCTTGTCAAGGGGAGACAGGTAATAGGCACACATTAAATGGAGTAAAATTTAATATCAATGGGAAAACCAGAAGTTGGTTTATTGTATGTGATTTCAGTTTCTTTTTCATGACGCTCCAGGGCAGCCTTGATTGCAGCGATCATGAGATGGTCAAATTCAAGATCCTCAGGACAGTGAGAAGAGTGTGCAGCAAGCACACTGCCCTGGACTTCAAGAGAGCAGACTTTGGCCTCTTCAGAAACCTGCTCAGTAAGACTCCATGGGATATAGCCCTAGAGGGCAGGGGGACCCAAGACTGTTGGTTGATATTCAAGGCTCACCTGCTGCAAGCTCAGGAGCGATACATCCTAACTAGAAGTAAGTGCTGCAGGAGGGCCAGGAGACCTCCTTGGATGGATAAGGAGCTGCTGAGGAAACTTTGAAGGAAAAAAGAGGCTTATAAAAGGTGGAAGCCAGGACAGGCGGCCTGGGAAGTATACAGGGATGTTGTCCAGGAAGCTAGGGATCAGGTTAGGAAAGCTAAGGCCCACTTAGAATTCAACTTGTCTAGGGATGTTAAGGATGACAGGAAGGGAATCTACAGGTACATTGCAAATAAAAGACAGACTAGGGACAACATGGGCCCTCTCCAGAAGCTATCGGGAGAGTTGGCTACCCTGGATTTGGAGAAGGCTGAGGTTCTGAACGACTTCTTTGCCTCAGTCTTCACTGACAAATGCTCTGACCACACCACTCAAGTCTTGGAAGGCAGATGCAGGGACAGTGAGAATGAAGACCCTGGGCCCACTGTAGGAGAGGATCTGGCTCGAGACCATCTTAAGAACCTGAACATGCACAAGTCCATGGGACATGATGAAATCCATCCGCAGGTCCTGAAGGAACTGGTGAATGAAGTTGCTGAGCCACTGTCCATCATATTTGAAAAATCATGGCAGTCAGGTGAAGTTCCTGACGACTGGAAAAAGGGAAATATAACCCTATTTTCAAGAAGGTGAAAATGGATGACCCAGGGAACTACAGACCAGTCAGTCTCACCTCTGTGCCTGGCAAAATCCTGGAGCAGATTCTCCTGGAAGGCATGCTGAGGCACATGAAAAACAACCAGGTGGTTGGTGACAGCCAGCATGGCTTCACAAAGGTGAAATCCTGCCTGACCATTCGGGTGGCCTTCTAGGATGGGACTACAGAACTGATGGACAGGGGTAGAACAGTCGACGTCACCTACCTGGACTTGTGCAAAGCATTTGACACTGTCTCACATGACATCCTTGTCTCTAAGTTGGAGAGACATCAATTTGGTAGGTGGACCACTCAGTGGATAAAGAAGTGGCTGGATGGCTGCATGCAAAGAGTTTTGCTCAGTGGCTCAATGTCCAGCTGGAAATCAAAAATGAGTGGTGTCCCTCAGGGATCAGAGCTGGGACCGGTCTTGTTCAACATCTTTGTCAGTGACATGGACAGTGGGATTGAGTGCGCCCTCAGCAAGTTTGCCAATGACACCAAACTGTGTGTTTCGGTTGATACATTGGAGGGAAGGAAAACCATCCAGAGGGACCTTGACACGCTTGTGAGGTGGGCTGATGCCAACCTGATGAAGTTTAACCATGCCAAGTGCAAGGTCCTCCACCTGGGTAGGAGCAATCCCAGGCACAGCTACAGGTTGGGCAGAGAAGAGACTCAGAGCAGTCCTGCAGAGGAGGACTTGGGGGTTTTGGTTAATGAAAAAATGAACATGAGCCAGCTTCAGTGTGTGCTCACAGCCCAGAAAGCCAACCATATCCTGAGCTGCATCAAAAGGAGCGTGACCAGCAGGTCGAGGGAGGTGATCCTGCCCCTCTACTCTGCTCTCCTGAGACCTCCCTTGGAGTATTGTGTGCAGTTCTGGTGTCCTCAACATAAAAGGACATGGAACTGTTGGAAAAAGTGCAGAGGAGGGCTACGAGGATGATGAGGGGACTGGAGCACCTCCCGTATGAAGATACGATAAGAAAGTTGTGGCTGTTCAGCCTGGAGAAGAGAAAGCTGCGTGGAGACCTCATAGCATCCTTCCAGTATCTGAAGGGGGCTTATAAGGATGCTGGGGAGGGACTCTTCATGAGGAACTGTAGTGAGAGAACAAGGAGTAATGAGTTCAAACTAAAACAGGGGAAGTTTAGACTGGATACGAGGAAAAAATTCTTTACTGTAAAGGTGGTGAGGCACTGGAATGCGTTACCCAGGGAAGTTGTGAATGCTCCGTTGCTGGCAGTGTTCAAGGCTGGATTGGACATAGCCTTGAGTGGCATGGTTTAGTGTGAGGTGTCCCTGCCCCTGGCAGGGGGGTTGGAACTAGATGATCTTAAGGTCCTTTCCAACCCCAACTATTCTATGATTTTATGATTTTACGGAGACTAATGAAAGGCCCACATACAACTGTAAGGGAAGAGTGCCAGAATAAAGAGCCCAGATGTTTAGAACCACTACTTTACTAAATATTATTTCCTTGTTGATCTGGAACAATAAACTGCACTAGCTTGAGCAAAAACACTAAAATTTGGGGTAGCATGAAAATAATTCCATTTAAACTCTCCAGTTTTCCCTTAATATAGTCTATATATAGACTGCATAGACAGTACATGCTATATCTTATTTTAATTAATCTAATTCTCTCACATAAAGAAGTTGGTGCCACCCTTAATGAATTACTTTTCATAAAGCATATATTCCTTCCTTATATTCTTAGATACATTTTGCAAAGAGTACATATTTTAAATTGTTAGATTTAGCTTGATTGTCATCCTACCTCCCTGAACCACTGAAGAAGGGTCAGGAACTTAAACCAGGCAGAAAGAAGTAGAAAGGTGTCTCGGTTTAAGCCCAGCCAATAGCTAAGGACCACGCAGTTGCTCTCTCACTCCCCCACTTTTTTCCTCCCACCAGCTTCCAGAGGGATAGGGAGCAGAACTGAAAGAATTTAACTACCACGGGCTGAGATAAGAATGATCCAGTAACTACATGGCATATCAAAAACGGACTCCAGTTCTGGTGAAATCTGAAGACCTTTATTTCACATCTCGCATCCCTATTATAGTCTACTAGGTGCTAAGCAGTAACTTTCCACTCTCTTGCTTCCTTATCATCCCGATTTAGCAAAACTACTAAGGGTTACAAATATTCACATTGTTTGGTCTCTCTTTGAGATGCACATCCTGCTTTATCTTGCAAAGTCTGCTTTGTTTTGCTTTACCCTTCATTGCTCTCTACAGTTCCCAACGCTTTGGCTTGACCAGGGCAATAGCACCTGACGTTTTCTTCACTGTTCCCAGGGCATAAGTTGGACCAGGGTGATAATGCCTGAAACCATTCTGTTAACTATTTCTCTCCCGTCACCCACATAACTAAGGTACAATAATCATAAAATCATAGAATAGTTAGGGTTGGAAAGGTCCTTAAGACTATCTAGTTCCAGCCCCCCTGCCAGGGACAGGGACACCTCCCACTAAATCATGTCACCCAAGGCTCTGTCCAATCTGGCCTTGAACACTGCCAGGAATGGAGCATTCACAACTTCCTTGGGCAGCCCATTCCATTGCCTCACAACCCTCACAGTAAAGAACTTCCTCCTTATATCCAACCTAAATTTCCCGTTTCTAACTCGTTGCCCCTTTTCCTCTCACTACAGTCCCCCATGAAGAGTCCCGCTCCAGCATCCTTATAGGCCCCCTTCAGATGCTGGAAGGCTGCTGCTATGAGATCTCTGCGTAGCCTTCTCTTCTCCATGCTGAATAGCCCCAACTTTCTCAGCCTGTCTTCATACAGGAGGTGCTCCAGTTCCCTGATCATCCTCGTGGCTCTCCTTTGGACTTGTTCCAACAGTTCCATGTCCTTTTTATGTTGAGGGCAACAGAACTGCACACAGTACTCCAAGTGAGGTCTCACCAGAGCAGAGTGGCAGAATCACCTCCTTTAACCTGCTGGTCACATTCTTTGTGATGCAGCCCAGGAGATGGTTGGCTTTCTGGGCTGCAAGCGCACACTGAAGCCGGCTCAGGTTAAGTTTCTTATCGACCAGCACCCCCAAGTCCTCCACAGGGCTGCTCTGAATCTCTTCCCTGCCCAACCTGCAGCTGTGTCTGGGATTGCTCCGACCCAGGTGTAGGACCTTGCAGTTGTCATGGTTAAACTTCATAAAGTTGACATCAGCCCACCTCACAAGTGTGTCAAGGTCCTCAGGATCCCATCCCTTTCCTCCAACATATCAACCAAACTACACAGCTTGGTGTCATCGCAAACTTGCTGAAGGCGCTCTCAATCCCACCGTCCATGTTACCAACAAAGATGTTGAACAAGACCAGTCCCAGCACCTGTCTCTGAGGGACACCACTTGTTACTGGTCTCCAGCTGGACATTGAGCACAACTCTTTGCATGCAATACAATACAAAACTACTACTGCTATCATCACCAATAATAATATAATAGCAAGGGGAGAGAATATAAAACTAAAAGGAGAAAAGGAAAAGAAAACAATAAACACGAATGATGTACAACACAATTGCTCACAACGCAGCCTGACCCAAGCAGAGATTGGTCCCTTCCATGTAAGCCTGCCTGGTTTACTTAGTGAGCATGATGTGCTGTGGTATGGAATACCACTTTGGCTAGTTTGGGTCAGGTGTCCTGTCTCTGCTTCCTCCCAGCTTTCTGTGACCCTCTGCACTGGCAGAGCATGAGACTGAAAAAGTTCTTGATTTGAGTAAGCATTACTTAGCAATAACTAAAACATCAATGTTATAGTGTTGTTCTCAGACAGAAGTCAGAAACACAGCACTGCACTGCTACTAAGAAGGAGAAAAATAGCTGCTACAGCTGAACCCAGGACAAAAGGAAAGAATAAAAAAAAATGGTTTCT
The DNA here is from genome assembly GCA_028858755.1 of Ara ararauna. Lineage (NCBI taxonomy): Eukaryota > Metazoa > Chordata > Aves > Psittaciformes > Psittacidae > Ara > Ara ararauna. The sequence goes on from CM054410.1 coordinate 64,056,542, forward strand.
GATTCATTTTGTCTGTAATAACTAAACAGTACACAACATTAAACAACATCCATCATTCCTGTACATTCTTCCCTCAACAAAAATGTTTCAGAATTTATAAGACTTTAAAGAGAGTCCTCAGTCTTTGCTTGTTCCTGATTGCTAATCTTTCCCTCCATTTCCTAAAATTCTATATGAAATTTCTTATCAAAACATGAGCACAAAAGAAAGCAAAAAATATTAAACTTTTTTTCCCATTTCATGTCTTGATGCCATTGACAATGATGACAGCATATATATTCCAATGTGTTTCCTTCTGTCATAACTGGAATCACAAACTGAGTGTGTACAGGTACTTCTAAAGGCTTGGTCAGTTTTTGAACAGCAAAGTATTTCCCATGTACAGTATTCTCACAGGAAATTAACAGTGAACTTTCAGACTCTTTTTATTGTCCTTTTCTTTCTAAACTCTATATAATGTCAGAAAATTAGGTCTAAGATTCCAGAGTGGTGTTGGAAGGGGTGAAGAAAAGTTACACATTAAAAGTGGGAACTTCTTTTTCTTAAAGCCCAAAAACTTTCCTTGGTGGGTTTATCTGAGGAAACAAAATAATAGCTAGATATGAAGTCTTTCTTCTCTGCAGTTAAGGATAATAGCAATCCATGATTTCTTGGTAATGTCACACACCTAAAGCACTGAGTGGCCACAGCAGGTATGGGTCTGAGGTTTCAGGAGAAGTGACAAACAGCTGTGTTACCACTTGTAAATACAAAATGCTACTTCAGTCTGCTTCTGCACAGCAGTTGATAAAAACCTTCACACAAGTGCTTTGTTTCACCTTGATTTTCTGCCACATCATAAACTATTCCTCTCAATTTGCTTCAGTTGTGTAATCATAAAAAAATAATAGGAAACTGTATTGATTTCATTAAATTCTGCTCAAAGGTGGAAGGGCTGGAAACCTGATGAAAATACAATGACAGCTCAAGCAACTATTTACATGGTTATTTGTATAGAATTACTTCTGAACTATCTGCATCCCAAAATATTGAAAAAATTTTAAAGACTTCTGCAAAAGGGTAATCAATTTATACTGAGATTACATCTTCAGGAAAGACACTGCAGCTGATCGTTGTAGTTTTCCAATATTTGATTTACTCGTTGACAATTTGGAAATAAACAAATTTTTTCAGGAGCCAAATATGTTATAAAATAATTAAATACTTTAAAACCTCTCAAAAGAGAATCACAGAATGGTTTGGGCTAGAAAAGACAGTAAAGATCCTACAGTTCCAACTTCCCTGCCATGAGCAGTGATAATAAATAAAACATACATAAATATGCACAAAAATAAATCTTTCTGCTCTCTATAAACATTTTGTTTCTCAGCTGAGAGATAGATATTAGAGGATGACTGGGAATGATGATGGCAATTAATGGTCTTAATTAAGTGTTCATGACAATTAGGATGTACACAAATGCGGAAAACATTCAGGTCTCTAACACAAATCAGTAGAAGCATTCAAATCTCAGTGCTTCTTATGAAAAAGGAAAGAATATCTGAAGGTATTCCACTCCAGAGGTGAACCTTCATTGTAACCTTTACAGAAGGTTGATTAATGGTTCTCTTCAATGCCTGGAAACTTGCCTTCTCAGGCATTTATAACCTTACTCACGTGAAAGATCTGAGGCTGCAGACCAGGAGGTGAGCATTAATGGGGTGAGCATTAATGAGGTTCACTCAGGATTGTGCACCTCATTTCAAGTCTTGGTTGCAGCAAATCCAACTTAACTCTGAAAAACTTTCAAGGAGATGAATGGAATTGCTCCAAGAGTGCGGGGTTGCTCAGTGTATATAAATGACAGGATATATACTTGTAAGAGATGATAATTTATGGAGGTAATGAAAGTTTCTCCTTCGCACTGAGAATGTGCATGAGTTATTGAAAAGGATAGACAGACAATATAAATCTCTCAATATATACTACTGTCTTATCTCCTTTTCACACCGTATTGAAGGTGTTACCTGCAAATGGCTGTCTGGATTTCTATCTCTGTTACTAATGAAGTTACAATTCAGTGGCATATTAGAATTTTTCCAGCATGGCTTCTTGCACTCATCAAAATTCAGTTTGCTCTTATCCTCCCAGAGCTGCCATCTGATCTAGAGCATTGCTTGCACTCTGCTTGATTTATTACCCTTTTTACTTCTGGTCATTATCACTAGGTATCCTAATTTACCACTGAGTTCAGCTATCCTTTTCATGATGATTGAAAAAATATCTGTTTGATGTAGATATCTTTCCTTTTGGCTGAAATTAAGTGGTGATCCTCTGCTTGTCATTTATCTGTGTTTGAATGAACAACTAAGTCTTCCTGCAGAATTCCTGTATTTTCTCTTACCCTTGTCCTGAGTCACTACATGTACACAGGGAAGTTCCTCTAAATACCTAATGACAGTCAAATATCCTTATAATTCTTCCTGCCTGACACTTAGAATGACTCCCAGGAAACCCTGGGAGTGGGGGGAGGGTGGTCACGGGGGAGAGGAAGAAAAATTATCTTTGCCATAATTCCCATTAAAATGTTGTGAAATAATGCTGTTGCAGTTACCTCACCAAAGTGGCTGGTGTTGCCTGGTTGGTTATCAGTTCCTCTTTTTTTGTTCTTCATACAGTGTTTTCTACAGTGCCTTGTTTTGTGCCCTGGTTTGGGACTAAAGATCTAGTCTAGGTTAATTTATAAACAGTCCTATGCCGAACAACTCTGTTCTCCTCCATTTCTTACCTGAAACTTTCTTTTCTGTACATGTCTGAATATTGCACAGGGTTTTGCTTTCTTTCCAGCATTCCTGCACCATGAGCTCATATTTATTTTGCTATATATCACTTACTGGTCTTTCTCACTTTTTTAATACATTTATCTAGTCAGGAAGACATTGTGTTATGCAATTCTCTCCATTGTAATCAATCATTTTCAGTATGTCACTGTTTTTAAAAAGCAAAAGAAGGCACCTTATTACTCTCTTAAATTCCCTAGTGCCAAATAACGCATGCATCAATGTCTATACACATGAAGCTATCTATGATATCTTTTGCTGCTTGTGTACCTGTTTACATTTCTGTAGCTGAAGGTCATGATCATGCTAGACTCTCCTCTGCAAAGGGAACAAAATGAGTGACTAGCTATTCCAAGGAAAACTTGTTATCAGGATAGTTGTCCTTCAGACTAATCTTAATAAGCAGCAACTGCAAAAGAAAGTCATAGTAATACAAGAAGATATGCATAAATGAACTGATTTCTTGTTGCTTTGCAGTGAAAGGTGAGTTAATTTTCATTTCACCATATTTTTCAAAAATCAACACATTTAAAAATTGGAGTCTGAAGGAACAGCCAATTTCTTAGTGATGCAACCTATAAATATAACAATTTTTCATACCTACTAAAGAATTACAGAATCACAGACTGGTTTGTGCTGGAAGGGACCTTAAAGCTCATTCAGTTCCAACCCCCTGCCACAGACAAGGACACCTTCCACTAGACCAGGTTGCCCCAGGTCTCGTCCAACCTGGCCTTGAACACTGCCAGGGATGGGGCAGGTACAGCTTTTCTGGGCAACTTGTGCCAACCACTGCCTCATAACCTTGATAGGGGAGAACTTCTTGTATGTGGAAAGTAAATTATGTCTTTTATCTGTTATTGGTTAATAATAAATTGTATAGAATTTATTCAGATTTTATGTTTCTATTATCAAATCACCAATAAATGGGTCCAAATTTCTTCCAGTCTGTTACAGCCCGACTAAAACAACAAATTGTTTATGTAAAATATTTCATTCAAATAATACAGCAAAATACCCAACTCAGCTGTAAACCCTTATTCGATAAATAAATAAGCAATACAGCTGTATATCTGTGCTTAAGAGCTCCTCTGTGTTGGAATCATAAGTACAAATACAGCTGCAATTTAAATTGTAAATACGGCCTAATCAAAAGCATGAGGAATCATAACTATTAATAGCAACAAAATCTAAGTTTTCATAGAGTGGTTTGCACTGGAAGGGACCTTAAATCTCATCTAGTCCCACCCCTTCTCCCCCCTGCCACTGGCAGGGGTGCCTTCCACTAGACCATGTTGCTCCAAGACCCATCCAACCTTGCCTTGAACACGGCCAGGGATGGCGCAGCCACAGCTTCTCTGAGCAACCTGTGCCAGGGTCTCCCCACCCTCACAGGGAAGAACTTCCTAATATTTAATCTAAATCTACCCTCTGTCAGTTTAAAGCCATTCAGCCTTTTTGTGACACTGTATGTCCTCATAAAAAGTCTTTCTAGTTTGCTGGAAGCTGTGAGCAATTGTTGCAAGTACCCCCCTAGGAACTGTAGTGTAACCATGGAGCTGAAACAGACTCTGTAACTAGGTAATCAGTTGTAACTATGAAGTTTTGTTTTGTTACCTATGCTGCTATGTTACCACTGTATAGTCCCTTCCCAAGCGGTCAACAGGGTCTCAGGAAGAATGTCCAGAATAAACAATCAAGAAATAAGCACTCTTTCAAGATAAATGATTGTAATTAACTTGACAAGAAAATGAGGAAAAGAAACCCCAATGTAGGTAAAAGGTAATTCCGGCAGGGGGAGATCACGACCTCCAAATCAATAACCACTGACTCAAATTACACCCCAAACTCAATTTAGAGCAATAGAAAAAGCTTGTGCTCATGTAAAGGAATTAGCATATGGTGTTCGTTTGTTGTGAACAATCAAAACTGAAATGAAAAATGGAATGCATGAATATGTAATAATTTCAGATATAAATGTTTGTAGAGTTTGACCCTAGTTATGCCCTTTTGGAGGAGAGATCCCCCGTGCATCCATAGCTGTAATAAAGAATGCTTCCCTTCTGACACTACATTGGTGTTATGAAGTTTTCTTGACCAAGTTTTTCGGTAACAGTAGTGACCATACAAAATTTGCAGAATATTTAATGGACACTGAAAGAAAATTAATCAGTAATGAAAAATACTTGGGCATTATAAGTTGTGCATAATAGCCTACAATATCTGCACTGTTTCAGAGCTAATTAAAGTTACAGGCTGTTATGGAGTCTATGTTTTTTACTTGGAATTTACTGTCATTAAACTATTGTGATGTATGACTACATACTAGGCACAAGCCAGAAGGGTATGAACAAGCCTGTTTTGTACTTCTTTTGTCTGACTCAGATTTAGGTATTTTACTGTTTCATCTCCAGCTTTCTCTTGTGCACATATGACTGCAGGAAAGCAGTTTGTTTGCAATACATCTATGCCTTTAGATAATAAATAGTGTATTTCATCTTCATAGGAAGTTGTGTTTTAGATGGTGGTTGAGTCTCAACTTCACTGACAACCTTGCTTACAGTAGAGGTAGCTGAAGTTGATTATTTCATCAGGTAGTGGGAAACTGAAAAAGGGTCTTGTAATGTTGTGATTCCAATTATAGGGTGCTGTGTATATCCAGCTGCATCAGTGTAGCCACAATGGTTTTAAACAATAGAGCAAGACAAGGTAATATCTTGTTTTAGATCAACAGATAAAGCTGAAAAGTCGAAGAGAAATTTCTCTAGAATGTGAGCTCTTCCTTAGGCCTGAAACACTAGAAGCTGAACTGAGCTGCTGGGAAATTACTTTGCCTCAGTAGTCAAATGGAAAGCAAATGAAAATGTGGGCTTTGAACTATCCCAATGAAATAGAGTATGGATGCACTCTCAAACAAATCACCAAAACTGTGGGGAGTGAAGGTGATAAGATTTGCATGAAGAATAGTTTATGAATGAGCTCTGAGGCCTTGGTGCTTTGACAAGCCCTAGGGTGACAAATTGGGCGTTGAAGGCCAGATGATGTGGGGGTTGTGAGAGGGTCTGCAGCATTGTGATTGGACTTTTACCTGGAGAGTTTTACAGGAGCCAATGAGGCTGAACGCTGTATGCATGTGCAGGTTGGGAAAGTACTGAACAGGTGAATAAAAAGGTCTTGGTTGTAATAAAGTTGGATTTGAGTCTCTGCATCAACTTGAGTCCATGTTGTGAAATGCCACAAATGGAACCCATCACATGGGGCATGAAAACCAACTAGCTGTTCATCCGGTGGCATGGCTCAGCTGAACTGCTAGCTGAAAGTAAGCAAAAGTGCACTCTGAAAGGAAGTGAATTCAAACCACTCAGATTGCCTCTCACAGGACGGGGGTAAGTGGTTGAGAACTATGGGGTCTACTTTAACAAAAGAGTGGGGAAATGTTCTAGAAGTTTTTGCTAGAATTCTGAAGCAGTATGAGGAAAAAAGTTGACAAGGAAGAATTGAAACGTATCCTTCTCTGGGCATCAAAAGTCGATCTATCTAGTAATTCCACTAATATTTATACCCTTGAGATTTGGGATAAAATTGGTATTAATTTGTGGGACTGTGCTACAAACAATTGATAAAGTTGCCACCACTTTATCGAGCCTGTGGCAACTGATTTCCAAAACTTTAAAACTTCATGCCAGCTCACGAGCACAGGAAGCAGAAGTGGCACCTACGGCTCCCTTACCACCATCCCTCTTTGCTGGACTCTGCCATGAGATCAAAAAATCAGTCTGCTGTTGTTGCTTCTGTGGTTCTGCCACCTGATAATTCCGATGCTGACCTGGATGGTCCTTTTGACCCGGGGCCTATTGATCCGGAAAAGGATCCTGATTTATATCCCACAGATCCTTATGACAAATGGGCAGCCATAAAGGGAAAAGCGAGATGGGCGGGGAATGCAGATGCATTGTGTGCTTTCCTGGTGGTGTACGTGTCAGATCAAGGCCTGCGGTGGGAAGGTCTCTCGTATGCTCTCATCAAAGATATCAGGTAAATGGTGATGGACCATGGACTCGAGGCCCCATACAAAAACCATTTGATACAGTTTGTCTGTAATACTCATATATTTATTCCAAATGATTTCAAAACATTTTTCCATTTGATAATGACGGACATGCAATATGCTATGCTGGAATTGAAAATGAGGCAGCCAGTACGTGCCCAAGCTGTTGAAAACTTAGCATTGAGGGTGTGTGATCCACTGCTAGCTGTTACTGCTGATGTATTATTGGGTCAAGCTGATTTTGGCACCAATGCTACGCAAGCTAGGATTTACCAGGTGGGCTTGCAGCAAGTTAAACAATTGGCACTGTGGGCTTTGAAAACTGCCACTGACACTGGTAAACAAAGACAGCCTTTTGTCTGAATCAAACGAGAGGCAAACGAGCCGTTTATAAAGTTTTTAGACTAACTTAATGAGGCTCTGGAGAAACATTGATAATGAGAAAGCACGTGAATATATTTTCAAACAACTTGTTATTGAGAATGCTAACCCTGACTGTCAGAAAACATTGCGGCCATTACGAGATCTGAGCATAGATGATATGTTAAATGCTTGTATGAATGTCAGGTCTAGACAACACAATCTGTCTCTGGTTGCAGAAGCATTTGCGGCATTGTTGGTTAAGTCACAGCAGTGCTTCTTGTGCAGTCAGTACGGCCATTTGAAAAAAGGGTGTCCAAAAATAAAAGCAAATAATACAAGGGGAGCATCTAGAATTTGCTTGCACTGTCATAAAAGGAGTCATTATGTAAGTCATTGCTGATTGAAATTTGACCGGGATGGACGGCCTTCAACTTTACTGGGAAGCCTCAAGCAGAGCCTGTGAGGGGCAGCGCCATGACAGCAAATTACCCCTCCGAATGGCCCCCTCGGGGAGCCACCACAGTTTGCGTGTCAGCACAAGCGGCAGCGTCGGAGCGGACATGGCCACCTCGGGAGACACAATAATTCGAGACACATTAGTTGTGCTTATTCCAACAGGCACATATACCCTATTCGCGCATGGAAAGGCAGCATTGTTAATTGGATGATCCTCTACAGCGATAAGGGGACTTTTTGTGCTGCCAGGGGTCATTTGCAAGGAATTGTTGATAGCGGAGCAAATGTTACAGTCATTTCTGCATCACAATGGCCTGATCATTGGCCTTTAATAGACGTCATGCCTCATTAGTGGGAATTGGTGGTCTAACCTCTCCAAAGCAGAGCAGAGAGCTTTTTGTTATTTTTGGACCAGAAGGGAGATCTGCCTTGATTAAGCCTTTTGTGTTATCTGGATCTCCAAACCTATGGGGCAGAGACTGTTTAAGCCAATGGGGAATACATTTAAGTACGTATTTTTCCTAGGGGCACTATTTTGCAGCAGGTCTCACCTTTAACCTGGAAATCAGATGAGCATGTGTGGGTAGATCAGTGGCCCCTCCCAAAAGAAAAACTGCTGCAATGAGTGAATGCGTCATTGATTTTAAAGACTGTTTTTTCGTGATACCTCTTGTACCACAAGATGCACTGCAATTTTCCTTTTCTGTGCCTTCGATCAATGCTGCAGAGCTGCATAAAAGCTATCATTGGAAAGTGATGCCACAAGGCATGAAAAACAGTCCTACACTATGCCAGCAATTTGTAGCAGCAGTTTTAAGCCATATGCAGGAGTGTTTTGAGAATGTTTTAATCTATCATTATATGGATGACGTTTGAATTGCCTCAGAATCAGAACAAATAGCCCAAAAATGTGAAATGGCAAGTGATCCAAGTAGTCTCAACAGCAGGACTCCAAATTGCAGGAGAAAAAATTCAAGAAGCTCCACCCTGGAAATATTTAGGATGGAAAATATCTGAACAAAACATTCAACCTCAGAATATCACCCTGTGGACAGGAATAAAGACTGTAAATGATTTATAAAACCTCTTAGGAACCATAATTTGGATCTGTCCTCTCTAGGGAATACCTACAGGAGAACTCCATCCCCTCTTCAAATTATTGGAGGGGGATCCATGTTTGACATCTCCTTGAACACTCACTCCCTCTGCGTGAACCACCCTTGATAAAGTGGTTGCAAATTTAACCAGTCAAGTTGCTCATAGGCAAAAAACAGACCATCTTACTAGCCTTTCCATTTTTTATTAATCTTTTCAACCCTATGGGCTCTTAGCACAGTGGGTTTCGCAAGACGTAGATCCATTGATTATTTTGGAATGGATATTTTTATCACATAATTTTTGGAAAAACAGTTACAACAGCCTTTGAAATGATAGCTATGGTAATTCAGAAAGGAAGAGAGTGGTTATTAACTTTAGATGGTGTTGAACCTAATAATATCTATCTACCTCTTGATACAAAACAACTAACCTCTTTAACTCACCATTCTTTCGTTTTTCAGTGTGCTCTAGCAGATTTTACAGGACAAATTAGTATTCATTTCCCAGGACACAGAATTGTGCAATCCCTACATTCTCTTCCCCTTTTGTCTGCTTCACAATTAACTATTGCAAAAATAACAGGTCCTCCCAGTATTCACTGATGGGTCTGGCAAGACAGGCCAAGCAGTAATAGTTTGGAAAGATGCTGAGGGACACTGGAAAAATGATATACACATTGTCACAGGATCACCTCAGGTAGCAGAGCTCTGCTGTAGTCCGTGTTCTTAAATTATGGACTACCCCCAAAAAAATTATACCCTGGGAGTTCCAAAAACCATAAAAACAGATAATGGCCCAAGTTATGTAGCAAACAAAATACGAGCATTTCTTCAACAGTGGGGAATTCAACATGTCACAGGTATTCCACATTCTCCCACAGGCCAAACCATTATTGAATGCACACATAGCACCCTTAAAACTATGTTGCAGAAACAAAAAAGGGGGAGTTCAGGGTTAATCCCACAAGAACATATAGCAAAAGTTTGTTGTGTTTTGAATTTTTTAAATCGCTGGACGGAGAATGGACCTCCTATACAGTGCCATTGCAGGGGTTGTAAGCATTTTGAACAGGGGAAAGCTCAGGTTAAAGTACATAACCTTGAAACTCATGAATGGGAAGGCCCATTCCCTTTAATAACCTGAGGAAGAGGGTACGCTTGTGTTTCCACAGATAAAGGACCTTATTGGGTCCCTGCACAATGGGTTCATCCTGCCTTGTCTCTTAGAATCATAGAACGCAGAATAGTTTGGAAAGGACCTTAAGATCATCTAGTTCCAACCCCCCTACCACGGGCAGGGACAACTCACTTCTTCACCAGAAGAGGACTGACCCTACTATGGCTTCCCACCCAGCCAAAAAAGAACATCTGGGTAACATTAGCCAATGTGACAGGACAAGACACCCTGTGCCTGTCAGTTGCTGCATCTACGAGACCTTTCTGACTGTTGTTGAAACAATGGCAGCCTCAAATCCTATGGACATGTGGGATGGCTGGGTGGTGTAACAACACAGACACAAGAGATTGATTTGTTAAGGTCTGTAAAAACGGATATGTATCTGTATTTTTGTTATATAGTTCAAAACCAATTGTTAGTGCAGAATATTAGCTATTCTTTAACTGTTTATTTGCTAGGCTATGAGCATGAGTGAAAAAATTGCATTAAGAATGTTTGTTTTGTTAGTTTTTATTAGTTTATACAGTTTCTTATTAATCCAGCCCTTAAGCAGATATTGATAGTGAATATAAAAAACAAAGAAGGGGGAGATATGGGGAGTGAAGGCGATAAGACTTGCATGAACAGTTTATGAATGAGCTCTGAGGCCTTGGTGCTTTGACAAGCCCTAGGGCGATGAATTGGGGGGTTGAAGGCCAGATGATGTGGGAGTTGTGAGAGGGTCTGCAACATTGTGATTGGACTCTTTACTTGGAGAGTTTTACAGGAGCCAGTGAGATTGAACTTTGTATGTATGTGCAGGTTGGGAAAGTACCGAACAGGTGGATAAAAAGGTCTTGGTTGTAATAAAGTTGGATTTGAGTCTCTGCATCAACTTGAGTCCATGTCGTGAAATGCCAGACAAAACCTTTTTTTTTTAGTTAAAACAACACAAACCAGGAAATACAATGATGAAATAGTATCACATATGTAACATAATAATGCCTAAAATCCAAAGTTTTGCATAAGAATCACTGTCTGCATAGCTATAAAAGTTACACTGATCAGAAATGACGGAGGTTTATACTGAAACTATAAAAAAAAATTAACTTTAAAAAAAGATGTTTAGTAAGCTGGGAAGCAGTACTTTGTAATATTAGACCTCTATCAGCACGACTTCTTTCAAATTATGACACGCATTCAATCATATTACTTCTATGAATATTTATTCTTCTCAAATATATTTTTCATTAGCTAAACAGACACCAATTTCCATTACTTGTTATGGTAAAAGATGAAAGTACAGAAAAGCCTTTACTGAATTCCAGATTATGACTCATATGATCTCTCAAGTTGGCTAAGTCTTAATGATAAAAAACATAAAAGCATTTTTCATTTTGAAGTACTCAGACAGAATTGTTGAGTTTCCAAAGTAATTAACGAAAAAATTAAAATTATATGAACCCAGAGTAAAGGACCTTTGTATGTTCCTTACTTCAATGAAGTATAACATTTGGGAGCAAATCTTTTCAATGCTCATGACACATATGGCAGATGAAGCAGCTGTTTATTAGGAGTTTAGGAAGGATATGTAAAAAAAATTTGACTCAAGAACATTCAGCAATTATAAAACTACCACCAAGGGACTAAAAGGATAGAAAATTTTGTAAGTTTTATTTAAGTAAACAGCACCCATCATCTAACAGAGGTTTGTCTTGCATCTTGTGCATAAGTGGTTTATGCTAAGTGTTCTTTTTCCCACTGTATTTTGACAGTAAGCTCCTGTGGAAAAGGGATATATATGGTTTTCAGAAGATAATTGCTTCTCATTGAACAGCAGCACTGACTTTCACTTATTTGGTTGCTTTACGCACTGTTTAGAATTATTTGCCCAAAAAATAAAGCTTACAACTCCTGTACAGTGATCATGACTTTGAGGTCTCTATCTCAGAGAAAAATCAAAATTTCAATCTTAAGGAATCTGCTAAATAATGCAACTTTGGTGATTTATTTTTTTTTTCTTTTTCCCATTTATCTGTTTAAAAAGTTAAAGAAAACCCCAAGCCATACTCTCCCTTTCTAATTTTGATACCTTGCACATAAAAAAAGACAGTTTTAGTAATCATTAAAGCCAAGCAATACGGCTGAAATTAAAACAAGATTTTCCAAGTCAGAAACCCTCTTGGTAACAAGCTGCCCACAAACCTGTAGTTTTAAGTCAACACCATATAACTGCAAAGGAATCTTTGATGATTATTGCTATTGTCACATATGTCCCCTGCTATTCCAGACAAACTCAGAAAATGCCATTGCTTATTCTAACTCTCCTGAAACCATCACTTTTCAGAAGGTCAGAATCTTTGTTTTCTAATTTGTCATTGTTTTGCAGTACAGCAGTTTATTGTTTTGGAAATACTTTATCTCTTCTGTAAAAAAAAAAATGATATATATAATACATGCTGTCAGAACGTCTAATTAGATTTTCAGTAAAAATAGTGGGAAACTTTTCACTTCCCCCTCAGCTGTGCTCAGAACCAATAATTAAACTCTTACTAAAAAAACCCTGCAGTGTCTGGAAAATGAAAGGTCCCATACTCCAACTAGAAATGTTAAAAATACATTGTAAAAGTAAAATAATAAATAATTTTACTATAAACCTATACCTAAACCTATTTGAGTATAGATCAATGTCCTTCTGTTATACTTTTTGTTAAAAAGACAATATAAAACCAAAACACATTAATTTGAGTATGACAGTATCCACAGTTAAGGACGGATACCATTTTTCATTACCACATTTTCATTTGAACTGCTTAAAAAATATTCCATGGAGCTCTCTTAATTTTTATAATTTTTTTCTTTGTGTATCAAACAAAATATTTGCAAATACTTGCAAAGTCCAGTTCAGTGAAAATTCAGACCTTACTGGAAAAAAGGTTATCATAAGCTGAGTGGTTTTGTCAGTTTGAATATTCTTTGCATTCACAAATACTGAATTATGAACTTGACACTTGACAAAAGCTAAATTTAAGGAAAAATGGGCTGCTTTTGCTCTATAAATGTCACAAAATAAAATGCTACCTAACATCGAGAAGTTACTCTTAAGAGTCTCCATAAACTCATTTTCACAAAGTGTGATTATAAAATATTTGTGCACTGTCTGTGTTTAAAATCTGGTTTACAGACTTTTTTTCATGTCAACTGCATTTGATATTACCAGCAATATCACTCAGATTTTACAACTGTTAACTCAGGTGCTTTTTACTGACTGCTGAAGGAAGTTAACCCAGCCATGCTCCTTTCTGTGGAAATCCTTTTCTGCCCAAAGTGCATCTATTTTGTGCAGAGAGCTTAAAAACTGACGCAGCTAATTTTAGTTGAATTGTTAAGAACCCAAACAAAAAATTCAGAAGAAAATCTGAAGGTGCAGATGAGCAGTGAAGAGCAGCCAAAGCAGGGTGTTTGCAGCCCTGCTGAAAGGTTTGGTGGTGCAGTCAAAAACACTGGGGATTTTGCTGCCTTTTGCAGACACATAAAAAAAATAATGAAGAAAATGACTAGTAATATGAAAACGAACTTCCCAAACTTCATATGAACTAGACCAGAGAAAAATGATGTGGCAAAGCCATGTATTTGCACAGAAAGTGCCTTTTACCAGGGAAAATATAAATTGACATCCGGGGTCAGTAAGTGCTTTTCTTCATGAGGAAGCAAAGAAATAGAGGCATAATTCAAAATTCAGAAATTGACTCTATTTTCACTGAAATTACTTTCTACTCAGTCATCCCCAGTGAGAAAAAAGAATTCTGTGGGGTGCTATGAAGATAGCCTTAATTTTCCTGATTGTGTGATGAAAAATGACATGGTAAAAAAAAAAATCTGCTAAATTATTGTTCTGGCATTGGACAGGATAGTTATTTTTCTTCCTAGTAGCTGGTGTAGTGCTGTGCTTTGACTTTAGTCTGAGAACAACACTGATAACACATCAATGTCTTACTTACTTGTTGCTCAGTATCACTCACCCGGATCAAGGGCTGCTCACTCTCTCATGCTCTGCCAGTGAGGAGGGGTACAAGAAGTCAGGTGGAAGCAGAGACGGGACACCTGACCCAAACTAGCTAAAGTGGTATTCCATACCTCAGCACGTCATGCCCAGTTTGCAAACTAGTGGGAGTTTTCTGGAAGGTACTGATCGCTGCTTGGGTCAGGCTGGGTATTGGTTGGTGACTGGTGAGCAATTGCACTAGCCATCAGCAGGTTGTTTGTTGTGCTGTTTTTTTTTTTTTTATCTTTTCTCCCTCCTACATCAATTTTTCATAAAGGATGGGTGCTAAACCAGAATCTCAACCAATTTCCCCTGGTGACCACCCAGCTCCTCCAGCACTGGCTGTTCACACTGATCACATACTCTTACCTCACCCTCAGAAGTGTGGGCAAGTAAAATGACTCAGGGTATCTGTGAGTCAGATATATGCCAACCTGGCTGTGGTCAGAGGTCAACTGCATATTTGTTTTCCAGTGCCCTGTGGGATTCTCCTAGCAGAGAGGCCATTACTTTTTGGTTTATGGTTATCTGTGATGGGTGGATGAGCTGTTCACTGTCCTTACACAGATTTTGGCTCTGCGTTGTTATTTTCTTCAAAAATACCTTCTCACACACAGAGGTTTTCTGCTTAAAAACTCCTAAGGAATTTCAGCAAATCATAGCAATATCAAGGTTAATTCCCTTACATGCTTGTGCATAATTTTTAGTAATTATGGAAATGAAATATGAGTGCTTATGATAATTAGCTCAATAAATTGTTTTTATCCTAGTGGAGAAAAAAAAAATAAAAAAAAGGAAGAAAAAGTATTACTTCCCTCTACAAAAAAAAAAAAAAAAAAAAGTATTAAAATATTTCTTGTTTTGACCCTCTGCTTCCTTTTATGCAAAGGATTAAAAAAACATTGTGGCAGATAATAAGTTCTAAGAGTAAAACGCTCCTTTGAATATGCCATCGGCATTTACCTAAAGCCTCTGGAATACAGATGAAATGGCAATTTAAGTTACATTTTCCCTTGAAGAAAAAAAAAATGCGATGTCAAGCTTAGAGACAGACAGAGGAAGAAAACGTAGGAGTATGGTAACAATATATGTGGGCTTCTCTGATCCAAACTGATTTAGTAAACATTATTAGTGTGTATGTCCGATTCCTTGATCTCGTCTAAATTTCATTTAATGTTTGGAGTCACATTAATCAATTTAAATTTGAATTTCTAGCCTAACTGACTGGAAATAATTAATCAAGAAATGGAGTTTCATACTAAAGAAATGACTCAAAAGTTTCTAAAAATTGCAGAAACTAAATATCTAACAAGAGTCAATTTTTATATGCTCACAGAGGGTGAACAATTCAGTGACTTTCTTCTGAATCAAGTAGCTATTTGCAAAGGATTTTTTCTGTTTGTTTTTTGTTTGTTTGTTTGTTTTTTACATTTTATAAACCAGTAATACAAACAATAGTCACGCTGCCAAATAAAATAAATAATAATTAAAATAATGTTTCAGATTAAATTGCTTTTAAATCACTTACTTGGTGACATGACTAAAATACCCAAACAATGGCCTTTTTGTTGTGATAATGGCTTGCTGGCTGAAAAATGCAGATACATTTGACAGATACTCTATAGGGCTTATTAGTGGGGTTTTTTTACTCTCATCTCTACTGAGCATGGTTACAGAATCCAACATGGATTTTATTAATATTCTTTCAAAGGAATGAAGAAGACTAAACTCACAATTTTTTCCCATTAGAATCATAAAATCATTAAATAAATATGTCAAAGAAGCAGGGGCCTCTCCTTCTTCCCTAGCAATTCACATCAAAGGCAAAATTTCTAAGCAAAACTAATAATAATTAGTATACTTGCCACGATGTACTCAGTCAGAAATCAATATGATTAGACAAAAGCCGTTTACTACTGTGAAGCTACTGTTTATATACTTTAGGCTTACCGCTCTAACATTACATGTTCTTCTATGATTGGTTACATATATTTAACAACAGACATACTATTGGTTAACATGCTTCGTGAGAACCTAAAGTGTGGTTTTTGTAAGCAAGCAAGATTTACAGTCCAATTTAGCAACCTCCTTATCTTAGTTCTTTCTTATCTTCCAGGCCTGCATTCTTGTTTCATTAGCCATCAGGGAGTTATTTCTTTTCCATGGTTGGCTGCACAGAGGAAACCAGGAGTTACCCCTGCTACATGGCCAGCTGCACGTAGTTGCTTTCATTCAGAGCAGGCATATGTCCATTCTCTAACAAGAAATCATCCACATATACTAGAAAAAAAAAAAATTGTTGAAAAAGTAAGAAATTAGATGCTCCTTACAGCTATTCAACTCTAAGAGCTGGCACAAGAGAAAGAAATAGTGCCTTGGAGTGTAATTGCATGGCATTTGTAGCCTGTCTTGAGAACCAGGTTAGCTGTAATTGGAGAAGCTATTGATTTTGTAAAGACACATAGTTGCATTATATTTGAAGAGTTAAAATGATCTGACCATTAAAATGCTCATACTACTCCAAATTGTTTTGCGGGCTGAAATCTGCATTGATTCTGACAAGATTTTGTTACCCAGCAAGCTGTGTACTTAAAGAAAATTTTTACATAATCTATTTTTAGAGAAAGAACTGTAATATACGCTGATGATTTTTTGGTCTTACATAGAGGTAACTGGCAACTTCAGCCTTCCACTGGAGTATTTCCGCATTAAATATTTAATATTTAACTTGCATACATTCAATGTTATCAGAATTAAACACACAGACCCATTTTAACATGCATATAACCAAGCCTCCTTTTTCTCCCTGTCGCAGAATGTTTTTACCCTCTAGAGGAAATCCAAGAAACTCTGTGTGTAACGTGTTTAGACAACCAAAGATCTTGCCGTGATGAATTCTCTTGTTTCAAAAACACATATGAAACAGTGGTTATATAAGTGAGTATTTGTTTCAGCATTTGATAGTGTAATATTCACCAGAGGAAGCCATTACTGAGCCCAAATGTCGAGAGCTAATTTTTCATTTACAAACTTTTTTCTTTTCTAGTACATAAAATTATACATTTTTAATAACAAAATCGCACTGGGGGGAAAAAAATAAAAACACGTACTGCTTCAAATCAGCCTCTGGAAGAAAGTTCAAGCAAATACAGCAATACATCTTAAAATTTAATTAAAATCAAAATGACATAAAATGTTACACTACTGCTCAATTTTAAAAGAACGCTTGATTTTCAAAAACACTGTCATGAAAGCCTGGTCTCCTAAATAAGTTTTAATTCATGGCAATGTATTTTATTTCCTATTTCATGCAATGGATAGCCAATGCTACCATTTGGAGATGCTGGTTAAATGTAAATAACAGCTTTTCCATTAAAAAATATGGAGTTTATGCCTAATATTACTTCTTCAGTATAACTCAATGCATCTTTATTAATAGACTGTGATGTCAAAACCTTATTTTCTATCCTATTTGTATCTTGTAGCTTAGAGCATTTCTCAGTCTAAAGAAAGATCAAATGAAATTAGTGAAAGGGTAACTACAAAGGGTAAATCACAAATCGAGCCCTAAACGTCTTTTAAATTTTTTCAAAATTATTATTTTTTAAAGGGACTTCCAAGATACATCTTTTTCAAAAAGCTACTAAACTGGAAGATAAGGATGCCTTGAGGTACAATTCTATAAATATATTTTACATTGGAAAGCTATAGAATAGTGGAGAAAAAAATTAAAATAGTGTGTACTCCTCTTACATAGGTAACCGAAGTATGTTCAGATACTCAGTTTTAATGCTCTGAAACAGTGTGCAGAATATAAATTATATTCTACATCCTACCCTGCACTGTAGATGAGGTGATGAGAAATAATTTTGATAGAGTGAAACGAGACAAACTAAGTTTGATTACATGGTTACACTCTTAAATAGCATCATAGAATCGTAGAATCATTGAATCATAGAACTGTGGAACCAGCTAGGCTGGAAAAGACTGTCAAGTCCAACCTTAACCCCAGCACTGCCAAGGCCATCACTAAACCATGTCACTGAGAGCCTCATCTACACAGTTTGTGAACACTTCAGGGGCAGTGATTCCACCACTGCCCTGGGCAGCCTGTTCCAATGCCTGAGCACCATTTGGGGGAAGAAATTGTTCCTAATATCCAGTCTAAACCTCCCCTGGTGCAGCTTGAGGCCATTTCCTCCTGTCCTATCCCTTGTTTCCTGGGAGCAGAGACCAGCCAACTTCCAGCTCCCTCTTCCTTTCAGGTAGTTGTAGAGTGATAAGGTACCCCTTGAGACTTCTCCAGAGTAAACACCCCCTGTTCCCCCAGCAGTTCCTCATCACACTTGTGCTCCAGGCCCTTCACCAGCTCTGCTGCCCTTCTGTGGACCTTCTCCAGCACCTCAGTGTCTCTCTTGTAGTGAGGGGCCCAGAACTGAACACAGGATTCAAGGCGTGGCCTCACCAGTGCCCAGTACAGGGAGACAATCACTGCCCTGGCGCTGCTGGCCACACTACTGCTGATACATGCCAGGATGCTGTTGGTCATGGCTGCTGAGCACAAGCTGGCTCATGTTCAGCTCTGTCAATCAGCACCCCCAGGTCATTTTCCAAAAGCAGCTTTCCAGCCAACCTTCTCAAGCCTGTAGCATTGCATGGTGGTGTTGTGCCTCAAGTGCAAAGTTATTGAGGGAGCACTCAATCCCCTCATCCAGATCATCAATTAAGATATTAAACAGCACTGACCTGTTATTTGTTCATAGACAAATAAATAAATAAAAACCCTTGAGTTTGAAGAGGATACCATGCCAAGTGTGAAATATTTTATCAGCACAAAGTACTGACACACTGTTTGTCAGAGGTAAATGAACCTCAAAGGTTACCTCAAAGGGTAAACTGCAAGGGACATAGGATGAAATGGCTCACCTCTGCCTTTAGTGCAAGACAGAAATGGGTGCTCACCACTGGCAGTCAGCATGGTAAATCCTGTCTGTTCACTTAGCCTCAATTGCTACCAGCATCCCACAGCACTTATTTCTGTCGTGTAAACATAACTTCCCTTACCCCACCCCTTTTGCAGACAGCAGCAGTAATCAGGTTACTGTACTAATTCAAGAAAGATTTGAAAACTACTGGCAATCTTTTGGGATCTAATCAACAATTCATCTCTGAAATGATCTCTGCAGACCCTGCAGGTGGCTAGAGCTTACAAGTAACAGAGCCTACATGGAATTTGGTTATCAACTGGAAAATAATGCTTACATATTTTCCAAATACCCAACAGAGAACATGAGAGGAAACGGGATATTGAAGCTTTAGTACTCTGGTCTTTGATCTGGCCTAATACAGCTCATCATATAGTGTCCAGCGCACAAAAGGGGAGTAATCACAGTGGACATAACACCTCCAAGCTATTTAGGGCATAAAGTCCAAAACATCACTGACTTTTATTCTTTTCAATACTTCTCAGTTGTGGTGTCTGTTTTTTGTGGGGTTTTTTTGTTTGTTTGGTGGGGTTTTTTTCTGTGGATTTTTTTTATTTTATTTTTTCTCTTTTCTGGAATTGGCAGCTCTGGTTATCTATTATTTGTTTGAGACTGTTGGCAGCAGGTATGCATGACATGTTTACTAGCCATCTATTTTCCCTGAAAGAGGCCCCAGGGTCAATATCCTGGGTTTTCCTTTCCATTTTGAACTGCAAAAAAAACATTAAATAATGCATTTTATTTGCAAACATACCCAAAAAACCTTAGTCACTGGGTTTTAACAGTTATGATATACTAGAACAGTGGGGCACACCACTTTTTAAGAACTTCTAAAAATTTATTTTTACAGTAACTTAAAAAATGTATAATCAAAATTAATAAAACTGACCCTCCTCCCACTCATATTTATTTATTCTTCCTCCTATGCCAGTTACACAGTATTTTAAATTCAACATTTAAACAGGACAAAACCCCCTACTTTTTATTCAGTATATTATGCAGACAATAGATGGCAATGGTTGAAAATGAAAAGCAAAACTGTAAGGCAAAACAAACACATCCATCTTAATGTCTGCTCCAGTTAAAATGAGTAGGTGTGACATTTTTTCTTCAGTGACAACAGTTAAATACAAAAGACATTCCAACTTGCAGGATCCTGCTCTGAAGCAGGAGAAGAAACACAACCATGTCCAAGATCAAGATGCTTAATAGATTGAGATGAGACAAGCAGACATAAGCTGCACCATAGGCAGGAAAAATCTGTGCACAAGTTTTTTAATGTGAGCACCTGATCACACAATATTTAATCCTCATAAAAGATGGGAATTAACTTAGATATTGTCTTGATTTAAGCCCAGTCTGCAACTTGGCAACGCAACCACTCGCTCACACACCCCTCCCTTCTTCCACCCTGCTCCTGGAGGGATGGGGAGGAGAATCAAAAGAATGTAACTCCCACAGGTGAGATAAGAACAGTCCAGTAACTAAGGTATAACACAAACCACTGCTGCTAATACCAATATTAATAATGATAAGGGAAATAACAAGGGAAGAGAATGCAACTGCTCACCACCCGCCGACAGATATCCAGCCCGACCCAAGCAGTGATCTAACCCTTCTGGGTAACTGCCCCCAGTTTATATAGTGGACGTGACGTGCTGTGGTTTGAAATACCTCTTTGGCTAGTTTTGGACAGGCATCCTTCCTATGCTTCCTCATGGCTTTCCTTCCTCCCTGGCAGAGTATGAGACTCAGAAAGTCCTTGGTCAGAGTAAACATTACTTAGCAACAACTAAAAACATTGATGTTATCAGAGCTGTCCCCAGGCTGAAAGTCAAGACCACAGCACTGCACCCGCTATGTTCATATGTTGCATATGTTCAAATCAACACCTACCTAAAAAGAAATGTCCAGTTTGGAGCAATTAAGGTATTATCACAAGGGTGCTCCTACCTCAGTCATAGAAGTAATGTCAAATGCAACCTGCGTACCAAGAAACCAGACTCT
This sequence comes from Ara ararauna, assembly GCA_028858755.1. Taxonomy (NCBI): domain Eukaryota; kingdom Metazoa; phylum Chordata; class Aves; order Psittaciformes; family Psittacidae; genus Ara; species Ara ararauna. The sequence continues at coordinate 64,077,518 of CM054410.1, forward strand.
ACATCAACAGCTTATACCATGTGAAGATTAAAGAAGGTACTTGGTGACAGACAGCATGGCTTCACTAAGGGGAAATCCTGTCTGACCAATCTGGTGGCTTTCTATGATGGGGCTGCGGAACTGATGGGCAGGGGTAGAGCAGTTGATGTCATCTACCTGGACTTGTGCAAAGTGTTTGAAACTGTCCCACACAACATCCCTGTCTCTAAATTGAAGAGACATCAGTTTGATAGGTGGACCACTCGGTGGATAAAGAACTGGCTGGATGGCCGCATGCAAAGAGTTGTGCTCAATGGCTCAGTGTCCAGCTGGATACCAGTAATGAGTGGTGTCCCTCAGGGATTGCTGTTGGGACCAGTCTTGTTCAACATCTTTGTAGGTGACAGGGACAGTGGGATTGAGTGCACCCTCCACAAGTTTGCCAATGACACCAAGCTGTGTGGTTCGGTTGATACATTGGAGGGAAGGAATGCCATCCAGAGGGACCTTGACATGCTTGTGAGGTGGGCTGATGCCAACCTGCTGAAGTTCAACCATGCCAACTGGAAGGTCCTCCACCTGGGTCGGAGCAATTCCAGGCACAGCTACAGGTTGGGCAGAGAAGAGATTCAGAGCAGTCCTGCAGAGGAGGACTTGGGGGTGTTGGTCGATGAGAAAATGAACATGAGCCGGCAGTGTGCGCTCACAGCCCAGAAAGCCAACCATATCCTGAGCTGCATTAAAAGGAGCGTGACCAGCAAGTCAAGGGAAGGTGATCTGCCCCTCTACTCTGCTCTTGTGAGTCCTCACTTGGAGTATTGTGTGCAGTTCTGGTGTCCTCAACATAAAAGGACATGGAACTGTTGGAACAAGTGCAGAGGAGGGCCACGAGGATGATGAGGGGACTGTAGCACCTCCTGTATGAAGACAGGCTGAGAAAGTTGTGGCTGTTCAGCCTGGAGAAGAGAAAGCTGCTTGGACACCTCATAGCAGCTTTCTAGTATCTGAAGGGTGGCCTAAAAGGCTGCTGGGGAGTGACTATTCGTTAGGGACTCTAGTGATAGGGCAAGGGGTAATGAGTTAAAACTTAAAGAGAGGAAGTTTAGATTGGATATAAGGAAGAAGTTCTTTACTGTGAGGATGGTGAGACACTGGAATGGGTTACCCAGGGAAGCTGTTAGTGCTCCGTTGCTGGCGGTGTTCAAGGCCGGGTTGGACAGAGCCTTGGGTGACATGGTTTAGTAGGAGGTGTCTCTGCCCCTGGCAGGTGGCTGGAACTATATGATATTAAGGTCCTTTCCTACCCTAACTATTCTATGATTTTAATTAGCCATCACTTTTTCTAGCACTCAACAACAAGAAGTAATATGTTCTGAAAAGCATGATCATCAATGACTTAAAATGATTTTCCCATTTTAGATGTTAATTGTAGCAGACCCTTGATGAATTACAGTATGTAGCAGAATTACTCTAGAATGTGGCTTTGGCCATAAGCAATCCTCAAGCTAATTTTAGGCATCTATAAAATCCACAGCTAGAGTGAAACACAGGTTCATATTGCAAGGATATTCAGTAAGAAAAAGATAGAATTTAGACCAAAGACTGCATAAATCAACATAGTTCTCTTAGCTGCATGAAAAAAAACAGTTTACCCAAGCTGAGAATGTGGCTTAGCAGCCCCAAGTAATTCTAAAAAAAAAAAAAAGGCAAAAAAACAAAAACAGAAAAAAAAACAAAACAAAACAAAACAAAAAAAAAAAAAAAAAAACAAATGGAAAAATAAAACCAAAAGAAATCCAAGAAACCAAAAATAACAAAAATCAAAATCCAAAACCCCAGGCAGCTCAAACAGATATATACTGCTGTAACTGACTCAGAGGATGGTTCTGTTTCTCAAGCAGCTTTTAGGAATCTAATATCTAGGGGTCAGTGGTTTTATTTACCAAGGATAAGAATTCTGTTTATGGAAAAAGGAATTTGCAAGAATACAGGTGAAAGGAAGGGGATATTTTGCTTTGGGATATTATTGGAGTTTTAAGAACAACAGTGAAATGTGGTGATAAGGAGCAAATGTAGAGTAGGTGGAATGATATGGAAAAATTGATTAGCACAAACTAATCAGAAATAAGATAAATCCTCAGGAATTGAATTCAAACATCAAAAACCATCAGATCAGGAGATACTTAGGGATGGACACAGATGGACAAAGAATTCTGACTGCAGATTTTAGCCACTGGGTTTTGCACAGACTTGAAAAATAAACAAACATAACGAGAAAAAGCTAGGTATATCATCTATGACATCCTTTCTGAATAAAGACATCCAGAGTACCAGAAGTGATCTCAGATCACTGTGCATCTATCAATCAGCATTGTAGGCAATTTCATTTATTCTCATGAGCAACATCTCCAAGGAGTTGGATACCAGTCTAGTGTTCTTTATCTTTATAAAACAAGTATAATTGATATAAGGAAGAAGTTCTTTACTGTGAGGGTGGTGAGACCCTGGAACAGGCTGCCCAAAGAGGTGGTGAATGGTCCATCCTTGGCAGTGTTTAAGGACAAGTGGATCAGATCCTTGGGTGACATGAGGATGAGGCTTCTGACCCCAGGGCAGTGTGGCTGGAAATAAATGATCTTGAGGTCCTTTCCAACCCAAACTATTCTATGGTTCTATAACAAGTGAGAAAATAGAAAACAGAGCTCATTAAAACTATTCTAGTGGCCACTGCATGAGTCTGAGATTCAACATACAGGTAATACACAAGAAAAACCCCATGGAGTGAAGTACAACACAGAGGAGAGGAAAGGGGAAAGTATTACAGAATGCTTTCTTATGGTATCTTATGAACATAGCATAAAAATCTTTATTTTTGTTCTCTATATTAAAGAATAGCACCTGAAAAGGCCTGCAGATACTTGCAGTCACTTAGCTTATTTTCTATTAACAGAATATGAGTTTTCATAAGCTCTTAAAAGACAGACCATATATATTGTACAAAAGTGATGCGAAGGAGCTTCCAGAGTCAATGATGAGTCCTCATAGAGGTATGATCACTGCTCATTTTATTCACAATATTGCTGAGATTATATAGGGTTTCTCAGGGTTCACACGCAGCAAACAATACATTCATTGGTTAAACAACGCTGTCCATGCACCTACGGCTACAACCCGGTTGGTTCAAGGCAAAAGCCCACATCCCATAACGTCCACGGGGCATCCTTTCCCACAGTCAGCTACCCCCTGTTTCGCCTCCGGCTAGCCGGTTTATTTTGGCTCTGCTCCCTGGTTTGCCTGCTTCAAGGACACACTGAGCCTGTTGACAGGCTCATAGGCTGGGTTGTGCAAGTAGGCCTGCATCAAGACGCTATGCCCGTTAGCTTCTAAGAATTCCTCTACACAAAAGCATATCTCAAGGAGAAATACAATGCAAAATCAATTTGTGCATTTCTCTGTCTTCATCCTTTTTCAGTAATAAAACCTGCTTACAAAACTGTAATTCAACCAAAATTAAACTTTTAGCACTCCACCCCAAATGCTGATTTATACACCCATGTCCCATATGGTACTATTATCACACAGTCTATCTCCCTGCAGTATCCTCATAATTCAGTGACTTGCAGGATCAAAGATGAATAGAAGGCTTGATCTCATAAGCTGTCTTCATTATATGTCTGTGCCATTTATCTGCTCCTAACCCATGAGAGCCTTCCCCTGCAGATATGGCTCTTTCAATCTGACATACTAAACTACCTGGCATAAATAGTCCTCCATTGTTTTAAGATGTCACCTGTCTGAGAATTTTCCATATATTCTGACACTTACTGTTGGGGATAAGAGTGAGCTGTTCAGACAGGTGAGAAATTGGTCTGTAAATGTGCTTATAAATTTTTTTATTATAAAAAATAATGATAATAAAAATAAGGCAAGGGAAGTGTATAACTACAATAGTAATGAAGGATACTGAAACATCATTAATATAAAGAAAATGTTGGTAGAATATTAATTATTTGACCATGAATAGAGAATGCAATAAAAAAAGTTTCATCAAAGTTTCTTTCAAAGTTTTCTCAGCACTGCACCAGCTACTAAGGAGGAGAAAAATAACTGCTACTGCTGAACCCAGGATAATGTTACATATAAAAATTGTTACTATAAGGTTAAAATAAAAAAGAGCATTTATTGAAGATGCATCTATTGGGATACTGCGCAGAACAATGTCAGGACGAATATCCATGCTCATTTGAAAGTAAAAAAAACAAATAGCTTTAAATAGATTTATTACAGACATTAAAATAAGAGGTTCCTGAAAGGCTGTTATGGGTCAACTCATGCAACAGACCTAGAAAAAAAAGACATTGTGTAATATGTGTCCACAATATTGTGTAACTTACTAAACTGCGGATGTTTTAAAGCAACCAAAACAGAAAACAAAGCCAACAACAATCTGAAGTCCTTTGTTCAATGTCAAAGGCTAAGGAAAAGCTAAGGAGTGACATGCCTGAAAAATACATTAAGTATCTGATGATCTTCCATTTGTTTTACTGCATTTTCTAGAAAAAAAATATCTGTGGGCTTTCCAGATATTAAAAAGTTCACCTGGCTAGTTACATCAAATGCTGAAGCAACTGTGGATTTGTTTACCAGCATTGCCACAATCATGTTACAGGCAAATGCCTTCACTCAGCAATCAGGCTAAAGAACTACTCTAAGGAAGGAGCACTTGTTACAGGAATGTGTAGCTTGTAATACACATGAATATGCAAGATCCTCATCAATTAAACAAAAAAATCCATTAATATGAGAAAAAAGTTCTATTGTACACTAAAAGCAAGACTAGTAAACGGATAGAAAGTAAAAAAACTTGTAAGTTTAATTCAGAATTTCAACTCAGGATGTTTAGAAAAAACAGTTAAGTTGAATTATGCTTTCTCATTTCTCCTTGTCATTTCAAAAACAAGTTCAAAGTGATATATAAATGGTGCTTCTCATGGCAGATTACAAAGATATTTTGCCAGTTAGAGGCTACATATATTGTTACAAAAGCTGAAGGTGGTCTCTGCTCAGAACACCTTTTATACTGTCATGATTTGCAGGAATTAAAGCAGCATAAAATAATGTGTCCATTTACTGAGTTTCTGCACTCTTCTTGTCCCTAAGGTATTATTACAGCCTTGTTAACCCTAAATTGAATTTTTGTCAAAATTCACTAGATTATAAATCACCACTGAGCTTGGTGGTGTTGGTCAATGGGAAACTGAACATGAGCCAGTTTCCGAGTGCACTTTCAGGCCAGAAAGCCAACCATATCCTGGGCTGCATCAAAAGGAGAGTGAGCAGCAGGTCAAAGGAGGTGATCCTGCCCCTCTACTCTGCTCTTCCGAGACCTCACTTGGAGTATTATGCGCAGTTCTGGTGTCCTCAACATAAAAAGGACATGGAACTGTTGGAACAAGTGCAGAGGAGGGCCACGAAGATGCTGAGGTGACTGGAGCACCTCCCGTATGAAGATAGGCTGAGAAAATTGGGGCTGTTCAGCCTGGAGAAGAGAAAGCTGCTTGGAGACCTCATAGCAGCCTTCCAGTGTCTGAAGGGGTGCCTAAAAGGCTGCTGGGGAGGGACTCTTCATCAGGGACTGTAGTGAGAGGACAAGAGGTAATGGGTTTAAACTAAAACAGAGGAAGTTCCGGTTAGATATAAGGAAGAAGTTCTTTACTGTGAGGATGGTGAGGCACTGGAACAGGTTGCCCACCTGTGGTAGATGCTTCATCCCTGAAGGGTTCAAGGTCACTTTGGACAGAGCCTTGGGTGACATGGTCTAGGGTGAGGGTGATCCCCATCCTTATGGCAGGGGGGTTGGAACTAGATGATCTTAAGGTCCTTTCCAACCCTAACTACTCAATGATTCTATGATTATCTAAAATGTTGTGACCACATTTATTCCTCATTATTTCCTGATTAGGTAATGTGGAAAAATTAGGAAAACAGAAGGAGAAATTATTTTAGGCAACTTTCTCAAAGAAAGTAGAAGGAGACAGCACAAACAGAATGGTACATTATTTATCAGTTTTTAGGAATCTAAGCAGGTCCACCAGGTAAGATAATTTGAGCACAGAGAACAGAGCTGTCACAGCAGTGTTCCTACAAGGCTGTCAGCCATGTCTGTGTGTTCTGTGGTGGATCAGTGAATAACTGAAGTTAGCAACTGCATGGTTCAGCTCTTAGCCTTTACATTGCCTGAATTGACATAATGAAATATCCCTCTGGAGAGACTTGAGGGAGTTAGAAAAGCGCACTGCTCCCCATGCCTGCTTGCAGCTTTTCTATCTCAAGGGCTTTTCACAGGTGATTTACAGTACATTATGTATACATTGTGTCAGGACTGGGAAACTCAAAATGATATTATGCTTCATAAGCTGCACTGCAGCAAGCAATCAAAGATGTTAAGTCATCCGTTTTAGAGCATATTTATAGGGAAATATTCAAGTTCTGGAATTAAGCTCCGCACTGTACAGTTTGAAGATAACACAAGTAATACAGAAAATGCACATGAACCATGTAGATAGGGGCAAACATTGCTAGGGACATTTCAGAGACTGGGGTGTGAAGTCTACTAGTGATATGGTGAATAAAGTGATATGGAGAGAGGTGTACTTGAACAGTGATCCAGTGGACACAGAGAGGATTGTTCATGAAGAGCCAGCAGATGAAGCTGGAGTTTTTCTATTCCCCTTGATAAAGCGATCTGGTCAGCAGAAACAGAGGTTGATGATACAGTAATCTTACCCATTCTTTTTCATTGACATCCACTCTGTGTGGGCACTAATGTCATCCATTGCATCAATAGTGGGGTTAGACACATATATAGACTGCAGAGAGGACAATTCCTTGGACACCCTGCCTGCCTGCTGATTGCTGTGTCAGCTTTAGAGTAGCCCTAGAAAGTAGAAAACAAAATTACTTGCAGTGATTAAAGATTGGGGAAAATGTGTTAATATTGACCATGAAAATTATCAGTTTTGAAATGTTTATTAGTAAGGCAGCTCCCATGAAGGAAAATGAAGATATGCTTCAGAAATCAGTTACACAATGAAAAAACACCAATATCTAAGCAAAGATCACCTCATAGGTAAGAAACAGAAACCCTAACTTGCAAGTTACTACTTGGATTTTTTTTATCTTCAACAGACTTGTATAGATGGGTTTTAATAAGCAGGCACCCTGGGAGCAATCGAACTGCATAATGTAGGAGTTCGGTGTCATTGTAGATGTTCCAGACGCAAAACATTTTGCAGGGGTAGCAAATAATTCCTGCAAACTCAGGATTGCATTATACTACCTAAAATAGCATTTCATACCTGTGTTCAAACATTTGAATTCCTTCTGCCACCATCCAAACAGGACTTAGAAAAAAATCTTTACTTAAAATCTTTTTCAAGAATTTCAGTCTTTTCTAATACATTTATATATTTTTTATCATTTTTTTACTTCATGATGACCTTGAATGTGAAAAAAGGTTAAGAATTATATTCAGACAACTTGGCACACTGCTTCTAAATAACTTTTAAAATGGTTGTGCTGGTTTTGTCTGGAATAGAGATAATTTTCTTCACAGTAGCTAGCATGAGCTATCATAGAATCGTACAATCACAGACTGGATTGGGCTGGATAGGACGTTAAAGCTCATCCAGTTCCAGGCCCCTTCCACAGGCAGGGACACCTTTCACTAGACCAGGTTCCTTCAAGCCCTGTCCAACCTGGCCAAGCACTGCCAGGGATGGGGCAGCCACAGCTTCTCTGGGCAACTTGTGCCAGGGTCTCACCACCATCACAGGGAAGAATTTTTTTCTTACCGTTTAATGTGGTTTGGATTTGAGCTGGAAACAGTGCTGATCACACAGGGATGTTTTCATTACTGCTGATCAGTACCCACACCGAGCCAAGGCCTTTTCTGCTCCTCAGCCAATTTCACCAATGAGCAGGCTGGGGGTGCACAAGGAGTTGGGGGGTGGGGGGCACAGCCAGGACAGCTGATCCCAACTGACCCCCAAAGATATCCCATATCATAGTACGTATTGTTTATCCTATAGAGCAGGGCGAAGGAGAAGAACAGGGGGCACATTTGGAGTGGTGGTGGCTTTGGTGGGCAGCTGGTGTCCAGGCAGGTTCAACCTACAACAATTATTCATTATTCATATTTTATACATGTATATGTATGGGTATATATGTTTATAGCTTTGCATGCATAGGTATAGGGCTTTGAGATCTCTGTAACACATGAAAAATTAAATCCGTTACAAATCTGATGGTATTTTATCCTCAGGATAGCGACTGAATGAACATTGTTACCTGCTGCGGTAGTACCATCCTGTTTCCTATACCATAAGGCATGCTTCTGCACTCACAGCTTCACAGTCATCATGTTTGCATTATCTTTAAGACCTCTGCCAATGCCCTGAAATTGCATTTGTTAGTATATCACTCTTAGTATTGTAATAATATAAAGTCTAAATTCTGGATCTGAAAGTAATGAGCAGGAAGTTGGAATTTTTATAAGAGGGCAGATCTACCTGGAGACACAGGATTTTGTAAGAAAGTAACCTGATCTGCTCATTTTCCATGACAGCTGTTTGGTACACAAAAATATTAAAACAACCTAAGTCACTGAAAAACTGGTTTTCACATGCAGCATTTGTGTTGGCACTGCGCAACTGTGCTTCAAATTCTATAAACCTAAATTCATTGCTTTAGGCAAGTTGTTAATCTGAATGCCTTGTTTTATAAATCTAGATCTTGCAGTTTTAACAATTCTAATTTGCAGCATTACAGACCCCTAATCATGTTCTCTCAGATATCATAAACATAAAATATTTACTCCGTAGCCTCCACAGAAATGTGAAATGACCTTAGCATAAATGTAATTACGGTAGAATAGTTTAAGAGAATATCAGTGTAATTGTCAATCACATGTATAATTTATTCATGTATGTGATTAAGTTTTCCTTTCTTCCCCTGATTATCATAGAATCATAGAACAGTTAGAGTTGGAAAGGACCTTAAGATCATACAGTTCCAACCCCCTTGCCATGGACAGCTAGCACTAAACCATGTCACCCAAGGTCTTGAACACTTCAGGGATGGAGCATGTACCACTTCTGTGGGCAACCTGTTCCTGCGCCTCACCATCCTCACAGTAAAGAACTTCTTCCTTTTATCTAACCTGAACTTCCCCTGTTTCAGCTTAAGTCCATTACCTCTTGTCCTATCACTACAGTCCCTGATGAAGAGTCCCTCTCCAGCATCCTTGTAAGCCCCCTTCAGATACTGGAAGGCTGCTATGAGGTCTCCATGCAGCCTTCTCTTCTCCAGGCTGAACAACCTGTCTTCATATGGGAGGTGCTCCAGCCCTCTTGTCATCCTCATGGCCCTTCTGTGGACTTGCTCTAACAGCTCCATGTATTTTAGCGGGGAACACCAGAACTGCACGCGTTTTTCTGAGTGCGGTCTCATGAAAGCAGAGTAGAGAGGCAGGATCACCTTCTTTGACCTGCTGGTCGCACTTTGGTTGATGCAGGCCAGGGTACAGTTGGCCTTCTTGGCTGCGAGTGTACACTGAAGCATACATAGTTTCTCACTGACCAACATCCCCAAGTGCTTTTCCACAGGGCTACTCTGAATCTCTTCTCTGCCCAACCTGCAGCTGTGCCTGGGATTGCCCCGACTCAGGCGTAGGACCTTGTACTTTGCTTTGTTGGACTTTATGAGGTTGGCATTGTCCACCTCTCAGGCGTGTCAAGGTCTCTCTAGATGGCATCCCTTCCTTCCAGCATATCAGCTGAACTACATAAATTAGTGTCATCTGTGAATTGCTGAGGGTGCTCGATGTCACTGCCCATATCACAGACAAAGATGTTGAACAAGTCCGGTCCAAACACTGATCCCTGAGGAATACCACTCATTACTGGTCTTCAGCTGGACATTGAGCCGTGTATCACAGCTCTCTGCGTGCAGCCATCCAGCCAATTCTTTACCCATCAGGTGGTCCGTCCATCAAATTTATGTTTAGAGGTGCTTAGTGGAAAATGGTATTGATGTGTTTTATTTTATTCCTTCCCATCCCTCACCTTCTTGATATTTTCTTCACAAACTTAATTTTGACATCAATACATTCTGACAGCTATGTTTTTGTATGTATAAACATTGGAGGCCTGACAATGCTTTCTCACTCAACATTATCTCAGAGGGAATCGCTGTGTTATAGGTAACACCCCACCTGAACATCGCATATCTCTCCTCCCTTTCAAACTGTGAAATCAAAACAATGTGATGATTTTATTTCATTTTTTGCTTTTGCCAATATGCAGTAAAGCTGCTTTGACAGTGTTCCTCAAGGTTCTTGTGACTGGAGATCACACATTCTATTTATTTTTGGCTTCATAAATTCTCATCACATTGTCTCTGTCCTGTTCTTTATGTTATAATAATCGCATTCCTCCTTTAACTACTAACACAAATACTGCAGTCATTTTCCGCTCTGTGTTACCTGTTCCTGCTTATTAACATCTGAATAACTCTTCTCATTTAAAAGGAAAAACTTAATTTGCTTTTTTATTTCGCCTCTGACTTTCCCAGGGCCCATCTCTGTCTAGCATCACATGTTTTCTTAGGATTGTTTCTTCAAAGTCTATTTCAGCAACTGATTTTACTTGGAGTTTTTACAACCATGCAGCAACATAGGGAGCTGTTTCCTTTGGTTTGATTTCTTTATGCAGACTTTAATATATATTTTTTTCTCTTAATTTGATAATTTAATTTTATTACATACTCCATGGAATAGTTTATCACCTCTGCCCAGTTTTCCATACAGGAGCACATCAAATGGACATATGGTGCACAAACACTGGATTATCTCAAAGATTAAAAAGTAAAAATGTTTTTGAAAAGTGCTTATCTTCCTCTTTTAGACAGATTTTTTAGGATTATTTCCTATGCATGCATCAGCCAGTCTCACCATCATCAGTTCAGTCCTTTGAGGGGTTGAATGCCTTCCACTTAAAATAACATCAGTAGAATATATGGGAACTTAATATCTCAGTGGAGGCAGTTAGCTTCAAAGATCTATAAAGTAATTACCAATGAATCCTGTGATAAGGAGTTAAGTGTTAAAAGTTTCCACATCAGTGAAGGCAACAGTGACCATTTTACTATCTTTGAAAACTTTCCATTTTTTTCCCATTGTGCGTTCCCTTAATGTATGCAACTCTCTCTGCAAATACTTAAATCAAAGCAGTACAAATAAAAATTGAAATTGAAGCATATTACAAAGGCAAAATCCAAATAAACAGAAATAGCTCACTGAATTCAGCAAAATAGAATACAAGTTGAAGTGGAATTATCCAACAAAAAGCATTAGGTAACAGGATATTATTAAAGTAACTGTTTTTCCTGTCCTTTTCTGGTTGGTTGTGGGAAACCAGGGAAAGACAATCCTAACTGTTTTGTAGCAGTTACACATTATAGCTGTTATACGGAAATCTTTTTCATAAACTGTTGGTTTTGTTTTTTTTTTTTTTTTGTGTGTGATTGTTTGCTTGTTTTTTTTCCTTTAAAATGTACAAGAAATCAGAACTTTACCTACTATCATGATTTAAGCCTCTCAGGCAGTTTGCTCACTCAGTCCCCCCTCTTTCTTCCCCCTGCTCCCCAGGGGGATGGGAAGGAGAATCGAAAGAATGCAACTCCCACAGGTTGAGATAAGAACAGTTTAGTAACTAAAGTATAACACAAACCACTACTGCTACCACCAGTAATAATAATGACAAGAGAAATACAGCGGAAAAGGATACAATCATTCACCACCTATACCCAGCCCGATCAAGCAGTGCACCCCCACCCTTCCAGGTCTCTGCTCTCTGCTCTACCTCCTGGGCATGACGTGCTGTGATATGGAATACCTCTTTGCCTAGTTTGGGTCAGGTGTCCTGTATCTGCTCCCTCCTGGCTTCCCCTCCTCCCTGGCAAAAAATGAGACTCAAGAAAGTCCTTGGTCAGACCAAAACATTACCAAGCAGTAACTGAAAACATTGGTGGTGGCAGTGCTGTTCCCAGGCCGAAAGTCAAAAACGCAGCAGTGCGCCAGCTACCAAGAAGGAGAAAAATGACTGCTACTGCTGAACCCAGGACACCTACTCCCAGTGCCTCCAAATTAGTCACTTTCAGAAGCTGCTCCAGCTTCTTTTCCTTACAAGAGTGCCTCTAATTCCCAGAACAACAACCCATTTAAATTTACTCCTTTTTGGGTCATCATTGTACTTTTGCATAAAAAGATCTCTCCACATTTACTCTAGAAACGATATTCTATTACAGTTCCAAATAAATTAATGGGAAACTTCACTATTTTTTTGCACACAAATTGATTATATTTTTATCTTGAAAAATTATACATTTTCAGAATAATTTTGTACTGTTTGTTCACTGTTGTCAGTTAAAATATATGGATGCTTTTTTCATCTCTTATTTCCAATTCTTATATTTACAATCTATAAAATAAAATAAAATATATATTGCCTCCATTTTGCAGTCACAATTTGCTTAGGTGGATGAAAAATGTAATCTTTACAAAGGTATATCCTGAACATTTTGGATAGAAAGAAGAGTGGCTTATTCTTTCCACTGAGTTTACTTTTTTTTGTGTAGTTTAGAACAGATCTTTGAGTCATGCTTTTGGTTTTTGGTTTTTTTTTGTTTTGTTTTTTTTTTTAAGAAAATACCCAGGGCATGGGCTGTTCTTCAATATGTTTGAAACATTTATTTTCATGTTAAAGTGCCTCTCCTCAGAAGAATATCTAAAAGTTTGTTGAACAGGATCACAGTCACTGTTATTCTGTCTTCCACCTAAAAAATCTAAATACTATTAAGGGTGATACAGCCTTGATATGAATTGAGAAAGATACACCTACATAAAGCCTATAGCCTTGGACTAGAGCATACTCCTGAGACATAGGAGTTCTTTGTCCTGAGACAAATGGTTTTCAGTGGCACTGATTTATGAATCATGAAATCGCAGAATCTTAAAATAGTTAGGATTGGAAATGACCGTAAGATCATCCAGTTCCAACCCCCCTGACTCCGTTCAACTTTTTTTTTCTTTGTTACATTTTCTTACAATTTGAAATTAAATGAGCCTCCAGGATGAAACAGGTTGCTGGGTGAACCACTCTCAAAAAATGCTAGTTTTCCATAGTCAGAATACCTTAGTGTACACTCCCTTTCTTAAGTACACTTCACTTGCACTTCTGGTAATATTTTTCGTTAGATACACCATCTTTAAAGTGCAAGATTTACAACAACAGGATAACACTGAGGCAAGGGTTTTCCTCAGCTAGTTAAGTCAGCTTGTTAGCTGTGTATATTGAAAAAGCAATTTTGTGGAGGGTTTCTACAGTGGAGTCAGAGAACACAAAATCCCTTTTTCAGTGGATGTAGTGTCCTTTTTGTCTGATAGTGCAAGAAGTGCTCAAACTCATGATAATTTCTTTACAAATCACAGAAAGAATACTCTGGAAAAGGAAGTGCCTTTTAGGCAAGATATCTTTTCTGTTGCCTTCAAGAAAGGAGACACAATCAGGATTCATGGGCTAATTTGATTTCGGAGCCTGACAGGCTGAAGAGGTCATGAATTTGTTATGTCCTAAACTATGCACACATGAATTTGCGTGTATCCCTGACCAGGCAGATGCAGTGCTTCAGTTGATTCCAGTAAAAACACTGTTAATGTACTGTGAAATGGTTCTCCTGAAGCAGCATAAACATTTAGTCTTTTCATTAGAATAGTAAGTTGTAAATTACCATATTTAAAACGCAATACAACACTATATTAAACTATTAGGTGAACCCGATCCTTTAAAATGAAGAGGTTGACCTTGAAAATTCTTGAGTTCATGAAGTAATTAATAGATATAAGATCCATAAGGTGTTTTTAGTTTAGAAGCACATCTTCTACTATAGGAATACTATTTTTAAGATTTGAATATGAGTTATGATGTAAATTATTGCGTGTGATTGTCAAACAAAGGTACTTTTCTCCAAAGTGAAATGGGACACAAGACTGAGACTTCATTCATCCCTGAAATCCAATCATCATTTTTGACAGATATCTCCTTTCCCAAACTGTATTTTATTTGAATTAATGGAAAGACATCCCATACTGATAAAAACCATTGTTTTAATAGACCTGATTTCCATTATACCACAGTTAGTTAACCTTAAAATCACATAGTTTTGGTGATCATAAGTAATGATGGAATAGGGTTGGAGAGGAAGTTTCTTCCTGAAATTTATTTCTGTTGCCATGGCAACAACTTACCCAATATCTCTATAGATTATTCTCAGTTTAGCTGCTTCATTTAGAGTGTGATGGATCCAGGTAACAACAGGCTCAAACACATAATAGAACATATAAGGTCTGGATTTAAATTGTCATTTTATTTACTTTCTAAAAGGAGCAATAGATATCTTAGGTTTTTTTCTGAAATGCAATAAAAAGAAATGAACAATTTTTTTGAAAGGCAGAGGAGATTTAAAGTCAAAGTAACAAAATAAATTATGATGGCATGGGATGTGATATTAACTGTGTGATATCCTTAGTATCTCTCAGGAAGATAATGCCCTGGAAATTCAGATGTTGGTTACTGCTCCTCCAGAAAGCACTACATGTAATTGCATAATGTGGTAAGGTAATGTGGCTACTGATGCTGGAGCACTGCTGTGGAATGAATGTTTTGAGAGGAAAAGCATCATTTTGAATTAGTAGCATATATGTCTGAGTATACAAATAGGACAGATGTATTGTATTTCATTACCATCATATCCTACCGTACAATGTCATCAAGGAGATAAAAATGAATATGCTTAAACATTGTAGAACTTGACTAAGAAGGGAATAATGCAATATTTGGGTGAAAGCACCCTCAAAACCAGTCACCTCACTTTCTTTCTTCATAGAATCATAGAATCATAGAATAGTTAGGGTTGGAAAGGACCTTAAGATCAGCTAGTTCCAACCCCCCTGCCATGGGCAGGGACACCTCCCACTAAACCATGCCACCCAAGGCTATGTCCAATCCAGCCTCTTCAAAGAAAGAAGAATAAAGGTTTGGAGTATATTTTGGAATACATTGGTTCTAGTAATAGAAAGAGCAAGCTTTGCTTCAGATTTTTTTTTCCAGTGATGTTTTGTTGACTCCCTAGCTGTTTTACCAACATTAGTTTTATGGTATACTTTTTCAAAATTTATTCCAATATGTAAGATATTATGTATATTTACATTATACTATATTTTTGTATACTATTCATTCTTACATAAGTTTCTTTGAATAAACAATTTCCTGTCTGTTTGCTTGCTTTTCAAATTGTATCATAGACTACAATACAGCACACTACTAAAGGCATTTTAAATGTGTTTCTTCAGAATAGATCCAAAATGTACACAGGTGATGCAGTATAAGAAAACAGGCAATTAGGACAACATCAACATGTATAGAGAAGTTCCATACCGAAATAGTGGAAAAATTCAGATGCCACCTAGTCTCCAGTCCTAACTTAGATGGCATTTAAGTTTTAACTTTTAATTTTTTAAGTTGTCTTTTTTTTTTCTGCATGTTCAGATCATGGTTTTGCTTTCCTACCATGCTGGCACACAGGAAGACTGGAAACTGTACTGCTGAGATGCACACTGATCCTTCCTGTTCTAACAGGGCTTCTGTGACTAAGGAACAGACCTGAATCTCCCACTTTTCTTGAAAAATCTTCAGTTTTCAGACTCACATTAAAGCAAAGGGTGCATGTTGGCTGTTCTGCCTGGAGAAAAGAAGGCTGCACAGACACCTCAGAGCAGCCTTCTGGTATCTGAGGTATCTGGGTTCAGATTTAAACAGGGGAAGTTCAGGTTAGATATAAGGAAGAAGTTCTTTACTGTGAGGGTGGTGAGGCTCTTTTTTCTGCCCGCAAAAGTGGTAAACGCTCCATTCCTAGCAGTGTTCAAGGCCAGGCTGGACAGAAACTTCGGCAACATAATCTATGGTGTGGGTCTCTGCCCATGGCAGGGGGTTGGAACTAGATGGTCCTAAAGTCCTTCCAAACATGAACCATTCTATGATTCTATGATTCTATGTTAAATAATCATCACTATTTATCAGGACTGGGAGCAAGGTTAAGTTTGAGACAGGGATAAACTTCTTCCTTCCATCACATGGAGGAATTACCAAGTAGAACTGAGGACAGCCACAAAATGCTTCCCTGAAGCCCTGAGTAGAAGCAGGAGACCTCTAAGTTTCAGGTCTGCTGACAAAACAGTAAATAAGAGACTTAGATAAATGCCCTTCTACTCAGATTGACAGAATGTAATAAGTAATCTCAGGTTATGGTATGAAAAAAAAGGGAAGAAAATCACAAAGGCAGTCAGCCACTAAACTATCCCTGCCTTTGAAATTTTAAATTTAAATTTCTCAGGTCCAGCAACATCACAGTAGATTCACTGAACAACGGATAATTTTTTGCATGTATTTTGATGCATGAATGAATAATTGCATCTTCAAACTGTAACATTGATAAGAGAATTTCAGGGAGCAATTGTTATAAAGCAAATTCATTGAATGAGGCACTCTAATCTAGGAAGCTTTTTAACTGTCTTTTAATACAAAATAAACATTTCTGAAATGCACATTTATTCTCTCAGCACTTGAAGTCAGAATACCAAAAAGCAATTGTAGTAGACCAACCTAAGTTGTAAGTAGTCAGCCCTGACAGCAACATGTTCGATTTTTGTACGTATTCATCATTCACTAAATGATTTATGTAGCATTCTGACAATTCTTACGCATTCTGACAATTTTTTTCTATTGTTTTGCGTAGAGTAAATGGAGCCTAAACTAATTAATCTTTCTTTAACTACATACTTATATTTTCTTGTTCTTCAAGCTGCACCAATTTTATTTTTAGGCTGACAGAAAGTAAGCTATGCAATATTTAAGAAAAAAAAAAAATCCTTAAGTGCCACCAATTAAATACAAGAATTGATTAGGTTTGAGTATAGAATGAAGTCAGGTGCATATATGTGGCCTGAGTTGTTGCTCACTTGCACCTCGACAATCAGTTACACCCACAGAGTGATTGTAAAATGCAGTAATCCATTTCGGATAAATTATAGATTTCTCTGAAGAAGTAAAACCTGTCACTCATTCTGCACAGGTATTAATGCAAACCAGGGAAAATTCATATGATTCAAATCAGACTTCAAATTTAGAAACTTAACAGAAAAATATTGCAAAGGTTGTGGTAACTCTGTCTTCACTAATGCCATGGAAACACATAATGAAAAGTTTATAGGGCTCAAAAGGTATGATGCTCACAAATGCACACATGCCCATAGCAGCACAGGAAGCCTCACCTGGTGGACATCAAATGATGTATGCAGACGTAGTCTGAAATAGGGCTCAAACAAAAGTGTCAAGCATTTGCAAGAGGATAGAAGTTTCACCAGCAGAGTACCGCTAAGAAAACAGTCAAGTCTGAAGCTGAGCCCTCTGTGTAGAGGCAGCTACACTGGGGATGTGTACTTCAAGTACGTGTTTTCACCATGGACTTTCATTCTAACAGAAAGTTGTATTTTCAACTCTTGATTGGAGGATAATTTTACATTATATCAATGGTGAACAACACTACACAAGAGGAAATGAAGATGACATATTTCTGAGTAGAAGCCACGTACGTGTAAATATGATAAACATTAACAATGTATAAAAAGCTGTACTGCTATTAAGTACAGTATATCTTTCCTTTTGCACACAAACTTCTAAATGTATCATATACATGAACTAGTACTAGACAATATCAATTTATTCTCCACCATGTCTGCCCTATCTTGATTGCTTTTCTTCCTTTCTCATACAATCAGTGCTTCTGCATTCACATGCAGATGATCGTATTTGATTGGATTCAACTGTATGTTAGACTTCAGATGTTTTACCTATTTCAATTTCTCGCACATTAGAGCTGAAAGGAGATTTTAGGGGCATACAGAACTGTGCTATCTTGAGAAATGTCATGTTAACTTACACAAGTTTAATGAATTTAATGAACTAATGAGGGTTCAACTGAGGGAAAGCATTGCAATTTTTTTTTTTTTTTTAAGTAAATGTTCTGCTTTGCTGTAATTAATGTAATTACTCATCTGGACTTGAAACTTGAGTAGATGCATGCTAGTACATTGAAGAGGAGAAAGAAAACATAACCGAAAACCAGTAACAGAAAACCCCAGTCCTTTTGAATTTAGATCTAAAAGACTCCAATGTCAAACTTGAAAGGAACTAGTTCATATATTTTTATGTTAATGGTTGCTCATGAAACAAAGCAGAGCATCTGTTGCATATATCCATCATTAGCAGGAGTTACCACTCTTAATGATTAATGAATAACATCACCTGACTATACTAGTTAGCACTAAGAAATCATAACCATGTCTGTGAACTTAATTGGACTTGACAATTTGATTCAGTTACATGACTTAAAAAACTTAAGAAAAATTCTTCTGTGACTAAAGAAGGGCCTCCAATTTATACAGATAAGACAATAATGAAACATACTTAAAGGAGAGCGTGTTGTCCTGGGTTCAGCAGTAGCAGTCATTTTTCTCCTTCTTGGTAGCTGGTGCAGTGCTGTGTTTTTGACTTTTGGCCTGGGAACAGCACTGAAAACACAGATGTTTTCAGTTACTGCTCAGTAATGTTTACTCTGACCAAGGAATTTCTGAGTCTCATTTTTTGCCAGGGAGGAAGCTGAGAGGAAGCAGAGATAGGACACCTGACCAAAACTAACCAAAGAGGTATTCCATACCACAGTACATCATGCCCAGTATATAAACTGGGGGCAGTTACTCGGGAGGGCTAGATCACTGTTTGGGTTGGGCTGGGCACAGGTCGGTGGGTGGTGAGCAGTTGCATTCTCTTCCCTTGTTATTTCCCTTTTCATTATTATTATTGGTGGAAGCAGTAGTGGTTTGTGTTATACCTTAGTTACTGGACTGTTCTTATCTCACCTGTGGGAGTTACATTCTTTTGATTCTCCTCCCCATCCCTCCAGGAGTGGGGGGAGGAAGAGGGGGAGTGAGTGAGTGGCTGCGTGGTTCTGGGTTGCTGGCTGGGCTTAAACCACAACAGATGTCCAGGCTTATGTAACTAAAACCCTGAAGTCAAGGCATCTGAGAGGACACAGAACACCAAAGGAGACTTTGTCAAAGCTGAACACAATAATTATTTCACTAATCTTTCATGCTACAGGCTCATCTGACAATTGCCTTTTTTGCAACTGCACGCCTTTGCTAGATCATACTCTGATGGACACTGACTATAATCTCTGATTTTTCTTTTTCTTTGCAGTAAAATATCTACTGCATTTTGTCTGATTTTAATCCATTCTAAACTCTAATTCATTCTCCAGGGTCCTTTTAAGCCATCTCAGATTGATTAAACTACTAATTTAAAAGTTAACATTGTTCCGTCTATCACCCCTGCAATTGATGAAAATATTGCTGATCTTTGCACAATCTTACTTCATATATACGTTCCTGCTGAAGTTAAATATTTACATGTATGGTCTTCTATTATTATTATTTCTGTAACACTATACTTCCGTAATTATATGACTCCATCTTTTGAACATGAAAATTTGTTTCAAACTGAGTCAAAAGTCTTGCTATATTCAAACTATATATCAAGTATTTCCTGTTTTGTTGCATGAAATTTGAACGGTTTGACAGTGCAAACGCAGATTCATATCTTGTTCACTGCACTGTTCCACTGAAAATAACCAGCTCTTCTAAGTAGCTTCTTGCCAGGCTTTTTGTGTTGCAGACTGATTACCTCATTGCTTGTAGTAATTGCCCCATTATTAGCTAAGCTTGCTAGCAAAAAGTGTAGTCAGACCAGAGATTTGTTGTACCTATGAATTAGTGATAGACTAAAAAATTCATAGTTGCTTGTCTTGAAAACAGATGTAAACTTAGTGAAATAGTATAATTACAGCAGTATATAAGCCAGAGGAGGTTTAAGTCTGAAAGGGCTGTCAAGCATTGGAGCAGGCTTCCCAGGGAAGTGGTGGAGTCACCACACCTGAAGGTGTTTAAAAGATGTGTAATTGTGGCACTTAGGGGCACTGTTTAAGTGGTGGATTTGGTAGTGCTTGATTAACAGCTGGCTGGGGTCGGTGATCTTAAAAGTCTTTTCCAACCTAAAAGAGTCTATGATTCTACGATTTATAAAACTGCTACATATTTAAAGCATCACACTACTGTTGTGGTATAACACCTACTTACCCTGGTGGGAAGACTATTCAAAAAATGCAGCAAGCGCTGTGTGAAACAGGTCAGCATAAACGCATAATTAGTACTTAAGTGTAAATGATCAAATGAAGAGGTAGTATAGTTGCTCAAAAGAAGTGCCAGAAAGGATGTTGCAGTGCTAAATTTTGCAAGAACAACGTTTGTAGAGCAAGTGGGAAAGATGTTTGGTGAAGTCAGAAAACATCCTGTTCCTCAATTTAAGATGCTGACCTTTTAATTAAGTCTTTAAAATGTTGACTTTTTAATTAAGATGTTGGCAATTTAAGATGTTAACTATGTTGAGAGTAGATGCAACTTTCCTTTTTCATTTTGGGAAAGGGGCTGAGAAGCAGGAAAGAGAAAAGGAGAGAAAGAGATCATGCACTACAGTCCAACTGCATCACCTGGATCTTGGCCACTGAGCGTATCAGGGACTTTCATTACCACCATTTCGCTATATGCATCAGGTCCCGGTCATCATATGTGTAAAACTAGTTAATTGTAGGATTTTTAAGGGCTATAAGTTTTCATAAGGAATAAGAATGCCTGACAGTGATTAAGAGCTAACCACTGGCAGTGTGTGTTATTTATCCCATGGGATTGACACTCTGAAGTTTGATGCACAGCTGGTACGTCAATCTTCTAAATATTTCCATTATCATAATAATTTTCCTAATCTATACATAGATCTACATGAATTGTATATACATTTTTATATAAAATTTGAATGTGTCTGTACATACATAGAGAAATAAAACATGCATATGTAGACAGTTGAAACCAGTGGTCAAAGGATGTCAAAAGTTCAGCCTCAGAGATATATGT
Source organism: Ara ararauna (assembly GCA_028858755.1). Taxonomy (NCBI): domain Eukaryota; kingdom Metazoa; phylum Chordata; class Aves; order Psittaciformes; family Psittacidae; genus Ara; species Ara ararauna. Next base: position 64,098,696 of record CM054410.1, read on the forward strand.
GAACAGCTGTTGCTCTGTATTCATTATCAGCCCTCAGTCTTCCTCATGAGTTTGCATTTTACGTCCTCTTTCAGCTGTATTCCACCCTGAGATGAGGCTCTTCTGATTTTGCCCTTCTGTTTGTGGTTGGTACATCTGGTAAATCTTCATTTAATGTCAGATTAACTAGGCATAAAGTCAGCCCATGCTCTGTGATGTTGCTACATATCAAGACCTACAGCAAAAAAGTAATTACTTGAGATGTTTGAAAACATCTATAGAAACAAACAGAATCTGTGTTAGCACAAGTGGTGTGTTAGATTTCATTATTATCAGCCAGGTGACTTCAGGCCAATAAGGCATTGTTATAAACTTTTTAAATTATATGTGAAGTCAGGTGTGGTGTTTTCTTTTTACTCATTTAGAACTGCTTATTTTAAGACTAGCTGAACAGTTTGTTCTTATTTTAGGGGTGTGATCCTTCAAATTTTTTTTTCCCTTTAAATCAATAGGTGTGTACGTGTGTGCAGGGTTTTACGCAAGTAAGAGAACTAAAGTAATAATTAAATAGATTACATGCTTATTTCTTTAAAGAACATATTTTACAGGGTTTTCTGGTAGGGGATTATCTATAATTAGATATCCACTTTCTTGAATGATCTGCAGAGTGCATAAATAATACGTTATTCGTTCTGTAACCAAGAACTATGACCCAAATTTTAAGTAGGATTGGAGTTTTTTTCCCTTCTTATTTCCACACTTTCTTATTCCTCACACTATCATCACATGATTATGAAAGTATTTTCTATCAATTAATAATGGGCTGCTGCATAGCAGGATTTTTTTTTCTGCTTTTTAAAGTTAGCATTAAGTAAAAAGAATTTATCAAAGAACATTGAGATATATTCAGAGGAATATTCCTATCTGATGTAAACTGAAGTAATTATGTTGACATGACAGACCAACATTTTAAAGCAGATATGCCTTTTGAGACATTCTAGATATTATGGGCCTTGATCAACAGCAATATCTAGTTTCCCTGTGTTATAATCATAAATGTATATTTTTATTTATCTGGGGAACTTCTTTAATTTGTGTCCTCAGTATACTTATGGTAATTCCAAGAGTGTAATACTTGCACCTGTATATACAATCTGGAGTATAATGCAAGTTTTGCAAAACAGCCTCTTGTGAATTTATCATACCCTTGCATCCAAAAAGTCTGATAGAACAGAGGTTTCCAAGTGAGGATCTAGACTCACCATATTGTCCATATTAAAATTATTTTTCCAAATTAATCCATTTTATACGATCTTGAATGACAAAAGCAAGAAAGGAAAAGAAAACCCACTGCTAAACATACACGTAAATCAAACTATTTGACTGCAGAAGATATGCACAAATACAAAGGTCAGAGGAAAAATTATAATTCCTCATTAGTGTGTGCAAGTACAAATACTACTTTCCTTATTAGTACCTAATCTCTCATGGAAAGTCAATGCAATGATGAATCTTACCAAAACACATTGAAATTCAATCTGACAGGGGCAGAAGTAACTTGAACGAAAATAAGCAAAAACAATAAAAGCACAGGTGTGTAACATTTCTGAACTCTATGCAAAAGGACCTTCTGCGTATGCATATCAGTCAAGAGCAAAATCATGTCCTTCACATTTCCCTGTACACTTATATCACCACTACTTACAAAGATACGTGTCAACAATTCATCACAAAACAATGCAGCTGATGAGATTTAGAAAGTGAATAGACTGTTCAAGAATACACTGATCAATTATTTTTTTAAATCAAGATAAACATCACTCTGTAACAAATTAATACCTGCAGGGAGAAGTATTTTTTAATTTCAAGTTTGACCTCTAATAAACTGAGACTTCTTGACTTAAAGACAAGACAATATGGCATCAACAAGAGTAAATTGTGCCTGACTAAGTCTATCAGCCTTCTATGATGGAGCAACTGCACCAGGGGACAAGGGAAGAAGGGAAAAAGACATCTGCCTATACTTCTGTAAGGCCTTTGATATGGTCTCCCACAAGATTCTTGCCACTAAATTGGAGAAATAAAAGTTATGATGGATCAACTGTTATGTGGATAAGAAATTGTCTTGATGGCCATATCCAGAAAGTCAATGGCTCAATGTCCAAGTAGAAACTAATAATAAGTGGTGTCCCTCAAGGGTCCGTTCTGGGACCAGTATTAAAGAATAGTTTAATCAATGGCATAATGGATTTGGTGCACCCCAGTGACAGATGACACCAAGCTGAGTAGTGCAGTTGATATGCTAGAGGGAGGGGATGCCATCCAGAGAGACCTTGACAGCTTTGAGGAGTTGGGCTCATGAAAACTTCTGGAATTTTGACAACGCAAAGTGCAAGGTCCTGCCCTGGGGCGGGGCAATCCTAAACTCAAACACAGGATAGGGGAGACTGCATGGAGCACACATATATATAAAAAAGTGGGTTGTATGGAAGATGAAGAGAGACTTTTAGCCAGGCCTGTAGTGACAGCACAAGGGGCAACTGTTTTAAACTAAAAGTGGGTAGATTTAGATTTGACATATGGAAGAAATTTTTTATAATGAGTTTGTTGAGGCCCTGGATGCCCAGAGAAGCTGTGGCTGTCTCATCCCTGTCAGCGTTCAAAGCCAGATTGGACAGGGCTTGGAGAAACCTGGTCTAGTGGAAGGTATCCCTGCCTGTGGCAGGAAGATTTCACTTGATGGTGTCTTCTGAATTAAACCACTCTGATTTCCATGATCCTATGATTTTGGTTCTGTGGTATTGGGATGTTGAAATGCAAATGCAAGTCATGTAATATTTACTTCTGCAAAAGGTAGATCTGCCCCTGAACAGTCAGTGGTGATTGTGAATGCAAATGGAATTACAGCTGACCTTCTGTAGATAACTCTAAGAACATCTCTTTGCATTGATGCAAAACTCAGGGAGCTCTAGAAAAGTGACTATAGGTTAATCCTGGAATTGTTATTATTTCCATAATAAAGTTTTCACAATGACAGTAAAGTCATTTTACACATCAGGTTGGTTAGTGCAACTCCTTTACAGCTTCTGCTTTATTTTATTTTTATGATGTATTCTGTTCTCTGATCTTGAGTATATAGAGTAAGATTTATCTCGTCTAATTAAAAAAAATTATAGCTGTTTAGTCCAAACAGCTTGATAATTGAAGAAGGAAGATTATCTATGGTATTTAGAAGCCACATTACAAAGATTGGCAAAAAACCCAAATTTTTAGTTTAATTCTGGAATTAACGTACTTGCAGACAAATTTAATTCTGAAGTAGAAGCTCTTAAAAGAGTAAGTAATGAGTCCATTTTCACAAAATCATAAGTCAATGTAGCTATATTGTCACAGGTTCTGCTAGAGATGCATCACTGTCAAGCTCAAAAAGTGAGCATGAGTAAAGTGCATGAAGTGAGTGATTATGGAAATTAATTCCTAAGTAGGGCTTGCCTAAGAAGCCTACAGTCCCTTTTTCTTGTGGATCAGTTTCATATGCACTCATCTTTAAATTTCTTGTCATTATGATATAGATGAGGAGAGTTTTGGTTAACTATGGCTGAAACACAGATTCAGATTCCAGATACTACATTATGGACACAGGGTGGAGGCTACAAGGTGGGGCAGGACATCTCAGGTGATCACATCAGACAGAAAGCTATTTAACAGGTCACAGAGAGAAGAGTTTAATCTTTCTGATAGGTTATTATTAAAATATTTGGGTTTGTATGGCTATTAAATTATTATTTGGAAGTCTACCTGTGTTGCGAACAATTTGATAGATGACAGAAGGGAGCTCAAACTTTTTGTAATATAACAGGATAAATTATGGTTTGCTGTTATTATAAAATAAATACGGGTGACTCTCTTGCCCAGCTTGAAAACTGGTATTAAGAATACGACTTAAATCTCAGAAGCCTTAGATCATTTTTCAGTACTCTGAAAAGAAAGAAAAAGTGTCACATTTAAGACTGTCATCAATGACAGAAAAAATGCAATAATATAATTTATAAATGTTTCTCTATGGTTTTCTCTCACACTAAATCCATATTCTGGGAGCTAAAGTATTTCTTCAGTGCATAGGTCTTGCATTTATTGTCTGTACTACTACCCTAATGCTTGCAAGTCTTTCCTTATGTCCACAGGGCCATTTAACTGTGACTCAGCTTTGAGGACAGACTGAAACACCACGTTGTGTAGGTGATCTCAAACAGAAAGGATCTATGGTAGCCCTCCAGATGAAACACAGCATGTCAGCAGCCAGTGGAGACTAAAGGTACTTTGCTCTGCATTAGAAATATGCTTGATGTTCAGATTTTAGTCCAGCATTAAAAGTCTGTCAAGTAAAGGCCATTTCGTCTCTGCATGAGGTGCTTTTCTTGTTATGGGACAGAAATAGAGGAGTCTCAAAATGTTCAGAAATCCAGATCAGATAACACTCTCTCAAATATCTGGGTTTTTTCCAACCCAGTCTTCAAGAATGACAGATTAAAATGTTCTCATGCCAAAGATCCAGTTTCCCTTGAATTAAACAGTTTATGAAAAAACAAAACCTGGCTGTTGTAACTGTAGCTCTGTGTTTCCAGTTTTTGCTCAGATTAAACAGTGAAATGGCATTTAAAATATTTTAAGAGAGATTATTTAGCCTTTTAAAATATTTGGTTTCAATCCACCAGAGAATTTTGGAAGAAGGTAACAGTCTGATTTGAAACAATTCTTATGTTTATACAAAAGCATTAAAATTATTTCATTGATCTAGAGGGTCAGTAAGTGCACAGTAATAGATAAATCACAATCATTCTGAAACCAGGCTTAATTTTATCAAAGAAATCTTGAAGGAAAAGATATTCCACAAAGATACCTATTAAAGCTAGGATTTGAAAAACACGCTTGTTAAAACCATTTATATTCACAGTAATGTCAAGCTGTGTATGAGAATACATTAACAAAAGGCAAAGCAACAGAATCTAATCAGTCTGCTTTAAAAAAGTGAATATAAATATTACACAAAGCGGTTTTATGAACCCAGAGGGGAAATTATAGTGATAAGCCAACAGTGGTTTCCATGGGGCAGCGTGTCCTGCAGCACCAGCAAACTTTCATGCACTGAGAAAGAAGGAGCACAATACAGCAATTTCATTGCCTACTCATTGAACCAGAGTGCCCTGTTTGTCCTTGGAGGGTCATTACAGATGTTTGTAATTTAGAAGAACATTCCTAAACCCATTAATCTGAGGTCCATTTCCAATGCATGATTTGATCAATGGCATTAAGTGCTTGTTTTCCTTGTTTCAATTTCCAATCTGAAAAACAAACAAAGAAAGACCAAAAAAAAAAAAAAAAAAAAAAAAAAAAGAAAAAAAAAAAAGAAATAAGCAAGTGAGAAAAAAAAAAAACCAGAACAATGCTCAGCATATTTCAAAACTGGTTTGTTTTTCAGGTGTTACACAAGGAAATAATACAGCCTTTTCCATTTTGTCATACTAAGGTCTTTTTAATATATACACATCTTCAATCTAACATGTATTATTTAGGTATATCTTAAAACATGGTATAGCTATTCTACATAAAAAGCATTGATCAGCATTTGAAACTCCCCAAAATAATTTCTAAATAGTGACTGTAAATAAGATGGGTAACATGTATGTTATTTTGACATGTTAGCTAAAAAGCTCACCCTTCCATGCCAATGACTGGTATCTTGCAACAAAGCAGGTTATTTCTGCTGAAATAAGGAGTACATCTTGCAGCAGAATACCTGCTTAACAGTTAGTATAATTATTATCAAATTCCTCCTAAGGAAAGTAATCTTGGTTACTGAGACACCATAAAAATAGGATTGATATTAATATAAACTTGTATTTTAAAGTTCAAATCTCACGTGGATTTAAACTTAAACAGGGGAAGTTCAGGTTAGATATAAAGAAGTAGTTTTTTACTGTGAGGGTGGCGAGGCACTGGAACAGACTGCCCAAAGAAGTGGCAAATACTCAATTCCTAGCAGCGTTCAAGACCAGATTGGACAAGAGCCTTGGGCGACATGGTCTAGAGTGTGCTGTCCCTGCCTATGACAGCGGCCTTGGAACTAGATGATCTTAAGGTCCTTTCCAACCTGATCCATTCTATGATTCATTCTACAATTCTATGATTCTAAGGAATAACTGAAGTCACAATAGAATATTTCTTACAACATATTTTTCTCATATATATACAAAACCATATGATGGAAAATTATGTTGTGACATACCATTATTTCATTATTTTGTTCAGCTTTATTTTTGCTTACCTTGCAACAACAAAAAAAAAAGATTAAAATTTAATTAAAGCAGCCATAGGGTTATTCTGCATACTGAAATATGGCTATTTTCTCCTTCAAGGACATTTGTGAGCAGGAACACAGAGTATATGTTATACAGACAAGAATATTTGAATAGAACTGCTAGATTTTAGTAACATTTTAAAAGCTTTTCTTTACTACATTATTGGATTTACAGTTCCAAGTTAAAACTACCACTCCCACAGGCTAAGCACATCACCTCATTGTTTCATAAAAGTAGTATTACAATATAAAATAGAGCATAAAAAAGAACATGGTCTAGCAAAATTTAAAAATATACACTGGTCTAAGACAAGGGGTTTATACATACAGGAAAGCTTCTTTTAAAAGTTTCTACTAGATAAGGAAAAAGCTGTTACATATTCTTCCTATGGAAAATCTGCAGTACACTTTCGCATAACAACATCCCAGAACTCACTCCTCTTTGGTGACTACACAGCCCTCCAACATAGCACAGGGGTCACTTCTTGGAGCAAAATCTCCTTCAGTTCTGCACCTGTAAGATGGAAGCCTTTCACTGCAAATTTAAGGCTTCGATTACATTTCAGTAGCAGCCTGCCTCTTAATGGTTATAAATTTATGAGCTCCTGTTAATTTTTAAACAGGGAAAAAGCAAGAGTAGCAGCACATATTGCTTCAAATTCATGTTTTAATATCAGCTGCTTCATAAAAGTAGATCAGAAAAGTTATGGAGCCAGTACTTGCATTGTCAGCATTCATTAAATGAGTGGCCTTGGCTTCACTGCAGCTTGTACAGCCTGGCATGCATATGTCACAAAGCTTTGCTGAACACTAGGGAGAAAAAAAAAAAAGCAGGGACTTTTTGTCCAGCTTGTGCTGGAAATAAAACTTGCCTCCTCAGCACTCCATGAATGAGTGGCTCTCCCTGAAGATTCTTAAATTTGACATAAGCATTAGACCATGCAGCTGGATTGAATTCAGGTAAAGAAAATAAATAACACTAAGTTTAGTAATGCTGCAGAGTAAGGTTGCTGTCTTATTACTCCAGGCACATTGGCAAGGGGAATCATGCCACTGAGAATTATGAGAATTTCCTATTTCCCTGTATATTTGAGAGAGATGGGCATAAATTATTATCTTGAGGGTGGCTCAATTTCTGTGTTCCTCAGAATGCTCTTGCTTGTACTCATGGTGAATTTTATCTTGCCAAACTTGCCATGACAACTGCATATCCTTACTAATAACCTTACCTTTTACCAGTATGCTCTGTGTTGAGCTACACTTAATCTCCTGCTTAAAGAAGTGATTCTTCTGCAGCTTGAGATCTGAATGCTGAATTCCAAACCCAGACCTGATGTTATTTTGCTACAGGAACAAAAGCTCCTGCAATTAATTTCTGTAGCTTGATGCAAATGACGCCTACCCAAGCAAAGGAAAATATAAGCACATCTGTTGTTTCCTGGACAGTTATGTTTCACCTAGGCTGAGAATTTTCTTTTTATTCTATACAGTTATCTGACATTACTTTTTTAGAATTCACTGTTTTATTAATACATATATCTGTGAATCCTGAATGCTCTATCAAAACTGGTGGTCTGCTGTGCTGGGCTCCTTTATAAACATGCAAAATGTAACCTTCAGTTTCCAAATGGTTTTTTGCTTATTCAGAAATGATTTTATGACATTCTTATCAGACTACATAAAATATTTTTCTTCCCATTGAAGGAAACTCTGAAACAGACATTTGTCTGAATTGCTGCAGATGCTCAGCGACATTGGCCTTTTCTGACATACCTATAATATCCTGACTAAAGGCAACATATTTAAAGTATTTATTAACAATTCTGCAGAACTTTCTACAGGAGAGTGAAGCTAAAATTCATTTCAATTTTCTCATGAAGTCATGAGTACCTCAGCTTCATAGAGACAAGCAGTTCATAAATGACTGACACTGAGACTATGTGCTTCTGAAATAAAGACATGGATCAATCAGTCATTATCTTACATCAGAAAACTCGACTTTTAACAGCAGAATTATCATGATGCAAATATTTGACTATAAAGTAAAACTTCAGTGTAAAAGTTTTCAATGTAGTATATGAAGCTTAAGTGTCTAAAGCCTGACTTGGTTTTATACAATGAAATGATACATAGCTAACAAAGATCCATATCTTATGATATCTCGTACATAACATATAGATATATATGAAAGATATATATGACCACAAAAATATAAATCTAGATCTCAATTTCTCTTAGGTAGGCTTAAAAAGTTGGGCAAGGATTTTCTCAACAAGAGGGTAATTGAATTATTGCATTAAGTGGTTTCACCTTGCACAGCTTTAGATGGTGTCCTTCATCACGTTTTCACAGAGTTTATGATTAATTGACCTCTCAAGCCATTAAACTGTTCTGCCTTGTATTGTTAGTGTGATTGTAAATCTGTTCAACATTTTTCCTAATATTTTCAAATGGTCTTTAAGATAATGTGGTTGAAGGACAGTGCTCTTTTTTTCAGGATCAAAGTGCACTTAAAGAACATTTCAAATATTTTGTGCTCAGAAAAAATATAGAATGAATGTCGTAAGATTATTTGCTTTAGGAACCCGGTAGATAAATCTTCATACATGAACCTTTTGGTTAGGCTAGAGATATTACCCAAGGTTCAGCCACATGTCATACATGGATTGAACTCATATTCTTCATAAGCAGTTGAAAGCATGACTGCCTAACTAGAGCATGAACAGACACATGAAAAAGAAGACAAGTGTACATGGAGCTGTTTATGAAACAAAATGCTTATACAGCTCAGATTAATTTCTTAAGGGGAAGACTCTTTTGTATATCTACCACTTATGTGGCTTTTTTTTGGTGTTTTATCTACCCATTTAATAGAAATTCAGATATTTTGCAGTCAAATTACCAGTAGCTTGTGGGCACTTGAGACACGTAGGAGTCCCTGTTTTAGTTCAGCATGGAACAAACTGATAGAAAGGCAACAGCACTGCAGTGTGCATGCCTTTTTACTGAATTTTAACTCGATTTTTCACATTGTCATTGCTTCTGGACCTCACCACATGCATTTTCCTGATAAGCTTGCTCCCCTCTTTCAGAAGTCCATGCTTTTGACCTTGCATTCATTCAGAATAGAAAAACTAGCGCTGGCTGAAGCAGATTAAAATGAGCTCTGATCATGCTGGTTTTGATTAAGGTGCTGAGGTCAGAGAAATTTAATTTGTACCCTAAAAGATACTATAGTATGAACAGTGACAGTAATTAATCCTTTGCCTATTGATGGCAATGATAAAATACCTATTGCTGCTTCTAATAACTTTGTTCATGTTCCAGAAAGGAAAATTTACCTGTGCCATGAAAGAAAACATTACACTTCCATCTCTCTGAAAGTTTTTACTCTTTCAAGTCAATGGTTCTTAGAAAGCCAATCTATTGGTTTAAATATTACTTCTGATATCTTTACTTGGCATAATAAAGAAAAGATTGAAATTGCCTTAAGAATTTAAAAAAAGAAGTGGGATATGTGATTTTATTGAAAACAATTAGAAGGAGAAAGAAAAATAAGAAGTTCTTACACAGGAAAAAAAAAGGTCAACTTTGAAACCATTTCTCATGTGTTAATATTTTTAAAAAATCTAGAGTAGAAGTCAAATCCTAGTAAAACCTAAGCATGTGGTTTCTCTCACAAGACTGAGAAAGTTGACTGTTTCCTCCAAGGACACGCTGTTTGCAGTAGTATTTACATTTTTTATTTATACATAACATTATGAATATCTTTATCTTTAGAGCATCATAGCAATATTGGAAAAACCAGGCAATTATTACATATTTCTTATGATGTTTCTAGAGAAAAAAATATATTAGACCTCTCTAAGTATGAAATTACATAGAAAATTGCTCTGTTTCCCTCCTTTTTCCTTTTATATATATATATATATACACAAAAATGTTACCAAAAATTTTTGTTTTCTTAAGACACTAATACAACTCATCAGTAGAATCAGCTATATCACATCGTCTATTTCTAAGGACAAAGGTTTCTCGCTGACAGCTTATCAGGGGCTGCACTGAAGCCACATCTTCAAAACTGGGATACGGGAACACATAAATCCCCTTACATGCTCCAGCTACTTCACTTCTCTTTTCCATGAAAGTGAGTAATTTGCACAGATTTGGGTCTCCTGCAAGAACCATGGTGCTGCCTATCACAAACCCTCTCAGATCTGTATCAAGCTATATGCAGCCTGAGAAGCTGCCTGGAAAGGCAATACAGACAAACAAAACTGGGTTATGAGAAATATCAGGAATTTACGGCACTTTCAGTGCACTTTGAAGGTATAATATAGATGAGACAGAGACATTGAAAACTCTATTCATGCATTTATGAATATTTGTGGAAGTGATCTAGTCAATTAGGTTTACAGCAGTAGCTTCTAGAACAACTGCAACAGCTGTAACTGAATCAAGCAAAAATGGAAGCTGAGTGAATAGTTCATAAAAGTTAAAGCATTTATGCCACAGACCACTATTTTTATTTCATCCAAGTGTAAAAACAAATACATCCAGTATTTACATCCAGCAAAAAGAAATAACAGTCTAAAAAAGGGATATTAAAATTTTGAATTATTCTATGAGTGTACAGTTTTAACTCTTCAATTTTATTTTGTATTTCTGTATGTATTATAGAATAAAGGATAGTAACTTGGGCAAAAGTATGAATGATCAGGCTCTGAGGGTAATGGTTAAAATTTCACATTCTGCCTGGAAACTGATAAGTGAAATACCTGATGGACATCATCAATGACCTGGATGAAGTGATGGAACCATCTGTTCCATTATGTCTACTGGTGACATCAAACCTGGGCTCCAGGGGATACCCTGAAGAGCTGGGCTGCCACTCAGAGAGGCCAAGACAGGTTGGAAGAAAGAACCTGCAGAAGCCATACCAAAGTCAACAGTGATAAATGAAAAGTCCTGCCCTGCGTAAGAGAGCCCCTGCAAGGGACAGGTGTTCAATTTGGGAGCCCAAGTTCAGGAAAGACCTGAATAAAAAGATGAGGTCAGGGGAGACTACCATGCTGGTTAAGGTTGGAATCCCTTCCCTGTAAAGAGAGGCTGTGGGAACAGGTCTGGCTCCTCCAGGAGAGGGGAGACTTTCAGGGACACAACAGCAGCCCCCGGTGCTTGCAGGGAGGAGGGTTGAGTAGATGGAGCTGGGGCCTTCACAGCAGTGTATGGCAGTGCAGTAATAAGTAATATGGGGTTTGGAGTAGACGCGAGGAGAGACTTTCTCTCCGTGTGGATACCAGGCAATGGGGTAGCAGTGCATTCACCAGCCTTGGAGCTTTTTTGAAGTGGGTCTGGAAAAAGGCCTGAGTATTCCCACCTGATGTCCAAGCTGGCCATGTTTTGGGGAGGAGGTTGAACAGGAGACCTCCTGAGGTCCCTTCGAATATGAATTCTTCAGTTCTCTAATTCTATTATGTGGTTCTCTAACAATGAACTCTCTTACACATGAAACATAACTACTGTTATAATATCTTGTGCCCTTTGTGAGTTTCTTTGTCATACAGAAAGAGAGATGTGATTGATAGGAAGATGCATTATGTGAAGGACTATTAAAGGCTGTTGGATAGTCTTTGCTCCATTTAGGAAGGAGTGGGAGGGTGGTAGATTTGTGTACAGGTAACCTTTTCATTTTTAGACTGGCATGGTTTTGCCCACTGTACATTTTTTTTGATAAAAAATTATGTCTTTACCTCTTATACGTTACAAAGTCATCAGTAACCTTTGTAAATAGATAATACTTCTTCTGCTAAACAATCTTGTCTAAACTACACTGCCTATAACTTTAAATAACTTAGTATTAGAGCTAAATATACCTTCTTTATAGGCTTGAATTAATAGGCTAGATTCAGATAGTTCCCATCACATAAGCAGCCATTGACGCATGGTGGACATCAGCGCCAGAAGTGATAAATTCAGCATTCCAATTGCAGTTCGAACCTTTGACTGGCTGATGCTGCAAATTCCTCTGTCCCAAAAGCATCATATCCCAGTTTAGTATTACAAAGTCATTACACAGACTGATGAATTAAATCCATTTTGAATCCTTTTCTTGATAGTTTACAATTGAGTTGAGCCAAGATAATTTTCTATCAAGAATCTAAGCAAAAAATAAACATTAGTAACTCAAATATGAAGGTATGCATGGATTTGATTATTGTACTTAACAGAAAGAAAATCATGTACTGTAAAATCTGTGCTATTTTTATTGCTACTTGTTCCTGCTTTTTTCCTTCCTCCCCACCCCCTTTTCCATTAACTCGTTAAAGTTCTTAGAAAATGCTTGTTTAACAATAGGGTATAATTTTCGCAATAACCCTCCACTGCTGCTTCTCTTCCTCAATAACAAATTGCCTTGTCATTAACTACAGTGTAAATCTATTATGGTGATTTAAGTTAGCCAGTTTTGATTTCCTTTTGTGCTTTATGAAAGTACAAAAAGAACCAGATTCCACACAAGCAAATATTATGTGAAAATAATAAAATCTGGATTAGGCTTCCTTCACTGGACAGTTTATAGTATTAGATTTTGCTGCTTAGATCATCTCAAAAATATCACCTTAAATGAATATAGGCAAGCAGATGGCCCATACAAAAGTACGGGTAGAAAATGGTTTTTGGATGATGGCACATTTGATGTAAGCTAAAAAAGACTTCAGAGCTAAAAAGATGGTGACCCTTTGTAGCCTGGCAGAATTCAAACTCAGTGAAAACATATAATTGTAATGAATAAATACAGTCCAGTAAGAATGATCTCTCTCCAATTGCAAATTTTGTCAGGAATCCAATACATTCACTTTGACTGATTAACCTAGAAACAAGAACTATAAATTCAAACATCAGTCTTCTTATTTCCTTGAAAGAAAGGGCATGCACAGCTAAGCATGACAGCTCATGCAACAGTACCAAAAGTGAACCAGGTTAATTTAGAGATTAACCATCTTAAAATCATCCATTCCAGAGTATGCTATTCAGAAAAATAATGCACTGGATTTTGTGAAGGACTTTTATGGACAGTCAGCTACCTGTTTTATTGCTCATTCCATGGTCACTGTAGCCTCGATAACACTTTATCATTTAGGGTGCCCTTTTTTTATTTATGTACTCTAAGTGTTTATGCCAAAACTGTTTGAAAAGACATTTTTGCTCAGTGCACAGCCAAAGTGAAAAATCCTTGGAAACATTTCAGAAATCTGAATGCAGATTTTTTGATACATGTTAATTTGTAGTTCAGAGCCAGTAAGATATGCTGTACAAGAACAACTCAATGAAAAGGAATTAACAAAATAATTAAATAGTTATGTGTACCTTTATTCTGCACTGTAGGTAACAGAACTATACACACAGCTTTCATGTGTATTTTGTGCATTTGGAGAACAACGAACTGAAGTACTTTATGGAAATTTGCTGCATATCTTGTCATTTTCATTGTTTTTTACTGATGGCTTATTAAGAAATATTATTTTTTTACATTCAGTAATAAATAATTCTAATACCTTAAAATGTATTGAAAGCAGTAGTCACTAACTACAATACTAGCTCCAGATTTTAGTAACCATTATTCTTTCTTTACTTATTGACATATAGATTTCATTAGAGCTTCTTAAAAGAACTTAAATCCTGTGGCTCTGGAAGAAAGAAAAATGTGAGATAAAGGCTACTAAAAAATGATGCTACGATGATTTTACAGATCTTTCACAGATTCCTTTGTAGACAATTCAGGAAATTACTTACTTATGCTCACTTTGTACCAGTTTCATGTTTTCACTGCATTCTAACAACAATATTTTTTAATTTTTGTGAAGTGGGTACAGGGATTTTAATTGTTTGCACTCAATTCCATAACTGTTTCTATATTTAAGTCAATATTATATTAATATTATATTTAAATTATATTAAACCAACAGGAATGGTAATAATAGTAATAATAATAATGAAATAATAAAAATTGTTTATATGCATGAATGATATTCCTGAATCTAGCTGGCAATCTTCCAAATGAACAAAGACAATATTCATAATCAGTCCAAGGTAGCCAGACAGGGTCCTATCCTTGTGCACGCCCATTTACATATCTTATCTGTGACTCTCAAAACCATTTTGTACTGGTTCTCCTCTTCCATAAGCTGATCCTGTAATGAAATGCCATAATTGCTCACTGTAAACTCCACACGCTTGATCCTAGTTTGTGCTCTTGGATTTCAAATAAGTTTTCCAGGCCAGAATGTGCAACATGAATCTCATCTTCATTGCTCTTGAGCTTGAGTGTGTTTATGAAACTGCTGACTGATTATTAGGAACATGAGTATCTTGGGTGGGCTCAAGTGTAGCCAAAGAAAGGGAACGATGGGATGTTTGTAGCTTCAGGTATTAGACATTTAAAAAAACTGAAATGAGAGTTTTCTTTTTTTTCTCACCCTGAATGAACAGATTGGTATTAACAAGTAATATCAAGGGACATACCAAATCACTTCTACTACTAGGAGTCTCTTCCACTTTTTCCCATTCCATGTGTTTCCCCATACTACACGTAATAAAGTGAGTTGATGCTAGCCATGACTATGTTAGATTTCAGCAAAAGTAATATTCCTGCTGGTTTTGCTTTATGTTGTGTTCTAAGTAGTATTTGAGAAAAAGATAGAAAGCTTTCCCCTTGGGAGGGTATGGACAGGGAACTTTGTCTGCTGATTTTTTGTTGCCAGATAGAACAATAACTACAAAAGCTATTGTGATACTATATCATCTAAAGGAGACCTCAGGATAATTTTGGCAGTCAGTCACAGAACTGAAGCATATCTGTATGAGACTTGCACATAGCTCTTCAGAGGATTTCTTCAGTTCCATCAGGAAGGGCAAAGGTTGGGCGGTGTTAATTACCACTATGGTGGTTTTGTTTCGGCAGACCTAGCCACAATGTTGTACTATGTATTAAAAAAAAGTAGAGCAGGGGAGGTGAGCTGGGAATGCACTCTCTCGTATGTATCGAAAATGTCATTATCATCCTCTATTTTTAGTTAATGAGTTAACAGTCCAGCTCTCAGTCTAGGTCTGCCATGCTATTGCTGTACATTGTGTGTTTTAATTTCCTCCTTTTCAAAACACAAAGTGTTGAGCCAAAATTTTTTGAGATGCCTTCCCTAGGAAGAGCAGCAATCCACATAACCTGTGGCCATAAGATGCTGGAGGATACAAATTAGAACAACTCCTTTCCTTTCCCTTACCCTTACCCTTACTCTTACCCCTACCCTTGCCCTTGCCCTTGCCCTTGCCCTTGCCCTTGCCCTTACCCTTACCTTTACCCTTACCCTTTCCATTCTTTTCTTTTCCTTTTCCTTTTCCTTTCTTTTCCATTCTTTTCTTTCCCTTCCCTTCCCTTCCCTTCCCTTCCCTTCCCTTCCCTTCCCTTCCCTTCCCTTCCCTTCCCTCATCCCTTCCCTTCCCTTCCCTCATCCCTTCCCTTCCCTTCCCTCATCCCTTCCCTTCCCTTCCCTTCCCTTCCCTTCCCTTCCCTTCCCTTCCCTTCCCTTCCCTTCCCTCCCCTCCCCTCCCCTCCCCTCCCCTCCCCCCCACTCCCCTCCACTCTCCTCCCCTCCACTCTCCTCCCCTCTTTCCTTTTCCTTTTCCTTTTCCTTTTCCTTTTCCTTTTCCTTTTCCTTTTCCTTTTCCTTTTTTTGAGGAAGCCTGATCTTGCTTGACAAATTAATAAACTTTTTAAACTTTCCTACAGTAAGTGGACCAATTTGATGTTCATCCACAAATGAAATAAGAAGTCCAGAAATAAACAATAAGGTTTTGTGTGACAGTTGAATAGGTTAATAGTCATCAAGAGTAAAGAAGCAGATAAGCAAAAACTGAGGAAAAGACTGGGAGAGGAAAACCATAATTTTTTACTTTCCTACATTACCAACTGAAGATGTCCTGAATAAATCTTTTTCCCTTGGACATAAGCATTCAGTTAGTTTTCAGTCAGACCTAGAGTACCTTCAGACTTGTGACCTAGAGATGAACTGCTTAGTATCTATCCCCTCAAAGATTCATTTCCTTTGGAGCACAAGTTCTGATGATGGTTGAGCAGAAAATATTTGACTCTATAGGTTTACACATAAAGCAAAGAAATTATTTTTCACAAAGAATAAAGCATTTTAATAAAAGAATAGATAAAACCATTTTGCTTAATCTGATGACTTCATGCATTTAGATCATATCATTTAATAGAGACAAGGGGTCTGTGTTGTAAAAGACAATGGCTCAGACAATTAAGAAAATGAAAAATGTCTGGAATGAGAACATTGTAAGAAAAAAAGAACCCAAACAAAACTTCAGCATTATACCAGGTCATAAAGTTGCATAAGCATAGAGATATCCAACTGTAATTCCTAACAAGGAAAAAAAGAAGAAAAAGGGAAAAATTGTGATAAAAGAATTTCGAGATAAGATGTATCTACTATTGATAATTATGATAAGCATTGAAGAGTAGATTGACAATTTGTCTCTGTGAAAATTTCACTATAGACAAATGTAAGAAAAAAATATGACCTTCTTTAATACATGCATGCAGTCTACTGTAATATCACAGAAATAAGTAATTGCATTTGCAAAATTATTAATAAATGCACATATT
Source organism: Ara ararauna (assembly GCA_028858755.1). Taxonomy (NCBI): domain Eukaryota; kingdom Metazoa; phylum Chordata; class Aves; order Psittaciformes; family Psittacidae; genus Ara; species Ara ararauna. Next base: position 64,115,714 of record CM054410.1, read on the forward strand.
CTGCATGAGGTCATATAGAGAAGGACTGAGGATCTCATCTGCAAAGATATTTAGATTGCTGTCTGAAGAAAACAGCGTAGTCCATAGAGAAGAGGGTTTCTGGCTTTTTCTGTTTCTAATGTATTGGGTTCATAGGGAAAGGTTTTGACAGCAGAGGGGCGGGAGGGTGACAGCAGAGGGGCGGGAGGGTGGGCAGAGGTGGCCTTTGTGGGAGGCGATGGGGGGCTGCCCTATGTCGGACCTGAGATCCAATACTTGGTCCCTCAGCAGTGCTGGTAGTCCGTGCAAAACATCTTTAAGGGAGGCTAAAAATTGCTACACAGCAACTGTGAGAGAGAGGAGTGATAAAAACTTGTGAGAGAAACAGCCCTGCAGACCCACAGGTCAGAGCAGGAGGAGTGGAGGAGGTGCTCCAGGCTCCAGAGCAGAAGTTCCCCTGCAGCCTGTGGTGCAGACCATGGTGGGGCAGGATGTCCCCTTGCAACCCATGGAAGCCCACAGTGCAGCCCATGGATGTCTGTGGTGGAGCAGATATCCACCTGCAGCCCATGGTGGTCCATGGCAGTGAAGCCCATGGACCCCACATTGGAGCAGGCAGATGCCCAAAGGAGGCTGTGACCCCATGGGAAGCCTTCCCTGGAGCAGGCTCCTGGCAGGACCTGTGGCCCCATGGAGAGAGGAACCAATGCTGAAGTAAAGTTATCTGGCAGGATTTACGACCCCACAGGGACTCACACTGCAGCAGCCTGTTCCTGAAGGACCCCACCCATGGAAGGAACTCACACTTGAGCAGTCTGTTCCTGAAAGGCTGTGCCCATGGAAAGGAGATATACTGGAGCAGTCTGTTCCTGAAGGGCTGCACCCATGGAAAGGAGACATACTGGTGCAGTCTGTTCCTGAAGGGCTGCACCCCCTGGAAGGGATCCAGGCTGGAACAGTCTGTTCCTGAAAGGCTGTACCCATGGAAGGGACCCAGGCTGGAGCAGTCTGTTTCTGAAGGCCTGCACCCATGGAAGGGATCCACATTGAAGCGGGTCATGAAGAATTGCAGCCCATGGGAAAGATTCACATGGAGAAGTTTGTGGAGGACTGGTCTCATGGGAGCGACTCCACAGAGGAGCAGGGGAAGACTGTGAGGAGGAAAGAAAGGCAGAGGCAGCATGTGATGAACTGATCACAACTGCAGTTCACTTTGATTCTAAAGAGGGGGATTGGGAAGTAGAAGAATCAGTTGTGAAGATGAGCCTGGGAAGAAAAGGGGATTAGGAGGAGGTGGGTTTATGTTTGTGTTTGTTAGTTGGCAATAAATTAAATTAGCCTCCCAAAGCTGAGCCCATTGTGGCTGTGGTGAGTGATTTCTCCCTGTCCTTATCTCAGTCCAAGGGACTTTTCCTCTTACTTTCTTCCCTCTGCCTTTCTGCTGAAGAGAGGGAATGGTGGGCACTTGGTGTCCAAGGTTAACCTACCATATATGGGCTAAACAAATGTAAGCTATTAGTTTAACTCTCCTGACAATAAGCGTGGTTTTGGTTTTTTTTGGTGGTGGGTTTTTTCACTTTGTTTCACTGAAACCCTCTTGTCCCAAAATTTAAAAAAAAAAAGTGTAGATTAGTACCATGGGCAGATTTTGACCCAAAATGATTAATTAAAGCCACTAATGTGACTTAATACATTAAGTTAACACACTTAACTTATTAACTAATGTTAATAAGTACATTCGTTATATTTAGACATTGGTGCAGTATGTCTTGGCTAACAATGTAAATCTTACAATTCAGTGAAAAACATTTCTGACACCAAAATGGACAATAAGATACCAGAAAAAAAGGGAAATGTTATTGTTTAATGGTCCAGGAACTTTTTTTTACTGGCCAGTACAGTATAGAAGATTACACTTTTGTTAGAAAACATGATTTTTGTCTGCTAGAAGCAAAACAATATACACTGTCATCATAGTGACTGGTAATTAAGTAAACAATAGAATCATAGAATCCTGAAATGGTTTGGTTTGGAAGGGTCTTTAGAGTTCATCTAGTTCCACATGCTAACTGTCAGAATGAAACGTGGTCTTTATGATTCCTCTTCCAGTTCCATCAACATGAAGGCCTCACGAGTCTCTATAGGATCAAAGTTACAGCAAGATGAGCATATATAGGATTAGAGATCTGAACAGCCATGTACGAGTGTGTTTACCAGAATATTCTTTGGTGTAGACACTGTAAGAGAAACTCCCACTGGTAAATAGGTTCTCTCACAGATTCACAGCTGTAGGATCTTTCTCTGAGTGATATACATGAAGACTGAAAGCCTGACTACAGCTTTCTTGGAAGAGGACTGAGTCAACTGGATAAGGAAGAGACCTTTCTGATTTAGCCTTCATATAAATAGGTAAGGTATTGGGGTTGTTTATTTCTTTTTTCATGTAACTTAAAAGCATCTGAGACTTTGTTGTATATTTTGGATGTTGTGAATATGTTATTCAGTTTACATCTTCCCTCAGACACAACTCAGTATGATTGAAAATAATTGCAAAGCAGTAACAAAACTATAGAGGGATGCCTAACAAGTGTGGTACCCAGGTATGCCTATCAAATTTACCAGCACATCCTCTCCTTAACTGCATGGACCAAGTGTAGAGGTAAAAGAAGGAATATCAGGAAAGACAGAAAGATCTATCTGTCACCAGTTGTGACTATGAAGGCATTTCTGCTATGCAGAAAGATACTGGTGTGCATGGTTAAGCCTAGAGACTGGCAGAAAGAATGGTCTGCCTTAAAGCAAACCTGAAGATTGAAAGCTACTGCCAGAAAGTTGAAATGTGACTGAGGAATAAATCTGAGCTTGAAGATGATTGTTCCCTCTTCCCATATAAACTTGGCATTGTAATCACAGATTAATAGGCTCTCAAATCCATGCTGCTGTTAGAGAGCAGGGTTGTAACAGGAACGTTGAACCCATGCACTTTTATATGAAAGATTAAATCCAAGAGATGGCTTTTCCCCAACTTTCGAGATCATTTATTAGGACAGCATGTTTCTTAGGAAGACATTAACTTGAACTCTGATGTCTTGACACAAGTAGCTTAATTTCAACATAACACCATAAAAAAATCATCAAGTTTAGAGGCACGGTGAACCTGAATCAGTCTGGGGTCACAATAACAGAGTGACATAGACCAACTAGGAAGTAGTCTTTTTCCCCTCCTCTGCTAAAACTCTTTTTCTTCTAGATTTGATAGGAATTGAGGGCAACAATTAGCTGAAATGGAGTTTTCTTGAGCTTTGCTGCAATGTTTTGTGTATATTAAAGATGCTTAAGAATATCAGTAGATATATAGTAAACACATTCAAATGTAGGTTGTTATAAAACATCATCATAGATCCACAGTCACCTGAATGTTGCTTTCAACATGCTAGTTACTAAGCTGAAGCTAAGCTGCAGGCTGGAAAATCTTTATCTTAGATCTCCGTTTATTAATACAGAGAATAGGAGTGCAACTCTTTCTTGCAGTGAAGTAGTATAGGATAGATACACTAAAGAGAAAAAGAATAATAGAAGTCATTCAAATGTGAGATATGACTGTGTATAGCTTGGCCATATCATCACTTTGCCTCTCTCTCAGGAAGATAGCAAGCAAAAAAACAAATCCAGATCAGATCAGCAATGCACAACAGTTTCTACAGATACCAGGGGAATGCTCTACGAGGCATATGCTGCCAATTTATTGGTCTTTTTATACTGAGTGTCTGATATGGAGGATAAAACAAATAAATTCACCTGAGAATTTGGCCCTGGAGTATTTAGGAGTTATATGCTATGGTAGGGGTTTTCATAACTATTAACTTCACAAAGCCAATAGAATATATGTGCAGAAAAAAAGGAAGAAATACAATTTCCAACAACCTGCTGTGTCTCTTAGGTTTGGCGTGATATTCTTCATTTTGTCTTTTTAATGTTCTTTCATCAGTCTGTAGCAGCTGTAAGTGTATATTAGGGTCTCTACAGCCTAAGTGCAAGTGAAGGTTCAAGTTTGTACATGTTGGGAAGGTTTTTGCTCAACAGTTTTTTCGCTCAACAATTCAGGTTTTATTCCAGTGTTTAAGTAAGAGAGATCATTCACTCTTACGCAGGCAAAATGCCATATGAGGCAAGTCAGGCGGGATTTTTCTTGCATAATGCCCTCTGTTTCATTACACTTTGGCAAGCAAAACATCTTTTATGGCTTTTATTTTCTCTCCTGCACCATTATACTGAGAGAGGAGAGGCAAAACTCCTCAGATAAGAAGCAATAAATGAAAAACAAAAAAGCAAAGTGACACTTTTTCACAGGAATGTAAGGACCAGAAAAAAATGAGAACTGATTGCTGCTTCAACTTTTCAGGCCAGCCATCAACTTATTAATTCAATTACCCAGAGTCAGTGGGTAGTTTATACACTCAATTCATGTAACACTTTCATACAAACTCATGAGGATTTTAATATTTGAAAGAAAATAAAAAGAAGGGAAGTTTTTTGAAACAGTATAAGCTGTAACACAAGAAGAAGTTAAGAAACGTGAAAAGAACAGGAAAAGAGTTAATAAAACTAACATTAAAAATAAAAGCAGATAGAAGATAGCTGTACCTCATAAAAATGAAAGCCTATCAGAATTAATAAAGAAATCTAGATCCAACTAATGAAATTAAGATTTTTCAGAAAACAGCTTAAATAGTGTACAGTGTGCTTCTATGAATTTATTTAAAACAATGCATCTTTTTTGCCTTAACAAAATTGTCAAAATTCTCTCCTCCTTAGAACATTTTGACAGCATCCATCAGTTACTTAAATGTGAAAATCTCCTGCTGCAAGCTGGAATATGTTTTGCTGAATCAGTGCCTTTTTTAAGTTTCTTCCAGGGGCATTACCACTTTTCTAAAAATAGTGTATGTGTTTGCTCTCATTTATTCATACGACTAGAATCCTTAAAGTCCTCTGGAACTGGGTTTTATGCATCTCAGGTCCTCAGCATTTCTCTAATAGCACTCAGTAGCTTGTGTTTGCAATAGGGAAATACCTTTTGTCAGAAAAAATAGGGCAACATTGACCACCCCTCTACAGCTGAGTGCTTCCAGGCACTTCATTTGACAAGATACACCCAGTTAAACCTAACTGATCATTTTTATCCCTGAATAGGCCTTCCTCTAAGCAGTGCTATGTTCCTATCTGGCAATAATCTCACAGGGTTTGTTTTCAATACGACAGGCTAGTTTGTACCAAAATCGTAATCAAAATTTTTGTACACATCACACACAGTATGAAAGCCAGAATTCGTCTGTTTGGATCAGAGGAAAAGTTCTCCTGAGAGTTTCAGCTTGTGGCCTAATGCAGGAGCTCCTTCTATTGGCAGACAAAATTGAGAAGAGTTACAAGTCTCACTGGGAAAAAGTGACCTGATGAAAGGGAATTAAAAATAACTTTTGGTGCAAATTATGAGTATTTGATAAGCTATCATTAAACACAGCCATATACAACTTAGTGTTAAGAACATAAAGTAAATAACAAACAAAAGTGGACTAAAACTTTGTAATAAAAGGAAGTAGGAAATCTTGGACCTCACTGTTAAATCATTTGTTTTAAATAAGTGATTCTCAATTCTCTGTTGCTTTCCCTGCAAATCTTGTTCTTAGATCATAAAACTGCAAAGCTATGGTTAAATGTGATACTAAAATAAAAGGGACTGTTATGGTGCTAAATACCTTTTTTACTGGCAATATTTTGTTCATCTAGTCATCTTCTGGACTGATAAGAAATAACTTTGTAATTAATACAGGAAAAATAGTTTTTCTTGGTTTTATATCATCATCACTTAGAGTTTTTATTCTGTCAGGCTACTAAACTTCCCAGAGTAACCCCAAAGTAACTGCTGCTATTTATTTTAACGTGTAACAGTTTACTGATTTTAAGATAGAGTTTAAAGCATATTTAAGCATCAATATCTTGCCAAATGATGCAATGTCAGCAGGGTTAGTTAGGGAGGAGCATAGAGGAGCTCATCTAAAACATAGATGGTCTTGAAATCTGAAACTAAAATTTAGGGTTTTTTTTTAAATTTACTGTAAGAATTATGATCCAAATCCTTTAACAGATTTTCACTGTAAATAAAATCTGCCTTACCATTCCAAGACATCTGGAAAGGTAAAAAAAAAATCTCCAAATTTCAATCTACAAATGGTAAAGAGTAACAATGATTTTTTTGTTGTTGTTGTTGAGACTAATTTTGCAAAGAACAGGCAATACTGCAATACAATGGAGAAATATGAAAACAGAACCTAAAGCTGTTCTGTGATACAAGCAGGAGGCATAGATCAATGTGTTGTGAAAAAGATGAAGTATTATTCTCAAGAAAAGTCAGAAAAAGTACAATGTCAAGTAAGCTAGAAATACTCAGGTGTTTACATGCATGAAGTCATCAAAGGAACGACTTCATAAAGCTTCATAAAGTGGGAATGGAGACCGAGTACTAATACAACAAGTGATATGTTACAGCTCACAGACTGATATGTTAATAACCTAATAAATGAAATGCTAAGTCAAAATACTGTAAAATAAAATAGTATTAGCCTTTCAAGACATCATTATGGACTGGGAAAGCAATTGTGCCATGTTTATAAGCATCATCACAATTATTCTTTGATAAGCAACATCAACCAGTCCATATTAAATCAGTATGCTTCATATGTCCTCTAAAAAAATCAAAATAAAATATGAAGAAAAGAAATTGTAAGTTAGCATAGGTACTCAAGAGTATATGATGCAAAAATGTATTCTATTTGCAACTGTCATTCTGTTCCTATTCAAATGCAGAGAAAATCCTCACTGATTTTAAGGATATGGCATGAAGTGTACTTAGAAAAATAAATACTGGCTTTGGAACTGAGATATATCTGCACTGACTTTTAATATTGACTTAATTTCAGATTTAGGGTCGCTGAACCAAGTGACCATCTTGCACTTTTTGCTCAAGACACTGTGGCAGTGAGTTCAAGTGTACCAATTATTGCACACCTGTGTGCAATAATCTAATTTGGATTGCAAGTTTAGATCACATATTCTTCAGTGCACCTACATTTCCTGTCTGACAAGGTGCAAAAGGAGACACCAAATCCTATAATCCCTCCTCCAGGCAAGCCACACATTCTGCACAAAAGCCTTGAGCAGCCATTCTGGTTGGAGAGTATTGACAGCACATGCCAGGACTCGACCTAAAATACTCATATGCTGCTCCATCAAAGCCATAATCATTGACACAGAGTCTTGCTAAGAAGCCTTTGTTTGGAGAGATGAAATCTGCTGCTGAAAACTTCAAAACAGAGATGGGCAGTGCTACCTACCGCATACTCTGTTGTTGGTGGTTGGAAGCAAGTGCTACTAAAAGCACCAGAGGCTTTTCTGGATGCGGTTTCTGGAACTGCGCAATCTGCACCAATAAACTGGATACAGACTACTTGTATCCAAGGGCCCATGATGGAATTAAGAGAAAAGTTAAAACCCTTCCAAGCTAAAACCTCTCCAAGATGAGAATTGCTGTTTCAGCAGCTTGTGTTTGCCCAGTTCAAGTCTGATACAGATAGGATTTCCTTTTCCATCTTAAGTCACTCATCTTTTTCCTCTCCTGTAACAAGACAATTCCATGGCCTTTGAGACTCCAGGCTGTCAAAATATTAATGTATGTTATACTTTCTGGGGAAACAGGGTTGTCTGGCAATTGTCCTTTGTTGACGGAATTGAGAATGGTAACCATTTAAAATAGATTATCTCCTCTGAGTATTCACAGAATCATAGAATAGTTAGGGTTAGAAAGGACCTTATGATCATCTAGTTCCAACCCCCCCGCCATGGACAGGGACACCACACACTAAACCATGCCACCCAAGGCTCTGTCCAACCCAGCCTTGAACACCGCCAGCGATGGAACATTCACAGCTTCCCTGGGCAACCCATTCCAGTGCCTCACCACCCTTACAGTAAAGAATTTCTTCCTCATATCCAATCTAAACTTTCCCTGTTTAATTACATTCTATTTTGGAATACAAAAATTTGAGAAAATGCACAGAAATCATTTAGGTAAGGTATCAGTCAAAATACCATCTCAGACTAATATGTATTCTCAATAGTTGAATGAGTAAACTGTGAACCTAATGGGGAAGCGACACGTGCTCTCAGTAAATGTAAGAATTTTCCTTATTGTGAAGTGCAACACACATGTAGACACTGCCTTTCTTATTTTTAAAGAAGTTAAGAAGATTTTCTGTCTTTTTTTTTTTTTTTTTTTCAAATAAATGAAAGTATTTTCACCTGGAAAGCTATTCAATAAATTCAGTATATAATACAATAATATTAATCAACCAGGAATCAAAAAACCTAAACCAAACCTAACAAACCACAAATAACCTTACAGACAAGAAGAATCTGCAAGACCACAACAACGCAACCCTCTTCACCATGTCTTCTTGCCATGCTCTCTCCTCAGCACATGCTCCTCTCACATTCTCTATTTCCACCTCCAAATCATCATGGTCCTTCCATATCAAAAGCAGATGTCTCCAGAAATCTTTGCTTGTCTTTCTTTAATCCTCTAGGCACCCAGAACAAATGTGCCTGGAGGAGGAAAAAAGCTGCCTCTGGGTGGTGTTGCTGGCAACTCTTTCTTTGGCCAGGACCTCACACAAAAGCACAAGCTGTCTGTCCAGCTCTCTTGCCTAAGATTTTATTTTACTTCTTTCAATAACTTTTGGAATTTAGCAATTAGTTTCTTTTTCTACTCCTGTAGTTTTCCAGTGGAGGTTTCCTGTGTTTGGGGGGAAACATAGAGATTAAAAATAATTCCCTCTTAGATAAGCCTGTAATGAAATATACAGAAAAAAAAAAAAACCAAACCCACAAACAAGCAACACAACAAAGCAAAAACAAATAAAAAAAACCCCAACCAAACAAAAAAAAAAAAAAAAAAAGCACAAAACCAAATCAAACCAAGCCAAACAAATCAAAACAAAAAACAGGCAAAACCTATACTATTCTTTTCTAGGTTTTGCATGCGCATTTCATTGTGGAGCAGATTTTTTGTGTGTGTGACCTACTCATGAAAATTAATATTTGCAAATTAATCTATGCAAATTGATCTTTGCAAGTGCACCAGTTTTCTTGGTGCCTTTCCCTAGAGGATCACTTGTCTTTGTCAGCAAAACATCAGAATAGCGACGGGTAACTAGCACTGAAAAGAAAGCAAGTAGCCAGACCTCAACCTGGCAAACATGACACTGACTGTCAGTGAAATTGCTGTCAAGGTAGAAAGTAAAGATGCAAGATGTCTACCTCTACTATGCAGTTGACATGTTAATGAAGGTTTCTAACATGTGTTTCTAGCCTAAACTGAACAGCTACAGGATTGGCAGCTTCCTTCTTACTTGAGAGTCCTAGCCCCCTTTCATAAAAAAATTTCAGTTGTTGTTTGATAGCAGTAGGGTTTTACATGCATGCTTTTGATAAAACTCCTTAGCACAGTTGTATGCAGAGCTAGGAGCAGATTGGTAGCCTGCAACTGAGGATGTTTTTACACTATAATATGAACTGATCCAGATTTATATAAAGCTAACAATTTACCTGCTTTTCCCTCTCTATCCTGAGAAGTTAGTTACTTACAATGAAGAGCTGTGGTTTAGATTCTGCCTGGAAATGGGCCCGATGGCTCACCTACATGAAGAAAAGGTTGGAGAGTTGTGGCCCATCTTCATAGACCCGAAGCTGAAGAAGGTGGGACTACGAAAAAGAGGAGAAAAATTGCAATCCTTCTGTTTCTTGAATGCATTAAAGATAGATGTGTCTAAGGACAGTGAAAGCTTATCTTTATATTATAAAAACACAACTCTGACATTTCTTTAGTTGTCACGGTTAATGTATCTACTGGAAGAATGGAGGGGGAGGGTACACCAGCATGAGAGAACCAGCTGCAGGTGTCAACAGAGATATCTATGGTAGAAGAGATCCCTGAAATAAGCCTTTCTTTTAAAATTAATAATTTTATTGTAACTAGCAATAAACTGAGAAAGGAATTTAATTGTAAGCTAATATATCTCACGCATATTTTCTCGACATACTTAAAATCAGAAAGTGGAAAGGACAGAGTTTTACTAAATCAATTTAAATACCACATTCTTTGATGAATTTAAAAAAATATCTGAGCAGGTAAATAGCAAGCATAGTTAACCTATTGTCGTGGTTTAAGCCGTAAATCACGCAGCCCATTCTCTCACTCTTTCTTCCCCCTGCTCCCGGGTGGATGGGAAGGACACTCAAAAGAATGTAGCTCCCACAGGTTGAGATAAGAACAGTTTAGTAACTAAAGTATAACAGAAACCACTACTGCTACCACCAATAATAATAATGACAAGGCAAATACAAGGAAAGAATACAATCGTTCACCATCTATACCCAGCCCGACCAAGCAGTGCACCCCCCCCCCCCCCACCCTTCCAGGTCTCTGCTCTCCGTCTTTAAATCCTGGGCATGACGCACTGTAGTATGGAATGCCTCTTTGGCTAGTTTGGGTCAGGGGTCCTGTCTCTGCTTCCTCCCGGCTTCCCCTCCTCCCTGGCAAAAAATGAGACTCAGAAAGTCCTTGCTCAAACCAAACCATTATCAAGCAGTAACTGAAAACACTGGTGTTATCAGCGCTGTTCCCAGGCCGAAAGTCAAAAACACAGTGCTGCACCAGCTACCAAGAAGGAGAAAAATGACTGCTGCTGCTGAACCCATGATACCTGTGAACTATAGTTGAATTATATTAGAAAACTGCAGTAAAAAAAATACTAAGCAAACCCATTAACTATTGTTATCCTCATATTCTTTAAAGAAACCCCAAACCTTAAATTGTCTCTTAAGTAACAAACAATAAGCCTGTTAAGCTAGCCATTAGGCCTGTAATAAAGAATTTCATCAGAAAAACCTAGAATAGGCTATCATACTAAACCTTTGAGTATTGGCTGTACAAGTCGGTAATATTTGTCAGATAACCATTGTTCTCTAAATTTGTGTGGGATTTTGCTACATTTGTGTTTGCAAATGGATGAGTACAATTATCTTTTTTTTTAATTGAGTTTCAGTAATTTCAACTTGCCCAGATTCCCCTCTTCCTGTCATCATGAAATCATTTGCTTCCAGACTTACAGTCCAATCATAAAAGATCAATGTGCAAAAGTACATGATGCAAAGAAAGACTATTTTATACAGAATGTTATGTAAGCAATATGGACTAAAAAGGAGAAGAAAATGAGCTAGATAAGTCTCTCAAAAAAAAAGCCCTCTTTATTTTACCACAAGATTTATAGATTTCAAGAATCTCTGTGGTTGCCATTGCCTCTTGCAGTATGCACCTTCAAAGCTTAAAATATCCGTGGGCATTTCAGAAACACCGGAACTGAAATACTCATGAGGGAAACAATTTTCTCCTTTATTTTAGGAATTGACTGGAGATTAGAGAAAAATGGCCATCAATCTTTCGTTCTGTAGGCTAGCAACAAGAATTTACGATGTTTAGTCACTGCAGAATACAGGACTGAAGTTGCCATCAGAGGAAAAGTGGCAGATTTTGACTCTCAGCCACATCCATCTCTACAGCAGTAGTTTGAGGTTGATCACAAGGTCAATCATGGTCAATCAGAGGTCATTCATGGTCAATCAGAAGTCATTCTTGGTCAATCACATGATCAATCATCCTGCAAAAATCTGCTTCTTCATTTAGATTTATAATGTAAAATGTGAAAAGCAAAATATTTCTTTTTAGGATTGTCAGCATCATTTGCAGTGATGCGTATTTTCGGTGGAGCATTGCTGTGTTTTGCAAACAAACAACTTTCTCACAAATCTTTTCTCACACACTTTATTAGAGACCAAAATTAAAACCTTAGATAATATAGTAGGCCTGATCAAGACTTTTTCATAAGTAAACCATTTGAAAATTGCTTACTTTCATCTACTATTTTTGATTAAAGAGAAGAATGGAAGGGAAAAGAAAGATTACTGCTTTGAAAACTTAAGCTCTCATACAGTGTTGTTACTTACAAGAACAGCTTAAGAACTTGAGATTTCTTTTTCAAGAAACTGCCTTTTGCTTCACAAAACCCACCCTTTTATTTGCACAGTTTTCACTGAAAATATAAGCTTTAAATCAATTTTATAAAACATATAGGAAAATAATACCTTGTGTCTGCTTCTCTGAATGCTAAGCTGTAACATCTTCAGGCTTTAGTACTATATACAGGCCTATAATTGTTTCTGAACTCATTACTTGATTTCAAACTTGGCTTTTGGTTAATGCTAATTCCATTAAAATATTGTTTAGATGAGTAACACATAGATGGCTATTGTTCTTTAATTGAAAACCAGATGTAGATTGTTTAACAGCTGCTGCTAATTACCAGGTTTTAAAGTTAATAATATTTTAAGATAAAGTAACTGTAATATGTAAAGACAGTGTTTTGAGAAACTGTATAAAAGGTTACTGGTATACCAACAGCTAGCTTATTTTCCTCAGAAGTACAGTAAATATAATGTTGGTTTCTCTATGAAAGTATAATTATTTTTTAGTAGGTATATAATAGTTTCCATGAAATTTTCAGTCAGTAGATAATTTGGTTCTTGTTCTTCAATATAGTGCCTAATCAAAAGCTTCAAATGTGGTGTCAGCTCATCTATACTGACAGCCTTCATTTAACTTACACTGCTTAATTTATTCAAGAATTTCTCAGTTTTGTTGCCTAGATTTTCCCATGACTTCCAGGCACTTGTGGAGTGAAGGAAAAAAAAATTGCTTTTCTATTCACAGCATCCTACAGCCTTTGAAGAAATGTGGGATTCCCTAGCACTGAAGAAAAATAGGAAAATTATTTACCTGCAGCTCTGAGAAGTCTGTGAGACACTGAGTGGGATTAGAAAGAAAAATTACACTTCTCCAATTAAGCAAATATGGACATATGACACCATATACCCTTGTCCTGCTCATGGAATTCTGAAGATAAAAAACTTCTTTTGGGGGGCATGAGTTAGATTTTGTGCAAAATCTTCAGGAAAGAGTTGAGCTCTTCAAATCACATGGAATAACAGTAAACTCATGCTTCAAGCACCGGCTCACACACACACATATAATTTGAAACAATTTTAAGATAAGGTCCATTAATGGGACCTGAGCATTAAGGGCCATAATTTCTTGAAAACAGAAAGATTAATAAAATTAAGAAAACAAGCTTTGTTGTTGTTTTGTTTTTTTTTTTTTTTTAATCTACAAGCATTACAAAGTTTTTATTTAATCTGTAATTACATTTGCTGGAGTTTCGCTGCTGCTTTCCGTTGAAAGAACCTAGAAGGAGGTCGTGTAGGAAAATTACAAAATTTGGTTATGAATTCATCATGTATGCAGATAATGTTGTTGAAACCACAAATACTACTTTATTTCTGCAGTCATGTTAAGAGAAGATCATCTCTATATGCCAGTATTCAGGTGTATATATACTGAAGGCATCAAAAAAAACTCACAAAAAAGCAAATGTCAGTACTTGATACCTACATGTACGTTGTTAGATATCCTGCTCAATGTCTCTTTCTGCTTATTTCTCCTATTAAAAAAAAGCAAAGCAAAACAAAAACAAACAAAAAACCAAAAAAACAAAAACAAACCAACCAAATATCCCCTCCCCCCAAACCAACCTTTTACAAGCAAACCCAGATTGATGAATTATTAAGTGAGAAACTTGCTTTGAAAAATTCTGAGGTATGTGTTGTTTTTTTTTTTTTTTTTTTGCTGTAAACCAAAGTTCACAAAATCTCCCCAGAAAAATTAGATCCTCATTTTCTTACATCATGTTTGCATGACACCGCTGATGCTTCAATATTCCTAAGTAAATAAAAGTGAAATGAGAAATAAAAAATATTACAAAAAAAAAATCAGAGCAAAGCTGGTAAAGTGAGATTTATGTTGCAATATGTAAATATGTACTTTCCAGCTGTATGTGGGGAATGTTGCGCAAGAAGTTGCACCAGCAGACCTGGACGAGAGCACAAATATTCTGACCCTTGTCAGCTGCAAACCATGTGAGTCAAGGGGAATTGAAGTTAGAACACTGAGATAATTTCCGAGAACTGTAGATATTGAAACAAAGAGGTTACTGAAGATAAAGATGAGATGTTGTGCCTGGGACTTTCCCAGGAGCTAGTGGAAAGTCCCCAGTGTGGGCCAAGGGGACAAAAGAATGTGAGTTCAAGGAAAATGGAAAGTAATAATATAGCAAAAAATGGTAGCAGAAAAATATGCTTATACATCTGGATACAAATAAGTTGATCAAGCAAAAGCGCATGGACAATAATGTGATTGGTTGAAAAGGTGCGTGATCAGTAATCTCATTGGCTGGAAAAAGTGCATGATGTTGCGTGATGGAAAAGTACTGAAAAGAATTAACCACTACTAACTGTTACTAACCACTAGGCAGGGGTCTATAAAAGCCTGCGAGCTCACTCAATAAATGATTTCAGTTGCACCGTGCCTCAGTTGCCACAATTTATGCATATAAGACTTACAACAATATTAAAGTAAATAATCATGAATAATTGCTCACAGGCAGATAGAGTCTTCAGGTTTTACACCCACTAGAGGAGGAACTGGCATCTCCTGGGTTTTCTATACCACCAAGCACTGCAGTGTTCCATCATAAGTTGAAAATGTTCAAACCTGAATGCAACATACATGCTTAAAATAAGAAGTAAATAAAGCCTGTGCTTTAAAGAGACACATTTTAAACCACAGGATCTCAGTGGCTTTTTTCTTCTTTCTTCCTCCATATCATCTTTTTCTCATTTCACTTAGATTACCATCACCCTAAACTTCAGAGGAACTATTATTCAAGTACACGTGCACAAACTGGCTAATTCAGTTTGCAAATCACCAAGGAAGTAGTAAATCCATCACAGAAGAATTATGGGAAAACTGTGCCCCTCAATATAAGCACATGACTCTGAGAATCACCTAATTTTTTATTTTATTTTCCAGAGGAAGGCGGAGCCTGCCCTCCATGCAGTAAGGAACTACTACCTTTTGCATGGCATCACCCTGAGGTGTTTCCTAACTTACCAAATAGTGAGGGTCCTACAAAAGGCAGTTAAAAGAGACAATTTGCTGCATTTTTTTTTATTGGAGTAAATCAGGATTGCCTTCAAGATATCTACTTTTCTAAACCCTGCTGAACTGAGGAGGCAAAATGAATCATGGTTCTATATGGTCAACGAGAAATAGAACATTGAGCAATAGTAAATTAAAATGCAAATATAAAACACATTGCACAGGCAAGATACCTCTGTACTCTTACATGGAATTCATTAGTGTTGACTCCATGACTGTCTATTTTTTAGCATGGTTTTGGTCTCTGTCAGCTTCATACTTCCTCCAAATACCTCTGTCAGCTTAATTCCTCTTCCAAATGCCGAGCAGAGCATGGTTGGGATGATCTGTCAGTGACCCTTCCCAGCATGAACTTTAAGCGCAGTCATTATTTTTGTTCACAGGAACCTAAGCCAACAAACACTGTTTAGACGTTTGGCCATAGGATGGCTTTGGCCTAGTTTCTTACACAATTATGTCTTAGCAGACAAAAACATTTTCAGAGCTCTGTGACAAAAGTCATGCTTGGAGCAATATTGTACAGGTACCCAGAAATAAAATATTAGGTGGTGGTAGTTCAGTTACGCTAGATAATCACAATATAAATCTTCACTCCAACATGTAAAACGTAGTCTATTAAGTGATGATATTCTACACCATAAATGTGATATAAGTACCTGGCTTTCCAGATGGATGACATTTTGTGTATAATTTGTATATGCAAAGCACATATTTGTGTGCCAGTTGTAAAGTTTCTTTTTTTTTTTTTTTTGCCTATAAACCATGCACTTCACTCTATGGTTTTATACATAAGTATGATAGACAGGTATGATATTAAAAGACAAATGTCTTTAAGATAACCAGAAGTTAAAAACTCATCTTATACAAGACAGCATTGTACAATGCAGTCCTGTGTAACTACAACATCAGCATGAACTCTATATCCAGGATTTATTTCATTAGATCTGCCAGATTCTATTGATTCTTGGCCGTAATTCTCTTTTAAGTAATCATAATCAAGCAAAAATCTTAAGAAATGTAGTGCTACTAAAACATCCCATGATAAATAATTCTAGAGGAAGACAGGGACTGTAAACTGCTGATTTACGAAAGTGTTGTAGACAGTGAAAGCAGTTAATCCCATAACTAATTCTTTCTCACATTG
Organism: Ara ararauna; assembly: GCA_028858755.1. Classification (NCBI taxonomy): domain Eukaryota; kingdom Metazoa; phylum Chordata; class Aves; order Psittaciformes; family Psittacidae; genus Ara; species Ara ararauna. Next base: position 64,132,060 of record CM054410.1, read on the forward strand.
TCATGCTCATAGGCAGCAGCAGTTTTCAAAAAATCCCACAACAACAACAACAAAATCCCAGCCAAAATTAAACAAACAAACAATACCAAGCCACCATACTCCTCCCCACCCCAAATTAAATAAAGCCTCAACATATAACATTTGTTAAGGAAGGTCTTTTAATTGAATTGGCTGACATAACTACTTTAGCAGGCTAGTCTGATAGTATCTGAAGGAAAAACATCTCACAGGTCAGGCAGATCTGTTCAGCTGGCTCTTTTGGAGATTATCTCCTACAATGGTTTCTTGTTTTCTCTTCTGGTTTCCATGCAGCAGCCATGTGCACTGTTGATGACGTACCTTGCCACACTTATGGTATATGTCTGTTGTAGGAAAACTGTGATCCTCAGCAGGAGCACATAGCTGTGGGAAATACGCATTTTTGTGTGTGTTTATCCATAAAAGGAAGGTAGGTGGCCAAAGCTCCATATTTTTATCAGGAATTCACAGCCTTTTATTTTAAAAAAGGTATTTACAAAGTTACAGAAGCTGTGGCTAATTCTGGACAAGACTTACACAGTTTTAGAACCATATTTTGACAAAAAACTTGCAGAATTATGTGTTAAATGTTAGTGATACACTAATTATGCAATAAATAGTAACTATGTTATAGTAATAGCAATAGCAAGAGTAAGTATATTAAATAATAGCAATAAAAATAGCAATAGTAAGTGCAGTAATTATATAGTAAAGCATGCAGTATGCAGACAAGGTTCAAGATCCAGTAAAGTCCATGTAAGTAATTTCCACCACACTTCCCAGCCCCCTCATGGCTGGAACAAAGATGTTTTCACTGTAGTTTTAGTCAGATAAACCTATTTATCTATGAAGAGTGCAAGTGGAAGATCTTTGGTGCACAAACCGTCATTTCTTCAGCATTTGCTCCCAGGAAAGAACTACATATGGGTTATACTTAGCGTATGCAGGGTATACTTAGGGTATACTTGCAGTTTAATGCAAAATAAAATTCATTATTATACTATCTCTAGTCACATAAAATATGAAAACTACAGCTCCATCCACAAGATTAACCTCATAAACTGCATTGTGAGGCTCAAGCAAGAAGAAAGTAGAATGAATAAAGGGGCTCATAGCAATTCTCCTCCTCAGTAACTACAGGTTTGCACAGAACAGATCTCTATGGGAAAGTAATGACTTTATGTTTCCAACAGGGAATATTGTGATGATTAAGGCACAAATGAAATTAAAATGCAATGTATTAGCAACATCTTTTGTGGATTTTGTGGGTTTTGGCACCAGATGTAAACATTTTTATTGTAAGAAAACAAATAGGTCTGAGATAATAGTTCAGTTTAAGAAGAGAGGAAAAGAGAAGTAATTGATGACCATACTCCAAAATATATGTTCTCACTTTCCTTCTTTTTAAGTAAAATTTGATCCCAGTTTCTCAGCAGTTTACCATCTGTGCAAAATGATGGTAACTATTATTTCCTCATGAGATATTTGTGAGGGAATTACGCATTTTGTTATAAGTCTTTATGATGCCAAGTCATGAAGCTCAGAAAAGAATCACAGGAAATTATCTTAATGCCCGATGCAGAAAGACTTTTTAAAATTCTATTCAGAATTTCAATCTCCTCTATCATTTGCTGTGGTTTTCAGTGCAATTCAAAACCACTTTGTTCTTTACTGTTGTTTCTGATACTGCAAATAATGCCATTAGCACAGCTTTTTTTAGCACAACCTTTCTAAGGAACATTTGAGATTTTCCTTATCTGCTGAAATATTCAAGTGGAAAATCAACGAGATATAGCCAGATGGTAGAAGACGATAACACTTTAATGACTGCAAAGTTCATCCTATATAGTTGCATGTCATTAAATTATTCAATGCTTTGTAGCTAGGCACAATAAAGCAGTAGTTATTTATCTGAGAGCTGTAAGAGATTTTGTACAATAGACATAAGACCAGAATTCCACTTTTGACGTTTAAAATGGCAATGAACTCACTGATACAGGAGCAGCAAATAGTGGTACAACTATAAACCACCACAAAAATCCAAGATGTTTTCTAAACTAGTTTTACAATTGACAGTGATAATGCAAATATAACTGTAAATATGGTATAATGATCTGACAGCAGCAACTAAGTCTCCTCCAAATGGCAATCAGAGATGCTGAGATGAAAGCTGCAAGATGCCTGCTGGTTACCTGGTAATTCAGAGAACCATCAATCAAAAGTACGCTGCCTTAAGATCTTTAGCTTTCAAAAGAGTATATGCACATACACACAAAGCACACAGTATAGAGAGGACTAGGACATATTTCTGCTGCAAAATTCTAACTGGATAATAATAACTGTATTTATTCAATCAGCTTTGCTATATCTATTTTCTCCAATTTGCACATCAGCTGGGATAATCTCTTTTTGCTTTGTTGCTTGCCTTGGCTCAATTTTTTCTACCTCTTCTTTATCTTTTTCAGCACTTTTGAATCACCTGCGTGTGTTGATTCCAGCACATGGGTGGGAGAGGGCAGGAGGTTCTCACTCACATGTCTTCTCTTTTAAAAAAACCCATGAGATTCAGAAAGTAAGTATTTTGTCCAAATACTTTGCCAGCAGGAATTTGGCTTACTCACAATTAATTTGACACAAGTTCCCTTATAACAAAATGTAGTGATCAGCAGACCTCAGTGACAAAGCAAGAAGAAACAGCCACAAACTGCAATGTTTGAGATCATAATAAGATGAAAGGGAAAGCTTTTTCACTATGAAGGTTGTCAAATATTGCAGCTGGGTGCCCAGAGAGGTTTTGAAATATTAATCTGTGAAAATATTCAAATGTGACTGAGTGAGGCTTAAAGCAACTTGATAAATATTAGCCCTGCTTTGACTAGGGGAGAATGGGGCTAGGTGTAGGAATCAGAGGAATTTTTTGCACCCAGAGGAATCACTAACATATCAGACAAACTTCTCCAATTAACCACAAACTGCTAAGTAGCAATTATTTCTTTTTTTATAATTATTTTTTCCTCAAAGTTTTCGTCAGGTGTCCATATTGCAAATATTTATCGCTGTTTTCTTTATGGGCAGAAGTATGAATGGTTTTGCCTCTTTTGAGCAGAATTTTGCAGTGCTGAGCCGAAAGCCTTGGCCAGATGTGAGGAAAAAAAAAGGACATTTGATCAGGTGGATGGTGCCATTTGTGTAATATGACCAAGTGTTGTAGCATCTGGTTTGTATTTTGTTATGTCTGTGGAAATGACAGAGAACCTTAAAAAGGCTCTGCCCCAACTGCAAAAGAACTGCAAATACAAAAGGAAATTCCTGTTAAATTTATGAGTTTTGCTAACATTATATGCTCTGTAGCAATTTTACTAGCTTGTCCTACACCCATCCCCCTAAAAATGTGATTTTCAAATTGTCTGCCATTTTGGACAAAGAGCAGACACTCTATTCATATATCTGCTCATTTACCGTTAAGATTTTTTCTAATTCTACTTCAATCAAGGCAGTTTTCATTAAGTATTTTTCCGTGAGAGGCTAAGCCTTGGCCTCAGCTATAACTTCTCTGGATTATTGCTTCATGATGGCATGGGATGTGAGCAAAAGAGTTAGTAGATACAAAACTTTATGTGGATCATTTTCTAGGCTTTGATAATATCAGTTTTCTGATATAGGAGATACTCACTGAACATGAAGAATGGAGTACTACCATGAATAATGTCCAGGAATTATTTATTTCATCTCAGCTACTGACACTGAGACTGATTTACAATTATTTTATTTCCAAAGCTTTTTCATAATTTAAAATAAATTACATTTACTTCAGTCATGGAATTTATAGAAGTTTACCAGATCATGGTAAACATGATTTGAAAGTGACATTAACACCTTAAAATAAACCACTGTAAAGCTTAAAATGAAATAAATTTAGCAGTTTACTGTAAAAGGGTGTAACTACATCTCTATTTATTTAGGTAATCAAAAAGCTTTTAAAGTGCACATTATTATGTTATGACAGCTGATGAAGTAATTTCTAGTAAATGTAAAGGTCATTGCATAATGAAGGTGGTTTTATTTTTTATTTATTATTCAATTTTATTTTGACAATTAAAAATCAGATTGTTTTTCTTTTTTTTTAACATCTTTGTAACCTGCACATTTGTCATTATTTCCATTCAATTGTAGAAGACAATTATTTATACTGTTACTAGCTACTACAGTGATAACACTGTGAAATGCCCTTAATCCAGATGTGTGATAAACAGAATTTACTTGTTCTTATTTTCTGGAAAATGTGGCTGGGACTTAAACGGCCTACAATGATAACATAATCATGCATTGCTACTCCTTTACTAGAAAAATATATTACACTTCTGCTGTCTTCTTTAACAAGCACTTACTCCAGTAAGAAACAAGCTTCCTTTATCAAAATAGCTGGATTCAATATCTTGACAATTCTATATCAATAAAATCAATCTGAAATCAATAATTGGTCTTCAGATTGCAAGAAAGGTATTGGGGAATGTGAAAACAGAAATGTTGTGATTCATGTGAAGAATACTGTGCTTAGAATTACAACTATTTTTTTACAGTCATATCTACAACTACTGTAATACACATTTTTCTGACTAACTGTTGTGTGCATTTGTTTGCAGTTTGTATGGGTCTTTTTGCAAAGCAAAGGAACATAAGAAATCACAGAAAACAAGGATAAGAAGAAAAAAGATTATTTAGTGGCTTAAAGGTTTAGAGAAATATTGAGGCTATTTACACCTCCGCCACATACTCTTGCAATTAACATGGTGAAATTTCTTAAATGGTCTTTTAGCTCACTGCCCTGGAGGGTGGTGAAAAGTCTAAAAGACCACATGATGTACCGATTCTATCGAGAAGTATCAGGGAAGTAAAAAACCTAAAAAAATATTGGTAATATAGAATAATTCTTGATCTTCTGCAAAAGCAAAAAAAAATATTGGTAATGATGATGTCTTCTGTCATGGAAAAAATAAGAGGAAGAACTTTCTTTTACCATACAAATAAGTTATTCTCTAGAATAATAATCCACATTCACCTGTAGATAGACGTTCAACAGAAAATAATTCTGCTCATATTCTAATTTCCTTTTCTGCTTTCGTTTAAATGTACGTGTGAATCTCTAATAGAATGTCAGCTTGAGCTTTTCTTAAAGTTTAATGTGTTCAAGCTAGACTACTAAATGGAACAGTTTAAAAAGAAAACAAACAAACAAATCCCAGTGTTTTGAAGGACAACATAAATTCTGCAAACACACGTGAGTGAAATGTCCTAACCTGAATGTTGTTAATAGTCAATAGTAACAACCTTGTCTTCTTTTTTTATCATTCCTGCCGTTTGTTTTGGAACCGTACAATAGAAGCACTAGCCTTTCATGTGTCCTCCTGGAAGCAGTTAATTCAAGACTGTCAATAGTACTAGATAAGACAATTTACTCTCTTTGCTGATGGTTCACTCCTCTTTGTTCTCCACTATTCTGTTTGCATTTAATATAAAGAGGAATGCTTATATATCCAACAATTACAATAATAGATTTTTTATGTAATAAAAAATATACCTGTTCAATGGATGTAAATGCCTATGTAAGTATAGAATATAAAATGTTAAAATAAGACGACGCAATGTATAGCATACTTATGTGTATATCTATCTATATATGTATGTATATAAATATCAAAAGTTCTTCATATATATGTTCTTATAACATTTAATATTTTAATGAGAAATGTCATGTTTAGGATTTTTTTGTTTTTTTAGATAATGTTTTGACCTCACCCACACGTATTTGGCAACCAGTCCAATTGCATGCAGTAGCAAAAGCTCCTTCGCAGAGGTTACCAGTGGTATCAGAAAGAATATCAAGAATTTCTGTATGTTCATTTGGAGACATTATTCGACATTATTAAAGACATCCAGCAGTGTGAGGTATATTTATTTCTACATAAGATGTAAAACTGTTTGGTGTATACAAGAACAGATAAATGTGCGTACAAGAACAGGTGAAACTCCTTCAGATTGTACCTTGCACTCAGCAGTCATAAAAGTCTGAAAAGGTAATTATAAAATAAATTTGACAGAACAAAAAGGTTCAATCAAAAATTCCAGTTTTATTTATGCCATTATATTCACCAGGTCTGAGTATTTGAGTGTTTTTTGCAAGAGAACAATGACTACAATAGTCTACCAACTATAGGAATTGTTTTAGCGGTCTCAGTATATGTTCAAAAATAGTAATAAAATCATAACTAAATTGGAGGAACAAAATGAGCTACGGAAATAGCTAAATGATAAACATTTTTTGATGGAAATATTAATGTAAAATAAAAAAATACGTTAACCTTTGGACTTATTTTTGTGAGCTCTTTATACACAAAAAGCAGAAGATGGTCTTTATTTAATCTGTATAACTTTTTTTTTGTTTGTTTTATTTTTTAACTCCATTGTGCTAGTTACAGAAAAGTTTGGTATTTTCAGATGTTTATAATTCCCCCAGTAACATGTTGTACTTTCTCCCCTAGGTAACTACTGCATAGTTCTGCAGACTTTATTCTTTTAATCACTTCCTACACACAAACACTGTCATGTACCAACATACATGACTAGTCACTGAGAACCTTGAGAAATACCTCTTATATGATACATTCCTTTCTAACACTGCCTCCTTTTCAGTTCTTTTTTTCCCTCCTGTTTTGTATACACAGGACCCATCAGCCTAGTGGGCACTTTTCTGTTGTTGAATTATTCCCCAACTTCTACCAATTATCAATGAAACATGGAAAAATTACTAATTTCCAAAATTTTCCCATTCATAATCTTTGCAGCTAGTCATGACTGGCTTAAATCTTTCTCAAGACTCGCTTCACTTAGTTATCAACCACTTTTATAAAGTTGCATAACTTTTTTGCAGCATGTTTGGTTTTAACATTTTTCTTTTACTATTGTTATTTTCTGTTCTTCTACAGTCTATTCAACATGTTCCATCATCTAGCTGCATTGACATTTTACCTATTTTAATGTTGTAGGTATGACAAACCCAAAAAAGAAACTGTGAAAGGAATATGTTATAGTACTGGAACTCCTTTTAAAACATCACTTCACCTTGAAGACAATCGATTTTACAAAAAAACAAAACAAAACAAAACAAAACAAAAACAAAAACAAAAAAAAAAAAAAAAAAACACCCTCTAATTTTTGTGTTTCCATAGAAAAAAAAAAAAAAAAAAAGCCTGAGGAAGTAGCCTTTTACCCCCGCAGAAATCATTTTGCACACAACAGTACCCTTGACTGATTTTAATTGGGATTTTTCTGCAGCCTTCACAAGGAAATTGTTCTCCTCCACTGACTTAGTGACTTTCTCATTACAGTTGCTAATGAATTTTTCTCCTTGACCTTGGAGATGTCCTCAACTTTGGGGACCTTTCCCTCTTCCTGCAGCTGTGGACCACCACTGTAGCTGTGTTTGCCAGATGTTTGGTATGATGTAATTTACAGTAACCTTATTTCATCTATCTTGTGTCACCTGCTCACTACCAGTGTCTCTCCTACTTCACAAACACTCTTTATCCGAGGTCTCACTTACTACCAGATGCTAATATGCCCTAAGCTTTATTTACTGTGTCTTCTAAGACACATCTTCAAATGCTGTAAGTGAATAAAAATGTTAGCATGCCACATAATTTATTATGTTAATAACTAAATGAGAATCACACTAAATAACATGGCTTGGTTTGGTTTTTGAAGGGTGGTTTAGGGTGCTTGGGTTTGGGTATTTGAGTTTTTTTTCAAAAAGGCTAAATATTACTACAACACATTAATTATCTAAGCACAGCACAAAATAGCAAACTTAAAGCTGTCTTTGGACAGTTAATAAAGCCAAAATTGGCTCTCAAATATTCTTTGTCTTTCAACAGTACTGTAAATAAAAATGTAAAGCACATTTCAGTTTAATATAAGAAAAGTTTCAAAGTTCTTGAGCATTAAGCAAACAAGTATGTAGAATAACACAGTAATTTAAGTAATAAAAATAATTCTGGATACAATAGGAATCTGAGCTGCAGATGCTCCCAGGTCAGTGGGATTGGGAGTCATATTAGTGTCAGAATTACAGGAAATGGAGGAGTGTAAGTAAGTGGTTATGTATGTCAGTCCTATCAGGGAAGGAAGTGATGGCTGTAGCATTACAGCACTGCTAGATATGAAAACACTCATCTCTGTCCTGAGTGCCAGAGGCACTTTTATGATCAGAAGCTTGTAACTGGTCTCTGCTGTGACTGATTTTCTCCTGCAGTAGTGAAATCTTGTCTGATTAACAATTATATGCCACCTCTGGACAGTAGCTCAGAGTAGCTGGAAAAAAAGTCTGCTCACAAAATTGGAGGAGGAATAGGCTGGTGAGACCTGAATGAACTATTTATACAGATTATTTTAATGGGTGACAACCCTGTCTTCACATAGATGACAACTGCCTCCTCAGAGATATGAAGGTACCTATTTCCGATATAACAGTCTGAAAAGCCAGAGGAATGTGGGCACCTGAATACAAATCAGAGCCAGTCCCCCTGGAGAATGAAAGCCTTTGTCTTCACTTCTGTGCCTCATATGATAAAGCATTCACCAGCAGATGCAAGCTGTCCAACTTATTATCACTTTTACCAAACAACTCTTTCTTGAAAATTCACAATTTGCTCTACAATGATAAAGCAATATATAATACTATTTTTATTTTTATTTTCTGTTTAAAGATTTAACCATACTCAAATAAAATCTTAGACCCATGGAATCACAGACTGGTTTGGGTTGAAAGGGACCTTAAAGCTCATCCAGTTCCAAACCCCCTGCCACAGGCAGTGATCTGTGTCAATGTGCCCTCTCCCCAACCTGAACTTTATTTCCTGCAACTCTGCTCAAGTAATAACCACCAGTGATGGTGGTAATGGATGTATCTGATCATGACTATTATTCTGATCCAGAGTGGATTGAGGGAAACAGATAATAACACAACTGCCAAGGGCTAATCTGGCCAACATGCCCACGCAATCCACACCCCCACAGTACTAGCCAAGGTCTGACTCAAGCGAAGTTTGGAAAAAAATTAAATTCTGTACTCGGTATGCAAATATGATCAAGAGGCACTCATCATACTCCATAAATAGTGGACAGTGCCGGGCACACTGTGCTGTCCTGCACAACAGCGTGCTGCACACCAGGATATCACTTTAAGTAGGAATGCCTTTTGAGGTTACACCTCGAGTTTGAGAGAATCCTCACTGCAACAGATAAGTGATTAATAGTATAGATGATGTGTAATTAAAATCCAACCAGAATTGTTTTTCAGGAAATGAAATAACTTTCCACTCTGAAAAGTATTTTATTGTATTTATGATGGTATTAGCAGTTTCAGATAATTTACACAAAGTGTAAAGTGGGGAGGTTCACATATCATTAGAGAAATCAGACAATTATCGTAACAAGGGACTGTAATACTGAACAGTCTAAACTAGATCAGTGAGAGCAACAAATAACCATATTTGTGAGAATCCATGTCTAGTGTAAGCAGAGAGTGCAGTTTGTAACTTTCAAAAAGCAAAAAAAAATAATAGGGTTTACTGCATCAGTGTACTGCAACTTTATAGTCATGCTATGAATCATAACTTAGAACTTACTTCTATTATTCATAAGTTATTTGTGAACTTCTGGTCATCAGAAGTATGGTGTCTAGGAACTTGAGTAAAACCTCATGACACCTTGAAAATGAGATCTTCCTTGACTCTGCTGTTAATTCTGAGATCTTAGAATAACCAACCATTTCAATATTAAGAAGGATTTAAGTCAAATCAGTTGGCTTTGATTGTTTGGCTGTGACAATACTACTTAACAGAGTGAAATATATGTCTTTTCCTTCTCACCATTAGGCAAAATATGGTTTCAGCATGTAAGTTTTCAGCTGCCCAGTTAATTCCATAAGCTGACAAAATGTTTAGTCATCATATTCAAAAGCATCTGCAAATTAATATTTTATAAAATGCTTATATTTCAATTTATTTATATTTACCATGCTTGGAAGCTCTCAAGACTCTATTAGACATACCCACCTGATCTGATAGAGCGTTGGCAGTAGTCCCATCTCTGATCTCCAGAGGTCCTCATTTAAATCAGTGACCTCTGTTGCTCTTCATGATGTGGGACAGAGTTTAGTCATTCATATTCCATGATCTAAACAAGGAAAGTGTTCCTTGGCCAAGGAGGATGGATTTAAACCTACACTCACCTGCTTTATCAAATCAAACATATACATTGAAATTTAACAGCTGTTACATCATCTTCATTTAGTCTCTCACCTGTGTGACTGAATCCCATGCACCATCTTAGCTTTACATCTTATTTTACCTTGTAATTGCTGAACTCAGTGAAGGTACTAATTTTGGATTAAACATCTGTGTGGACTGTTCCGCTGAATGAGTGACTTTCAATCTTCTTTTTCGAGGTAGTGAAACTTGAGAAATATAAATACCTTACATTTTCTAATCTCTTTTAATGTCTTGGAATAAGACAATTTTCAAGCAGTGAGGTCTATTCAAAACCTTCTAATCAAGAATTACACTATACTACTAAATGAAGGTGGAATTTAAAGTAAGTTAATGTGCATCCAGGATATTTTACTAAAATCAGACTTTGGTAAAATATAATTCCTTTATTCCATTTTTTATAAAAGGCATTGAATAATGCTTTTATTTCATCTATATCTGATATGTAGATGAAAAAAAGATGATCAGGAAAAGCAACTGGTACCTCATGTACCGTTATTTTTTTTAAAGAACCACTGATGTTCATTATGTGAAACAAGCAGTGAAGGAAGCCTGGTTATTTATGTTACACTTAACATCATCAAATTCAAGTTTGACTTTTGTAACTATCCTTTCCGGTATATATTTGTACCAACACATTGTTTTTTCTAGTGTTCAGAAGTAAATTTTGGGTTTCAAGACTATTTATTCTTTTTACAGTCATGAGTGTCAAATATACTGCATTTTAAACCCAATTCTCCTTCACTCTCCGATGTTTTTAGAAGCAGTGTGCAATTACAGACCTGAAGAGGAGTGGTTACCAATGGGAACTTTTCCCCATAAAGTCCTACTTTGTGTTTTCACTCAGTTTTCATGTAAGTGCTTCAAAGTTTACAGAGCTCATATTTCTTAACTGGAATCCTTATCAAAGTGATCATAGCTTCTTCTGTTACAAGACATATAGCACACGCTTTAACACAGACTGTTGTCAGCAAGTAGACATGACCTGAATATTTCTTCTTTTGCAAATCCTTCAAGATTCTGTTCTGCTCAAATACCTAGAACCAAAAGAGGCTGCCACATGCAATTAAAGAGAGCAGAAAGAAATGAAATATTTTAATCTATAATGAAAAACACCATCATAGTCAAAAGTACAGAGAAAAGATCTTTACATGAAATTATATGAAGCACAAATGCTATTTGTCCTCACTCAAAAAGTTTCTGCGTTTTCTTTATCTAATTAGAATGTCACATTTCAAAAATCAATGCTTCTTTAATGCTTTCTCTACTGCAGTATTGACTTCAAAAAGACATTTATTATATAGTAAGCTACTATTGAGGACTACCAGTATTTCACCATTCTATAGTTCAATTACTTGCTCTCATAAAGCATTATCACACAAGTAGTGAGCAGCACTTTAATTTCCTCAAAATTACCAGGCATTTTGGGCAAGACAGAGTAATTGCTATTATTCCTACAAATGTACTCATATTACTGCTACCATCTTTGCTTTCCTCTCAGACATATTAGTTCCAGTCATTCTAACAATGGTTCTGATCCATCTGTATGTGCGAGACTATATATGGCATGGTAGTTTCCTAGAGGAAGGACATACCCAATATTATCCTTCTAATTTCTGAAAGTGTTTTTTAAGACAGGTGCTTATATGCATTTTACAAAGGGTAGCAACAAACAGAGACTATGAAGGCATACAGAAAGGCTCTGGCAACGCACAACTTTATTAGTGAGATCTCCTTCCCTGTATTCTAAGATTGAAAAATTTCAATGCTAGGATGAGAAGACAGGATGCATATGTCAGTGCTAAACAGTCAGAAAAGATTTAGAGTGCTCATTAATTAAGACACACATATTCTCTGCAATTGCTGTAAATGACAGACTGAAACACAGATCCACTGCACGCAGTATAAAAATAATACATAACGTATAGACCTCTGCTGATCGCAAGTCTTAGCTGCCATGGTCATTTGTGTCATATTTGGAGGAAGCAATAGGCGTCTGATTCCAACCTGTATCCAGAGCATACAAATAAACCTTACACAAAACAGCTCAACAACAACAATTTTGACATAAAGGTACTTTTCCCACAGCATATCAACCACGCTCTAGTAAAAATTTTGATTGCATGGTTAATGATATCAATCCTGTTTCTGAGCTTTGATAAATATATCCTGATTTTTTATAATCATTTCATCAGTAGCGAAGACACAAATGCTGGAGTCGCTCTGTAAAAATATGTAAATTTTATATTGTGAAAGGCATAGCCTGGAATACACAGTTTTACCAAGATTATTTTTTAGGCTTATTGAATCACTAGACTTGATTTTTTCTATCTATCTCTGTGACTAAAAAATTGTCAGTTTTGCCTGTGATTTCCTTATAAATATATATAATGCATATACAAATTATCGGAAGTAAATATTCAAAATGTTGCCTATTCATTTGCATGACTAAATAGAGTAAATTGATGAAAAATGTTCTTGGAAAGTTAAATTTGCTACCCAGGTTACAATTATGTTATAACTAATTTTGTTTATCCTAAGATAAAAAACAATAAAACTTTTGCTGCATGGTTCCTATCAGCTATGTTCTTAAGAAATTTCCTATATAGGAGCATAGATAGCTGCATTATTATACATTTTTTTGCCAGCTGATTAATTATATTCTTGAATACAGTCCATAACTCTGGCCAAATGAGCATTATGTATTTCTTCAGTAAAGTGGATTGTGAGTTGCTTTCTGACCACAATACCTAACAGCCTTGCTTAGACATGCTTTATGGTAGTGTCCTTCATGATAGTATTAATTAATATGGTGCCACTTTTTTGAACAAACTTTATTAAGTTCAGGCTGTCATTTGCGATAATATTTCGACAGCAAAGTAATTACTTCAGGAGCATGTTAAGAACTTATGTATAAGTCTCATATTTACTGAAATATAAAATAATTGCACAAATCTTTATGTCATATGGAAAAATAAATAGAAGCAAGAAACCTATAGGATTTCTTAATTGCAAATTTGGAAGGGACTTTTGAAAGCATTCAGTATCAAACCAGCTACTGTTTGCTTCAATACCTTAATCAGAACGAGAACAATGTTAGATCATAGCTGCATTTCATAATCCAATAAGGGATTTTATTTGTGACTGTGTGTGAAAATACCAGCCTAGACCATATCCTAAAATAGCATAGAAAGTCTATTCTTAAAAAAAAAAAAGTTTTCTTTGTTCAGGAAAGCCCAGCTTTCAGCAGATAAAACTGCTCTCTGATGACAAAAGTCTGAGCTGATGGAAGGATCTTTAAAAAGATATTTTGAAGCTATGAATACCATAAAGCCTTGAAAAAAGTTTACCTAACTCCTTTGGAGTGTAGGCAAATAAAGTTAGGGTTTTATTTCCTGAATAGGAAATACTTGTATTCTAAAATTGATTATGGCATTATTAGGAAGAAACTAGAGATTAATTACATTCTTTAGGACTAATTTAAATATATCCTGATTAAAAACCAGAAAGCAGTAAGCCTGTAATCTTATAGTACCTCTTTGTCCCCAGCACCTATCAAAGAATTCCTAGGTTTAGGTGGTTTTATGTATAATATGTAGCCACATCTATATTGTCTACAGATCTGCCCACTACAGTTTTTTGAAACTCTTCTTCTAAAAAAAGAATCAGAACCTAATAGAGTATGTAAAGAATTTCTTTTCTGAATCAATATCAAATACTACCAAATCTACTGCTGTCCAATGATAGCAGAGTATTTTGGGTACTTAATGTTTCTTGAACCATCTCCCCATGCATCAAAGCCTGTAATTACTGTGGCATTTAGAAACACTAAAAGATTCATAATCACATAGATTTGCAAATAATTATGATTTGTGGTCCATAGCCTAATGTTAATAGAGCTCTTATTTGAAACATGAAAAATTTGGCAATGTTCATAATCCAATGGAAAAAGAAAGTTTATTTCCGAGAATGAAAGAAAAAGATACAAGGATGATATAAGCAAATCACAGTCACTTAATTTGCATAACAAGTCTTTCAGTGACACGGTAAACATAGCTTGAAATGCAACTAAGTAAAAGCACAAGGATAAGGTGTATGTATGACATTTTGTACTTTATGGTGAAGGTGGCTAAATAAGCCTAGTCACACTGACAACGCATCTATGAATCAAGCAGTAACATACCTTGACCAGGTCTTCAAGAGGTGCATCCTAATCCAACAAATTCTTCCTTCCTATCCTTGTATGCATGATCAATAATGAATAGCACATTTTCTTCAGTCTTTAGAGTAGTGCAAATTCAGAACAAATAATTCCCAACATAGAAACCTAAACACAAATTCAGTCTCCAAAACCAATATTCAATTCTTTGAAACTACAGCTCTTTCCAATAGCACTGCTGAACAACAGGGTATTAAAAAAATATATCCTATAATACAGAATTATTGAATTTTCCTCTAATTATACCAAAAGGTATGGAAAACAAATACTTTATGATGGAAAACTGATATTTTTAATTCAGAACTTTATAAGTGTTCTGCTATTGGTGGAAGAATTAAAGTAGGCAAAGGCTGTCAGTTTCTGTGAAAAATAACCAAAGGGGCTAATACGTTTTTTGCTGGAAGAAAATTCTACTGTGTAAACTTTGTAATACTCAAAATGCAAAGACTCCCTAGCAAAACCTGCAGAAATATTCCCCAGGTTTAGCTGAAAATGCAATTCCATGGTAAATCTAAGAAAAAATCCTCTAAAGCAATATCAGTTTTAAATATATCTCATCTCAGGTGTTTGAAAATTCTTGAATGATGGACTTACACTGTTGTTTTTCTTTGAAAGTCCTTCATAAACTAATGCTCTCAAGTAAGCCTAAGACCAATTTTTCAACTTGTACACATATTAGGAAATATATCCTCTGATATTATGAAGACTACAGACCAAGGAAAGCATTAAGTCTGGATTGCTGCTTTGCAATATACATTTTAACATCACTGTCATAAATAACTCTGGTTAGGAAAAAAAAAAAAGAAATCTTTAAAGAAAATCAGTGAAATAGTTCTAGAAAACATTTCAACTGAAGACAAATTGTATAAACACTTTTGTCCACCAAGGGAAAGTTTAATCATGTGTTTGAGTACCTAAGATACCACTTTTCATATGGGTATGGATACATAATTACTATCCAAATCAATAGCAAGAAGATCTGGAAACTCTCACTGAAAAAAATAAATAAACACAGCCAGTAGTTATCAGGTTTTTTTCTTATCTTTATATATATATTTCTTTTTCTTCCTGAAATCAAGATGGTGTCATGGGTTCAGCAGTAGCACTCATTTTTCTCCTTCTTGGTAGCTGGTGCAGCACTGTGTTTTTGACTTTCGGCCTGGGAACAGTGCTGATAACACCAGTGATAACCAGCGGTTACTGCTTAGTGATGTTTTGGTCTGGCCAAGGACTTTCTGAGTTTCATGCTGTGCCAGGGAGAAGGGGAAGCCGGGAGGAAGCAGAGACAGGACACCTGACCCAAACTAGCCAAAGAGGTTATTCCCTATCACAGCATGTCATGCCCAGGATGTAAAGCAGAGAACAGAGACCTGGAAGGGTGGGGGGTGCACTGCTTGGTTGGGCTTGATATTAGGTAGTGAGCAATTGCATTCTTTCCTTGTATTTGCCTTGTCATTATTATTATTGGTGGTAGCAGTAGTGATTTGTGTTATACTTTAGTTACTAAACTGTTCTTATCTCAACCTGTGGGAGTTGCATTCTTTTGATTCTCCTCCCCATCCACCCAGGAGTGGGGGAAAGAAAGAGAGGGGAGTGAGTGAGCAAAACTTCGTGAGTTATAGAGGCTTAAACCACGACAGATGGCTACAATCTAAATGAAGTTTGCAACAACACACAAAAAAACAAAATTAAAAGATAGTCAGGAAATTATAAGAAACTCAGTACTTTGTTTTATTTTGCACTACTATTTTGTTTCATTTCAAGGTTGAGATTATAATCTAAATTTCTTATTCTTGGTGCCAACTTTCTGTTCATTCTGTTGATTTATGCTAGTCCTCTCGTCATCAGAATCAATAACTCAGAGTTGGATTTTGCACAGCTTTTGAAGTCCGTGGGAAACCCATTATATATTGAAATATGGGAAGTACTGTGTGATCCTGAAAACTGAAACTGCAGAAAGAATAAAACCTGTAAATGAAAAGCAACTTAATTGGGGTCTAGTAACAATAGTAGAATCCAGAAAATGGTTGAGGAAAGAAAAATTTGCTCATCATACACCTTTAATAATTGTACATGATCTAGAAAAAACCTTGGGCACTGTGCTCAAAACTGGTTGAAGGTTTAAGGAAAAGAAGATCAAACTCAAAAGGGTGCAAAAAATCTGCTAGGATGCCCTGGTGAATTAGATCACAGGATGCAGAAGAAGACTGAGAAAAGAGCTACTTGTACATAATTGGAAAATAGATATATATTCAGACAAAAATCCGCTGTACAGGTTCATCAGAAGGCAAAAGGGAAGATAAATGCTAAATAAACTCGAGAAAATATTTGACCCAATTTGCACAAGGACAAAAGAGAATACATTAATGATGGTGTTTAAGCTTAAAATTAGGGAAATGATCCCAACAAAATAGTGATTTTTTTTAAGGAAGACTAGTGGAAAAATTGTCTTTATTCAAGAAGAAAGACAAATACATTTATGACAGAATATGCACCATGGCAAGGGATTGAACTCAATGCTTGAAGTAATTTTTCTAGTCCTATGTTTGTAAAGAGTGTATTTTACTGCTCAGTTTGTATGACCAGGGCTCAGTCTGGGAGCTCTGCTCTGGCTGCCCCAGTGGTGGCCAGTGTAGGTACCCAGACAGAGCTGATGGGAAGGGAGGCTGCAGCGCAGAGCTTGGGGCGTAGAGAGCGCCTGCACTGATCTCCTGAGGGGAGGATGCACAATGGGCAGGGCTGCACTCAGAGGTCCCTGGTGGAGGTCCTCCTGCAGCAGGTGGCTCAGCTGTGAGATGCTGTTACTAGGCTAAAAGGTGTCAAGGGAGCTGAGGGGAAGCAACGCTGCTTGCTCCAGGACCGGACCGTGCAGGGACCTCAAGCGTCTGCTATCGCTCATGCAGGAAAGGAGGCCGCTAACCCAGGAAACTGGGAAATGGTAACAGAAAAAAACAACAAAAAAAGTATAAGGGGATAATTAAAAGCAAGGGGCTTCTCCTAAATCTGTTGTTCCCACCAAGAAACACTTTGCTGTCCTGCAGGGGGCTGATGAGGAAACACACTCCCACCAGGAACAACCAGCTGATGCACTGGTAAAGAAGATCTCTACAGGTGCTGCCAGGAAAAAGTGGTGGGCCGTAGTAGTAGGCGACTCAACTCTGAAAGGAGCAGAGGCACCCATCTGTCAGCCTGACCCAGGCTCAGGGGAGGTGTGTTGCCTACCAGGGGCTCGGATCAGGGATGTTGCAGTAAGGCTGCCTCCTCTAGTCAGTCCCACTGTCTATTACCCAATTCTAGTGATCCATGTGGGTGCTATTGATATAGATAGCAGTAGCCCAGAGAACATAAAGGACTACAGAGCTCTGGGGGAGCTGGTTAGGGGCTCTGGAGCGCAGACTGCCTTTTTGTCAATTCTCCAGGATACAGGGCAGGACCTCAGAAAGGCTAGGAGGATTGGCCAGGTTAATAAATGTTTAGAAGAGTGGTGCTATAGTCAGGGGTTTGGGTACCTTGAACATGGGACTCAATTTAGTAGGCCAGGTCTACTGGGGGCTGGTGAAGCTGGTCTGACAAAGAAAGGGAAGAGTGGATTTGGGAGGAGGCTTGCCAGACTTGTCAAGGATGCTTTAAACTAGATGTGTTGGGGGAGGGGGGCATCATTCCATCGCAACACACCAAGTCACTTGCCAGCACCTCTAGTAAACGTTCACAGCTATATAGAGATATTCCAGCTGCTCCAGCCAATGAGCCGACTTCAACTGGAGCTCATCTCAGATGCCTCGATACAAATGCCCGTACCATGGGGAACAAACAAGAGGAATTAGAGATGTGTGCATGTCTACGGGAGTATGATATTATAGGCATCAAAGAAACATGGTGGGATGGCTCCTATGACTGGTGTTTTGGCATGGAAGGTTACAGGCTCTTTAGGAAAGACAGGCGTGGTAGGTGGGGAGGGGGAGTTGCTATTTATGTTAGGGATAGGCCGGAGCGTATAGAACTGTGCCTGGGACAGGTGAGCAGTCAACAGAGAGTTTGTGGGTCAGGCTTAAAGGGAGAACAGCGATGGGAGACATTATTGTGGGGATCTGTTACAGACCACCTGACCAAGAGGACTCTGTGGATGAAGCACTCTATAGACAGATAGGAACAGCCTCACACTCGCAGGCCCTTGCTCTCATGGGGGACTTCAACCACCCTGACATCTGTTGGAGGGATGGTACGGCCCGGCACAAGCAATGCAGGAAGTTCCTCGATTGTGTTGAAGACAGCTTCCTTCTACAAGTAATAGAGGAGCCACCAAGGAGAGGTGCCATGCTTGACCTCATGCTCACCAACAGGGAAGGGCTGGTTGGAAATGTGATGCTCCAGGGCAGCCTTGATTGCAGCGATCATGAGATCATGAGATGAATTTGAGATCCTCAGGACAGTGAGAAGAGTGTGCAGCAAGCTCACTGCCCTGGACTTCAAGAGAGCAGACTTTGGCCTCTTCAGGAACCTGCTCAGAAAGGTTCCATGGGATATAACCATAGAGGGCACGGGGGCCAAGACTCTTGGTTGATATTCAAGGCTCACCTCCTGCAAGCTCAGGAGCAATACATCCCTACTAGAAGGAAGTGCTGCAGGAAGGCTAGGAGACCTCCATGGATGGATAAGGAGCTGCTGAGGAAACTTCGAGGGAAAAAAGAGGCTTATAAAAGGTGGAAGCAAGGACAGGCGGCCTGGGAATTATACAGGGATGTTGTCCGGGAAGCTAGGGACCAGGTTAGGAAAGCTAAGGCCCACTTAGAATTCAACTTGGCTAGGGATGTTAAGGATAACAGGAAGGGATTCTGTAGATACATTACAAATAAAAGGCAGACTTGGGACAACATGGACCCTCTACAGAAGCTATCAGGAGAGCTTGCTACCCTGGATTTGGAGAAGGCTGCGGTTCTTAATGACTTCTTTGCCTCAGTCTTCACCGGAAAATGCTCTGCCCACACCACCCAAGTGCTGCGGGCATTCAGGCGAGCGGGAAAGAACGACACATCTATAAGATGCAGGTTGCAGTCCGAGTTTATTGCTAACAATCCGTGCTTATATTAGGGCTTACATTGCACAATTTCTATCACGCGCCGAGGCTACATTCTTGATTGGTCGTCAGTTGCTGTCCACGCGATAGATACTCCCATATGATTGGCTACTTATGCTACTAATTGATACATGATTGGTTACATGATCGGTATGTGCTTGGTCACAGCTCAAAGGTTACATTCACATCCCACCCCCCTCTGTAGTTTTCCTCTTGGTTATGTTCCAGGGGGTTTCCAGCTTGCAGCTGTGCTTCAAGGTTACAGTTATCAGTTCCTCCCTACATATCCTGGCTTCTCAGGCTCCTCTGCCAACTCCCTCAAACTCTTCTCACGCACACGTTCTCTAGTAACCTTCAGCCAAGGCCTCAAAGCCTTTGGTTCACTACTGTTAGGCTTTTTCCATCCGTTGGCCTATGATCTTATTGTGTCCGTTTTCTATCAACTATTCCCAACACCCAAGTCTTGGAAGGCAGACGCAGGGACTGTGACAATGAAGACCCTAGGCCCACTGTAGGAGAGGATCTGGTTCGAGACCATCTTAAGAACCTGAATGTATACGAGTCCATTGGTCCTAATGAAATCCATCTGCGGGTCCTGAAGGAACTGGCAAATGAAGTTGCTAAGCCACTCTCCATCATATTTGAAAAATCATGGCAGTCAGGTGAAGACCCCAATGGCTGGAAAAAGGAAATATAACCCCATTTTCAAGAACGGCAAAATGCATGAGCCAGGGAACAACAGACCAGTCAGCCTCACCTCTGTGCCTGGCAAAATCCTGGAGTGGATTCTCCTGGAAGGCATGCTAAGGCACATGAAAAACAACAAGGTGGTTGGAGACAGCCAGCATGGCTTCACTAAGGGCAAATCCTGCCTGACCAATCTGGTGGCCTTCTAGGATGGGACTACAGAACCGATGGACAGGGTAGAGCAGTTGATGTCATCTACCTGGACTTGTGCAAAGCGTTTGACACTGTCCCACATGACATCCTTTTCTCTTAGTTGGAGAGACATCAAATTGATAGGTGGACCACTCATTGGGTAAAGAAGTGGCTGGATTGGCCGCATGCAAAGAATAGTGCTCAATGGCTCAATGTCCAGCTGGAAATCAAAAATGAGTGGTGTCCCTCAGGGATCAGAGCTGGGACCGGTCTTGTTCAATGTCTGTTGGTGACATGGACAGTGGGATTGAGTGTGCCCTCAACAAGTTTGCTGATGACACCAAACTGTGTGTTTCAGTTGATACATTGGAGGGAAGGAAAACCATCCAGAGGGACCTTGACATGCTTGTGAGGTGGGCTGATGCCAACCTGATGAAGTTTAACCATGCCAAGTGCAAGGTCCTCCACCTGTGTTGGAGCAAGCCCAGGCACAGCTACAGGTTGGGCAGAGAAGAGATTCAGAGCAGTCCTGCCGAGAAGGACTTGAGGGTTTTGGTTGATGAAAAAGTGAACATGAGCCAGCTTCAGTGTGCGCTTGCAGCCCAGAAAGCCAACCATATCCCAGGCTGCATCAAAAGGAGTGTGACCAGCAGGTTGAGGGAAGTGATCCTGCCCCTCTACTCTGCTCTCCTGAGACCTCCCTTGGAGTATTGTGTGCAGTTCTGGTGTCGTCAACATAAAAAGGACATGGAACTGTTGGAACAAGTCCAAAGGAAGGCCACATGGATGATGAGGGGACTGGAGCGCCTCCTGTATGAAGATCGGATGAGAAAGTTGGGTCTGTTCAGCGTGGAGAAGAGAAGGCTGCGTGGAGACCTCATAGCATCCTTCCAATATCTCAAGGGGGCCTATAGGGATGCTGGGGAGGGACTCTTCATTAGGGATTGTTGTGAGAGGACAAGGGGTAACAAGTTCAAACTTAAACAGGGGAAGTTTAGACTGGATATGAGGAAGAAATTCTTTACTGTAAGGGTAGTGCGGCACTGGAATGGGTTGCCCAGGGAAGTTGTGAATGCTCCATTGCTGGCGGTGTTCAAGGCTGGATTGGACATAGCCTTGGTTGACATGTTTTAGTGGGAGTTGTTCCTGCCCCTGGCAGTTGGGTTGGAACTAAATGATCTTAAGGTCCTTTCCAACCCTAACTATTCTATTATTCTATGATTCTATGATCCTAATGTATTTAGCTTTTACCTCTAGCTTGCTATTAAACTCCTGGCAGTCGTCTGAACTCTCAAGCCTAAAAAATAGATACACTGAGACCAATCACTGAAAATCTAAGCGGGTTTTGCCATAACTGGTGGTCAATTTATTCCACAAATTGATCTTGAAGATATCCATAAATTTCCTTGTCAGGTACAGGGGAATGTTAATTTATTACCAAATGACTAGTTAAGAGAAGTCCTAATAAAAAACACTGGTTGTAATTTTGAGAGCTATTGTTATTTTCATAGTGATGTAGGACTTCTTCTGAAGGACAGATATTTATTAAATAAGATAGGCAGCAACCAGATGTTAAAGCTCTATGAATGTCCAGGTACAGGGAGTCAATCTTTATTCAATTCTCTTCTGTTTGAAATTAAGAAAGTAGGTCCAGTAAATTAAGTTATGTTGTGGTTTAAGCCCAGCCATAACTCACGCAGTCACTCTCTCACTCCCCTCTTTTCTTCCCCCCCACTCCCGGAGGAATGGGGAGGAGAATCGAAAGAATATAACTCCCACAGATTGAGATAAGAACAGTCCAGTAACTAAGGTATAACACAAATCATTATTGCTACCACCAATACTAATAATGATAAGGGAAATAACAAGTGAAGAGAATACAACCGCTCACCAACAGCTGACTGATACCCAACCCAACCCAGCATTGATCCAACCCTTCCGGGTCCCTCCCCGCAGTTTTTACATCCTGGGCCTGATAAGGGATATAACAAGGGAAGAGAATACAACCGCTCACCATCCACTGACTGATACCTAGCCCAAGCCAGCAGCAGTCCAACCCTTCTGGGTCCCTGAGCCCAGTTTTTACATCCTGGGCATGGTGTGCTGTGGCATGAAATACCTCTTTGGCTAGTTTATGGCAGGTGTCCTGTCTCTGCTTCCTCCCGGCTTCTCTTCCTCTCTGGCAGAGCATGAGACTCAGAAAGTCCTTGCTCAGACTAAACATTACTCAGCAGTAGGTAAAAACATTGGAGTTATCAGCGCTGTTCCCAGGCCAAAAGTCAAAAACACAGTGCTGCATCAGCTACTAAGAAGGAGGAAAAATAGCCGCTACTGCTGAACCCAGGGCAAGTACCCAACGATTCAACATGAACATGATGAAGTCCTTTGTCAGAACCATCTAGAGTACCTAAATTTTAAACTTGATGCATAACAAGTTGAACCTAATGCAACACGGCACAGGTGAAGTATAGGAATTCGAAAGCATGAAAAATTGCTTGTCCTTCAGGATCGCTCCCTCTAATAGTCTGTGAAGCTGACAATAGCACATGACTTTACAATCTTGTAATAGCAATGTCTAGAAATATTTTCAGATGTAATTTTTCTGAAGTCCCATCACATTGCTTAGAATAAGCTAACGAATAAATAAAAATTCTGAGTATCTTGCTTTCACCTTTGTGTTGCTTCTTGTCTGGTTTACTACTCAATTGTTATTGTGCCCTGAAGCTGGTAGGATCAATTATTACAGAGTTTTTTCATCTCTTGACAACTTTGAGGTGTTCTTTTGAAAACTGTTTGATTGCCCAAGACTTTAATCTTTATATTGATGACCCATCTGCTTAGGGAGTTAACAGTTGTCTCACAGCGCTGAACTACTGAGCTTCTTTCCCAGCTCATTAACTTTTCTGCTCACAGCCTTATAAAGATTCGTACCAAGGTATTAGGTTTTACCTCTTTTGGCCATCCCGTTTCCTTTTCCTTTTCCTTTTCCTTTTCCTTTTCCTTTTCCTTTTCCTTTTCCTTTCCCTTTCCCTTTCCCTTTCCCTTTTCCTTTCCCTTTCCCTTTCCCTTTCTTTTTCCTTTCCTTTTTCCTTTTCCTTTTCCTTTTCCTTTTCCTTTTCCTTTTCCTTTTCCTTTTCCTTTCCCTTTCCCTTTCCCTTTCCCTTTCCCTTTCCCTTTCCCTTTCCCTTTCCTTTTCCTGTTTCCTGTTTCCTGTTTCCTTTTCTTTTCCTTTTCGTTTTTCTTTTCCTTTTCCTTTTTGTTTTTCTTTTACTTTTTCCTTTTCTCTTTCCTTTTCTTTTCCTTTTTCTTTTCTTTTTATTTTTTAAATGCCATATAAATTTTTTTCATTCTTCTTAAAATGCTTTCTGTTTCCCAGTACAGTTTCCACAGTTTTTGTTTCATTAGGTAGTACCCTCTGCTACACACACTGCTTATTCACAAACACTGATTTGTAGTTCATGTCTCTCTCAAATTGTCATGATTTAATGTAGATAATGTATATTAATATTTTCTTTTCTTTATTTGAACATTATTCTCTTTCATATGTATATACTTTAATTTTTTAGGAACCTGGGAGCTGATGCTGAATCATCTGATGCCAGTGGAGCTCCTTGAATTCTTAAGAGATGTATTTATGTCAAGATTAATTCTAATTGGCCATATAGTTAATTTTTGGCATAAGATTATTATAAAAATAAAATTCTGTCTTCATTTTTCCCTTGACTTCATAAGGGAAAAAATAATAAATTTAAAGCTCTTAAAATGGTGTGGTATCCTTGGGAATACACTTCCACTAGAGTTCTCAAATTGGTGTAGTTCAGATACCGTTATGTATTTATGAGCTGATTATACTGCCTTCATGTTCACCCTCAAGCTGAAATTCTCCAATTATCTGTAATGAACCTATCTTGGTTTACCCTGTGGCTCAAGTGAGGCAGTTACTTTCCCTTGCAGGGAATCTTAGGCATGAAAATGAGTTCTGGCTTGCACTGGAGCTTGGTCTCAAGGGAGGGATCCAACCTACTGTGATAGGTTTGGGAGAGTTACCAAAAAACACGACATATCAATATATATCCATCACACTCAATAAGAGGAATTTCTAAAAGCTTAGAAAAAGAGAAGGACCATGGAATTTGGAAATATTGTACAACAGAGCCTTCATTTCATTTTCTCTGTGGTAAATAGTTGTACCTTGCCTTAAGTTCTGAAGTATGACATTTGGTGTTCTTTTTTTTTTTTTTTCCCAAAACATGGGTTCTGATAAAATACAACAGCAGACATTTTGAGAACATAGCAGCAAACATTATTTCATTGTAAGGTATTTGCTTTATCTATCTTACAGTAATGCCATGAATGTCTGACATAATATACAAATTCTTCTCAATAATTGCTTGCAAAAGAAAATTATAAAACCAAAGAATAAAAATTATTGCAAATTTATTTTCAAGTGCTCAGAAGTACTCTGGTTGCCATTTCTGATTTTTTTGACCAGTAATTGGTCAATTATTGATAAGAACAGGCATCTGTATGAAGACTGCTTTAAAGTTTTTATGTTAACTACATGATGAAAAGTAAATTCTCATCACAAAACACCAGAAAGGATGTTTTAGGGAATGCAGAGTGGGGAAGCAGCTGAAGAGCTAACCATTATTCTTCACTCAATTATACAATTTTCACCACTCAATTATGCAATTTCTCTCTTCGTAATTATAATTTTCTTCCTTTTTTTTTTTTTTTTTTTTTTTTTTATTTCATCATCCCGTCTGCATTATATGGATTTCCAAAGACATATCAAATTTTCCAAGTTGCTGAGGTGAGTAGCTTGAGAGAGGATGCCTTCAGCGCCTGATCAGGGGGAGGCTTGGTGTCCAGGAGCTTCAACTTGGTGCAGCAACAGGCACTGAGTGAGCCTCAAGTCCTCGACAGGACTTGCCCAGGAGCTGGCAGCTCAGCGGATGCGAGCAGCTGACTCACAGGGGGCGGCGCCAGGAGGAACAACACCAGCCCTGAGTGGTCAAAAACCTGCCCCAAGGAGCGTGAGCAACCAGGAGCACAGCAAACAGGGTGGGTTTGAGGCAGTTTGCGTGGCAGGTTGCATGGGCAGGCGAGCGGGATGGTGGGCACTCACTGTAAGACCATGGCCCGGTCTCGAGCTCTGCTCTGGCTGCCCCAGCGGTGGCCAGCGTAGGCACCCAGACAGAGCTGATGGGAGGAGGGGCTGCAGCTCAGACCTCGGTGTGTGGAGTGCGCCTGCACTGATCTCCTGAGGGGAGGGTGCACAATGGGCAGGGCTGCACTCAGTGATCCCTGGTGAAGGTCCTCCTGCAGCAGGTGGCTCAGCTGTGAGATGCTGTTACTAGGCTGAAAGATGTCAGGGAAGCTGAGAGGAAGCAACTCTGCTTGCTCCAGGACCAGACTGTGCAGGGGCCTCAAGCGTCTGCTATCGCTCATGCAGGAAAGGAGGCCGCTAATCCAGGAAGCTGGGAAATGGTAACAGAAAAAAACAACAAAAAAAGTATGAAGAGGATAATTAAAAGCAAGGGGCTTCCTCTTAAATCTGTTGTTCCCACCAAGAAATGCTTTGCTGTCCTGCAGGGGGCTGATGAGGAAACACACTCCCACCAGGAACAACCAGCTGATACACTGGTAAAGAAGATCTCTACAGGTGCTGCCAGGAAAAAGTGGTGGGCCGTAGTAGTAGGGGACTCAACTCTGAAAGGAACAGAGGCACCTGTCTGTTGGCCTGACCCAGTATCATGAGAGGTGTGTTACATACCAAGGGCTCGGATCAGGGATGTTGCAGAGAAGCTGCCTCCTCTGTCAGTCCCACTGTCTATTACCCACTTCTAGTGATCCATGTGGGTGCTATTGATATAGATAGCGGTAGCCCAGAGAATACAAAGAAGGACTACAGAGCTCTGGGGGAGCTGGTTAGGGGCTCTGGAGCGCAGATTGCCTTTTCACCAATTCTCCAGGAGGCAGGGCAGGACCTCAGAAAGGCTAGGAGGATTGGCCAGGTTAATAAATGTTTAGAAGAGTGGTGCTATAGTCAGGGGTTTGGGTATGGGAGTCAATTTAGTAGGCCAGGTCTACTGGGGGCTGGTGGAGCTGGTGTGACAAAGAAAGGGAAGAGTGGATTTGGGAGGAGGCTTGCCAGACTTGTCAAGGATGCTTTAAACTAGATGTGTTGGGGGAGGGGGGCATCATTCCATCCCAACACACCAAGTCACTTGCCAGCACCTCTAGTAAACGTTCACAGCTATATAGAGATATTCCAGCTGCTCCAGCCAATGATCCAACTCCAATTGGAGTTGGGCTCATATGCCTCTATACAAACACCCGTAGCATGGGGAACAAACAAGAGGAATTAGAGATGTGTGCATGTCTACGGGGGTATGATATCATAGGCATCACAGAAACATGGTGGGATGGCTCCTATGACTGGTGTGTTGGCATGGAATGTTACAGGCTCTTTAGGAAAGACAGGCCCGGTAGGCAAGGAGGGGGAGTTGCTATTTATGTTAGGGATAGGCCGGAGAGTATAGAACTGTGCCTGGGACAGGTGAGCAGCCAACAGAGAGTTTGTGGGTCAGGCTTAAAGGGAGAACAGCGATGGGAGACATTATTGTGGGGATCTGTTACAGACCACCTGACTAAGAGGACTCGGTGGATGAAGCACTCTATAGACAGATAGGAACAGCCTCACGCTCGCAGGCCCTTGCTCTCATGGGGGACTTCAACCACCCCGATATCTGTTGGAGGGGTGGTACGGCCCGGCACAAGCAATGCAGGAAGTTCCTCGATTGTGTGGAAGACAGCTTCCTTCTACAAGTAATAGAGGAGCCACCAAGGAGAGGTGCCATGCTTGACCTCATGCTCACCAACAGGGAAGGGCTGGTTGGAAATGTGATGCTCCAGGGCAGCCTTGATTGCAGCGATCATGAGATCATGAGATGAATTTGAGATCCTCAGGACAGTGAGAAGAGTGTGCAGCAAGCTCACTGCCCTGGACTTCAAGAGAGCAGACTTTGGCCTCTTCAGGAACCTGCTCAGAAAGGTTCCATGAGATATAACCATAGAGGGCACGGGGGCCAAGACTCTTGGTTGATATTCAAGGCTCACCTCCTGCAAGCTCAGGAGCAATACATCCCTACTAGAAGGAAGTGCTGCAGGAAGGCTAGGAGACCTCCATGGATGGATAAGGAGCTGCTGAGGAAACTTCGAGGGAAAAAAGAGGCTTATAAAAGGTGGAAGCAAGGACAGGCGGCCTGGGAATTATACAGGGATGTTGTCCGGGAAGCTAGGGACCAGGTTAGGAAAGCTAAGGCCCACTTAGAATTCAACTTGGCTAGGGATGTTAAGGATAACAGGAAGGGATTCTGTAGATACATTACAAATAAAAGGCAGACTTGGGACAACGTGGACCCTCTACAGAAGCTATCAGGAGAGCTTGCTACCCTGGATTTGGAGAAGGCTGAGGTTCTTAATGACTTCTTTGCCTCAGTCTTCACCGGAAAATGCTCTGCCCACACCACCCAAGTCTTGGAAGGCAGACGCAGGGACAGTGACAATGAAGACCCTGGGCACAGTGTAGGAGAGGATCTGGTTTGAGACCATCTTAAGAACCTGAACGTATACAAGTCCATGGGATCTGATGAAATCCATCTGTGGGTCCTGAAGGAACTGGCAAATGAAGTTGCTAAACCACTCTCCATCATATTTGAAAAATCATGGCAGTCAGGTGAAGTCCCCAATGACTGGAAAAAGAAAATATAGCCCCATTTTCAAGAAAGGCAAAATGCATGAGCCAGGGAACTACAGACCAGTCAGCCTCACCTCTGTGCCTGGCAAAATCTTGGAGTGGATTCTCCTGGAAGGCATGCTAAGGCACATGAAAAACAACAAGGTGTTTGGAGACAGCCAGCATGGCTTCACTAAGGGTAAATCCTGCCTGACCATTCGGGTGGCCTTCTCTGATGGGGCTACTGAACTGATGGACAGGGGTAGAGCAGTTGATGTCATCTACCTGGACTTGTGCAAAGCATTTGATACTGCCTCACATGACATCCTTGTCTCTAAGTTGGAGAGACATCAATTTGATAGGTGGACCACTCATTGGGTAAAGAAGTGGCTGGATGGCTGCATGCAAAGAGTAGTGCTCAATGGCTCAATGTCCAGCTGGAGACCAGTAATGAGTGGTGTCCCTCAGGGATCAGAGCTGGGACTGGTCTTGTTCAATGTCTGTTGGTGACATGGACAGTGGGATTGAGTGCACCCTCTGCAATTTTGCAGATGACACCAAACTGTGTGGTTCAGTTGATACACTGGAGGGAAGGAATGCCATCCAGAGGGACCTTGACATGCTTGTGAGGTGGGCTGATGCCAACCTGATGAAGTTTAACCATGCCAAGTGCAAGGTCCTCCACCTGTGTTGGAGCAAGCCCAGGCACAGCTACAGGTTGGGCAGAGAAGAGATTCAGAGCAGCCCTGCCGAGAAGGACTTGGGGGTTTTGGTTGATGAGAAAATGAACATGAGCCGGCAGTGTGCGCTCACAGCCCAGAAAGCCACCCATCTCCTGGGCTGCATCAAAAGGAGCGTGACCAGCAGGTTGAGGGAAGTGATCCTGCCCCCCTACTCTGTTTCCCCCACGGTTGCACTTGTGAGACCTCACTTGGAGTATTGTGTGCAGTTCTGGTGTCGTCCACATAAAAAGGACATGGAACTGTTGGAACAAGTCCAGTGGAAGGCCACATGGATGATGAGGGGACTGGAGCACCTCCCATATGAAGATAGGATAAGAAAGTTGGGTCTGTTCAGCGTGGAGAAGGCTGCTTGGACACCTCATAGAAGCCTTCCACTATCTAAAGTGTGACTATAGGGATGCTGGGGAGGGACTCTTCATTAGGGATTGTAGTGAGAGAACAAGGGGTAACAAGTTCAAACTTAAACAGGGGAAGTTTAGATTGGATATGAGGAACAAATTCTTTACTGTAAATATGGTGCGGCACTGGAATGGGTTGTCCAGGGAAGTTGTGAATGCTCCATCACTAGCGGTGTTCAAGGCTGGGTTGGACATAGCGTTGGGTGGCATGGTTTAGTGTGAAGTGTCCCTGCCCATGGCAGTTGGGTTGGAACTAAATGATCTTAAGGTCCTTTCCAACCCTAACTGTTCTATGATTCTGTGATTCTTTGACTCAGTGAGTGTGATTTGAATGCTGTTGTGGGACCACTGTGCGGTCTTCCCCCATCACTACAGAAGCCAGGAGCAAAAATAACAACTTTGATTTTGTTGATATTTTGGTGTTTGACTTTCATTTACTAGGAATAAACCCTGCAGGTGATGAAGTGGGTTCATCTTGGCTGGCCACCTGGTACCCACCAAAGCCCCTCCTCAGCTAGACAGTAGAGAGAAAATAAAAATAAAAGCTTATCAGTTACAATAAGGACAGGGAGATGTCACTCACCAGTTACCATCATGGGCAAAATAGACTCCTCTTAGGGAAGCTAGTTATTACTAATCAAAACAGAGTAGGATAATAAGAAATAAAGACAAATTTTAAAACACCTTCCCTTCATCCCTCCCTTCTTCCTGGGCTCAGCTTTACTCCCAAAGTTTCTGCCACTTCAACCCCACTAGTGCAGGGGGACCGGGAATAGGGACTGTGGTCAGTTTGTCACATTGTCTCTGCTGTCTCCCTCTCCAGGGAGGAATTCTCACTCTCCTTCCCTGCTCCAGCATGGGGGTCCCACCCACAGTAACCAGTCTTCCATAAACACCTCCAACATGAGTCTTTCCCATGAGCTGCAGTTCTTTACAACCGGCTACAATGTGGGTCCCCCATGATCTTTCAAGTCCTGCAGCAAACCTGCTCCAGCATGGGCTCCTGTCTGCATGGGACACAGGTCCTGCCAGGAGCATTCTTCAGAGTGGGCTTCCCATGGGGTCACAGCCTCCTACAGGCATCCCCCTGCTTCAGTATAGGGTCCTCTGTGGGCAGCAGGTGGATATCTGCTCCACTGTGGACCTTCATGGGCTGCAGGTTCCACCATGGTCTATATCAGAGGCTGCAGGGGAACATCTGATCTGGTCTTTGGAGCGCTTCCTCCCTCCTGCACTGACCTCGGTGTCTTCAAGGAGGTCTCTCTCACATATTCTCACTACTTTTTCCACCTGTGGTCCTGTAAGGCTTTTTCCCTTTCTTAACTATGTTCTCACTGAGATGCTGCCACAGTCACAGATAGGCTTGGCCTTGGCCAGTGGCAGGTCCATCTTGCAGCCAACTGCATTGGCTCCATCAGACACTGGAGCAGCCCCTGCCTTCTTCTCACAGACCCACCCCTGCAGCTCCTCCAACACAAAAACTTTGCCAGACTAACCCAGTACAGCTGATCATTAAAAACTAAGAGGAAATAAACTGTCTTTCAGACTTTAAGGTTACTTTTCAGAGCTATCAGCTAATTAAAGGAGGGGAGGGAAAAACCCCTTTACACTCTAGGGCTGCACTGCCCAGTTTATCTAGACCCAGTACAGATTTTATAGACACATATTCAAGTCTACTCATTCTTCCACTGTCTGAAGCACAGAAAGCAGGTGATGCTTACTTACCAAGCAATGTGGAAGAGTGGGACTAGACCCTGCCACTGGTCACAAACGTACTTTAAAAAAAGTAAAAGGCCTCGTGTTTAAAAACAGAGAAAAGGTAAACAAATCTGCTTCACTTAAACACCATGAGATAACTTATTCTCAGTCTCTGACAAGAAGATGTGTGAGGAGGCTTTGTAATTTGAACTAATTTGGTGTCAAGGGTGTTCCCAGTATGATGCAATTACAGTAAACATTCACAGCATCTGACTTTGGAAGCTGGTCTTGTTCAGCTCTCCCTATAGATGCAATGATGAAACATGAGTTCCTACAAAAAGTGATTTTTATTATGCTGCTCAAAACAGCACTCAAGAGCACCTCCATTCATGTTCTGGCTATTACGCTAGATAGCAGGTGCCTAGTGTATCTCTTTTCTCATTGCAGATGACAATGTAATCTGCAAGCCTTTGCTTGCTATGATTCAGTGAGATGAAGCATTTGGCAAAACAACATGTCTAGCAGAGAGACACATATTAATGAAACCATTCTTCATTGCTACCTACCTGTATCAGAATTAGGCCTTCGCATAGCAAGAAGTAGCTTTGGACAAGTGAAGAAATCAAAACAACTCTGTTTTTTCTTTATGGTATTCTCTTGTGATATTATCACAACTACACCGACAATCCCACTTTTACTACCATTTTTATGCAGCCTTTGTGGTGTGCTTTCTCCACTGGTGTTTAAGATAAGGGGATTACAATCTTACCCTTTTCTTCACCTTTGGGAAAAACACTCCCTTTGGTACTCCTCTTTGCCCTTTCTCTTAATGAGAATCAAAGAAATGTAAGCAAAACAATTCCAAAAAGCTCCTAGCAGACCACCACTGCAGTCCTTGCCCTTTTTGACAGTGTTTGGGTTTTTCTGATGGGTAGGGAGCTTAGGTAGTATGAATAGGTTGACCATCATTGAGAAGGACAATAGCATTGTCCTTTCATTTGGGATTCAGACAGTGAAGCAGAGCAGCAGTGGCAGTTACACAGTGGCACTCCAGAGTATCCATGTGTACTCAGAGCATGTGTTCAAAGCAGGCTTTGGCTGCATGTGGGTCTACAGGTCAGAATAGGTAATGCCTTGGCTGTGCTTTAACAACAATTGAAAGGGATAGGAATCCTTTTGGGATTTAAGACAGAAAGTCTCACCGCTGTTCCTGCTGACTTCCTTTTATTATTTTCTTTCAGGATCACCATAACCCTGACAGTGTGTGAGGTTCATAATAATGCTTCAGGTTCAATGCACATTCCTGCAGGGAAATGAAATGTCCTGCCAGTTACAGAGGATGCTCAGTAAATGCAGTTGTACTTTCTTTCAGTTTCAATGCCTATTTTCATCTGCCACTGCGCTCTCAGTATTCAAAAAACCCATACATTTCAACACATATGGGTAAGACATGTTTATTGAAATCCTGATTTTATCCATTACTGAGAGAATAGGTAGTGAGAAAGCAAAAGTAATTCTACCCTCTTGCTTTTATCTCATATGAAACACTATTGCATTTATTAACATATTCTGTTAATCACAAAACCCAAGAAATAAACCAAACTCACACAGTCTCACCAAATAACATCACATATAACTATTTTTTTTAATAAGTGTACTAAGTTAAATGGACCACTGTTCTCATTAAGAGGGAGATTCCTTATGTCTTATATCCTCTGGATTTTTATTGACTCCAAGGGAAAAACTATGGGGATTTTTAGTCAAAAACCTGTATAAAGTATTTTTTTTTTCTGGTATGTGAAAAAAAATTGGTTTTAATGTGTTATGCATTTATGTATTGTGATTTTCACAAAATTTAGAGACTGCAATATATATACATATTCACCTGCAAGGTACTGACGTGTTAATCGAATGTCTTTTTATATGGAGTATCTCTAAAACAAGGGAAAATTATAGAAATATCTGTCCTGAAAATAGAAATAAGTTTACATCAAACTCCAAAAAGCAATATGACTGAGCTACCTAGAAAATGTGTTTTTCCAGAACATGACTATTGGTTCATATGAAAATCTTGACTGGAATCCAGGTGATTTCTTGTACCCCCAAGTATGTCCACACACCGTTAAACACCTTATGAAGTGGCAGTTGGCACAGGGTGGGCACTGCTATCCTACTACTCCAGCAAATGTCATGTTACATACTGGGCAGTCTGATTGTGAAATCTGTCATTTGGAAGTATTTTTCTGCTCCTTTGAATGAATTGTTGCAGAATTGGGCTATTAACATAGTGCTCATATTTATGTAATATAATGTACATTACTATAGTGATTATAATTCATACTATACCACACCTAAATGAATAACAGCCTTTGATCCAAGTGAACAGTCATTTTGCTTTATCACAATTTGGAGAGGATCCTATTTGCTGTTGTTGATTGTGACCGTCAACAAGAGTCAAATACTAGGAACATTTGGAAATCTGTGTGTACAAACTGTGTGACCATCTGCTTGCTTAACTGATATGAGAAGACACTAATTATGTGAGAAAAGAGCCAGTTTGCTGCTTGAGAAATCAGGACAGTGTGCGCACATCGTAGGTATACCAATGCAAGCTCATGTTTGGAAAACTATTTTAGACAACATGTGTTTGAAGTGGTAGATATGAGCCAGATCCACTGTAAATATGATGGGTCATTCACCAGTCTCACTTTTTACATTCTCTGGAATTCGGAAAAAACTCAGCTATATTTTTTCAGATACACTTTTCTTCATGTGAGACCTCACTTGGAGTATTGCGTGCAGTTCTGGTGTCCTCAACATAAAAAGGACATGGAACTGTTGGAACAAGTCCAAAGGAGGGCAGCGAGGATGATCAGGGGACTGGAGCACCTCCCGTATGAAAATAGGATGAGAAAGTTGGGGCTGTTCAGCCTGGCGAAGAGAAGGCTGCGTGGAGATCTCATAGCATCCTTCCAGTATCTGAAGGGGGCCTATAGGGATGCTGGGGAGGAATTCTTCATGAGGAATTGTGGTGAGAGAACAAGGGGTAACGGCTTCAAACTTAAAGAGGGGAAGTTTAGATTGGATATGAGGAAGAAATTCTTTACTGTAAGTGTGGTGAGGCACTGGAATGGGTTGCCCAGGGAAGTTGTGAATGCTCCATCACTGGCAGAGTTCAAGGCTGGATTGGACATAACCTTGGGTGACATGGTGTCATGGTTTAAGCCGTAAATCACGCAGTCACTAGAATGCAACTCCCACAGGTTGAGATAAGAACAGTTTAGTAACTAAAGTATAACACAAGACCACTACTGCTACCACCAATAATAAAAATGACAAGGCAAATGCAAGGAAAGAACACAATAGCTCACCCCTTCTAATACAAAGCCCGACCACTCACTTCCCCTTCCTTCTTCCCCCCCACTCCAAGGGGGGGGGGGGGGAGGAATTGGGAGAAGAATCAAAAGAATGCAACTCCCACTGGTTGAGATAAGAACAGTCCAGTAACTAAGGTATAACACAAACCACCGCTGCCACCACCAACAACAACAGTGACCAGAGAAATACAAGGAAAGAGGATACAATTGCTCACCACTCGATGACCGAGCTGTGAACTGAACTCTTCCGGGTTCCTGCCCCAGTTTTACATCCTGGGCATGACGTGCCGTGGCATGGAATAGCTCTTTTGTCAGTTTGGGTCAGGTGTCCTGTCTCTGCCTCCTCCCGGCTTCCCCCCCCCCTTCCTGGCAGAGCATGAGACTCAGAAAGCCCTTGGTCAGGCCAAAACATTCTAAGCCATAACTATAAACATCGGTGTTATCAGCGCTGTTCCCAGACCAAAAAATTGAAAACACAGCACTGCACCAGCTAC
Organism: Ara ararauna; assembly: GCA_028858755.1. Classification (NCBI taxonomy): domain Eukaryota; kingdom Metazoa; phylum Chordata; class Aves; order Psittaciformes; family Psittacidae; genus Ara; species Ara ararauna. The sequence continues at coordinate 64,167,026 of CM054410.1, forward strand.
TACAAAGGAGAAAAATGACTGCTGCTGCTGAATCCATGACACATGGTTTAGTGTGAGGTGTCCCTGCCCATGGCAGGGGTGTTGGAACTAGATGTTCTTGAGGTCCTTTCCAACCCTAACTATTCTATGATTCTATGATTCTATATAAGGCTGTATTTCTCCACTCTGTGGTCTTCCCCCATCACCACAGAAGCCAGGAGCAAAAATAACAACTTTGATTTTCTTGATTCTTTGATTCTTGACTTTCATTTACTATAAATCACCCCCAAACCATAGAGCGAAGCACTCATTGCTCCACCTACCTTAGAGGACAATATTGTATTCAACTCTTAGAAGAGGAATAAGGTATTACAGATCCTCCTGAGCTGAATATGGTTATATGTATCTAATAATCTTCAATAAATACTTCTTCTCCAGTATTCACATTATCCTCTCGAACTCATGGAGAAGTGGAATTTATACATACCTGTAGATCTTTCAAAATTTTTTGATTCAAAAGCCATGAGAACTTATTTCTGATGAGAAGATAATTTGCAGAGATGTGATGATATGTATAACCTTTAAGATATGGATTGTTCTGGGATTGCCAAACTCAAGAACGTGCCCTTACTATCTTCTATTGCTGTTGTGGTTTAAGCAGCAACTCAGGCAGTTTGCTCACTCACTCACCCTTCTTTCTTCCCTTCACTCCCAGAAGGATGGGAAGGAGAATCAAAAGAATGCAACTCCCATGGGTTGAGATAAGAGCAGTCCAGGAACTAAGGTATAACACAAAACCACTACTGCTACCACCAGTAATAATAATGACAAGGGAAACAACAAGGGAGGAGAATACAAACACTCACCACTGATACCCAGCCCGACCAAGCAGTGAACCCCAACTTTTGGGGCCCTGTCCCTAGTTTTTACATCCTGGGCATGACATGCTATGGTATGGAATACCTCTTTGGCTAGTTTGGGTCAGGTGCCCTGTCTCTGCTTCCTCCCTGCTTCCCCTCCTCCCTGGCAGAGCATGAGACTCAGGAAGTCCTTGGTCAGAGTAAATATTACTGCAACAACGAAAAGCATTGGTGTTATCAGCGCTGTTCCCAGGCCAAAAGACAAAAACACAGAGCTGCACCAGCTACTAAGAAGGAAAAAAATGACTGCCACTGCCGAACCCAGGACAATTGTAACTATGCCAAAAATATCAACAGCTTCTCTTTTCAGACAACAGATGCAGGCACCCAACCAACTGCTGGCAAGATTTTGTAGAAGATATATCCTTTCCTTCTAAAGATTGTCAGATCTATAAATCAATTATTTCTGTATTAGTTAGTACCTGTGTTTTGGTTTTATGATTTCCAGACTTGGTCATCTTTATCCTAGATGAAGGATCACCTTATAAATATAGCATAATTTTTTGAACTTATAAAAATAATTGTAAGAACTTTTTATAGTGACTTTGGGACTCATTTCTAGCAATCAGTCATTTTGAAGTGTACATTATCAGTCAGTTAAACATCTAATGCATTTGAGATACTGGATACAGTCTGCTTTGTATGGAGTAATCTCCAGCCTCAAAGGACAGCACTGGAGCACAGAGTGACACTTAGATATCCTTATTCCTTTAGAACAGAGTGAGACTTCAGACTTCGTATGTATATGTGTGTGTTTATACATAATAAGAGTTAAGCCTCAGAAAAAAAGGAAGAAAGAAACTGTGTTTGGGCCAGAGTTTTAATCTTTAGAGCAGTGCATTTGTAGCCCAGAAAACTAACAGTATCCTGGGCTGCATCAGAAGAAGCGTGACCAGCACATTGAAAGAAATGATTTTCTCCCTTTACTCTAGTGAAGCTCCATCTACAGTCCTGCATCCAGCTCTGGGGACCCGCACACAAAAGGGATGTGGAGTTTTGGGGAGAGTCCAGAGGAGGCCACGGAGATACTGCGAGGGCTGGAGCAGCTCTTGTCTGGAGACTGGTTGAGACAGCTGGGCTTGTTCAGCCTCAAGAAGTGAAGGCTTCTTAAGGGGAGACCTTAAAGCAGCTGCCAGTGCCTAAAGGGGCTACAAGAAACCTGGAGAGGGGCTTTTGAAAAGGGCCTGTAAGGACAGGACAAGAGAGAATGGCTTTAACCTGACAGAGGGGAGATTTGGATGAGCTCTTAGGCAGAAGTTCTTCCCTGTGAGGGTGGTGAGGCCCTGGCACAGGGGGCCCAGAAAAGCTGTGGCTGTTCCACCCCTGGCAGTGCTTGGCCTGGTTGGATGGGGCTTGAAGGAACCTGGTCTAGTGGAATGTGTCCCTGCCTGTGGCAGAGGGGTAGAACCAGATAAGCTTTAAGGTCCCTTCCAACCCAAACCGTTCTATGAGTCTATGATGCTTCTGTACTACACTGAGTTTATTATTTTGCACCTTAATTATTTTACAGAGTGTGCACAAATTCTCTCCTGCAATCACTTCTGCTTGACAAATCATCACTAGCATCCCTGACAAGGGATTGCTTCCATGTTCTAGCTTTTATAGCTCTGTTGGTGAAAGTGAAATAAGCAAACTCTGAAACAGAGTCAGGAGCAAACTGACAACATCCTGTCCATCTCATCTACCTACCATGTGTTTTATTAGGATATCCATATCTGCAACATAGACAGAGAGCAATGGAATTGTCAAAACTGCCTAAAGCAACAATGGATATGTTTACTGGTTTGTTGCTCTCATGAAGACTGAGAAGCCATGAATGATGAAACTATTATCATGCAGTGATGTGGTCACCAAGGATGCTTGCACAAGCCACCTTCCCGAAATAAATCTCTCCCTGTTCCTTCATTTCATAGCCACATCCATGAAGGAGGTTCTTCCGGAGCACGGTGCTATCTGAAAACTAATTCTGCCTCCTATAGTTTGCTGCATTTGTTGATCAGCCAATACTGTTCTTACAGAGGATTTTGTCAGTTATGGAGCTGACTGCACTCGGTAGTGAGTATTGATAGCATACCAAAAGTAGGCCATATGTGAAAAGGTTTCATGAATTATGAAAGGCCTATCAATGTACATATGTGCCCATGATCTCTCATGTGATGGCACTGATGAGAAAAATGCCAGTGAAAGCAGATTTCTGTCGACTGTTGTGACCAACTGTGAGCAGGATGTGAGAAGCCAGAGAGTTCCTAAAACTTGGCTGATCTGCTTTGTGCCCTGGCTGATGAAGCATGGTCCTGATGTGAGAGCACCTGGCAGAAGGGGGTTTAATTGCACACTAAGCTGCAATTAATTGCAGGATGCTTGTAAAACGTGCATTTGGGCAATTATAGACATCTTGAGGCTGCTTACACAACTGACTGAATGCAGAAAGATAAAATTGCCATGTGTTGCAGGGGAGTCCTTTGCACCGCATAACATTAACGAGGAAGAGGCAGTGAGCATTTCCCAGGGGTGGGCTGATGCCAGTATTCATTTACACAGAAGGAGGAGGAAGCCAGAAAATGCACCTGTGATAACAGGCTCTGACTCCAAGAAAACAAGAGAAATAATGGGATACCTTATGTGCCCACACTCTTGTTTTGCAGAGCAAATTATCATAACAATGTAAAATATTGGCCAGGGAGGAGCTGTCCTAACGGATAATGCAAAAATGCTCTGACCATGCCACCTAAGTCCTAGAAGGCAGACGCAGGAACTGTGAGAATGAAGGCCTTGGGCCCACTGTAGGAAAGGATCTGGTTCAAGACCATCTTAAGAACCTGAACGCATACAAGTCCATGGGATCTGATGAAATCCATCCGCGGGTCCTGAAGGAACTGGTGAATGAAGTTGCTAAGCCACTGTCCATCATATTTGAAAAATCATGGCAGTCAGGTGAAGTTTCTGACTACTGGAAAAAGGGAAATATAACCCCCATTTTCAAGAAGGACAAAATGCATGAGCCGGGGAGCTGCAGACCAGTCAGCCTCACCTCTGTGCCTGGCAGAATCCTGGAGCAGATTCTCCTGGAAGGCATGCTGAGGCACATGAAAAACAACCAGGTGGTTGGTGACAGCCAGCATGGCTTCACTAAGGGGAAACCCTGCCAGACCAATCTGGTGGCCTTCTATGATGGGACGACGGAACTGATGGACAGGGGTAGAGCAGTTGATGTCATCTACCTGGACTTGTGCAAAGTGTTTGACACTGTCTTATATGACACAGGTTCAAACTTAAACAGGGGAAGTTTAGACTGGATATGAGGAAGAAATGTTTTACTGTAAGGGTGGTGAAGCGCTGGAATGGGTTGCCCAGGGAAGTTGTGTATGCTCCATTGCTGGCGGTGTTCAAGGCTGGGTTGGACGTAGCCTTGGGTGGCATGGTTTAGTGGGAGGTGTCCCTGCCCATTGCAGGGGGGTTGGAAGTAGATGATCTTAGGGTCCTTTCCAACCCCAACTATTCTATGATTCTATAATATATCTTTAACATGACAGATTGTTTTGGGGGATTCTCCCCCCCCCCCCCCCCCCATGTCTTTTTATTTCTTTCTGGGTTTTTTTTCTTTTTTTAATGGGGCTGAAGGAGTCAAATTTATATCAGAATTTATTAAAGGCAGAATTCTATTTTAATTCATTCTTCCTTAGGATCTCTAATTGATAAAATTCAACAGTAGAGCAGTTTGCATTCTCTTAGTGAGTAAAGAATAGCACAGAAATAAAAGCAAAAAATCACTCCTCATTTGAATTCCTTCCTATCCCATCCTAAAACAAAACAAAACAAAACAAAACAAAACAAAACAAAACAAAACAAAACAAAACAAAACAAAACCCAACTAAATAAATGTATAAAATAATCAGGAAAGGAAGTGCAGACAAAACTTTCCACCACGTGAGCAACAATGGCCAACAGACTGGGAGGAGAGAATATAATTTACAAAACTGGTGTATTAAAATTATTACCTATCTTGACTAACTACTAATCCTACAAAGACTCTTTCCATGCTTTTGTCACATGTGATACGTGCTCTAAATATGCTCTTCCTTCTCTTTTGCTGCTCTTTTCGTATCTGAAGGAATACCTGTGTTTCATGTTTGGTGAAGTGTTGAGCTGACCTTGCCTGCAAAGTCCGCGGGGCAAAGAAGAGGTTACAAACACAGGTTTGCATGTCAGGTAGCTGCTCCATCAAGCTGAATTTGATGTTTACATTGCAGCTTTCTGTCGTGCTCCCTCTTGGCAACAATGTGTTAGTAATAGCTCACCTTTTACATCTAATCTGTGTTCTCAAGAAACTTATTTACTCTGCTGGGATACTCCCTCTAACATTGCAGCAGCTGGTTTCTGGCTAGTTTTCTTTTGTCCTCATGATTCCTGTCTCTTGCTGCAGATGATAGGGCTCTCCCTGGCAAAAGGTCCCTGAAAGCAGACAGATAGAGTTTATTTTTCTATCAAGAGGAAAAAAAGTTTCTTATACACTCGAAGCATCTTTTACCTCTCCTAAAGTGTACTCAGAAAACATTTGTTACCATCATACCTCTAGTAACAATCTTTGCTTTTTTGGGTTTCTAGGGGCAGGTAAGCATGAACTATTTCTTTCATCACAAGAAAGACATATCTATTGCACGGGGAAATAAAAAAAGAAAAAAGCACAACAAGCAAACAACCAACAAAAAAAACCCCAAACAAACCAAAGCAAAAAAAAAAAAAAAAATCACCAAAAAAACCCAAACAAACAAACCTAAATAAAACCCCCAACCAAAACCAAATCAACAACAACCACATTTTGACTGCACATTGTGGCACCTAAACACTCGTAATAAGTAAAGAATGAAGATTTAACTGCACATCTTCCACAGCTTCCCTCTAACCCATGAGCCTGCTTTTACTTGCTGTAAAAGCAAAGCAACAAAAGAAGATAGCACACATTTATTTTCTTTCCATTTCCAGGCACAGCATTACAGAACAGCTGCCTTATTTTGATCTCATTATTTTGAAAGAGCCTGTCTCACCATGAGTAGAAAAAAATCTTGTAACCTATTTCATGTTTTTAAAACTTTTTGTAAGTTGTTGGGTTGGCCCAAACATCCACCCAGAGGCCTGATAACAAACACAGTGAATCATAGCTCGCAAATAAGTAATATCACCACTTGATCGTAAAAGAAGTGATATTCAAGGAAAGAAAATTAACTTTTTCTTCAATAACGCTCTCTTATAAGAGTTTTGCTCTGAAATATTCAGTCTTGCCATTAGGATTATGGAGGCATTAGCTGCAGCTCTCACAAAGAGTTTTTACCTTACAGAGCAGGTGTAGCTACATTCCCAGTCTTGGGGCCAGCTCTCCGAATTGCTTAAATAGAGCGGCTTGTTGCCAGACTTCCTTTATCAGCTTTTCTGAAATTACACTTTACTACATTTTCTCAAGTGGTGACAGTGAATGCCACAGGAACACTAGAGGTGGATATCAATTTCTAGTATTCTCGTAGGATTGCATGAGCTGTTTCCTTGTTGCTGAGGAGCCAGTTTGGGAAGAAGAAATCTTCAGCTCAGGGCAGCAGCCCTGCCTGTGCTGGCCTGGTCAGTATTTAAATACATGCTGACTGATTTTGCTATATAGAGGGAGGAATGTTTCAATACATAAAATCTGATTTATTTGCCTTTCCTGAAAGAGAAGCATTGAGCTAAAAATAGTTACAGAATGGTTTAAAAACATAAACAACTTTATTTAATGCATCTATTAAAGATGACTGTTTTCTTCTTCACATTTTTTTTAATCAAGCAATTACCTTAACTATTATGTCTTAATTCAAAAGACATGCATTCCTCACTTTCAGTATTTTGATCTGGTTATCTGAGTCATGTATCATTTAGCAGTTTTCTACTCAGTTCATTTCTGTCGTTCTCCTTCTGGAATTTACTCCAGGTTCACAAGTATAATGAACATTTTTTTCCACCAGTGTGTTTACTAAACTATCACATGAACAGCCACACATATTGTAGCTGTGAATGAATAAATTCTGTCTTTCACTCCTCTTTTCTGTACTTCTTTTGACAAGTAATTCATTATTTGACTTTTCAACTTAACCCCTGAATCTGTTATTTTAGTAGAATACTTGTCTGTTTTTAAAGAGAAAAAAGAAAAATCACAAATAACTTTGAGATACCCTATTATTTACATATTATTTGTAGATATGGAGGTAATATAGGTTTTATTTTCAGAAACAAATAAACAAAAAATATCATCACTTCTAGTTTGCTAGGTATTTAAGAAAATTTACAATCTGACTTGCTTTTTGCAGTGATTATAAATTAATTTTCTAGCTTACATATGTACAAGCAAAGCACTTTTTCCACATAGAAGTATTACCTGATACTTATTCTGGAGATTTCTCTGTGTTGATCAATTTGAAAAGTACTTTTGACTCAAAAAATACACCATCTAAAAGAAATAAAAACCATCCCTGAATAGGCATCTTATAAGGCCTAAGGAAGAATTAAGATCTAGCAAAAATGAATAATGGCATTCTTGATTCAGAAGACATCTTTTCCCTTTCCAAATATCCCTTCTGTGTTAGAGGTGAAATTCCGGTCTGCTTTTCCATGCATTTTTTTATGCTTCTGCTATTATTCTCTACTGCCTATTTCAGCTGTATTATTTGAAATGCAATTGAACATGACTTGTCCAATTATCCATAAAGAACCTTATATATTTAAAGATCTCAAAAGCCTCATAGGAACAGCCCTTTAATGAAAAGTCTGGAACACAAAGATTTTTACACGACCAAGGGGAAGCAGTTATAGAAGCGTATATGAAAATCTTGCCTGGATTCATAAGAGGGGATTTAAGCACCAAAGAAATATGTGTTGTGGAGACAAAATAAGGCGTCTTTCAATTGATAACTGCCATTTATATGAGAAAATTACTCGGTCTCGTAACTGCAAGATTCACAGCGGAAAAATGAATGAAGAAGGAAGCTTTACTAGTGAGACAAAAAGTGGGGTTTAAACACCAGAGACGCTTTCAGAGATTTAGATATAAATCTCAGTGACAGATAGACATCTTTGAGCTTTCCCTTATAGATGGGCATCTACATTCCCTCTTCAAGAGAAAAATAAAAATTCTTTCTTTCAAAACGGCAATGTGCAGGTTCTTTAGTATATAACATACCATGTTCACAAGGAGTAGGAAAAAATTATTTCAAACTGTGTGGCTTCTCAAATCATATGTAACTGGCTACAAAATATGGGAGTTTTTCCACCAGAGAAAGGAGAGCTTCCAAGAATATAGCCCTGTGCTTCCTTAGAATTGGGATTAAAACACAAAATTTTGTGCTGGAGTGCACTAGCACCAGTCTACTGTGTAAAAGGAGGACTTTTCTGTGTATTTGCACAAGACTGAACATTCGCATAACACATATCCATGAGAGGAGTAGCTGTAGGTAAAAAAAAATACTTATTCATAGCTCTAATTCAATTGTAAACATGAATTAAATTAGTGTGTAATTAGCTTCTGGTCACAATATCACTGTTATGAAGTGTGGAGCCAAGTCTAAACCAATTAGTCCTAAGCGGAAAAGTACACTACTTCTAAAAGTGGAGTTACTATTATTGCTTGATACACTTTTACTCCATGAAGATATGCAAGATTCCAGAGCTGGCTGAGGGATTACTACAACATTGCCGAACAGGCACCTGTGAAACTAGTCCAATAAGCCAGTGCACTTTACTAAAATTGAAATTAGCTTTTGTGGAAGCAGAAGAAGGAGAAGTATCTAACTGCTCTAAGCAGTCTGCAGTCAGCTATTCCAAAAAAGCTTAAAAAGTCCAAGTGCGAATCACATCCCACCCATGCAACACACAAATGATTGATGTGTATCTTTTTGAAGAGAAGAAAGGGAATGGACTGTGGAAGTTGCAGGGACTCTTTTTAAAATTGCAGTAGTGATCTCCATTTCATTGAGATAATTAAGCTGAAATCATCTTTAGGAAAGAAATACCCATAATTGTCTGGAAGGCACTGTAACAAGCAGTAATTCATTTCACCACGCAGACTCATTGAAGGCAATGCTTTAGCATGAAATATGGTTGTACACAGCATACAACAGGAAATCTTTCTAAATGAAATTTTTCTGAATACCGGAGAACTATTAGCTCCTTCTTATCTCTGAAGTTCAAAATATACTAACCACTTTGCAGTACAATTTATGCCACTAAAATGTGGTGTAAATTATGTGCAAATTTTCCTACTATTTTGAAACCTTAAAGCAATAAATAATGAATTCATTAATCACAGAATCAGAGAATAAAAAAATGATTGATAGAATATTAAGTTTGAAGGGACCTATAAAGGTAACCAAGTCCAAATATCTGCTCTTTGCAGGACTACTTAAACTAAACCATATGACTAAAAGCATTGCCCAGGGCCTCCTCAAACACCGGCAGGCACAGTGCTGTGAATACTTCCCTGAGAAACCTGTTCCGGTGAGCAGCCACCTTCCTACTGAAGAGTCTTTTTCTAATGTCAAGTCTTGAGAACCTCATGAAGTTCAACAAGGCCAAATGCCAAAAGATGTGGAATCTAAAACTACTAGCTTCATGGAAATACTGTAGTCAGCAGCTCCTTAGTAACCCCCTCACCATTAACTTTCTCACAGACACCAGACTGTCCCCCATACCTGCAGAGCAGCCAGCATAGAGCCCCTCCACAAGTCACCAGAAAGACCTTTGTATTCACAACCCAAAAGCCATTCTCTCTCACTAAGGTATGAATGTTTCAATATTACAGGTTACACGTGGGTCACCCTTCTTCAAAGTAGTGGTTATCAGCTTCATAATATACAACTCATACCCACTGTTGAAAAGATTCATCTGAAGCTATTTTGCTGTGGAATAGCTTGCTGTCTTCATCTCATCCTAAAATACATCCAGTCTACTTCAAGCTACCATGCACCCATATCCTTGCAGTAGATCCATTTACAGAGGCTGATCAGTGTCTTCACAGATAACCTGTGATTCCTATATTCTAACCCAGACTGCACTGAAGGCTAAGAGATTTCTAACTATTCTGCAGCAGTGTAAACTCTTAAGCTGGACAGATATATGGTTTCTTTCACACCTGCTCTTATAAAGGCAACACTGACATTGGATTGCTCTGCCTTTTGCTTAGCTGCTGTCCCTGAGCACACCCTGAATACACTTTCTGGTAAAGGCTTCTCAAGAGCAAAGGAAAGCAGGCATGTACCACAGAAATGCAACCATCTATGACAGTTCTGCAACAGTAAGACATTTTTAAGTTAATTCAGAGGCTTTCAGAGTCTAACACACTACACTCATGAACTTCTTATTACATCACATTACATGTGCAGACTCAGATAACACTGTGTCCTGGCTTAGTCGTAAGTACATTTGGATCTACTTAAAAATAACTGGCTCCTGACCTGCTGAAGTAAAAGTTTTGAAGAACAGTGGGACAGCCTATACTTGAAATATATTTGTGTTAATGATAAGTCTGCAACAGTCTCCCAGAAAATTACTCATGCATAAATTACAGAAAAGGCTGAAAGAAGAATTTTTAAAATCACTTTAAAATGAATAGATTTCAACTAAACAAAGAAGAATGTACATAATCTAAGGTTCAATCATTTCACCTATCGTCAGCCATTCCATATTAAGATACATTAACATCTTCAGCTTTCTCCACTAGTTAAACGAACCACTTTTTAAGGGCTGAGTGTTAACACCTTATTAAAGTTACTCAGGATCACCTCAATTCACCAGGGAATTCAATCAGAGCCAGTACAAAAAGGGGAGTTGATTATTTTTTCCACACAAAGAGTCCTTGCACATTGTAACTGTTCATTAAAATCACAATAAGTTAAAACCCCAAATTTGTATCTGTATATTTGTCTTTGATGTTTGTCCATGCCACAATTCTTTCCAAAAGAACAGCTGTAGTTGAAAAAATGTTTGTTAAAGTTGATTTTTATGAAGCAGATTGGAAAGCAACTCACAGTCTCAAAATGGCAGGAGCTGTTACTTGCAGAGGGACATTCCTTTTGGATCAATATTCTTTTTGTTTTTAAAATTATAGAGTAGAATAATTCATAATGATAACATAACTGTGTAGCCAATTTAGAGACCTACATTTATCTTATAAATATAGATATAGGGAAAAGAAACTAAATACTTGGCAATATTAAAAAATATCCTGGTGTCCAAATGTGCAACAAAAAAGTATTATTGTGGAATACATGTAGTAATTGTAGTGTTCCTATAGGCAACCACTTCTATTAAAAAAAAGTTAGTTGTGACTTTTATAGAATATGTGGTACTAATTATTTTAAATCTCTGAGAAATAGAGTGATCTACTGCTTCACCGATATAAACAGAATTTCACTTAAAAAGTCATTCTGGCTGTAAAGAATACCATAACTTTGTGGTTGAAATACTGCTTTATGTTTTTCCGGATATTTTAACCAATATAATGGTAGCTTCAAAGATGACCTTCAGATTTTTTCCAGTTTTATATGTAGTTCCATACGTATTTAGTTCAAATATGAGGCAGCATATATCCAAACAAAACTTTTAAATGGAGAGTCAGTGATAAAAGTGGAATATCCTGTGCCAAAACTCAGTTAAGTAAACAAACTCTCAGTCCTAAGGAGGTGATTCGAGACAGCCAGCACAGCTCCACCAGGGGCAAGTCTTGCCTCGCCGATGCAGTGGCCATCTACGGTGGAGTTACTGCATTGGTATACAAGGGAAGAGCTACAGGTATCTTACTTATAGAATCATAGAATAAACCAGGCTGGAAAAGACCTTTAAGATCATCAAGTCCAACCATTACACCAGCACTGCCAAGACCACCACTAAACCATGTCACTAAGGGCCTCGTCTACGCAGTCTAAAGTAAAATAATTTGAGCTAGAAAAAAAATTGAAAAGCTTTAGTATGACTACTGCAACAATGGGAAAAGATTTGACTATTAAGTGATGGTGGAGATCTAATTAGGCTTGTATGGCCATTTTATTAGCCATGACTATTTCCATGATGTACATAAGGAATACTGGAGGAAATGAACATGAAGCATCTTCATATGGAGTATATTCTTTTTACTTTAATACCTTTTGAAGCAAAACATACATACAAAATCAAACAAAGATGAACATGACAGTCTACCTCTTTTCTGGTTTGGGGGGTAGAGGGTATTTTATGCCATAGTATAAAATCAGCAATTAAAATTAAAATAATTAATTTTTACTATTAAGAAGGCTCGTTCTAGATCTGGTACTTTTGCAGTAAGGAGTGAAATGAGTGATTCTATCTCCTTCATATCTGCCATTTTCCTATAAAGGAAAAAGTGTTCAAAGTGCTCATGCCTGTGTTCACATACTAGACCATTCTGCAAGAGTCTTGTGCAATGTGGTCATAGACTCTTATGACCAAAATAACTCCAAATAAATTCCTAGCAAACAGAACTATGAACGCTGTTGTACTTCTTCTGACTTTGATCAAGCTACATTGAGTTTCCTGGGTTGAAAAGGTGCCCTAAAACATTAATGTCAAATCCTGGTTCCAGTGTCAGAGAACACAGGAAAAGAAACAAAAGATTCAGAAAACTAAGGTAAGGTGAAAATTAAACCCAAACACTTTTTCTTGCAAGTTAGTACTGAAAATGGACTGTTCCCCTTAATATTTATATATAATGCTAATAATGTAAGTTCTTTAATATTTAAGATCAGTAAATAATTCCAAAAGTGCCTTTAGAGGTGGTGGTACTCACTTCCTCCATTTTACAAGATCACACGAATGATAAAGCAAGTTTGGGGAATAAAGTTGCCCAAACAGGGCAAAACAACCGTAACACAAGGTTGCCCTTCTTTTGGCCGGTATAATTTTCTTCCTAGTAGCTGGTGCAGTGCTGTGTTTTTGTTTTAGTCTGAGATCAATGCTGATAACACACCAATGTTTTAGATGTTGCTCAGCAATGCTTACCCTGATCAAGGACTTTTCACTGTCCTAGGCTTCACCAGTGAGGAGGAGCGCAAGTTTATTTCAATTAATAAACTGGTTTTATCTCAGTTACAAATGTGGTGCTTAGTTAAACCACAACAGAAGAGGAGGCAGCAAATCTTAAAAGTCCCAGCCCCACATCCAACCCTTTATCACATTCTTCTCTTCTTGAAACTCTACATTGAGTGCACAATGCAAGTATCTTTTAGATTAAAAACTAGAAGATGCCAATCTCCTGGCTTCATTGTTCAAGTGTTGTAGTACAGCTCTCTATTTACATAACACATATAAATCTTCTCCTGCTTAATTTTAAACACTCATGATCTGATAAACATGTACTGTCATGTGCATTGTTTTTCAAGTCTATAGCTATGTATATTCTGTTGACAAAGGCACACAACGTGTTAACTGCCGAAAGGGATTTAGGGAGGCATGGGTCATGCGATCTGTCTCCTTCCCTGGTAAGCAGCCCACCAGGGACAAACATGCCAAAGGTGGCTGATGCCTCCTGAAGCAGCATGCAATGGCATATAAACTGCACCAAATGATCAAACACGCTTGAAACTTAACCACACTGAAACTACTTCCTTATTGTCTTGATCCAATGCAACTGCACCAGACTTGTATGTAGAAAAGCTAACTATTTTTGGTCCTAGAAGGCTTGGTTCTGAGGATCCAAGGAGAACAAATTGCACTTGGGAAAAACTGAGGAAAAAAAAAAATAAAAAAAGGAAAAGGCAATCTTGTTCGACAATAGACCAACATTTATCTTGTCACGTCAGATTTCATCCATGATGCTAAGAGATGGCATCTGGTCATTTTAGGGTAATGGTTTATGGTGCAGGACCATGAGATGTATTTTAGAACAAAAGATTTCTAGGCATGTAATGATTATCCATAGAGAAGTGGAAAATTCCATTTCAGAGAAAGGAGAGTTGCTTAAGCATGGTGTGGCTCCAAAATCCAGAGAGTGTCTTTGAATTTTAATATAAACATGCTATGGTATTTTCTTAAAAAAAAAAAAAAAAAAAGATTACAGCTAATGCTGGGAATCCCAGTAACAAATTGATTCTACATTAAATATGAGTATTTTATATAGTAACAGAAAATAAAATCCAAGTAAATAAATTCTTAATTCTTTCTCAAGGATACTACAAAACCCACAAAATAATGTCTACTTTCCTTCTTCTGAAATACTGTATGATGTGTCAGTAACCCACAACAGGAAAAATGCCTGTCATAGAATCCTGGTGAATTAAGGTACCTGACCTTGCACTAAAGTAAAATTTTCCATAAATGACCCAAATCACCATAACCAGGCATGTTTTATTTCTCTCCTTCATTCACACACTGCACCTCTTACACTGTAATTGTACAAATGGGTCTGTACATGAATGTCAGACCCTTAAAGAAAAACAAAAGAAACCATTCCCCTGACTAAAAATCTCACTATTTCTTTTCCATTCAAAGCAAGCTGCAAGTATCAAATACAAAAGAATATTTTAAAATGCAGAAGTATCTTAAAATATGAACATATTCATACAAAAACAAAATGATCACTCACTTCTTTGGACAGTGAAGACAGATCTGGTGAACTGCTGTGCAGGGAGAAATATGTCAAGGAATTACTTTGATCAGAAAACATCATATTTTATCTTTATAAAAGGTAAGTTTTGAGACACATCATCTGTTGGCCCAAGCAAACCAGTGAAGGTATTAAATGAAAAATTGTACCACAGTGAAAATAGAAAACTAATTTTTCTACAGTGGGCATTAGAAAGGAATCTTATGCTAAAATGAGATGGTCCTGCTGTGGTACCATAACATTTCTACACCTTCTCTTCATTTGGGACCTCCACAGAAGAGCATCTCTTGTGTACACCGATAAGCTTGAACACTGAGTGTACTCAACCCCTCCAACCTTTAATAACTTGATAGGCTAAGCTACCACCAATATCAAGCACTAGATACAGAGTTCCTAGAAAATTAACTGCCTCTTTCACCATTCAAAATCAAATCGATTACTCTCCAAGCCTACAAGCATCAAAATTACTCTGATTTCTTAGGAGCTGTCTAAAATCCAATATTTGAAATATAGCTTGCTGTGTAATTATTTCCCATAACAAATTTACTACTTTGAATAACTGTTTAGAATCCTCCTCTAAGCTCTTTAATACAATCCCCCACAACATCCCTCTCTCCAAACTGGAGTGATACACCTCTGATGAATGAGGTGGTTAAGGAATGACTCCATGTCTGGATGGAGATGATTGAAAAGTGGTGTCCATCAGCAGTCTGTACTGGAACCAGCATCATTTAATACTGTCATCAATGATATAGGGGGATTGAATGCACCCTCATTTGCAGAGTGGTATGGCTAACATGCCTGAGGGATGGGATGTGATTCAGAGGGACCTGGAAGAGCTTCATAAATGGGCTTATGTGAACTTCACGAGGTTCAACAAGGCAAAATGTGAGATCCTAACCGTGGGTCAGGGCAAGCACCAGGATCAATACAGGACATGGGACTGAGGTCAATCCTGCCAAGAAGGCCTTGGGTGTACTGGTGATTGAAAATCTGAATGTGAATCAACAATGTGCACTTGCAGCCCAGAAATTCCTGGGCTGCATCACAAGAAGCATGACCTGCAGGTCAAGGGAGGTGATTCTGCTGCTTAACCTGTGTTTCTGCAAGGTTTTTTTTTCTTTATAAAAACTCCTTGATAAATTATTTTTTTCCCCCTAACTTCAATGTGCCTCTTAGTGTACACATTCATTTGGCTCTTACAGTGTATGTATGTTATACAGTGTATGCTAAATGAGTTCTTCTCTAATAGCTATAATGCTGTAATCCATTTTTTCTCAGTTTATATTTTTGGTAACTGTGAAATACAATCTGTGTACTTTAAGCAGTGTACATATGTGCACTGTCAACTACAATGCTCCTTATATTGAATAAAAGTATCTTAAACCAGGATGCATGTCACCTTTTTTTTTTTTTCACTTTTTTTTTTGTATGGTGGTTAGCTTAATGTAGGTTATGATCCTCCACCATTTTACTTTCCCATATTATGTACTGTCAAAATTCGGACATTGGAGGTTTAATATAATATGTTACTGATATAGTCTGGATGTAGACAGTATTTCTAGTTTATTCTCCGCAGGAAACAATGCAAATTGAAATAGCTCTCAAAAGGAAAGCTTAATGTCACAAAGTACCCAAAAATCTTATCAGAAAAGATAACAATTTGCCAAAAAAGCTTGAAAAAAATTGTGAAACAGAGATGTAGAGCGATGAACTGATTTGAATTTTCCACAAGTTAATGCTTGAATCAGAAACATGTTATTTTTCTTCACTAACTTAACAAATACAGGGTCAAATTATTATTTTATTTGGCATACCAGAGAAAAATAATGATTTGTGTGTGGCAACACACAGTTTGTGAAGTGAAAAAGGAGAATATCTGAAACAATATCCTCAAGTACAATAGTAAATAAAAACTTTTATATAATTTGTAGAAAATGCCACTTGTTACTAGAAAAATGCAGAATAAAAATTCATTCTTAACGGGAAAGTGCAGTTGTTAAATAGTTGGGAGGAAATTAAGTTAAGCTTAAGTGTAATAATTTTGTTGACAACTGCAAATCTCATCGTATTTTTTAAACTTATTTTTAACTGCAATGAAGACATAGGAAACCCTTGTTTTCTCTGATTTGGAAAATGCTAAGGGTGAAATTCTTCTCTAAGAGTAGGGTCCACTCATGTACATGGTAGCCATTTTTATGCTAATCCTCATCTTCTCCAGGCTGCACAAGCCCAGCTCTCTCAGCCTGTATCCAGAGCAGAGCTGCTCCAGCCCTTGCAGCATCTCCATGGTCTCCTTTGGACTTGCTCCAACAGCTCCACGCCCCTGTTGTCTAGGGAGCCCAAAAGCTGGCTGCAGGGCTGCAGAGGGTGGTGTCATAAGGGTGGAGTAGAGGGGGAGAATCACCGCAAACATGCTGGTCTCATTTCATTGGACACAGCCCAGGACAAGGTTAGTTTTCTGGGCTTCGAGTGCACATTGTGGGTTCATGTTCAGTCTCTCATCCACCAGTACCCCTAAGTTCTTCTCAGTGATGCTCTCAGTCCACTCATCCCCCAGCCTGGATCCTTGTTTGGGATTGGCCCAAGGCCAAGATCTTGCACTTGGCCTTGTTGAACCTCATGAGACTCACATGATCCCGCCTCTCGAACCGCTCTAGCCTCTTTAGCCTCTCTAGCTTGTTATATGGTATGGGAGATTCCTTCAGTCATTTTAGGTCAGATGTTCCAGTTTTGCTCTCTCCCTACTTCTTCTGCTGATGGGACAGGGAAAAGTACAGAAGGCTTTGATGCTGTGCAAGAACTGTTCTGCCAGAGCTAAAACATCCCTATGTTACCAAGACTGTTTTCATAAGAAATTAAAAGCATAACATCTCAGGAAGTGCTATGAAGAAAATTATCTCTACCCCAGCCATTCACTATGGAAACTTTCATGTTGAACTTATGTCATAATGTTTTCCTATGCAAGTTATTTTTCCTATTGTTTAATTAGAAAAAGAATCAGTAGAATGCAGTGACATCTGAAAATAGAACTGCATTTTGTTAGACACAGTCAAGGCTTATAAATACTGTGGTGTTCCTGTAACTCAGAAGCTTATTATCAGTTTATAAAAAAAGAAAGCCTTAGGTTATGTAAATAAATGGACTGCTTAAGAACATCCACTTCAGTCAAGAGAATCTACGGGATATAAGTCTTACTACAGTACTTCTTCAGAAATTTTTTTTTTTAAAACTGTCCAATAGCATGGATCTAAATAAAAAGGATTTTCTTTGAGGACATTTTTTTCAGAACAGATTAATACTTCGTATTCAATATATATGATTTTTCATAGACAAAGTCCCAGATTCCAACCAGAAGAAAACTAAAATAAGACTTTGACAACCTTGAGACGCTGTCTTTAAAATTGCACTCCAAAAACATCATTTCAGCTCCCATCTAACACAGATTTACCTTAGTAAATACAGATTTGACATGAAAATGCTTGGCTGGAAAATGTTTAACCTGCTATTTCTGTTTGTTGGATTTTGTTTCAAGCAGAAAGGTCCAGAAGTTCCTGTCATGGCACAACTTGCTTCTTACTAAGCCTTTTGTGATATTCTGTTAGTGGGGTAGAGCAACACAAGAGGGAAACATAATTAAACTATGAAATAGGTCAGTACTGGGATCCTTGAATAAGATTTCCTTCCTAAAATATACTGTGACCATGAGACTGGGTCCATATACCTATGATGCCCCAACCTCACTCTGGAAATAGGTGCTTATTTTTCCTCTTCAATTCAGGTTTTCAAACTTGCATTCAATCATTTGGAACTGGAGCTAACTCACCAAGCTGTAGTTTTGGCTAGTAGTGTTTGGATCATCTGCAGCCTTGGTGAGGTTTGCCCACTCTGCAGAAAGAAAAGAAGATCCAGTAAATACTCTCAGGGTGGGTGAGACATTATCTCTGTAGATACATGCTTTGGAAATTCATCCTGAAAAAAAAAACTATCAGAAAATTCTGTACTCGTTCAGCCATAACACTATAGACTTTATGGCAAAAATGTAGCTCTGATCTGACTTACTCTGAGCTCATTCACATCAATTAAGCCATTCAAAATTAATTATGCCATTTCCACAGCAGCCATGCTATGAAGTGGCTGTTTAAATTCATCCACCCTCAGGATGGACACTAAGGTCAATTTCACGCATGAGCACACCTTGATTTCATAACTTGTCTTAAACTCAACTTTAAAGTACACCACATATATTCTTAGGAACCCTCCTGATTAATTCACTACTTGATGATTGCCAGATGACAACAATAGTACATGATCCATATTTTTATGAATAAAATAAAGATCATATAAATAAAAGTGGTTTTATTTCAAATTCTTAAAGTAAAAGAAACCATCTATTATAAAAATACAATAAAAGCTGAGAAAGGCATTCAACAGAGAAATACAGCAATTTTTTTTTTTACATCCCTTGAAATGCTATCTCTCCTGGTTTCAGCTGAGATAGAATTATTTTTCTTCTTTATAGCTGGTGCAGTGCTGCTGTTTGGCTTTAGTCTGAGAACAATGCTGATTGGTTACACAAAATATTTTAGTTGTTGCCCAGTAGCACTTACCCTGATCGAGGACTTTTCATTCTCTCATGCTCTACCAGTGAAGGGGTGCACAAGAAGCCAGGAGGAAGCAGAGACATGACACGTGGTCCAAACTAGCCAAAAAGGTATTCTGTACCACAGCACATCATGCACATTATATAAACTGGGAAGAGTTATCTGGAAGGGACCTATTCACTGCTGAAGGATGGGCTGGGTATTGGTCAGTGGCTGGTGAACAACAGTATTGGGCATCACTTGTCTTTCTTGAGTTACTATTCCTCTCTCTATCTCTTTCTTATTATCATTATTATTATTGTTGATTTAATGTATTTCTTTATTTCAGTTATAAACTGACCTTGTCTCAACACATGGGTTCTATCTTTCTCCATTTCTTCTCTGTATTTTCATAGGGAGAATGAGCAAGCACCTGTGTGGTACTTAGTTGCTGGATGTGGTTAAACCACAACCCCTTATGTTTTTAAAAGTCACTTTGTAAACATAAATTAAGACAATAGTTGCATACACCATGGTTTCTTTGGAATTTACAAGGATTTTCTTTTTAAGTCTGAACTTATTACGTAGAATAAGAGTTTTTAAGGTTATGTGGTTTAAGTGAGCTGTTGAAAATATTAGTTACAGATATTCCATCAAAATCTGGTGGTTTTAATTTTGTCTTTTGTTCAAAGCTTACAACTAATGCTAGAGACAACTTACCTACTGCTCTGAATTCTTTCACAGAGAAAAAATTGGCTTTTTTAGAAAATATGTGGAGAAAATGATTTCACTATTTTCTATTAATAAAAAAGAGATTGTCAAGAACTATTTTAGTTTTGAAATGCCTGTAAGGAGAAAGTTTCTTCATAAATTGAATATTCTGTAGCTTTTCCTTTGTCAGACAACTTCAAATAATAAACAAAACAAATTCAAACCAATTACAACCGTCAAGAATACATATGAATCTTTTAATTTATAATTCACATTTTGGCTTTTGTAATGAAGAAGAGCATATCAAGCCCATTTAATCAGTTATAGTAATTTTACACTTATTGTATTCTGATTGACAATGGTTTTATTCTTGATTATCATTATAATTCTTATATTCTCTGATGTAGTTTTTGAAAAGATGAAACAGTAATATAGGATACCCAAAACCAACATGAAATTTACTGGATTTGGGAATATGTTATTTAAAAATGTGGAAAATGCAATATAGTATCTCAACCTCTTGCATTTTGTTGTATTAACACAAATAATGAATCACTTCTGGAGACATACATTTCAGAAAGAGAAAGTATTATGCTTTGAAAGATAAGTAATAGGAGTAAAACCATATATTTGTAAAATGCTATTCTTTGTTCATCATTCCTGCAAATATTTTTGATTGACAAATAAATAATAGAATCACAGAATAGTTAGGGTTAGAAAGGACCTTAGGATCATCTAGTTCCAACCCCCATTAATACCATTTATGTTAATAATCTCTTTCCCTAAGCAAGGCTAACTAACCTGGATAGAGCTAATAATTTGGATATTCATGTCCTTTAAGCTAACTAGCTACATCAAAACCAGCATGTCTACATTCTAAAACGTAGATGTATTCTGTCTGTTCAAATCCCAAAATGGCCAAATGCCTAAGATAAATTTTTTCTAAAACTGAATTTTCAGATTTAAACGGGTAAAAAAATAAGACACATAAAACCCTGCTATTCCAATGAAAATAGAAATAAATTAGGACACAGAGGACACCAGAAAACAGCAATCTTATAAAAGTAAAAACAGCATTTTAAGATTTGCAATTATTCTTGCTGCAATCCTCCTGATAGCTGTAGACAGCCATGTTCAAACGTGCTAATTTTTCTTTGTTGTCCATCTGAACATTTCCGTGAATGCTGAAGCAATAGCTGTGTGGGTTAGAAACATGGATTGCAGAGAGTATTTGACTTTCATTACTGCTAGCTGTTATCGCAGATTCAAATCTGCAGTACAAATAGAGGGGACTACAAATTCATTTTTATAAACTTTCTAAATCAGTTGCTGAATATTCACTTTCTCTGAACTTCTCTGAGATAGCTTTTTTAAACAATAGAAAACAAGATGGTGAGAGACAAAGTTCTATAGAAGCTATTTTATTTAAACAATAGAAGATTGTGTGACATTTCTCAATAACTATGTGTTTTTACTTACAATACTGATAATGGCTAAACATAAAATGAGATTTTTCCACAATTTAAGCTGAGAATAGATGTTAGACTGCATCACCATCTGAATAGACTTTTTATATATAATTAGGTTATCTCACATGACTCTGACTACAAAGAAGGAGGGAAGCATTGCACAGATATAACCCAAATCACTTCAAACTAATAGCAAGCAGAATGAATGATTGTAAAGCTGTGGTTACCCCATCCCTGGTAGTGTTCAAGACCAGACTGGATGGGGCTTGAAGCAACCTGATCTAGTGGAAGGTGTCCCTGCCCATGGCAGGGGCTTGGAATCAGATGGTTTTTAAGGTCTCTTCCAAACCAAGCCACTATACGGTGCAGTGATTCTACTATTTTTTGTAGCTATTTATGAGGATTCTTAAAAAAATAAATATAATAAATAACTGACACAAAGCTGAGGAAAAAACAGTCATTTTTGAAAGCTCATAGTGTAATCGAAAATATTATAGATTATTGAATTCCATAAAGTTTCTAGCAGAAAGGTTCATTTAAGATTATTTTATTGAATTCTGAGAAGTTTGCCTACAGCTTGTGTGCTGTAGGCACAGAAAGGAAATTCAGAGAAGAAAAATTCTGTGGAACAGATTGATATACTTCTTTATTTTCATGAGGTAATTCATTTTTTAAAGGCTTTTCTGTCAGCAAGACTTCTATTGAAGCTTGTTGCGAAAGCACACCTCACTGGACCAAAATGAGCAGCTTAAAAGGCATGTTTCTTAAGTGGCATCCCATTGACCAACCTTTCACAAGAAGAGGCATCACCTGAACTCATAGGTATTCTCTGATTTTATTTCACTGATGTTAAATACAGTCTTCAACAGGCAGTTTAGACTAAAACTCATAGAATATGCTAAAACTAGCATGAACAAAGAATGCCATAACGCAAAAAATCTCTTTTCCAGCTACGTGTTATTGGGCTTTTTCAGGGAAATGTGTTTCTCTCATGAATGATAGAAGGAGATTTGACATATAGACATGCCTCTTTAGACCTGCTAGTAAGAACAACCTCCTCTTCTGCTATTTATCATATAGCAATGAGGAAAAGGAGAAAAAACACTTATGAAACCTATACCTAAGAATCTGCATTCATGATTCACAGGAGAATTGGTATGGAATAAGAGACACTGAGTGACTGTGAAGTCACAGAGTCTAACACATTTAATTTGTCTGTGTCTACAGATCACACCAACTCATTTGATTTGACTTACACAGAGAAAATGAACCAGTACTGCTGCAAATAGAGAATTTCTCAAGTAGTGGTCTTTTGACAAAAGTGAACTTTCATCCACTTTCCCCTCCCTTCAAAAAATTCAAATTCCAACTCCTGGAAAGACTGAGGAACTTAATCTAGAAATTGGGACAGACAGCACAATAATGAAAAAATTCATCACTTTTCTTTTGCAAATACGTTTAGAACAAGTAGAAATAAACATTTCTCAGTTTCTGTGTCAGTAAAACCTATTTTCTCTTAAGAAGTGTGTAACTGGCACAAAGACACTGTCCTGGGTTCAGCAGTAGCAGTCATTTTTCCTACTTCTTGGTAGCTGTTGCAGTGCTGTGTTTTTGATTTTGGGCCTGGGAACAGTGCTGATAACACCAGTGTTTCGGTTACTGCTTACTGATGTTTTGGTCTGACCAAGGACTTTCTGAACCTCATGCTCTGCCAGGGAGGAGGGGAAGCCAGGAGGAAGCAGAGACAGGACACATGACCCAAACTAGCCGAAGAGGTTATTCCATGCCATAGCACGCCATGCCCAGGATGTAAAGACGGAAAGCAGAGACCTGGAAGGGTGGGGGGTGCACTGCTTGGTCGGGCTGGGTGAGCAATTGTATTCTTTCCTTGTGTTTGCCTTGTCATTATTATTATTGGTGGTGGCAGTAGTGATTTGTGTTATACTTTAGTTACTAAACTGTTCTTATCTCAACCTGTGGGAATTGCATTCTTTTGATTCTCCTCCCCATCCACCCAAGAGCGGGGGGAAGAAAACATGGGGAGTGAGTGAGAGAACAGGCTGCGTGATTTACAGTTTAAACCACGACACAGAAGAGCACAGAATCCTGCAAAGAGGTAAGAGTCTTAGCACTACTTACGTATAAAGACCAAATTTTCACAATGGTAAGGTGCAGCAGTACATTCTGCAGAAAGTCATATGTTTATATATGTGATCTCAGAGAATGTATGAATATTAGTGCTTCACACTAACAGAAATAATTTATATACTGACCAAGTATAACCATGCTAAATATGTACAATTAAGCTATACAAGGTGCAGACTTCCTCAAGAACTGATACATGATTGCCCACATTATGCAGCTGCTATCATAAACCTTGACATGACACTGGCTCATGCCAGTCAACACTGCCTCAATTCCAGGCATGATTTTGGAGGTATTTTTTGCCAGGATTAGAGGACAAAGTTTCAGGGTATAATGCAATATACAACAAACAGAAAATATAAACCCAACTTTTTTTTATACCCAGCCTCAGAAATTTCCATATGCAGTAAGCAATGTAGTTTTGCCAGTCAACATAGTTTTCCTTTTGAAGTCTACTTAATTATACAACAACAGCAAGCATATTTTACTTCTTACAGTAGCATGTAGTTCCAGAACTTGAACTTCTGTAAGATCAATTCAGAAACTGAGGCTTTCAGAGTATGCAGTAGGCTCAGGAGTAGCAAAACTGTCCAGCAGAACTGCAAGACAGGGAGACAAAATATGATGGCCAGGTTTCTGTCAGTAGTCTTAGCTGTCATAGAGAGGTAGTTGAAAACTAAGAGCTTAAAATTGAAAGTGTCATGCTTGTGCAGGGAATTAGTTGAGATAAGAGACTAAAGAGCTCATAAGTAGCTTACGAGGACTATCCATAATGTGGAATGGCTTTTGTTCCATCTCTAACTTTTTTCCTCCTTAATAAACAGATATTGCTGTTCCAAGACAATATTTCTCAAATGTAACCTCAGTTTCTTAGTTTTGGTTCCCAGAGCACACAGTTTATTTACCTTTAACAAAGTATTATCAGAATAGAAGTTTGAATTCTTCAACCTTATCCTTCAAGAATAAAATCTGAAACTCTTGTGAGCCATTCCTTAAAATTGTGTTGGTGAACTGGCAGCATGCTTCAATAGGCTTTGACAAAATCACAGGGAAAAGTAACACAATAAATATTTTTTGGACAACACAAGGCAGTATTATTTTACCAATGCTGGTAAAAAGGAGCAAAGGGAAAAGGGAAGTTAGCTCAGAATGTGCCTCTCCTCCCACCTCTCCCCCTACCCTTATTTTTTTTTTCATGGAAAAATTCAAAGATAACGCAGTGTACAATTTTTCCGTGAAAGAGTGAACTGTGATCTCATAAAACTCAAGTTTTAAAAGCAAGTGACATATGAACATTTTAAATTGAACCACTTCTACTTTGTAGTACTGCCTCATGTCATTGCTTATTACAAGTCAGTCTAGGGGCATGGCAAACAGGGCGGGCAAACAGGGTGGGTTCGAAGCAGTTTGCGTGGCAGGTTGCTCGGGCAGGTGAGTGGGATGGTGAGCAGAATCATGAGCACACACTGTATGACCTGGGCTCGGCCTGGGAGCTCTGCTCTGGCTGCCCCGGCGGTGGCCAGAGTAGGCACCCAGACAGAGCCGATGAGAGGGGAGGCTACAGTGCAGTGCTCGTGGTGTAGAGAGCACCTGCACTGATCTCCTGAGAAGAGGGCGCATAATGGGCAAAGCTGCACTCTGTGCTCCCTGGTGGATGTCCTCCTGCAGCAGCTGGCTGAGTTGCAGGACAATGTTACTAGGCTGAAAGGTGTCAGAGAAGTCGAGCGGAAACAGCACTGCCTGCTCCAGGACCAGACTGTGCAGAGGCCTCAAGCGTCTGCTATTGCTCATGCAGGAAAGGAGGCAGCTAATCCAGGAAGCTGGGAAACAGTAATAGAAAAACACAATAAAAAAAGAGGAAGAGGATAACTAAAAGCAAGGGGCTTCCTCCTAAATCGATTACCCCCACCAAGAAATGCTTTGCTGTCCTGCAGGGGGCTGATGAGGAAACAAACTCCCACCATGAACAACCAGCTGATACACTGATAAAGAAGATCTCTACAGGTGCTGTCAGGAAAAAGTGGCGGGCCGTAGCAGTTGGGGACTCTACTCTGAAAGGAACAGAGGCACCCATCTGTTGGTCTGACCCAGTATCAAGGGAAGTGTGTTGCCTACCAAGGGCTCGGATCAGGGATGTTGCTCCAGCCAATGAGCCAGCTTCAACTGGAGCTCGGCTCAGATGCCTCGATACAAATGCCCGCAGCATGGGGAACAAACAAGAGGAATTAGAGATGTGTGAACGTCTATGGGCATATGATACCATAGGCATCACAGAAACATGGTGAGATGGCTCCTATGACTGGTGTGTTGGAATGGAAGGTTACAGGCTCTTTAGGAAAGACAGGCGTGGTAGGTGGGGAGGGGGAGTTGCTATTTATGTTAGGGATAGGCTGGAGAGTATGGAACTGTGCCTGGGGACAGGTGAGCAGTCAACAGAGAGTTTGTGGGTCAGGCTTAAAGGGAGAACAGCGATGGAAGATATTATTCTGGGGATCTGTTACAGACCACCTGACCAAGAGGACTCGGTGGATGAAGCGCTCTATAGACAGATAGGAACAGCCTCACGCTCGCAGGCCCTTGTTCTCATAGGAGACTTCAACCACCCTGACATCTGTTGGACGGATGGTACGGCCCGGCGCAAGCAATCCAGGATGTTCCTCGATTGTGTGGAATACAGCTTCCTTCTGCAAGTAATAGAGGAGCCACCAAGGAGAGGTGCCATGCTTGACCTCGTCCTCACCAACAGGGAAGGGCTGGTTGGAAATGTGATGCTCCAGGACAGCCTTGATTGCAGCGATCATGAGATGGTCAAATTCAAGATCCTCAGGACAGTGAGAAGAGTGTGCAGCAAGCTCACTGCCCTGGAATTCAAGAGAGCAGACTTTGGCCTCTTCAGAAACCTGCTCAGTAAGATTGCATGGGATATAGCCCTAGAGGGCAGGGGGGCCCAAGACTCTTGGTTGATATTCAAGGCTCACCTGCTGCAAGCTCAGGAGTGATACATTCCTACTAGAAGGAAGTGTTGTAGGAAGGCCTGGAGACCTCCATGGATGGATAAGGAGCTGCTGAGGAAACTTCGAAGGAAAAAAGAGGCTTATAAAAGGTGGAAGCAAGGACAGGCGGCCTGGGAATTATACAGGGATGTTGTCCAGGAAGCTAGGGCCCAGGTTAGGAAAGCTAAGGCCCACTTAGAATTCAACTTGGCTAGGGATGTTAAGGATAACAGGAAGGGATTCTATAGGTATATTGCAAATAAAAGGCAGACTAGGGATGACCTGGGCCCTCTCCGGAAGCTATGGGGAGAACTGGCTACCCTGGATTTGGAGATGGCTGAGGTTCTTAATGGCTTCTTTGCCTCAGTCTTCACCAGAAAATGCTCTGCCCATACCACCCAAGTCTTGGAAGGCAGACGCAGGGACTGTGACAATGAAGACCCTGGGCACAGTGTAGGAGAGGATCTGGTTTGAGACCATCTTAAGAACCTGAACGTATACAAGTCCATGGGATCTGATGAAATCCATCCGCAGGTCTTGAAGGAGCTGGCAACTGAAGTTACTGAGCCACTGTCCATCATATTTGAAAAATCATGGCAGTCAGGTAAAGTTCCCGATGACTGGAAAAAGGGGATTATGACCCCCATTTTCAAGAAAGGCAAAATGGATGAGCCGGGGAACTACAGACCAGTCAGTCTCACCTCTGTGCCTGGCAAAATCTTGGAGTGGATTCTCCTGGAAGGCAGGTTATGGCACATGAAAAACAACAGGGTGGTTGGTGACAGCCAGCATGGCTTCACTAAGGGGAAACCCTGCCAGACCAATCTGGTGGCTTTCTATGATGGGGCTACGGAACTGATGGACAGAGGTAGAGCAGTTGATGTCACCTACCTGGACTTGTGCAAAGCATTTGACACTGCCTCACATGACATCCTTGTCTCTTATTTGAGGAGACATCAATTTGATAGGTGGACCACTTGGTGGATAAAGAAGTGGCTGGATGGCCGCATGCGAAGGGTTGTGCTCAATGGCTCAATGTCCAGCTGGAGACCAGTAATGAGTGGTGCCCCTCAGGGATCGGTGCTGGGACTGGTCTTGTTCAACATCTTTGTTGGTGACATGGACAGAGGGATTGAGTGCGCCCTCAGCAAGTTTGCTGATGACACCAATCTGTGTGGTTTGGTTGATATGCTGGAGGGAAGGAATGCCATCCAGAGGGACCTTGACACGCTTGTGAGGTGGGCTGATGCCAACCTGATGAAGTTTAACCATGTCAAGTGCAAGGTCCTCCACCTGTGTTGGAGCAATCCCAGGCACAGCTACAGGCTGGGCAGAGAAGAGATTCAGAGCAGTCCTGCAGAGAAGGACTTGGGGGTGTTGGTTGATGAGAAAATGAACATGAGCCAGCTTCAGTGTGCGCTTGCAGCCCAGAAAGTCATCCGTCTCCTGGGCTGCATCAAAAGAAGCGTGACCAGCAGGTCGAGGGAAGTGATCCTGCCAACTACTCTGCTCTCCTGCGACCTCACTTGGAGTATTATGTACAGTTTTGGTGTCGTCCACATAAAAAGGACATGGAACTGTTGGAACAAGTCCAAAGGAGGGCCACATGGATGATGAGGGGACTGGAGTACTTTCCGTATGAAGACAGTCTGAGAAAGTTGGGGCTGTTCAGCGTGGAGAAGAGACGGCTGCGTGGAGACCTCATAGCATCCTTCCAGTGTCTGTAGGGGGCCTGTAGTGATGCTGGGGAAGGACTCTTCATTAGGGATTGTAGTGATAGGACAAGGGGTAACGGCTTCAAACTTAAACAGGGGAAGTTTAGATTGGATATGAGGAAGAAATTCTTTACTGTAAAGGTGGTGAGGCACTGGAATGGGTTGCCCAGGGAAGTTGTGAATGCTCCATCGCTGGTCGTGTTCAAGTCTGGATTGGACATAGCCTTGTTTAGCATGGTTTAGTGTGAGGTGTCCCTGCCCCTGGCAGGGGGTTTGGAACTAGATGATCTTAAGGTCCTTGTCAACCCTAACTATTCTATGATTCTATGAATATAGTCTAATATGAAGAGCAATATACAAAAAAAAAAATGGATACATAATTTTGTTGATTTTTTGTTATCTATTATCATTATTTTAAATAAAAAATTGGAAAATGTTAACACCTCAATAACTAAATTCCATTGTAATTACACAAAAGACCGTGCATTCTGGAATTCTTGGTATTACATGCTGTCTTTTTCAGATATTACCTATGTCTGAGCTAACTGAAAGATACAGCAAAGGTAAATCTGCAAAAATAGATACCTGATTTGTCACATTTTCCCATTTCTCACTATAATTTTATTGAGGTGTATTTAACAGTTTGCCAGTAATTTCTGATTGGAGTAACAGGCTGGGGTTGCTGTTGGAAATAGTCGTTTTTCTCATACTGCATGTCAACATTCATTCTGTAGTTCTTCCATGACCTTCCTGCACATTAGGACATGAATTAAGCTAACCTGTATAGATGCTTTTCTTTTCATTTTATGTTTGTAGGAAATAATGCAGCGAGAGCATAGAAAATGTGTTGCTTGGTACGAGGCTAAAGTGATTTTTACTTTTGAATGAGGTTGATTTCAGCCATGTGCACTCAAACTCCCACGTTGACATATTCTCAGGCACCATGACGTGTGTGCCCAAATACTGAACTGTCCTCACAGACCCTGGGCTCCTCACAAGTGTACAGCCACATTTGGATTTGTCCTTTGCACTTACTGTGAGGGTAGTGAGGCCCTGGCACAGGTTTCCCAGAGAAGTTGTGTCTGTCCCATCCCTGCAGATGGCCATGGGATATGCCCAAGGCCAAGTAGGATGGGGCTCGGAGCAACCTAGTCTAGTGGAATGTGTCTCTGCCAATGGCAGGGAATTGGAACAGAGGAAGCCTTAAGGTCCTTTCCAACCCAAACCAGCCTGTAATTCTATGATCCTTAAAGAACATAGGACTATTAATTAATGAGTATTATGTGGAGCCAGATGAGGTATCAATAGAAGTAGTGACAATCAAGTGTCAGTGATGTAGAGTAGCAATTTAATTCAGTTTCATCCTTTGTCAAATCCTTTTATAGCTCTTTGAAACTCTAATAAGTGAGCTCTGTGCATTTTCTGAGTTTATGGGTTCTTTATATGCAACTATACTGTGAAGGACTATATAAGAAACCTCCTTTCAGTATCTCAGTTACCTGATGTCTGCACTGTGTTATACCTTTATTCTTCAGTGTAGGGAGTTTCTTGTTTTGAGGAAGATCTTTCAGTATGTCAATTTTCAAGCACTCTTCCTACATGTGCATTCTGCTTCACCTTATTTGATACAATTTTTTTTTTCAGATCAGGTTTTCTTCCTTCCTCTGCTTCAGACTCTGTAGCACAGAGTGTGCTCTTTTTGCTTTGATTCTTTTGGTCTGTAAGTAATTTTACATAATCATAATAAAAAAGAAATGTCAGCTTGGGGAAAACAAATAATAGTTTTATATCCCAGAGCCTTTACTGCTACAATTGCCCTGCCCCAAAAATTAACAGAGGAGAAAAAATTGCACAGATGAAATTATGCATCTGAAAGGACTAGGTAATTTTAATAATTTTAGGACATTTTATTATTAGACATTTCTTCTGGATGACTTAGGATGGATATTAAAAATCAGTGCAGAATTTTATTCTAATTTTTAAATTACACAGCAGGTGGTGGGGATGGAGAGTAATGAGGAGAAAAATACTCTGTATGAAATGTACTGTGAAGTTTGCATGCCTATAAAATTAATTGACATAATTTTCTGCAAGAGTATGAAGTAAATATAGATAAAACTTTAATAGTATTTCTTCAGCACTTTGATGCCCCAGTTAGAAAAAAATCAACAGCTGTGTAGATGCTTTTATTTTTCTACCTTCTGCAGTTCTACCTGCATTCATGACTTATTTGGAAGTATCTAAGAAGTGGTTGATATTATGCTGTGAAGATGAGACTAAGAAAAAGGTGAGCAGCCAAGAATGTTTGACAAACAGCTCAGCCTTGAGAAAGAAACTGCTTATGATCAACTCCAATCATTAACTCTCTGACGCTGGTAATGTGATCTCTTCTAGGGATGAGACCCTAAGAGGCATCAATGTGGCTCTTGAAACACCGCAAACAGTATAGTCCTCCCTTGGAAGCGAAGTAGCATCAGAAAGAAACCTTAAACAGCATCAAACACTTGTCTCAGCTTTCTGTAAACAGGAGACAAGTCCTTTGTCTGTGCTGCAGACATTAATAACAACAATAAGAAAACCAGTATCACCACAGCGCATTAAAAAGGCATTTAAAGTATGGTATAGCTAAGATTTCTGGCTTGGTAGACTCTCAGAAGCCACTGGACTGTGAAATGTTAGATGGACACCACGGCCAATTGTCAAAGCTGAGATTATCATACATACAGGATGGCCAGAAACACTATTTAACAGGCCAGTTTTACAAAATCTATACATTTTTTACACTATGTACTTCACACAGCATTGTTTACACTATATCATCCTTATGTAATTTCCTCAGCTGCAATATATTTAATTTATATAAATAAATTCCTAGAGAAACATGCACTTTTGGTAAAACAATTATTTCATTTGAAAATATCCTGGAGCAATTAAAATTCACTTCCCCTATACAGCATGACCGCAATGTCATTAGCATAGCTTGCAGTGGTAAACTGACAGCTAATTATCCTGAAACTTTTAGGACAGTGTTCTGGATCTATCAAAAAGGTCCTGTGGTATTCCTGATTTACTACTGATGAATATCATATGTGCTTATTTTAAGATTTTTTCTTTGTATATATAAGTTCTTCTCATTATCTTAATCTGGAAAATATGATGGAAGACTCGACTAACAAGACACAAGATAAACACACATGAAAAAACTATGCTAATGAAAAAAATTTATATTTCTGAAAAAGTAAATCCCCTTGGAAAAGCTAACTGGCAATGCAAAAAGGCACTTTGCTTCAAAAATAAACCAAATTGACACTGCTATGTTAATTTATCCAAATAAATATGCATTCATGGGGACTAGGGTTAACAGGTAAGGGTTGTATTCCACAGTCAGTTAAACACTTGACAGTTTGGGTTCAAGGTTATTTTTATACAGTTTTTGTACATGAATGTCTATCACCTAAAACCAAATTAACTTTTGAGGCTGTTTTCCTTAATTAAACTAAACTTCATTAGTCAGCTAGTAACATAATTGCACCAATTTACCATAACACGAATGCTAATATAAAAGCCAACAAAATAACATGCTGCACAGGCACTCACATTCCTGTTACTAGAGTGTTGGCAAATGTTTAGTTTTGAGAAAATAGAGATTCTTACCACTGCCATAGGAAGAGTTATGAACAGTGAACCCATTGTTGTTTTCTTTATTCTCTGGTAAGGTTTTTGATTTTTGGACAACTTAATTCATGTGTTTTAAAAATGAAAACAAAACCTGTACAGATTAATGAAGTAAACTCTCAATAGCCACCTTTACTAAATAAATGCAATATGGATAAGCTTCCTAATATAAATACTCAGATGCTGGATTTTGAAGGATTCTGAAACAAAAGAAATTGGGACTCAGTAGGAAATTTGCAACTGAATAGGAACTTCTAATGCTTCTATTTTATATCATCTGGTCAATGACAGTTTCTGAATAATTTTTTACTTCTAAAAATGTACTCATTGCAGATCAGAAAAGATGCATCAATGAAAGACTGTAAGCTGCTTATGGAAATTTTTGTCCCATCTGCAACTGATGTTTACAAGTAAACAAAAAATTTCTACTCCACTGAGAATGGAAAGCAAAGCCTGACTTTTTAGATATTTCTATTTTGGGTCTTATTACATTTTCAGTACCTGAAATTCAATGTTTGCATTCTTTTAGCTGTTATGTGCTTTAATAAGTGTAGAGATAATATAATCTAACATATAATAGCACCTAACAAACAGGATTTCAACTGCTGACTGAAATAGTTACAAAAATCACTTTAAATAAAAAAAGAAAAAGCTTAGAAGTTCATGCTAGTAATGAATCAGTTGGGGTTTACTATTCTGACCAAGGAGCACTTAAACTGAAGATGCAGTTGATGATGTTTGAATTTCCAAACTATTCTGGAATTTTTTGGGGGTTTGTTTTTTTTTTTTTCTTTGCCTTTTTAGCTGGATTACCTACTGCTAATCCAGAACAGAAAAATCCAAGGTGTTTCAAACAGTTTCTTCTAAATATGTCCCAAATGAGTTTTTCTGATAAGCTAAACTTGACTTGGATTTCTGGGGCAGTGGACGTCCTTCTGGCCCTAGACGTCTGCAGCTAATGCAGTGGTCCTAGACTAGCTCTTTTATGTTGGGAGCTCATAAACATGTTCCCTGTGTAGAAGTGTTGTGTGAATGACCCCTTTTGTACAGGTGCTTATGGCTGTAGCGGGCCTACACCTTGCAACTGAAGCATCCAGAGGCATCTGCTAGATTCACTGGACTTGTGATGCACCACCACTCTGAGCCAGTGCAATAAAAGCTCAATCTTTCCCTTGAAAGCTGAACTTCCTGTGCATTTCTCAAGTAACTGTGTAAAAATGCGCAAACCAGTTTGTCCAAGACAAAAATGTAGAATGTGACCCTTGTGCAGTCCAGTCTGAGAACCATCTGGGAAAACACCTAGAAACAAATGTTATTAATCTCCTCGGACTTCAGATTGATTTCTCTTGACACCTACAACTAGGAATTACTTTTCAAGACCTGGGGTTTTTGAATCCACTTCAAAGAAACAGCAAGACAGAGATGCTCAAGAAGCTTAGATTGGATATGAGGAAGAAATTCTTTACTGTGAGGGTGGTGAGGCACTGGAATGGGTTGCCCAGGGAAGCTGTGAATGCTCCATCGCTGACGGTGTTCAAGGCTGGATTGGACATAGCCTTGAGTGGCATGGTTTAGTGTGAGGTGTCCGTGCCCATGGTAGGGGGGCTGGAACTAGATGATCTTAGGGTCCTTTCCAACCCTAACTATTCTATGATTCTATGTAAATATTAATAAAGAGATTTAATTGTCTGCATATATGTCAGGCACACAAAATCATGTAAAAATTTTCTTTAGTTTGTTCAGATGTTTAAATCAAAGTTGATTATTTAGTCACAGCTTCACATCAAAAACTAGAGCAAAGGAATTATAGATATAATTAAAGTACATTGAAAATCCATTTGAATGCGAGCTCTACCAAATATGTGTAATAAATAATCAAATATACATTTTATTCCTATATATTGATGTATTTAATTATGCAAGAATAAAACATATCCAACCACCAAGGATGATGACAAAATATTTTATATATTTCTCTTTTGAACCATAGCATTAACTCTGCATGACTCTAGGAATACCTCCATGAGAGCAGACATGATACTGAAAACTTAAATATAAAAATTCTGCATATCAAGTACAAACCTTTGGTCACAATTCCACATTGTCAAAGAATAATGTTATAAAAACCTGTTGAAATATACAGTGAGTGTGTGAAAATTATTCTTCACTTGTTAATGGAAGAATATCTGTTCTTAAAAAAGTGAGTATAATTGTGACAGATACCACTAAATGTATTTCTAAAGTATTTCTTGCACCCTGGATTATTTCTAAGGAGTTTTACGTGCACATAAGTGACATAATGATGCACTTGCAGCAAGTTTTTCTATACACATATATATGTGCATGTGTGTACGTGTTTCTGTTTATATGTGTTATTTATAAATACAATTAGCCAGATGTTTCAGTTATCATAGAAAATATTCTGCTTATATCAACTCTCTTTATGCTTCCTTTTTGCTGTCTTTGCATTTACTGACTGAAAGCTACATAATATTCTCTTTGCATCCCTCCTTTCCAGACCCCAAACTTGCTAGCTGAACTCCCACAGATCAAGAGCAGTGTGTAGCCCTTACTTAGGCTGAAAAGTGGAAACAGTGTCATACAGAATAAAACTCAAGTGCAGACCAAATTTTGATTAAAATTATATTCTGTGCAGAGATAAGGACCATTCCAATTTCGAATCAAATAATAATTTAGGTCACACAGCAAAAGTCCTTTTCACATTAGAAAACAATCTCCTTAGAAATAGTTTCAATGGAATACAAAGTTCTTTATCATGAGATCCAAATCATCAATCAAAAATCCTTTGCACTCTAATTCAAAGGGAAGTGATTTGAAGAACACATGAAAATGGTCAATGGCTTGATTATTTGCTTAAATTTTGATTGCTTCACTGAGGATATTGGAATACTAAACCATGGGGTACCTTTAAGATTCCTGTCAGGGAAAGAAATGCAAGCAAATAAGCTTCACTCCACGTTACAATCACAAAGTATGTCTTCTAGCTGCATGCACACAGTTAATTTCTTTGCTTATCTTTACAACGAAACAGTCCAGAATGACCAGATTGGTTTGTTCAAAAGAAACACATGATTGTCAGGAGCTCAAATCAAATCTGGAAAAGATGCTTCTGATAAAAATTAGCAGCTGGGTTGCAAAGCAAGGACAAGTAACCCCAAGAGTCAAGGAGTCTTTATGTCAGTAACTTCATTCCCAGGAGCAACTGGAAGAAGCATGGGGAAACAGTGCCTTTTGTAGGTTAAGTTTACTATAATCGCCAGTCATCCGTTATCCCTCCATCAGAATTCAAACATACAAGCAGTACTTCTCCATATGCACATCACTAAATCAAATAAATGAAACCCCCAAAACAGGCATTTGGGGATTAATATATGTTACCTGAATTTCATATTTTATCCCAAGTTATGACAATCAGTCAAAATAGAAGTCAAAATTGTGTATAATACTTAATTCAGAAAAGCACAAATTTATTGTAACAAGGAAATGCTGAGGACAGGCCAATTTTGTATGCAGCCATCTCAGGTAAAGTTCAGTTTCTGATTTCTTTTTTCTTTTTTTTTTTTTTTTCTAAACAGGTGAAAAAATGTATTTTCATATATAATGGGTGAATTATAGCTTCCACATATTGGAAGAGTTACATTTTCATGCCACACTTTCTTTATAGTTTTCTTTTCTTCTGTATTTGTATTTTTTGCTAAGCCCTGAAACTTGCATTGAAATACAATTTCAAATGTGCCTTTGTATGTACTTTTGTTAACACAATCATAATTTGTTTTTCACAACACAGAGTTGGGATTCTTCTAATCTCTATGTAGAAATCTATTATATTCATATATTGAAAAATAATATTTCATAAAAGGTTGTAAATTTATGTTAATGGTGCCAGAATTTACCATCCAAGAGTATTACAAATAACTAAGAAAATTAGCATTTGAAAGCTTTGTTTCCTTAAGTTTTTGTGAGTATTTACATATATTTCTGAGCTATACTTACTGGCTCGTTTGGAAAAAAAATCTCATGTAACCTTCTGGCACTTCAGAAACAGATGGACCTTCATTACTGTCTGGGTTTGTCCTTATGTGTCATTTTTTTCTCTTTTGATGGGAACAGGAATGGACTACCTAAATATTTATGACTATGTGATCAGGCCCTCTGTTAGAATTCCTTTTGCCCTTTAGCACTTAATCAGGATGGACATATTTAAAAAATCAAGTCTGAATCTTGGCCTTCCTTTAGTTAAAAGATATTTTTAAAGAAGTTCATGACTTCCTCCCCTGTGGCGATCCTCTTATGTTTTTTGTTCACAGAAGTTAGATGTTGCCAAGCACTTCAGATACAATGGGGTTTGCAAGGACAATGCAAACGACTCTCAAAAGTAGTGCTAGGATGACTTTTGTATTAATTTCCAGATTTTTCTTTTTATAACCTTCAGAGTTTTAAATTTTTAAATTTTATTTTCCTCAGACTGTATAGGTATCATTCACAATAAATTGAAAATAACCATGTTATTCTACTATATTAATTCTACTGCTTTATTTTTTTTTAAGTTTTCATAGTAGGAATGATTCTACCTTACTTCTTTAATTTTATCCCTGTAATCCCAGCTGCCTACAATCATGGGCAGGGGAGAGATGGACAAGTGAGAAATGTTATTATTCATAAATTTATTACAAAGTATAACACCTATGGATATTGACAATTACCTTCTGTTTTCATTGGCATTTTGAAATGGCAGCAAAAAAAAAAAAAAAAAAAATTAGAACCTCATCTAAGCAAAGTCTTGAATTTCAGTTTAGTCTGCATTTTATTTCAGATCTTTGGACAAGAAAAGAAAGAGTTTTTTGTAGATTGGATTAGATATTAAACTAAAGAGGTTCAATTTATTGTTTCCATTTTGCGGATATCAGTGGGATTTCATAGAATCATAGAATAGTTTGGGTTGGAAAGTAACTTAAAAACCATCTGATTCTAACCCCCTGCCATGAGTAGGGACACCTTCCACTAGAGCAGCTTGCTCCAAACCCCGTCCAACCTGACCTTGAACACTGCCAGGGATGGGGCAGCTTCTCTGGGCAACCTGTGCCAGTGCCTCAGCACCTTACAATAAAGAACTTCTTCCTTATATCTAACCTGAACTTCCCCTGTTTAAAGTTTAAACCCATTTGATGTATTCAAGACTAGAAGTACATCTGGACATTAAATAATTTAGCAAATTTATCCTAACAAAGACAACAAATTCCATTTTAATTACTTCTCTTTAGGCAAGTATTTTTGCTCTTTTTTTTTTTCCCCCTATATGGTATTTCACATAAGTATAAAATTATTTTCACATCGACTACATAGCCAACCATAGTATTTATAATACATATCACCTCTTCTGGTTTGAAATGTTGGTATCTTCATTTCAATTATTAATGAAAAATTCAAGTCTACTGCCTGATGTCTACATGAGCGTAGTTCTGGATTTTAGAAAAATTAATATCAAGGAGCAAAAGTAGTGGCAGAAATAAAACAATGCTTTATTGAAAAAGTTGATATATAATGAATAAAAATATAGATGCTAGGATAGCGTCTCTACCATAATTTGTAATTCCTGTGTAAAAGGAAACAATTCCAACCTAATGGCAAGACCTATTGATCCGTATAATTAACATAATTGTTGGCCAGCTCCATATAATTTGATTTTGCTTTTCACCAGTCCCAACCTTATGCAAAAGGGTCAACAGTTAAATTTTAACTTAGCCATTTACTTGTAGCTCCATTTCAAAAGCCGAACATGTCAGGTTACATAACCCACTTTGTCACACAGCACAGACTCTATACTTGTAAGAAGGGTTGTTAGAGCTACCTGAAGATATAAACAGACTCCAAGTGAATAGCAAACAAATTTTTGGCTCACAAAGGTTTGATGTAGCAGCATTTGACTTGTTTTGGTCCAAAGAAAGAAAGAAGAGGAAGGGAGAGGTATAAATTGTTACTAACTCTCTGAGACAGTGTACAGTGTGGATATTAGGTACCTTGGAGAGAAAGATCGGAGAAAATGTTGCCAGTTACTAGCCTGGCCAGTATAAAACATGAAGAGTGCAGAAAATTCTTCATACAGAAAATCTGCCTATGCCTCTTGCTCATGGCAAGACATCAGCTGGTGGCATACAGAAGTAATTTATGAGTTCAAGAAAACCTTGTAGACCCAGTAGTCCATTAGCAAACACTGAAATCTATTTTATGCGACGGATAGCATCCATCTTCTGTATTACCGTAAGTACAGATTTCTATCTGCTTGTAACTGAAGACACAGACCACTAATTAAACAAAGACACTGAAAAATTAATGACCTCTGCAGGCCTCCATATTGTTTGTTTGATGGCCAAGAACAGATATAGTTTTGCTCAAGTGAAAGAGATCCTATTGCCCACATGATTATGGCATTCTTTCTGAACAGAGGAACAAGGGGAATATATTTATATACATGTGATAAATTTTTAAGGGTAAAAATATATTGAAACCTTATTAAAATAAGGCTCTCAAAGTAAGAAACATCAGATTTACTATAAAATAAAATTTTAATATTATTTACAGTAGCACAAATTTTGTTTGCAATATTTATGGAATTGCATGCTCAAAATTTTCCTGGGAACACTTTCTCCTTTGAGTGTTTCGTAAATAACTCTTTATAGGACATTGTTTAAAATTCTGAGAAGACACATATTACCTCTGCTTTTAAATGAACTGAGATGAAGACTGAATGGGAATAAGTTAAGCAGAATATTATTTCTCTGTGCGCAATATTTTCACCACGCATCTATCAGTCAATTCAGAGGACTCACCAAAGAGCAATGCAGGATTATTGTTCTTGGTTTCAAATTTTGGTCACTCTTTGCTTTGTAAAGGCTACACAGAGAACTGCTGTACCAAGATGCTCTCACGTCCTCAGGACAGGTACTCACACAAAGTTCTTAATTGACAGAGTTTTGAGAGACTGGTGAGAATATATTATTAGAAATATGACAGGTACGCAAAGAAGCACTTTCTAAAAGCAATTCGTTCAATAATTCAGCTAATAAAGTATTTTGATGGTTGATACTATTTTCTTATTAATCTTATTAAGATTGTATTGCTTGTTTAATGCTGCTGCGTATAATTTATAGTATATGGTAAAGGCTGGTTATAACATATCTACAGTTCTTATAGGCATCTTTTTTATTACTGGAAAAAAATTTTAAAGCACCTTAACTAACAAAAAAAAAAAAAAAAAAAAAGGTTGTAAATACGCATAGAATTCCTGCTTTGTGAGCAATTAAAAACTAAAGGTTCTATCCTTTCAGCAGGATGACCAGGGAAAAGGTCAAGCTTTGAGTTGCAATGATAAAAGTGTTTGAAACAAACCTTTCTTGTTTGCTTTTAAACCTTATTAGCTTTTGCTGCCTTTTCATGGCTCTGTTTACAGTATCAGATCCAACAATTGCTTTGATTCAATTTCATATGTTCGTTTCCAAAACTGCCAGAACATGATGAAGGCTAGGAAATCTGACAACAAAGGATATACTGGCAACTGAGACATCATCCACTAGAGCTCTGGGCTGTAACACCATTGACGATCTGACTGCCAGAGTCTCCAAAGCATAATTCTGGCCTGAACAAAAGAGCTCCAGCACAAATGATCTGACAGAGAAATAGTATGTGCAACACATTAGCTCCACTTCTTGGTCATGTCAGGGGCCTATAACATCCCTTCCAAGCCACCGTGAGCAGTCCTGCTCTAAAGAAAGATAAAATTGAGCAAAATTTCTGAACAAACACTTGGTCATTGCTCAATCACCAGCCAACCTTCTTCTGTTCTGCAAAGACCTATTGTCATCTTCCCAATCTCCCATCACACAGCAAAAACTAGTCTTGCTAATTATCTCCCATTGCACTACTGCTTCTCTGTCAAATGGTTAGCAATACCTGTAGGCCAGCCATCCAAGAAGAAATAGCTCACTGCCTGCATCTAGAGACCCACTGGAAGCTGGCAGCTTGGTTGTGGGACCTAGATACTAGATCTAGCTGTGCCATGCACTCAGCAACTAGACAGCAAGAAAAGAAATTCTCTTTAAGCTGGACCCAGAAGTAAAGTTTAGGGATCACTGAGCCTGGACTGTCAAGCACTAAATCTGCAGAAAGTTAAGTTGCATGGATGGGATCAGGCTTGGGTAGGAAGCAGGTTTTTGCTTAGGTATGATTGCAGCAAGTCAGCTATTCAGCAGTGTCAGACACCACAGCAGATGTGTACCATAGCTAGTAAAAATTTAACACCAGTGGTAGGTAGACAATGCCCAGGTTATCATTCTTAAAGTGAAAGCCGAGCATCAATTTAGACTGTTGTTTCAGATGATTTTCAGATTCTGTGTGTTGTCAACTCAGGCACAGAATTGATCTGGTAAATGAAGGGGAGAGATTTTTATATTGCCTCTCATGAGATTCGCATAGAGAAGAAGCTGGTAAGTACAGGATGGATGAGTGGATAGTGAGATGGTTTGGCCCATAATGTGGTGAGCAATGGTATGAAGTCTAGCTGGAGGCTAGTAAATAGCAGTGTTCTGCCCAGGACAGCAGTGGGTCCACTCCTGTATAGCACCTTCATTAATGATCTGGATGATGGGGCAAAGAGTACCTTTAGCAAATCTTCAAATGACACAAATCCTGAGGGTTGTGCTGTCATTCAGAGGCACCTCAACAGATTGGAAAAATGGGCCACCAGGAGTGCCATGAAGTTCAACAAAATGAAGTAGAAAGTCCTGCACCTGGGGAGGAACAGGTCGATGCACCAGTACATGCTAGTGACTGCCCAGCTGGAAAGAAGCTCTGCAGAAAAAGACCTTGAGATTCTGGTGGACACAAAGATGAACATGAGTCAGCAGCACACCATTTTGAAAAAGAAGGCCAACAACATCATGGGCTGCATTAGGAGCATTGCAGCAAGTTGAGGGAGAAGACTTTGCCCTTTTATTCAGCACCAGTGAGGCCATATATAGAGGTTTGTTGTCCAGTTCTGGGATCCTAGTACAAAAGAGACATGAACACAATGGACAGAGTCTGGTGAAAGGCCATCAAGACGATGGACCAGAGTACCTCTCCTGTGAGGAAAGACTGAGCAAGCTGGGACAGTTTAGCCTGGAGAAGATAAAGTTTAGAGGGAAGCTCAACAATGTATGTTAAGCACTAGAAAGGTGCAAAAAAAACAAAGCCAGGCTCTTTTCAGTAGTGCCTGGTGATAGGATTAGAGGCAGTGGCCACAAACTGAAACACATGTTCCATCTCAGCATCAAGAAGATTATTTTACTATAAGGGTGACTGAGCAGTGGGACAGGGTGCCCATGGAGCTTGTGGAGTCTCCACACTTGAAGATATCCAAAAGCTGTCTGGACATGGTTCAGGGTAACTGGTAGAGGGCTTGGAGCAGGTGACCTCCAGAAGTCCCTTTCAAACTCAATTATTCTGTGATGCTCTGATTCTGTGACATTCCCAGAGCCTTCAAGAAGAG
Source organism: Ara ararauna (assembly GCA_028858755.1). NCBI lineage: Eukaryota > Metazoa > Chordata > Aves > Psittaciformes > Psittacidae > Ara > Ara ararauna. The sequence goes on from CM054410.1 coordinate 64,208,390, forward strand.
CTTGGATCAAAGGCATACTGTGACATTTAATATGTGTCCTTAAAACCTAACATTTTCTTTTAAGGTTTTCATACAGATTCTTGGTAGAACAGCAGGTTTCAATACAGAGGCAGAATCCTTATCTGAGCCTGAAAGTAGACTCATTTCAATAGCTTCGTCTCTGCCTATGGAGCTTAGTAAAGTATATTTGAAGCATCTATGTAGCCAGCACCTGAATGCGTGTCATGCATGCTGAATGTATAGGTAAAAAGGTAAAAAGAATATGTCCTGTGTCAAATTCTTTTTAAGACCAAATAAAAAATTAGCCCATTGAATTCAAAATAGTTCTTCCTGAAGGAAAGCAGTAAAACTGCTTCTGAAAATAACCTGTAAAAAGGGATCTTCTATCTGACTACTAATATATGTGGTGAAGAGACACATCACATTAGAGTGCATCATCTTCTTGTCATGGGTTCAGCAGCAGCAGTCATTTTTCTCCTTCTTGGTAGCTGGTGCAGCACTGTGTTTTTGATTTTGGGCCCGGGAACAGTGCTGATAACACCAGTGTTTCGGTTACTGCTTAGTGATGTTTTGGTCTGGCCAAGGACTTTCTGAGTTTCATGCTCTGCCAAGGAGGAGGGGAGCCGGGAAGAAGCAGAGACAGGACACCTGACCCAAACTGACCAAAGAGGTTATTCCATACCACACCACGTCATGCCCAAGATGGAAGAGCAGGGACCTGGAAGGGTGGGGGTGCACTGCGTGGTCGGGCTTGGTTTTAGGTGGTGAGAATTGTATCATTTCCTTGTATTTCTCTTGTCATTATTATTATTGGTGGTAGCAGTAGTGATTTGTGTTATACTTTAGTTACTAAACTGTTCTTATCTCAACTTGTGGGAGTTGCATTCTTTTCGATTCTCCTTCCCATCCCTCCAGGAGCGGGGGGAAGAAAGAGGGGGGAGTGAGTGAGAGAGAGTCTACGTGAGTTAGGCTTAAACCATGACACTTCTGCATTTCCCCTAAATGCATAGTTTTCTCCATATTAATCTACTTGAAAATTTAGACTAGAAATATAAGATTTTTTTTGAAGAATTAATGAATTTATAGTGTGTAGAAGAGATAATCAATCTGTTGTCATATAGGTTATTTATTATTACATTATTTTTATCCTTTTATATAAAATTTCTCTCCTGTTTTCTTCTCCATCTTTCTTTATCTTTAGCAAGAATTAACTACTCCAAGTGACATAAAACTACATAAAACTCAATAATTTAATTCAATTTATATGGAAAAAAAAGATAGCTCTATGTTAAGAGGCATAATGAATTATGGATCAAATTGTGCTCTCAAAAATGGTAAAAATGATAACAAAATAGTGAGGAGCTAGACCCTACAATGAGAGAGCACATGGAAAATAGCCTAACCGTATTTTCTTACTGCCTTGTTGCAGCTATTACATATGATAATTATGACTGACGTTAGCATAAGAGTGAAGGAAGTGTAGTGCAACCAATAAAACTTTGTCCATTAATATGATGATCATCACAACAGAAACTTGGAAATATTTATCAACATATGCAGATTTTAGTCATTCTAGCTGTGTCTAGTTAAGGAAAAATATAGAAATTATTCACATTTTAATTAAAAATATTAAATATTACCATTAAATGGGAAAGCACTTTTTCTGCTGCATAGTGTAATGGAGGATGCGTATAGTCCTTGCTCAGTCTTAAGTATTCTCTGTGACATTGTAAAAAGTTTATATCACCTCATGCAGACATTTGTAATGCAGACGTATCTGAACTAGTTATCTGAAAGTCTTATTCAGACGTCCGAGAGAATTAGTCACAATTTATTTAACCTATTTTAAACACATATTTTAGGACAAAATTAACTGTGCTGTAAAAAAGCCTCTTTTCTCTCCATTGACTGTATCAGATGTTATTGGTTTAGTGGGAGGTGTGGCTGCCCGTGGCAGGGGGGTTGGAACTAGATGATCTTAAGGTCCTTTCCAACCCTAACTATTCTATGATTCTATGATTCTATATAACTATTTGTGTTATTTGCTTAGCGTTTAATGTAACATGGTCTTGAATTAATCAAGGGACTGCTACAAGAGTGTCTTTAAAGAACCAAGTACTTCTCCCATTTTTTGAAATACCAACATTGTTACAGTCTTTAGAAATGCTTCCCTCCTCCCAGAGTTAGGATAATTTTATGTGCTCTACCCCATAAACCAGTAAGCAGCTTTGCATCTTAGAACATTGTCTGAAGGAGGATACCAATGTGACATCAAATGCTGTTTGCCCACAGAAACTGTTCACAGCTTTCTAAAGAGCTAAACACCATGGAGCACAGACAAGTTCCACTATTAAGAAAACTTAAAGCCATAGACAGTGAATTCACTAATCATAGAATCATAGAATCAGAGAATCAAAGAATCATAGAATATGAAGTTTGAAGGGCCTCTTAAGTATCATTAAGTCCAAGTTCCTGCTCTTTGCACATCTACCTGAAACTAAACCATATGGCTAAAAACAACACCTCCTCAAAATCTGGCAGGCACAGTGCCATGAACACGTCCCTGAGGAGTCCGTTCCAGTGAGCAGCCATCCTCCTAGTGGATAACCTTTTCCTAATGTCAAGTCTTGTGAACCTCATGTAGTTCAACAAGGCCAAGTGCAAGGTCCTGTACCTTGGTCAGGGCAATCCTAAGCACTGACACAGGCTGGGTAGAGAATGGGTTCAGAGCACCCCTGAGGAGAAGGACTTGCGGATGCTGGGTGATGAGAAGCTCCCCACATCCAGCTTCAGCGTGTGCTCGAGCCCAGAACCCACCCCTATTTGTGCTGGGCTGCATAATCAGAGCCTGAGCAGCAGGTCGAGGGAGGGGATTCTCCCCCTCTGCTGCACTCTGGGGAGACCCCTCTCTGTAGTCCTGCATCCAGCTCTGAGGCCACAACACAAGAGCGATGTGGAGCTGTTAGAGCAAGTCCAGAGGAGGCCATGGAGACGCTGTGAGGACTGAGAAAGCTGGGCTGGTTCAGCCTGGAGAAGAGAAAGCTCCTTAAGGGGAGACCTTAGAGCAGCTCCCAGTGCCTAAAGGGGCTACAAGAAACCTGGAGAGGGGCTTTTGACAAGGGACTGTAGGGACAGGACAAGAGAGAATGGCTTTAACCTGACAGAGGGAAGACTGAGGTGACCTCTGAGGCCCTGACACAGGTTGCCTAGAGAAGCTGTGGCTGCACCTCTGCATCTCTGGTGGTGTTCAAGGCCAGGTTAGACGGGGCTTGCAGCAACCTGGTCTAGTGGAAGGTAGCCGTGACCACGGCAGGGATTTGGAATTTGATGAGCTTTAAGATCCCTTCCAACCTAAACCAGTTTGAGCCTCTGTGATTCTAGAATGACTCTGAGAAATTTTTACTTCAGCGCAACTTCCCTTTTCACCCAAAGAAGGAAGAGGTTTCTGAGGCTTTCTCAGGCTGCAATGATATGAAAGCTAGATGCTGGCTTTATTAGATTCAGGTAATATCAAAAAAGTAAAATTATTTCCATTTCTACCAAGGGAGTATTTTCTTTAATGCTGTATTGTGGCTTTGTAAGAACATTGCGTTTGCATGCTATAGGAATTTAAATCACCTTGAGAGTTAGCTTTTGACCTTATGATAAATTTTAGCATTTTCTCACTCATGTGATTGCATTAAGACTTTTGTACTGGTATAGAAATGTGACCAAAATATAATTGCTCAGGTTTGCAGTTGTGCAATTGTCCTTCCCATTTGCACTGTACAATATATTCGAAAGACTATCTTACCTTTCAGCTGACCAGTTAATTCTCAGAGCTCAGACATATTTATATTCGTCATGTTTTGAAGAATTTTTTGTTGGACTTGTACAATACCAAAGGCAGTATTTGTGCTGCCTTTGTTGTGTATTTTTAACTTCCTTCCCCTGCGTTGTTCATGAAACTACTTAATGCCTATGTCCTTGAAATGTCTACACATTGGAAATAAATACATCCTAAATTCTGTCCTCAGATGAGCATGCAGTTTCTGTGGATAGAATTAATAAATGTCATTCACATCCTCTTTATACCTCTGCATTTCTGCAGAGAATGCTGAGGAAAAGCAGACACTATCCTCTTTGCAGAAGTGGTTCTGCCAGGCATAGTGACATTTATTTGTCAAGATGAAAATAATGAAAAATTAATCTTGTTGCCATTAGTGGTAAAAGGAAAAAAACTCTTTAAATGATGCATCCGGTTATACTTTAAAAAACTTGCATCTGCGTTTTGACAGCAGGAAAGCCCATAGGCCCTCGAAAATATCAGTTGGTGTCAGCTCAGGTTACCATAAGGTATACTTTTCTCCCAGTATGTTTCTTCACTCCTACTGTGGACATTCCATGACAGAAAATAAAAAAAGTTCTTCATCCACCTTGTTTAAATGCTAGCACAAGAAAAATCAAACACAGCCATCAGATAGAAAAGAGCTTTACTTCAGAATAACCTTTTACAGACATTGGGTAAAAAGAGAATTGAAGAAACCTTGAATAACAGAAAGAGGTACCTCTTCAGGGAAGACTTTTTCAAGTATGGTACACAACTTACTTAAGAAAAAAAAAGATGTTCGTTTAAAAAACTGAAATAATAGGTGATGATCATATTATCCATTGTGATTGTAATTTGCAATATAAATGTTAAATGAAATATGATTAGTAGAGAAAGAAAAAGCTATAAGGAGCTTTGAAACATGGTGAATGGCATTTTGTAACATGGGATAAAGGGAATAAATAAAATGATGCAAAATAAGAAAAGCAGGAGAACAGATGCAGGTGTAAGGAACCTTAGCAATAGAGACACAGGAGAAATGACTATGTTAGACTCATCTGGATGGCTTGAGAGACAACAGACAGCTATCATCAAGCACTGTATTTCGTCTTCAGTGAATACACAGTTATCCTGGTTTCAGCTGGCATAGTTGATTTTCTTCCTAGCAACTGGTGCCATGTTGTGTTTTGGCTTTAGTGTGAGAATAACGCTGATAACACACCCATAGTTTAGTTGTTGCTCAGTAGCAATTATCCTGGTCAAGAAGTTTTTCAATCTCTCACGTTCTGCCAGGGAGGAGGGGCAGGAGAAGTCCTTCAGAGGCAGAGATAGGACACCTGACCAGCTAGCCACAGGCATATTTCATACCACAGTTCATCATATGTGGTATATTCTTCTCCCAGCTTGGGAGAGTTGGCTGGAAGGGGTTGATCACTACTTGAGGATGGGCTGGGCATCACTCAGAGAACATTGAGCAATGGTATTGAACATCGTTTTTTTCTCTCTCCCTCTCCTCTATGCTACTATCATTATTGCTGATATTATTATTAATATTATTAGAATCAGAGAATCACAGAATGGTTTGGGTTGGAAAGGACCTTAAGATCTTCCCATTCTAACTACCCTGCTATGGGCAGAGACATCTCCCACTAGCCTATGCTGCCCATTTTTATTTTTTTTTTTATTGTTAAACTGTTCTTATCTCAACTCCCAGGTTTTGCCTTTTTCCAATTAGTCTTCCCATCTCACTGGGGCAGGATGGTGTCATGGTTTAAGTTGCAAATCACGTAGCCCGTTCACTCACTCCACACTCTTTCTTCCCCCCCACTCCGGGGGAGGGGGGGGGGGAAATGGGTGAGAAGAATTGAAAGAATGCAACTCCCACGGGTTGAGACAAGAACAGTCCAGCAACCAAGGTACAACACAAATCACTACTGCTACCACCAATAGCAACAATGACCAGGGAAATACAAGGGAAGAGGATACAACTGCTCACCACCTGACAACCGAGCCGTGAACTAAACTTTTCCGGGTTCCTGCCCCCAGTTTTACATCCTGGGCATGATGTACTATGGCATGGAATACCTCTTTGGTCAGTTTGGGTCATGTGTCCTGTTTCTGCTTCCTCCCGGCTTCCCCTCCTCCCTGGCAGAGCATGAGACTCAGAAAGACCTTGGTCAGACCAAAACATTCTAAGCTGTAACTATAAACATCAGTGTTATCAGCACTGTTCCCAGGCCAAAAGTCGAAAACACAGTGTTGCATCAGCTACTACAAAGGAGAAAAAATGACTGCTGCGGCTGAACCCATGACAGAAGGTTACTCAGTTAGCATGGTACTTAGTTGTCAGCTGGGGTTATACCATGACAAGAGTTCAGTCAACTACCAAAAGGTTCACAAATAATCAAGCTCTGATTTTGCAGAGAGCACTAAGATGTGTACCAAAAAACAGTTCTTCCTCTTTGAAAAGTGTCCTTTAAACCAGGATGAGACTATCAAGGTCATTGCCCCTTTAATAAAACAGAAAAAAATCTCTCTTTAATATATATAAATTATCTCTTCTAAATTTCTAGATGGGTCTATAGTTTCTCATGTGTAGAATCTTTGGAAGCATGTAAACATTCTAGAAGAAGAATACAGATCAACTCTGACACTAATGGGCAATTCCTCAGCTAATTCAGAAAAAAACAAAATGTAGTTTCTACTCATCTTCATTTCAAGGCTTGCCTTTAAGCTTTAACAATATTAGGTTGCACTTCTATGATGACTCATCTCAAAATGCATTCAAAAGCTAAAGGTACTAGAATTTTTAAAAATCATTAGAATTTACATCAGACATTGATAAATTCTCATTTGGTGAAATGATAAATTAAAATCTCCAGTCAAAACAGAAAACTCATCTCTTCCTACTAATTATGAGTAATCTGAGATACAAAGAAGTCAAATGTGCTGTTGCACAACAACTTGTTTCCAGAACAAGGGTCAAAAAGCAAAACAAAAGTAAAGTGTTAACAAACAGCTCCGAATTTCTATCTTGATTTCCTTCTTGCAACAGTTCCAGGCCTGTTTATGAGTAGGAAAGCTCACCTATTTTAATTACTTTTGACACTGTAAAGTGTTAGGGAGTATAAATGGCAGTACAGCCATCATCCATTTAATTGTTTTACAACAAAGAAGCAGAAAATATTAAAAGACGTTCTGGGGTTTTTTTATGTTCAAAATGAATATGTAGGAAACTTTTTACACCTATAAGCAAGTAAGTTATTAGAAAATTAATGTTAATTTTAATTGTAACAAGAAATATTCTATATAAGAAAACAGAAGAAAAATAAATGTCTTCAAAGGGTGTTTGCTCTGTCTTGTACCTTTTTTGAGGACTCTCCTTGAAAGTTGACAGGTGGAGCTATTTAGACTGACTTGACATTTGTGTTTTCTTCTTGTGCAATTATGGGTATTTTTATAAGAAATTTTGAAATGGTCTGCACTTTTTGTCAAGCATACATGTAATATACATGCTGCAGCAGGACAAGCCCAGCTAGGAGAATTGAATAAATAAGTTTCACCTCCTTACAGTCCACACCATCCTTGAGACCTTCCAAAGCAAGTATACTGCAACCAATAAGGAAACTGTGCTTAATGACAGGTGATTATCACTGTAGGCTCCATTAAAGATAGATAAAATCACACCTTTGCCTCAGCAAGATTGAGGATTTAATTTGCATCTTTTTGAGGAAGGTATGCTTGAGGTGGAAACAGAAGACAGCTGTAGTGCAGTGAGGAAAATGTGCAATACTGTAATACAAGTCAAACTGCAACTAAGCATACTATATACTGGCTTGTTTTCTGATAATATGGAAATGCACCGATTCTTAAAATTATTTTAATAAAATGTCAAACAGATAAAGCATAAAGGGAAAAGTATTGAGATTTGTTTAATAACATTTCCATTCAACAATATTTCTCATAAAGCCTATTTTGCAGTGCTACCAAGGAAGTTTCAAAGTAAATGTCTGCACACAATAGCCTGTAAATGGTGATAACGAAATATTCAATCTGCTCTGAAGACAAGGGGTAGTACACCGACATCTGCTCCTACATCTCTTTTCACTGTTAGAGTGCAAAATGCAAAGAAACCAGGAGGCTGAAAAAAATCTGCTGTGTTTGGTACAAATGACAAACACTATAAAGAAACAATAGCTCCAAATTTATTATCGTATAGGTATCTGTTCCCTTTGTATCTATAAATGAATATAGTTTGTAAGCGAAAACAGATTTCAGGGATGCTTTCAGAAAGAAACAGGTAGATGCTGATCACTCACATATAACAGGAAGAAATTCCTTTCCTAAGAAATAGGCTGTTTTAGATCAATGACTCACTTTAATGTATTTGTTTTTCGGTTAAGGAATTACAGGGTGACAGTTTCCTAACTTTGTCCACTTATGACTTTTTTTTTTAGCTTTATCAACATTTTCCTCCAAAATAGGATTCTTTTTTTTTTTCCTGAAATGTTCCCATAAATGTTTCATAAAATCCATGGGCTTAGTATACTATTTTTTTTAAAGAAGATAAATAAATTAAAAAAAAAAATTCTTTAGTAACAGAAGGAGGGCATGACAAAGAGGAACATTTGAATTAAAATTTAAGGGGAAAAGTAGCTATGGATCTCTAATAGAGAGCTTATTTACTGTGTAAAAATAAAGTTATGAGGAATTCTGCCTATCTGAATTGTTAGCCTCACATCACACTTTGAGGTGATATTTACTGTTAACATTTTTTTATTGTGTTATAGCATAATATCTAGACACCATAAAAAAAAGAGAAAAAAAAAATAACAACAAAACCACAAAACCAGAACAAAACTAGAAGTTGCCTGTTACATATAGAAAGACAGAGGTTAAATAAATATTACCATATTTTCTGAGGTACCTTATTTTACTTTTTTTTTTTAGACAACTAATGCTTAACTTCCATGTGAATATGTAGTTGCTATGCACCACAAGCTTGGTTTTCTTTAGATAAAGTACCCTATTTCTTCAATAAGTAGGTAGACAGCTGAAGAGGAATGAAATGGTCACAACACTTTTACATGAGCTATTATTAGCAGTTATATAAATTTTGTCATGAAGTGATGCTACTGCACAGAAGATAAATACTACAAGCAATATTATTCTCATTTAAGAGCTTATAGCTAACTTCCACAGTGAAAAAACAACACCTAAAACCGAAGAGTATGTGGTGAATCAGGAATAGCAATGTATTAATTTTCTTTTTTTCTCTGTATTTCTTCTCTATGGGTTGGGGGTTTTTTATTGTTTTTTTGTTGGGATTTTTTTGCAGTAAGGCTGTAGAAGGATGGAACTATCAAAATAAATCTCACCCTGAGCAGATGAACTTCAGGGAAAGTATTTCTCCCCAGTCAATCTTGCACATCCAGAGTGAATACTAAATATTTTAAGTAGAAATTAATGAATTTTGCCAGATTTCCAAACCTTTCTTTAACTAGGAGTCAGCACAGCAGTTCAGTGTACCCTACTTTCTGCTTCACTGACCCTCTATGCCCTGAGTTTCAGGTTCCGCTTAAGGCATGGTTTAAATTTTTGATGAGGAGTCAGTATCTGGATCTCTCAGCACTGACTTTGGGGTTAAGGCAGTAAGTAACGAAGTCTGTACACTAGTGCCTGTATTACACTCTGAAATTAGTCATCCTTGTATTACTGAAAGTAGTCACATGGTTCAGAAAAATTAAGGATTTAAGGAAGCTCCTTAAATTCTTTATATTTTTATGTAGCTCGTGATGTCATTATAGGGCTTGCTTATATACGAATTAGATGAGAATGACTTTAAAAACAAAAAGGATATTTCAGCTTAACCATGGAGACCTGGGTGAAGTAGAGAACCAGTTATGCTGAGTGAAATGTTAATGCTATTTATCAAGTCAAATATTACTTTATTGGTGAAAAAGAGAGAATCTTGTTATCTGGCAATTAGAAGAGAAGCAAATCCTTACAATGATGCAGTATGTGGGAGAAGTTACTTTAAAAGCTCAAGAGAAAAACATGGAGAAAAGAAGATGACTGAACAGAAGGAAGGTAGGTAGAAGAATATCACCAACCATAGCAAGTCAGAAAGACATGGTGGATTTACAGAAAGTTTTGGAAATATAGCTGTCCTGTGGCTTTCATATATCTGCGACAGTGGTTATGAATTGTTCCATCTTCCATGGGCAGGATCTGGAAGAGGTTTGGTATTTAGCTTAAGTAAGCTAAGTCTCGTCTAAATTAAAAAAAAAAAAGAAAAAGTCCAGATCAAGACATTTATCACAGTCAGTATCACAAGACAACAAATTATAGAACAATAGTCATATTTTGGTGAATTTACCTTTATGCTATCCAAAAGACATACATGTCTTTACTGGTTGATGATCAAGCTTTTCTACAGCAAAGGACACGAAATAATATATTAGATTATGCATTAAAAACTCCTAAATTTGGCTTTATAGGTAGAATTGAATGGTGGTGTTAATATTGACGTAAGGCAAAATGCTTATATTAAGAATGCACCTATGCACAACAATATGTAAGTAGTGACTACTCAAAAAGTGCTTTAAGTTGAATTCTTCTCAGCCTTTCCTAAGTGTTAAAGACTGAATTTTCTGTCTGGATACTTCTCTCTTTACCCCACTGCCATGTGGCACGACAAAGAGTAGGATTACCGATAAAAAGATAGTTTACAACAAACTGCATGTAAAGTGATAAATATCCCTGCATTGCCAGTGAACAGCTAGTCTGTGGGGCTCTGATACCTTTGTAATTCTGGTATATAACCAATGTTGTAACATACTTACTGTTATGACATTGTAATACATTCACATGTATTCAGTATGGGTCATCTCAGACAAATATGATGACTGCTGTGGAAAAAACTGGTAGGGGAGCAGCCACTCCTCGGCTATATTCGCAGTCTGCATATTATTTGAATTGCTACGGGTTTTTAACATCCTATTGGAGTTAGATCAAAGACAAACAATACTTGCTTGATTTTCTTCAACTAAAGACCATGTATTTTAAAACTCTTCTAAATTAAAATGGTAGAGTAATACCTTCATATAATCTTTTGGTTGCAGGTTACTGATGTTAAAATTAGCAATTTTATAGCTTTATGGAAAAGCTAGGTTTGCACACTTCTTTTATATTAATTTCTTGTCCCTTCTAATTATCTGTGCTGTCAATAAAATAAAGCATCAGCTCACTGGAATGTGCATCAAGCAATTTGCTTTCTATTAAAATGTATAAATTGATTTTGCTAATCCAAAGTGTCTCTTCTTCATGCCAAAAATTATGTCCAGGCATGTTTATTTAAAAGTGAACTAAATACATCTGAATGGATTTCTCTGACATAATCCACCTTATAATTTTCTATTATTCTATATAGCAAATCATTAAAATAAAAACACTGCTATTTGTTTTAAATGCCCTCCTACATGGGGATTGCATGTAGTAAGAATTTCTGATGAAGTAGAAATACTAATATAGTGTTACTAGCCTTTGATGTTCTGTTGCAATATGCTAACACTAATGACCTACCGAGCCTGTCCCCTTCAGAGATGAAATTGAGCAGAAATTTAAGATGTATAGCTGGGCACAAAAAGCTGTGCAGAGTGTGGAGATGGTGAGAAATAAGCTTGTCAGTCACTCTCCTGGTTTCTCCCTTTAACTGACATACATCTGCATTAATACATGTTTTCTTCCTAAGTGCTGGTAATCTATCCAGGGGGAATTAAAAGACTAGAAGAAAAGGCTAAAAGGTAGGCTGCTGTCAATGACTGGAAACAGACTAGTTTACTGAAATATGAACATCTCTCCATCACTTAAGGTATAGCATCTGGAGATTACAAGTGCCACCGATATTCATCATTTTCTATTTTTACCTGTAGCTTTGCTCTGTCTCTGCCCGAAATAATGATCCTGTTGATCCAAGCATTTTGCTGTGATGAAATGGGTTCTTGGCAGGTGCAAGGCACCTGTGGAAAGTGCTGTACATACAGCAGTGCTTAAATGCAATTGGTTCCCCCGCAGCTTATTACAAGAGAGCTATGACTAAGATCCCTTTATTTTCACACACGTTTTTATGACAGAAAATAGAAAAAGAGGTTTCACAGAATTAGTAAGATGACAAATATACCTCTTGATGACCCTACATAAAGATGGAGTACTCTAACAGCCAGACCCATCTAGTTCTCTTGCACATCTTCCTTTTTCATTGCCATTTTTCTTCACTGCTTGTGAATATGAAGAACTACTGATTAAAAGCAAAACTCAGAACAACTTACAAAAGAGAATAAACTGCAATGATTCTCTCTATTGAGAAGTTTCATACCTGTCAGGAGAGACAAATAGAAGCCAGAAAAACAGATCTAGCCACTGATCTTCCTCTAATCTGTCTAAGGGTTTACCTGAGACTTCAGTGACTTGAGTGGGTTTGCACAGGATGGGCTAAGAATAGGAAAAGCTGACAATACAGATTTAGAATATAAAACTTTGCACATTTTTCTCATTCTTTTAATTATTAATGACTTCAGGATTTTATTTAGGCTCATTTTGCTTTCTGAGTGATCATTTTAAAAAGATTTATAGTAATGAACATTGGTAAAACCAGCAAGCAGAACAGTAAATTACTGTTTTAGAATATGTAAATTGCTACACGCTCAATGATTAAGTGATAAAACAACAACATAGAAGGTTTAATAACTACAGGTGGAATCATCAAATCTGAGGAATGAAAATCCTTACAGAAGGTTGGTTTCTGTGTTGAAGTGAATACTCCCATTTAATGCAGTCGAACTTCTTAGACTGCAAAATTTCATACATTTCACTTTAATTTTGAAAAATGTATATTTAAATAGGCATATTTAAAATAAATGTTATAGTTCAGTTTAGTCAGACTTCAGAAATTAGAACTGATGTGTTGATGTGTTTATCTAAACTGTGGTTTCTTCCATAATCAAGGGAGAAAATTTAGCACATTCATCAGATCAACTTCTCTGCTTTAAAATGAGACAATTTCTTTTGCATTTCTACAGACTCAGATAGGTTCAAACAACTAGAATACAGATATCTATAACTGGCCAAATTTGTCCTGCTCTAAGGATATTTTTATCCCAATAAATAACATAGGTAGAGGGAGCATCTTTGTCATTACATCACTTTTCAGCCATGTTTCATAAGGCTGCGCCTCTTGGTCTTAAGCCAGAAACCAGACCTGACTGTATTATTTAGAAGAAAATAGACTACAAAAACACTTAGCATGTTGAATGATCATCTTACATGTTTGATTTAAAAACCAGACATCCAGACCATCAACATCCAAATAGTAGAACGACTTCATGAAGAAAGAGTAGTGCTAATTGTCATTCTGGTTAAACAGATATTTTCTTTATTTTTTTGCCCAAAGGATGTCTGAATTGTCTCAATTGCATTACTAGTAGTGGCACACAAAATAAAAAAGGAGTGAGAAAAAAGCCGATGTATTATAAGCACTGCAAAAAGACAAGGCATTTTACAACTTTGTCATAACAAAAACAGAGGATGGTTAACAACTGCAGAATATAAGATGTCATTTTCAAGGAGACAAGAGAGAAAGGTTTGCATGGTTATAAAGTTTAAATCAGACCAAAAGTCCATTTACTCCAAATTGTCAGCAGCCATCTCTGTGTTTGCATGCCACTAATGAATTGCTGACCTTCTGTCAAGGCAACTCACTGTGGTAACAGCAAGAATCCCAAGATAAAGATCAGATTTATTGCAAATTTGATTGTAGGTACACAAGATTATGCCTGCACTGAAAAAATCTTTAGAGTGATCTAATTGGATGTGCATAACAAAAAACAAAAAGGAGAAATGAAATTAAGCATTTTGACAGCTCTAGCTGATTAAGATTCTGCAAGTAACCTCAGCAGGGATTTACAGTCTTCTAAATAATGTTGCAATTTCTCATGAGGCATGCAATGCATTGCTTTAGGAGCCAGTAGTCTTCCAAGTTTCCCTCTTGCATCAAAAAGATCTACTTTTATTGTAAAAACATCTTTACAAAACAAACCAAAATAAAAAAAACCCTCCACAACTGCCTCCTGCCAAAAACTAACAAACAGCAGCAACAACCGAACAAACAAAAAAAAAAAATCCACAAGCAGGAAACCTCATATAGGCTGAAATTCAAGAAAAGAATGAGCTTCTAATATACAAGAAAAAATAGCAAATTCCAACACAATGGGCTAGCTTTAGATGGTGCAATGTGAAATGCAAGTATCTGTTTGAAGATAGACATCCCCCAAGCAATGAATTTTTAACACATATGTAGATGTTTGGCAATTATGTATATGCATTAAAAACTCACTTGTATTTAAATATTTATTTTAAACAAGCCAATTTCATTATGATATTTAAAATCCTGATCTATGAAATCTGATTGTTCCCTTTGAAGCGCTTGGCAGCTGCTGACTTGAGAAATGCATGTACTGTAATGAAAGGAAGTGTCAACCATGTTAAAATAATGTTAAGCAAGTAGGAAAGGAATATTAAATGGTAAGCTTTGCTACCGTAAAATGAGATATGCTAGTTTTCAAGGATCACATGTAACTCTAGGAGACAAGTACTACTTCTGGATTAACTTTTCAACCAGTTGACATTTCTGAAGTTTAGAAAGTATAGCTTTTAGTAAGCACTTATGAGCCAGGATTAAAAGAACAAAATTTGAAATACAGACATAAATCATTTAAGTTGCCAACTCAGTTCAGGTTTCTGAAAATGTCTTTTTCCACTATGATATTCAGAGCTTTATGGCTAGCATTAGCAGAATCAGGGCATACTAGAATTTGGACTGAACAGAACTTAAAGGTAAGGCATCAAAGAACTTATTTGTACTAATGAAAATAATAGGCCAAATAACATAAATTCAATTCAATTAGTGACCAATTAATGAGCACAATTCTTGATAGTTTTATGGTTACTTGGTGTAATGTTATTGAATTTAAGAGTGACTATGTAATTTAAATATTATATATTGATATACATATATATACACACTCTCTTATAAATACAATAGAATGCCAATAACTCATTTGATGGGGATAAAAATGATCATTTTAACTGCAGGAAGAAATTACTGAACTTCCCACACAGCTTATTAAAGCTGCTTGCTAGGTCAATGTTTTTATCATAATATGACTATGTAGGAAATTATTCATAGGATTCTGTAATGACAATAACACTGTCATTAAATAGCAATTAACAGGATTCTAGAAGTCAAGATGAATTCTAATTCACGGCTTGGTTTATCAGCCTTCCTAGCATACACCCACCCAAACATGCCAGAGCTGGGGCTGGTCATAGAAACTTCATGACAACTTTGTCCCATCACAACACGGTATTCTACAAACTCAATGAGTACTTTGTGAACTTAGGTGACTTCATGAGAACTTTAATTTAGACAACATATGGGAAGAAAAATTGAGACAATATAAAAAACATTTAAATATTAACTCTGTTTCTGAGAATCTGTTTTTGAAATGTTTTCACTTAGATGTTTTTAAATGGCACATATATTGAAAAGGAAACTTGAAAAAGAAATAAAAAACATAGAAATAAAAAAAATATAAATAAAAAGCAGAAATAAAACAAACACAAAAAATACCACCTCACATTTTTCTTTGGGAAAATTAAGCAAAGTTTTGTAGTACAAGTAATTTTAAACTAGAAGAAAACACTAGGTATGCACACGCTTCTCCATGACGGCTATTTCTGTCTCCCATGAAAATCTCCCTCAGAGCTTTTTAAACAAGGGCATTCTTTGTAATATTCTTTTCTTCCCATTGCAACCACTTCTGTCTTATTTCTCTGCCTGAGTCTTTACAGCATATAGGATCATAGGACCACATAATAGGTAGGGTTGGAAAAGACCTTAAGGCCATTTTGTTCCAAACCCCCTGCTATGGGCAGGAACACCTCACACTAAACCATGTCACCCTAGGCCCTGTCCAACCTGGCCTTGAGCACCACGAGTGATGGAGCATTCACAACTTCCCTGGGCAACCCATCCCAGTGCCTCACCTCCCTCACAATAAAGAACTTCTTCCTCATATCCAATCTAAACTTCCTCTGTTTAAGTTTGACCCTGTTACCCCTTGTCCTCTCACTACAGTCCCTAATGAAGACTCCCTCCCCAGCATCCCTATAGGCCCCCTTCAGATATTGGAAGGCTGCTATGAGGTCTCCACACAGCCTTCCATTCTCCAGGCTGAACAGCCCCAACTTTCTCAGACTGTCTTCATACGGGAGGTGCTCCAGTCCCCTGATCATCCTCGTGGCACTCCTCTGCACTTGTTCCAAGAGTTCCAGGTCCTTTTTATGTTGAGGACACCAGAACTCTATGCAATACTCCAAGTGAGGTCTCATGAGAGCAGAGTAGAGGGGCAGGATCACTTCCCTCGACCTGCTGGTCACGCTCCTTTTGATGCAGCCCTGGATACGGTGGGCTGTGAGCACACATTGAAGCTGGCTCATGCTCATTTTATCATCAACCAACACCCCCAAGTCCTTCTCTGCAAGACTGCTCTGAATCTCTTCTCTGCCCAACCTGTAGCTGTGCCTGGGATTGCTCTGAACGAGGGGTAGGACCTTGCACTTTGTATGGTTAGACTTCATCAGGTTGGCATCTGCCCACCTCACAAGTGTGTCAAGGTCCCTCTGGATGGCATTCCTTCCCTCCAGCATATCAACCAAACCACACAGCTTGGTGTCTTTAACAAACTTGCTGAGGGTGCACTCAATCCCACTGTCCATGTCACCAATAAGATGTTGAACAAGCCCGGTCCCAACGCTGATCCCTGAGGGACACCACTCATTACTGGTCTTCAGCTGGACATTAAGCCATTGAGCACAACTCTTTGCATGCAAACATCCAGCCAGTTCTTTATCCACCGAGTGGTCCACCTATCAAATTGATGTCTCTCCAACTTAGAGACAAGGATGTCATGTGAGGCAGTGTCAAATGCTTTGCCCAAGTCCAGGTAGGTGACGTTGACTGCTCCACCCCGTCCATCAGTTCCGCAGCCCCATCCTAGAAGGCCACCAGATTGGTCAGGCAGGATTTCCCCTTAGTGAAGCCATGCTGGCTGTCACCAACCACCTTGTTGTGTTTTCATTGCCTTAGCATGCTTTCCAGGAGATTCCACTCCAAGATCCTGCCAGGCACAGAGGTGAGACTGGCTGGTCTGTAGTTCCTTGGGTCATGCATTTTCCCCTTCTTGAAAATGGGTGTTATATTACCCTTTTCCCAGTCATCGGGAACTTCCCATGACTCAATGATTTTTCAAATATGATGGAGAGTGGCTTAGCAACCTCGTTCGCCAGCTCCTTCAAGACCTGTGGATGGATTTCATCAGGTCTCATGGACTTGTGCATGTTCAGGTTTTTAAGATGGTCTCAAGCCAGATCTTCTCCTACAGTGGGCCTTAGTTCTCACTGTCCCTGAGTCAGCCTTCCAAGACTTGGTTGTTGTGGTCAGAGCATTTGGTGGTGAAGACTGAGGCAGAGAAGCCATTGAGAACCTCAGCCTTCTCCGAACCCAGGGTAGCCAGTTCTCCTTATAGCTTCCCCATGACCCTGTTATACTTCTTATCTGTTCTTGAGAGAAGGTTGCCAAACATGTTCTTTTATTCTTGCTTATAATCTTCATTCCATGGTAACATAATAATTAGCCCTACTCAGCTGGGCTATTGCTGACAGATCCCTAAAGCCATTCTGAGAGAAAGTACAGATTATTGAAGACACAACCATGGAGCAGTCAACCTCCTATTCACTTTTGTAACTTCTGGGCTTCTCTGGAAACCATCTGTTCAGTTGTATTAAGTGCAATGTAGGATTAATAAGTGAGTAATGCTGGTAACTTTCTATTTTAGTGTTACATTAGATCAGATCTGCATTACAATGGAACTCTTATGGATGTATCTATGGCATGTAAATTAATTTTCAATTATTGCACATCATTAGTACAATCACACTTCATAAAAAGAGTTAAAGACATGACACTAAGAAAAAAGATAATTTCCATTAAAAGTTAAGTACATTTCTTGCACTGTGTTTTAAAACTATTTTTAATCTTTGCTGTAGCTTTAAGTTAGTAAATGCACATCACTCAGAAAAATGAATGTTTGAAGCAGAACAAAAGCCTTACCATCCCCAAATCTTTAGCAGTTGTTTGACCTGTCCTTTTTTCTTCTTTTTTTTTTCTTTTAAGAGCTGTTTTAGCTTATCTTTTCAAGGGTTTGTGCACATTCTTCTACAACGGCCATCCTGTTTAAATTTATAAAATCCAGGGACTAGCTTGGGCAATAAAATCCAGTTTTTCTGACATGTCAGGCAGGCAAACCTTGCCACATCAAGATGCCACTCTAGAGCAGCTGCTGAACAGAAAAGCACTGGTATCAGGATTTCAGAACGGTTACATTACCTCTGCTCTGTGTAATTCCTTAAATGCTGCATTTCAGTGGTGAATAACCCATACAATTATTTTTATTTTGTCTCCTCATCACAAATTTTCCCAAAACTTTATTTCAAAGTTGAGATAATCTTAAAAAGTAGAGGTTTATGCATGTAAGTACAGACTCCTAGGAATCAATCACGGTAGTTCGCTATGTCAGTCTGATTTTCTGTCTGAATCATCAAATACTACAGGGATTGTTTTTAGCTTCCCCTGGAGAAAACAAGAAAGCCATGCCATGTTTATAAAAGTATCATTGTTCTTTTCCAAGTTGAGCCCTACTTCACTCACAATTCAAAGTTCAAACTGCATTGTTCAGAAGATAAGTAGCTGTTACAATGACCATGTTTCTTACAATATCCTTTTATGTGTAGCTCTCATAGGCAAAACTAACAAAAAATATCTGTCTTTCAAGACTCTGTGTTCTAGGTTTCTCCAAAATTCTCAATTTAGGTTATGAAATAATTTTTAACTTAAGAATTGGAAAAGGATAATTTTAATCTGTCAAAATATGTTGGTGTTACTGTTGTGTGCATATAGTTTAAATGAACTTTTTTTTTAAATATTTATATGAGAAAAAAACTTTTTGTATTCAAATTTGAAAAGTGTTATGTCTTAAAACATTTTAAAGTCTTCAATTTTTAAATAACAAATTATTCAGTTAACTGACCTTTGTCTAATTTGGTTAAAATCAAAAGTAAAACGACTTTGTTAGAAAATATTAAAAACAACTCACATCCTATCATATTAAAGTGTATTTAAATTAACTAAGTGGAGGGTTACATGGATTACAGAGATAAAGAAGTACTTTTCACTCATCTCCATTTCTAGAAACAGCACTTCCAAAGAGATGACTATTCTGGGTGCTACATTGGCTGTGATTCAAAAGTTTAAGTTTCATTAACTTGTCAAGGATATTTTCTGCTAACCTGTGCTCTCATGCAAATGTAGAGTAATTATCAGAATGGTAAATTAATACCTCAAAACAGAAGACATAGGAAATTACTTTAACTAATATTGCAAATGATAATAAGCAAATCCTTCATTTCAAGATCTCATTAAATAAAGTAGCAGTAGGTCTAATAATTTTTCTTCATCTTTTTGTCATCTACTGTTAGACAGATTTTTAAATAAACTTGTAAACATCTTTGTGCTAAATTGCTGTTGTATGAATTTCTGAACGAACTTAGTATAATTCTCAACATTCCTACCTGTTTCTTTTACAGTTTTACAACTAATTAGGCCATAGATATTAAAAGGTAGAAATGAGCAAGAATAACTTTGTGGCAAAATATTATCCCTGTTCCAACTTAACGGTAATTTGCAATTCAGGAAAAAAAAAAATCAAGTAAAATTCTTGATCTTCCTTCAGTATATTATGCAAATACATGCCTCCATCTAAAGAGAAAAAAAGGAGGAAGAGGACAATTAAAAGCAAAGGGCTTCCTCCTAAATCTGTTGTCCCCACCCAGAACCGCTTTGCTGTCCTGCAGGGAGCTGATGAGGAACCACACTCCCACCAGGAACAAGTGGCTGATGCACTGGTAAAGAAGATCTCTACTGGTGCTGCTAGGAAAAAGCAGCAGGGCATAGTAGTGGGAGACTCTATTTTGAAAGGAACAGAGGCACCCATCTGTCAGCCTGACCCGGTATCAAGGGAGGTGTGTTGCCTACCAGGGGCTCGGATCAGGGATGTTGCAGAGAAGCTGCCTGCTCTAGTCGGTCTCACTGACTATTACCCACTTCTAGTGATCCATGTGGGTGCTATTGATATAGATAGCAGTAGCCCAGAGAACATAAAGAAGGACTACAAAGCTGTGGGAGAGGTGGTTAGGGGCTCTGGAGCGCAGATTGCCTTTTCGTCAATTCTCCAGGATACAGAGCAGGACCTCAGAAAGGCTAGGAGGATTGGCCAGGTTAATAAATAGTTAGAAGAGTGGTGCTATAGTCAGGGGCTTGGGTGCCTTGAACATAGGAACCAATTTAGTAGGCCAGGTCTACTGGGGGCTGGTGAAGCTGGTCTGACAAAGAAGGGAAGAGTGGATTTGGGAGGAGGCTTGCCAGACTTGTCAAGGATGCTTTAAACTAGATGTGTTGGGGGAGGGGGGCCTCATTCCATCCCAACACACCCAGTCACTTGCCAGCACCTCTAGTAAATATTCAGAGCTCTGCAGAGATATTGCAGCTGCTCCATCCAATGAGCCGGCTTCAACTGGAGCGCGGCTCAGATGCCTCTATACAAATGCCCGCAGCATGGGGAACAAACAAGAGGAATTAGAGATGTGTGAACGTCTATGGGCGTATGATAACATAGGCATCAAAGAAACATGGTGGGATGGCTCCTCTGACTGTTGTGTTGGAATGGAAGGTTACAGGCTCTTTAGGAAAGACAGGCGTGGTAGGTGGGGAGGGGGAGTTGCCATTTATGTTAGGGATAGGCTGGAGAGTATGGAACTGTGCCTGGGGACAGGTAAGCAGTCAACAGAGAGTTTGTGGGTCAGGCTTAAAGGGAGAACAGCGATGGAAGACATTATTGTGGGGTTCTGTTACAGACCGCCTGATCAAGAGGACTCGGTGGATGAAGAACTCTATAGACAGATAGGAACAGCCTCACACTCACAGGCCCTTGCTCTCATGGGGGACTTCAACCACCCTGACATCTGTTGGAGGGATGGTGCGGCCCAGCACAAGCAATGCAGGAAGCTCCTCGATTGTGTGGAAGACAGCTTCCTTCTGCAAGTAATAGAGCAGCCGCCAAGGAGAGGTGCCATGCTTGACCTCGTCCTCACCAACAGGGAAGGGCTGGTTGGAAATGTGATGCTCCAGGGCAGCCTTGATTGCAGCAATCATGAGGTGGTCAAATTCAAGATCCTCAGGACAGTGAGAAGAGTGTGCAGCAAGCTCACTGCCCTGGACTTCAAGAGAGCAGACTTTGGCCTCTTCAGGAACCTGCTCAGCAAGATTGCATGGGATATAGCCCTAGAGGGCAGGGGGACCCAAGACTGTTGGTTGATATTCAAGGCTCACCTCCTGCAAGCTCAGGAGCAATACATCCCTACTAGAAGTGCTGTAGGAAGGCCTGGAGACCTCCATGGATGGATAAGGAGCTGCTGAGGAAACTTCGAAGGAAAAAAGAGGCTTATAAAGGGTGGAAGCAAGGACAGGCGGCCCGGGAAGAAAAGAGGGATGTTGTCCGGGAAGCTAGGGACCAGGTTAGGAAAGCTAAGGCCCACTTAGAATTCAACTTGGCTAGGGATGTTAAGGATAACAGGAAGGGATTCTATACATACATTGCAAATAAGAGGCAGACTAGGGACAACATGGGCCCTCTCCAGAAGCTATGGGGAGAACTGGCTACCCTGGATTTGGAGAAGGCTGAGGTTCTCAATGGCTTCTTTGCCTCAGCCTTCACCAGAAAATGCTCTGCCCATACCACCCAAGTCTCGGAAGGCAGAAGCAGGGACAGCGAGAATGAAGACCCTAGGCCCACTGTAGGAGAGGATCAGGCTGGAGACCATCTTAAGAACCTGAAAATGTACAAGTCCATGGGACTTGATGAAATCCATCCGCGGGTCCTGAAGGAGCTGGCGAACGAAGTTGCTAAGCCACTGTCCATCATATTTGAAAAATCATGGCAGTCAGGTGAAGTTCCCGATGAATGGAAAAAGGGAAATATAACCCCCATTTTCAAGAAGGGGAAAGTGGATGACCTGGGGAACTACAGACCAGTCAGTCTCACCTCTGTGCCTGGCAAAATCTTGGGGCAGATTCTTCTGAAAGGCATGCTAAAAGCACATGAAAAACAATGAGGTGGTCAGTGCCAGCTAGCATGGCTTCACTAAGGAGAAATCCTGCCTGACCAATCTGGTGGCCTTCTAGGATGGGGCTACGGAACTGATGGACAGGGGTGGAGCAGTCAACGTCACCTACCTGGACTTGTGCAAACCATTTGACACTGCCTCACATGACATCCTTGTCTCTAAGTTGGAGAGACATCAATTTGATAGGTGGATCACTTGGTGGAAAAAGAAGTGGCTGGATGGCCACACGCAAAAAGTTGTGCTCAATGGCTCAATGTCCAGCTGAAGACCAGTAATGAGTGGTGTCCCTCAGGGATCAGAGCTGGGACCAGTCTTGTTCAACATCTTTGATGGTGACATGGACAGTGGGATTGAGTGCGCCCTCAGCAAGTTTGCCAATGGCACCAGGCTGTGTAATTCGGTTGATACCATCCAGAGGGACCTTGACAGACTTGTGAGGTGGGCAGATGCCAACCTGCTGAACTTTAACCATGCCAAGTGCAAGGTCCTCCACCTGGGTTGGCGCAATCCCAGGCACAGCTACAGGTTGGGCAGAGAAGAGATTCAGAGCAGTCCTGCAGAGAAAGACCTGGGGGTTTTGGTTGATGAAAAAATGAACATGAGCTGGTTTCAGCGTGCGCTTGCAGCCCAGAAAGCCAGCTGTATCCAGGGCTGCATCAAAAGGAGCATGACCAGCAGGTCGAGGGAAGTGATCCTGCCCCTCTACTCTGCTCTCCTGGGACCTCACTTGGAGTATTGTGTGCAGTTCTGGTGTCCTCAACATAAAAAGGACCTGGAACTGTTGGAACAAGTGCCGAGGAGTGCCACGAGGATGAACAGGTGACTGGAGCACCTCCCGTATGAAGACAGTCTGAGAAAGTTGGGGCTGTTCAGCCTGGAGAATGGAAGGCTGCTTGGAGACCTCATAGCCCCCTTCCAGTGTCTGAAGGGGGCCTATAGGGATGCTGGGGACTGACTCTTCATGAGGAACTGTAGTGAGAGGACAAGGGGTAATGGGTTCAAACTTAAACAGGGGAAGTTTAGATTGGATATGAGGAAGAAATTCTTTACTGTGAGGATGGTGAGGCACTGGAATGGGTTGCTCAGGGAAGTTGTGAATGCTCCATCGCTGGTGGTGTTCAAGGCCGGATTGGACATAGTCTTGGGTGGCATGGTTTAGTGTGAGGTGTCCCTGCCCCTGGCAGGGGGTTTGGTACTAGATGATCTTAAGGTCCTTTCCAACCCTAACTATTCTATGATTCTATGATTCTGGAGACACATTTTGATGTTTTTCTTTGTTCAGAACTCAAACATCCTATTTATCTCTCTATGTTACCTTATTGTCAGTTCTAAAAGACAGTAATACTGCTCTGCTTATTTTTCATGGATGAAGAAAGCCGTTGGGTTTTCCAGGCTGTAGGGCTGATATGTGTATACATATATATAGTTAAGATATTCCCCAATGGTAACAGTTGTGTTATAATGCTAGCAGTGAGGAAAAACTCTTTAAACGTTTCCACTTTTGAGAGCCAGGACTGGAAATTTATGGAATGTCTCATAGCGTATATGTACTTTCAAAGACTGACTAAATCTCTAACTTGTATCCTTTATCATTAAAGGATTAAACATTGCCTTCAAAGAGAAAGGAAAGTTGCTCTTCAAGAGCAGGGTACAATTTCAGATTTTTCAGTTAAATGAAGCTAAGTGTTACTACGAAGCACCTTGTGAGACTCAAACCATATACATAAATTAACAAGAGGTATATGTTTTAAATTTCTTATTGTCTTCCTTAAATAAGAACAGTTTGGGTATTTTTAGTCTGTTATATGACTATTTCCTTGCTTGTAGCACAGCCTGTTTCCTTTTGGGATATAATTTGAACATATCATTACTACATGTTTTAAAGCCTTACATCATGACTTAAAAAATCATAAATAAAAACAAAACGATTATTTTTCGTTAAGCTTTCCTGCAAGTCTAGTCAAAGAGGAGAAGATATTATGCTTCAGCTATCTCTTGGGATGATTTAGGATGTTGCAATTGCAGTATAATAGATAAACAGAAACACATCTAAACACCAGATACCATTTTGCAGAGGCTTGGGTTTGTTGTTTTGGGTTTACGGTTTGCTTGGTTTTGGTTTTAGGGTTTTTTCTGGTTTTTCTTTACTTTATTTTATGAATATAAAACAAGTAATTTCCTTCCTTGTAGTGTGGGGTTAGTATAAATAAAACCTTACACTTCTGTAAATGTTACCTTAAACTTTCCTTATATTTTCTGCTTAACCTTCAACCCTTAACAGTAAACTCACTGGTTTCATGTTTTAAAAATTAATGTATTATAAGCCGACAGTGCTACATGTTTGCCACTCTTTCTCCAAAGCACAGCTGGTCAATTCTTTACATTACAATTTCTGAAATACTGTAGGAGTAACAGCACAAATATAGCACTTCTATCCTGCCTACTGCTGATTTTGTACATGATGTCTTTCAATATCTGCTTGTTTTCCACAAGACCTTTAGTGAAGTGGCTTTCTGAATTCTGTCTTGAGTCTCCAGTATGTATAGCGGTTTATCCAGCAAGAGAAAATATTAACTGTAATTACTCTGTTTTGTCATCCCTACAATAATAATCTACACATTGGAACAGTAGCTAGTGTCTGGCCATAGAAAACAGGATCACCAAGAAAAACACACAGTGAGCAAGAAGGACAGATTAAAGCAGGAGACCAAACACATCTGATTAACTATTTGATTTTTTTTTTTCCTGCAAACTGCTTCAAGTGCAGAAGGCATATCAGAGGCTCAAATGAGACCAAAGAATTCACAGGCTTTTATTCGGAATCCTTACATGGAATGGCTGTTCCTTCTGACCCTTCTCAGGTGTCAATATCATTTAACATTTCATTCACAAAGGTCTTTTCGTACATCTGTCCAAAGCTAAAAAGAAAGTAAGCAAACCAAACAAACCAACCACGTAAACCCCCAAAATAGCTACAATAAATGAATGCTTTCATCATGAATCTGCTATGACAGATTAACTAAGTCAAAGCTATAGTATATGCTTTTAAAATGTTTTTTTTTCTCAATATTTTCCCATAACATTAATTAGGAAATATACCTTGTCTTGTTTATTAACTCTGGCTGTTAAATTTTATGTTCGTCTGCATCTTTTCAAATCCTTTTTCACCATTTAAAAATATCAAAAATTATGAAATTTAATTTTAAAGCCATACTTGATTCAGAATCTCTCACTTCTTAAAAAATTTGGCAGAAAATTGTGGGATTTAAATAAACATTTATGCATAACAATGCTTTTTAAAAAAAAAAGTATTAAAAAAATTAATTTAAAAAAGAAAAACAAGCCAACATTTCATTTCTAGAGGAAAGAGGTTATGATAATCCTTATCACATCTCAGAACACAATGTTATATCAGGTTTCAGGGAAAGCACTTTCATCAGTAGCTGTGAAACAGGCTTCAGTTGTAATCTGTAGCTCAGAAAGCCCTTTAACAAACTACGATGGTCAAAGACCACAGGTTTGGTTGTGGTTTTGTTATTTTTTACCCTTTGATTCTCTTTTTCTCTAAGACAGGAATAGACCTTCCTGCAAACATGTTTTGAACTAGAATCTGATTTGATCCACCATATATTTCCTCATATTTACACTCCAATTTTTTTATATTTTTATCCCCTAGACTGGGAGGAAAGAGGGGAAATAAGCATAGAGGAGTAAATCAAATAATTCTTTAACTTTAATAAAAACATATATCTGGATTATATTACTTCTTATAATGGCTATCATTTTCTTACACTTTTTCTAAAAGTTATCTGTATATATAATTATACTGAGAAAAATAAAAGCAGAAGGATTTTTCTCTTCTCTCAATGTTAAAACCTACAGTAATTCTTTTAAGGTTTTTTTTTATTGTTGTTTTACTTTGATATTGTTTGTGGTTTTGTCTTTTAATAAAAGCTGCTCTTAATCTAGGCTTTCATTTGTTTATTTATAGTGTCATTTTAATGGATTGTTACCTCTTAACTCCCTGTTCATAATTCCCCCCTTAGAGAGGGAACAACAGTAATATATTCAGGAAGACTTATCAGTGGCATTGAAAAGCCATATAATATGAGGAAAAGAAATAATGATATGTCATCCTCTTCTGTATAGCTACTTTCAGTATTAACTTCGTAGTATCTTTATTTCTGTAAAACTAAATATGTCTGGAATTACAATAAAAAACAATACATGGAAATCAAAGTCATTGCCAAAATCTGCAGTTTCATTACTAAATATTGAAAATATTATCCTAAAAAAATTTAGACTACTTGAAATAATATACCAATCATAATTCTGTCATATGCAGTCTTTTTATTTTAACTGTCTCGGAGGAATCTCATTAGCAGATAAAATACAGGAAAAATTACATAATTTGTGCAAGTCTCCTAAGAAATTACTCTGCAATTTAAAGTAGGTTTGCTTTTGCTGACATTGACTTTCTGGGTAGAATTTCTTCTAATACAGGGTGAACTGGAAATCTGAGTACTTTTACAAGTCTAAGATTTAATGTTTCTAAATGGTTATTTTAAATTGTTCCATGCCATTACAATATACTAATCTTATAACAGACTTTAAAATATTAATATTATGTTCCAGCCAGCTACTCTTGTCTCAACAGCACATCTGGTAGAGCTTTTACTTCTTGATTTTTTGCTTTCTCCCAGTCAAACTGGTTTTTGTCTAACAAAAAATTAGTAAATATTGTGTAACTTTCTTATTTTTAATTTTCACATTACTTCTCACACACATCAATATGGAAGAATTGCAATTTTTGTTTCCTCATTTAGAAAAGACTAAGTTGAAAGTTGCACAAGAGCAACAATTCCCACTCTATGTTTTTTAATATCTTCAACAACATATGAGTCATTTTTTGATAGACTGGCTCCCCTGAGAACAGGAAAGTCCATTCTTGCTCAGAGAATGCTTTATGGCATTCTCCTTATGTTGTTCATGTTTGATAATAGATATCTATAATTGTAACAATTCAATCATATACAAGTTATATTCTTTATTTGTATTCTTTATTTTATATATAAATTCCAATTATTCCTTTTTCCTGATTTTGTATTTTTGATTTAATTACTTAGAGATTTTTGTCCTTCTTTCAAACACGAATCTGTAACAAAAATGTACTCTTTATTTACAGACTTTCACATAATGCATTTTGAATGACTATTCAACCCACTTTGTACTTACTGAATGTTTTCCACATGTCAATTTGGATTTAATTTGCATTTTTGGGCTTGCATGTTTTATTGACAATTATTATTGGAATTCATAAACCAAATAAGTTGCTAATAACTTGGGTCACCTTATGGGTGTAATAGATTTCAACATATGTATCAAGTTTTGACTTACATTCTTGCACTGGATTGGAGTTACACATATTTTATAAATTTTTTTTTCAATTAACTGCATATTTTGAACAATGCCTTATTCTTCATTTGCCTTTTAAGGAAAATTTGGAAATTATTTCAAGGTTTGTCATTACTAGGACTTATGTATGTCATGAGGCAATTCTATTTTATGAAAGATAACTTTATTGATAACCACATATGATTCAACATTCTATTGTATTATACAAAATGACAATATTTTTATATATTTGTTGTGTCAGATATAATGTCAACAAATACATACATATGCTAATCTACTTTCTATTCCCTGCAAAAAAATATAATAATATGCTAGAAAAAATGAAATATAATAACTAATGTTCAAATCTATTCTAAGTTAAAAGACGTTTATAAAAGACAGTAATGACAGATTCATGTACTAGAAGAACCTTAAATTGCTATCGTAGCTGTGTAGATCTCCTTAAAAAGTTATCCTACTAGTGAAAACATTAATCTCTTATAACAGAAAGAGAGAGATGAAAAAATATCATTCATAGGAAACGTCCTTTTAGGAGACAAGGATTAGACCTCAGTAAATCATTGCGACTTGCAATGATTCAGAAAACTGAGAAGGACATTTTTTAGACTTCCCAGTATATAACAAAATGAGCTGTGTGCAGACTTTCGGGTTTTGTGGCTGGAAATACATATTTGTCATTATAACTACAATTTTTTTTCTCCATGCTAATAGAATTATAAACATACAAATATGACCAGTAAATAATACTCATGCAATAGCTCAAATCCACATGAGAATTTCTTGAAAAATTAGAGCAGATCTGTCTATTAACTTCTTTCTGTAACTGTTAATACGATTACAAGAATTATAGTTTGTAAGAGCAACAAAGAAACTGCATGTAATAAATTGATTGCTTCATAAATCTTAGTATGCCAAGTGACACTACACATTATTCTATTTTTACTTCTAACTAGACTTCAAAAAAGCAGTGACCTGGGACTTCTTTTCTGTGATTACTCTACTTGCTTATTCTCCCAAATGAAGGCAACACTTGAAATGTTGAGTATAAATCCAACATTGAATCGGCCAGTTCTTTCTCACAATAACAATATATCACCTAAA
Organism: Ara ararauna; assembly: GCA_028858755.1. Classification (NCBI taxonomy): domain Eukaryota; kingdom Metazoa; phylum Chordata; class Aves; order Psittaciformes; family Psittacidae; genus Ara; species Ara ararauna. The sequence goes on from CM054410.1 coordinate 64,237,071, forward strand.
ATATAGTCCAGTTCACAAACTTCTATGATAAAATCCTTAGTGACTTGAATACAAGTAGCATTTGGCTCTGTTTTATTATGTCTTAATCAGACATAAATATGTCTTTTATGTTTCACCTTTCTTTATAAAAGAACATTGTCCACTCTAGTTACAGTTTTAGGTGTTCAGTCATAAAAGACCATGTGATTTAGACCTACCTGGATACAGTCAAGGTAAAGGTATGGAATCTTTTAATGACCTGAGAACGGCCATAAAAGACGGTTTTATCTCCTTATTTCAGTTATCTGAAATATCTGGTTTGGGATATGTTTGTTGAAAAAAATAAAATACAGTGCCTAAAAGCTAGCTTCTCCTCTGCTGCATTCATGTCCATAAAGTTTTCGTAGTTTATTCACCAGAGTATTCATATCTATTTCAGCAAACATGAAAGCTTGACATATAATTCCATTGGTATATGTTCTGGGCCAATGGGCCCACCATTAATTTGTAACATCTAATTCTGATAGTTACTCTGCCCTGACAAATTCTACGTCTGTGGTATTCATTTGATTACTTTGCTGTACAAGTGTTGTCTTGTAACAAAAGGACAAACATTTCTTGCTGTACTTTAGTGTTTATTCCCATTTGTGAATATTTTGCATCTCACAACTTAAACAGTAAGAAATAAATCCATTCAAGCCTTGACAAAAACTATTTTTAGCCGTTTCCTCCACTCTGTTTTCTGCTAAGTGTATGTGACTGGAATATTATAACCACAGAATGATTCATGTTGCAAATAGCAAGTGTGATTTAGGAATGAAGACCCAACTATTACACTGTCAGTGTTGGAATCTACAGTCACATAAATTTCATCACAAAAACAACAGAAGGCATAATGGGAATATGGTTGCCCTATCACAAAATTAAAACATAGGAGAGGAGGATGGCTTGTGAAGAGGTGTTTTCTTTCCTGGCGCTACCATGAATAAAATACATCCTTTACAGCTAATGTAATAAAACCAAGTTCACACCAGTCAAGCCTTTTTTCTAACTAAATAGGACTAAAATTTTAGTAATCACAGTATCTTAGAGCTCTATCCTGACAGTTGTACCATGGAAACAAGTTACATAGATATTAAATAAATCTACTTGGGCACCTAAGATGGGACTTGGACTTCCGGTGAGGAAGTTCAAGAGAACTGAGATTACCAGACACAGTTCTGTTTGGGGCTTAACAGCTGCTGAACTAATGGGCATCTTCACTGCAGCCCAGTCACCTTAAACTTAGGCACCCTGTGCCTCTGTCTAGGCATCTGTGAGGACAAAATGTCTTCAGTGCTGGAGACAGCAGACACAGCAAATACGTGAGTATTTGGAAATAGCATGAAAGACAGAAATTGCCTCCGGTCCTCCACAGTATAGGTTAGTAGTTGGAGTTGCCCCACAAAAGTAGTAGGGATGTTCAGTATCCTTCTCAAACCAATGAAACCACATCCTCAATATATATCTAATCTTTCAACCACATCCTCTCTCCCACCTGTTGAAGCAGATCCAAAAAGACAAGGTGGAACCGAATGAAAGCAAGCTCACTGCAGACCTGTGACTTAGATGGAAAACATGAGCTTTTTTGTTCTGGACCTTGCCATCAGTTACAAAATCTTGTAAATGATTGTAACCCACAACAACCTTGAAATGCCTGTGCAGGCTCAGTGTGAACAATCGCCTCAGTGCAGGTAGTAACACTTTTTGTAAGACTGTGGTATAAATATGTACAAATGCCCACAGCATATATGTATATAAGGGTGATTTTTTGAACATTAGGAGAGTTATTGCTATTTCAGTGCCAGCAACTAAAAGGTGTAATAAAATTTTGAACCCAGGGGGGATAACTTTCTTCTCTAGCTCAAAAATTAACCAAAAAGTTCTTTGACACTTCTTTCATGTATCAACAGCTGCATAAGTGACTTTTATTTATTGGAATGCAAAAATTGTTTACTAACATGTGCCTGCAAATTTCCACAAAGATCAGCTGCCATGTCTTCTGCCATAAGAAGAAAAATGTTTAGGTCTTCTTTATTCTTTTCCCTTTTGTCTTCACTTTACAGAAAAAAAATCCAAGCAAAAACTTGTAACAGAATTTATCTTCCTCTCATTTCAGTGCTTTTTTAGCATCCCCAGCAGATATTTTGCATATGCAGGTCAGTAATTTTCAGCAGTTGAGCATATGAAAAAAGGACAGCTCTGTATCCTGTTGCTGATTTATACAAGCAAGCACTGAATATTCCCTCAATACAGATTAAAGGATGTACAAGCCTTTTTGGTGGGCAAGCTCAAAATAAAGATCAGCTTAATATATCTTCTTTACCTGATAGACTAGTGCACTCACTAAGGCTAGTTTTAATGCGCTGATTTGTCAGAAGCTATAAATTTGAAAGGAAGCTGTGTTCAGCCATATTATGAGAATATAACAGAGTTTATATATAGTATTTTCCAACATGTTAGGCAGTTGTGAACTAATGAATCATGCTTGGTGTTATATAGTTAATTAACAACGAGCAGGAGCGAGGCTTTTGCTAATCAGTTAGGTCCTTCTGCCATTTCTCAAGCAAATATCTTAGTCAAACTTTAAAATCTATTAGGTACCTTTAGATACAAATGGAGTATGCATAAAGTTTACTGGAGTTTTGCCAGCTTCTTAGCTTGCTTTCTGTTTTCATCTGTTGTCAAAGCACATGTCCTAAACAAATACTTTAAAAGCTCATTTGATTTATTTTGTTGTTATTAAATATGTTACACAACTCATCTAAGCAGCAGTGAAATCAGCATGTAGGATGTCTGCAGGTTTTTACATTTTAAAAAGAGATATTTAAAAGTCTATCACCACATCTACTAGTTTATAAATTAATAGGATTTTCAGTATTCCCAAGATGTAGTCATTTTGACGTTTCTTTTACACACTTAATCATAAATCCTGTCTCCAAAACACAGTCATTATGATTACATTTCATTGCAGAGATTCTTCTCAGCATTAGAGAATTTAGTAACACTTCCTCAAAATGATGGGACAGTTACACAATTTCTTTACCATGTTCATCATGTCACAGTCTTGTAATTTTTACATGCTACAATAGCACAACACTATGTGGATGGTCCTTGAGTCATGCTTGAACAGAAATATCACCATTCCTTTTTTTACAGGCTGTCAACAGCCCTGCCCCATGTCCTAGCTCCTGAATGGACTCTGGATCCATGCTGTAACCATGTCTGCAGTTTCTTTCTTTACTTCTGTGTCTATTTCCTCTTGACCTGAATCCCTCTATGGTCCCTGGCCCTGGTTCACCACTTTGCTTCATCTGTAACTGTTGATGGACCTTTTTACTTGCTGCTGGTTCTGCCCATAGTGCTCAAACCTTGCAGGTCCATGCTCTTTGGGTGAGGTTCACAGCCTGCACCAGGAGCAGAGAGCTCTTCCAGTTTGCTGGACAAAAGCAGTCTGCTGCATATCTTCCGTGGTTTGAAAACCACTTTGCTATATTACTTAAACAAAATAGCCTAAACAATTGGTTAGTAGTTGCCATGTATTTCAGGATATATTAATGTTAAAATCATAGTTACGGAACATTAGAAACATAAATCTTTCCATCTATTTCTGGTCAGCCAGCATGATTCCAGAAAGGTCTAAGAGCCTGCATAGAATCATAGAATCAGAATGGTTTGGGTTCGAAAGGACCTTAAGATCACCAAGTTCCAACCCCTCTGCCATGGGCAGGGACACCTCACACTAGAGCAGGTTACTCCAAGCCCCTTCTAACCTGGCCTTGAACACTGTCAGGGATGGGGCAGCCACAGCTTCTCTGGGCATCCTGTGCCAGGGCCTCACAGGGAAGAACTTATTCCTTATATCTAAACTAAAATTCCGCTGTTTAAGTTTGAGCCTATTACCCCTTGTCCTATCACTACAGTCCCTAATTAAGAGTCCCTCTGCAGCATCCCTGCAGGCTCCCTTCAGATACTGGAAGGGTGCTATGAGGTCTCCATGCAGCCTTCTCTTCTCCAGGCTGAACAGCCCCCACTTTCTCAGCCTGTCTTCATGCAAGAGGTGCTGAAGCCCCCTGATCATCCTCGTGGCTCTCCTCTGGACTTGCTTCATCAGTTCCATGTCCTTCTTATGTTGGGGACTCCATGACTGCACATAGTACTCCAAATCAGGTCTCAAGAGAGCAGAGAAGAGGGTTTCAATAGCATAAATAGGTTGAATCTTACAGTTTCAGTGTATTTTATCCAAACTCAAAGCTCTGTAGTGTTTTGTAGTGAAATGACATCCAGAGATGAGAATGAGTTGAATATTTTAGTAGTCTCCTTTCTGATGACTGCAATTGACCAATAAAACTCAGAGTAAACTTTAATTTGCTGTAGGTTGGATTTAGCAACCCCACTGCTGTGTGCCTGAGAACTCCACCTGCTGACATCCCAAGCTCCTTCATCCCATCTAAATTCTGACTGAAACTATCACCCCTGAGATACACGAAAATGGGCTTATCCAGTCAACAGGATAGCTTAGGTACGTCTGAAGATCTTCAGGTACTTCACAGTTCTATTTGTTTCTTAAAAAATTAAACTCCTAGGTCATTCTCTGGGAGAATAACTAATGGCAGTTGATATTCATGCTTAGAAACATATGACTTAACAACCATTTAAATCATCTTTAAACACCCTGTTAACACAAAGTAACCCAAATGCAATAGATTTATCAAGGAAGTCAGAAAACAGCTTCTAGAAATTACACTGTAAGTATTCATTGTAAGACTAGATTTTCTTCTAGAAGGAAATTATTGAGAAAAATAATTTGAATACAAATATGCATAAGACATGGCTCTAATTAATGGAGACCTTGCTGTGGAACTTCTAGTCGGAACTTAGTTGGAATCAAATGTTTTTTTAATGGAAATTAAAAGCAAGCATAATGACTCAACTGAAAAATAAAGTGTGGGTTTCACCAGCAAGAGAGCAGGATACATAATAAGAGTGTTCTGAAAAATAAGCTACTGTAAACCTGTTCTCAAAAAGAATCAATAATTTCATGCTCTCTTTATATATATTATAGAATTGCTTCATGCACAAAGTATTAGACTTCTTGAGTCCAGCCTATTATTAGGCACTTATTCATTATCAGGTAATTCAGTGTGCTATGAAACTAAATCATCTAATACATTTGTGCAGAAGCGTAAGCACAGAGATTAGATTTTTAAAATCTTATTCTTTCTATGTCTTTGGAAAGGGAAAAGCTTGCACCTGTCCTATGTTTGATATTGATTGTATGCTAATTTTCTAAACAGTGCCTGCAGAAAAAATTCAATATTCAGTGAAATCTGGTAAAAAAATAGGCAATAAAATAAAATCTTAAAAAAAAACCCCACCAATCCTTGTTAAAATACCAGTTTCACTGGTGGGATGGGGATAAGGTATATGTATATGTTAAGAAGAGGAAACTGTCAGGATACTGTACTCTATTACAAACTCTCTAGATATCTCCACGCATTTTGAGAGTCAATGGCTGTAGGATTCAATTTCAACACATTACAGCAGCATCATTGTAAAAATAGAATGAACAAGACTTGAGAGCTTGTTTAAAGTAACATAGAAACTTGAACAGAAGGTTGGCCTAAATAGTACTTTTGTTTCCTCTCATACAGTATAGAAAGTGAAATAACGAAATAAGACACATGGTTTTGAACTTATAAACTGAGACATGACTTGAAAAAGTAATTTATAACATGACTACAGTGAGCACAAATTTATGTATTCTGAAAGATAAATGGAAGAACAGGAAGTTAAAATGAACTTCAGATTCCCATTTTTTTGTTTGTCTTTTGTGTCTAAGGTTTATTAAATAGACTTTCAGGTTTCTTGGGTAAATTATGGAGAAATGCTATTAAGCTACTGAAATTGTTTAAGAGTCAGTGAACAGGCTGAAATTTGCATGTGATCATATTTTCATTTGAAGTTCTAACATTCAAGCACCCAGGTACCTCATCTTCCCACATTGAAATATTGATCTCTGCTTCTTCTTTGGATTGGGCACAAAAGTATTTGTTACAGCCATTGCTGCTTCCAAACTTATTTGGTGATTTATGTGGTCTTACACAATTTCTGACGTGATGAAAAGTGAAGACATGAAGACTTTTGATAAGTGAAAGTTTTCCAAGAGATGTTTTGCAACGAAAATTTAAAAGAGGTATTGCACATGAGAGGACACAATGAGATTTGGATGCAAAAATCCATTTGTATGGAAAAAAAACCTTTGCTTTCAAAAGCATTGAGACATGCTAACTGAAAATCTGAATCTGCTGCTAGGCAGAGGAAATTTAGGTAGGAAATTTTTTCCAGAAGGCCATCCTGGAAATAGCTGGCTTTGACTTGAAGTGGCAAAGAAACTAAGCTGTAAAGCTTAATCTGTAGAGAGGACATCCTTGGTAAAAGGTCAGAAAAAATGTAATATCTGTTTGGGCATCCAAGGCAAGAATTCACAGCTGAGGGCACATGCTAGCTATGAAGTTGTCTTCTAAGAACTTTCAAATGAGTCCATGCATAAGAGAAGGAGGGAAAAGATGTATATTTCTTGCCCAGACACAGATGGCAAGGGCATATGTTCCTAAGAGGAGAAGGTTACCATCTTACAGTAACTCTAGGCAGCACAAGAGCTGTGAAAGCCACCCCAGAATCATCTCCAGCTGCCAGGAACACAGACAGTATAAGTGCAGATTAAAACAATATTAGCCCATCTGCAAGAGGGCTGAAATTTTCCACTTCCCTTTTAAAGAAAGGATACCAGGTTCCATCTGAGCACTTGGAGACCATTCATCAGTGGAAACTTGTCTACGCTGATGTTCTTTTTGGTGCCATTCAACTGGTGCCAATGACCAGAGCAGATACATTAGCATAACCCTTCAAACAAGCATTCTTCCCTTTTTCTGTTTTTGCCACTCCTGAATTATCTAATTATTTTCAGCACATCATTTTTATATCAAAATCCTAAAGAAATGTGCATGAAGCAAACTTGATATGCAAACTGAAATATTGGGATTTTTTGGTAATAAGAGATTATGGCAAATTTACACGAAAACTGTTCTAGTAAGCCTCAGACTACTGTAATTTTCATGTATCAAGATCAGTATTTATCTAAATGTCACCCCCAAACGGCTTGAAATTCTTGCCATATTTTTGTACACTTACAGCAATTTCAAGCAAATATTTTCGTAGAAAACAACTTCACATGTCATAACAAAAACCCAAAACAGTTCTATATACCGTATGGTAGTTTAAAATAAAGCTTACGGCTAAGTTCTGGTATGCTTTAAAAACCTTTTTTTCTTGTTGTCTTCAATAAAATTTTTAACAAACCTTATCTCTTTGCATTTTAATTTTTCTACTGATTGTCACCAGGTCATGAATGCAAATTATAATCAACAAACAGCAGTGCATTTACTGTTTCATATTCTCTATGCTTGCTTCATACCACAGATAACATTAAGGTTAAATTTGATTGTTAATCAACAATGTTCTTTTCTATTGTGCTCAAAGTACAAGGGTAAAGAAAGATCACAGGGCCTTCTGAGAATGCTATTTTTTCCCATTGGCTCATTCAGAGCTGTAGCTGTGATTGTGAAGGACTGAATATGTAGCGGGTTTTCCTTTCTTTAGCTAAATAATTGTTAGCTCTTAGGATCATGCATTTGTTCACCATTCATAATGCACTATTATCCTTGCCATACACAAGTCCCTCAAACCATACATAGCAGTCATATTACATAAATAAAGATGCCCTGCATGTTGCATAATGCATTGCAGAACACATAGAAGCATACAATGGCCAGGGTTAGAAAAGACCTTAAGATCATTTAGTTCCAACCCCCCTGCCATTGGCACGAACACCACACACTAGGCCATGTCACCCCAGGCTCTGTCTAACCTGGCCTTGAACACTGCCAGGGACGAACATTTACCGCTTCTCTGGGCAACCTGTTCCAATACTTCACCACCCTCACTACGAAGAACTTCTTCCTTATATCTAAACCCTGTTTCAGTTTGAACCCATTACCCTTTGTCCTATGACTACAGCTCCTGATGAAGAGTCCCTCTCTGGCACCCTTGTAGCCCACTTCAGACACTGAACGCTGCAATGAGGTCTCTATGCAGCTTCCCTTCTCCATGCTGAATAGCCCCACCTTTCTCAGCCTGTCTTCATATGGGAGGTGCTTCAGCCGCCTTATTATTCTTGTGGCATAAAAAATATATGGACCATCACCAAAGAGCTTAAAAGGAGAGATTCAAGAAAGAAACCAGAAGGTCTACATCTGTACATAGTCACTGGTGTGACAGATGTTATCAGAAAATAAACAAGAAAAAGAATACAAACTCTGGGTGATCATCAGTACTACAGCCAAAGCTTACTCAGTTACAACCTATTTACAATAACCCTTTTTAGTTCATAAGGCAATTTGATCGGTAGAATACACTTATTTCACAAAATATAAGTTAGCAGAGAGGAGTTCATCTGCCATGAAAGTGTGTGTGTGCATGCATAGCCAGTTTCTGGAAAACTTAATTTTCAGAAAAATTACCATTGAAAGGAATGTATTCATAGGTTCTAAGAAAACAAACTTAGCATATTATAAATGGATTAGAAAATCCAAACCAATATATTTATCTTAGATTTTTTATTCATATTTTCCACTAAGATGCTACTCATTCTTGATTAACTACACCACTAGAAGTATAAGCTACCTAGTTACCACACAAGTCAGCTTTCTATGCACACTTTAACTGCTTTTTTAGGTACTTAGATGCAAACTTAGGAAACAAATATTAAATGTTCATTTTGAAAAATCTTAAATTGTAGCTTTCATGAACTATTTTCTATATATCTTTGTCCTGAGTTCAGAAGTAGCAGCCATTTTTCTCCTTCTTAGTTGCTAGTGCAGTGCTGTGTTTTTGACTTTTGGCCTGGGAACAGCGCTGATAACGTCAATGTCTTTAGTTGCTGGTCAGTAATGTATACTCTGATCAAGGACTTTCTCAGTCTCATGATCTGCCAGGGAGGAGGGGAAGCCGGGAGAAAGCAGAGATAGGACGCCTGACCCAAACTAACCAAAGAGGTATTCCATACCACAGCACATCATGCACAGTGTATAAATTGGGGAAATTACCAAGAAGGGTTAGATCAGTGCTGGGTCAGGCTAGGTATCGGTCGGTGGGTGGTGAGCAGTTGTAGTCTCTTCCCTTGTTATTTACCTTATTATTATTATTATTGGTGGTAGCAGTAGTGGTCTGTGTTATACCTTAGTTACTGGACTGTTCTTACCTCAACTTGTGAGAATTACATTCTTTTGATTCTCCTCCCCATCCCTCCGGGGGCAGGGGGAGGAAAGGGGGGGAGTGAGCTAACAACTGCATGGTGCTGGATTGCCGGCTGGGCTTAAACCATGACAAGCTTTTAATAATTTTTAATTTTCCATAAATATTTAACAACAGAATCCTCTCATGTAAGTCAAGATATCTTGGTGAAGCATTTATATGGCTACTTCCTCTAGAGACAACATGAAGCAACAGCTTCATTGACCTGAGCCCTGAATTGTAATATATTTACCTGTACTGCCTGGACGCAAAGGATATGAAGATATATAGTTAACTATACAGGTGAGGCTAGAATAAATAATAAGAAGATTATGGCAATGATAGATTGCACCACTTACTTCTCTAATGACTGAACAAAAAAATCAGAATTTACTTTTCTACTAAAGGGCATGCATGTTATAGATTCTGGAAACTAAATTTAGGGACAAAGTTAAATATTTTCTCAGAAAATTCTGCTCTGAAATTACAGTTGTATCATAGAAAAAATTTGTTACAATTTCAATGTTAAAATTATATATAATTCTTAAAAATAAAAAGGTAAAAGAGACTTTTCTGTGACAGCGTGTTATAGCAAATCATGCTAAGAAATATTTAGAAATCTTTAAACCTTTCTTTTTCCTACTTTTTTAAACAGAAAAATGAGCAAGTGAAGTATAGACCACACATATTTTTGTCTTCAATTTCCTTCCCCACTGTTGGTCAAACTTTGAAAATGTTATCTGCTAAATATTAGCAGAGCTGCCCCAATTCACAGCACACTCCAACACACAGATTAATTTTAATGGGATCTTGATGTATTGAAAAGTGCCTAGTGTTGCTTGAAGATGACAAGCTCTTCAGAAATGTGTTGCCATGAAGTCAAAAGAAGCTAATTCTGTCATGAGTATGGGCTTTGACTGCAGCATATGCTTTTTAGTCATTGACTGATCAACTGTAGAATTTGAATTTAAAGTTTTGGCAAACAGAAAAAATGAATAAGCTCACCTTTGGGCAGCATGATTTTGGTCATAGAATCATAGAACAGTTAAGGTTGGAAAGGATCTTGAGACCACCCAGTTCCAACCCCCTGCCATGGGCAAGGACATCTTCCACTAGACCAGGTTGCTCCAAGCCCCATCCAACCTGTCCTTGAACACTGCCAGGGATGGGGCAGCCACAGCTTCTCTGGGAAACCTGTGCCAGAGCCTCAACACCCTCACAGTAAAGAACTTCTTCCCTATATCTGACCTAAATCTCCCCAGTTTAAGTTTGATACAAATCTAGTAGTATAGTGTGGCTTTACATTTGCAGTAAAGAATTAAGAATATTTATTGGATGAGTCCAAAATGCTATTTTGGTGGTAACATTAATTAGAGTATATGTTCCATTATCAGTAGCTTTTCTGCAATAATAATTTTTAAGCAACTTATAATAGAACAAGTTATTTTGTGTTAATGTGTGTCCATGAATCATGTGTCTACAAACATTTATTACTAACAACTAAATGCAAATTAGCATATATATAATTTTTTACTAACACATTAAATTGAGAAGGAAGAATTTGAGGAAAAATAAATAGCATTTGAAATAGAACCTTTGCAAACATCTTCAAATACATGTATAGAAATGTAAGAGTTTTGAGTAAGATATCACACTCTTTAAAAATATTGACCTCTTAGTTTGTAAATCAACATAATTCTAGGAATATTCCTACATGTCTTGCATTTACCGATATAAATAATCCTAACCTTTGACATGATACATAGTATCTTCATATTATGAAGATTCAATGGTTTAGTTTTCACTAAATCCTTACTGCTTACCTTCCAAATAATCATTGTTTTTTCCAGAACTGTTTTTCACCAGAAGCTATTATCTGTATGATTTTTTATATTATTTTAAACATTATTACTAGTTTGCCATTAACTCTTTCCTGCATTTATCTATAGCATTTCATGGTTTATTTAAAATATCTCTGATCATTTTTTTTAAATTCTAAGCGTTAGAGCTTTTAAATATGTCAACCTATTTTAAGCTGAAAACCTGTGAACCATTGATTTGTGTTTCCCACTGTTAAGTCTGTCAGCTCTTATTTTAGGTGAATTAAATTGCTGCCAGTCCTAGCAAAACAGCCTGTTTCACAGGTATACTTAAATGAATGCTATTGCTTGAATATATTTCCAGGATATTTTCAAGGTATTTATATTTCTTATAATCCATTGATCAAAGGCAAAAAAAAAAGGGAAACTGCCTTTCATTTTTCTTTACATCTATCCATTGTCCCTTTATTTTGATCACTATGGACTTTTGCTGAAAATTACAGCCCCATATATAAACGCAAATTTTAGGAACAATGTGGTCAATGGTATAGCAAAAATACAGACAAAAGCTAGAAGAACTTGGAGGTTATAAGGGCACAGCAAATGACCAGATATCTGAAATACTCAACAACCAAAAAAGCCCACCTTCTAAAACTCTTGTTAACTTCTGCTTTTGCATACTTAAAAAAAAAAAAAATTACTCAATTACAACATTTTAGTTAACATGGCTTCCAATCCATTCTGGTTTAACAAATACGATAACATTTTCTCATAGGGGAGAATTAAGAAACTTTTCAATATCTTTTTTTCAGATTTTTAGAACACAAAGGAAACTGCAAATTTCCTCTCATTAAGGCAGCTTCATTGTGCATGGTGCAGAACAGTAGTAGTTACCTCAAGTAATCAAGCACTTAGTACGTACAAAATAGATAAGCAAGCACTGAAAGGTGATTTTCTGTTCCTCAAGGTACTTCTGGTTTAATGCTTCAAAATTTATCTACATAAAGAAAAACAAGGCTTGCATTGATTTTAAGTGCTCAAAGCTGGGATTTGAAGTAAGCTAACAGCAAGTTTGGATCCGAGAGGCTTAACTGCCTCTATTGAAAAGAATAATGCCTTTAGTGGTAGCAAATAACAATATTTTAAGTAGAAATCTGCTGTATTTGACATTGCCTATCTACACAGACACATTCTTCTGAAATAATTCTGCAGGCAATCTAGGAAATGCCACCACACTAAAGGTTAATTAAGCAGTAAGACATGACAAATCATGCTGGAGTGCAAATCTAGTATATACCTCAAAAAGAAAATGAGGCAGAAGGTAAAGCAAAATGCCTCTGGTGCACCAGACCTATCTGTTTATGAAAACGAATGCACACTGAAAAAAAAAGTTAGCTTTGAAATATCCATTTGCAGATTTTAAATGCACAGGTATAAAGCTGGAGAAAAATGTGGCCAAACATATCAAAAGGGTTAGAGTACAATTCTGAAGTAGTACACAAAGGGCTATACGAAGAGTGGGATCTTATACAAAAATGACAATATATCACAATGCAGAAATGCTTCAGCTATTGGACAATTTACTTCAAATTAATGGCAAATTTCACTGGTTTTTCTTTCTTTTAAAGCACAGAAAGCTATCCTGTGTCCTTATAACTTGAATTAACTTTAAATGTACTAACAGTAGTAGCATTGGTCCAACTTTTGAGAGCAGTTAAGATGACAATGAGATGTTGTCAGATCTAATCAGAGAGTAAAAAAAAGTCTCTTTCTTTATTTCAGACTGTAAGTTTTACTTACAAAGCATGGCAATAATCCTAGCAAATAAACTTTGCCAACAGTTAAGCGCTTGTGAGTCAATTATTTGATTCTTTTCATAATGCGGATTTTGATTGCAATACTGGATATACAACACATCATGCTTTTATTCACTCTAAACAACCTCATGTGGTATTTTAATTGCAATTATATATTCAACTACAATCATAATCTACCACCTGAGTTTTCATGCAAAAAAAAAAAAAATGTCAATCACAAAACGCAGGTTTCATCAGAAGCCTGATGGTGAAGCTGCTACGGCAAAACTTAAATTTTGCCAGATGCAGTTATTCTTAATGATTGTAAATTATTTCAATTTGTGTACAACTAATTTAAAACTCATCCTCAGTAGTAAGCATATTTTATATGATTATACCACAGGGTTTACTGGACCTAACCAAGGGTAAGAACATATTCAACACATTCTATTCAAATTTCAGAGTGGTTTAACTTCTTCCGATTCACAAACTAAAAAAAAAAACAAACAAAAAAACCAAACCAACCAAACAAACAAACCCAAAAAAATCCCAACAAGCAAACAACATCAAAAAACTTATACTTGTGTGTTTACCAAATATTTTTGTTTGTGTAAAACCAAAAAAATTTGTTGCTATTCAGTAACTTTATTCTTTCTAATACCAAAATATGTTTGAATAATTATTTAAAACTAACCGGAGACATAAGTTTTTAAAATGTCAGCTAGGAGGACAAAGGCATAATCAGAGGTGGTCAGGTAAAGTCCTGAAGATTATAGTTAAACAGAATTTATTCAAAATAGCTATTTTCTGTATTAAAAACATTTACAGGAAGAAAATATGTCTAAACCAGTTAATATGCTTGTTTGAAGTGCATACTCCAGGAAAAACCCTTCTCTTCTTCTCTCTTAAAATATCAGTGAAATTTTCAGAAATGTGAAGGTAAATTGATTTGTCTTCAGAGATTGGGTCGTGTTTTATTCTGCAGTCTTCTGAAGAATGCTTAAAACATTTTTTGTGAACAGGATTCTTCTTTGACAGGGAAGTGACATGTGTGGTGTCAAGTGAAATAAGAAAAAGAAAACCAAAAATTAAAATATGCCTATGAAGAATATTGTAACAACAACATGATGAAAATGTGGTCATAGAATCATAGAATATTTGGGGTTGGAAAGGACCTTAAGAACATCTAATTCCAACCCCCCTGCCAGGGGCAGGGACACCTCACACTAAACCATGTCACCCTAGGCCCTGTCCAACCTGGCCTTGAGCACCGCCAGCAATGGAGCATTCACAACTTCCCTGGGCAACCCATTCCAGTGCATCATGACCCTTATAATAAAGAACTTCTTCCTTATATCCAATCTAAACTTCCCCTGATTAAGTTTGAACCTGTTACCCCTTGTTCTCTCACTACAGTCCCTAAAGAAGAGTCCCCCCACAACATCCCTGTAGGCCCCCTTCAGATACTGGAAGGCTGCTATGAGGTCTCCAAGAAGCCTTCTCTTCTCCACGCTGAACAGCCCAAACTTTCTCAGCCTGTCTTCATACAGCAGGTGCTCCAGTCCCCTGATCATCCTTGTGGCCCTCCTCTGGACTTATTCCAACAGTTCCAGGTCCTTTTTATGTTGAGGACACCAGAACTCTATGCAATACTCCAAGTGAGGTCTCATGAGAGGAGAGTAGAGGGGCAGGATCACCTCCCTTGACCTGCTGGTCATGGTCCTTTTAATGCAGCCCAGGATATGGTTGGCTTTCTGGGCTGCGAATGCACACTGAAGCTGGCTCATGTTAAGTTTCTCATCGACCAACAAGACCAGGTCATTCTCCACAAGGCTGCTGTGCAATGGAGGTAAGGACTCCAGTTGTGGTAGAACCGAAATCTTTTATTGAGTGAGCTTACAGGCTATTTATAGACCTCTGCCTAACGATTAGTAATTGTTAGTGTCGGTTAGTTTCTTTTCAGTACTTTTCGCAACATCGAATGCTATTCCCAACCAATCACATTACTGATCACACGCCTTTGCTTGAACAACTTAGTTGTTCTCAGATGTGTAAGAGTATTTTCTATTACTACTTTCTGCTACATTATTACTTTCCATTTTCCTTGAACACACATTCTTTTGCCCCCTCTGTCCACATTGGAGACTTTCATTAGCTCCAGGGAAGGTCCCGGGTACAACATTGCGTCTTTGTTTTCAGTGACTTCTTTGTTTCAATATCTACAGTTCCCAGAGATTATCTTACTGTTCTAGCTTCGACTCCTCTTGACTCCCATGGTTTGCAGATGATGAGTGTCAGGAAGTTCGTACTCTCATTCAGGTCTGCTGGCACAGCTTCTTGTGCAGCTTTCCCCAAAGGCTGCTCTGAATCTCTTCCATACTCAATGTGTAGCTATGCCTGGGATTGCTCCGACCCAAGTGTAGGACCTTGTACTTGGCATGGTTAAACTTCATAAGGTTGGCATTAGTCTACCTCACAAGTGTGTCAAGGTCCTTCTGGATGGCATCCTTTCCCTCCAGAGTATCAACCGAAGCACACAGCTTGGTGTCAACGGCAAACTTGCTGAGGGTGCACTCAATCCCACTATTCATGCTGCCAGCAAAGACGTTGAGCAAGACAGGTCCCAACGCTGATCCCTGAGGGACACCACTCATTTGTGGTCTTCAGCTGGACATTGAGCCATTGAGCACAACGCTTTGCATGCGGCCATCCAGCCAGTTCTTATCCACTGAGTGGTCCACCTATCAAATTGATGTCTCTCCAATTTAGAGATAAGATTGTCATGCGGGACAGTGTCGAACATATTTGCACAAGTCCAGGTAGATGACATCAGCTTCTCCACCCCTGTCCACCAGTTCTATAGCTCCATCATAGAGGGCCACGAAATAGGTCAGGCAGGATTTCCCCTTAGTGAAGTGATGCTGGCTGTCGCCAAACACCTGGTTGTTTTTCATGTGCCTTAGCATGCCTTCCAGGAGAATTTGCTCCAAGATCCTGCCAGGCACAGAGGTAAGACTGACTGGTCTGTAGTTCCTTGGGTCATGCATTTTCCCCTTCTTGAAAATGGGGGTTATATTTCCCTTTTTCCAGTCATCGGGAACTTCACCTGACTGCCATGATTTTTCAAATATGATGGACAGTGGCTTAGCAACTTCGTTCGCCAGCTCCTTCAGGACCCGTGGATGGATTTCATCAAGTCCCATGGACTTGTATACGTTCAGGTTCTTAAGATGGTCTCAAGCAAGATCTTCTCCTACAGTGGGCCTGAGGTCTTCATTCTCACTGTCCCTGCATCTGCCTTCCAAGACTTGGGTGGTGTGGGCAGAGCATTTGCTGGCGAAGACTGAGGCAAAGAAACCATCGAGAACCTCTGCCTTCTCCAAATCCAGGGTAGCCCGTTCAACTGCTAGCTTCTGGAGAGGGCCCATATTGTCCCTAGTCCATCTTTTATTTGCAATGTACCTACAGAATCCCTTCCTGTTATCTTTCACATCCTCAGCCAAGTTGAATTCTAAGTGGGCCTTAGCTTTCCTAACCTGGTCCCTAGCTTCCCGGACAACATCCCTCTATACTTCCTAGGCCACCTGTCCTTGCTTATACCTTTTATAAGCCTCTTTTTTCCTTCAAATTTTCCTCAGCAGCTCCTTATCCATCCATGGATGTCTCCTAGCCCTCCTACAGCACTTCCTTCAAGTCAGGACGCAACACTCCCTAGCTCATAGTAGGTGATCCTTGAATATCAACCAAGAGTCTTGGGTCCGCCATGCCCTCTAGGGCTATATCCCATAGAACCTTACTGAGCAGGTTCCTGTAGAGGCCATAGTCTGCTCTCTTGAAGTCCAGGGCAGCGAGCTTGCTGCACACTCTTCTCACTGTCCTGAGGATCTCGAATTCGACCATCTCAGTATTGCTGCAATCAAGGCTGCCCTGGAGCATCCCATTTCCAACCAGCCCTTCCCTGTTGGTGAGCACGAGGTTAAACATGGCATCTCTCCTTGTCGGCTCCTCTATTACTTGCAGAAGGAAGTTGTCTTCCACACAATCGAGGAACCTACTGGATTGCTTGTGCCGGGCCGTACCATCCCTCCAACAGATATCAGGGTGGTTGAAGTCCCCCATGAGGACAAGGCCTTGTGAGCATGAAGTTGCTCCTATTTGTCTATAGAGTTCTTCATCCACCGAGTCCTCTTGATCAGGCAGTCTGTAACAGAACCCCACAATAATGTCTCCCATCACTGTTCTCCCTTTAACCCTGACCCACAAACTCTCTGTTAGCTGATCACCTGTCCCCAGACAGAGTTTCATTCTCTCCAACCTATCCCTAACATAAATAGCAACTCTCTCTCTCCCTGTCTGCCAGGCCTGCTTTTCTAAAGAGCCTGTAACCTTCCATTCCAACACACCAGTCATAGGAGCCATCCCACCATGTTTCTTTGATGTCAATGATATCATATTTGTGTAGCCACACGCACATCTCTAATTCTTCTTGTTTATTTCCCATACTACGGGCGTTTGTATAGAGGCATCTGAGCTGATCTCCAAATGAAGCCAGCTCACTTCCTGGTTAGGCTGAAATATACCTGCACCGCTCTGAACATTTATTATAGATGCTGGCACCTGACTGGGAGTGCTGGGATGGAATAATGCCCCTCCCCCAACACATCTAGTTTAAAGCTTTCTTGACCAACTTTGAGAAGCCTGGTAATGATGTTGGAAAATAGATATTTTCATGATGAGTTCTACATTTTTTTATATATATAAATTTACCACACATAGTTTCTTACTAGTGCTTTTCTAAAAGTCTGCATTAATTTGTGTTTCCTTAGACAGCCACCTACCATTTTGATAACTTTGACAACTTTTCTGTAATACTTGACATTAGCTTCTTAAAGATATGAATTTTCAAAGGCTTCATTTTCTTTAAACAAATGCCTGCTTTTTGGAGTGTATTTTTATACCTATTACTATTTCTTCTCACATAGCTAGGTTATTAGAGTTTTTGCAGGAATTATCAGTGAAGAAATTCTCATGAGTTGCCTTGCCCTTTGCCACCAATGAGACTATTTCTGCTGATTTTGGTAAAACCTAAGTAGCTGCTGAAGACAGAGTCACATAGACTATCACAATTTCTCTTTCAGCATCTGTCATTTCTCATTTCCAAGTTTTAGTACTTCCTTGAAGAAAATGGTCTTCTAGGTACTCCTGCCCTTCACAACAACTTTTAACAATGCAGATCATGCTCAATTTCCTATAAGCTGTCAAAAAATCAGTGTTCATGCCTACAAATAACTGTACTTTTCAACTGCCATTGTCGTGTCTTAGGAAACACCTTTGAGCACTTTATGAGACACAGATCAGGAGCCAACTTCCTTCCTAGTTCTTAACACCTTATTTACACACAAAAAGCGATTGTGTGTTCAATAGAAGACATCCAACCAGATCACAGTTTAGAACAGTGAAAGACATTTTACAGTAGAATAAATTATGAAGTATAACACAAACCCCACTTTAATTCAATTTCTTTTTAAAGGTAACCATTCATATTTACGTCTCCTGCATGAAATTCACTGACATTGTAACACAATTTCCTATGTCATTAAAATGGCTTCATTATCTGGGACTGAGCTCTGCACTTTTGAAAATCTAATCTGCTGTGAGAAACTATTGGCTAATACTTTAATATATGTTTGGAGAATGTCAGGTAGGAGATGTCTTAAAAGTGGGAATCTATATTTTCAAAATACACCGATAAGAAATATTTTTTAACCTGACACTACACAAATATGACGAATATTTGAGCTGTCTCTTTTTAATGAAAAATATAACACCTTTAAAAGGAAAGTTATTCTATGTTCTACATATTTTGGTGCCAAACTCTTTTTAGATTTAAAATTTTAGCTGTAATATTTGATATTTTCATAAGCCCTTTGAAACAACTGTAGGGAGTCCCAGCCTTACAAACAGAGTTAAACTTGATCATACAACCAGTCTGTGCAATATGTGAACTTGAAGTTCACATAACCAGGAACCAGGCACCATTCTGTGACCATCTGCATGGGTCAAGGGCGCTCACCCTACCTGACTCTCAAGGTAGAGTAGTGGGTGCTCATCTGAGAGGAAAGGCTGCAGCTCTGGTTCTGTGGTTTTATGATTCTTGTACTATTTCCTGTTTTGCTAAACTGAGCAAACCAGGTCCTGTTCATCTTCTGTGTGTCTTACATGCTCTGATCATTCTGCCATAAGAGAAAAATTGCAGACAAGAGCAATATGCATGTTCAACAGAATGGAATTGCTTCTTTTATAATTTGAGTTCAGCAGCACCAAAGACATTTTATTTCTTCTGTTTCCAGTTCCTGCTAGGAGCTAATATGAAGGAAAGAGTTGAACTGAATGTCACCCATATGCTCTGTGCAATAGAACAGCAATGACCAGACTGACTCAAAAAATACTTGCTTTCTGTCTTGCAGCAGTTTAGTGGTAGTAATAGAGAGCACTACATGAGGTAACCTATTGGCATCTTGCGGCTCCACATGAAGTTCATTGCTTGAAACAAATTAACACCATGTTACCTATGGTTTATTTCTAAGTGCAGCTTTGTATAATTACCTGTTTAGTTGAGGCATCCTCCTTTTCCCGAGATATTTCTGGAAAATTAAGACCAATAATCTAGAAAACTTTTTTTCCCTCTCATCATTAAGAAATATATGCCTCCTTCTCAAAGGAGGAAAAAAGATCTCTTTTGCCATTAACAAGTGTTCTTTGTCTGTATTCTGTTTTAGAAACAGCTTTTGAAGCTTTTGTTCAGAGCTCTTGTTTATTAGTGGTTAGAATAAACTGTATTATTCTTTCCATTAAGCCAAATGACAATTAAAACTGTTGCTCTACAAGCATTTGACCCTTCAGACCAAATCTTGTTTTTCTTAAATACACTTTATCTACCGTATGAAGTTAATATTCCACTCTGAGTAACATTAACTATGAGAAAAACTGTATGCGGCAAGTTAATAAGTAATAATCTCATTGAGAAATAGACATTTTTGTTAACATAGCAAACAAAAGTTAGGGATTAAATATCGATTGATAACTTGAATCAATAAAAACTTGCTCAAGATTTTTTCCATAGAAAGCTGTTCTGAGGCAGGTTGGTTTTTTTTTTTTTTTTTCTTTAATATGAATACAGAAAAATCAGATAGGGGGAAAAAAGAAAAAATCCGCCAGGTTCCAGATTCAGTGCTGCAAAAAACACTGGCCAGAAAATAATGAAAATGTACAAAGTTTACAAGAAAAGCCATAAAACTTACTATATATTGTTATTAATTGAAAAATAACAGTGTTTTTCTGCTTTAGCTAAAGAGGCTGTGATTTCCTTCTAAACAAATCATGAAGGATGGCAGGAGAAACCAAAAATAGCGAAGTAGGTGATTTGTCAAAAAAGCCAATAGCAAAGCCACATATAGGATCAGGATTCTTGACTCATGGGTGAAGTATTCATGAATCCCAAATCTCTGCCTGTACACACATCCAAGATGCATGTCAGAGTGACTACAGATAAATATAGACTAATCAAAACTCCGTGAATAGGTAGTTTGTGCTCTCAGATCACTGTGCTTCCAGGCAGCAGAACCCATGAGTCACAACTCATTATTTGTATTTGTACAAATGAGATGACAAGCAGGCCCTTTGTCTTTTTTTGTATAAGATGTGACTTTTTTTGTGGGAAATAATCTTCTGCTCTGAAACTGAATGTTCAAATAAACTACCTTCACATTTTAAATAAAAATAATTGCTATTGCACTTTCTTCTTGATCACAGGAGGATCTAATTTTTCATAACATTCTGATCAGAATGAGGTATTTCTTTGCTGGTAAAGTTTAATGTTCCCTTAAATTCAAGAGTGATTAAGTCCAGAAAGTTAAAAAAAGCATAAACACAGCAGAAAGAAGCCTTGCTTTTTTTCTTGAAATTTTCAGGATTTTAGGTAACTTTAACTTCTGAAGTCTAGGAGTTTAAGCTAAGTTTTCAGCATTCTAACTAAAAACAAGCAAGCAAGCTTGATAATGACTTTCCCTGTTCAAACGAAAAGTAAATGTTAAGTTTGCTTCCGCATGATTTGATAAGAACAGTAAACACTTGTTCAAGCCTACATTTTAAATTTTGCTTTCTGGATACCCTGCAGTTTTCTCTTTATGCTGTAGGTCAAACTCAGTCAAAGATTCGCTCAGATTTTTCATGAGATCTCACAGGGAGCGTGGTGACAATGCAAGAAACAATATTTGAGGAGGAAAGAAAGTTGTGTTAGTTTTGGTTTACCTTTCTGCTTAAACTAAAGTCATTCTGCAAGTTCAGAAAGAAACTAAAAATCGGTAGTTTATATTTATATGTTCCCAAGATTAAGCTCTTATGTACCTACATGAAAATAATTCTGCCACTCCTAGTACTAATGTGCTAAGGAAAGTGTAAAGTTTTATTTTAGTTCAGCTATTTGTAGTTTCATCCTTATTTTATTTTATTTTTGGGTTTTAACCAAAAAAGCCTCCATACTCAGGTCCTACATTTGATGTTAATTGTGTCTCTAACTAATCATTATTTTCTACAAAATATAATGGAATTTTCAAAGATACCTGACAGACGTATTCATGTCATGTTCAAACCTATCATGCTGTCTACAAAATATTGCAACATTGTGTTTATGGGATCACTGTGTGGAAACTAAAAACCAAAAACTGTATTGCATAATTTGCGCTGGATCCATTAAGACTACCAAATAGTAGGCGTAATGATACTGGGTATCCAGCAACAGCAAAGCTGGCTAATTGAAATATTCATTATGCATTTTTGGGCCATAAGTATCTTTAGAATGTTATGACATGCTCCTCCTGCAATCTACTGGCAGGTTATGGAACATCTTCCTCTATCTGCTCCGCACAAGTCTTCCTCTGGAAAACTATGCACTGCTTTTAAGAAAATGTCACTGACTGAACCATAAAACTGCTTGGTGTTGCTTTAACCTGCCTTTTACTCTTCACCAGTGATGCACAACCCCTGCCATGGTTGAGGTACTAGAATCTACAGCATGAAAAGGGAAGTTTCAGTATCCATCTGTTTTGTGAATCTGTTTCATTCTGCAGTTCTGCATTATCTTTTAGGGTTTTGGTCTGCTACATTTCAGAACTCTTACTAGAACTCAATTTCTCTGAGATCAGGTTGTATCTATGGGAAGATTTACATACATAAACGAACTTGGTCACACAAAAAAAAAAAAAAAAAAAAAGATACAAAACCAACATTATAATAAAAATCCTTATAATTTCTTCCTAAAACCAGAATAATTTGTAATGTGTAATACACAAAAAAATGTACAATTAGGAGAAATACCTAAACAGAGAGATAGAAGAAATGAAATTGCAAGTTTGATATATTATGGTAATCTGACCAGGTTTTCAAGTCTATTTTCTGCACAGAATCTATATTCTGTGAGGTCAGAATAGCTTTCTCAGGTGCCATGGAAATATTATCGCAATCCTTATACAAGGTACGGCTTACAGAAAACAATTGGGCTATACACTGGTTCTGCAGTCTTTTGATGTCCTAATAGCCCATAGAAATCACAGTGCTATTATAAATTAGATCAGTAATACTAGATGAGATGACAACACAGTACCCCTAGTTAGGTCCACTCTCTTTTCTGCTTCACTATAATCTTGGAGTGTTCCTTGGCTATTTAATCAGCACTTCTTGTCATAAACAACAAAGCGGCTGAATTTTCAGTGTTTTGAATTCAGGTTGGTATTGCTAGGCTTATAAATTTTGCAGTAGTGTTACTAAAAAGCTGAAAATGTTCATGAGAATACAATTACTGTTTAGCATGGAAGATAAATGCAGGGAAGATGGAGCAGCAACTCACTTTATAAAAAAGAAATACAACCATGTCTTTTAGGTATTCTAGTCCTACATTTTTGCCACCTCTAAAAAATCAGATCACTAGAATGATTTATTTAACTTATAATTTTGTTTCCTCCAACTTTCTAATCTCATTGTTCCTAGTTCTCTAAAGCCTGGCTGGATCAAGATCTAAGGTCAGGATAAAGAAGAAAACAGTAACTCTCAAAACAAGCATGATGTAAAACTCTTCTTTTACTCTCAGTAGTAATGTATTAGGTGATTCTAGGTATGAATAATGAAGATACTATATTAAGAAAGCCACTACATATTAAAATATCACAGTCTGCCTTCAAGAATCACTTACCCAGCTTTCATGCAAATGAACAATTTGCTTCATTTTCTCTTGCTGGTAAGTAAAATCAAAATGCTCTGCTCATAAAATATAGAACATGTCCAAAGCCCAACCTTTCATTTAGTCTTGCTCTGCTTTATTTCTTTCTTTTGCATACACTCACTCCTCATGGATATACACAGCCCAGATACTTCTGTTAAACTCACAATATTGTCATGTGGCAGATGAAACTGCCTAATTCCTCATTTTCTCAACTCTAAAAGAGACATTCACTCTTTTGACTCTAAGCCAAGAACACAAACATAAAAATATTCATCACCTCAACCATATTTTTAAGGTAGATTTTGGATATTTTAGATTAAAGTCACAATTTTTTAAAGACTTGTTCAGCTTAACTCTATCCATTACATACTGACATGTAATTCTACATGTAAGCATACTTAGAAACACCCCACCTTTGATCTATGCCCTATTTTGATCCAGAAAACAGGAAGCACCTTGTTGATAGAAGAATTAATATGCATAACAGTGCTGAAGCTAGACAAAAAAATTACAATATTCATGAACTTTGTAGTCAAAAAATTACTGTGGTTATGACCGTATGATAGTCTCACAAACAGATCTCCTCCCTACATGGTGCATCCTGATTCTAATATTGCTGCAACCTGAGAGTAACTGTACTTCCTATCATTCAGAAAAGACTTAAACCTTCAAGGCTACGTTATATGTTAGGAACAGCCCTGTTGCCTCACCTAATTGCTTTAATGATCAATAGCATAGCGCTGTGTGGTCTGTACTAGTTCAAGTGACTCAGCTCAGTGCAAACATGAAATAACGCAAACATGTCTTGTGGTTTCAGTGGAATTTCTTCAGTAGGCATGTAAGTTCCAGAAGTCAGGCATTTAGTAATAATAGGTCTACAAAGTATATAAATCTATTTTAGCAGTAGCAGAATAAAGTCTATATTCAGTAATATACATCATGCCCAGCAGAACTGCACCTCTCTTACTTTTTCCTTTTTCTGAAAAACATTAATTCTTTACTGCTCATGGTCAAGTTTTATTGATTGGACAATCAACTTTAGAGGGTTTCAGTTTCCCTAACTGAAAGCAACTGCAACCATCTTAAGGTAAACTTTCAGAACTTGTATTAGCGAAAGACAGGATGAGTTTAGAAAGTGAATGTTCAGTGCTTCATTTACAGGAAAGTTCAAAAACTTCTATAGAAGGAATGGGCACCACCAGTGCATCCACTGCTATTATGCTACACCTACACTGCCCATTAAGATGTCCACACAATTTATAATCATATCAACTCAACATTCTTCCCTCTGCATTATTTATACTACCACTAGTGTTGCTACACATGGGTAGCTTCAACCTTCAATCAGTGAAGACTATCACCTTATACACCTAGGGAATATTATATTAATTTTAGAAAAGGAAGATTGAACTGCAGAGAAAGTAATCATTTCTCTAAATGAAACAGAAAATCAATAAGTGGTGGAGAACTGCAGCCATACCTTTGGGGCTATAATCATAAGAACATCCTTTATATTTATCTAGCAGGTCCACACTGAGATTTTGTACTAGGCTATTAGAAGCTGATGAACAATTCCTAAATCTTCTCTATGAACTGTATATTCAAAATATGCAATAATTATATCCTTCATTTAGAAATACAGAAAATACTGCAAATTCTAAAATAATAATTAGCAGGTTTATAAAAGTCAACTGACAGAGGTATATTATACAGTAATTAAAACTGACTTAATCTCTGACTTGTCAAGTTTCAAAATTAATTGTTTGTCCAAAAGTTTCTGCAAGATACTTGTTGCATTATGGAAATCAATTTAAGTATAACCACTATCTGAAAAGACAGACAGCTGGCTTAACATAAAATACTTCGAAACTCAAATCAAAATCAGAGAGAATTTATGGTTTTATTTCTAAAAAGTTTAAAGTTTTCACTGTTGGGCCTCCTAAGAACCATTTTCTGTAGAAGAGAGACTCCATAATCAGGTCACCTAGGCCATGTGATGTATGGGAACACACTGTGGTTCCCACTCTTTCTTTCCGGAAAACTAAGCCTCCTGATGCAATTGGATTAGTTCTAAAATATGCTCCTCATCTATTTCAGTAATAATTAACATTTCAGAGAATCTGTGCAGTATTTTTATGATCCTAAGAATAGAGACACGTTCAACTGATCTGAGCAACACCTCTGGAGGAGCTGTGAGATTTGCTGACCCATTGTCTGTTTTTAACTTCCCCAGTGTTCTGAAATAGGATAAAACCAGGAAAAAATATTTACTTCAAACTATAGAGAACCTAACATGATGCCTATACTCAAAAAAAAAACAGTATATAAAACAGAAATTCAAGGATGTAAGTGCTGCTTCTTTAGTTGAGGTATCAGTAATAGGGAAGCTGAACATAACAGACACAGACTAACTAGAAAACTGATGTGAATATATGAAGGCAAACCATGCTTAGTAACCTTGATGAAAATAATTGAAGAATAATGAAAAATGACAGAAGTGACATTGACAAGTTTATTTAAACTTCAGGAAAGCTTTGGGTGCACAGTTTTCTAAAGTCTGTGACACATGGTTAGCAAATGCTGCGTGGCTTGTGATAGGATTTAAAAAAGAAGAAAAAAAGGGTGTATTAAAATCAGCATAATTCTGTGAGTCAGTGAAAGGAGTAATCAGCTCTGACATGCACAAGAGGGAATATTCAATATTGAGGGAATCCAGTTGTTATCTTTTTCATGGGGCTTAACTTTTCAAGAGCATGTAACAAGTTTCATCTAAAGCACAAGTTCCCAGATATCATAGAATCACAAATTGGTTTGGGTCAGAAGAGACCTTAAAGTTCATCCAGTTCCACCCCCCTGCCACAGTCAGGGTCACCTTCCACGAGACCAGATTGCACCAAGCCCCATCCAGCCTAGCCTTAAGTGCTGTCATCTCCAGGCATCCTGTGCCAGCACCTCATCCCCCTCACAGGGAACAACTTCTAAGATCTCATCTCAACCTCTCTTCTGTCAGGTTAAAGCCATTCCCCTTGTCTTGTCCCTGCAGGCCCTTGTCCAAATACCCTCTCCAGGTTTCTTGTAGTCCCTTTATGCACTGGGAGCTGCTCTAATGTCTCCCGAGCCTTCTCCTCTTCAGGCTGAACAAGCCCAGCTCTCTTAGCCTCCAGAGCAGAGTTGCTCCAGCCCTCGCAACATCTCCGTGGCCTCTTCTGGACTAGCTCCAACAGGTCTACATCCTCTAGATTATGACAGACAATTAGCCTAGTTAAAAGTACTCCAGCAAAAAGTAAGTAGGGACTCTCCCTAGCTTATTTTTTCAGTCAATCCAGTGTTTTCTCTTTCACAGCTTCCTTATACCTGCATCCATAGAACAAGAGTGAGACCCATCTCCTCTGCCAGGGACTATCTGCAGCTGTATGATTGTTAGGCAAACAGAGGTACATTTAAACAACTATTTTGACCTTTTCTTCAAAAGCAACATTGATCATTTCTTGGCTACAACTGAGAATTTGGATCATGGTTGTATGGTTTTGAATCATAAATAACGTTAGCAGGCTTTGCATCCCATTTGAAACCAAGGTTACTCCTGCTCTGTAGAGTTGAAATGCCTTGTCATCCAGACGGAGAACTCAGAGGAATACATAAGCATTCAAAAACAGAAAGGGAAATAAAGCAAGGAAAAGCACTGCCTTCATTAAGGTAGTAGCTCTACTGCACAGGTGTCTGTCCTAAATTAATTTCCCAATGTGTGCATGGCTTAATCTTTGCAGTTATGGACACCATCTATTTATTTCTTGAATTCTTAAGTAACCCATTACATTGTTTTTTAAGAGTTCATATTTTAGCTTAATTCTCCTGGTCAAGTCACTATCCGTGAAGTTTTGATGAAATGATCACCTTATACTGTCCAAAATATCACATAAAGTTGCAGTGCAGTATTAAAATGTTTTGAAGACAAAGACTTCCCAATTTAATTACACTGGTCTCTGCACTGAGTTTATAAAGCTCTGGAGACACATTCTTCATGTAGAAGTTATATAAATGGAAATCACTTTCATAATTCCTGCTACAACATAAGCATTTTGAAATGCTTATAATAAGTGTCTCAGAATTATTTCGGTGTTATTTCCAACTTCCTTCAGCAAAAGACCTTACTAATTTAACTTCAGGGTCAGAGTCTATCAAGTAAATATAATGCAAGTATATTAAACAACTGATAAATTTCACCATATTATTTGAAAGTCATTTTTCATTCATATCCGAGTCAGAAAATGTTTTGATTTTCCAAGCATTTATTCATCTCATCGTATCACACACAGATTCATTCTTTGGTTTCCATTTGCTAGAAGAAGCTCGTATTTAAAATACATTAATTCTATAAAGCTTCATTTGTAAAAACTGTACACTCGTGTTAAGACAAATGGCCTAGAGCTTGAATCTCCATTTCAAATGTAAATACAAATATTTTTAGAACAGCAGTTTTCAATGGATTTTTTATGTCTCTTTATCTGTAAAGCTCATAAAAAAATCCATTTGAAACCATAAATATGGTGCTGAAGAAAATCATCAGCCTCATTTAATAATGCAGAGACATATCCTGAAATGTTTTGCTATTTTTCTGTATAACTTAACATTTGAAAGCGTAAGACAAATTTAAATTGCCCGTGTATCAAAGTAAGCATTACATACAAGGCTTGCATATTGGAATAGGATGGCTCATAAATATATCACTGAATTTAAAAATGACAGTATATATTATTACCAATCTGTGAACTTTCAGATAGGTTCAAACTTAGTTTTTATTAATATTTCCTCAGAAGAAACCAGCAAAAAGAATCTTACATAGGAAGGCTAGCGCAATGATTTCTTCTAGGGAAAGGAGGAAATTAGGAATGCCGGTAGCCTAGCATGCAAAAAGATGAGGGAGCAATATGAGCAGGGAAGGGTTACCAAGATGGAGAAATCACGTTTTTTCATGCTCTGAAGTAAGCCATCTTCTCCATGAATCTTGCAAGTCCCAATCATTACAATCCAAAGTGAATTTTGAATCTGAACTGGTATCCATCAAAACCAATCCCATTGCACTGGCCCAACATCTGCTAAATTGTGCCTGATGTCCTGGAAAGAACAGCTGTGGAATAGCTATGGTAATAGTTACGGCCATCTTGGTGGAAGACAGTTGCTCTGTTCAAGAGAAATGGTCACATATATAAGACACAAGGGAGAAAGTTGTTACTAACATAAATGTTGCAGCATAAGTAATGCTATTTGCAGCTGTTTACTGAAGCATACTGAATAATGCCCAAAATCTGCAACCCTGACTACTAAGCAGAGAATGAAATATAATAGTTAACAGTAAATCCAATGAGCTATCGCCAATTTATTAAGAAAATAACATCAGATCAGAAATTGTCACTTATTGATCAGGTTTATTTATCAGTGTCATATGCATGATGCATACTTGAACTGCGTGTATTTTCACTTGACAGACAGAACAAGGAGGGACAGGTAGCACAATTCCCTTACATAGATATTCTCCAGGCATCTTATAAATTGTAATTTATCACTAGACTGATCCAGTTTATTACATTTATGTTACCCCCTTAAGTGAGCAGATAAGGATAAATTGGATATCATGAAACTGGAAGAACACTGTAGGAAATCAGAAAAACAGTATTTATTATGTGATTATTAGCACCCAATAAACCTAGTCTGATAATATGCACAGTATCTGAAACTCTGCTCATCATTGTATGAAATGAAACCTACAGTTTTGATAAAGTGTTTACACAGTGATTTTTTTCACGCATTTTCCATATTTATAAGCCCCTTTTTTAGGGTCTACTCGCCACTCCACCAGTCTTTTAGTTTTTCTCATGTGAAAACAAAATTTGACCTACAACATTCATCACACATTAGGCTCCATTATCAGCCCACAGAAAAGTATTATCTTTTTCCAGAAAACTACACTGTTCTGCAGTAACTGTCAGCTTAGATCTGTGGCCATTTTGCTACTTGCACAGAACCAATGAAAAAGTGAATACTGACTCTCAGTATGTTAATTTTCTAATTTAATGTATGTTGCTAAGAACCCGAACATACTTATGTTAGACACATTTTTACCCACACACTTCGCTAGTTTTTAAATCTTTACAAAATGCTGCAAGAAGGTTGTAAGTGAAGAAAATTGGACCCTGGATAGAGTAATTTTAGAATAATTGAAATGTGGAGCAGCTAAACACTTTTTCCTCCTTCCACTCTACACTGTAACTATTCTACTAATTAGATACGTACATTCTATAATTACTATAGTATCCATTATTCATTACAATTACATTTGATATTTCCCAGGACCAGTTTTAAATATTCTTTACAGTTTTTAAAACAATATTTGATGTATGGTTTATTCTTATGATTACACTAGCATTCCAGTAGCTGGAACAAACCAATTCCTACCATTAATAAGCCATTGCTTAACACTATTTATATTACTGATCATTATTGTCATCCATTCATTTAAGCATCATATTAAAACACAAAGTAACATAAAAAAATCAAATATGGTTTTTGGTTTTGGTTTTTGGTTTTGTTTTTTTTTTTTTTTTAAAGTATTATGGATATCTTTTTGTAAAGCCTGTGCTCCATATTTTGCAGTTACCAAAAGAAGGGATGGATTTTCTGATGAGGTAAATTGTCATGATCTTTGACCTATTAAAAATCTGATCCTGGCTGTCAAAGGTAATTAAATATGTTTTTATGTCATAGGAACCAATGGATTTAATCTATATCCTTGTAACATAAATCAGATGGAGACTCCAGGCATTAAAGAACTTCGGGCAATGAGCCTGTTAATGTAATCATAGGTACCACTGGCTGACAAATATTTTTCACTTACAGAAAATCTCCATAAATTAAATAAAATATGTACATTCTCATTTGCACACAATTTTCTGTTTCTTTTGGGTCACACAGTTGTACTACTGTATATATCTCTCTGTTGTTGAAGTCAACAATCATCTAAAAGTAGTAATCACATATTTCACAAATGAAGATATTACAGGTTGCCATTTGACAGAAAATAAACTGTTGAAAAAAAGAAAAATAATTAGACCTTTCCAGATCTCTTCTATTGGAAGAAACTTTTTTAATACATGCTGTTTAGCAAGCCTTTTTTTCTCATGGAATGTTAGATGTAAGCAGCCAGTCTTCTTGAAGTAGATTCAATACAAATCTTTTGGTGGAAATGATGAATAATGCTATTGTACATTTATATTCCAGATGAACAGCAATCAGAAAGTATGGTTCCATAAATAATGAATGACATGCATTTCAGAAGAAAATCTATGCTGCTGTTATTTTTTCTTTATCCCATCTGGGTAATGAAAGATCCTTAGTAACTATTTCAAGTTCCCACAGGGCATTCAGCTGCATTGTAAAAGTTAATGTCCTGAGGATGTTTTTTTCCAATGCATTCTAGCAGGCATGTTTCTGGGAAGAAAGAAAGAAGATAGAGGTTTTTCTTCAAAATATAATACTATTGAATCATAAGTATTTCGCGACAGAAAGATTAACAAGCATTCAGTAAATTAAATACATGATTCCCGTGATTCTTTGCATGAATTCATGATGAACTACTTTCTTGGTCCATAGCACAGGGTAATCCCTACGTGTGGATTGGTCCAGTGTTGAGAAACATAACACCTCCCTGTCATGGGGTACCATGTGCTGAGACAAAAAAAAACTCCTCATTCCAGTCCTGATATGATAATAATAAAAGTCCTTATTATAAAGGAGGAAAAAAAAATCAACCTCCTACTCCCTAAAAAACCCCTAAAATCTGTTAGGTACAAAAGCAGGAGAAGGTAATTAAGCTATTGAAGAATCATAAATTGTGACTGCAAGTGATAGTGTAGCTGCTAAATATCAAATGTTTTGCCAGCACAAATGCAGAGGTGCATTGTAAATATAAATTTAAAAAAATCCTTAGGCGAAAATGTAGAACTTCAGAGAGATGTAGGAAAAAATGTTAAGGTATCTCTTGAAAGTTTAATGAATGGATTATCAAGACTTGGATACTTGAAGAAAGGAAGTGTAATCTCGGCAGTATACAGTGATGGACTCACTTGTTTTTAGGAAAATAATATAATTGCTTGATAATAATTTTGATAAATGAAGGACAAGGTTCATGTATTACGTGGTGTGATTGTTGAACACTTCTTTTTGTTACAAGTAGCAAGCGCTTTCAAAATGAGGTTCAGCTGATTTTAGAGATTATTATAGTACATCCTGAAATGGCATTTTCGTTTACACTGGATTAAGAGAATAACTCTGAACCATATATTAGGAAAAAAGGAGGTTTCCAAGGGCACCAATTCTACTGTGAAACTCTAGTGGCATAGAAATTATGAATGACTTTGATTTTGGTCTTGACAGAAAATCTTTCTATATATTTACATACTTAGCAATTGTAAAAAAAATCTGTTTGCCTGAATATAAAGAAAATCATGATTTTCATACAGTCAGTCATATTGACTCATATTTGTGGTATGATGAATTTTGGCATTTTTTAGTATTTATAAATACATGTTCTCCCATCTATAAAGTTTCAATTATTCAAATGATGTATGGAAATAACCGTGGATCATAAAAACAATAGACATCTACAATAAATCACACAGCAGCAACAACTAGCAAAGAGAATAAGAGCACAATAATCACATATGACGCATGCTGAAGGTCTGTCTAACCATGTGCTCTGCTTTCAAGCAACTATGATCCTGCCTTCTGATAGCTCTGATGCCCTTTATTTCTTCTAAAAGTAGACAAGTGAACAACTCACACCTTTTCCATGCCACATATGTTTTCGTAGATATCAATCAGCTCTCTTAGCCACTCTATTTATTAGAGTCTTAATCTGCTTGATCATTTCACGTACAGAGACCCCTTCCTAATTTTTATCATGTGTATCGCTGTTGTTGATACATAAGCCTTCAAAGACTTGCATGAAGCCTTTGTAGGCTTCATGCATTGTGAGTGATTGTATAACATAATTGAGCCTACTCACTGATTCTGAAGATAAAGAGAAAATTATGATGAAGAGTATTTTCAGAACTGAAGTCAAATCCTCAGGACAGTGAGAAAAGCATGCAACAAGCTCACTGCCCTGGAATTCAAGAGAGCAGACTTTGGCCTCTTCAGGAACCTGCTCAGTAAGGATCCATGAGATACAGCCCTAGAGGGCAGAGGGGCCAAGACTGTTGGTTGGTATTCAAGGATCACCTGCTGCAAGCTCAGGAGCGATACATCCCTACTAGAAGGAAGGGCTGCAGGAGGGCCAGGAGACCTCCTTGGATGGATAGGATGCTGGTGAGGAAACTTCGAAGGAAAAAAGAGGCTTATAAAAGGTGGAAGCAAGGACAGGTGGCCTGGGAGGAATACAGGGATGTTGTCCGGGAAGCTAGGGACCAGGTTAGGAAAGCTAAGGCCCACTTAGAATTCAACTTGGCTAGGGATGTTAAGGATAACAGGAAGGGATTCTACAGGTACATTGCAAATAAGAGGCAGACTAGGGACAACGTGGGCCCTCTCCAGAATCTATCAGGAGAACTGGCTACCCTGGATTTGGAGAAGGCTGAGGTTCTTAACGAATTCTTTGCCTCAGTCTTCACCAGAAAATGCTCTGACTATACTACCCGAGTCTTGGAAGGCAGATGCAGGGACAGTGAGAATGAAGACCTCAGGCCCACTGTAGGAGAAGATCTGGCTCGAGACCATCTTAAGAACCTGAACGTATACAAATCCATGGGACCTGATGAAATCCATCCACGGGTCCTGAAGGTGCTGGCAAATGAAGTTGCTAAGCCACTGTCCATCATATTTGAAAAATCATGGCAGTCAGGTGAAGTTCCTGATGACTGTAAAAAGGGAAATATAACCCCATTTTCAAGAAGAGCAAAATGGATGACCCAAGGAACTACAGACCAGTCAGTCTCACCTCTGTGCCTGGCAAAATCTTGGAGCGGATTCTTCTGAAAGGCATGCTAAAAACACATGAAAAAGAAGGTGGTTGGTGACAGGCAGCATGGCTTCACTAAGGGGAAACCCTGCCAGACCAATCTGGTGGCCTTCTAGGATGGGGCTACGGAACTGATGGACAGGGGTGGAGCAACGTCACCTACCTGGACTTGTGCAAAGCATTTGACACTGTCCCACATGACATCCTTGTCTCTAAGTTGGAGAGATATCAATTTGATAGGTGGACCACTCAGTGGATAAAGAAGTGGTTGGATGTTTGCACGCAAAGAGTTGTGCTCAATGGCTCAATGTCCAGCTGGAAATCAAAAATGAGTGGTGTCCCTCAGGGATCGGTGCTGGGACCGGTCTTGTTCAACATCTTTGTCGGTGACATGGACAGTGGGATTGAGTGCGCCCTCAGTAAGTTTGCCGATGACACCAAACTGTGTGGTTCGGTTGATATATTGGAAGGAAGGAATGTCATCCAGAGGTACCTTGACATGCTTGTGAGGTGGACTGATGCTAACTTTATGAACTTTAACCATGCCAAGTGCAAGGTCCTCCACCTGTGTCGGAGTAATCCCAGGCACAGCTACAGGTCTGGCAAGGAAGAGATTCAGAGCAGCCCTGAAGAGAAGGACTTGGGGGTTTTGGTTGATGAAAAAATGAACATAAGCCAGCAGTGTGTGTTTGCAGCCCAGAAAGCCAACTGTATCCTGGGCTGCATCAAAAGGAGAGTCACCAGCAGATCTTGCTCCTCTATTCTGCTCTTGTGCAACCTCACTTGGAGTGTTGTGTGCAGTTCTGGTGTCCTCAACATAAAAAGGACCTGGAACTGTTGGAACAAGTGCAGAGGAGGGCCACGAGGATGAACAGGCGACTGGAGCACTTTCCGTATGAAGACAGTCTGAGAAAGTTGTGGCTGTTCAGCCTGGAGAAGAGAAGGCTGCGTGGAGATCTCATAGCATCCTTCCAGTATCTGAAGGGGGCCTATAGGGATGTTGTGAAGGGACTCTTCATTAGAGGCTATGGTGATAGGACAAGGGGTCATGGGTTCAAACTTAAACAGGGGAAGTTTAGATTGGATATGAGGAAGAAATTCTTTACTGTAAGTGTGGTGAGGCACTGGAATGGGTTGCCCAGGGAAGTTGCGAATGCTCCATCGCTGGCAGTCTTCTAGGCTGGATTGGACAGGGCCTTGTTTGGCATGGTTTAGTGGGAGGTGTCCCTGCCCATGGCAGGGTGGTTGGAACTAGATGATCTTAAGGTCCTTGCCAATCCTAACTATTCTATGATTCCAAGATTTATTTGTCTAAAGGCTGAATAAAAAGGCTAAATTCATTATGAAGAAATTAGCTCTCTTGCTCTTAATGGTAGCAGTTGTCATATATAAAGCATTAAGAACCTGCTGCCAGTTACTTCTGGCACAAAGATTTGATCAGCGTACAGATAAACAGCTCAATGGGATTTTCTTTTTTCCTGGTCTCCACTTCACTACTTGGCCTAGGGGTTTTCTGGAACAAGACATCTGTCTGTTTTAGCAACACTGGTTCTTACTCTGCCTTCATTTCCAGCCATGCTCACAACTCCTGGGAACAATATGATCCTCTCAATCTAGAAAATGAAGAGTCATGGATGAAATTACAAACCAAGAAAAACTGATCCTATCTTGCCCAGCTTGCTTTGGTATCTGACTTACCTCAGTTTGTTGTTTTCCTTGTGAGTTCATTTGCTGTTTTTCCATTATTGTGTTGGATTTCCTGTTTCTCTACATTTGTCTTTAGCTATTTGCACCTTTTAATAGTGTGATATGAGTTTGCTTTAATTAGGTCTTTACAGAGGTCATAGGTACATTCACATTGTGGTAGAGCATTTGAGTAGTCCCAAATGCTTGTTCAAAAAGTTAGAAATGTCTCTGTGTTCCATATCACTCAGTAGAAAGATTTGAAAGATGGCACTGATGACACCAAACTGGGTGATGAGGTGGATGCCTCTGAAGGCAGAGCCATCTTGCAAGACCTTGGCAGCTGGCAGGGTGGGCTGGCAAGAACGGTATGGATTTTAACACAGCTGAGTGCAAGGTGCTGCTCCTGGGATGACACAGCCAAAGAAAGAGCCCAGTCCAGACTGGGATCTGTAGGGCTTGGAGCAGCCATGCTAAGGAAGACCTGGGCGTCCTAGTGAGCAATGAAATGAACACGGGTCAGCAGTGTGTTGCATACAGTTCTGGCCCTCCTGATGCAGGAAAGATGCTGAAAGACTGGAGAGGGTCCAAGTAGGGGCCACGAGACTGTTAAAAGGCTGCCCTATGAGGAAAGTTCAAGGAGTTAAGACTGTTCTCCCTGGCAAAGAGAAGCCTTAGAGGAACCTCATCACAGTATTCCAGTACATCTTTCTTGTAAGGCAAGGCTGAGAGAGTTGAGGTGGCTCAACCTGCAAAAGAAAAGACCTTATTGTGGCCTTCCAGTACTTAAAAGGGGCTTATAAGAAAGATCGGGAGAAACTTTTTATCAGGGCCTGTTGCGACAGGATGAGAGGTGATGGTTTTAAACTAAAAGAGGGAAGATTCAGGCTGGATATGAGGAAAAAATTCTTTACAATGAGGTTGGTGAAACACTGGCACAGGTTGCTCAGAGAGGTGGTGAATGCTCTATCCCTAGAGACATTCAAGGCCAGGCTGTATTTGGTTCTGGGCAACCTCATCGAGAGGAAGATGTCCCTGCTTATTGCAGGGGGGTTGGGCTAGATGGACTTTGGAGGCCCCTTCCAATACAAACTATTCTGTTCCTGTGATTCTACAAAGAAAGTGGAGCTACATGGAGAGGACAAGAGGAAACAGGAACTATTGCATCTGTAGAAGTTTCATCTTGATACAAGAAATAAATTTTTTTTCTGCAGTGAGAACAATTATTCACTCGAGCAAACTCTCCAGAAATGTAGCACAGTCCCCATCAATGGAATTTTTCAAGACATTGGACAGAATATCTCTTCTACACTCCCTTTTCCACAGAAGATTGAAACAGGTTCAAGCTCCCTTCCAACCTGGGCCGTTCTGTGATTTTTCTGTCCTATTTCTGGACTGCTTTACACTGGGAAAGCTCTGCTCAGGTTTCACATACACATCTAAGATACTTCAATGGTTTTGTTTCTCATCTCACATCACAAGGTTGGGACAAAATCACAGATGAAAAAAAAAATAAAAGTTTGTGTTGGATCAATAACGTGGGTTTGTTTTCCTAATCTCTTAAGATTTGCTTTTTAGACTTTACCTAAATATATAAATTTGGGCAGTAAGAGCAAACTGATTTGATTTTCTTTATAAACCCTTGAAATAGTGTAATAAAGCAAAAAACTGTTTTTGAAATATACAAAGGCATAGAAAATCTTGGAAAAACTTTGGTGAAAGCAGAGAAGCATAGAAAATGTAGAAAATTCCTCCTATTTATTCTGGATTCCAGAAAAACTCACCTGCCTCAGTGATAATGCACAGTGGGAAAAGGATTCCAAGGTACTCTGTTTTCTGAAAAACATGCATTATGTATAAAGTCAATGAAATTCATTACATTACATCAATATTGAAAGTTAGAGTTAATTGAAGCTCCCAGTAGTTTGGGTAAAAGAGACAGCACTGCAGAAAAAAAAGCCCTAACCCTTTTCATTTTATTCTGAGTCCAAACAGATTATAACCAAAACACAGAGCAAGTTTTTTATGTTTAATTAATTATGGGATAATTCACTTTGGGCTCCAAAGTTTTCCAACCACTCATAAATCTCAGAAAATACAATGGGCTGCAGTTGTTACTGTTTAATTAAACAGTATATCACAGTTGCAAAGCTACAGAAAACTGTAAATGTTATCCTTTGACAAGCATTTACATACCCAGGAGAATCTGTGTCAAAAGGAGGGGGGCAAGAGAAAGGAAGAGCTAAGCACCAGATGCTTTAGGCTGAAGTAACCTATTTTTTGTCACTATGATTAGAAAGTTCTAAGTTTATACACTTGCTCATTCTCTACATGGCAGTTTTTCATCTCCATGGATGATTCTTCATGATTGTACTGGATTCAGGTGGAGCAAAAGGAAAGACTTGTGTTTCCTTTCATGAGAGTTTGATTGTGTCTAGACAGCCATGAAGGTAAGTAAAAAAAAAAAAAAAAAAGAAATTAAAAAGAGTTTCTAGGTTTTTTATGACTTAAAATTCTTCTGGATGAATAGAAGATACTGCAGCTCTGCGACTTCAAGTAGAAAAGTACACACTGGGGCTCTTCATAAAAAAAGGGAAAAAATGCATTTAAAAAATGTGAAGAATGTTTATCTTATAAAACTGCAATAAATTATTGTTTTTTAAAATAGCATAAATATTAAAACACTGGAATGTAAAAATTTAAGCTAAATTGACAAATCTTTTCTTATCAGCCTTAAGTCTCTTACATAAAATTGTTGCCAACTGAAGAAATGTGACAGTTCTTTGGTTAGAACAGCATAGGTAATACAGTTGTTAACCATTAGTTCCCTCAGAAGTAAAATTAAAACCTAATGAAGCTTTGTGGTTTCTTTCACGTCTATTTCTTTGAGGAATAAGAATTCAAAAAAAAAAAAAAAAGGAATAGATGTTACATTTCATTTTTGCAAATCTTTATTCCAATATTAAAAAGTTACATTTTAAAGTCAGTAAGATAAAAAGTACGGAAGAATAATTTATTTTCTGTAAAGGCCCATAAAAAAGGCCCATATTCCCATGAGCACACACAGCTTGGCAGTCTATTACAAAAGCCACCATCACCTCTCTTTCCTACAGGTAATTTCATCAGAAAAGTGAACGTACAGCAGTACTACCTACTTCATCGCATATCACTCGTCAGCTGTTTAGATTAAGGCTGAGATACCAAACATGGCTTTAATTTATTCAGTGACAACTTTCATCATTCCCCCTAAGACACAAGAGCCTTGAACTAACTCTGTGTTATATGAGCATCTTGTTTACTGGCAAAGCAGCAGAAAGGAGTATTAGTATCAGGTGAATTGTCAGGAAAACAAACATGTGTTGTTCTTTTCTCCACAACATACTTGCTTGTGAAATCCCTTAAAAAAATAGACTCAAGCCTAAAAAGGGACCAAGAAGCTATTTTCACTCTTCTCTGTTAATCATGCGTTAGTAGTAAACTTAGTAAAATTAAGGAAAAGGTCTATGAGTATCTGTGTATATACATGTATCAGGTGTTTCAAGAGCAGGATCAGAAGTGAAGTTGGTTTGTAAGAAAACTCAAAGAACTCAGCGCTCAAAAACATGTAGCAAAAGAAAACAGAAAATGTGATGAGATTACCTACAAAGGAAAAAAGTGTTAAGAACTGTCAAGAAAAAAATTA
Source organism: Ara ararauna (assembly GCA_028858755.1). NCBI lineage: Eukaryota > Metazoa > Chordata > Aves > Psittaciformes > Psittacidae > Ara > Ara ararauna. The sequence goes on from CM054410.1 coordinate 64,275,712, forward strand.
AATGGTATACACTGAGAAAAACAGTCGAGCAAAAATAAGCAGAAATATTAAAAGGCAAAACACAAAGGACAGAAGAATAAAAAATACATCCTAAGCTAGTCACCAACACACACATATATACACAAACAGAAGGGGAAAACCACACAAAATGACAGTCCACTCTACAGAAGAGGAAGATCAAAAAAGTTTAAATGGAAAATGGTTTGCTAAAGATAAGGATGCAGCAACCTGACCAAAGTAAAAAAATGGTGAAAACCAGAGAGATAAGGAAAAATCACCACATAAAAACATAAGAAATGAAGTGCTAGAGGTAACTAGACAAACGGATTATCAGTGAGAAAAGAGATTTTAAGAAAAAAATCAAAAGGAAACTACAGCATACAAAAAGACAAAATTCTGTGCCCTCAAACTTGGCATCAGGAAAAGCTTTAGGATTTCTCCATTTGCTGGCTCCGTCTGTCTGCTAATGTGCCTTGCTGGAATGTGAGAAACAGCTTCAGACTTACAAGCTGCAGAAATGGCCTGAATGAGTTAAAGAAGCACCTCATTATAATTGATCCTAGAGGAACTATCATATGCATGCAATAGCTATTTGCTCTATACCTCATTAAGAATGATCCCAAAATAAGAGGTTAAAAAAAGACTGTAAGAGTGTATTAATCTGGCTAATTCTGTGTAAAACCCATTAAAATGAGCATAAATGTGAAGTTTAGCCATCCAAATTTTCCACATCTCCTGCAGAGCTCACAGAAATTCAATTACTCTACATACTGGTCTACACAGTCCAAAATAGTTATTCTTATTGTACTGTATCCAAATCAGAAAAACTTTCAGTGCCACAACTTCTGTGTCAGTCAGAGGATAACAGCTGTAAAATACAAAAAAACCAAAATATGTATTTTCATAGAATCCCAGACTGGTTTGGGTTGGCAGGGACCATAAAGATCATCCAGTTCCGAACCCCTGCCATGAGCAGGAGCACCTTCCACTAGACCAGGTTGCTGTAAGTCCCATCCATCCTGGCTTTGAACACTTTCAGGGATGCTGCCGCCACAGCTTCTCTGGGCAAATTCATCAAAGCTAAGCTGGAGTCATTCTAAACCATCTAGGTAGGATTAGTCAGAGGAGATAAGTCTCCTGGGAAATAAAGCAGATAATAATAACTGACAGCAGAGGTATTCCTACAAAAATCCCTCAAACAGTCTGAAAAAGGATTTTCACACCTGCAACATACAGGCAAAGTCATGCTGGGATAAGAATAACTACGTGTTGGTTCTGGCTGAGGTAACTTTCTCCACAGTAGCTGGTATGGAGCTCTGTTCTGGATTTGAGCTGGGAACAGTGAGGATCACACAGGGATGTTTTTATTACTTCTGAGCAGTGTTCACACAGAGCCAAGGGCTTTTCTGCTCCTCAGCCCATACCACCAGTGAGCAGGATGCGGGTGCTAAAGTATCGGGGGGGCACAGCCAGGACAGCTGACCCCAACTGACCACAGAGCTATCCCAGACCATAGAACATCATGCTTAGCATATGGAGATGGGTGAAGAAGGAGGAAGGAGGTGATGATGTGTTTGTCTTCCCAAGTCACTATTACACGTGATGGAACCCTGCTGCCCTGGGGGATGGCTGAACAACCTGACCATGGGACGTGGTGAATGGATTCCTTGTTTTGCTTTGCTTGTGTTTTGCTTTTGTTTTACCTATTAAACTATCTTTATCTCAACCTACCAGTTTTTTGCATTTTTACACTTCTAAGTCTCTTCTCATCTAACCAAGGAGGAGTAAATGAGCAGCTGTGTGGGACTCAGTTCCCAGTTGGTGGTACATCAAGTACCAGACCACAACACCACACCATACTAAGTTTCAACACAGTTGAACAAGACAAGTGCTATTCTTATTGAGAGTAGTTTATAGCTTTTTTTCCATATGAAATTATTTGCATTAAGATCTCACATTACCTTGTCAGCTTTCCTCTGTAAGTCTGCAGGAGCTTTTGTGGTTGTAGCCCAAAATTTTGCAGCAATAAACCCAGCATACAATCATGGTCAATCCATGTGCAAATAGGGTTCCCCTTAGCAAAGTATATTGGTCTCTTTTCAAGGCAATAATTCAATACTGAAATACTAATCTTCTCATCTCATTGTTTCCACAGCAGTCTCAGCACAATATCATGGGAGAAAATTCACGTAATAGGGGCAGGGGCCAGTTTTTATCCTTGTCTCACACAAACGATTACAGCTCCTACATGCAGCACCCTGAGAACATCTTAGAAGTGCAAGTGCTCCTGAGGCCAGTGGGGACAACTTTATCCTCAAATTAGTTCAATGAGAAGGACATAATCTCTGAAAAGGATGCTGCAAGACCTTTAGTTCTGCTGGCACAAAAAAAATTACAAGAAGCTTAAAGACAGGTTTTGTAAATTAGGCAGAAGGGTACAAATGCTCAACACCAGAAATGAGGTCTCTAGTGCTTTTAAACAATAACATAAAGTATAAGATCTATTAGAGGAGATGAAGGGAGAAGCAGTAGTAAGAAAGACCACTGAAAAATTCCATATTTTGCAAAAAAATGCCTATTTTTTCCATGGCAGAGCACAAAGATTACTAGGTACAACTGCTACATGAAAGTGTTTACATACAAATACAAAAGCTTGTTTGTACAGAATTATAAACCAAATTTTTACATACAGATAATGTGTATGCAAAAAAGCTAAGAAATAATTTTTACAACGTTACTACTACTAAAATTAATAGAGAAGATGAGATTTTCACCTGAAGAAACTCTAAGCAGCCAGATCCTGATACTCTAATTATGCAAACACAAACTTCTTCTGCAACCGTCTACGACCTTCTTTGCATGCATTTTACACAGCTTGTGTAGCCCAGCACCTCTTATATTCAGAGGCCAAGTATCAAAGGAAATTTGAGTTTGGTCTACCATCTGTGGCAGTGGGTCAAAATAGTATTCTGACAGAGGAAAATGGTGAAATCAGAATCAAAGCATGAAAGGGAACTGAACAAAATCCTAAACTTAAGGGTTCTTGTCACTTTTAAAAATAGCTGTGAAGACTTTGGTAAAATATATAATGTCAGTGTTTGAAATGGACTTCAGCTAGTTACTTTCTTCAGTGTGCAAGACTTGGACACTTTGGAATAATACTGATGGTGACTTGTTAATATGGATGCTGCCTCAATCATGTGCGAAGACACTGAGAACAGATACTTTTTTCAGTATTAGGTATTTTTAGGTACTTTTAAAAGCTCTACGAAGAAACTCACCCTGCTGTTCAGGCTTACATGCTTTTAAGAAAGAGGATGGCTTCATACCTAAAAAAATAAGTGCCACCATTTCCTCTTCTCCAGTGCTAGATTTCATTTCATGTTTAACATTATAATTCAAGAAAATACATAATCACTCCTCGAAACTGAAGCTTGAAGACTCTTTTCTTGAGGTAGTGCCCTAAAATCCATTCAGCAAGCTCCTACTCCCTACAGCGCCTCTTTACGTTTTGATGCCAAATTAGAAACTATAACATTTTTTTGTCTTTGGATTGCTTTATATTTCATACTCAACCTCAGAGTGTTATAGTATAGCCTCACAGCCTAGTTGCATTATCCTGAGATCAGGAGATATGGTTTCAAAAACCTAATAATAAGAGGATAATTGTACCTGATTAATCAATTAATTTAGTCAGGGCTTGAAACTTCTGAAAAGGTGGCAGCAATATCATCTTTTCCTGTGCCATTTTGGAAGGGAACTGAAAAACAGTTAGCTACTATCTTTCTTTATAGTGAATACTCTGCTAGAATAACTCCACATTATGTTCCACTGGACGTGATGGAAAGAGGACAAATGAATTCTTCTTCCTCCCTAAAGTTCACTGTTTTCTTTATAAAGAATACAAAAAGATCCAATAAATGCCTTTCAAAGGAGGCAGAAAAAGGAACATCTACATCATGGATTTTGATAGTGATTAGAATTACAGAAGTTACTAAACTAACCGAAACTAAAAAGGCTACTCAAACTTCAACAGTAATGGGCAGCGCAGTTACTCCAACTCCAAGCACAGCAGCTACACCACCCCCAGGGACAAGTACAGTAGCTACTCAAACTTCAGTAATGGGCAACACAGCTACTCCAGCTCCAAGTACAGCAGCTACACCACCACCAGTGACAAGTACAGCCGCTACTCAAACCCCAGTGACAAATACAGCAACTACCCAAACCACAGTGATAATCACCGCAGCTAAACCAGAGGATCAACTCATACCAATATCGGTTGCCCCTGTACACAAGAGGAAAAGCAAAAAAAAAAGGCAAGAAAGACAAAGCAAGATGAAGAAACAACATACTCACCACCTGGGACAACATCTGATCAGGAGTCATCATCACATGACGAAGAAGAAGAAGAAGAGGTGACTTCCCAATCTCAGACCTCAACTGAGCTACGAAATATGAGAAAAGACTTTACCCATCAGCCAGGGGAGCACATCATCACGTGGCTGCTCCGATGCTGGGACAATGGGGCCGACGGTCATGAACTAGAAGATAGTGAAGCTAAACAGCTGGGATCACTTGCTAGGGAAGGGGGAATAGACAAAGCATTGCAAGAGAGAAACTGTCCCTCAGCCTTTGGAGGAGGCTCTTGGCAGCTATAAAACATAGGTTTCCACACAAGGACGATGTTGGGAGTCGTTCGGCAAAGTGGACTACTCTAGAAAAGGGCATCCAGTCTCTGAGTGAATCAGCCATTGTAGAGATGATCTATAATATCAAGTCGAATAACGGGGATATACCCATAGATCCAGATGAAGCCAAATGTGCACGACCCATGTGGCGGAAATTTACATGGAATGCACTACCATCATATGCCCACTCATTGGCAACAGTAACCTGGAATGACATAAAACCACCAACAGTGGATGAAATGATTCATAAACTCAGAGAGTTTGAAGACAATCTCACCCCTTCCATCATCTCAGCTGGGGAAAAATGGTCCCAGGACCTCAAACAACTGAGAGATGATCTATCCAACTCCTCACGTGTACCAGCACGTCTCAGATATTAACAAAAGGCGTCCTACTGTTCGAGGGAAAAGATATAGATGGCATACACCACAGGCCACCCTATGGTTTTACCTGCAGGATCACAGAGAAGATATGACAAACTGGAATGGAAAGCCTACTTCAGTTTTGGAGGAATGGGTGCGAGAATTGAAGAGAAGAACAAAGGTCAAGGCTGATCACCCCATGAAGGCTGAGGCTTCAGTCTCTGGTGAGCAGGTTCCCAGATGGAGTGGAGGAGCCGATTTTACTTCAGCTCCTGTGATAAGGAATAATTCCTGTCAAAAAGACGTGAGTGACCAATGTGATGACTATTAGAGGGGCGCTGCCTCCAGCCAGGTGGAGGTAGGGGACAATCGGATTTACGGGACTGTGTGGATCAAATGGCCTGGCACATCGGTCCCACAGAAGTATAAAACTCTAGTAGATACCAGTGCACAGTGTACCCTGATGCCATCAAGCTGTCGAGGGTTGGAACCCATTTATATTTCCGGCGTGACAGGAGGATCCCAAGAGTTGACTGTACTGGAGGCTGAAATCAACTTGACTGGGAGGAAGTGGCAGAAGCACCCTATTGTGACTGGTCCAAAGGCTTCATGCATCCTTGGCATAGATTACCTCAGGAGAGGGTACTTCAAAGACCCAAAAGGGTACCGATGGGCTTTTGGTATTTCTGCTTTGGAGACAGAGGAAATTGAGCAGCTGTCCACCTTGCCTGGTCTCTCAGAAGATCCTTCTGTTGTGGGGTTGCTGAAAGTCGAAGAACAACAAGTGCCACTTGCGACCACAGCAGTGCACTGGTGGCAATATCACACCAACCGGGACTCCCTGATTCCCATCCATAAGCTGATCCATAGATTGGAGAGTCAAAGAGTGATCAGTAGGACCCACTCATCCTTTAACAGCCCCAAATGGTCAGTGCAGAAGACTAATGGAGAGTGGAGACTAATGGTAGGCTATCATGGCCTGAACGAACTCACACCACCTTGGAGTGCTGCCGTACTGGACATGCCAGAACTTCAGTATGAACTGGAGTCAAAGGCAGCCAAGTGCTATGCCATGATTGATATTGCCAATGCATTTTTCTCAATTCCTCTGACAGCAGAGTACAGGCCACAGTTTGCTTTTACTTGGAGGGGCATCCAGTAGACTTGGAACCGACTGCCACAGGGGTGGAAATACAGCCCTACTACCTGCCATAGACTGATCCAGACTGCACTGGAACAAGGGCAAGCTCCAGAACGCCTGCAAATACATTGATGACATTATTGTGTGGGGTGATACAATGGGAGAAGTCTTTGAGAAAGGGAGGAAAATAATCCAAATCCTGCTGGAAGACGGTTTTGTCATAAAGTGGAGTAAGGTCAAGGGACTGCACAGGAAACTCAATTTTTGGGATTAAAATGGCAAGATGGACATCGCCAGATCCCCACAGATGTGATCAACAAGATAACAGCAACGTCTCCACCAATTAATAAGAAAGAAACACAAGCTTTTTTGGGTGTTGTGGGGTTCTGGAGGATGCACATCCCAAATTGCAGTTTGATTGTAAGCCCTCTCTATCATGTGACCCGGAAGAAAAATGGTTTTAAATGGGGCCCTGAGCAACAACAAGCCTTTGAGCAAATTAAACGAGAGATAGTTCATGCAGTAGCCCTTGGACTAGTCCAGACCGGGCCAGATGTTAAAAATGTGCTCTACACCGCAGCCGGGGAGAATGATCCTACCTGGAGCATCTGGCAGAAAGCTCCAGGGGGGACGCGAGGCTGACCCCTTGGCTTTTGGAGTCGGGGGATACAGAGGATCTGAGGCCAGCTATGCCCCAACTGAAAAAGAGATACTGGCAGCCTATGAAGGGGTTCGAGCTGCTTCGGAAGTGGTTGGCACTGAAGCACAGCTCCTCCTAGCACCCTGGTTGCCAGTGCTGGGCTGGATGTTCAAGGGCAGGGTCTCCTCTACACATCATGCAACTGATGCTACATGGAGTGAGTGGGCTGTGCTAATTACACCATGAGCTCGAATAGGAAATCCCAGTCATCCAGGAATTCTAGAAGTTACCATGGACTGGCCAGAGGGCAAAGATTTTGGAATGTCACCAGAGGAGGAGGAGGTGATGCATGCTGAAGAAGCCCCACCATATAATGAACTGTCAGAAAGTGAAAAGCAACATGCCTTATTTACTGATGGGTCCTGTCGTATTGTGGGAAAGCATCATAGATGGAAGGCGGCCGTATGGAGTCCTCAACAACAAGTTGCAGAAACTGCTGAAGGAGAGGGTGAATCGAGTCAGTTTGCAGAGGTGAAAGCCATCCAGCTAGCCTTGGACATTGCTGAACGACAGAAGTGGCCAGTACTTTATCTCTATACTGACTCATGGATGGTGGCAAATGCCCTGTGGGGGTGGTTGCAGCGATGGAAGCAGAGCAACTGGCAACACAGAGGTAAACCCACTTGGGCTGCTGCACTGTGGCAAGCTATCACTGCCCAGGTGCAGAACCTGGTGGTGAAGGTATGCCATGTAGATGCTCATGTACACAAGAGTCAGACTACTGAGGAACACGTGAACAACCAACAAGTGGATAAAGCTGCTAAGATTGAAGTGGCTCAGATGGACTTAGATTAGCAACATAAGGGTGAATTATTTTTGGCCCGGTGGGCCCATGACACTTCAGGCCATCAGGGCAGAGATGTAACATACAGATGGGCTCGTGATCGAGGGGTGGACTTAACAATGGACACTATAGCCCAGGCTATGCATGAGTGTGAAACGTGCTGCAATTAAGCAAGCTGAACAATTAAAGCCTCTTTGATATGGAGGACGATGGCTGAAATACAAATATGGGGAGGCCTGGCAGATTGATTATATCACACTCCCACCAACCCGCCAAGGCAAGCGCCATGTGCTTACCATGGTGGAAGCAACCACGGGATGGCTGGAAACACATGCTGTGTCCTACGCCACTGCCCAGAACACTATCCTGGGCCTTGAAAAACAGTTTTCGTGGTGACACGGCACCCCAGAGAGAATTGAGTCAGACAATGGAACTCATTTCTGGAATAACCTGATAGATGCTTGGGCCAAAGAGCATAGCATTGAGTGAGTATATCACATTCCCTGCCATGCACCAGCCTCTGGGAAAATCAAGCAGTACAATGCGCTATTAAAAACTACACTGAGAGCAATGGGTGGTGGGATTTTCAAACATTGGGATACACATTTACCAAAGGCCACTTGGCTGGTCAACACCAGAGGATCTGCCAACAGGGCTGGTCCAGCCCAGTCAGAACTTCTACATGCTGTGGAGGGGGACAAAGTTCCTGTGGTGCATATAAAAAATTTGCTGGGGAAGACAGTCTGGGTTATTCTTGCTTCAGCTAATGGCAAACCCACTCATGGGACTGCTTTTGCGCCGGGACCTGGATATATTTGGTGGGTAATGCGGGAAGATGGGGAAGTCTTATGTGTACCTCAAGGAGATTTGATTTTAGGGGAAAACAGCCAATGAACTCAACTGTATGCTGTTGCCTGCTATGTAGCACTTTTATAGCCCACCAACTAGATGACTTCAAGTCATCAGCGACTGGCCCGCTGATCGTCATCCCAACAGAGAATGAACTTCAATGAAACTGGACGAGTTCTAAAGTAAAGGAATGATCAGCATCAGCAGGCAACGATCCACCACTGCACACTGCCTCCCCTGCTCTGAAGGACTGTTAGAGGAGATGGAGCTTGACGTCACTGACCGAATGGACTCAGCAACTTTATAGGAGTTGGTCCATGCACTGAGGGATGATCTCTCTCCCTCTGTGTGTGTGTGGATGCGTATGCATATATATATATATATATATATGTGATGGTATATTGAAAATATGGGATCTGAGCATGACGTGAATGGTATGGAATAAGGGGTGGATACTGTCATGGGTTCAGCAGCAGCAGTCATTTTTCTCCTTCTTAGTAGCTGGTGCAGTGCTGTGTTTTCAACTTTCAGACTGGGAACAGCACTGATGACACTGATGTTTATAGTTACGGCTTAGTATGTTTTGGCCTGACCAAGGCCTTTCTGAGTCTCATGCTCTGCCAGGGAGGAGGGGAAACTGGGAAGAAGCAGAAACAGGACACCTGACCCAAACTGACTGAAGAGGTATTCCATGCCACAGCACATCATACCCAGGATGTAAAACTGGGGGCAAGAACCCGAAAGAGTTCAGTTCACAGCTCGGTCGTTGGGTGGTGAGCAATCGTATCCTCTTCCCTTGTATTTCCCTGGTCATTGTTATTATTGGTGGTAGCAGCAGTAGTTTGTGTTTGACCTTAGTTACTGGACTGTTTTTATCTCAGCCCCTGGGAGCTGCATTCTTTCAATTCTTCTCCCCATCCCCCCCCCTCGGAGTTGGGGGGGAGAAGGAGGGGGAAGTGAGTGAATGGGCTGAGTGATTTACGGCTTAAACCATGACACTGGTCAAGAGCAGAAATGCAAGTACACAGAAATGCACATGTATTTTGGGGACTGGAGAAGAAGGTTCCCTTTTCTGTATCTATTGTCCCTATTTTTTCTGTACTTTGCTCTGTTTCCTGCTTTTCCTACAATTAAATTTTACTACTATGTTTTTATGTCACTTATCATTCCTTTATATTTCATTCTCTCTGATAAATAATAAAAAACCCAACTGTGTTATCAGTTACAAATTACTGACTTTAGAGAATTACATTCCTTTGTAGGGAACAATTGGCTGAGCAGATCCCACTTCATAGTCCCCTTTGAATGGGGAAAGAAGCTGAAATATTTTCATGCTGATGTTCATGACTTCCTTTATAACAGAATGAGGCTTGCCATAATTCAGTCATTCCTGTGTCCATCTTTAAAAATTATGGTAAAACTTGTGTATCAGCCACAATATTATTAAACTAACATTATTTCCCATAGAGCTAATGGGTAACAAATATTATACGTTAGCTGTAACTAACCATACTGTTACCAAACTAAGATCCAAATATCCTGGAGACCATCACAAAACCTTACCTTGGGCACCTATTTCAAGTGCCAAAATTCGGGGTTTGGTCTTTCTACACAAACTATACTCATCAGAGATTAATGGATTAGAAGCACTGAAGTCAGATCTTGCTACAAGTAGCATTTATTCAGAAAATAGATTCACAAATTAACAGTATAAAGCACTGAATATTTTTTTACCCCAAATATTTTTTAAAGATAAAAAACTATCAGGTGTTTCATGTATAAGTGTGGTATTAATGTCAGCACAAACTTTATGGCATTGCAACTACAAAGCACTTGTCCTGTTTTAGAAAGTTTGAGAAAACTAGCATTTTGTGAAAAGCTCATTGGACTTTCATGATCATTTTATTATCATCATAAGGATTATTTTTTTAATTATTAGTATGTTTTGAAACGCTAATCAGTCTGCACATTGCTCCTCTTCATTTCTGTATTTCCATAATGACTAATACAAAATCTACCTTCAGTAGCTTACTCCAAATCTGGTAATGAAAAAGTTCTTCAGAACTCTGAGGTTTCCATAAATTAATAAAAATAAAACACTGTTAGGCATCAAATGATCAGTGGGAATTTTATCACTGAACAGAGTGTGTGAAATGTTAGGTGTGCCAATGAGCCATACCAAATCTATAAAAGCAGAAACTTAAACATATTGAATAAACAAAGATTTAATTTGCAAAAATGTACTAGATAATCAGGAGCAAAAGTACAATTGTAGGGGAAAAATATTAAAGGCCAGATTACCACCTGATGTAAACCTGCATTGCACCCAAACACCTCTACAACATTAAAAAGCATTCCTAAGTGTTTTACTCTTCAGATCACTGTTGGGCTGGAAGATTAGATAAGCATATTATTTCTGAACAAATAACAGCAAGGTATATCTGCTTCAAATCCAGAGCAAAAGAAAACAAGTGGCAAACTAAACATCGTGTGGGGATATCTCTGTTATAGTTAAAAGTCTAATAGGGCAAGGAAATGGACATCTCGAATACATGAATTCTAAGGAACTTCATTACTGAGCAAGGCTGCATCAGCATTTAAATTAAAAAACTAGGTCCTGAGATAACAGTAATAATAAAAACTGGATCCAATGCATTTTCACATTGCTTTTGGGGTTGTTTGCTGCAGCAATTCTGACTCTACAGGCATAACATTCATATTCCCAGTAGAATTTAAAAGTTTGAAACGAGTGCTATATAACATATGCTACTCCATTACCATATCTACAGGGAAAAGTCTGAGTTATGGTCCTTTCCAACCAACTTCTTTTTTTATTCATGTATGAATGATGAAAGTGGCAGAGCTATGAAGGAGAAGTAAATGGCAGGAAAAGTACAGAACTAGAGGCATAGAGGAACAGTAACAAAAAAAAAAAAAATGCCTTGTGAAGAACTTGTGTACCAACATCAGAGAAAAGAAAAGAGGAGGAGGAAATAAAACCCAATGTTTTAGCAAACTGGAGCTTTCGAAGGATTTCTAGGAGCCAATTTAAAATACAGGCTTAAAGTGCTGGAGGGTGATCTTGAGTCCAATCTGTGTTGAAGAATGTTCCTGATTTATAATTTTTTTTTTAAGTGTAAGTCTATGTAATCAGAGAATAAAAAAAGAAAGAAAAAAAAAAAAAAGGAGGGGAGAGGGGAACCTAGTTACTTTGGGAGTTTGAGTTCTGCTGTTGAATCAGAAAAACTCTACAAAGTTCAAAAAGGGCTACAGTTGCCATCAAACTCTGCAGGCAGGAGGCATATTTATTTGCATGAAAGTCACATGATAAATTAGATTGTGCATGCTTAGAAAGAGAGAGATGGAATAGAGTCACAACTCCAAATGAATATTAATCCACTACTGTGGCTAGTTTTAACAGCTTGAACGTCAACAAACACATTTGTCTTAAGTCCAGAAGGAATAGATGTGCTTTTGAAGTGAAGTGACAAAATTATTGCAGGAAATAAAATACTAAATACTGCAGCAAACATTAGAAAAATGAAACAGTAGCTTGACAGGTATATAAAGAGATACAGATAAATTATAATTAAATGTGAACACTGCCACAATTTTTTATGCTTCAAAGCTATGTATTACACCTCATTTATCTTCACTCATTCACTGTTCTTAATGGGCAAAATTGGCTTTTACTAACTATTACTTTCTAATATCATGAAGATTTTTTTTTTCCTCTGTATGTCAAAGCATAGGTCACAAAAATGCTGTCCCTGACCTAAAGGTATTAGAGTCTGAATGGCTGATGAAACACAACAGGAAACATTAAAGTGGGACTGAGTTTCACTGAATCCAGGAGAGCTGAAATTTGCTCTTAAACCAGTTTTATACTGGCATTGCTGAACTTAACTATTTTCCTCCTGTTTTTTTGGTCAACACAGGAGAAATTGATCAAACTAATTGGCTTTTCAATATTTTTTTAAGTTGTGGTTTTTTTTCCTAACATGAACAAGTGGTTTTCAGGCCGAATTTAAAGGTGCATGAGTGGCTTGACAATTGGGAGACAAAAACATTCCATACTTGAAAAAGAAAATACAGAAAAATATATAAAATAGTGAAAGAAAAAATATGGAGTGCACTTTATTGGAGTAATCAGAAGAGAAGTCATCAGAGAAGGGCTGAGGTCTGAAGTCAGGTTCTGATCAGCATTTCAATTGTCAGAGGACATAACATACCAATGACTTCATATTAGAGAATAGTGTTATGGTATGAGATGGTGTTAAATGCTGTAGCCTTAAGCACATTGAGTTTCTTTAGAACAATAATACACTCAATAATCATTATAACATTAAAATTATCTATGGACTTCTTAGATGTCACACTTTTCCACAACTAAATGTGATTCCTATCTCAACAGCCAACCTGTGCCTAAATTCTCTATGAACAGTGTGATAGTATCTTCCATGAGCCATTATGATGTGAAAATTATTAGTGAACAGACTGCATTCTAATGGATAACAAACTAACCCTGGCTATGATTACCAGGAATATCTGAATAGTCCTTTCCAACCAAAACCATTCTATTCTGTTTCTTTTCTATTCTATGATGATACAAGCCTTGAGCCTCTTCAGTTACATAAGCTTAACACCCACATTTGCACATTTTTGAATGTTACCCTTACTCTGTTGAACAAATGTACATCTCACTTCCATTAAAAAGATGAGTATGTGAACACTTGTCATGATTAATTGCAATGATACCTTCAGATGTGTTCAACTTTTACACAGCTCTAAAAGTCATGAATATTCATGAGGTAAACGTTATTTTTGAAGCCACTTAATTTTTTTTTTTTAAAAAGCCCTCCGGGTAAAGTTCATATCATGTCAATATCTACCACTTAGTTAACAGCTTTTAAGTTAATTGAATACACTTCACCAGTAGCAAATCAATCATTATGTGGTTCACATGTTGTATTTTTGATAAGGCTTTCTAGCTACATAGCTTTAGAGAACTTTCATGTCCCTTTCTGACTCATAGGGCTTTATTCTGCACAGCCTCATCAACCCCATAAAGCTCTGCCCACCCAGCCAGGTAGATCATGTGCTATGGGAGATTATTAATACATTAACAAGGGAAGCAAGATACAAGTCATTTTTCTTTTCAGTTCTTGGTCTGAAGTAGGACCCTTCTTCCCCACTTCCAGAACTGAGCTTTTCTAAGGACACTGCCACACACATGACATGAAGTCCTTCACCAGGTTGGAGTCCCCCAGAGAGTAGCAGTGTTTTCCTTAAACTTGCATTTTGGTCTCTCTTCTCTGACACTGAATACTTCATATTCCTGTTAAACCTTCACTGTGCTCATGACCTGAGTCCCAGACACTCAAATGAACTACCATAACATGAAGAAAATGTGTTTTCAATCTTTCTCTGTAACTTTATCTTTCCAGCATCCTGACATCAAAATGTCAATTGCATTTAAAAAAAAAAAAATGTGTTTCACCGTTTGGAACATAACCACTAAAGTGGGCTATCACTGTTTCTCTGCTTCGCTTGAATCAAATTTTCCCTGCTTGGGAGCTGGAGGGAGTTAAATCAGCTTCATTCATTTTTAAGAGATGCTCAGGGACAATAGCAGCTCAGAAACAGATTTAACCTGAACAAAGCTGATGTTCTTCCCAGTGAAATTTCCCTTTCCAGAATTGAAAAAAAGCAAAATAAACCGACCAAAAAGACATCAAAACAAAAAGACTTTGATTTAGAAGAATGCAAACTTTATCACAAGTCAGGCAATTGCTTGACCAAGTAATCATGGATTTTTTTTATTTTGTCATGCTACAATATAGTTATAATAGCTATTATTGTATTTCATTATTTGTTTGGATGCCCAGGTGACAGGTTAATTCCATTATGCCAGGTGAAGCACAACATAGATTAAAGATAGGGAAGTCTGATGTGTACCTCAAGGAGATTTGATTTTAGGGGAAAACAGCCAATGAACTCAACTGTATGCTGTTGCCTGCTATGTAGCACTTTTATAGCCCACCAACTAGATGTCTTCAGGTCACTACTGACTGGCCCTGACTTCCCTCCAAGCATCATCACAACAAAGAATGAACTTTGACGAAACCAGATGAGCTCAGCAGTGACCAGACGAGTTCTGCAGTGTCATCAGCAGGCAACAACCCAGCACTGCACACAGCCTCTCCTGCTATGAAAGACTGTTACAAGAGATGGAGCCTGACATCATGGACTGGATGAATTCAGCAGCTTTATAGAGAATGGTCCATGCACTGAGGAAAGATATCTCTTTCTCTGGGGGTGTGTGTCTGTGTGTATCTATATATATGTGTATATATATATATATATATGCCTCCTGGGTTCAGCAGTAGCAGTCATTTTTCTCTTTCTCAGTAGCTGGTGCAGTGCTGTGTTTTTGATTTTGGGCGTGGGAACGGTGCTGATAACACCAGTGTTTTCAGTTACTGCTTGGTAATGTTTTGGTCTGACCAAGGACTTTCTGAGTTTCATGCTGTGCCAGGGAAGAGGGGAAGCTGGAAGGAAGCACAGACAGGACACCTGACCCAAACTGACCAAAGAGGTTTTTCCATACCACAGCACGTCATGCCCAGGATGAAAAACGGAGAGCAGAGACTCGGAAGGGTGGGGCTGCACTGCATGGTAGGGCTTGGTATTAGGTGGTGAGCAATTGTATTCCTTCCTTGTATTTGCCTTGCCATTATTATTATTGGTGGTAGCAGTAGTGGTCTTGTGTTATACTTCAGTTACTAAACTGTTCTTATCTCAACCTGTGCGAGTTACATTCTTTTGATTCTCCTCCCCATCCACCAGGGAGCAGGGGAAAGAAAGAGAGGGGAGTGAGCGAGGGAATGGGCTGCGTGATTTACAGCTTAAACCATGACAGTTCTTTTTGGCGCCCAACGTGGGGCACGAAGGGTTGAGATAACGACAAGATTAATAGCCACTTGCCACAATGCTGATTTATTGGCTCTCAAAGTTGTTGCTTTTGATTCACTTGACTTCATGGTTTCAGCCTGTTGTACCTTACTTACAGCCAGTATTTGTTATCTCAGCATTTTTCAGATATGGGTTTTGGGTTAAGGTTCTTGTTTCATTGTATTTTATTGGAATGGCTTGTAATACAGGCTGGCTCCAGAAGCAGGGGGGGACAGATGTTGACATGGACTTGTACCTGGCAGTTTGGCTGCTCTTTACTGTCCTGGCACCTGTCCTCACCTCCGTCTTCATGAGGCTGTGGGGAGCTGAAGGGGGAGGTCCCGGGAGCCGCCAGCGGCTGAAATGGCCGGGGAGAACAGCCCGGGGGATCAAGAGGCCGGGAAGGGGGTGGCAGAGGAGCTGAGCCCCCCCGCTGAGCCCAGCCCCAAGGCAGCCAAAACGGCCTGGGAGCGATGTCCCGGGTGCCAGGAGCGAAGCCCCGCGGCTGCCAAGCTGCAAGAGGAGGCAGCTACCGAGCAGCGGGAGCAGGTGGCGACCGAGTGCATTCCCCCGCATCCACCTGCGGAGATCCATGAGCCCGAGCCCCAGGAGGATGCAGGAGACCACACAGCACTTCCCAGCAAGGCAGAGGAGGAAGACCTGGACTCAGACAAAGAGCAGCTGGTGGTGAGAGAGCCGGCAAGCGCAGCAGCTACACCAGCCCCGGTGACAAGTACAGCAGCATTATTTGAAAGTTCTGAAGGGTTTGAATGGCCTTTGGGTGCCCTTGAGACCTGCCTGCTGATTGTGATGGGGATCAGCATGTTGGCATGCATACAGAGTGGGATTTACCCACAACCATTTCGTCTGGTCCCGAGAGTTAAGCAGAGTGGGGTGTGGGCTTTGTCTGTGGTTAGACTACGATGTAGGATGACTAAGAGATTTTCCCCAAGGCTGGACAGTCATGAGTGGCAGGGTGTGTGGGACAGTATGGGCAAGTATCTAGTCCACTGGGCCCCTCCAGTGCTTTGGAAGCGTCGGAGATGGAAGGCAGCTGTATGGAGCCCCCAGCGACAAGCTGCAGAAACTGCTGGAGGGGAGTGTGAATTGCTTTGAGCCTGGTGTGCCTATGACACTTCAGGCCATCAGGGCGGAGATGAAGCATACAGATGGACTTATGATCAAGGGGTGGACTTAGCAATGAACATTATTGCCCAGGTTATTCATGAGTGTGAACACTGCACACAGCCTCTCCTGCTCTGAAAGACTGTTACAAGATATGGAGCTTGACGTCACTGACCGAATGGACTCAGCAGCTTTATAGGGATTGGTCTATGCACTGAGGGATGATCTCTCTCCCTCTGTGTGTGTGTGTGGATGTATATATATATATCACATATATCATATATATATATGTGATGGTATATTGAAAATATGGGATCTGAGCATGACACGAATGGTATGGAATAAGGGGTGGATACTGTCATGGGTTCAGCAGTAGCAGTCATTTTTTCTCCTTCTTGGTAGCTGGGGCAGCACTGTGTTTTGACTTTTGGCCTGTTCAGCCTGGAGAAGAGAATCTGCGTGGAGACCTCATAGCAACCTTCCAGTATCTGAAGGGGGCCTATAGGGATGCTGGGCAGGGACTCTTCATTAATGACTGTAGTGAGAGGACAATGGATAATGGGCTCAAACTTAAACAGGGGAAGTTTAGATTGGGTATAAGGAAGAAATTCTTTACTGTAAAGGTGGTGAGGCACTGGAATGGGTTGCCCAGGGAAGTTGTGAATGCTCCATTCCTGTTCAAGGCCAGGTTGGACATAGCCTAGGGTGACATGGTTTAGTGGGAGGTGTCCCTGTCCATGGCAGGGGGGTTGGAACTAGATGATCTTAAGGTCCTTTCCAACCCTAAATATTGTATGATTCTACGATTCTAAGTTATGTGACCCCAGGAAAATTATTAGGCTTTCAGTTTATTGTTTATTTGGTGAGATTTAGATATTCTATTTGTATCCAACTTGAAAGTGACTAAAAATACATTAACCTTGAGGAAAACAAGCATTTAATTAAAGTTTCATTCACAGACATCACAATTTCTTATTGCTTTCCTACCTTTCTGGTTTTGCTAAGTACATGATGCAAAACAGAGGAGAATATTCTTGCTGCAAAGTTTATAATGTGAGCATTATTGCAAACCCTGACCAGCTACTACTGTGGAATTTAATTTCAGTCACTCCACTGTCTTTTTCACTATTAGAAATTTATTAGCCTTTAAAATCTCTGACTCCTTAAAAGGCTTGTTTCAGATAAAACAACAATAATCCTTAAGAACAATATTCTATACCACATCTATAAACTTAGACAATTCTGGTCTCATTTTTACTGTCCTGTGTGTGCCTTGAGCAAATACAATAATAAAATCTGAAGCATAGGGTACTTTTAAAAAAAAGAAAGGCATACGCTTTTACTAATTTTATGATATCAGTTCTAGTTAGTAACATCTATCAATCTTGCAGCTACCTTCAAACCTACATTCTCTTTCCAGTTTACTTAAACAAATGGAGAGTCCAGCTATGTCAGTTTCTGTGTTTCTTCCATCTCTTTCTAACTTCTACTGTAAGAATTCAATTAAATTTAGATACAAGGCTACAAAAGCAAAACCAGACACACTGAGATGTTCAAAAATTGGAAACTGTTCAGCATTTCCTAAGACATATTTCTGTTTTTTTTCCATGGGGAGTTGTTATATGATGATTTGGGGAAACTAGTCTGATCAGCAGCCTAGAACCTCAGAAATTTTATTGAAAATATGTTATGGCATCTGGATAATCTTGTCCTTGGAAATGGGTGAGTAAATCAAACACCAGTTAACCAGAAGTTTTGGTAATGCAGCATATTAGTGTGAGCAATTAGTCACAGATAAAAGAGTGGATTGGAAGCCTTAAAGAGAGAATCAAATTCCAAGAAAAATGTTACATGGATCTCAGAAAAGGACAGATGAAATGTGGAAATAGGGGCATTTCTGTGGGCTATCTAACAAATTCAAAGCATTCAATTTCAATTTTGTCAGTAAATGCAGAAATTCATTATAGTACATCGATTTCTGTGCTGAGTTTCCCTAACTCTAGCACTCAAACTCATAGTATAACTACATATGAAAAGTGAGCCCATAATTTCATGTCTACAAGTGTTTCCTGTGTTCCTAACTGAACTGTTGTTCAGTTAGAATATCTTTTTTAATAAATTTTTATGCCACAAAGACTCTTCAGAGTGTCTACAGTAGAAGTGTCACCTAATTCAGCCTTATCAAATAATCTCAAGATCAAATAAAATAGTCTCAATATTTTTTTCACAAAATATCAATTTCTGTACAATCTTACATTAAATCTACAGCAAGGTGATGGACATATTTGTGACATGCCTTCTGTAGTATATAATAGAGCTGGGTTTCAAGAAACAATAGAGGAAAGAAAATGTCCTGCAAAGAAATCACACAGTAATCAGATTATTCTTATTCTTATTCTTTTTTTTCTTATTTTTTGCCTGAGTGAACTTTGGTATATCTTCTCTAAAAATCAAACCAAATTTCAATAACAATAGGACACTGAAATTTAATCACAAACACTTTCCCAGTGTTATTCTTGAGTTTGCACACAAAAGATTTAATTGAAAATAAATTATTTCATTAAATATTTTTTTTTCAATTTATTGATGTGGTGGAAGATGAATATATTTTTATTCCAATACCTGGCATATTTGATGACATTCACAAGAGATATAAAACCTGGCAGAGGAATGATAGCAGAAATTTATAATGATACATTAAAGAATTCAGAGTTAGTTCACATCCAGGATAACAGCAGTCACTTTTTGAATAAGTAAAGATGAATAATAAGGAGGTAAAACACATAAGTAATAGATTCTTATTTGTAGACCAAAAAACATACTCAGTGCCATAAATGAGACCTATAGTCAATTATTTATGTGTGGGCAACTTTGTTATTATACTCAAACACTGGAAAATCTGATGGCTTCACATATAACGGAAGAGTAAACAGGCAAATCCTGACAAGTTAGAAAAAGTCTTGTTTCTAAGTGGCATGGGAGTGAGAAAATTATGGCTGCGTGATTTAATAATGAAAGAATACAGATAACAGGTTAGGATTATAGTATTTTAAATCAGAGCAGTTTTAGGGAATTTTGGATTAAATGTATTTTTATCACTAATAAAAAGCACTAAGTATATCGGATTTGGAAGAATAATGGTTATGAGGGTGAGAGCAAGCCTCAGATGACAATCAGCACATAGAGTTAGCAATCCACTTCTCAAAGCCTAGTCCTAGAATTGGAAGAAAAATTGTTGCTTATCAGCTGTGTCTGGCGTGGACTAGACAAACACAAAAAGGTTATATATATAATAGACCACTACGCAGCTGCAAACGCCAGGAAGAGAACAGTAGAAATACTGTTGACAAAGAAATTAGTGGCTCAGTCAGAGAATATCCAAGAAAATTAAGTGACCTGACAGATTGCAATGAATATCAGTAAAAGACAGATCTCTATTATCTGGCAGGCTCGATGGAGCTTTGAGCAACCTGGTCTAGTGGAAGGTGTCCTTCCCTGTTCCAGGGAGCTGGAACTAGATATTTAAGGTCCATTCCAATCCAAACCATTCCATGAGTCTATGATTCTATGATTATGCAATATTGTTCAGTAATTCTAGTACCTGTAGATCATGAAATGCTAGTACAAATAATAGCAACAAACAAGGCCATGAATATACTGCCTTCTGCATAGAGTGAGGAAGAATAGAAGAAAAAAAATAGAAAAAACCCACAACAGAACTAATTTGTTGGGAAACAAGAAGTAGATGCCAGTCTTTTAAACTATAATACTAGCTGCTACTCTAGCATCTCTGTAAATTTTTCTAAATTATTACAGTTACTTTAATTTTACAAGCAGTTCATACTTTTAAAACTATGTGATCATGTCCATGATGGCACTTTTCATCTGCAAGCTGTAATCTCATCAAAGTTGAAATGTTTTTTGGTTTTCAGGACAGGAAACTCAAATTCAAAATGGAAATATCCTCTAGTTAGCTAGAATTTTAGTACAGGAAAAAAGAAAACTATCTAATTTTATATCTTAGTGCTTTACTTTCTTTCTGTTTTTTATTAAAAAACTGACAAAGATATGATACAGAGTAAAGAGGTATCTCTTTTTCCCCTCTTCTTATTAGAGCACTATAAGCAGTCATTCTCCTGTCTCTGTATCCAACTCCATCCATTAGCAGATTGCAAAAGGATGCAAGAATCTCAGGCACAATCAGAATCAGGAAAACATCCAATCCTTCTGATTCTTATAAAGATTTCCTGTAAAACTGAAGTACATTAATATAATCTACTAACCACTGTTACTACATCCACTACAAATTTGAAAAAAACATTCCTGAAAAATATTTCTTCTCAAAGCTAAGTCTCTTAAAATAATCACATGAGCGTCATGGGATAATTACTTTTTTTCCTTAACATAAAAAACAAAAAGGATTTTATTTACCTAAGCATATAAGGTAAAATAAATATATGCCATAAAATAAATAAATGCCACTGGTTCACATAAAAAAGAAAAAAAAAGCAGTAATTGACATCAGAAAAGGGCACACTTCCAAAACTTTATTCATATTTAAATTAAAGTGTAAGCAGTTTCAAAATAAAGGTTACTCTACATACAAGCTTCTTCTGACATATTCTAGGTCACAGAACTTTTTTGTTTCTCCAGTTTTTGTAATGATCATGACTGTGTAATGTGACATTTCAAGATTATGTTTTTTTAGAAAAAACTAATAAAAATAGTTCAGTCATTTCTGAAATAAAGTCTAGGAAATAATATGCTGCTTTGCATATTGCTTTATATCATCTGACCTTTAATGTTTCCATAGAAGATCCCCTCATTTACCTTGGATTATACCACAAAGAGTTTTCCCTTGATTTTCAGTGTTCTCTTTTTTGTAAAAGCAATTGCCTTGTGTTTGTGAAAATCACAGGAATTTTAAAAGATAAAATTAAAATGAAGGCAAGCTCATTGCATAAGCAGCCAGGATCTTGATGAAAGGCTGGAAATGCAACTACTAAAGCAAACTAAAAATTATAAGATAGGCAAATGGCCATTTTACATGGTTCTGAAAACAGCCTCTTCTCCAAACTACTGTTCAGAGTGCCTCTAGGGCTGCTGCAAACTGCAGCAGATAAGCATGACCAGATTAGTGCCTCACTTCCAGATCAGGCCACCTGAAGCTTTACTCTACAAAAGCTGAGAGGTCAGCTCAACATCACATCTCTTTCTAAGGACTAGTTTTCACAGGTTTGCTGCCAAGTTAACTGATGGGGCTGAAGAAATTTTCAGATTCACCTTGGCTTTCACTTAGGGCGGATCTCATTCTCCCCCTCCTTTTCAGCATTAATTTCTTTTCCCCTAAAGGAAGTGAAGATATAAGTTTATATACCAGACATGACGAAGAATGCTCAAAGTTTTTTCCACCCTCTTCCTTCTAACAGAGGTCAGAGCTACAAAACAGAAAGCCACAAAACAGGAGAGGAGCTTGAAAAATGTTATCCTTTATTTTGGTTTATGGAAGTGAAAATTGTCAACAGATAGGGTTGATGCTACTGCTAACACTGAAAATCTGCTGAAACCTGTGTTTTACGGAAGGCTGATGTGCCTAGACATAGGAATTCAGTTTTATTTTAGACTGTGTTCTTGCTTGAGCTCCACCTTATGCTCTTCAGTGGCATGGTTTAATTGTAAGCTCTGAGTCTGATCTTTCCTGTCCAAGCTACCTAGATATTCCAGAGCAATTAAATTGCTACAGCACCTGGGTCACTCCACCAATTTTTTTATTTTTTTCAAAGAACAAAACCAAATGAAACAAAGACCCCTGTCTTCCCCCATAGTTCACACAGCTGCAGAGATGAAAAATACCCTAAAAATCCCTTCTACAAGTGGTGAAGGGAAAGGATGAAGTCAAATAAAGGTTTCCTCTCAAATGAAGCTGCAGGAGTTTTTTTGTGGAATATATAGTTTGTAGGCAAAAGCATTGTGAATAAAAAGTGAAGAGCTGTTTTCTGCATCTCTGAGAAAGCTAGTTGATTTGAATGTGAAGATAGCAAACATTTATCTTGGTACGTGGAAGGGGATGGAATTAAGTGCTGTTGGATAACAACCTTTGAGAATAAAGAGCATGTAGAGATGTTCCTTTATTTTTCGCCTGTTAATTATGTGCTGTAGGTCATTAAATCTTCTTATCATACTCCTACACATTCAATTCTTAATGTAACATGAAGGTAATTGCCTGTTTTACCAAACCAGATTAAAAGTTAGTCTTTCTTTAGTGAATTTTTATTGCAGGAGCAGAGAAACCAGACAATATGTTTCGGAGGTATAATTTGCATGCCTTATATCAGAAGCGACATTCAGTTTCCTGGGAAGAATAACATAAATTAGTCCAAGCTATTGCTGCTGCTCTGTGTCACTCCTGGAAGATAAACTGTAATATTTCTTCACTGTATTCTGCTATGAGCATACATAGGGCAAAAATTGTCATATAGCTTGCAGTTTACGTAAACTTAAAATCCTGTCCTTGTTAAGCACTTAAGGTATTGTCATTTTTTTCTGAAAGCAGCTAAGCAACATCCTAGGTCCACACTGGAATGAATTTCCTCCATCAGATGAATGCTGACATCAGCTTTTGACAATGAAAAAGTTCTCAATTTTCATCTTTGATAGCAACAGATCATTAAATGATAAGGTTTATGTCTTCCTAGAAGGGAAAATTTCAGTCTACTTGAGAATAGTTCTCAGCATAGTTGAGAATCTACTGTATATGTCTTCTTCAAGTTATCCTAAAATTATGAAAAGTACACAATTCCAGAATTTACTGCGCTGTTTGAAATTTCCCCTCCCACTTCTAGTCTAGCTACCATGCATAGTTAAGCTAACAGTGAAAGGAAAAGTATATCTCAGCTACTAACTCCTTGAAAAAAGAGGTGCAAAGAAGATAAAAGAGGAAGAACAAAAAATAGATGTACCAGATGAGTATATATGACCTTCAGATAGTGTACAAGATTCATAGTCCTTGGCCCAGAGAAGGTGACACTTAAGGATCTAAGTGGAAACTCTTCTCCAAATGCAAGAGAACCACTTATCTACTACTGTGATCTGACATCTTGGTGTTCTGGTTGCATAGCCCTAAAATACATTATATTCTGCTCATGCTGTGCACGCTCATTTAGAGATTATATCTTCAAAATAATCTCAGAAGAATTTTTTAAAAAATGTATAAGATTTTCAAATCTCTGCCAATGTTTTGGGAATGGAGGTGAAAGAATAGGATGCATAATCACTGTTTCTATCAATCAGCCTCAGTGAATGAAGGTAAGGACTTACATGGGGATAAACATAAATAACAGCATATCTGTAGATGCAGAGAAAAGGATTACAGTATTCCTGACAAGGGAATAGTGACTGCTATAGGTGAATCTTCTGGTGAAGACAGGGATGATTCCACTGACTCAGTAATCTGACTCACTCTGAAGAGTGGCCCAGGATACACAACCACAGAGGAAAAGAGAAAGGAAGGAGCAATATTCAGAAGTATATGCCTGCCCTAAAATCCACTGAAAGCAGAAAACCAGATCCACTGTCAGAAAAAAATAAGCTTCCAAAATATCCTTCAAGTCCATGCAAAGAAAAGTTGGAAGCTTTTAAGTCCAGAATACAGTCCTGAAGAGGGAGGATACCCTTGAAGGTAGACAGTGATGTTAAAGAGACATAATAGCAAATAAATTGGGCCATACAATGAGCACATTAGCAATTCCACAACCTAAAAGGAATCTTAAAAAGATGGAAAAAAAAAAAAAAAAACCACCAAAACCAGAAAAACCACAAAAAAAACCTCTAAGATTACAGCACAGTCACATTAGGTTTGACTGGGAAAACTGTGGTGCATCTAGCAGAAAGCACAGAAAATCAAGGAAAAATACAATGAAACAAGGAAGGTAAAGGAAAACACAGGTGCACTGAGAAAAAAGAAAAAAAATGAGGACACTGGAAAAAGGTAAGTGCATTCAGGACCTGTTAAACTGGTGTGACCACAAGAAGACATAGTTAAAGTCTTTTTTTTTTTTTTTAATCAGAATAAGGAAAGGATTGATTAAGAGATTTGTGAATAGATTAAATGCATGCAGATCAGAAGATCTGGTAATATTTATTTTGATACAATTTCTGAATCATTGAAGATTATATGAGAAGTAATGGGGAATAAATGAGAGCCCAGAGGATTGAAACAGGTGATAGAGACTATTTGTCTTCAAAATGTGTCTAGAAAGAGGACAAGCTGTCCACTTAAATCTCCAGACAGATATCTGAACAAATTACTGAACAATCAATATGTAAACAGTTTGGAGATTAGAACATGGATTTGTCCATATCACATGTTACCAAACCAATTTAACTTCTTTCTTTGAAAAGGTTATTTAACCTATCATAGAAGGAATGCATTAATTGTAATGTAATTTCTATTTTGCTAGAGTCCCACATGAGATTTAAGAAAAGAGGGTATGTTGTAAGCAAACCCACTCTGATTGTCCAGCTAATGCAGCTGAAAAGACTCATTAAAAAAACCCACAGTTTTAAACGGTAGCAGTTAAAACTGGAGAACCACAGAATCCCAGACTGGTTTGGGTTGGAAGGAACCATAAAGCTCATGCAGTTCCAGTCCCCTGTCGTGGGCAGGGACACCTTCCACTAGACCAGGTTGCTCCAAGCCCCAACCAGCCGGGCCTTGAACACTGCCAGGGATGGGGCAGCTACAGCTTCTCTGAGCAACCTGTGGCAGTGCCTCGCCATCCTCACAGGGAAGAACTTCTTCCTTATATCTAACCTGAACTTTCCCTGTTTAAGTTTGAACCCCTTGTCTTACCACTACAGTCCCTAATGAAGAGTCACTCACCAGCATCCCTATAGGCCCCCTTCAAATACTGGAAGGCTATGAGGTCTCCACGCAGCTTCTCTTCTCCAGTCTGAACAGCCCAAACTTTCTCAGCCTGTCTTCATGCGGGAGGTACTCCAACCACCTGATCATCCTCTTGGCCCTCCTCTGGACTTGCTCCAGTAGCTCCATGTCCTTAAGTTGAGGACCCATGAAGATGTTGCAAAAGCAGGAATGGATTGAAGGCATTGTCTATAGCAATATTTAATCAACAACCAGTAGTTCAACTTCCAGCTAAAGTATCTGATGGAAAATGTATGATAGCCTCTCCTGTATAAATCCTCTGCTTGTCCTATGACTGAGGGCTGATACTGGAGCCCACCAGCCCCGCTTTTGCTTTGCATTAGTTTTGCCAAGATTCTACTTTCAATATAATATTTCTCCTCCACTCTTGAGCCTTCCCCTCCTGGCACTGAAGCTGTTATTCACGAGAAAACTGACAACTCAACCAGATGATTTCCCCCCACGTACCCATGTCATGCTTTCACTACAAGTTAACATGACCAAATTTCTGTAGCAACTAATTTTGTCAATCTTGTTTCTTGTATTTATTTGCTGAGCTTGTGGTAAAGTCTTTCCCTAGACATAGATAAGAGTTGGTTAGACTCCCATAATTTTCAGTGGCTGAGTAACAAATTATTTTCTTGACTGAGAGTGTCAAGAAAGAGGATAGGCCTTTCTTGACAGAAAGAGGAATGATACCCCACTATCATTCCTGCTCATGGTGAAAATTACACTTCTCAGTAGTAAAGTGCTGGAGTTACAGGATGCATTAAATATGAAAAGAAACAGGTGGTAGAGGAATTAATTTATTGGGTTTTTTAGACTGATTTGAAGTATCCTCCAATACTGAAGAAGCAAAATAACTGTGATATCATAAACTGAAGGATAGGGTTTTTTCCCTTGTTTCTTAAGGTGAAATATCCTTCTTGTTTTCTTTGCAGCGCAAAAAAGCAGTACGTCCTGGCTCCTGTGCACATTGTACATTATACTGTAAAATGTTTTTATTTTTACAGTGAATGTTGGATTTTGCCCTCGAGATTCCAGTTATTTATGTACCGATTTCTATTCACAAGGAAGTGAATTTTATTTCATTTTATGACAATTTTTAAGGTTTTTCTTCTCTTGTTTCTAAAAAATGTTTAAAAGAAAACCTGAAAAGAAATACAAGAAGTGAAGAAGGAGGAGATGGCAAATCATGCTGTCTGAAAGGCTAACAAATTCATGTTAAAATTACTCTGAGAGAACAAATTTAGTTTGCTCTTGAAAAATTAAACCAGTTTCATGAAACTGAAAGGAAGGCCTATTTACATCTTAGCAGTCCCTGGTGTTAAAAATAGGTTGTTAGCTAAGAACTATATATAATTGAATTCCTAAAATTTCACTGAATATTGTGTATACTGGTTACAGGAAACATCTAGAAGACAGGGCAAATTTTCTTTTTCCTCTTCTCTACAGAATTTTCTTTCAGTAGTGCTATTATAGATAACACAGCAATAAGTTGACTTAAATTCTATTTTAAAATTCATAGTGACTTTTAATTACTCTGAACATTCATGGATCAGAAGAAATTGTACTCCTTTTGAGATCAGGGAATTCAGCCTAAAATGAACAATAAAGTGTAGTGAGTTATATTGCTACTAGTTAATATTTTCATTAAGAAACTGTTTACAGTCAACTCATATCATGCAGAAAACAGTTTTAACATCTTTACTTGCACTGCTTCTATGGGTAAAGACTGGAGGTGTCTTAAATAGCAGCCAAAGTTAAAAATCACAGCGCATGAAAACAGGACACAGCACAGAAGTTGCAGTTATGTTGATATGTAATGGATATAATGCTCTAGAATTTTAATGTTAATTACAGGCATTTCTGAGTGTGACTAACATTTTAAAGAACTGCAAACAAACCTCTTCACTATCATGTTCCTATCACAAGTATCCGGCTCACAAACTTTTCCATTCTTGTTATGTCAGCACCAACAAATGACCCATGGGCTGCAGAGCACTATAGGGTAAATAGCCATATCACCAGAAATACTGAAGCACCCCAAGTGAATTTCATAGGTGGGATAATAGTAATTTGAAATAACTTTGTGCTTGTTTCTTGCAAATTTTCCCTAAATAACACTTGTGTATGCAGCCTCTCTGCTAAAACCACAACAAAGCCTGATCTCAGAGGGTTTAATTAATTGTAAAAATAACCATTGCAGAAAATATGAGAAGAATATATCCAATTCAGGCAGGTTTACACAGGCCTACAAGCAAGCTGAAGATCAGTGGGGAATGATGGAGTGAGTATTCTGGAAAACAGACAAGAAAGTGAGCATCTGCAAGGAGCTTCAGATTCTGGCAATGAATTGCTTAGCTATGGAAATAGATAACACCAAAACTTCCTTCAGCTTGTTTTTCATGTGGTTATGCCACATAATTAAGGGAACCAATTTTCCTCATTTTGATGACTAATATAACATTAGTAGATTGCTGTTGCCCACTGGATTACCAATTTATTTATGAATAGAAAAAATCTAGAAAGACAGAGTAATGGAAGAGGAGACACTTATGATAAAGCAAATGAGATTCCTTGACCAAGTTACATTTAGATTCTCAGAGCCATACATGGAAATGAATACTGACATTTCAATTTCTTCCTTTTATATTGCCTTTATATCAGTCTTACCAGGTTTGTAGTATTTCCCTGAAATTCACCTCCCTCATGTCAGCAGGGGCTCTTCTTACTAAGGAATATGTTCTTCTGGACAATTCATGGCATTAGAGTCCCAGTCCACTGAGAGATAATAAAGAAACCGAAGACAGAAACTTCAGCAAGAAACTAAAATAATCCATTTTTGGGGTACAGGGCAAGGAGAGGAAAAGGGAGAAAGGGACTTTTAGCTGCAGTGCAATGCTGTTAAATTTATTATATAGCTTATCTAACAACAAGGGAAGCGTCTTAGACCAGACCTAACCATTTTTATGCAAAGAAATAGAGAAGGTAAACCAGTTGAGCAGTAAATACAAGTGACACTCATCTACAAGAAGGACAAGAAGGAGGATTTGGGGAACACAGAACTGTCAGCCTGACCTCTGTGCTTGTGAAAGGTTATGGAACAGATCAGCTTGAGTGCCCTTATGTGGAATGCATGGGACAACCAAATGATCAAGTCCAGTCAGCATGGGTTTATGAAAGGCAGGTCCTGCTTGACTAAGCTGATCTTGGAATCATAGAATAGTTAGGGTTGGAAAGGACCTGAAGGTCGTCTTCTTCCAACCCCCCTGCCAGGGTCAGGGACACCTCACACTAAACCATGCCACCCAAGGCTATGTCCAACCCAGCCTTGAACATCGCCAGCATTCACAACCTCCCTGGGCAACCTGTTTCAGTGCCTCACCACCCTTACAGTAAAGAATTTCTTCCCCTGTTTAAGATTTAACCCATTACACCTTGTCCTCTCACTACAGTTCCTCATGAAGAGTCCCTCCCCAGCATCCCTATAGGCCCCCTTCAGGTATTGGAAGGCTGCTAGGAGGTCTCCAAGCAGCCTTCTCTTCTCCAGGCTCAACAGCCTCAACTTTCTTATCCTATCTTCATACGGGAGGTGCTCCAGTCCCCTCATCATCCTCGTGGCCCTCCTTTGGACTTGTTCCAACAGTTCCATGTCCTTTTTATATTGAGGACACCAGAACTGCACACAATAGTCTAAGTGAGGTCTCAGGAGAGCAGAGTAGAGGGGCAGGATCACCCCCCTCGACCTGCTGGTCATGCTCCCTATGACAATGTGACCCACTCAGTGGGTGAGGGTAAGGCTGTGGATGTTATCTGCTATTGTCTGGACTTTAGTAAAGCCCTTAATACCACTTCCTACAACATTCTCCTGAAGAAACAGGCTGCTCATGGCTTGTAAGGGAGTACTTTTCACTGGGTAAAAAATTGGTTTGTATGCCAGGGTCCAAAGAGTGGTGGTGAATGTTGTCACATCTCATTGGCAACCTGCTACTAGTGGTGTCCCGCAGGGCTCAGTATTGGGTCCACTTCTGTTAAATGCCTTTGTCAGATATCCTAGATAAGGAGATCAAGTGTGTCCTCTGCCGGGCAAAATTGTTGATCTGTTGGAGTGTAGAAAGGCCACACAGAGGGATCTGGACAGGATGTAGCAATGGGCTGTGGCTAGTGGTAAGAAGTTCAACAAGGCAAACGCCAGGTCCTTCACCTCGGTCACAACAACCACATGCAATGCTCCAGGCTTGAGGAACAGTGCCTGGAAAGATGCCTGGCAGAAAAGTACATGGGTTTGGTCAACAGCAGGATGAACATGAGCCATCTCGTGCCCAGGCAGCCAAGAAGTCCAGTGGCATCCTGGCCTGTGTCAGAACTAGTGTGGCAGCAGGGCCAGGGCAGTGATCTACCCCATGTATTGGGCACTGGTGAGGGAGCACCTCAACTCCTGTGTACAGTTCTGGGCCCCTCACTACAAGAGAGACATTAAGGTGCTGAAGCGGGTCCAGAGAAGGGCAACAGAGCTGATGAAAGGCCTGGAACACAAGTATGATGAGGAATGGTTGAGGGACCTGGGGGCCTTTAGTCTGGAGAAGAGAAGGCCCAGGGGGAGCCTTATTGCTCTCTGCAACTGCCTGAGAGGAGGATGGAGCCAGGAGGTGGCTGGTCTCTGCTCCCAAGGAGAAGTATCAGGAAGGACATCAGGGGAGCATCAGAGGAGAAGGCATCAGGGAAGGTTTAGACTGGATATTAGGAAAAATTTCTTCACTAAAAGGATTACCAGGCACTGGAAAAAGTTGCCCAGTAAAGTGGTTGAATCACCATCCCTGTACATAGACTCATAGAATCATTTGGGTTTGAAAGCATCCTTAATATCGTTTAGTTCATCTATTAACACTGCCAGGTTAACCACTAAACTCTGTCCCTAAGTGTCACATCAAAACATCTTTTACATGCCTCCAGCGATGGTGACTCCACCTCCCTGTGCAGCCTTTGACAACGCTCCAATGTGCCATGTCTACACATCTCTTAAATACCATTTTAACAGATGTGTAGATGTGGCACTTAGGGACATGGGTTAGTAAGACTTGGCAGTGCTAGGTTTACACTTGGACTCAATGATCTTAGAGCACCTTTTTCAACCTGAATGATTCCATGATTCTATGATTGCACTGTTATATGATCACACTGAAGCGACAGAATATTTAGGAAGAAAAACAGTACTTCTCCCTCCCTTGTCTCTCCCACACCTGAAGAAGTACTACGACCTGTGATCCTAGGATAGGTAGACAGACTAGAAACATCTCTTAAGAATGAAAACAATTAAAAACATATTTATTATCAGCTTTATTAAGTAGTTTTAAGAAGGACCTACTTTGTCGTTCTCTGATGAACTACTGTCGTTCCATGAGAAAAGAAATTGTGAGTGGCTTGCTTTTGCCCTGTGTCATGGAAAAAGTACTAGTCACACACAGGAATTTCCTGTAGGAAAGATACTAATATCCTGGTGTTGTTTTGATCTTGTAATGTCAAAAGAAGAGGTTCAGAAATGTTACAGTATTTTCATGTTCTGGAAATGTGACTTGTTGAACTAGGTCAGACTGGTGCACCGCTGATTTGTTCAAAGCAAGTTTGCATTATCTATATAGTTGTCAAGCAATATGAAAGTTGTAATTTGAAAATTTCACCTCTGTTGCTATAAAAGTCTCAACTTCACAAATACACTCCATTTACTATGATACTGTTAACTGAGGAGTTTTAAGTGTGCTGATACATGCCCAGAGACATATCCAGAGAAATTTAATTGATTTAAACGTAATGTTAAACTGCACACATACTAAATCCTATGGGGTCTTAGAAAAAAGCAACACTCATAAAAATATGTTCAATTCTTTTCAAACAAATTATTCAAGCTTTTCTAATAGAAAACTTGAACATTACTACAAATCTGAATTTTTATAACAGCTTGTTTTGCATATGAGAGCTTTCCAACCACCTCTAGGGGATATTACTTCACAGGATATTTAAGTGCTTTTGAAAATGGTGGCAAAGGGCTGCCATTCCTCTGTAACTATTTCTGTATGCCCATGCTATTTGCACTTAATTTATTTTGTAGAGCAGCTGAATTTAAGGGTTTGAGTAAATTTCATTCTATTTACCATCAATTGCTTTAGAGAAGGTTAATTCTAGAGAATAAGAATTTTTTAAAGTAAATAGAGAAGGTGACAGTGTTTTTTAGAGACTGTAAAGAATCTTATATAAATTAATACGTGATTCCACACTATTGAGGGAATTCTCGTTATGTTCATTGTAAATAACAATTCAGGTAAGACACTCTGTTCACTGGAAATAAGCAGTTCAATGATCATTTAAATGTAATTCAATACATCTATCATCTGTATTTTCATGTGCTATTGTAGAAACAAGAATCAAGACCTGTGGATTGACTTCAGAAACAATAATTGACTAAATATGAAGGGGGCTATAGAACAGGAAATCTCTTATTTCTATGTGCCAGTATCAGGGGAACCCTTGACACTAGCAATTTTTCAGGAACAGGCTGTTAAATTGCTTTCAGGTTGACAAAATGCAACCAATAAATCTTAAAATAAAGTTTACAAGGATAATATTTTTTGAACCACACTGAAAAGCCAAGAAATAAAAATATCATTCTGGAAATAAACATTTGGTGTCATTATCAAA
This sequence comes from Ara ararauna, assembly GCA_028858755.1. NCBI lineage: Eukaryota > Metazoa > Chordata > Aves > Psittaciformes > Psittacidae > Ara > Ara ararauna. The sequence continues at coordinate 64,307,937 of CM054410.1, forward strand.
GTACAGGTATCAGCATTGGGTTGATTCTGGAACACCTAAGAAGGAGACTTAGAAAAGTATTACCAGAATTAACTTTAGTGTTAATTCTTCTAATATTTTAAAGCTCCAACTTCTGGAGTACTGTTATTAAAAATAAGTTTTGCTTGTCAAGGCTCATTTTATTAAGTTATTTGCTTTCATGAATCATACCTCAAAAGTGTTCAAATGCCAGATGATCAAAGTTCTAGATATTATTTTTTTTTTTAAATCTAATTTCCCTGAACTTTTGTTTATATACCAGCAGAGATTTCCTGATTTTACATCTAGGGTAACTAATAAAGGTATAAAAATTAAATATTGTCTCCGTGTCCAAGCTGAAAACCAAACAAGATTCCTCTGAAGAAACTGATGAAAGTCTAGAACACTTAGAAATGGAAATTAAGTATGCTTGAAGCATAAGAGATCTAACTAGGAATATTTTGCATTCCCATATTTGCCTCTAAAGGCATCTGAATTAGTTCTTCCAAAAATCAACAGGCTTTTGATAAGAAAAATCATAAGAAGCACAGACATCTTCAACTCACAAAACTTGATAGCCCAGAGGAACAGACCTGCAGGACTTCGCCTAATTAGTCTCTTAGGAAAACAAACAAACAAACAAACAGACAAGAAAATGCTAATAAGAGGTCTGGAATACACTTCAGATAAAAACATAAATAAAGATTAAGTATTTCAATGTATATTTGCCATGTGAAGCACTGGGCATATACACAGTGTAAGAAAAGGACCAGGGAGACTCTAGCCTATAATGAAAGGTGACAAGAAGAAAATCATTTAGCATTGCATGAAAGCAGTGTAAACTGAAAGACTGGAACAGTCTTAGGTTGTCCAAACCACCCACTTCCTTGCAGATACTACTCACCTTTGACAGAAATCCTAATGGGTCTAAGCCTAAATGGTTAAAGATCTTTGTGGCTGAAACCTAAAGAACATTTTTAACCGATCCGTTGCAGTTTTCCATGGGTTTTCTGAGTATTTGAATTAAACTCTCCTTCTGCACTCTTAAGTGTAAACTTATTAGTTCTTGTCTTACTTACCAGAGACAGGAAAAAAATCCATTTCTTTCTCCTCCTTTGACATACATGAAATTCATTGTGCCTTGTCTTCAGCTTTTCTCACAAATAATTTTTTGCATCTTATGATTTCCTTGTTCCTTTCAAGACTTTCAACAGTTGGTTTCACCTTTTTCCTTAGACAGCACCCAAAACTGGAAGTGTATTCCAGGGAAACTCTTCATAGTTATTGGTACAATACACAGATTCATTTGTGTAATATATACACAAATTCAGGAAAATTTCATTTTTATGTCTCTTCCTTAGTAACAACAATAGAAATAAAGGAAATCAACACAGTTTTCCAAACATTTTACAGAAACACCACTGCTGAGCTGTGTCAATAAGATATTGATATGTTTATCCAATAACATATTGGATCTACAGTACTTTCTGGATTTTATAGCCGCCAGTGCTACAACTAACAGCACAAGTAACTTTGTCTTTCACTTCCAGAAGGGATTCATCTGCACAGTCAGTAGTGAATAAATTGCCCCATATTTCTCACTCTTTCTTTCTTGTTTTATTTCTTTTTTTTATTAGAAATTAGCATCTTAGATTATATCCCACAAATATTTGTCCTTCAAGTTTTTGTGCGTGTGAAGAAGTTTACAATGACTTAAAATTTCACAGTGTTTTTACAGCATATGCATTTTCAACCATTTGAAATGAAGTTTCATTTGCTTAAAAGCAATGAAAAAATGCATTTTGAAACGAAAATAGTTTGGGATTCTGTCATTTGTACTTCTGATAAGAAGGGAGATCTGTGGTTACTTATCTGAATTGTGGATGTATAACTGTAGCCATTCAGCTCACAGATACATATTAGGTAAGTAATTAAAAAATAATGAAGTAAATACATATTTTCTGTAAAGAATACAGCTAAGGTAACTGAAAAAACTCAGTAGATACCACTCAGGCTTTGCCTGTTTATAGGAAATTCAGAACACTGGTTTCTTCATAACATCATTCGTAAGGTCATTACCACATAAATTCTAGGAGCCACACACTGTATTTTATATTATTGCATTTACTCTGTTTGTTGACTAAAGTATGCCAGTATTCACTGGCTGTGTGTCTAGATTATGTCTAAGCCAAGCTGAGGGCCAGAAAGGAGGAAGGATCTACTGTACTGACTGCAGTATTTTCCATGAAAACACAACAAAATAAAACCACTGACATTTAATAGAAAAAACCGTTTTTATTAAAAGCAGGCTTCATATTTGCCCTGAAAGAAGGCTTTGAAGAATATTACCAAGCTCAGTCAAACTCATATAACATGTTTTTCTCTCATACTGAAGCCGTAGAGCAAACACTTCCCAGGTCTATAAAATAAAAAAGTCAAATCACTGAACCGAGTTGTGTATGATGCAGATGTTATATTGTTAATTTACTGATTTATGCATATTTCCAAACAAAACAAACATCGTATGTAATCTATGCAAACATAAAGATTTGCTCATTTTAGTCTAATTCAAGTGAGAAAGTACATACTCTTATGCCATGCACTTAGCTGGATACTTTTTCTTCATTTTTTTCCTCCATATAATGTCTAAAGTCAGTACCTTATCAGAAAATATTTCCTGCTTTATGCGTTCAGTCTCCGAGATACCAACTTTCTTTGCAAGTTTCCTGTTGCACACTAATATCTCTTTAACATATTAGATCTTCATATTAATTTCCTCTTCATATTAAACTTTCTTGCTTTTCAAATAAATAATTTATTTTTAAAAGTTTTTCCTCCTCACCTCCTTCAATCTTTGCCTTTCTCCCATAGTGTTTTGAGCTGCACAGATGTCACCTCTGCCTCCAGATGTGCTACACAGGTCTCTGTAGACTGCAAGAGCTCACTGAGGAATAATCACAATAGTTTTGTCTATTTTCTATGGTCTTCCCTGATAATTTCCTGCTGGCTTGTGCTAGGAACAAAATGGATAGCACTTTGAATAGACAGAAACAGTCAAATCACATACAACTTCTTCAGGAATACTCCAGCTTTATAGACAATGACATCCTGCTGCATTTGTTTCTTTTTCAGATTGGAGAGTCTTAGACTACTCAGCCACTGAACGAAAAGGAATATTAAGTCATTCTTGTTACCATTTTTTAAAGCTTTACATTTTCTTCCACATACTTTTTGAAACACGAGACTAAAAGTCAAAGTGTATTCAAGCTGCAAGACAATTACAGATTTCTATATGATGAAGTGATGCTGGTTTGTTCTCTACTCCCCTCCCAATAATTCCTAGCACTAGATTTGTTTTTATGCTTACTATTCACCATTGCTGCAATTTTCATGGAGCTATCTACTGTAATACCAAAATATTGCTACTGAATGCTAATACTACTCTTTTATATGTGAAATTAGGCATCTTTTTCACCATTCACACTGCTTTATATCTGTCTACATCAAATTACCTGACACTTTATTACCAGTCACACTGTTTCATAAGGTCTTCCTATAATGTTTGTACTCTGCCCTTGTCTTTACTGTTCCGTCTAACTTAGTACCATCACAAAACTTTGTTTCATCGCTGCTCATCTCTTTTTACTGGTAACTTGCGAAAACATTAAAAATCTTCCAGTGCAGAGCTCTGCAGAACCCCAGTGCCCTCTGTCTCTGGAAATAGCAACCATCTATTTCCTCCTACACTTTGTTTCTTACCTTTTTAGTATTTACCTATCCATTCAGGGACCTTTGTTCTTATGCTGGGGCTGAATAGTTTCCGTAGTGTCTTTGATATGGGACTTTGTGTAAACTCTTACAGAAATCCAAATAGACTGTATCAACCAGATAATTCCTGTGCCATTTCAATTACCATCTCATTTCCTTTTGCTTTTAAGTTGATTGAATGTTCTCTGTTGCTGTTTGGAATTTCAGTTTTATTTTTCAATTCAATTTCTACCAGCGAAACTGCTACCCATATCTAAACTAATATCTTTTACCTGTTCTTACATTCAGGGCTCTTTACTGCTTATTTTCTCCTGAGATATTGATTATTGTCTGCAATCTACTCTTGATAACAGATTTCAGTGCCCAAGTGAGATGATTTGGTTTAAAGTCTCCTCTTCACTTTCCTCCTTAATGTTTCTCCTACATACTCCAGAAAACATTACACCTTTTTATATTAAAACATTCCTTTTCTGTAAGTGCTAAAAACTGACAGCGGTGAGGCCATTGCTAAAACCATCACCTTTAATTCTCACAAATGCTGTCTCATTGACTCTTTGTGTTTCTCCACCTGTCTGTTTATACCTATTTGCCAGCTCTTGTCCTTGAGCAGTTTGAAAATTTGTCGAGACAGTTCTCTTTAGTACTATTTAGTATTGTGTGTTTACAGACCCCTTACATACCCTGAAACTTTTATCTATAACTAGATCCACAACAATAAGCAAATAGCATTAATACCCGTAAATACCAACCTCTCTCCAATCTGTGTAGTGAGGCTAGGTAATGCTCAGATGGCTACTTTTTCTGCCTCTTGACATACCCTGGCCAGCATGTCTTACTCTGCTTGCAAATGTAGCATATTCTGTAATTCTGGAGCCACTGCAGATGCCTTTGGCTTGGCTCCTGAGCTCACAAACTCTGGCAGTATGTACTCAAGCGTTCCTGCATCCATCTTGCACAACGATCTGTTTATAGGTAACTGAGGCTTAATTGTAAAGATTATGTATTTTTTATATATTTATAATTAGTCCTGTCGCCTCAGAACTGTAGTTGACCAGCATGAAAAATAACCTACATCTAGAAAAGCAAACTCCTGATTACCTCCATATTGCAGTTCAGAAAATTAACCACTGGTGGAGAAAAATAACTCCTTCCTACACCAAGTGGTTGAATAAGCTCTCCCAAAAGCACTGGGTAAACAGAAAAGTACAATATTCAAGGATCTTATAGAGTCAGTAAAGTAAGAGCTATGTATCATTGCTGATAGTTCCCAGCAGTGTTACTCAGGCCTTAAGGAAAGGGGGAAGCATGATAGCTATTAGAGACACAAGAGTAGTCATAAGATTTTTTTTCTGCGTTTTCCATACTGATTCTTAGCTAAAACTCTCCAACCTCTTCCCTTTTTATCCATCTGAATGCAGCTGCTGTGTTTTCAACACAAATATACAGCATGAACTATCAGACAACACTAGCTTCTCCTGCTAGGCAACCGCTGATGGCATGCGGTAGAGCCAGGCAGACATCAAAGCCCCTTATAAATCTTTATGTATGAGAGTAAGGAGAATATAGCATGAGGGAAAATGTAAGAAAGCATAAAATAGACTTTACCATGTCACAAGTAAACTGTTCTTAATTAAAACTAGATTATTGCTGGAATCAATTTCAAAATCAAAATCAATTTCTTGCTCACTTCAGCTGAAATTAAGAGAAAGTAATTGAATAAATGATGTGGTGCTCTGTCATACAGCTAATCAATCTACCCTGCCTGATAGCTGCACTAGCACTGGTAGAACTGCTGCTAATCAGGGGGGGGGAGGAAAGGGAAAAAAAAACCAAACACATCTTACATGTCTTAAATACAGTCTATCAAATGCACGTTCTCCTGTCAAATTCTACTACACGGATTGAATTTTTAACATGAATTGCAGTAAAGAAAACAGTTTTTGGTATTCACAGATATTGTCGTCTACTGGAGTTGGGGGGGTGAAGAAGGGAGATAGAAAAGGAATATAATTCATTCTCTAGCTTATTGAAGAAAGTTACTGTGCTCACATGCTAGTAAGTAATACTGTTATTAATACTTCAATTTCATATTCTGACTAATATTGTACACAGCCTGACTGCCATTAGCCTGTCTTTGAGGCATTTCTTTCCCTTGTAAATGGCTAAAGGGCTGCTCTTGGTAATATACATTTGACAGCACAACATTAAGCATGTAAGATATTGCACCTCTATGCGTCCCTCTCACGTATTTTTTCAGAGATAGCTATCATAAGGCAATTTTTAAGATTCAGAGGCTTTCTTCCAGTATAAATAAAGGGAGATTTTTCTGACTGAAAGCTTAAGGCTTTTTTTTTAATGTTATTGAATTGTAAAAGAAAGTTACAAAAATATTTGCAACAGGTAACACCTAGGCTTAAGAGCAATGAAATTCTACTGAAATTTAACTTCAGCCTTTGTTACATCAGTGATTCTGTACTTGTTCTTGAGTTACTCTGAGGAAGCTCTAAGTATGGTGTCATCCAGTTTTGAATATTTTCCTCTTGCACACTTTCTTCCCAGAGACAGCCAGGGCTTTGGCTGCACTGCACATGCTGAACCTCAGTGTTTACCAGGATTCTTGCCTGGGGAGGACTGAATTTTTCAGATGTCTTTAGCAAAAAGGTATCATCCAATAAAAACCATCTCCTGTATAAATTGCAATCAGAATTTTTGTGGGATGGTATAATTTTTAGTAAATAAAAAGCAAATTGGCACATTTAGTCCAAAGAAGAGAAACAAAAATAACTCAGGACACATAAAAAATACAAAGAGCTGAGAACTGAGTGAAGTTAGTACAAGGTTCAATTGATAGGTACTGATAGTTTCATACCAAAGTCTTTACAAGTCAGATTTATTTTGCAAACATCAGAAGAAAATGTCCTTAACGACTTCTTTTGACTCTGTTTTTTCCTACAAAGTTGTTTTGCTAAGCAAGCTAGCAGAAGCAGGAGGGTCAATGCTCAGAAACATCACACCTAAGAGATTCTCCACAACGCAAAGCATATTTTATTGTATCTTCTTTGCCTATTTCCTTGCTAAGCAGTTCTTTGCCACATTGATTAATGCATTAAAATTTAATTCTTATCAGCTACTGAAATCACTTGGTGAAACCTATCTCAGTAAGTATTTTCCCATTACCATGTCTGTACCATTAAAATTTAACATGAAGTAGTATTGTTAACCAACAACAATACAACATAACTGTGTATTTATTCTTCTTCCTAATCCACAAGCAGGGTCACTGAAACCTGTTAAGTTAAGAGCTATCAATGTATCTACAGTGCAGTCCACTTCTGTCAGGAAGTCTCTTAAACCTAGCTTTGCCATGCCAGTACTTCTGTCAAGCTAAAACACTTCTACAGGCAACTGTAGTCCAAACAAGCTTCAAAGACCTTTCTGATGCTAGACACCCCAGCAAAGCTCATATGTAGGTAAGGCTCCCTGTTTTGTAGGAAATGCCGTGCAAATGGTACCTGGCTAAGTGGAGTTCCCAGTCTTACTGGATCTAGGGGACTACCTGTGTCTCAGACTGAGTGCCTAGCTCATACCATTAAAACCCAAAGCCTTGCCTCATCTTCCATAACACGTTACTGTTTCTGAGAATGCATAGCTACATATTATAAAACTTTAACAGTTTGGAAGGAAGATTTGTATGCTAGCCTTACTTTTAATGGTAGCTGCCTTGTTCTAGGTAACCCTTGTATGCAATTCCATGTTTCTTTTTTCCCCAGTTTCTTATTAACATATATATCAGGTTGGTGAAATAGATTCTCTAAATTCAAGAAAGAACACCTTTGCAATACAGTGTCTTGTAACAACATGTATTCAAATCTGCCAAATCAGATTTACATGCACTAAAATAACTCTCAGCAATACAGTAAGAATCATTATATGATAATCAGTAAGAACTGTTATATGATAGTAAGAATAGGTATATGATAATACAGTAAGAATAGGTATATGATAATATGATTTCTTTGTCTAGAAATAATTTTATTAATTTAATCTTAATTTAATAATTAATTTAATCTTAATGCAGATCAGCAAATAACTGCAATATTAATTTTCTGTGCTGACTTTGATATATGGGCTACCAAGTCTTAATAAAGATTTGTTTCAGTAGTGATGTTCAACCACCATTTTAGCAAAAGGCTGTTTTCTCCAGTTAGTTAGATTTAAAGCGTTTTGTCCTTGTGTTTGACAAGTGGAGAACCTGCCATATCACAACAATCCAAAACATACATGTTTTTGAAGCATATTTTTTGAGACCTCAACAGAAGAAAAAAAAAAAAGACAAATAAAAAACACAGTAACAAAAAAACAACCAACCAAACAAAAAATAAATACCATTAAAAGAATCCAAATTCTATCCTTCTCAAAGCTGAATTATTGCAAACATTTAAGTATCATAAAATTTTCATTATGTGTCCAATTTGAGGTCTCAAGTACTACTTCAGAGGATGCAAATATTTAAGAAAATCACTCCGGGAAGAAAACAAGATGTTTCTTTGACTTCTAAGAAGTTCTGAATTAGATCACCTCTAAAGAAAATTTGTATACATGTGAAATTTCTTTAGAGAAGTTGGACAATGACAGTTCTCAACATGATTTGCAGGGGAGAGGTTTGCCTTCTAATCCCTTTTTTTTTTTTTTTTTTTTTGTTTTGAAACTGTCATACAAAGAAAGGAACAAAAAGCAGAAATTATCCAAGGATTGCCATTGCCCAGTGCAGAAATCACTCTTTTGCTAATTAAAACAAATCAGTGTTGTGAGCTGTGTCTGTTCCTGATAAGAATTTTGAAAATATTTTTTCAATTTGAACTATGTGCATTTCTTGAAAAATCAGTACAGGTTAATAACTTTTCTGTGGTCATTAAAGCAATAGAGGAATAATTGGGGCAACAATTTAATGACCTATTTAAGCGCTGTGTTAGATATCTGGTACGTTGGGATTTTTTGCAAGGGGGTGGAAAGCTTTGCATTATTGCCTCCCTCAGTAACCTGTTTTTTCTTTCTTGCAATTTAACAAGGTTTCAGATAAAACTATAAATTTAGGCTTAGCTAGAAGTTCATTCAAAAAGGGATCTACTGTGATATTATCATGAAAGGATAATTTAAGCATTAAAGATGAACAAAAAGAGTAGACTAGATTTTGTCATACAAGAAAAGCAGTTTAATCCAAACCACATCTGAAAATCCAAACTGGATATTTAATATGGCAATTTTTAAATTGTGGTTGCAGATACTACTAATTTTCTGTAATTTGCCTGCATCATTTTGACTATGAGCTAACATAAAATTTAAGAAGTACATCAACCTGAATATAGCGATTTTCTTAGCAAACAGCAAGATTAGAACCTATAAAAAGAATTTATGAGTTTTATTTTTAAGCAGCTGCAGGGAATTATGATTACCTTTATGAACAGTCACTCCTCCAACATCCTTTCCAATTATTCCAAATAATTTAGTTCCTATATATTCATCAACATGTTTCAGAAAGCTCTATAGTGATAGCTGCTGAAAATAAAGATAAGCTTTACTGCAGGCTTCCATTTCTGGGTAGAATTTGGTTCCTTCTTTTTCCCAGTAAGTTTGCATTTTGTTTTTGTATAGGAAGATACTTCTTTCTTACTTGACACTAAAAATTCTAAAGCACTCATGGGCCACATTGCTGCAGTAATACTTACAGTAATGAGCACACTGTTGCATTCAGGCACAGAACTCACATCTCAATCAGTATGAACCTGATAAAGTAAATGCAGTGTTGAATAACCATCAGAGTTTATTGTCTGTGGTGAATATGAATGCATTCAGTCTTCAGAGCCCACAAAAGAAACCCTCAATAAGTGAAAAGTGTTCCAAGGCCCTGCAAGTTGATATAGTCAACAGAGTTAGCTGAATTGCATGAAATGTTTATTTTTTGGTAATATTGACCATTTACTTACCATCCAATCACGTGAGCTCTGCAGCCAAAGAGCATGCAGAAGAATGTGAGCAAGCAGAGAGAATATTAAAATCAAAACTCTAGAGAACAAAGTCTACTGTTGTTATTTTATATCTAGTTTGCTTGGAGTTGACCTTAGGATTTTTAAAAGTATACTTAAATGTGCACATATACTTCTTTGTAGCAAAAGGAACAAATGTTCTCCAACTTCAAAGCTCTAAGGAGGAGAACTCATTTTAACTCTCCAACTACTTGACATAATGGAAAAGAAAAGGAAGTTGAAGCATCATTCTAACAAAGGTATCAGAATTTGGATACTGCTCTAAATCATACAGGAGCCATGCATTCCTAAAAGCTGGCAATGGGTTTAAACTGAAAAAAGGGAAGTTCAGATTAGGTTTAAGGAAGAAGTTCTTTACTGTGAGGGTGGTGAGGCACTGGAATGGGTTGTCCAAAGAAGTGGTAAATACCCTGTCCCTGACAGTGTTTAAGGCCAGTTTAGACAGAGTCTTGGGTGACATGGTCTAGTGCAAGCTCTCCCTGCCCATGGCAGTGGGGTTGGAATTAGATAATCTTAAGGTCCTTTCCAACCCCGATTATCCTACGACTCTATGACTTGTTGAGATAAATTAGAACATCTGCAGGCTGTAAAGAACATCTAGGTAAACCCATTGAAGTATTTGAACAGACACATAAAGGTAGAATATCTATTTTTCTAGTACAGGAAATTACAGCTTAGATGTCTTTCAAGGCATGTTTCAGACACCATGCTGATAAGTTCCAGAGTCAGGCATTAAATACAAGTATGCTGATGTTCTGTATGACCACATTCTTTTGTATTTCATTGTTTATACATATAAAATAATACCAGATATAGGAAATAAGGGGTGCTTAGGATTTATTTTGTGGGTGGTTTTGGCAGAGGAGAGGAGATGCAGGGGTTTTACAGCACAAGCATCTTAATCAAGAATTTTAAAAAAATCTTCCATTCCAAAAACCTTCATGACTAGAAGGAGCAGAAGACCATGCCACTTACTGAACCAGCAACAGAAGATTAAGACATATCCCATGTCTTTAACAGAATGGCTGTTTTATTGAATACTTCAGAATCGTTAGTTATTCATGATCTTTCCGTAGATGTTATTCAGCAGACTAGCTCCAGTTTCAACCATTTAGTGTGACAAGCTCATCAGCTGACTTGCTTCTTAAATCCTGGATTCCTGGGGAAATTCTGGAATATTATAACTTGTGCCAGCTTTTTTAAGAAGGAAGTATATTAGCAGAATTGCAGTAGGATGCTTAATTGGATATCAGTCTGTATAAACCTGGTGAAAAAAGGCTGTAGGAGTCCCAAGAGGGTAACAATTAAAAATATAATTCAAAAAGGGAAAGAATCTCACAATCGACATGTTTCTAGAAAGATTTTCCAAGAAGGAGTGCTCAATTCAGTACTGGATGATGAATACTGTCAGCAGGTCCCCTCTTTCAGATACCCTTAGTCCAAAACTTTATGCCTCCCAAGAGGATCACTTAACCAAAAGTGTGATTTCCTGTTTTCAACATAGAGAAAAATGAGTTAGGCCTGATGGCCTGTGATTTACACAAAAGCTGAGAATATGTTTGTTAATGACCTCTTCTTGCCCCAGACTTCATGAATCCATTATATTTTAAGATGCAACATTGCACAGAGCATACAGGATGTTTGAAATAAAAAAGAGGAAGCGAGCATAATTAACATTCAGTACATAGGAAAAGTTAGGCAAATATCTTGCAAGTTCTGCAACCTATAAAAAATGAACAGATTAATTAATGGTTAGATATTAGAAAATATTAACATTTATAAGTTTTAAGGTTTCTTCCAACACAAACCATTCTAGGTCAGTTGCCTTCTTGTAAGTGTTCATTTTTCATAAGCATTCTAATATGCATTTCCTACTCTACTGTATAGAGACAAAAATGAGAAATAGTTAATTTTAAACAGATTATACTCAAGGGAACAAATTCTAAATTCTGTAAAGATCACTTCCCCCAAAGAAATTTGATTCTAAGAGTTACGTTCATTTAGTGAGTTAATGAAAGCAAATGATCTCTATTGTGAGAGGGATTCTCAAAAGGGCTGAGTGTTGATCTAACTTTTAAATTATGTACTTCAACAGTATGCATGTTCTTATTGAACCTAATCAAACTCTGACAGCACAAATTCAGTTTTTATGAACAGGTGCTGATAACAACTTACAGATATTCAACTCACTGGCAATGGTTTGTAGCTATCCTACAGTATATAATGTCAAACAATCAAATGCGAGAAACTGTAACTGCATATAGACAACTAGGGAACAGAAAAACCTTAGTTTAATCTTTTAAAATTATCTCCCCCAGTCAAACAAGTAAGAAAACAAATCAAGGCTATACCCCAAGTAGACTACTCCAGCTTTCAAGTTGTTTAAATCTCAGAACGAAGAGCTACCAGAAAATGCAATCACTCTACACACCTTTTCACCTCCAACTTTCCAAAATAAGCATAGGAAAAGATATCTTAGTCTCCCTGAATTAAGTTTAATTTACTTATTTTTCAGCCAGTTAGGGATACACCACATGTGTTTTTTCTAAGGAAATGACCTTACTTTTATATATACGTGTAAATATAATGTATCAACTAAAATACATCAATGAAATAAGAAATGTTTCTATAATTTTTAATGGACCAGCGGCTGGAACAAATGCCTTTGTGTAGTCTAGAACATGGATCTGGGGGAGGGGGATATTTTATTAGTTAAAGGGTGCCAAAATACATATTCTTTTTTTTTTTTTTTTTTTTGCTTTACAGTTTAGGAATGGTAAATCATTGAAAACACTTTATTCAGTGAATTCAAAGCCATAAGAATTGTGTGATAAATATCATCCTAAGACTCAGGAAATGCCAAATTATTAAGAAACCAATCTGACTATTTTTTCAAGTCATTTATTCACAAAAGCACGTATTTAATTTTACTATTAAAAATGCATGAATATTAACTTCAAATGAAAGAATAAATTACACTGTGTTTTCCCCTTTGCTTTAATTAAAAGTTTTAAGGAAAGTATGGGTTTTTTTCTTTAAGGAATAAAGGGATTTGGTCTATACCTGATGCTATTACACACTTATATAAAATATAGCCTTAGAATAACAGATGTAAACTCAAGGATACTTTTCCAGAAATAAGACTTTCAAACAGTCAGTTCCTCTCTAAAAGCCAGGATAGAGCTATTCAAAAAAAAAAAAAAAAGGAGAAAATTGTTCTCTCTACATTGGAGCACCTTGGAACCTGTAAACATGGAATAAGACAGAGAGCTAAATGAGTGAGATGATTAATTAACAATTTCCAAAGCATTTCATGATTTGTGACACTAAAGCAATTGTTGTAGCAGCTTTTTTAGGGTTATTACATTACTTAGATAGATAATTCAGATTTTAAAATCAAAAAAATGGCAATATGGGTGATGTTATAATGACAATGTAATATGCTCTACTTCTCACCTAACTCCATGATATGCAAAAAACATAAAAAATGTCCAACTTCAACAGAGGCCATTGGCATCTGTAATTAAAATGTCATGGACACCATGTTTATACACATTCACTTTCCCTCCTTTCTGCTCTACAACTACAGGAAAACCAAAACTCAACATTGCAATAGGATCTGGTTAGGGCTGAAAACTATAGGAAGACACAAAGAAAATAGTGAACTGCCAAGTCAAAAAAGCATATACTGACCTTCTCCCAGATTTACAGACTGCCTACTTGTGTTTCTTTTCCTCTAGTTTGATACATTTGTATTAAGAAATGAAACAATTAATGGTAATATTTATCATGAGGGCTTGTAGCACAGCTAATGACACAAGGTACCTTCCCAAACAACTCTCAGCAACATTCCACAGACAAAGGTCAGTCTGCTCCAGGAGACAGTTTATGCGAGGCAATCCTGTTTTAGAGACTAAACCAATTTCCTAGCAATGATGCAAGCAATTCCATGTCTTTTGCCCTCAGAAACAGGACATTTTCCAGGGTACATTTAATTCACTTACACAGACATGGCATTCTTCATGTTTTGCCTTCAGGTTCCTATTAAAATCTGTGTCACCATCTGTCCTTTCATTAAGCAGCTCCTGTCTCTTATGTAGGCACACATACACACACAAGGTATTTACCAGGTTCTTCCAGCTTTCAGCTTATGTAAACTCTTTGTCTCCTCTACTATTGCACTGAGACAGGAAGGAAGGTGCTGGTAAGATGCTTCCTATTCCAGATGGATGCTGGTGAGGCAAGCAAACCCTGGATACCTGAAGAAGTTTATTTAGGAGTTTACAGGATTCCAATCTCCTTAAATTTCATAAAATACAGGTTTGTACCTTTCCTCTGAATGTGGACTACAGATGTGTTGCCTATATAGTGGTGACATGTGTTGACTATGTAGCTGTTAGAGGGAAATAGAGACAATCAGACCACAAAAGAGAACTGCACCCTGGTACTCTGAAGGAGTTAGAGAAAGAGCAAGTGATGGTGTGTCCAGGTTAGCACTGTAGTTCAGAAAGATCTGAACTGCAATTCTGAAGCCAATATCCTAATTAGTTCCCCTTTCCGTGTTTTGTTTTTTATGATGCATTAGTCACAAAGCTGTCTTATTTTCAGATGAAAGGAAATAAAAATATGGTATTCAGAAATGCACTAAAGTTGCTTCAACTGCTAATGGGCATCCAGTCCAAGAAGAAACACAGGACCATGTCTGAAGAAAGGCTCATAAAATACAGTGTGGGCACAGTGTGGATGTCTCAGCATCATCTAATCATCTTCACAGACCTATTTATACTGTGCTATGTGACAATGTATGCATAGCCTACATAATAAATTACTTCAAATTTCTCTTAAAAAAAAAAAAAAAAAAAAAAGAAAAAGAAAAAGAAAAAGAAAAGAAAAAGACAAGAAGAACCAAGCAACTAGAACTTTTCCTAGCAAAATATCTTAGGACTGAAATTATTTTATTTGCCTTCAACATCCATAAAACAAGAAAGTAATTACAAATTAACAACAAAACCCCCTCCAGGTAAGGGATAAAATCACTTACAAAATCTGAAAGATAATTTTTAATCACAGAGTTCCTGAGGTTGAAAGATGCTTTGGAGACTGTCAGACTGCTTTGATACTCAAAGCAGTCTGAACTAAAGCAGCTTTTCCAGGACCTTATCCACATGGATTGGAGACCTCATAGCAGCCTTCCAGTATCTGAAGCAGGGCTATAGGGATGCTGGGGAGGGACTCTTCATTAGGGATGGTAGTGAGAGAACAAGGGGTAACGGGTTCAAACTTAAACAGGGGAAGTTTAGATTGGATATGAGGAAGAAATTCTTTAGTGTAAGGGTGGTGAGGCACTGGAATGGGTTGCCCAGGGAAGTTGTGAATGCTCCATTCCTGGCACTGTTCAAGGCTGGGTTGGACAGAGCCTTGGGTGACACGGTTTAGTGGGAAGTGTCCCTGCCCATGGCAGGGGGGTTTGGAACTAGATGATCTTAAGGTTCTTTCCAACCCTAACTATGATTCTGAACATTCCTAAGGACAAGTACCTTCCTGTTTCTCTGGGAAACTTCTTGCAGTTTGCTTCAAAATAGCAAAGTTTTGTTATCTTTATGTGGAATTCTATGCATTTCAATTTGTGTCCATTGCTTCTTGTGCTGTTACTGGAACCATTAGAAACAGTCTTTATACCACTTTCCTTGCCACTAACCATCAGGTATTTATTTATATATATGACTTAGATCCCGGAGAGCCTTCTCTTCTCCAGGATTTAGTCTGAGAATAGCACACCGATGTTTTAGTTGCTGCTCAGTAGTGCTTACCCTGATAAGAGACTGTTCAGTCTTTTGTGCTCTGCCAGTGAGGAGAGAAATGGGAGGACGAGACGAAGCAGAGGCAGGACGCCTGACCCAAACTAGCCAAAGGGGTATTCTATACCGCATTGCATCATGCCCAGTATATAAACTGTGGGGTGTTGGCCAAGAGGTGCCAGCCACTGCTCAGGCATGGGCTGGGCATTGGTCATAGAAGGGTGAGTAATGGTGTTGGGCATGACTTGTCATTCTTGGGTTTTATTCCTCTCTCTTTGTTGTGTCCCCTTACATTACATCATTATTATTGTTATTAGTAGTAATAGGGTTTCTTTTTCACTGTTTTATTAAACCATTCTTATCTAAACTCAGGGAGATTTTACTTTTGGTTTTTCTTTTTCTGATTCTCCTCTCCACTCAATCAGGGGGTGTGTGAGCAAGTAGCTGCATGGTGCTTAAATGCAGGCTGGAGTTAAAGCATGACAGACTTTTTTGACACCTAACATGGGTCTCAACAGGTTAATGACAAATCTGACTAGAACTTGTTAGAATAAATTTGTTATAAGCATTTGTTTTATTAGTTTAATAGTTGCTTGTCACAATGATTTAATCACTCTCAAAGTTGGCATGCTTGTTCTTAAAGTTGCCTTATGTAGCATCTTACTTGCTGTCTATGATGTTCCCTGTTCTGCTGGTTTTCACATATAGGAACAGGGCTAAGGTTATCTTGTTGTGCTGTAAAACACTGGCTTATAATATGATAGAACTGATGGCTGTGAAACTAATCTGATACTTGTACTCAGCCTTGCCATCATCTCTGTGCTTCAGGATCCATCTATCAGAAACAATTAATTATTATACCATTAAAATTTTCTCCTCAGAGATCCAATACTTGGGAGAGACACCTCCTTTCTTCCTCTTCTTTTCCAGGTTAATCACAATAGCTTTTGAGAATATCTAATGTCTAGTTCAGGCCAGCATGTTTCTCTTGCTATGCCTTCTGAATATGGTTCATCTCTCATCCGCTCTTGTGAGACCTCACTTGGAGTATTGTGTGCAGTTCTGGTGTCCTCAACATAAAAAGGACATGGAACTGTTGGAACAAGTCCAAAGGAGGGCCACGAGGATGATCAGGGGACTGGAGCACCTCCCGTATGAAGATAGGATAAGAAAATTGGGGCTGTTCAGCCTGGAGAAGAGAAGGCTGCGTGGAGACCTCATAGCAGCCTTCCAGTACCTGAAGGGGGCCTATAGGGATGCTGGGGAGGGACTCTTCATGAGGAACTGTAGTGAGAGGACGAGGGATAACGGGTTCAAACTTGAACAGGGGAAGTTTAGATTGGATACGAGGAAGAAATTCTTTACTGTAAGGGTAGTAAGGCACTGGAATGGGTTGCCCAGAGAAGTTGTGAATGCTCCATCGTTGGTGGTGTTTAAGGCCAGGTTGGACATAGCCTTGGGTGGTATGGTTTAGTGGGAGGTGTCCCTGCCCGTGGCAGGGGGTTTGGAACTAGATGATCTTAAGGTCCTTTCCAACCCTAACTATTCTATGATTCTATGATTCCATGATTTAGGGTTAAAGAATTATTTAAGAATACCACACAGAGATCTGCCCTGTGGCTTGATAGTTGCGAATGACAGGGTGTGTGGGATTGTATGAGCAAGTACCTATGACATCTCCAGTGCAGGCATCCCCAGTATTTTGGAACTGCACCCATGAACAAGTTCAGAATCTGGAAAAGATAGGTACATATTTGGGAATGTGCATACAGGAGAAAACCAAATTCTTACATATCTGTAGCATTTGAGCATAGAAACTAAATGCAACTTTTGTATCTATTGCAGATGCAATGTATTACTCTCCTTCTTTTCAGATGAGAACCCACAACCAGCAGGTTTGACAGGTTACGCAGCAGTACAGCCACACCAGTACTTCAGGAAATCTTTTGCTTTCCCCTCTGGATAACTGAAGAAGAATATCTATACAGCTCTTACATATCACCAGTGCAAACTATAGTAGAAAATAACTTGTTTCAGACTGTTTATTACCATTTTATTAAAGATCAAATCAAACTTTCCTATTGCAGTACATCCACTTTATCCCACCAGAAGAAACACAAAATCATATTTTAAAGCATAGGAGAAAACCCATCTGTTGCATGATGATTGACAGAAATCCCATTTCTGAAAGCTGAAATGGCAGATGGCCTTTCTTGATCTTCATCAGAAAGATTTATCATAGTATGAAATGTGTCCTTTCATTTGACATGCTCTTTCTCATTGATTTCCAGATGAAAAACAACTAAGAAATGCACTGAGAAACAAACAAACAATGGCCTTGGACTTAGATTCACTGGGACTAGAGATTTTCCTGAATTTTAATTCAATTTTCAATTAAATGAAGATATACCATAAGAAAGTCAACTTCACAGGGGTTTTGAAATGTCTCCTTTAATTGCCCCATATGAGAAATGCTTCTAAAAGCTAAACTTCTGCAGAACACTGATGTAGTTCATACTATAGAATTCAGGTTAAAGGCAATTTTTCTAGAAGCTGTGAACATATTCTACAATAAACATATTTACCTTGTTTTAGTGAAATTATTCAGAATGCAGTATCAGTATCTGTTTCTGTATACTTCTGTTTCATAGAAACATAGAACCATAGAATAGTTGGGGTTGGAAAGGATCTGAATATCACCTAATTCCAACAGCCCTGCCAGGGGCAGGGACACCTCACACTAAACCATGTCACCCAAGGTGTGGAGGCATTTCTCACTGAAAATGGTTATGTGAGCAATCCAGCCCTTGGCTTAGCCCCACCCATCTAGCGAGCAGAGGGGGCCGGAGGCTGCTGGAGGGGTTACTACAGGACACCTTTCCAGAAGCCCGCCAGAAGTTGCCAGAAGGGGACGCCCACTTGCTGTCACTTCAGGAGCTGCCACCAATCACAAGCCGTTGCTATGATTTAACTCGGAGGCAGAACCAATCAACTGTTATGGAATGTTTGGGTATTTTGTAACTTTTCTATAAAAGAAATGTTTGCACCCAATAAAACTGTTCAGCATTTTGATCACATTGATCAGCATGCGTTGTTCCATATCACCCACCAAGTGGTGCCCGAACAGGGACCCTCAGACCTGCCTCCTGAGAGCTGCTCCAGCGGTGAAGATCAGCGCAGACCTGACGGGTGGGAGGCCGACCAAAAAGGAGCCAGCAGTAGCCCTGCTGATGTAGAAGAAGGACGCGCATCCCACAGAAGAAAAGTGTCTCTGCGAAAAAGGTCCACTCCGAAAAAGGCAAGTGGCGGTCAGGGAGGAATGGGGGCAGCTCAAACAAAGGAAGAGGCAGCTGTCCTTCATTTCCTCCAACATGCCCTCTCCAAGAGAGGGATTAAATATGAAGAAGATGTTCTTAAAGAGCTACTCCAATGGAGTAAGGAGGAGGGGTTACTTAGCGGGGTTGGAACGGCACTCGAAATGTCCACGTGGGAGGCGATAGGCATCCGGCTTTGGGACACTATAACTGATGAGGGGAAGGCAGCGCGTGAGGCTCAAAAATATTCCACGCTATGGAAGCTTATCTGAGAGACTTTGCGGGACATGCAATCAGAGAGAGCTGCGGCTGCTTCGGCAGCTAAAGCCTTGTCTCCAGTAATGCCGTCCGTGCCTCCGCCTGAACCCCCAGCCCTACCCGCCTCCCCATCCCCTGCAAAGCCCCCGACAAAGGGTTTAAAGAGCCCTGAAAGGAATCCTTTCGACCATTGTGGTGGGGGGAGAACTCACCCAAAGATTGCAAGGACAGTGAAGATGGGCTTTCCATCCATGCTCAGCGTGGAGAGATTAAAATCTGATGCTGTTACTAATCCTGATGATACCGAACCTTGCTGCAGGGTGAAGGCATCCATGGGCTACAGACCCACTGCAACCGAATATTCCCTTACCTCCACCCCAAACCATTCCCCCACTAACTCTAATATTTCTGCCCCGGAAGAAACAGAGCAGCCGAAAGGATTAAACGACCTGACTAAAGAACTGTTGCAGGAGGTTTTACAGAAACTCGCGGCAGTGACTCAGGGAGAAAGAATGCGATCGTTTGCGCCCAGGGGAGCCGGTGCCCCTCCCTCTCCTGCAGCTTCGGCGCTGGCCCCGCCCCCACCTAACCTGTTTCACTCCTCTGTTCAAGATCCTGGTGGTGTATCGAAAAGGTGGAAAGGGGCTATCAGAGATGCTATCCTGGAAGAGAATTTTGTTCCACAGGCTTTTCCAGTGTCAGCCACACCACAGGGTACCAACCAGTGGCAGGCGTATCCAGTCTCAGTCACCGCTCAAGCAGATGTTACACAAACAATACACTACAACAACACCAGGCACTAGCCTAGAGAGGCTGAAGAATGAGTATATCTACAAAAATCGGAATTCATGGCTGGAGAAAGTGTTGCCTCTACCTGTTTGTTCTCCACCTGCTTATCATCCTAGTTGTGAATTTTTCTTTGACAATCTGGCTGTGTGTAGTAGTTTTTTTAATTCCGTCCCAACTGTAATTTGTACTTCAGTTGAAAGTATGTAAGAAATACCTGTATTTGAACATACTTCCTTTAATTTCTGTATTGATGATAATCTTTAAAATACTGAGGTTGCTGACACCTTATAGTGAGGTTAATCCTAACCATCCTAAGAGAATGTATTTTACTGTTCTCTCAAAGTGTCTATTTAGTTTATGTTTTATAAATGTATTTGCTGTAATTTCATCTCATACTGAATTCTTAGTGTTTTACAGATGCTAGCAAGCGTTCTAAATTAGCTGCTTGTGTCTGGCAGAACTACCAACGGTGGGAGAAACACGTGATTACTGGCACTGTTAATGATTCGTCGCAAACGTTAGAGTTGGGAGAAGTTATTTGGGCCTTTCAAAAATGGAGTGATACTCCCCTCAATATTGTTTCTGATTCATTGTACGTTGTGGGAGTTGTGCACAGGATTGAAGGATCGTTTTTGAAAGAAGTTAAAAATAATTGGTTGCATCAATTGTTATTACTATTGTTGTGTCTATTTCAGAATCGCGAAGTTCATTATTTTATTACTCATATTTGAAGCCCCGCAACGTTTTTTCAGGATGGGGAATAGGGACTCGGATTCAAAGTTGGATGATTATTGCTTTGAAGATTGTAGGTATTGTGTTATTAATTCTGTTTGCATGCATCATTGTGCTTACTATAATAAAGAAATTGGGGACCAGGGTGCTAAGTCAAATCTGGATTGCTAAAAACCAAGAAGAGGGTATTGTGGAGGCATTTCTCACTGAAAAGGGTTATGCGAGCAATCCAGCCCTTGGCTTAGCCCCACCCATCTAGTGAGCAGAGGGGGCCGGAGGCTGCTGGAGGGGTTACTACAGGACACCTTTCCAGAAGCCCGCCAGAAGTTGCCAGAAGGGGACGCCCACTTGCTGTCACTTCAGGAGCTGCCACCAATCACAAGCCGTTGCTATGATTTAACTCGGAGGCAGAACCAATCAACTGTTATGGAATGTCTGGGCATTTTGTAACTTTTCTATAAAAGAAATGTTTGCACTCAATAAACAGTTCAGCGTTTTGATCACATTGATCAGTGTGCGTTGTTCCATATCCCCCGTCACCAAAGCTATGTCCAGCCTGGCCTTGAGCACCACCAGCGATGGAACATTCACAACTTCCCTGGGCAACCCATTCCACTGCCTCACCATCCTCACAGTAAAGAATTTCTTCCTCATATCCAATCTAAACTTCCCCTGTTTAAGTTTGAACCCGTTACCCCTTCTCCTCTCACTAGAGTCCCTAAAGAAGAGCCCCTCCCCAGCATCCCTATAGCCCCCCTTCAGATACTGGAAGGCTGCTATGAGATCTCCATGCAGCCTTCTCTTCTCCACACTGAACAGCCCAAACTTTCTCAACCTATCTTCATATGAGAGGTGCTTTCGTCCCCTGATCATCCATGTGGCCCTCCTCTGGACTTGTTCCAACAGTTCCATGTCCTTTTTATGTTGAGGACACCAGAACTGAGCACAATACTCCAAGTGAGGTCTCACAAGAGCAGAGTAGAGGGGCAGGATCACCTCCGTCGATCTGCTGCTCACTCTCCTTTTGATGCAGCCCAGCATACGCTTGGCTTTCTGTGCTGCAAGTGCACACTGCTGGCTCATGTTCATTTTCTCATCAACCAAAACCCCCAAGTCCTTCTCCACAGGGCTGCTCTGTATCTCTTCTCTGCCCAGCCTGTAGCTGTGCCTGGGATTACTCCGACACAGGTGGAGGACCTTGCATTTGGCATGGTTGAACTTCATCAGGTTGGCATCAGCCCACCTCACAAGTGTGTCAAGGTCCCTCTGGATGGCATTCCTTCCCTCCAGCGTATCAACCAAATCACACAGCTAGGTGTCATCAGCAAACTTGCTGAGGGTGCACTCTATCCCACTGTCCATGTCACTGACAAAGATGTTGAACAAGACCGGTCCCAACACTGATCCCTGAGGGACACCACTTGTTACTGGTCACCAGCTAATCATTGAGCCATTGACCACAACTCTCTGTGTGCAGCCATCCAGCCACTTCTTTATCCACCGAGTGGTCCACCTATCAAATTGATATCTCTCCAACTTAGAGACAAGGATGTCATGTTAGACAGTGTCAAATGCTTTGCACAAGTCCAGGTAGATGACATCAACTGTTCTACGCCTGTCGAACAGTTCCGAAGCTCCATCATAGAGGGCCGTGAAATAGGTCAGGCAGGATTGTCCCTTACTGGAGCCATGCTGCCTGACAGCAACCACCTGGTTGTTTTTCATGTGCCTCAGCATGCCTTACAGGAGAATTTGATCCGAGATTTTGCCAGTCACAGAGGTGAGACTGACTGGTCTGTAGTTCCTTGGGTCATCCATTTTGCTCTTCTTAAAAATGGGGGTTATATTTCCCTTTTTCCAGTCATCAGGAACTTCACCTGACTGCCATGATTTTTCAAATATGATGGACAGTGGCTTAGCAACTTCATTTACCAGCTCCTTCAGGACCCGCGGATGGATTTCATGAGGTCCCACGGACTTCTATATGTTCAAGTTCCTAAGATGGTCTCGAGCTATATCCTCTCCTACAGCGGGCCCAGGGTCTTCATTCTCACTGTCTCTGCGTCTGCCTTCTGAGACTTGGGTGGTGTGAGCAAGGTACTTGCTGGTGAAGACTGAGGCAAAGTAGTCGTTAAGAACCTCAGCCTTCTCCAAATCCAGGGTAGCCAGTTCTCCTGATAGATTCTGGAGAGGTTCCACATTGTCCCTAGTCTGTCTTTTATTTGCAATGTACCTACAGAATCCCTTCCTGTTATCCTTAACATCCCTAGCCAAGTTGAATTCTAAGTGGGCCTTAGCTTTTCTAACCTGGGCCCTAGCTTCCCAGACAACATCCCTGTGTACTTCCCAGGCCACCTGTCCTTGCTTCCACCTTTTATAAGCCTCTTTTTTCCTTCAAAGTTTCCTCAGCAGCTCCTCATCCATCCAAGGAGGTCTCCTGGCCCTCCTACAGCACTTCCTTCTAGTAGGGATGTATCGCTCCTGAGCTTGCAGCAGGTGAGCCTTGAATATCAACCAAGAGTCTTGGGCCCCCCTGCCCTCTAGGGCTATATCCCATGCAATCTTGCTGAGCAGGTTCCTGAAGAGGCCAAAGTCTGCTCTCTTGAAGTCCAGGGCAGTGAGCTTGCTGCACACTCTTCTCACTGTCCTGAGGATCTCGAATTTGACCATCTCATGACGGTTGCAATCAAGGCTGACCTGGAGCATCACATTTCCAAACAACCCTTCCCTGTTGGTGAGCATGAGGTCAAGCATGGCACCTCTCCTTGGCGGCTGCTCTATTACTTGCAGAAGGAAGCTGTCTTCCACACAATTGAGGAACTTCCTGCATTGTTTGTGCCGGGCCGTACCATCCCTCCAACAGATGTCAGGGTGGTTGAAGCCCCCATGAGAGCAAGGGCCTGCGAGCGTGAGGCTGTTCCTATCTGTCTGTAGAGTGCTTCATCCACCGAGTCCTCTTGATCAGGTGGTCTGTAATAGATCCCCACAATGATGTCTCCCATTTAACCCTGACCCACAAACTCTCTGTTGACTGCTCACCTGTTCCCAGGTGCAGTTCCATACTCTCCAGCCTATCCCTAACATAAGTAGCAACTCCCCCTCCCCACCTACCACGCCTGTCTTTCCTAAAGAGCCTGTAACCTTCCATTCCAACACAACAGTCAGAGGAGCCATCCCACCATGTTTTTGTGATGCCTATGATATCATATGCCCATAGATGTGCACACATCTCTAATTCCTCTTGTTTGTTCCCCATGCTGCGGGCATTTGTATAGAGGCATCTGAGCCGCGCTCCAGTTGAAGCCGGCTCATTGGCTGGAGCAGCTGCAATATCTCTACATCGCTCTGAACATTTATTATACATGCTGGCAAGCGACTGGGTGTGTTGGGATGGAATGAGGCTCCTCTCCCCCAACACATCTAGTTTAAAGCATCCTTGACCAGTCTGGCAAGCCTCCTCCCAAATCCACCCTTCCCTTTCTTTGTCAGACCAGCTCCACCAACCCCCGGTGGACATGGCCTACTAAACTGAGTCCCATGTTCAAGGTACCCAAACCCCTGACTATAGCACCACCCTTCTAACCATTTATTAACCTGGCCAATCCTCCTAGCCTTTTTGAGGTCCTTCCCTGTATCCTGGAGAATTGACAAAAAGGCAGTCTGCGCTCCAGAGCCCCTAACCACCTCTCCCACAGCTCTGTAGTCCTTCTTTATGTTCTCCTGGCTACTGCTATCTATATCAATAGCACCCACATGGAACACTAGAAGTGGGTAATAGTCAGTGGGACTGACTAGAGCAGGCAGCCTTACTGCAACATCCCTGATCCGAGCCCCTGGTAGGCAACACACCTCCCCTGAGCCTGGGTCAGGCCGACAGATGGGTGCCTCTCTTCCTTTCAAAATAGAGTCCCCTACTACTATGGCCCACTGCTTTTTCCTGGCAGCACCAGTAGAGATCTTCTTTACCAGTGCATCAGCCACTTGTTCCTGGTGGGAGTGTGTTTCCTCATCAGCCCCCTGCAGGACAGCAAAGCGGTTCTGGATGGGGACAACAGATTTAGGAGGAAGTCCCTTGCTTTTAAGTGTCCTCTTCCTCTTTTTTTTTGTTGTTTTTTTCTATTACCGTTTCCCAGCTTCCTGGGTTAGCGGCCTCCTTTTCCACATGAGCAACAGCAGGCACTTGAGGCCCCTGCACAGTTTGGGACTGGAGCAAGCAGTGCTGCTTCCCCTCAGCTTCCCTGACACCTTTCAGCCTAGTAACAGCATCCCGCAGCTCAGCCACCTGCTGCAGGAGGACCTTCACCAGGGAGCACAGAGTGCAGCCCTACCCACTGTGCACCCTCCTCTCAGGAGAGCAGTGCAGGTGCTCTCTACACCCCGAGCTCTGCGCTGCAGCCTCCCCTCTCGTCAGCTCTGTCTGTGTGCCTGCACTGGCCACTGCCGGGGCAGCCAGAGCAGAGCTCCCAGACCGGGCCCTGGTCATATGGCGAGTGCTCACCATTCAGCTTGCCTGCCCGCACGAACTGCCTCGAACTCGCCCTGTCTGCTGTGCTCGCTGGTGCAGGTTTTTACCCACTCACGGCTGGTGCCGCTCCTCCTGGCACCTCCCCCTCTGAGTCAGCTCGTTGCATCCTCTGAGCTGCCGGCTCCAGAGTAAGCCCTGTCGAGGACTTGAGGCTCCCTCGGTGCCTATTGCTGCTCTGAGTTGAAGCTCCTGGACTCCAAGCCTCCCCCCAAACAGGCACTGAAGGTGTCTTCTCTCTAGCTATTCACCTCAGCAATTGGCCATAATTATCTGCTTACAGTACTCAGATTTTAGGTTTTGCTTGTATTCTAAAGCAGGGAGAAAAGTTTTGCAAAACAAAAGGACACTGAAATTTCTTTCAGAAAACAAACAACGACCATAGTCCATACCTATGGTTAATCCCATACCATAAAAGATGAGTCATTATCCAATCCTGATAAGTAGGACAATACTCAGGTATAAACTTTCTATATTGGAAAATAGGTACATAATCTCAGCTTACTTTGTCACCTGATTACAGTCAAAATTATGGAAACAACTCAGAACAATGTTTTTATGCACCATGATCCCATACAGTTATCTTATGCGTGCCTTCCACACAGAAGTATATTTCTACAAGATCTGTTAAAACACTGATAATAATCAATAACTTCAAAAAGGGATCCTGCTAATAAGTAATGTAAGAATGATGCTGAGTCTTCCTTGTTAACTGCTCTTGCTGCTGGCCAGTCACATCTGAAAAGAAACTGCGTTCTTTTGAAATTCCTTTTCTGCCTCCGCCCCGCAGTAACTGATGGAAATAAACATGAACATCATACATAGAAAAGCCTCTATAGCCAAGAGTGCAGGATAAAAAGGCAATTTTTCTTTCCATAGCAGTCTAAAGAACTGAGCAAAGGATCAGTTCAGAAGCACAGAAAGGTCATAGCCATGGATGTAGTGAGGAGGCAAGGAGAAAGCTTAAAAAAGGAAAAAGATTTGCCATACACTAGAGTGATGAGAGGTCAGAATGAAACTGTGATGCCTAGGAGTTAGGGCATACACAAACAGGAACCAGAGTCTTGTATCACTTATGGTGGCTGGGAATTCAGTACTGCCCATTTTACAGATCCTCCTCAGATAGACTGGAGAGAGATAAGGGGAAAAAGCTAAAAATCAGACCAGTATTCTTTCCACAATGCATCTCTCTGCTGTATGTGATCTAGGATCGATTTTAGTCACAACAGCTAGGGAAGGAGTATGCCTTTGTGTTAAAGAAATGTAATAATTCTGACAGTATTGATCTTTTCAGAATTGCAGCACTGCAGAACCTGAAAAACTACATTAAAAACCATGCATCAATGCAAAAAATGTGTGCAGACATTTCTCTGGTTTTGTTGATCTCTTGTACTGTGTTTATTATATCATTCAAACTTCTGACAACTTCCACTGCTGGGTTTAGAGGCATCCTCTTCAGCATTCTCCTTCTTCCAAACATACAGCCCCCTGAAAACACAAGGTTCCACCTTGAATTTGTCCAATCTTTAAATTCACTTTATACCTCACATTTTCTGAGCATGGGTCCTACAGACCCACTAGATCTGTGTCATAATGAAAATTTAATTAATTTGAAGATCTAATTAAAAAAAAGATGATTTTATTCACTTGAAGATTAGATTTATTTGAAAATAATTTTTATTTATGAGTTCATTTTTTAAAAAGTTTTTGAAGTGAATAAAAGGAATGTCAAAGGTATTTTCCTGAAAGCATTTGATAACAAAATTCATTATTTAACTGAGGACAACATGTGTCATGGAAAGGAGCAGAAAAAGATTTGCCTATTAATCCCATCTGTTTCAACTAATCAAATGAGACTACCAGAATTTTGCTAATGGAAAAGGTACATAATTTAAGCTGTGATTCTGAATTGTTTACAGCCAAACTTGTTACAACTCTCTAAATTGAAGGTAACTTTGTAGTTGTGTAAGTACAGGGTTCCTAAGATGGGCAAAAGACCTTGGAGAATGAAACTAGGCTGTGTTAGGCATAGAAACTCTGCAGGCAGTAGCCATGGCAGATCAGATTGCTGCAATTCCAATTCTGGGTAAAAACAAACTAATTATTCCACATGCAGCTCTTACAGAAAATATCATTTTCAGGAAAAGAATGCCAAGAAACACTTCAACCAGCAAAAATATCCATGATTGAAAGGGGCATATGGATATGATAAAAATCTTCATGTATTTCAGAAGCTGAAACAAAAAGTGAAAAAAAACCAGTGCTTCATAGAATCACAGAATCCCAAACTGCTTTGGGTTGTAAGGAACCATAAAACTCATCCAGTTCCAATCCCCTTCCATGGGCAGGGACACCTTCCACTAGACCAGGTTGCTCCAAGCCCTGTCCAGCCAGGCTTTGAACACTGCCAGGGATGTGGCAGCCACAGGTTCGCTGGGCAATCTGTGCCAGTGCCTCACCACCCTCACAGGGAAAAACTTTTCCACATCTACAGTAAATAGACTGAAAATCGTTGGCCTGTGTTGCAGCAGAGAAGATTCTGATTTGCAGTGGAAAGAAAAGCGCTGGAATAAACAAAAATAAACTCTTCCATCGCTGGAGGCCTCTAAAAGTGGTTCAAAAAAATCTTCACTGAAGATTGATTGACATCAGTCAGGAGAAGGTTGGACAATATCTCCTCCAAGACACTCCCAGCCCCATGATTTACTTCCAGACCAAATATGGGAGGGGGGAGAAAAAAAGGTATTTCAACATACTGGTTTGTTTAAATCCACCCAGCTTCACTGCTAGATAAATTTTCTCTCGTGTTAGAGCCTGTGACAGTCAAAGTAGTGAGTTACTGATGGGAAAATCTGGTTCTGGTAACTATCTGCAAGATTTTGAATGACCTAGAAGTAAAAAAACCCAAAACAACAAAAAAAAGGATTTGAGCCAGGAAAAGCCTTAGTACTGGCATAACCTACCCTGCAAGATGCATGGCCTTGCTGTGACAGAAAGGTTTTTTTGCTCCCCAAATGGAAAGAGTTCAACACAATTCTATTTTAGTGACAACCATGGATTGTTTCCTTTTGCAGGACAGGAGAGCAAACCATATCTCATATATTGGAAGGAAAGCTGTACAGAAAATCTGCTGATTTTAAGCTCCCTGGGGGGGGAAAAAAAAAAAAAAAAAAAAAAAAAAAAAAGTAGGACTGCTTTGTTCAGGATCAGTGGTAACAACCTCGTTAAAAACTGAAAAAAAGCCATCCCATTGGCCTTTGAACGAGGACTGTACACTGGGCAGTCTTGATATGCTCCCCAGCAGGATTAATTTAGCTTTATGCTAACATTTCTAAGCCTCTGGAAATAGCACTGGCTTGCAACAAGCCAGTTCATAGCACGGGCACATTTAGCATGCAGCTGTCTGCATCTGATCCAGCAAGCATGCATTGTACTCCTACAGAACACTGCCAGGCAGAGTTATGTCCTGAACACACTCTTTTGGTATTGTAGTAACGCCAAGACATGCAAGGTTCCTTGCATCAATTTCAACTTTCTATTTTATAATACTTGAGTTTTAAACCAGTTTCCAAAAAGGCACACAGCAAAGCTTAGTTTTCACACCACTGAATGCTGTAATGAGCCTTTCTGCTAGAAAATGTGATCAAGCTAGCTTAAATGATAAGCCCTTTTGAAAAATGATCAACCTTTTTCTCCTGTGTGTTCAACTTGGATAGAAGAGGTCACACAGACCTTAACAAAGAACTTCAAAATCAGCACTATATGTTCCTCCTACAAACTGGAAAATGACTGAAAGGCATAAGCATGCCCCTGACATGATGGAAACACCTACGCTTTCAATGAGTGTGTGCACCACAAGGCTGTACAATTAGTGTTCATATATCCCATCACACCATGAAATATACAGCTCATATCAGGAAAAGTCTGCATTTTGTAAATACAGCCACAGAAAAGGAGTGCCTTGCAAATTTAGTGGGAGGTGTGTCTGCCCATGGCAGGGGAGTTGGAACTAGATGATCTTAATGTCCTTTCCAACCCCAAACATTCTATGATTCCATGATTCTATAATTTGGTGGCCTCATACAATATGGTTACAGCATTGGTAGATAATGGAAGAGTGACTGATGTC
Organism: Ara ararauna; assembly: GCA_028858755.1. NCBI lineage: Eukaryota > Metazoa > Chordata > Aves > Psittaciformes > Psittacidae > Ara > Ara ararauna. The sequence goes on from CM054410.1 coordinate 64,337,288, forward strand.
ATCTACCTGGACTTGTAAAAGGAGTTTGACAATGTCCTACATGGCATCTAAACTGGAGCAGCTCTGCTCTGGAGACAGGCTGAGAGAGCTGGGCTTGCTCAGCCTGGACAAGAGAAGGTTCCGGGAGACCTCAGAGCAGCTCCAGTGCCTAAAGGGGCTACAAGAAACCTGGAGAGGGGCTTTGGACAAGGGCCTGTAAGGACAGGACAAGGGGGAATGGCTTCAACCTGGCAGATGGGAGATTGAGATGAACTCTTAGGCAGAAGTTCTTCCCTGTGAGGGTGGTGAGGCACTGGCACAGGCTGCCCAGAGAAGCTGCGGCTGCCTAATCCCTGGCAGTGTTCAAGGACAGACTGAACAGGGCTTGGAGCAACCTGGTCTAGTGGAAGGTGTCCCTGCCCATGGAAGGGGGTTGGAACTGGATGAGCTGTAAGGTCCCTTCCTGACCAAACCAGTCTGGGATTCTGTGATTTTTTAATTTTTTTTTTTTCCTGGTTTTCTTGTTTGGGTTTGTTTTTTGGGGGAGTGTTCTTTTTTTTCATTCTGGTAAAATAATTTGCAGTTTCTTGTGTTCATTCACAGATTTAAGAAAATTAACATCAGAAAATGACTTGTAGTAACAACTTACTGAGTACCTGTATGTCAGTTTCTGACATACTCATGTCTTGCAGCACTTGATGTGACAGCCTCATGGTCCCTTTCCTACCAACCTCTTTGTACACCTTCCACACACCTTCTACCTCTCCTTCCCCATCAGTAATTAATGAAAGCAAAGTGATACAGTCCAGTTTAATTCTGCCTATGTTGTAGATTGCTCCCTCCTTCGGGTTCTTGCTATCAAATCCATTGCTGATATTACTCTGTTTCTGGACAAATAGGTGTGAACATGTGCAGTGGAGTAATTCCTTTGAGAAAGCATCAGATTTACTACTCATGTATAAGCTGCCCACACAGTATGTCTGACATGCAGGGCTTATGCAGTGATATGTAGAAAATATCAGTGTTCAGGAATTTAGGATTTGGGTAGTGCCAACCAGGTTGCTGGATTCCTATAAATTCTAGATTTTTTCAAGTAAATCCATATTTGAGATGAAAGCTCACAGGTCTCAGGGTGAGACAAGGACAAGGACATGCCCATGGACACTATGGTATATGATGACCTTCTGTGTTACGTCTGTTTCTTTTGACTCTCCGATTACTCCATACTTTCTGCCAGTTGTGCTTCTGCCACAATGTGACTCCTATGGATCTGCAGCTGGGTGTCCGTGTCCAACACACACAATGATGCATCTCAGTTTTCTCCTATAACCTAAAACCTCCTCCAGACAAGTACTTGCTTTCTGCTTTACACAAAACGTTCTCTTTCCTTCCTCCATTATACAGTCTCTCTTTGAGACCTAGCTGTAAAACTTGTTCCATTCCTGTTGAGGTTCAAGGTACAGTGAAGTTTTTGTCTCTGGTGGGTAAGCAGCGGAAGACAGCACAGGTTCTCAACCCTAAACTCCTGCCATTTCTCTGCTGACTTTCTTCTAAACACATTCCTCTAATATTCTGCTTGCAATTGAGGAAAAAAAATCAACTAGATCATGTCATCCAGTTCCTTTAACTTTCACTGAAGTTGCAAAATTGACCAGTTCTAAAGTCATTGTCTTACAAACAAGAAGAAATGCCATTGAGGCAGGATAGATTCCTCCACCTCTGCTCTAATTCAGACAATTCTTTGCTTCATTTACCCACTGATTATTACACAACACAGTAATAGTAAGCAGCTCCAATGGCCTGAGAATACCTTTTTATTATGCACTTTCAAGCAGCAGTCTCCCTCTGGGAATGTAAAAATCTATGTTTTAAATTAAGCAAAGCAAGTGATTAAACAGACCACAGAGAAAAGGAAGAGCAACCACATGAGAAACAATTCATGTTTAAATTAGTTAACATTACTTACTCACATACCTAACTAACCAATGTGAACATGCAAATAAAGTCTCAAGCTTTGACATAGTCATCAGCTTCTGCATTTTAGAGAGTTTCACCCAGAAATGCATAAACTAACTGCACACTGTTCTATCAATTTGCAATCATTTGCTTGGCCTGGCAGCTCATTAGTTCTATTAAGTTCAAATTCTGCATATTTACAATATCTTACCTACTGTGCTATTAACAGCAATGGAATACTGAGGTAGTGAAAAACAAAGGAGATGGCTAAAGAGATAGCTTTTAAGTACTGTAAATGTATAATCAGTCACACAGATATCTCACTGCATAGTTTACTTTGCAGATTGCTTTACAACTGCATCTTTTAAATAGTGGTGTCCCCCACCTGGTTACTGACATTAACCATTAGACAGTCAGTCAAAGATAATATGACAATAGCCTCGAAGAGATTTCTGTATCATAAGGTGGAAACTAAATGAAAATCAAAATACTCTTTCTGACTGGTATTTTCAAATGCATACATTTTGAAGCACTAGCTTAGGGAGGGTAACCTCTGCCGCCTTACAGTAATTGAGTTTAAATCTCAACTAGAATTCAGTTTTTCAGAGAATGTGCATTCTTTAAAAATGCGCAAGACTTGGCAAAGAATGGTGATTGTGTATCCTTTAATGTGACTCAGCCATACATGAGCAAACATATTGCTATGAGCTGGTGAGAACACTTTTCAGATCCTGAGATTTTAAACAACTAGCTGGCATTCAGCAAAATCCCCTTTTGGCTAGTACTCTTGACAAACACACAACTGCAATCCTTGAATGAGTGATGAGGTCTGACTACTGCTCTGTCAAAAGAGAAAATTAGGTTTATTGGTTCCAGCAGGACATTTGTGTTGCATTCATTTAACTTGTGAAAAGTATATAGCATGGCAAAGGTCTCAAACTATTGGCACCACTGATTGTGAAAAAACACTTTCACCTAAGCTACTGATAAAAGAAGGTATTACCTTGTACCTGGGTCTAATACCAAAAGCTTTGAGTTTTCTTTCAGCTGCATCCACTGCCAAGTGAGGGAAAAACTCTGCAAGAAGATGGTGTTTTGTTTGATGATGGGTCAGTGAAGAGAAGTTCTCATGACACATCAAATTTCCATACCTGCTCCTCATCAGCAACTTCCTCAGAGACCCAAGTCCCTTCTAAAATTTCACCTCATTCACGTTGACACTAACTGATGTCTCAAAAGAAACATAACTGTACTAACACATGGTTGTGATGTAATAAGCCAGACCTCACTTTTCCTTAGTCAAAACAACAAGGCTTTGTTCTTCCTACTGCATGATGGTGAATTAAATAGTGAATCAAAATCATTTTACATTTTGTAATATAGACATGACTTATTTTCCAGGAACAATGAGGACACTGCCAAGGGTAAATGACATATTTAGGATTCATTATATATTTAGGATTCATTATTATATTGCATCTGAACTAGAGGCTAAATAAATGGAATGGGACAAAACATTCTGCTTACAATAATTTCTTTGGGAATTATCTTTTTTATGTACCACCTATGACAACTATGAAGAGCAGTGTAGTGATCTGATTATACACAACTTAGTTTGTTACATGAACTAATAATGAAGCATGATCAGCTCCTTACTATTGTGAATTATATACAGGCAACACATAGTTTTGAATATAGTTGTTTAGAAATTACTTTGAAGCTCAAGTTTTGTCTTTCATTCTGCATATTCTGTACAATTTACAAGATGCATTGTAATCTGACAAGGTAATAATTAAAGTGTCCTATTAATTAATATTCTGTAAAATACAGTAGTGGAGAATGATTGTCATTCTCAGTAAATTTCCTCCTCACTAATGACACAGTGGAGTGTCCCAAAACTAAAATAAGCAGTAGGAAGATTCATTGGAAGATAAGCTAGAAAATACATGGGCAAAGAATATATTTGTTTAAAAAAAAAAAATAAATCTCTGTGTGTATCATATAAAACAATTCTGGAAGATTCCACATGTGCAAAGTTAAAGTTTTTCAAGCTTTATAATGCTGTAAATGCTACCATTCATGAAATGTCATGGGAACATAATTTTAGATGTATTTGAAAGATGCAGTGGCATTTCCAGAAGTACCTGACTTAAAAATAAATCCATAAATGGACTTCAGAGTTAGTAATTGCAGTGTCTAAATGGACTGACACTGTCTTAAATTTGATGTATTGATCTTTATCTAAACAAAGCACTGTCAAAAAGTTATGGTCTCCTTCTAAAATGCTAAAATGCAGATGTTTTCTATTGGTGAGGTCCACACTCTTGGTCCCCAAATAATTGATGCTGAGCAGTTTGAGTGCATCACAGCTTCTGTACATTCCTTCTCTTTAGACGGGTATTTAGACTTCCTTACACTGAAAGAATGGAATAAGATCAAAGGCAAGCAAGAAGCTTGTAATAAGAGTTTGTACAGTTAAACCTAGGAGACAAGGACTGTTCCTACACCTGACTACTTACAAAAATGTCAGCCATGCAGAAGCCTAACTGAACTGTTGAATTAGAAACACAAAGGAGAATTCTACCCCATAAGATTTTAGTTCCTATTTCTTTCCGTGTATGAATTTTCCTCTGCATATAAATCCCAAGAGAGAATGATCATTCCCCGGTTTATGCAAAACAGACTGTATTGTGGCAGGAATCAGCAAGGTTTTCAAGTCACCACTTATGCTGAAATAGAAAAAGAGATTGCATGGCCTTACACTCTGAAAGTTTCCCATGATCTGTTCTGGGAGAAGCTCCTCAATCTGCTCTGCTCAAGTCCCTTCTTCCTGTGAGGGTGGTGAGGCCCTAGCACAGGTGGTCCAAGAAGCTGTGGCTGCCCAATCCCTGGCAGTGTTCAAGGCCAGACTGGACAGGGCTTGGAGCAACCTGGTCTAGTGGAAGATGTGCCTGCCTGTGGCAGGAAGGAGCTGGATAACTTTTAAGGTCCCTTCCTGCCCAAACCAGCCTGTGATTATATAATTCTAAGTGGTCCTGCTTTCGTAATTGACTAAATAGTCTTCAGTACGAGCTAGACCGTGGCTGTCACAGAACCTACCAAGTGTCTTCAGCAACAGAAAACCCACACTACAGAGTGGCAGGTGGTGCTCAGAGTTATAAAATGCTGGTTTTAGCACCAGGATGCTAAAAATCACCATTTTAGATTTAATGACTTTTTAGAAACTTTCATAGCCAAAATGCTACATCAGGAAACAATTCTTGAGTCCAGCTCCGCAGTAAGGCAACTTAGTTTCAGGAAGCTGCTATTCAGCTCTTGCTGAGTACCAAGAGAACTACAATAAACACAGGTTTTCTACATCTCAGCAGACAGCCTTAATCACTGCAGTATAAGCAACACAAATTTCTGAAATGAACCTTTCCATTTTCTGTCTTTCCAGTCCTGAAAGACCTTCCCAGAAAGCTTCATTGAAGGCATTTGCATTTTCAGGAAATGTCTGGCTTCACAACTCACTGCTTCTTGCCAGTAGCACATACAAAACTTTCCTGTCTGAGTCTACATTCTCCATGTAAACAACACATGTTAAAAATCTGTTTTCTTAACATGTGTAGATGCATTCAGGACACTAAGTACACATTCAGAGGGACATGGTTCCATACCATACAAGCATATGCAAAGAAAAGTTAATTTAGGGTTGCTCTAAAACCACAGACCCAGTTCTGACAGTTATTCCAGGTGAAACCAAGGATCAAGAGATGCTGGAAGAGGTTCAAATTTCTGTTAGCAAGTTGCTGTCTTCTTAAACGTACTGCTTCAAATAAAGAAAGAAATATTCAATAATATTCTTAAAGGCTGGGATTTTCAAAGAAACATAGCAGAGGTTTCTTCCTGAGCAAATTCAAGCCAAAAATATTCACATTTAACTGCAGCTAAATAGCAAATACTGTACATTGGAGTTTTACCATTTACCTCAGAGGGTTCAGCAGTACAACCAAAATCCACAGAAAACTATCTTCTGCCAATCACTGCGTTAAGAATGCATATATTCAGTACAGAGAGCAAAATATATAACCCTAGATATTCTAATAGTTCCATTTCAAATACTGAGACAAACAGGCTTTTTAAGAATAAGGATAAAGAAGAAAAGAAATCTCACCCAAACAGCCTACTAAGAATAACCCAGAAAAAAAACAACAAAGAACAACAAGACCCAGAAAAGAGCAACAAAGCTGGTGAAGGGTCTGGAGAATAAGTCTGATGAAGAATGCCTGAGGGACCTGGGGTTGTTTAGTCCGGAGAAGGGAAGGCTCTCCACAACATATTGCCTTCTACAACTACCTGAAAAGAGATTGTAGTGAGGTGGGGTCGGTCTTTTCTCACAAGTAACAAGTAACAGGACAAGAGCAAATGGGCTCAAGCTTCTCCAGGGGAGGTTTAAACGATGTTACAAAAATTTTCTTCACAGAGAGGGTGGTCAGGCATTGGAACAGGCTGCCCAGGGCAGTGGTGGAATCACTGTCCCTGGAAGTGTTCAAAAACTGCGTAGATGAGGCCTTTAGTGACATGGTTTAGTGGTGCCCTTGGCAGCGCTGTGGTAATAGTTGGACTTCATGATCTTAAAGGTCTTTTCCAACCCAGTAGATTCTATGATTCTATGACCTGAAAAGAGTAAATGCATCATGAGTAGAACATCAGTTTGGGCATTGCAATGATATAGTCCTCTTTCTGCAAGTCCTCTTTTACAGTGACTTTCTTTGCTTACGTGAGATACTGAGCTACAAATATCCAGCCATCTGTAAATTCCATCACCAGCTTTTAGTTTTGGTAGCCTGAGCCCCAGAAAAGCTTTCTAGTGCTCCTTAAATGGACAGGCACATGTTTAAGTTGCTGGATATTTCCACTGCACTCAGCAAAAACTTGCATACTTGCATATGTACATTAAATATAAAGGGGATCATGCTTAGCACTCAGCTTATATATTACATTTGTTTCCATAGTCATCACCCATCGAATACACTGCAAGTAATTTATCTCTTAATATGTGTTGGAATATATTGTAGAAATTTAGTTAAACAAAGGTCAGATAAATAGTCTGGTGACTATTGACAGGCCCACTGAAGCAGCAGCAAAGATCCCCTACACTGAGATCACATCCCAGTCAGAAGACATACATGTCTAAGAAAACCTGTGTGTTTTTCTCATTTTTTCTTTTTCTTTCGGCTTCTGAAGAAAGTAAACAAGGGTTAGATGGAGATAAGTTGAAAATGATGGTGTGTCGGCCAGCAAATACCCAGATGACAGTCTAGCTAGAACTGAAAATTTGAACACACAGAAAAGAAACAGTTTCCTTAGCAACCAGGGCGAAAGCCTGAAGAACATCTCTTCTGCTCCGCGCTGCTTCGCCCTTTCCCAACTCAGTCTGCCATCTGTCACTCATGGATTTAATACAGTTCAACATTTTATAAGGTTCAGGAGGGAGAATTCCTGCTAATGGAAGAATTACTAATACCAAAGAAACTTAGAGGAGGTGGGGAGAAAAAAATCCATCTTCAAAAAAAGAAGTGTATGTGGTTTGCACATCAAATGAGGTGTAGACAAGGCACTGCATTGAACAGTTCTCTGGGTTATCAGACTTATACCAGCCTTTTAAAATGGCACATGATGCTATGATCACCTCTCCACAGAGACTTTTCTCTTCCCCAGATTTTGATCCTTTTCTAATCACCAGCCTTTTTATGAGCCTTTGCAAGAAACTCACGGGCTCAGCTGCTGTTTCTTCCCTTTTTATACAATTGTTAGTAGGAGCTATAGGAGATAAAGTCTACACCTCTTTATATTTTCAAAGGTATGGACAAAAGTTAATCCATTAATGTGATTTTTAGATAGTAATGCATTCTGGAAAACTAATGAGGCTTGTTTGGGTTGCAAGGAGAGGCAAAGGATGTGTAGAGAAGACCGCAGATCCATTTTATTAAAAACTTCCCATCTTCTTCTATAAAAAGGATATGATTTTTATATTATAATTCCCAATTTTTGCTGTATCCAGACTTCACCCTTTTTACATTTTTCTCTGTGTCAACTTGAATGCATGAATTCAGGTTGCTTCATACATTTATAAAACCTTTAGTCATACATGCGAAGAATCCATTTTCTCCAATAAAACCTTAGTGAAAAGCCTCTGTAGTATGATTTATTTCACTTTATCAGATACACGTGACTAGCAGTATATACTGAGTTCATGTTAAGGCTGGATTGCTATACCAGCTTGATCTCTTTTATCAAGGAACAGAAAGAAACAGAAAACGCATGCACACGACCAACAAATAATATCTTTTCTCTTCCTTCATGTTACTGGGTATGCAAAATTTGCTGCATCCTTCCTAAGATGTCTTACAAGGGAAGCATCCTGTGTAAGGAAGGTATCATGCCTGCCCTAGTCGGTCTCACTGACTATTACCCACTTCTAGTGATCCATGTGGGTGCTACTGATATAGATAGCAGTAGCCAGGAGAATATAAAGAAGGACTACAGAGCTGTGGGAGAGGTGGTTAGGGGCTCTGGAGCGCAGACTGCCTTTTCGTCAGTTCTCCAGGATACAGGGAAGGACCTCAAAAAGGCTAGGAGGATTGGCCGGGTTAATAAATGCTTAGAAGAGTGGTGCTATAGTCAGGGGTTTGGGTACCTTGAACATGGGACTCAATTTAGTAGGCCATGTCTACTGGGGGCTAGTGGAGCGGGTCTGACAAAGAAAGGGAAGAGTGGATTAGGGAGGAGGCTTGCCAGACTGGTCAAGGATGCTTTAAACTAGATGTGTTGGGGGAGGGGGGCCTCATTCCATCCCAACACACCCACTCACTTGCCAGCACCTCTAGTAAATATTCAGAGCTCTGCAGAGATATTGCAGCTGCTCCAGCCAATGAGCCGGCTTCAACTGGAGCGCGGCTCAGATGCTTCTATACAAATGCCCGCAGCATGGGGAACAAACAAGAGGAATTAGAGATGTGTGCACATCTACGGGCATATGATATCATAGGCATCACAGAAACATGGTGGGATGGCTCCTATGACTGGTGTGTTGGAATGGAAGGTTACAGGCACCTTAGGAAAGACAGGCCTAGTAGGCGGCGAGGGGGAGTTGCTATTTATGTTAGGGATAGGCTGGAGAGTATGGAACTGCTTGCAGCCCAAAAAGCCAACCGTGTCCTGGGCTCCATCAAAAGGAGCGTGACCAGCAGGTCTAGGGAGGGGATCCTGCCCCTCTACTCTGCTCTCCTGAGACCTCACTTGAAGTATTGTGTACAGCTCTGGTGTCCTCAACATAAAAACAACATGGAACTGTTGGAACAAGTCCAAAGGATGGCCATGTGTATGATCAGGGGACTGGAGTACCTCCCGTATGAAGATAGGATGAGAAAGTTGGGGCTGTTCAGCCTGGAGAAAAGAAGGCTGCGTGGAGACCTCATAGCAGCCTTCCAGTATCTGAAGGGGGCCTATAGGGATGCTGGGGAGGGACTCTTCATGAGGAACTGTAGTGAGAGGACAAGGGGTAATGGGTTCAAACTTAAACAGGGGAAGTTTAGACTGGATATGAGGGAGAAATTCTTTACTGTGAGGGAGGTGAGGCACTGGAACGGGTTACCCAGGGAAGTTGTGAATGCTCCATCGCTGGTCATGTTCAAGGCTGGGTTGGACATAGCCTTGGGTGGTATGGTTTAGTGTGAGGTGTCCCTGCCCGTGGCAGGGTGGTTGGAACTAGATGATCTTAAGGTCCTTTCCAGCCCCAACTATTCTATGATTCTAGGATTCTATGATTTTAGAGATCAAGGATTTATGCTACAGGAAATTACAGAAATCAGGCTTCTAGAAATTAACAACTTCTGTAAGGACTGCCAGGAATAACTCATGAAAATGATATCCAACTGACCTTGCTTGCTCTTCTTGCTCACCTGTGATGTGAGAGTCTTACACCCTAAACTCAGCTTCCCCTTTGAACAGATGAGGAGTTTAAAAAGTGAAGCAGCACCACACACATGATGTGGCAATATGTTGGAAACCTTTTGAACACTTCGTTTAATTTCATATTTAAAAAAAAAGGGCAAAATAACGACAACGAAGAAAAACCAACAAAAAAAAGCACACTGAAAATTATTTTTTTTAATCACACAATCATTTTTGATGAAATATCCTCATGCTTTTGAGAGCTACCTAAATGAGACATGTGTAGATGTGTAGAAAGAGGCAAGAATCCCTCTTGACTTTAAACTATCTGTGATAAATTTTTGAATGATGGTTAGATGATGATATCCCTGGATGCTTTAATCACAGCAGTGTTCTATCACACATATTTTTAAAACATCCACTTGGAAACACTAATTTCATCTTTTCCTAATTGATCAATCGATGTAGACCCTTAGAAATAGATATATTGTGTCAGTTTGTTTTTCAGATGTTAAATTACTGGAACGTTTCCAAATTGGATTTTTCCATGTGCTGAAGCATTCTGCAGGATCAGGGCCCTGTAACAGAGAAATCATCCCTCCACTGTTCCAAGCTAATCAAATATAACATCAGGCAAGAGTTATTTATAACAGTTTATTACTTATAGAAATTAATCTCTTGCTGGCTTTGATAGATAGTATTGAAACAACTATTTGCTGCAGAAGGTTCTTCTTTCCGTGTGTACTTGCAATGCTATATATGTTGTTTTTCTGAAAAAAAAAAAAAAAAAAAAAAGAATGCTTTCCCCTGGGTGAGGAAACCCCTCTGGTTTTTCCAAACCAACATTAGCCTCATAAGCCAGCTGACAGAATGGTTGAAATAGCCTCTTCTATTTGAGCAGGCTGGAGGGAAATATCTGCCAACATGTCCTTTTGTCTTCCTTTCCACAGCTTTTCTTTTAATCCACCTTCCTCTTCCACATGCACAGAGCAGTAATAACATTGGGGAACTGAAAAGCATACATATGGAATGAAGCTGAGCACATGAACCAAGTCAAATGCACATTGATTGGGGTAAATCAAAGAGAGAAAGGAGATGAACTGTCTGAAAGGAAATGAAAATACAATGAAGAATGTGTTAAAGTAGGAATGGGAGTGCAAGAGGGGAGAAAAGATGTGCTTACAGTGCGACACATTTTCTGGTCCCATGGTAGTTAATGGAAATTTTGATTTCAAGAGTCAGGATATTACCCATGTCACTTAAAAAGCAGGTGGCACATCAATCTGCAGATGGAAAGAAAATTCAAAGAAAGATGATAAAATAATGTCTCTATAGGTGGTCTTCATTCATAGAGTTTCAGAAGCTAACATTGCCATTTTCAGTTTATTGCTTAGATTGCATTTTAGTCTGCTCCGAAGGCAGTGACCTGATTGTTAACAACAGATTTGAACAGAGAAAAGTGAATTCGATGTGGCCAGCTAGCTTTACCGTTCTCACAGCTTTATCTTCCAATTTAGTCCTATCCATGCTCAGAGCTTATAGCACTGGCAAAATAAATATGGAAAAATAGCATAAGTGATTGACACTTCTCCATCTGGTAGGCAAAAGCTTTGTTACTCACCATGCATTGCTGACCTGTGAGAGCAGGAAGCCAAGAGGAGATATGTCAGTTTGCAAGTTCAGTTTGCAAGTTCAGGCTGCAGGGGAAAAGAGTTGGAAAATGAAGCAAGGAAGAAAAAGGAGGAAGCTGTTCAGCTCAGAGGAGTGGTTCAGACTGTAGAAGAGAAACATCTAAAGAATAAATTCATGTGCCATTAATAATACGGTTATGTTCTCTGGGGTAGGAAGCAGAGCTTTTCCTCTACTTCTACTCACTAATAGGTCCAGAGCCTGTGTCAGTATCACTATCACTTAAGATATTACTGGAATACTGGATGGACCTACTTAGAGAAGAAAGCTAGGCACCTGGGAAATCATAGAATCATAGAATAGTTAGGGCTGGAAAGGACCTTAAGATCATCTACTTCCAACCCCCCTGCCACGGGCAGGGACACCTCCCACTAAACCATGCCACCCAAGGCCATGTCCAACCCAGCCTTGAACACCGCCAGCGATGAAGCATTCACAACTTCCCTGGGTAACCAATTCCAGTGCCTCACCACCCTTACAGTAAAGAATTTCTTCCTCATATCCAATCTAAACTTCCCCTGTTTAAGTTTGAACCTGTTACCCCTTCTCCTCTCACTACAGCTCCTCATGAAGAGTCCCTCCCCAGCATCCCTATAGGCCCCCTTCAGATACTGGAAGGATGCTATGAGGTCTCCATGCAGCCGTCTCTTCTCCACGCTGAACAGACCCAACTTTCTCAGCCTGTCTTCATATGAGAGGTGCTTTCGTCCCCTGATCATCCTCGTGGCCCTCCTCTGGACTTGTTCCAACAGTTCCATGTCGTTTTTATGTTGAGGACACCAGAACTGAGCACAATACTCCAAGTGAGGTCTCAGGAGAGCAGAGTAGAGGGGCAGGATCACCTCCCTCGACCTGCTGGTCGTGCTCCTTTTGATGCAGCCTGGGATATGGTTGGCTTTCTGGGCTGCAAGCACACACTGCTGGCTCATGTTCATTTTTTCATCAACCAACACCCCCAAGTCCTTCTCCGCAGGACTGCTCTCAATCTCTTCTCTGCCCAGCCTGTAGCTGTGCCTGGGATTACTCCGACACAGGTGGAGGACCTTGCACTTGGCACGGTTAAACTTCATCAGGGTGGCATCTGCCCACCTCACAAGTGTGTCAAGGTCCCTCTGGATGGCATTCCTTCCCTCCAATATATCAACTGAAACACACAGTTTGGTCTCAGTGGCAAACTTTCTGAGGGCGCACTTAATTCCACTGTCCATGTCACTGACAAAGATGTTGAACAAGACCAGTCCCAACACCGATCCCTGAGGGACACCACTCATTTCTGGTCTCCACCTGGACATTGAGCCATTGACCACAACCCTTTGCGTGTAGCCATCCAGCCAGTTCTTTATCCACTGAATGGTCCACCTATCAAATTGATGTCTCTCCAACGTAGAGGCAAGGATCCTATGGTTTAGACTACATTTTTATCCAAAAAGAAAGCGAGAAACAAGTGCTCATATTTGTGAGGCTCTCCACCTAAGTGCTGCCCATCACTGTACAAAAGAATATTCCAAGACTAAGAAAATTACATTAACCCTTTTATCCAAAAGTGAACCTGAAAAACAAGTACACTTTCAGGAACACAGGTACCAGCACACCTAACAGAAAACTTAATAGAATATAAATACATACATAAAATGTAATGACACTGAATAAAACTGAAAAAACCAGCAGCACAATGGTAGGTTCAGAGGAGATATTTCCATGTCTTTATTCACAGTTTTCTGAAACCGTATTGATTACTTTCCATTCTAAGTTTTACAGTATTGCAATATTTATACCAATTTTTGAACACTGTACCACAAATATTGTGAAAAAATTCATATGCTGTTGCACATCACTAATTCATTTCCCCCTTCTTGTGTTTCCCATTTTTCACGAATTGTTAAGGTTTTCCTTAGCAGGTTAAAGGTTTTCCTTATCAGAAGGTTAAAGGTTTTACTTAACAGAAACTACAAATCTCAGATTGACTTGAGCTCCTCACCACAAGATATATTTCCTCCAGTTGCAAACTTGTCATCACTCTATCTCCCCAAATACTTTAAGATTCCTGTTCTTTCACAAATGGAGTGAGGCTACGAATTGTGAAGTAAAGGTGACATGTCAGTAACTCAGAAATCTTCCACATCCTCATGACTGACTTGGTCTAATATCTTCTTATTTTAGTGCTTTACTGAATTAACAGATAATTCCCCTGGCCATCCAATCCATGTGGAACACCCTTATAAAATGTCAGCAACCTTCACTGTCTTGGCAAATGCATTTCAGAAGCAGGAAGGATTTTGAAAGAGTCATATCAACGTAAACAAGATATTATGAGCAATGGAAAGACTGAACAAGAACAGAATTTAGGCAATTACATTCCAGATGCAGCACAGGGGAGAAAAAAAGCAAACAACATAGTCCAGACTCACTGCAGCACTTCACAACAAAGAGTAACTGCTCTTATATGCAAAAGCAAGATCCGTCAGTAAGGGAAAAGCCATAACATTAAGAAACTTAATTAGCTGAAATCATTAGCTGAACCCAAGTATTAAGAATAGCACTAATTCAGAGACAAGGTTTTCTGGGCATGAGGAACAGACCAAGAGAAATACCATAATGTCAATGGCAAAAGCTTTAATAGCTGCATAACATGAGTGTTCTTTGGTTTAAGCTTTAAAAGTTCTCTAAAAGACTTGCATTGTTCTTCTCTGCAGGTACAAGCAAGTGTCGAAAGGAACTGGAGAAACAACAAATCCCAAAAGTTACAGGGCCTCAGTTCAGACAAGATAAGCAACAATAAAATCTTTGGGATCTTGCTTTGTTGCTTTTTGTTTTTTTTTTTTTTCCATACAACTTAAATCTCTACAGCCATGCTCAACACTTCCTCAAGAGGTTTGCAGCATTTTCTCCTCCAAGACAGAGTGAAATACTACCAAAATAGGCTCCTTTGTATCAAGCATTGCTTTGAGCCTGTGCGAGAACACTACACTCCAGACTAAAGAAATAATTTTAAAAAAACCAACAAAAAACAGGAGGAAAAATACACTGAACTTACAAAGTCCGAAGAAAAAAGTGGATGCCCCACTTACATGTGACTCCCTTCCTGTGTTCTGAAACAAAGAGAATGTTTGTAGATGCCTGCAAAGCTAAGCAGCAAAACATAAAGAAACAGCAATGATTAAAGACATGAAGAAATTAAAAACAAACAAAAAAAAGACCTACCTGGCAAAATTGTCCTTTCCACTAAATAGATGGATAAATACATTACAATTTATATTCAGGTTGCTGCTACTCCCTTCAGCATTTGGGATGCAGTCAGCAATCTAAAACCCATCACACTCTGTCTCCCTTTGAACGAATATCATCCTCACAGTACTAGAGCTACTCCGGCATAAACTGTGCTCTTGAAAGTTTCCTTCATTACATTTTGTTAAACACTGAGGTAAAATAGTGGCAAGTGATCAGTTTATTACAAAAGCAAAACAAGAACAATCTTATTCTGTTAGCTGTCAGTGAAAAAACATCACTTCTTACTTCATCATTCTCTTTGCAATTTGGCGTAAGCAAGAGCTGGGAAAGAGATTAT
Source organism: Ara ararauna (assembly GCA_028858755.1). Classification (NCBI taxonomy): domain Eukaryota; kingdom Metazoa; phylum Chordata; class Aves; order Psittaciformes; family Psittacidae; genus Ara; species Ara ararauna. The sequence continues at coordinate 64,352,415 of CM054410.1, forward strand.
ACTTAAAAATCTTATTAAGAGTACTTATATTGTGTGAATAGTCACATTTATTGGTTTTGCCACCTTACTGGTGGGCCTGAACCTTTTTAACAGGGAGAGAGACTTGTCCATAATATTCAGAATTAAATGTATTTGTGAATAATTTTTAAATGGTTATAAATATCTTTCTTTTGTCACTCATATCTGTGAGTGACAGATTTACAGAAATATTTACAGCTATAATTGCTTTTCTTTCATTTCCGAATAAGCATTCACAATAAATAATTCTCCACAAAAATGAAAATAAAATGTTTCAATGTTTAAGAAGGAATAGTATGTAATTAACTTATTTTGCTGCTGACATGTTTCAACTTCATCCAGAACTCACAATTTTACTTAAACCCAGAGATTTTTACAGCAGTAATTTGATATCAAACCAATAACATAAGAACTCCATAGCCTATATAAACCTGTTTAGGCAAAGTACCAATAAAAGTTCTTTAGGCAACAAGAAAACCTTGAAGTTTGAGATTACAGAGTCTGAAATTACTTGGGAGGACAGACAGTTAAAGCAAGACTCAAAGGGAACTTTTATCTGGTACAATACATAGTGAAGAAGACCTTGGAAAATACCTCAGCTTCCTTTTTACAATAGTATGAGGCCCTGATAATTGCTGACATCAAACAGATTAGCTCATTTGGAGGGGGACTGCACACAGAAAGAAACACAATCCTTTTCTTGACAATCAGAAGTAGCATAAAGTACATGAAAGGATGATAACTATGTATGCTGTGGTTTTACCCCAGCTGGTAACTCAGAAACCATGCAGCCGTCCACCCACTCCCCTTCTTTTTCCTTCCGATCCCTGATGGATGGGGAGGAGAATCAAAAGAATGTAGCTCCCACGGGCTGAGATAAGAACAGTCCAGTGACTAAGGTATAACACAAACCACTGCTGCTACCACTAATAATAATAATGATGAGTGAAATAACAAGGGAAGAGAATACGACCGCTCATCACCCACCGACAGGCATTCTCCTGGGCTGCAGTGTAGAGTATATTTTTTGCATATGGCCAAGTCCGGACTGGTCCAAGGGCTACTGCATGAACTATCTCTCGTTTAATTTGCTCAAAGGCTTGTTGTTGCTCAGGGCCCCATTTAAAATCATTTTTCTTCTGGGTCACGTAATAGAGAGGGCTTACAATCAAACCATAATTTGGGATGTGCATCCTCCAGAATGTCACAGCACCCAAGAAAGCTTGTGTTTCTTTCTTATTAGTTGGTGGAGACATTGCTGTTATCTTGTTGATCACATCTGTGGGGATCTGGCGACGTCCATCTTGCCATTTTATTCCCAAAAATTGAGTCTCCTGTGCAGGTCCCTTGACCTTACTCCATTTTATGGCAAAACCGGCTTTCAGTAGGATTTGGATTATTTTCCTCCCTTTCTCAAAGACTTCTTCTGCTGTATCGCCCCACACAATAACGTCATCAATGTATTGCAGGTGTTCTGCAGCTTGCCCCTGTTCCAGTGCAGTCTGGATCAGTCTATGGCAGATGGGAAGGCTGTGTTTCCACCCCTGGGGCAGTTGGTTCCAAGTCTACTGGACGCCCCTCCAAGTAAAAGCAAACTGTGGCCTGCACTCTGCTGCCAAAAGGAATTGAGAAAAATCCACTGGCAATATCAGACGTGGCATAGCACTTGGCTGCCTTTGACTCCAGGTCATACTGAAGTTCTGGCATGTCTGGTACGGCAGCACTCAATGGTGGTGTGACTTCGTTCAGGCCATGATAGTCTACCATTAGTCACTCTCCGTTAGACTTTCGCACTGGCCATTTGGGGCTGTTAAAGGGTGAGTGGGTCCTACTGATCACTCTTTGACTCTCCAATCTATGGATCAGCTTATGGATGGGAATCAGGGAGTCTCGGTTGGTGTGATATTGCCGCCAGTGCACTGCTGTGGTCGCAATTGGCACTTGTTGTTCTTCGACCTTCAGCAACCCCACAACAGAAGGATCTTCTGAGAGACCAGGCAAGGTGGACAGCTGCTCAATTTCCTCTGTCTCCAAAGCAGAAATACCAAAAGCCCATCGGTACCCTTTTGGGTCTTTGAAGTACCCTCTCCTGAGGTAATCTATGCCAAGGATGCATGAAGCCTTTGGACCAGTCACAATAGGGTGCTTCTGCCACTTCGTCCCAGTCAAGTTGATTTCAGCCTCCAGTACAGTCAACTCTTGGGATCCTCCTGTCACGCCAGAAATATAAATGGGTTCCAACCCTCGACAGCTTGATGGCATCAGGGTACACTGTGCACCAGTATCTACTAGAGTTTTATACTTCTGTGGGACTGATGTGCCAGGCCATCTGATCCACACAGTCCCGTAAATCCGATTCTCCCCTACCTCCACTGGCTGGAGGCGGGGCCCCCTAATAGTTATCACATTAGTCACTTACATCTTGTTGATAGGGATTAGTCTTTATCACAGGAGCTGAAGTAAAATCGGCTCCTCCACTCCATCTGGGAACCTGCTCACCAGAGACTGAGGCCGCAGCTTTCATGGGGTGATTAGCCTTGACCTTTGTTCATCTCTTCAATTCACGCACCCATTCCTCCTGAGCTGAGGTAGGTCTTCCATCCCACTTCCTCACGTCTTCTCTGTGATCCTGCAGGTAAAACCATAGGGTGGCCCAAGGCATATACCTCCTATATCTTCTCTCTCGAGCAGTAGGATGCCTTTTGTTAATAGCTGAGACGTGGGTTGGTACACATGGGGAACTGGATAGATCGGATAGATCATCTCTCAATTGTTCGAACTCCTTAGACAGTTTTTCCACATCTGAAATGATGGAAGAGGTGAGGGATGCTAGGGGAGGGACTCTTCATTAGGGACTGTAGTGACAGGACCATGGATGACAGGTTCAAACTTAAGCAGGGGAAGTTTAGATTGGGTATGAGGAAGAAATTCTTTGCTGTAAAGGTGGTGAGGCACTGGGATGGGTTGCCCAGGGAAGCTGTGAATGCTCCATCGTTGGTGGTGTTCAAGGCAAGGTTGGACAGAGCCTTGGGTGGCATGGTTTAGTGGGAGGTGTCCCTGCCCATGGCAGGGGGGTTGGAACTGTATGATATTAAGGTCCTTTCCAACCCTAACTATTCTATGATTCTATGATTGTCTTCCAACTCTCGGAGTTCACAAATCATTTCATCCACTCTTGGTGGTACTATATCGTTTCAGGTTATTGCTGCCAAGTGGGCATATGATGATAGTGCATTCCGTGCAAATTTCTGCCATATGGGTCATGTACATTCGATTTCATCTGGATCTATGGGTCCTTTCCCAGCGTCCTGATTGCGATAGATCATCTCTACAATGGCTGATTCCCTCAGAGACTGGATGCCTTTTTCTAGAGTAGTCCATTTGGCAGAACGACTCATAACATCGTCCTTGTATGGAAACCTTTCTTTCATAGCTGCCAACAGCCGCCTCCAAAGGCTGAGGGACTGTTTCTCTTTTGCAATTGCTTCATCAATTTCCCCTTCCCTAGCAAGTGATGCCAGCTGCTTGGCTTCTCTATCTTCTAGCTCGTGATCATCAGCCCCATTGTCCCAGCATCGGAGCAATCAGGTGATGATGTGCTCCCCTGGTTGATGGGTAAAATCTTTTCACATATTCTGTAGCTCAGTTGAGGTCTGGGGTAGAGAAGTCACCTCTTCTTCCTCTTCTTCCTGTGATTCACGTACTATTAACTCCTGGTCAGATGCTGTCAGTGGTGAACACATTGTTTCTTCATCTTGCTTCATCTTTCTTGCCTCTTTTTTGCTTTTCCCCTTGCATACAGGGGCAACCGATAATGGCAGGAATTGGTCCTCTGGTTTAGCTGCAGTGATTATCACTGTAGTCAGAGTGGCTGCAGTATCTGTTGCTAGGGTTTGGGTAGCTGCTGTACTTGTCACTGGCGTTGGTGTAGCTGCTGTGCTTGGAGCTGGAGTAGCTGCTGTGCTTGGAGCTGGAGTAGCTGCACTGTCTGCTGCGGTCAGCGTTTGAGTAGCTGTTGTACTTGTTGCTGGGGCTGGTGTAGCTGCTGCACTGGGGGTTGGAATTGCTGCATTATCTGTAGCAGTTGGAGTTTGAGTAGTTGCTGTACTTGTCACTAGGGTTGGTGTAGCTGCTGTTTTTGGAGTTGGAGTAGCTGCTGTATTTAGAGTTAGAGTAGCTGCATTGTCAGTTGCTTTGCCATCAGATCCAGAGACAGTTTCTTCTCTTTGAAGGTGCTGGATGATGTTGAACAGGGCTCTGTAAACACAGGCCAAGCCCCAGCACATTGCCATGATTCGTACCTCTCTGATAAGACCAAGATGACAACACACCTCATTTAAGTGTTTTACTAATTTTTCTGGATTTTGCACTTGTTCAGTGACGAAGTTCCAAAGCACTGGAGGGACCCACTGGCCTAGATGCTTGCCCATACGATCACACACACCCAGCCACTCATGACTGTCCAGCCTCAGGGAAAACCTCTTGGTCCTCCTATTTCGTTGTCTAACCCTAGACAAGACCCAAACCTGACTCTGCTTAACTTTCAAGATCAGACGAAATGGTCATGGGTAAAACACACTCTGTATGCATGCCAACATGGTGATCCCCCTCACAATCAGCAGGCAGGTCTCAAGGGTACCCAAAGGCCTTGCAAAAACCTTCAGAACTCTCAAATGATGCTGTAAACAGTCTGGCTGGGGAGCTGGGACCATAAGGAAATGTCTCCTTCTTGGGTTGACCATCCGAGGAGGAGAAAAATTATGTGGAATTGCTAAACACTTCCCTTATATACCTCCGAAAGTATAGAAGTGGTGACCACACTGTGAACTCAAGATAGATCAGCTTCATGATCAATGATTCTACTGTATTACAAGTCATTACCATAAAGTACAATGAAACAAGAACCTTAGCCGACGGCCCCCAGCTGATAAACACTAACATGGCAAATACCGGCTATAAGTAAGGTACGACATGCTGAAACTCCAAGGTCAAGAGCAACAACTTTGAGAGCCAATAAATCAGCATTGTGACGAGCGACTATTAATCCTATACAATGAATGCTTATCACAAATACGATTGGACATGCTCCAGTCAGATCTGTCGTTATCTCAACCTTTCGTGTCCCACTTTGGGTGCCAAAAAGAACTGTGTTGGTTTTACCCCAGCCAGTAACTCAGAAATCACGCAGCCATCCGCTCACATCCTCCCTTTCCTCCCTCCGCTCCTGGACAGATGTGGAGGACAATCAAAAGAATGTAACTCCCACGGGTTGAGATAAGAACAGTCCAGTAACTAAGGTATAACACAAAACCACTGCTGCTACCACCAATAATAATAATGATAAGTGAAATAACAAGGGAAGAGAATACAACTGCTCACCACCCACCGACCGATAACCAGCCTGACCCGAGCAGTGATCTAACCCTTCTGGGTAACTGCCCCCAGTTTATATACTGGGCATGATGTGCTGTGGTATGGAATACCTCTTTGGTTAGTTTGGGTCAGGTGTCCTGCCTCTGCTTCCTCCCGGCTTCTCTTCCTCCCTGGCAGAGCATGAGACTGAGAAAGTCCTTGGTCAGACTAAATATTACTGACCAGCAACTAAAACCATCGGTGTTATCAGCGCTGTTTCCAGGCTGAAAGTTGAAAACGCAGCACTGCACCAGCTACTAAGAAGGAGAAAAATGACTGCTACTGCTGAACCCAGGACAATGTACATAGTTTGAGGAGACCAAGAAAGAACTGGATTTCCTGGTGAACCTGCAAGTCTTTTCTTTAATTGCTTATGGCTTTGGGATTTCTTTATGCTTGTCTTTTCTCATTTAGCCCAAGCTGATTAAATGGAAAGTCAACTATGATGCATCATCAGCTGCCTTTAAATCTCTGTTCAGCTCCTGTCAAATGTCATGGCTAGCCTGGGCTTCTTGAAGGCTTTTTTCATCATATCAGTGGTCTTTGGGTATGCCAATACTGTTCTATTGAAAAATTTTTCTGGCTATGTTAAATACAGTATATACATTAAATACAGTAAACACACTGACAGGTAATACATTACAGTAGATACATTAACTTACATCTCAAATATGAAGGTCATAAATATGTGTAATACAAAAAACCATGCGCTTAATAGAGAAGTCTTTGTGGAGTCATTTTATTCACTATCAAAATAAAAATAGTAAATAATTCTGAGTTCCAAATAAACAAATATGTCTCTGAATATAAGGGTATCACAAAGCTATCAATAAAACGTGCTGAAAATGTATTATTACTTTTAAGGTATATCCATGTATATTATTTGACAGCAGAATATTGGTCTGCGTGATCTGTTTAATAAAAAAACAATGGTACCACCATTCAGAGTTCTGCTGCTTGTTAGGCCCATAGAAATTTATTTACTGTTTCCCCTGAAGCTGCCATTTTCCTGATTTGGTACAGGTAGAATCTTCATTTATCAGTCTCGGTTTCTTCTCATCTTACATTTTATTCTTCTGTAACTTAGAGCACCAGAAGATGTCAATTCGTATTTTCTTTCAGCATTTCTGATGTATTAAATCTAATATCTTTGGGGGGAAAAAAAAAGCAAGTAGTATTATTACTATAAATAACTTAATTAAATATTAAGGTACAACTGGTCTTTGGGGGAAGTCTGCGTAAGTTCTTTATTCCTCATAAGAATTTTAGGTATTACAAAGACAGAACATGAAAAACTGAAGCTACAGCAATGTGCTTTATCTCAAGTACTCTGCTAAATACAATCTTTAAAGTCAAGAATGAGCTGCAAATAAAGTAGCCAAAATCTTAGTCAGTGGTCCTGCAAAGGAAGCAGTGCAGAAAGCATAATCTAATTTAAGAAACTAAAAATGTATTCTCCACTCATTTCCCCAGCCAGAAATTCAGTTAATGAACTGTATCAGGAGACTTCATTGAATGGACAGGGGCACAGGGTTAGACTAAGTCAGTTCCTCAGTCTTACACATAAATATTAGCAACTACCCGAGTCTGGCCCCTTTCACTTTTTTAACCTTATGCAGCATACTGTAATCTATCTGTATGCTGTGCAAGCTTCATCTGAAATCCTTTGTGTTCTGAGTGGGGTCAGTAAGCAGAAGCAAAAACCTCCTCTCTTGCTGACTGGAAAATGTGGAAATCACTGTCCGGGCAGGCACATGAGCACATCCACGATTTTTGTCAAATTAGTACACAGGCAGGGATGAGATTCAGAATAAGATTTACACAGCCATGCTGTGATTTTTACATATGTTCAGTTCAGAGATGTATGACCATGGGGTAATCACTGTGGTTCTCCAATCAGTAGCAGCCCGATGGATGGCCTTCATGCCCATACATGCTGCTTTTTGCTCCAGAACTTACCACCCCACAAAACCTAAGTTTCTTGTGATCTTCTCTTTAAGCACTTCTCACCCTGTGTGAATAAGTAAGGACATAAATAAATCTAAGACACCCTCAAATTGTCATTTCTCAATGTAACTTCTTACCCATGGGCTTATTATCAGGAAGCAGTTGATGATGAGCTTCTTACCTCAGAAGAGTATTAGCAGACAAGTAACAGCAACTGCATGTTGTTCAGATACTATGCTAATAAGGGGATAAATAACTTAGTGACAGAAAGGAAATGTAATGACCTACAATGTCAATCCATCACTGTTTCTGTTAACTTTTTTGAAATTACTTCTTCATAGTAGAAAGGAATACAAAAATGTCTGAAATTTTTGGCACAATATGTTCTTTTGTGAAATGACAACTTTTTCATTTCCGTACTAAGCTTTCAGTAGGTAATAAACAAACATTTTAGTGGAGTGAATATATCAATCAGAAAAATACCTCTCTCATGTACCCCTTCTAGGAAAGCATTATTTTTGGCAAATGTTACAGAAAAATTGTTTGTGAAATTATATTATATAAGTAATCCGTTAACAAGATAACATGAACTTCATTCATAATAGCAGAAATGCTAGCTCCTGAAACAATGTAATAGGGCACCTAATTCAGTGTATCTGATTCTGAAAAATATGATAGCATTCTGTCCATGTTCCTTATTTTTAGCAGCCTTATACTGTAATTGTCAAATAAAAATACTTTATTTTTATGTATTATTGATATATTAATGTGAATAGCAAAATGTTCACTGTTTTTCAGGTACAGTTTTCCATGGAAGGAAAAAAAAGAAAAACAAATTGAAACTTTGGTTGGAAATGTTGTGTTAGAAAAATAAATACAGTATTATTTCCCTACCAGTGTGTTTTGCTGCAGTTAAGCTTCCTGCATGACCCGAAATCTAATGAAGCAATAGTATTATTTTAAGAAATTTGTGTTTTGCCCCAGAATGGCTTATTTATAATGGAAATGAAGACACCAAATGTTGCAAACACAGAGCTGAAAAAACAAAGAGCAAACAGTCACAGAAGCAGAAACAGCACAATGACACAATTTCCCATGTTCACCTAATGATAGATGCTACATTGCCCAGACTTTGTTCTTTGAAGGTGTTTGATAATTTCATCAGCTTTTCATCTATAATGATTCTAATTTACACAAGTAAACCCACTGAAATGAAACTAGGCAACTTTCTGAGAAATTAGAAGTGCATTTCCTAAACATGAATATTCTGTCACTGGATGTTGCAGAAAAGTCAGTGTTAACAGAAGACAAGAATATTTAAAAATCATATCTGATTTATACTGAGGAAATCTGTTTGACTAACTGGATAGCAGTGGGAAATACTGAAGTCAAAGAAATAAAATCACGACAGTTCTATAACTGAATTAAAGAAGGTAAAACACACCTAATGCCATTTTCACATTAAAAGTAACATGAAGAAGTGTCACATGCAAAATCCATACACAAAAAATCAATATTATTTTTTTTTTTTTTTTTTCTTTCTCAGTTGTTTATTTGCATTCTTCAAATACAGTCACTACAGCACCTACTGTAATGATAACTAGCTCATCTGTGAAACTCTTCTTGAGGGTCAGGAGTACAGACACCCTCCATATTCTTCATAATTTTGACAGAATTGGCCAATGTTGCACCTGGGTAAGTTATTTTTTTTCTGCATTCACTTTTCTTATTGCACTTATCAGCTTGCTCACTGTGGCAAGGGAAATTAGCAGTAGCATCAAGTCTGTTCCTTGCTGTTACTCAGCAGTTACTCATATTCCAGTTTCTTGATGATATGAAAAATGAAGTAAACTTTATGTTATAGAAAAAAAGCATACAATTTCATGGAAAGAAAAATTTAAAGTGGTAGGTTAAAAAAGACACCTAGCCAATCAAAAACTTAAAGATTATTTGATCTTAACAGCAATAAATTTCTGCATATCACTGTAGTGTGACACTGCTCCCGTTGCCTGTCAAAGTAGAATAGTGCTTTTAGATTATACAGTTAACGCAGTTTGTGGTGGTGAAATAAATACCTCGCTGTATAGTTGCTCTTGCTAACATCTATCTCACCAGCAGAAAACGCCTTATCCATTAAACACTGCTTTAGCACTCTTTAGTGCAAGACGAAGAACAAGAGCATTCTGACAACAAGGTAACTTGGCCTTAAACAAGTCACATCTCCCTGACCTCAAGCAGCCTGACCCTACGAAATCTGGTGAAGAAGATGAGGTTCAGGTGAAGGCTGTATGGGCAGAGACAGTGAAAAGGAAGGAGAGCTACAGAGCTGTCACTAAAAATCGCTGAGACTGTTAGCCAACACTTAAATACAGACCTAAAATTAGGCATCTAGATATAAAAAGTGTGATTATGCAAATTAGGAAATTAATAAAGTGGCTTGGATGTATCTCTGTAGGATAGACAAGATAAAAGAGAGGTCCTCATATTCCACAACACTGGAAGAAGTCGACAGTGTGAAGGGTATAAAATAAGGACAATGGAGGTATTTGTACTTCAGGAGTGCTATTTTTGTCCACCAAAGAAATTCTGGTCAATTAGCTCAGATGCAGATATGCAGATAGTAGATGTATAGAAAAACATGACAGATTAACTATCTGTGCAGATGCTTTTGCTCTGTTTAGCAAAAGTTCTCATCACACTGTAACTGATAAATATTGAAAAAGACAAGAGATCTGGAGACTTTGGTTTACCCACTAAGGCACAAATTTTAGGATTTACTCCTGTGATTAGTAAAAGCACCAACTGCATTTAGTTCTTTATATACAGCAAGTGTATATAACTCACAATTAGACTTCAGCTGCAAGCAAACCTTCTACTAATAGTTTAAAAGTCTTTGTAGGGTCTTCTGTTTGCATGACTGGCACTGAAGATAAAGACTTGTAGATCCTTCCTCTACACTACGCATGTTTACAGTGATGCTGAGAGACAAACATATCTATATGACAAGTTCATATTGATGAGATAAAGAAAGCTAAAACTCCTGGAAATAATAATTTGATTTAAAAGACATTAATTTTATAACTTACCAGCAAGGAAGATGAAGAAAAGCAAGAGCCATCTGCCACACTCAGATCAGTCACGCTGTCTTCCAGAAGACCTTCAGTTTGGTCAGCTGGGAAAAAAAGGAGAATGGGAATGGGGCAGTCAAAAATAATATACATTGATTTCACTCTTTTGGCTACAGTGGTCTCAGCAAAGTTATTTTGCTCATGTACACAAGAGGAATGATGAAAGCATTTTTTTCTACTGACTGGAAAAAAAGGAATTCTCTTCCACACTGAAGAGTGTCTCAAAAGCTACAAATTTCTGCAGCTTTTCATGCCTCTCTCCCATGACCATGATCTTCCACAGGCAGCTTTCCAAACTGATCCTTGCCTTTGCAGTTCATGCTTCACCTTTATCTTCCCATTCAGAGTATCAGCTACCTTCAGGGAAGTCTCAGACAAAATGCTGGTTCCATGCTTCAAAGGATCCAATTATTTGTTATCAGTCACATGGCTATTCCTTGTAGATTATCTTTGTTAATGTATTCTATATATCAGAAATACCACTTTTTTTTCACCTAAATTCAGTGCTTACGCAGAGATTAATTTCAAGCTCTACTGGAAGGCTTAAAATAAAGACTGTACACTGAATTTTTTTTTTTTCTCCCCCTCTTGGAAGATTTCTTTAATACTTCTTTAGAGAGGGACAGTGAGAAACATCCTATAAGATGAAAGTAGCTTTCTTATTGACCACTAAAAAGTATAGTTTAAATTTAAACTTCTTGAAAGCTGACACGAAACTTGCCAAAATTTTTAAATGGTCTGGAAAGAAAACATTCTCATAAAACGCTATAGGAAAGCTTTTTCTACGTCACTGGAGCTACTGATCCCAACAGAATAAAAAAATGGGGAAAATATCAAAAGACAACAGAGATTTAATGTATTTTTCAAAACTGATCTTTGTACAAGATGGATGGGCCTTAAAAGAGAATCTCCTTTCAGACAAATATGCCTCCACAGTGGATTGACCCCAGACAAAAACCCAAGTACCCACACAGCTGCTCACTTACTGCCTTCCTCTGGAGAACAGGCAGATAATAACAGGTGAGAGGAATTGTGGATTGAGAAAAGGACAATTTAATAGGTGAAACAAAAGCCACACATGGAAGAAAAGCAAAAAAGGATTTTATTCACTACACCACATCAGCAGGGAGATGTCCAGGCACTTTCTGGGAAGCAGGACATGAACATGCATCATGGTTGCTTCAGAAGATAAATGCCACAATCACGAATGCATCATGTTCCCCCTACTTCCAGATAGCTTTTATTGCTGATAGTGGCATGATGCAGTGTGGGATGTCCCTTTGCTCAGTTGGGGTCATCTCTCATGGCTGTGTCCCCTCCCAGCATCTTGCTGCCCCACCACCACCTCAGTACGAGAAAGTTGGGTGGGAAATAGAGAAGTCCTTGACTATGTGCAAGCACTGATCTGCAGCAGCCACGATACTGGTGTGTTACCAACACTTTTAGTCACCAATGCAAAACACAGAACCATAGGGGCCGCTGCGGACAATGTCACCTTCAGCTCAGCCCAACCCAGTACCGTCTAAAAAGAAACACATATACCAGTATCACAACAGCAAGTGAGGTCCATACCTCTAGAATTTTCCAAACAGGCAGGACCTCACAGATTGATTTGTCTCGTGGCCTCATTTTGCAGGGAATTGATTTGTTATTACGCAATTGATGAGATGGACTGAATTTTGTACCTCTACTAAGGGATTTCACTGCTTGAAGATCATTTTTATTTTATCAAAGTGATTATAGCACTTAGATAAAATATACCTTTGATATTATAAAAATGCTATGACATATGACAAGTGGTGAAACAAAAAAATTCAAGTGTATTCACGATAACCACGATGATCACAGACCACAACATACTCTTTGTTCTACCAGACAACTGGGAACTACACTATGGGAGCTATAGTCCATCCAATAACATACAATGGTTGATAGTTGAATAAAAAAAAAGAAGTCTTTTAAATAAAAATGATGTCTCTTGACTTTCTCAGACACACCAGTTCTACCGCTGTCCAAAACCAAATTGCAATTAATCCAGTTACAATGAACCAAATTTTAATGAGTCAAAAAGTGAAAAAGATTCCTTGAAAACAATTATAGGCATGATAAAAAATCCCAAATCCTTATTTCTATTTGTTATTTACTATGTGCATTGGAATTTTTTCCAGAGTTAGTTAAATACCACAATTATCCACTAATTACTTGTAAAAAGAAAAGTAAAATGCCTGAGAGCAATTATTCATAATAAACAATTCACTTAGCTCTAAATATGACTAGGAGAAGGTTTTAAAGTACTGCAGTGCAAGTTCTTTGTATAACACCAAAAGTGTTACATGGACGACTAATGTATGTCTGGTACTTGCACCTAAGCTAATGAGCCTGATCTCCTGTATTCAAACAGAAAGCATTTCTAGTGTGGGGCAAATTTAATTTTAAGCAGAGTATTTAGAAATACATTAGGTGCCTTTTTCTCTCCTACAACTACGCAGTCAGCCTCAGGTGTCTAACCTGACACAGGAATCTCCACTGCAAACTTCTAAAGCCAAACGGTTCAGATTTGGGGGTGTTTTTGTTTTGGGTTTTTTCTTCATATTTGCTGGGCATTCTGTACTAGTCCAATAGAAGCCAAATATATATTTATATCAGCTGCAGCCAAATCTGATGCATCAAAATTACTTTCATGGAAAAATCCTCTAATAAGAAATTAAAGTTTCTGCATCTTTCTTTAAAGTATCTAGCAAGACAATCTTGTTGGAATATTTCTCTTACTTAAAACTGTAGTATATAGTGAACTATCTCTCCAGCATCTTCCCATAGGCCAGAATGAACATAATATAATAGGTGGACAGAACAAAAGCAAAGAAAGACTGAATTTGGAACAGTCCCACTAGAAGAAAAAAAAAAAAAAGTTGCATAGAAGCTGAATACATGACTAGAGCTTACCCCATCTAAATCATATAAATGTCATAATGCTGTGCTTCTACAACCCATATCTCCAAAGCCCTGTAAAACACTTCTCCTTTCAGGGTAAGGGAGGGAGAAAAGCACAACAGGTGCATATTTTCATTTATTCTGTGTAAGAAAAGTAGTTGACGTTTTATTTTATTTGCTTTCTTTTCCTCTGTTTAAATTCACCTTCAGTATGATAAAATTCCATTGCAAAATGCAGCAACATTATACAGCAAAAACCAAGCATATTTTGTAAGAGGGGTATTCTGCTTATATAAATCACTTAACACAAATCATTTACCCAATGCAGATTTACTATGCGAATATACCTTTATGCATTTAAAGAGGAAAAAAATATGTAAACAATTAACTTTCTTGAAATATATTTAGTTTGCTTTCATTTAAAACACTTAAGTGTTCATTTTTATCAAGACTGCTATGTAATAGTTATTTTCTGTAATTTTTCTTCTTTCCTTCTTACCTGAAACTTTAAATCTTCCAGCACCCAAGGGAATCCATAAAAATAAGCTGTTCAAGTTGACTTTTTCTATCCTAAATTATCCATTCCTGCCTCCTCCATATTCCAATTTACATTTCAAGAGTCTTGGCGGCTGGCATGGGATTAAGTATTTTTTTTTTATTTAATGTTGTGTATTCTGTTGCAAACACTACTATTTCTGGGACAGATTCATGCATCAAAAATTCACAACAACAAGTATATGAAATTGCCTTGGGATGACTATTTCTAGGGCACATTCAAGCATTAAATTTCTTCATTATAATAAGAAATGAAATTGCCTTGGAATTTAACGTTTAACTATTTTTAAAGCTGTCCTGTTGAGGCAATGTGCAGTAATCCCTTTTTGTCTACTAGAAAGTGAACTGCATTAATTAAATAATTTGCAGTTCCTTAATTAGCTATATTTCACTCTCGGCAACATCAAAACAGTGTTGTTTTTTTTTCCTTAAGGGAAGACTTTAGAAGTATAGATGTACACATCTGTAACTCCTGTACTTCTCTAAGTCACATACATTTCTTGCATGTCTACTGAATAAATACACTACAATCCAGAGCCCTTTAAAACAAACAGAAATGTCTCCACTGACTTTACTGAGTTTCAGGTCAGCTCAAACTGACTAAGTTTTCCTTGGAAGATTGCTGAGAATTCTAAGAAACAGTATAGCAAAATGTTTGGAGAGTTCCTGGTAAAAATGTAAAAAATACCTCTCTTCCCAGTCATCTGCAAGTTACAATATTCACAAAGCCATTTCAATGCCCAAAAATTTTTGAACTACAGGAAATGTAAATAAGAATGCTCATGAAACAACTTACCCGATATGGGATCTATGAACAGTGAAACCCCAGCTCCACACACATCAACGCAGGGCACACAAGGGCAACCAGAACTTACCCTCCCACTGAAATCCACATTTCCATGGTCCTACTGCCACATAGTTAACTAGTTTCAACCTACCGTGTATATACTGTGTACCTGAACTTACAAAATGCAACTGTATAAAAGCTGCTCTTGTGGTGGAGTCAAAAAAAGGAATCAGGCAATGGTGACATTTTAGACAGCTGTATTGAATCAAATATATATATACTATTAAAAATTAGATCACTTATAGACTTCCATGTTTCAAAAATGAGACCATTTTAAAAGCATGACAGCTGAAAAAAATGTTTTTTAAAAAGGTGTGGGAGGCAAGAGCTTAAGTTTAAAGAATAATTCAGGAATCTTTTATTCTAAATGACTGCAGTAATGAATTTGTATAGCAACACTAGACCTGGAAATTCATAATCTTCAAAAGATAAAGTCTGTTTGGGTTTTTTTGGTGTGGGTTTTTGGTTTTGGTGGGTTTTTTTTTTTGTTTTTTTTTTTTTTTTTTTGGTTGGTTGCTTGGTTGGTTTGGTTTTTTGTGTGTTTGTTTGTTTGCTTGTTTTGTTTTTAATTTTTAGTACTTACAGTGTTCTGCTTTGGACTATTTAAGCTTCAAACTTCCTTTCTTACTTTGTCACTCACAGTCTGCCCAGGCTCCTCAGTGATGTTTTTAAACCGGAAAAAATGTAGACTCAGGCTTTAAAAATCATGTCTAGCTAGCAGTCCCCTTAATAGCAGCACAGGGAAACCCAGTTGTTCAGCCTCTTTTAGAACCACAGTAATGCAGTGCTGTGCCTTCATCTGCCCCATCTCTGCTCCGCCCCCACACCACTTTTGACAGTGCACAGCTCCCAACAGCCTGCTTCTAACTACATTATTGTGCTGGTTTTGGCTGGGGCAGAATTTCATAGAATCATAGAATAGTTAGGGTTGGAAAGGACCTTAAGATCATCTAGTTACAACCCCCCTGCCACAGGCAGGGACACCTCACACCAAACCAGGTCACCCACGGCTATCTCCAATGCAGCCTTGAACACCACCAGCAATGGAGCATTCACAACTTCCCTGGGCAACCCATTCCACTGCCTCACCACCCTCACAGTAAAGAATTTTTTCCTCATATCCAATCTAAACTTCCCCTGTTTAAGTTTGAACCTGTTACCCCTTGTCCTATCACTAGAGTCCCTAATGAAGAGTCCCTCCCCAGCATCCCTATAGGCCCCCTTCAGATACTGGAAGGATGCTATGAGGTCTCCATGCAGCCTTCTCTTCTCCACGCTGAACAGCCCCAACTTTCTCAGCCTATTTGTTACCCAGTCTGCAATAAGCCAATTCCCACACACTCAGGAGATGTTGATTTTTACCCAGGCATAAGTGCTGGTTGGATTTCACATATCAAACACAGCCAGTTCTGGCATCTTCATTATGTTTATACACAAAAGTTACAACGCAGTAAGCTCCAGCTACAATGACTGGTCAGTAATTTACATATAACTATGATGTTTGCTGCACTATCCTTCCTAATCACTGCGTATGGTCTATGGGGGTCACTGATGGTCATTGGTGGTCATTTGATGAGGTTTCCCTCAAAAGTTCTCTGCCAAGGTTTGATCACTGGTCAGCTTCATGCTATTTGAATAGCCTTGATTGCAACATCCGTTTTCCTGGTTTATATCCAAAAGTCCTTGGAACCAGGGCCAGGTATCTCCACTAGTTTCACATAAAAAAATGCACTGCTATCCCTCAGCATCAAACCCTAAGTAGTATGAGGTAATCCAGACCAAAATAAAATAGTTTTGTTTGTAAAAATAGTTGCTAGCAAGGGTTTATAGACCGGATTTCTGCCGGAAACTGTGCTGATCACAAAGGGATGTTTTTGTTACTGCTAATCAGTGCTCTCACAGAGCCCAGGCCTTTTCTACTCCTCACTCTATCCTACCAGCAAGCAGGTGGGGTGTGCACAAGGAATTGTAGGGGGCACAGCCAGGACAGCTGGCCCCAACTGACCCAAGAGATATCCCAGATCACAGGACATCATGCTCAGCATGTAAAGCTGGGGGTAGAAGGAGTAAGGAGGGAAGTTCGGAGCAATGGTGTTTGTCTCCCCAAGTCACTATTACTCTTGACGCCCTGCTGCCCTGGGGATGTTTGCACTGCCTGACCATGGGACGTGGTGAATGGTTCCTTGGTTTGTTTTGCTTGTGCGTGTGGCTTTTGCTTTACCTGTTAAGCTGTCTTTATCTCAGCCTATGAGTTTTCTCACTTTTACCTTTCCAATTCTCTCCCCCATCCCATGGGAAGCGAGCAAGTGAGCAGCCGCATGGGGCTCAGTTGCTGGCTGGGGCTAAACCCTGACCTTTGTCCAGAAATGGATGTGTACTGCAACCATGAGCTGGAGAGGTAGTATTCAGCAGCTCACAACCTCAGATGTGTGGTGGATGCTAGGCAGCACAAAACTCAAAGGGAGCAACTCTTCCCTGTCAAAAAGAATCAACTCAAGCTTTTCAGTCATCCCTGTTCCTTTCTCAGTATTTCTTACTTCTCCTGAAGACACCTCTACATGCCCTTGTACCTTAATCTTTCAGCTTCAGCTACTGGAATGACCTGGATTGCCCAGTATGAAACATAACAGCTCTGTGAGGGGTGGAGAGGCTGTAATTTGCTTCTTGGACAGCTCAAATGTCTTGTAATTATGTAGGTTCATGGAAGCATTGCACCAAATGTAAGCCATTGACCACTTAGTAAATTTAACATGACCAAAAAATGATAGTTGAACTTGCTTTCAGTGATAGATTTTTCATCTTCTCGAAATATAAACAATTTTATACAGCAGTATAGCACAGCAGCAGCTCAAATCTTCAAGTGAAGGCTGGTATCCAGTCCAGCAACAATCCCTGTAAGCCTGCTATTAGCTAGCAGGAAAAACCTAATACCTTGCAATGTGATGATAAATGGCATGGGTTTACTGTTTTCTAAAATGCAACTTGAGGCAAGACCTGTAATACAGAGCAAGCAGAAGCTTCTAATCTCAGTTTCTCAGTTTATCACACATCATACAAAAATACAGCTAATCAGCTGTAACTCCCTCATCCTTGTCTCCTCACGCACCCCCCCAAAAAAAAAAAAAAAAATTAATATTGCTCTGAATGTTAATTTATCTGTTTTACAGAAAAACTGAGTCATAAAATTGATGACGGCACCACAGCACC
This sequence comes from Ara ararauna, assembly GCA_028858755.1. Lineage (NCBI taxonomy): Eukaryota > Metazoa > Chordata > Aves > Psittaciformes > Psittacidae > Ara > Ara ararauna. The sequence goes on from CM054410.1 coordinate 64,370,460, forward strand.
ACAGTTAGAAATGCAACCCTGCCTCTGGCAGGAAATAATCTTTCTACAGGTGTTTCTTAATTTTGTGGTAGAGTTCACAGGGAATGGCTTTGCCGCTTGTAAACTTCTCACTTACACTAACAGAGGCACTTGTCTAGAGTTAGGATGCGCTTTGGAAGAAGACCAGGAATGATAAACTGAAGAACCAGACTTGCTGTGACCTGTTGCGTGCTCCCTTTGAAGGGTGAAATGTGATTTTTGGTGAAGCAAGAGGGAGTAACTATTTTCTTTTCATCAGTAAGTCTCCATTCCTTGCTGTCAGGAACACTGCTAAAACTGAAACTATAATATAAATATAAACCCTGTTGTCGATAATTTTAAGTAGCACACGAGCAGAATAAATTACCGTGAAAAAATATCAGAATTGCTGTTTCTACCTGTCTGTGACTGTTCCCAAAACTAGAAAAAGAAACTGAACTTTGATTAGAAAAGCTGATGAGGTTCCTGCTGGAAATGGTTTCAAAGCCTACTATGAAAGCAGTACTGAACCCTAGAGAGTCTAAAAGAAGCAAAGAGCATTGCTGAGCTGTCCATTCAGGGCTGTGGAAAAGATGCAAAGAGCAAAGGTCAGAAATGGACCCCAGGGTTCATGCAGGACTGAGAGATTTGACCCTTCTAAACTGGAACCTTGAAAATCCATGCTTTATCCCTAATTAACACTGGAAAAGCAACAAAGGCAGCTTTTGACCTAAACATTCTCAACAGCTGTGTTTCTGCTAATTCCCCGTGCTTCTTTCTTGTCAGCACTGAGCTTTGCTTGTATCTGATTCTTCCTGGGATTCAGAATAACATCGTCTCCTGCATAAAGCTCCCAAGGAGTTCAATCCAGTAAGTGTTCTGAGACTAAATTTAACACTTACACCAGACCTGGGGGATTCATAACAAAGCACCAGCCACTTCCTTCCTTTTGAATACATCCAGAGTACAATCCTGCTGCTTGTTCAGAAACCCAGCCATTAGAGTACTTGCCCAGCAGGAATCACACAATGAAAAGTAATCCCTGAAACACAGTTATCTTTCACAAACTCTATGGCTCATGTGTACTTTTATCTCCCCAGCTCGATGAAAAGTTTCCTGGAGGCCAGGACAACACAGACTACAGAATGGACTCAGAACCAGTAAGTCCCTCCTTTGCCTCCTTGCCATTAGCCATGGAGCTGTGTCCAGCTGGCAAGAAATAGACGGGTGCTTTCGTCAGGAGCATATAAGCCGGAAATATATAAACAGGAAACATATAAGAGTATCAGCAGGAAACATATAAAAAGCAGGTGGCATTCTTCCATTAGATTTAAGACATGACTCATTCGCTTTCAAAATCAGATATGCCTGTTTCCAGGAGAGCGGCCACAAATCTGAGGTGGACAAAGGCATCCTTCTGAAGCCACAAATAATAAAGAAGATACTTCTAACAGGTACAAGACAACTGAGCCTTGCCAACTAGCCAGCAGACGCATGTGTTGACGAAGCACACTGGGTGTTTTTGTCCTACTTTGAAATATACAAGAACTGTTACAAAGAGCCCTGGAAGCCTTGGTACCATGAGAAAAAAATGTAAATATAAAATATATAAAATATAAACCACTGGTTTTATATGCTATATATAAGACACTGGAAAAAATTCTTTACTGTGAGAGTGGTGAGGCCCTGGCACAGGTTGCCCAGAGAAGCTGTGGCTGCCCCATCTCTGGCAGTGTTCAAGGCCAGACTAGACGGGGTTTGGAGCAACCTGGTCGACTGAAAGGTGCCTCTGTCTGTGGCAGGGGTTGGAACTGGATGAGCTTTAAGGTTCCTTCCAACCCAAATCAGTCTGGGACTCTATGATTCTCTACTACTGGATGGCTTTTTTTGAGCAACCTGATGTACTGAAAAATGTTCCTGCCACAGTGGGGGTGGGGTGTGTGTGTGAGTGTTCTCCCCTTCGAATCCAAACTATCCTATGACCTTGTGCTACTATTTGGTCAAGTGGCCTTAAAAACAGCCGCTGAAATTGCATGCTGTTGTATTTGACCTGTTTCTCTCCCCAGTCATAAAAGATAAGACAGAATGTACTCCCTAGAAACCAGAGGTCTCCTACAGAATTTTCACCAACAAGAAGAGGACAGTAAGTCTGGTATTAAGTCTAAACCTATGGATTTTCCTAATTCACAATAGCAGAGGTGGCTTTAAAGTATGAGCAAGCAATGTCATGGAAGTATGGGAGTAACTAGGAGCTTTGCTGCTTTGTAAGTTTCCACTTCCAGTCTAGTCCTTTTAGAAATAGTACTACAATATTGCCTTCAAAGATAAAAATGATAAAAAGGTTAATGAAAACTCACATTAACTGGATTTGCATACTTGTTAGATCTTACAGAGCTTCAGATCTAGTACTGAATGCACTGAGAAATGCCCATTACAAATTACTATGATTTGTTCATACTGACTTTATGTTTAGGGAAAAAAATGTATTTCACATTCACTACATCAAAATTGTATATATTAATTCAGGAGCTAGCTACATTAAAGTATCAAGATTAAATTGATTTCAATAAAAGCAAAAAAATAGATGCTGGTGTATATTTTTCATTGTAGCTGCAATTGTCTGCAGCGTAAGAACTTGCATGGATTTCCTGATTTGCTCTTTATTAAAGCACAATTGATGCTAATTTGATGAATAGAGAAGTAGTACAGCTTTTACTGAACTAACCTTATTTAGGAACATGGAAATATAAAAAGCATGCCATCAGTGCATGACAGCTTCTGTGCGGAGGCATTTCTCACTGAAAAGAGCTACGTGAGCAATCCAGCCTTTGGCTCAGCCCCACCCCCATAGTGAGCAGAGGGGGATGGAGACTGCTGGAGGGGTTGTTACGGGACACCTTTACAGAAGCCCTCCAAAAGTTACCTGAAGGGGACACCCACTTGCTGCCACTTCAGGAGCTGCTACCAATCACAAGTTGTTGTTACAATTCAACTGGGAAGCAGAACCAATCAACTGTTGTGGAAAGTTCGGGGTTCTGTAACTTCTATAAAAAGAGGTGCTTGCACTCAGTAAACGGTTCAGTCTTGATCATATTGGTCGGTAGTGCTGCCCGTGTGTGTGATAATCCCCCGCACTTTTGTGTATGGCTTCCTTTCCTTTACCTTTACTACCTAAGAATTAGGCAAATATGAATACAAATGTTAACAAACCGGAATCCAGAAAGTCAGATGTCCTGACCTGACAAATCAATTTCAATTATTTCATTCGCTGGCATTTGCTTTTCTCTCTATTTGTCACATTTTCCTATGCAGGTACAAAAACTATTCTGGAAAATCTGCATTTGTAGCCACTGATATGTTTTTTCATGGTTTTGTTTTTTTTTTTTTTTTTTTTTTTGTGGTTGTTTGAGGGTTTGGAGGATTTAGAAATAGAATTAATTACATGAGAAGATCACAGAACTGAAGGAGGCTATCTCAAAAGAAAATTGAGTCAGGAGAGACAAGATTTCACCTTCCTAGGTAAAATACTTTGAATGATGCTCATAAACATATCAATCATAAATCTGCATTACTCAAAGATTTCCACACGGATATTCCTCTCTGTTCATGATTGTTGGTGTTTCTGACTCAGCTGCTAAAAAAATTACACTTTTAAGAGAAATGAAGTGTCAGATAGATATAGATATAGATACAGATGATATAGATAGATTAGATATAGATATATAGATATAGATTACAGATATAAAGATATAGATATAGATATATAGATATAGATCATAGAATCATAGAATAGTTAGGGTTGGAAAGAACCTTAAGATCATCTAGTTCCAAACCCCCTGCCACGGGCAGGGACACCTCACACTAAACCATGCCACCCACAGCTATCTCCAATCCAGTCTTGAACACCACCAGCGATGGAGCATTCACAACTTCCCTGGGCAACCCATTCCACTGCCTCACCACCCTCACAGTAAAGAACTTCTTCCTCATATCCAATCTAAACTTCCCCTGTTTAAGTTTGAACCTATTACACCTTGTCCTCCCACAACAGTTCCTCATGAAGAGTCCCTCCCCAGCATCCCTATAGGCCCCCTTCAGATATTGGAAGGCTGCTATGAGGTCTCCACGCAGCCTTTTCTTCTCCACACTGAACAACCCAAATTTCTCATCCTATCTTCATACGGGAGGTGCTCCAGTCCCCTGATCATCCTCGTGGCCCTCCTCTGCACTTGTTCCAACAGTTCCCTGCCCCTTTTATGTTGAGGACACCAGAACTGCACACAATGCTCCAAGTGAGGTCTCACAAGAGCAGAGTAGAGGGGCAGGATCACCTCCCTCAACCTGCTGGTCACTCTCCTCTGGATGCAGCTCAGGATACATTTGGCTTTCTGTGCTGCAAGTGCACACTGCCGGCTCATGTTCATTTTTTCATCAACCAACACCCCCAAGTCCTTCTCAGCAGGACTGCTCTGAATCTCTTCTCTGCCCAACCTGTAGCTGTGCCTGGGATTGCTCCGACACAGGTGGAGGACCTTGCACTTGGCATGGTTAAATTTCATCAGGCTGGCATCTGCCCACCTCACAAGTGCGTCAAGGTACCACTGGATGGCATTCCTTCCCTCCAATGTATCAACCAAATCACACAGCTTGGGGTCATCGGCAAACTTACTGAAGGCGCACTCAATCCCGCTGCCCATGTCACCGACAAAGATCTTGAACAAGACTGATCCCAGCACAGATCCCTGAGGGACACTACTCATTACTGGTCTCCAGCTGCACATTGAGCCATTGACCGCAACTCTTTGTGTGCGGCCATGCAGCCACTTCTTTATCCACCGAGTGGACCACCAACCAAATTGATGTCTCTCCAACTTAGAGACAAGGATGTCATGTGGGACAGTTTCAGATGCTTTGCACAAGTCCAGGTAGGTGACGTCGACTGCTCCACCCCTGTCCATCAGTTCCGTAGCCCCATCATAGAAGGCCACCAGATTGGTCAGGCAGGATTTCTCCTTAGTGAAGCCATGCTGCCTGTCACCAACCACCTCCTTGTTTTTCACGTGCTTTAGCATGCCTTCCAGGAGAATCTGCTCCAAGATTTTGCCAGGCACAGAGATGAGACTGACTGGTCTGTAGTTCCCCGGCTCATTCATTTTCCCCTTCTTGAAAATGGGGGTTATATTTCCCTTTTTACAGTCATCAGGAACTTCACCTGACTGCCATGATTTTTCAAATATGATGGACAGTGGCTTAGCAACTTCATTTACCAGCACCTTCAGGACCCGCGGATGGATTTCATCAGGTCCCATGGATTTGTATACGTTCAGGTTCTTAAGATGGTCTCGAACCAGAGCCTCTCCTACAGTGGGCGCAGGGTCTTCCTTCTCACTGTCTCTGCATTTGACTTCCAAGACTTGGGTGGCGTGGGCAGAGCATTTTCTGGTGAAGACTGAGGTAAAGAAGTCATTAAGAACCTCAGCCTTCTCCAAATCCAGGGTAGCCAGTTCTCCCGATAGCTTCTGGAGAGGGTCCACATTGTCCCTAGTCTGTCTTTTATTTGCAATGTACCTATAGAATCCCTTCCTGTTATCCTTAACATCCCTAGCCAAATTGAATTCTAAGTGGGCCTTAGCTTTCCTAACCTGATCCATAGCTTCCCAGACAACATCCCTGTATTCTTCCCAGGCCGCCTGTCCTTGCTTCCACCTTTTATAAGCCTCTTTTTTCCTTCAAATTTTCCTCAGCAGCACCTTATCCATCCAAGGAGGTCTCCTGGCCCTCCTAAAGCACCTTCTAGTTAGGATGTATCGTTCCTGGGCTTGCAGCAGGTGATCCTTGAATATCCACCAAGAGTCTTGGGCCCCCCTGCCCTCTAGGGCTATATCCCATGCAATCTTGCTGAGCAGGTTCCTGAAGAGGCCAAAGTCTGCTCTCTTGAAGTCCAGGGCAATGAGCTTGCTGCACACTCTTCTCACTGTCCTGAGGATCTCGAATTTGACCATCTCATGATCGCTGCAATCAAGGCTGACCTGGAGCATCACATTTCTAACCAGCCCTTCCCTGTTGGTGAGCATGAGGTCAAGCATGGCACCTCTCCTTGGCGGCTCCTCTATTACTTGCAGAAGGAAGCTGTCTTCCACACAGTTGAGGAACTTCCTGGATTGCTTGTGCTGGGCTGTACCATCCCTCCAACAGATATGAGGGTGGTTGAAGTCCCCCATGAGAACAAGGGCCTGTGAGCGTGAGGCTGTTTCTATCTGTCTATAGAGCGCTTCATCCACAGAGTCCTCTTGGTCAGGCAGCCTGTAACAGATCCCCACAATAATGTCTCCCATTGCTGTTCTCCCTTTAACCTTGACCCACAAACTCTCTGTCGACTGCTCACCTGTCCCCAGGCACAGTTCCATACTCTCCAGCCTATCCCTAACATAAATAGCAACTCCCCCTCCCCGCCTACTGGGCCTGTCTTTCCTAAAGAGCCTGTAACCTTCCATTCCAACACATCAGTCATAGGAGCCATCCCACCATGTTTCTGTGATGCCTATGATATCATATGCCCATAGATGTGCACACATCTCTAATTCCTCTTGTTTGTTCCCCATGCTGCGGGCATTTGTATAGAGGCATCTGAGCCGCGCTCCAGTTGAAGCCGGCTCATTGGCTGGAGCAGCTGCAATATCTCTACATCGCTCTCAACGTTTACTAGAGGTGCTGGCAAGTGAGTGGGTGTGTTGGGATGGAATGAGGCCCCCCTCCCCCAACACATCTAGTTTAAAGCATCCATGACCAGTCTGGCAAGCCTCCTCCCAAATCCACTCTTCCCTTTCTTTATCAGACCAGCTCCACCAGCCCCCAGTAGACATGGCCTACTAAATTGAGTCCCATGTTCAAGGCACCCAAACCCCTGACTATAGCACCACCCTTCTAACCATTTATTAACCTGGCCAATCCTCCTAGCCTTTCTGAGGTCCTGCCCTGTATCCTGGAGAATTGACAAAAAGGCAGTCTGCGCTCCAGAGCCCCTAACCACCTCTCCCACAGCTCTGTAGTCCTTCTTTATGTTCTCCTGGCTACTGCTATCTATATCAATAGCACCCACATGGAACACTAGAAGTGGGTAATAGTCAGTGGGACTGACTAGAGCAGGCAGCCTTACTGCAACATCCCTGATCCGAGCCCCTGGTAGGCAACACACCTACCCTGAGCCTGGGTCAGGCCGACAGATGGGTGCCTCTCTTCCTTTCAAAATAGAGTCCCCTACTACTATGGCCCACTGCTTTTTCCTGGCAGCACCAGTAGAGATCTTCTTTACCAGTGCATCAGCCACTTGTTCCTGGTGGGAGTGTGTTTCCTCATCAGCCCCCTGCAGGACAGCAAAGCGGTTCTGGATGGGGACAACAGATTTAGGAGGAAGTCCTTTGCTTTTAAGTGTCCTCTTCCTCTTTTTTTTTGTTGTTTTTTTCTATTACCGTTTCCCAGCTTCCTGGGTTAGCAGCCTCCTTTTCCACATGAGCAACAGCAGACACTTGAGGCCCCTGCACAGTTTGGGACTGGAGCAAGCAGTGCTGCTTCCCCTCAGCTCCCCTGACACCTTTCAGCCTAGTAACAGCATCCCGCAGCTCAGCCACCTGCTGCAGGAGGACCTCCACCAGGGAGTACAAAGTGCAGCCCTGCCCATTGTGCACCCTCCCCTCAGGAGATCAGTGCAGGCGCTCTCTACACCCCGAGCTCTGCACTGCAGCCTCCCCTCTCATTGGCTCTTTCTGGGTGCCTACACTGGCCACCGCCAGGGCAGCCAGAGCAGAGCTCCCAGACCAGAGCCTGGTCATATGGTGAGGGATCACCAGTCCGCTCACCATCCCGCTCGCTTGCCCGCATGAACTGCCATGCAAACTGCCTCGAACCCGCCCTGTTTGCCCGCCCTGCCCTCCCACCCTGTTTGCTCACGCTCCCTGGTGTAGGTTTTTAACCACTCAGGGCTGGTACCACTCCTCCTGGCGCCGCCCCCTCTGAGTCAGCTCGTTGCATCCTCTGAGCTGCCGGCTTCCAGGTAAGCCCTGTCGAGGACTTGAGGCTCCCTCGGTGCCCGCTGCTGCTCCGAGTTGAAGCTCCTGGATGCCGAGCCTCCCCCTGATCAGGTGTGCTGCAGGCATCCCCTCTCGAGACAGTTTCAATGTTCTTAGAAGGAAAGGCTATACCGCTAAGAATATAGGAAACCCAAGAACAATTTCCTCATACAACGTACAGCATTCAGTGACAGGTCACATAGTCACCCCCTACCTTATGCCTCAGGCACAGAAGTACTACATGTTTTTACAGCAGTGCTATTAGAACTAAAGCAATGAAAGTTTTCAGGTTCTTCCACAACTGGTAGCAGCAACGACAATGGCACAACAGATGAAGCATTCTCAGGTCACACTGAGGTTCCTTTCTACAGTGATTTGGCATGGAAACTTTTTACATAAAAGGCTGCAGATACTTCTCTCACTCTTCCCTCTGCTACATGAGGTTTGTCAAGACATGAGGCCACGAGGTTCTCTGTGCATGCATAGCAAGAATGACGATGGATTTGTCTCCTAAGCCTTGTTCAAGATGTTACAGAAGGGATACATATAGTTCATGCTTGTAAGGGATTACTTAACAACCCAACCAATTTCCAAGTTTTTTGCATTCATTCATGTTTATTCCTGAAATAACAAATGATACACAATTTGCATATCTCTGTTCTGTAGAGGTTCCTTAGAACCACAGAGTAGAAAAGCAGAAAGAAATTTAATTATTTAACAACATTCAAATAACTAAGTTACTTAGGCTTATTAGACATCAGACTGTGGTATAGCTGGTGTTATAACACAGTGCTACAGAGGTTTTAGCTTTCTTTGATTTTTTTACTCCATGGCAACTGAAAGACACAATAAGCATATTTTAGCTCATACTTTCAATTACTTTGCAGCAGATAATATGGCTAAAGCTGAGCAGCCAGATTAAAGGAAAAGTAAATGGTGTCTCTGTGAAGCTAATTTGCTACAAAGCAAAAGGCACAGTGCTGTAGTTGCTCATTACCCTTAGCTGTCACTGCTTCCCCAGGAAGCTAGAAAAGCTCAGTACAGAGCACGGTGAGCACTTTGCAGTACTGGGTCCATGAGTCCACATCTGCTTAATTTTCAGTGAAATTACAGGCTAAATATTTTTATCCCCAGCTGGAAAACCACAGATATTCTCTCCATAGAGAACTCTATTAATAGTCACAAAATTTTATTTGACTGAGCCTGTCATCCACACAGACATATAGGAACCAACTGTTACCAGAGATCAAACACAGAAATGTCAGGACTAAAAGATCAGGCTTCTATCATATCGACTGGCAGATTGATCTTCAAGATGGAATAATTAGACTGTTCAATCGATGGGAACAGGTGCTGCATGTGCTATCTGAGATAAAAAATTCTGGTTTGGTTTTTTTTGGTTGAATGTGTGTCTAAAGAAAACTAGACATTGACCATAAATGTGGTTTTACACAGAGTACAAACCAGCCATGGGTAGAATGAATGCTGGCAAATGCAAAAGTAGCAGCTGACTCACTACAACTACCCTGCTATTTCCTGCTCTATTTACATGATGTGTAATTATTTAGCTGTATTTCTTAGCCATCTAGACATCTTCAAGCATTACATTAATTGTGCATTCATCTCAAAATGAAGGCTAGAATTATGCATATCTTTCACGTTTTTATTCTTTCATTTATTATATGCCATTTTCCCACAAGCATTATTCTGTCCAATCCTGCATAAATGATACATTTATACATATGGAAATCATACGTACCTTAATTATAACTATTTTATTTACACGGACAAATGAAGCAGAATTGTCGTCTATGTCGATTTACATAAAACTAATATAAATAACAGAATGTGTTGTCTGTAACTTTTAAAGTAGATTGTTTAAAGGTTAATAAGCTCCGCAATCCTAAATTACTTCTGTAATAAATAAAACTGTAGGACTTTTTTTTTTTTTTTTAACTGTGAATAAAAGGCAATCACCAACAGACGATATAGAATAAATTGGCAGTAAAATATACGAGGGTCTAAGTTTCAGCCAAGAAGCTGCCCTGAGGCCAGGTTTGCATTGAGTAACCTTGGCCTCTTTAAAGAATTCTCTCACATGACAGAAAACAGAAACTGGTGATGAAAGAGCCATGAAAAATCAGCTTACAAAGCAATATGTAATGAAGGTCCCATGACCTCTTTGTATTTTAACTATTCCCAATTATGCTGGAATGTCACAAAATAGAGGCCAAGGAGTTTATCCTTTCAAAATCATTATCAAATTCATTGGCTGATTAGGCAGAGAAAACACCTCTTACATGGAAACTCTGAAATGCTCCATTCTGTGCATAAGAAAAGTTGTGCTAGGATGACAGCCTCTGAAATAGATGTTATGCTCACACTGAGCAGGAAATGGCTTTTTTCTCTCATGACCAATAGTTGAGATGGAATTTTCTGAACTGATAAAATACATGCATTTTCAGTTTGAATAAATTGGAATGATCAACTGACATCAAAATAATACTGTTCAATTTTATGAATTTTAGTGAGGATTACAGTTTCACTTCTCATTAAATTTCTAAGCATCGTTCACTTAAATTCTCTTTCAGATGACACAATCAAAACTTTCATTGCAACAAAGCAAGTGCAAGATATAAAAATAACTGTTTTGAAAAACATTTGCTGAGAAGTTAACTGAAACAAGCACTTTTCCGTGCAAGGTTTCTATTTTGACAAATTATTGTTTCCAACAAAAAAATGTATCACAATAGTCAGATGCTTTGTTTGTTATGAAACCATCTTTTCACTTTGTGCTAATACATCTCTAAAACACACAGACAAAAAACTCTTTTCCAAATGGTAAATTTTCCCACATTTTAAAACTTGTGTCTGAAATTATATACCAAGGCTCCCTGCATTGCAGTTTCTGCCTGTGAAGGGTTCTGGAATGCTACTGCCTTATAAAACACACACTGTGAATCACTAGAAAAGTAGGCTGGTCCTGTACTTTTAGAACTTTAACACATCTATAGGATAAAGACAGAACAGCTCTGTAACAGTTTAGAGATATATCTCATGAGTTGGTAGACATTTTCTAAATCCACCTCACAGGCCTGTCTCTTGTGAACCTGTCCATTATTTCCTTTGCCTCTCCCTCTCCCCACCTTCCTTAATTTGTTTTGCAAAAGATTAAATATGTCTGGGTACAGCAGAATAACCCACAGGACATCTAAAAAGCACTGCCGCTTTGTCCATTACTAACAAGCATCAAAGCCCTTCAAATTCCTCCTCTCTCACCATCATACCAGCAAAAAAATTTGTCTTCCACATTTCTCATTATTGCTGTTCCTTGTTTTCCACACTCAGAATACCTATCCTTGCCAATGCTAAAAAATCTTTCATCAATACCTCAGATGTGCTATGGTCAAACTTCTTGGCCATGTTAGGTAAGTGGAGAGAAAAGTAACTTTTCAAGCTGTTAGAATTACTGACATTTCCCAGCATTTTCTTCATTTAACTTTGTTCACTCTACCAATTTTATCTAAAGGGCAAAGTCAATATTTGCCTAATAATTATCTGACAAAGATGAAGAAACACCAGGGGCAGGCTTCAAACCTCCCAGGAATCATTTCCAGACTTCCACACAGAGTGATTATGCCTCAAATGCTAACAACACTTCTGTTCAGAAAATTCAGAATAGGTAACTTGAATGAAAACCACATAATTTTTCCTGGAGATACAGAAAGGAAGAGAAAAGAAGCTTTGGGAGAGAGGAGAAAGGAGTTAGGAAGCTTCAGACCTCCAATAGGACACACACACCCCCTGGAGTCATGCAATGTAGCAAAGATTGTGCAGTGACATTTATCTTCTTTTCTTGAAACTATGATAAATGTTACTAATGCGTGGATTAGTATTTTGTAGGTGTGCATTTAGGAGAACGATTAGGTCAAGTCAAGCAGTGCTGGGAAAGTTAATGACACTTGTCCCCGTATTTGGCTGACCTGAGTGCTCAGGTTTCCACTCCAGAATAGCTATTTTTTAGTGTAATTCATATTGTATGTTTTTTTCTCTGAAATAATAAGGATGCCTTTGCCAGAGGGGTGGGGTAGAACTATAATCCTCTGCATGATTAGATGAGTAAAAATTGCTCAGAAACTGACTTTTGCTCACCTCTCTTGCCCTCTCTCTTAAGAAATCAAACATGATTAAAGACTTGTTCTTATTCTCTTTGCAGCAAAGATAAATTGTTATAATGAAAGATCAATGTGCTTTACAAAATATAAAGAATAATGACTTTACAAACCTCATAGATAATCTTCTGTTTTCTCCTTGAAGGCATATGTCATTAACCAGATTTCTAGAAGTTGGATAATGTAACATATCAGCCTTAGCTCAATTAAAAAAAGACAGTAAAATTTAAAACTGAAAATAATAATTTAAGTATTTGTAACACGTCTTCATGCTTATTTCTGGTACCAATCTGCTGATTCCCCATTTCTTCTTCATTCAATAGCATCATATTTTACTGGTGACAATCACTTAAAATCAAAATGATGCTTCTTCTATGCCTGAGAAACAAAAAAGTGAATCCCCAAGTTAAATCATTTGGGAAAATGATCCATGTCCAGAAGTCTGCAGGAATTTTCAGTAACTATGTTAGTAATCTCCTTCAACATTCCTGAATGTGCCAATTCCATATGCTGTAAACAGTTCAAAGAATCATAGACCCATTAGGGTTGGAAGTTTGCTGCACATCCTCCTTGCTGCCCTAAGGATCTAAAACTCCATCATTTTGTGGTCACTGCGCCCTCAGGCTGTTTGGCTGCAAGCTGTGGGTCCACTGCAGACTGTGCTGAACAGCTATCCCACTCTTTCTCAGCCTCCCTGATGCTTCACAACCTCCTCACCATGTCACACAGCTCACCCATTGCTGCAGGAGTTCCTCTATCTGCAGGCAGGTCTGTTGCCTGTCCCTGCAACAGAAGAGTCTGGGCACCTCCTGCAGCCTGAGGTGTGCACTGTGATCTATCACTGCAGCAGCACTGCCTGTGTCAAGGCATCAGCCACCACCAGGCTGGATGGTGCAGACCCCCAGCCAGACCTGCAGCCGTTGCTCTCAAATGAGCACCCACCATTTTGCCTTGAGGGTCAGGTTGGATGAATACCCTTGATCTATGCAGATGGCCTGTGGAATGCCCCTTCCTTCAAGTCGTACCATTACTCCTGGCCTATTCACACCCTGTCAGCCACTCTCTTGTGAGCGGTCAACTCCTTGTGGGTTTTGGAGATTCCATGGGGTTTCCCTGGCCCAGAAAAAACACCATGTACACCCCAGTCTGCTCAAACCACTGTTCTGCTGCAGAACGCACCTTCTGCAGAGCTGTTTGTTTCAGTGACTGAAAATGGTCAAATTATCCCACATAATTATCCCAAATGATTGCCATCTTTCAGGTCAGCATCAAGCAATTTACAAGCCTCAGATATCAAGAAGTCTAAGGGTTTTCTGAATACATGCTGAATTACAGACAGTTATCACTGCCTTTGGCCCAACATCAGGATGTTCAAATTGCAACAGGTTCACTTCACGTCCATCTGACATTATTGTGAAGAGAAAAATAGCTAAAGGAAGCATTCATTCTTCTTCACCTCTGAATGTGTGGTTATTACAGCAATTTTCAAAGTTCTCTTACAGATTTTTTGCTTTGTATTGCCAAATGATTGCTCATTTATCCAATGGAAAATAGCCAAACTATATTCATGTAGCTTGCTACACTAATTTGCTGTAAACATTGTATTTGCTCTTCACCCTCTTCAGATGGTATGTGCTTGTGAGGGGAGGGAACAGGATTAGCCCAGCATGTAAGAATACTTTTTCTTAATTAGCACAACAATTAAGTCCTTAAACCTGTATGCTTCCAGTGCTCAAAAATTCTTAACAGCATTTATAAAGAATAGACTTGCGAGACTGAGAAATACCAAAGAGCTTCATTTCAACAGAATTTATAGTACAGACAGTAACACATGCTTTTCCAGAGATTTTTTCTTCCAGGTTCTTTTTATCTGTAAAGACTTGATACGTTTTTAGTGAGTAGCTATTTTAGAAGTAACTAGAAGTTTAAACTGAGAAGTTCTCACTCCAGTTAGATGAAAGTGCTACAACACATCTATCAGGCAAACCAATTCCTTTATATCTTATCATAAAATACTATATGCCTTATTATAAAAATGTAGTGATTTCTTTCTCACAGTCTCACAGTTCACACCTTTTTAGGCATCAACTGCTAATTGAAGCACCAACTGTGCAGCTGAAAGGGCTGTGGATGGATTAATGAACCGCTGTGTTAATGAGCAATTCAGCTGCAAGAACCCTTTATCGAAAAGAACTTCTACTTCAGCTACACCAAAGAGTAAGACTAGGACTAAGAGTACAAATAAGCATATGCATAATATTGATATACTGTGTTGTAAAGGCCATCTAATAGGAAACGTGACCCCATGCAACAGTCTTCAGGCTTTACTGACCACACATGGAGTTTTACCAATGCTCTGAAAGATCTCTCTTCTGAAGTACATGCTCTTCTGAAGTACATGCTCAAAACCATCTTCAAAATCTGTATGCCATATTTACTACATTAAGTCACTACTCTGAAATGTGTTCAGCACACTGGCTATAGGTACTGCTGCAACTGAAGGCTGTATACCTATTAGACATTCCTTGAAAAAACTCTTTACGTTTTGCCATGCAGATGGTCTCCAGCTGTCATGAAGCAGTTGACAAATATGGTATTTCTGCATGAGACCCAGGACAACAGGCAATAAATTTCACACACAGTATGGGACCTTTCTCTACTTCACTCCAACAACTAGCTGAAAATCATAGAATATATAGATCTGTGACCAATGCTGTGGGATAACATGGAGGAAGGAATCCAACAGTTGAAAATAGCACACTAGGACAGGCAAGAATATAAACATCAGTAGTGCTAATTCTTTGCACCAGCACAATGTTTTGTCCAACTAAATATTTCACTGAATATTTGGTTTGTAAGACATCAAAAATTTCAAGATCATGGTGTGCATACTTCTGGGAGATTATGGAATAGGTAGTTGTGAACTAGGCAGAGTGCGGCAACTGAACAAAAACTGTGACCTCTGCTCTGTGTCAAAACCGTGAGAGTTAAGAGAACCTCTACAGAGGTTGGAAAAAAGATTTTGGAGGCTTTCAGGATGGACGGAAGTATCCTCAAGACATTTCCAAGCAGACAGCACTCAGCAGGGATGACCTGTGGTCCTGCCACTGGAGATGTGTATTGGATGCATGCTTTATCTACTTGTCTGAGTGTCCTGCAGTGTATGACAGCTCCAGACCTATCCAAAGCTTGCTGGACTGTGGAGATGTGTTCATTTATTTACAGACGTTATGTGACTTCTTTTTTGTTCCCACAGTAAGCTCTGTACACCTCTATCAATTCCAAGCAAAATGCTGGATGCCAAGTCACCACAGGGTACATGTCAGCATTTGTTAAACACGCTCTGTACACTCTCATTAATTTTACATAGCAACAGCATTGTTGGGGAAATGCAAATGAGAGCACATGGCATTGCTCTGTAGGGAAACAGGGGAAACACTGCATATTTCAGTAATTCAGGGTTCATTTTTCCTACCTTCATTGACTTCTTTGCAATTTTTTGCTGTTTGGACAATTTCAGTGCCACATCTTAACTGCCTAAGGCATTCCTTCTCTATAGGCAGGATTTTTTATGCATGACTTATAAATCCAAATTTTAAAGAGAATGAAAGACGGGATTTCGTGGCAGGAGAATACTTCCAACAAAAATAAACCCCCTTAATACTTAAAAAAACAACAGAATTCTTCTTCCCTGTGCCTAGGTCCATAGAGTTTGGAGGAAGGCTCGCGCAGCCTTTCAGCGCTAAAACTTGGGTATTTTCAGTTCAAATACACTATCACACGGTTTGAGAACAGGATTAAATTGGAATTGGATTAGCCTCCTACTTGATTTGGAATGATAAAAGGGGCATGACTCCCACAGGTGACTGTTTTTACTGTAATGTGGGAAGAACTTGCACCTAAGGTGTTCTGTGGTAAACTGATGCTCTCAGAAACTAAAGACAATCACGACTGGTGAAGCATGAGGTTTCTGAAATTGCAGGGGAACACAGAATCATAGAATAGTTAGGGTTGGAAAGGACCTTAAGATCATCTAGTTCCAACCCCCCTGCCAGGGGCAGGGACACCTCACACTAAACCATGCCACCCAAGGCTATGTCCAATCCAGTCTTGAACACGACCAGCAATGAAGCACTCACAGCTTCCCTGGGCAACCCATTCCAGTGCATCATGACCCTTATAATAAAGAACTTCTTCCTTATATCCAATCTAAACTTCCCCTGTTTAAGTTTGAACCTGTTACCCCTTGTCCTCTCACTACAGTCCCTAAAGAAGAGTCCCTCCCCAGCATCCCTATAGGCCCCCTTCAGATACTGGAAGGCTGCTATGAGGTCTCCACGCAGCCTTCTCTTCTCCACACTGAACAGCCCCAACTTTCTCAGCCTATCTTCATATGGGAGGTGCTCCAGTCCCCTGATCATCCTCGTGGCCATCCCCTGGACTTGTTCCAACAGTTCCAGGTCCTTTTTATGTTGAGGACACCAGAACTGCGCACAATACTCCAAGCAAGGTCTCACAAGAGCAGAGTAGAGGGGCAGGATCACCTCCCTCGACCTGCTGGTCACGCTCCTTTTGATGGAGCCCAGGATACGGTTGGCTTTCTGGGCTGTGAGCGCACACTGAAACCGACTCATGTTCATTTTCTCATCAACCAACACTCCCAAGTCCTTCTCCACAGGGCTGCTCTGAATCTCTTCTGTGTCCAACTTGTAGCTGTGCCTAGGATTGCTCCAATCCAGCTGGAGGACCTTACACTTGGCATGGTTAAACTTCATCAGGGTGGCATCTGCCCACCTCACAAGTGTGTCAAGGTCCCTCTGGATGGCATTCCTTCCCTCCAATGTATCAACCGAACCACACAGCTTGGTGTCATCAGCAAACTTGCTGAGGGCACACTCAATCCCACTGTCCCTGTCACTGACAAAGATGGCACCGACAAGACCGGTCCCAACAGCGATCCCTGAAGGACACCACTCATTACTGGTCTCCAGCTAATCATTGAGCCATTGACCACAACTCTTTGTGTGCACCATCCAGACAGTTCTTTATCCACTGAGTGGTCCACCTATCAAACTAATGTCTCTCCAATTTAGAGACAAGGATGTCATGTGAGACAGTGTCAAATGCTTTGCAGAAGTCCAGGTAGGTGACATCAACTGCTCTACCCCTGTCCATCAGTTCTGTAGCCCCATCATAGTAGGCCACCAGATTGGTCAGGCAGGATTTCTCCTTAGTGAAGCCATGCTGCCTGTCACGAAGCACCTTGTTGTTTTTCATGTGCCTTAGCATGCCTCCCAAGAGAATCTGCTCCAAGGTTCTACCAGGCACAGAGGTGAGGCTGACTGGTCTGTAGTTCCCTGGTTGACGTCAAGAAGAGAGGATGAGGTAAACCTGTTGCACTGATGGAGCACATTTCTAGCCACATTAGTTTGTTACAGCCCTCATCTACTTCTGCATTTTTCTGCCCATTTCCACAGGATCCACTTAGGATTCATTTATCATCAAAAACACTGGGAATAGAGACTCTATCCTTCGGAGAGTCCCATGGCCATTGGAAGTTGCCCCGAAAAATATCTGTGACAGTTTGACTTCCACTTGATTCTTTGGAAAGGCATAAGTTATATGGGACAATCATAGAATCATTGAATCATAGAAGAATTAGGGTTGGAAAGGACCTTAAGATCATCAAGTTCCAACTCCCCTGCCAAGGAAAGCAACACTGTCCACTAGATCAGGTTGCTCCAAGCCCCGTCCAACCTGGCCTTGAACGCTGCCTGGGCTGGAGTATTCATAACTTCCTTGGGCATCCTGTTCCAGGGCCTCACCAATCTCACTGTAAAGAACTTCTTCCTTGTATCTAACCTGAACTTCCCCAGTTTAAGTTTTAAACCCATTACCCCTTGTCCTATAGCTACTGTCCCTGATAAAGAGTCATAGAATCATAGAATAGTTAGGGTTGGAAAGGACCTTAAGATCATCTAGTTCCAGCCCCCTGCCATGGGTAGGGACACCTCACACTAAACCATGCCACCCAAGGCTAAGTCCAATCCAGCCTTGAACACGACCAGCAGTGGAGCACTCACAGCTTCCCTGGGCAACCCATTCCAGTGCCTCACCACCCTTACAGTAAAGAATTTCTTCCTTATATCCAATCTAAACTTCCCCTGTTCAAGTTTGAACCCATTACACCTTGTCCTCTCTCTGCAGTTCCTCATGAAGAGTCCCTCCCCAGCATCCCTATAGGCCCCCTTCAGATACTGGAAGGCTGCTATGAGGTCTCCACACAGCCTTCTCTTCTCCACACTGAACAGCCCCAACTTTCTCAATCTATCTTCATATGGGAGGTGCTCCAGTCCCCTGATCATCCTTGTGGCCATCCCCTGGACTTGTTCCAACAGTTCCATGTCCTTTTTATGTTGAGGACACCAGAACTGCACACAATACTCCAAGTGAGGTCTCACAAGAGCAGAGTAGAGGGGCAGGATCACCTCCCTTGACCTGCTGGTCACGCTCCTTTTGATGCAGCCTGGGATATGGTTGGCTTTCTGGGCTGCGAGCACACACTGAGAAAGGTCTGCTTTCTCAGACACAGTCCTGGCACTGCAGCACCAGGCGAACATCAGCTGCGTGAAAGAGGCAGCTGAGCTCTCACTGGATGGAAATCAGGATTGTCTTCTCTGCTCAGTGCTTGGATCTGGTCAAAGCCAGACACGAGATGGTGAAATATCCACTAGCAATTGAAAGATCCCTGGGACTGTCCTCAGGCATGGAAGCACTTGTGTCCATACTGTCACACGCTGCCAGTTTCCAAGTCATGGTGGCCACATGCAAACTGCCTTTGGGAATGCTCCATCATTTAAGCTGAATCCCGAACTGTGTGGGAACATGCGGGGGAAACTGAGGCACGGCGGGCACAGGGATGGCAGAAAGCTCCACGTGGAGGCAGAGCTCATCTACTGCTCCCTGTGCTGGGCTCCCCTTTACCACACTGCCCTGCCAGACCTCCTGGGGGTGACACGCACCAATCTCACCTCTTCCATGGGTGAAAAACGGACTTGGATATGGCACTGCTGTCCGGGAGTGAGGGTTCCAGCTCAGGGCAGCACCTCAAAGATACAAGGTGAGGAATTCATCTCCTTGAGCAGCTTCTGATGCTTGCTCTCTGGCAGATGTTTGTCCTCCTGAGCACAGAAACCATTCTCATGAGGTCTCCTTGGTCTGTCAGGACAGACCCTCGGTTCCTGCAGTGCTCTGAGATGCTGGCACGGTGCAGGGAGCACCCTCATCCCACCCAGACATGGCCATCACTGCCTAGAACTGGAGGGCAAACATGTAGGCAGGGCAGGCAGATGGGGAGGCAGTGTCCTCAGAGGAGGAGGAATGTGTGAAGCTGGCAGAGAAGTGAAGCATCAGCTAGTGAACAGGCCGAGGTGAAACAGCCTTGCTCTGTACCCTCAAAAGCTTCCTCAAGCAAGCTGTAGCCCAAGTGCTCAGGCAGCCAGAGGGGCAGAAAAGGCAACAGAGGCAAAGGAAACCCAACCGAGAAGTTGTGTGTTACACATTGTCTGTGCTTTACCTCATTAACAGGCGCATTCATGCTGATGGACCATTTATAGGGGACCTGGAAAGTGTTGTGGAGCTGAATGATTTCTTCCTGGCACTGCCCACACTGGACAGCGGAGAACTCCAGCCTGTCCCTGGAGAGGCAGAAAGATGGCTCAGCCACAATGGCAAGGAGACAGACCTGGAATGTGGGGCCTCTTGTGACCTAGAGAAGGACAGAGCATCCAGTTGAGAGCCCAACTGACATTCACTGCTGTGCCCAAACTGCTGCCTGCCCCAGAAAATGGAGTACCTTGATGGGCAGGAGCACATCCACCTTTCCCAGGGGCAGGCTGGCACTTTGTGGGTCGAAGCACACTTCAAATGTCTTGGTCTCACAGTAGGGCAGGCACTTCACACGGTCCAGGCATAAACTGAAGCCTGAACACAGGAAAATAAAGCAGCTGAGATATGCAAGCAACAGGAAATGGTAAGGCCACAGGGGTGTCCTGGCTGGCAGTTCTGCCAAAGACCCCTTTGCATCTCCAGAGAAGCTGCTCTTCTGCCCTGTCACTGCCCAAAGCAAAAGGATACTCACAGCCAGAATCCAGGGCTTGCATGGTAAAAATGAATCACATTGGTTGAGGAGCTCCAGCAATTCCTTCATGAGGCATCTCAGGGAAGGATGCATAGACCTCTCCAAAGGAGAATTCCCAACTAAGATACCAAATGCTGCGGTGTTCCCTGGACAGCAGCTTAGAAGAGACGCCTGGCCACCCCTCAGAGCCAGCAGTCACCATGTGATGGAGATGCAGCCTTACCGCAAGGCCTGTTTGGGAAGCCTATTTCGATACAGCAGAGGATCCCACAGGCCGCTCAAGAAAGGCTGAGCAGAAGCGCTCTGACACTAAGAACTCTAAACGAAGCACTTCCGAAACACAGAGGGTCCATCTGTTTGCAACATAAAACCTCAGAGTGCATGAAGAAACTCAGATGATGCTCATGGGAGCCAAGAGCAGAAGATGCTCAGAGGCGACCAAGGTGATCAGCCCATCTGGCCCCTGCAACGAGTTTTTAGGGCAGCCACAGGTCTCTGGGCACTGCTCGCCAGAATTCAGGCTCTTGAACAGGGCACCGAGCAGGTGCGTACTAAGGCGGAAAAAGCTGCCCAAGGAAGTACTCAAATCTCCCCATGTCCAATGGCTTCAGCTGATGTGTCAGAGGCAGCTCCTTCAAGCCCCTGTGAAGCCTCTCCACCACTAGTTACCTGTGTTATACAGGATGTATCCATTGGCATGGAAAGATGCGGGGTAGTGTCCGGTGCTGGTGATCTTCACGATATGTGTGTGTGGATGTCACCAGGAACAACATAGCCAAAGTCCAGGACGTATTCGGGCAGCTCAGCTCTGACAGGAGGAGTGAGGACACTCTGTAAATCCCAGCAAGGCTCCATTTCCAAGAGGGTGGGAAGCAAATGGAGTGGATAATTCTGTATTCACTGCTGTGAAAGCTCAACCAAAGCCCAGGAAATCCAAGGCCGGAGCACCCAGTAATAAGACCTGGGTAAGTCACGGGGAGTGCAGGGCCTAGGATTTATCAGCCACCAATGGGATCTTAGAGGGAGTTTAAAGTGGGTGCTGGACACAGTTCCTCTGCTATGAAAAGCCATTGCAGAGAAGTCCACTGCTTCTCCACTGGTCTCAATGAAACTGCTAAGCTGGTGTACAGCCCAAGCCTGAAACTGCTTCAGGACCTTGCCATAGGATTTGCTTCCAGAGGATATCTCCACTCCTCTGCAACCAGATCTGTCCCCAAAGCAGCACTTGACAGTATCACATGCAGTAACCAACATCTACAAGATTGCTGTGAAGGTCTTTTCGAAGGCAATCCCACTTGGAAAAGCACATAAGGGATCTGTACCATTCCCTGCTCTTCCTGCTTAGTGGGGTCTATTTCTTGGCACAAAGATGCCAGCTTTGAGTTGCCCCTTTCAGAGCTGGTCAGCAGGGGTGGTGTCTGTGCTGTCTGGAAGGGCTTGATGGTCTGCACCCCCTCAGCTCTGAGAACAGAACCCAGCAACTGTGGGGAATGGAGCATCTCCAAAGCTCAGGGTAGCACTGTGCAAGTGAGGACACTGAGCTGCCCACAGGGAGCACATCATAGCTCTCACCATCAGGCCCTTTCTGAAGTCTTCAGCTATTCCCAGCTCTGAGACACAAGGAGCTCTCAGCAGCAGGGCTGCACTGCTGGCTGTTACTCTCAGGGCCCCTGGAGACAGGTTACAGGAGTCCCTACTAACTTGAGAAGCCTCCGATGTACACACTGGTGAAAGGCAGTTTCCTCTGGGGGACGGGAGGTGAGAGCTTTCTGCTGCTCCAGGGCATGTTCCTCAATCAGCATCTCCTTCATCTGCATCTGCAGCTGAGCATCCCACTGAGGAAAGTAAAGACAGGGGCTGGTTAGCAAAGGTCCTTCCCAAGGCACAAGCTTGTCTCAGGTGGAGGATCCCACTCTGCTCTGGTTGAGAGGGGCGATGGAGTCATTCTGGCTCACTGCTCAGTGTCTGTGACACTTCCTGCTCTCTCAGTCAGGACTATATCTCCAAAGAAATGAACTCCAGCGTCTCTGCCTGCCCAGTTATCAAAGCTGATCTGGACAGACAGACAGACAAGCCAGAAACCTTCTAAAGCTCCAAGCATTTCCCTGCCCCCAATCAGTGCCAAAGCAGCTTGGACAAAGCTCTCCTGGAAAAGGAACCAGGAGAGAGCTGGAGCCTCTTGGAGACATAGAACACAGCACAGCCTCAGGATACATTCAGGCTGCTGCTTTAAGCTCTGTAAACCTGGCAGGGCTTGGCCTGTGAGCAACAACCCCCCCAGCACCGACATGTGCGTCCTTCAGAGCACCATAAACCCAACTGCTTGAACACAGCCTTTAGCATCTCTCTGGGGGAGTCAGGAGCTGGTGCATCTCCAGGAGGGACAACTCCCATAGCTGGGCAGCCCATGGGGTACACTGAGCTCACACAGTCCGTGGCCAGGGGTATGCAGGTAGGTTTGCAGTGCCAGCAGGGCCCCAGGCAGCTGCCACAGGGTGCAGGGACTCCAGTGACATACAGGAGGGTGGCACACGTGGGATAGGGCAGCAGCTCTACTCACCACAGTGCCTGAGTCATCCATGAGGGGCTCGGCTGCCTCAGCTTCCCCCAGAGAAATGGCCTCATCTCTCTGGCTGCCTTTGTTCAGCTTCTCTTTGGCATTTTCCAGGATCTTCTCACATTTTGTGTTGCCTGAAAGCACAGAGCACCACCAATAGCAGTAGGGGAGTACAAATCCCATGGAAGATGGGTAGCCCCATTCCCCTGACACCCAGACACAAACTGCTCCAGCAATGCAGGAAAAGGAGATCCTGCTGCTTCTCACCCCCACCCATCTTTCTCGCCACACAGGAGCATCTCAGCCCCACAACGTGATGCAAACCCAACCCTGCCAAAATTCCTGCCAGCCTCTATTACAGCTTTCCCAAGCTTTTCTGCCCAGCCATCATCTTCCCAGACCTCTGGCATACACTGGCAAGCTGTGCAGGATGGTTCCTGCAGCAAAGCCCACATGGGCTCATCAGCCAGAGGCTAAGCAAGCAAGCCACCAGAGGGCTGGCTGAGTTTGTCTGACAGCCCTGAAACCTCCAGGCCTGGTGGAGGTGGCTGTGAGCTGCCACTATGGGCATATGGCATGGGAGAAAGCCAGGGGACCTTCCTGGCGAGCAGACAGGCAGTGCTCACCTTTGATGTTCCTGGGCAGGTCCAAGTGGATCCTGGGAAAGGTCCCTTCTCCTTTCACAGAGATTTTTTCTGCCTCCAGGTGACCCAGTTGGATCTGGAAAGCCCTGCAGAAGACTCCAGGAACTCCTGGCAGGTAATAGACTTTCAGCACTTGCTGCTTGCCAGGTTCAACGTAAACCTGCAGAGCACAGAAGAAGAAAGAGGTAGTGTACCAAAGAGGATTCAGTGGAGGGATGGCTCACATGACAGACACACTAAGACAAGACAGGTTCTCATACATAAGGAAACATCAGACATCACCAGCTCCAGCTTTCTTGTACCCAAACGCCTGAGTCTCCTACAACAAGATGCAGCATGTCCTTCAGAGGCCTCGCAAGGCTGCACTCTGCAGCACAGGCTGCCCTCTGCTCAGCCGGAGCACAGCTCTTCTGCTGACAGGGTTTACTTCCTGCTAGCCAGAGCCAAGCACAATAAACCAAAGCTCTTTTACCAGCTGCTCTGGAAGAGCAGCAAAGCATCTGTGTTTCCAGCAGGGCCAGCAGCTCCCGGCAGCAGCTTGCGGGAGAGGACATCAGTGCGTCATCCCTCAGACGGACAGGCACTGAGGAAGGTGGAAGCAGCTTGGCCCTTTGACTTCCTCTTCCCATTGCAAAAGGGCACCAAGACAGGAACAGTGCTCCAGCTCTAAGACACCCAGGCAGGATGACAAGCTGGGATGGCGGGATGCTAAAGTGACAGCACAACCAGAGAGCTCAGCGCTCAGCTCCAAAGAGCTCTGGGAGCACTCGTGCCTCCCACTGGTGGTTGCTGTAGGACAACAGAGCCACCAGTGGCCAAGGCCAGTCAGGGGCTCCATTAGGATTGTGCTTAATGGACCTCCTCTGCCTCTGCAGCAATTGCTCACAGCCCTGTCCCTCCTGGCTAGTTTTGGATGCTGGTTGTGTGTTCATTTTCCCTTTTTTCCCCCAAAACTCTCTCCGGGGCAGCCTGACACAGGCTGGGTGAAGCCCTTGTGCTATTCACCATGCTGGGCTTGACCGGGGCATGCCAGGCAAAGGGCTGGCTGCAGTGCCTGTGCCAGGGCTCAGCACCACAAAGGCAAATCCCAGCTTCCCGCTGTTCTGCAGGGTCACTGCTGCTTCCGTGACTTTGTTAAACACCTGAGGAGAGCACAGAAGAGCAGGAAGTTACAGGCACACGTCTGCTGCTGAGAATTTCATTCCTCTTCCATTGGGTTGAAAGCA
This sequence comes from Ara ararauna, assembly GCA_028858755.1. NCBI lineage: Eukaryota > Metazoa > Chordata > Aves > Psittaciformes > Psittacidae > Ara > Ara ararauna. The sequence goes on from CM054410.1 coordinate 64,395,262, forward strand.
AAGGAACACAGCCCAGAAGCAGGGAGCGCACACGAGAGATGAGCACTTGGCTCTCTGGGTTAACCTGGGGAACCCGTTACCACAGGGTACCTCTGAGCCCTACATAGGAACAGGTATTTGTGGCAGAGGTGCAATAACAACCGTGGAAAGATCAGTAATAAACCAAACAGGGGACACAAGCCCTCTGCACTTGAAGGTGTCACACAACAACGAGCTGAAACACAGGAGGAGGTACTGAGGCAATTCAGGAGAAAAGGCACCTGCACCCAAGTATTTGTGTGCACAATACAAGCTGAAAGGGAGACAGACAGGGCAATGCACACAGGGCCAACAGCTGGAAAAAAGCTGTGGGGGTTGTAACTGTAAAAAAAAAAAAAAAAAAAGTGAGGGTTATTCTGGGACATTCTATCCAGCTACGGTGACTGGAAGCCCAAGTCAGCTTTCTCCTTGGTTGATGAATCAGGAGCATTAAAAGAGAGCACCTCCTTGGACCTCTGGCTTTAGAAGCAGATCAGCGGATGGATGTCTGAGTGACACACCCCTCTGGAGATCACCACTGGGATCCTGCCTGCCCTAGGAGGCAGCATTAGTTACCTCCAAGAGGAGGGATTCCCAACTTTGGGCTGGGCTGGGGTGGAGGTAGCCATTAAACACCAGCTTGGAGGTATCACCCAAATGTTGGACTTCCAAGCCATAGAGCCAGAGAAGCAGCTGGGAAGGGGGAAGACCCCTCAGCCCATGTGGGCAGCAACCCACTGGTCATGGTTGCAGACAAGGAGCTCTGACAAGAGCAGTATGCGGTACCTGCAGCCCGCAGTCAATCTCACTGGTGTCCAGGAGGTAGCTGATGCATGAGGCCTCCCCACGCAGAGCCACCTCGTAGCTCGGGCCTCCCTCCACCCTGCACAGCGCTGTGAGCTGGGTGGCGGTGTCGGTGTGGCCGAAGAAGGTGAAGGCGACACGCTAGCTCTGGCCCAGCTGCAGCTCACCATGCAGCCGCAGGATATCGAAAACCTGCAAGCAGGGAGGAGAGATCCACACGTGGAGCACGGGAATTGATGCAGAAGAGCAGCCTCGGCTTGGGCCAAAGGACAGACATGGCTGGAGGGGCCTCTTCCTCAAACACAGGCAACATCATCCTCATCTTACCCTGCAGCCATTCCACTTACCAACGGAAAGACCATGGGCAAAACCTTCTCCGACAGTCCTAATTAATGCATTAGCTAATACACTACATTCATTTGTGGTGTCTCCTGGCAGCAAGAAATTCTCTCTGCGGCAGAGCTTGCCTGCAGAAACACCATTTCCTGCCCTCAGAAGAACACGAGACTGGGAGCTGAGAGCCCGTGGAGGTGGGGGCGGGATCCAGCCCAGCTCCTCACACTCCTGATGCTTTTCCCTGTCTCTGATTCACACCCTGCTCTCTCCAGATGCTGCAGCAAACTCTGCTGCAGGAATTTCCTACCCACCACTTGAGAACCAAGATGGATAATGTCCTCCGTAGGTGCTGCACAAGGAGTGCTCTTGACCAGCCCTATCACACCTCCCATGTGGCCTCTCCAATGACCAGCGATGTGCTTGTTAGGACATGAGGCCACTCTGGGAGCAGCACCCAGGACACCAATGGGAGTGGGGGTACATAACTGCTTGCTACACTGGACATGTGCAAGTGAGACAGACTCCCACCTACCTCCTCCACAACCAAGGCGAGAGGCTCTGTCTCCATGAACCTGGAAAAAGAACAGAACTTTGCTGAGAACAGAGACCTTGCAGTGGGAGGAAGGGAGGGAAGTCTGCACAGCAGCTCCTTGGCAGGATGGCGCCCCTGAGTGGGCATCAGTGGTGCGAGCTCAGTAATGAGCTCCAAAACTGGGATGCAGCAGGTCAGCGCTTGGGGATGACACTGGTATAGCAGCGGTGCAGGCAGCTGGCAACTGCTTGCCTCCAGATCTACTATCTGCTGCTGAGTGATTCTGAAGATCCATTCTGTCACTGAAGAAAACACCTCAGTGCAAAGGCTTAGCTCAGCTTTGAGCTCTCAGAGGTCTAAGGGGTGAGGGTTAGGGTTAGTCTGTCTCTAACTACATGGGTCTACAAGAAGAGTAACCATGAGAGATTCATGGCTCAGAAGTCAGAGAAGGGGCACAGGTTGGTGTGCACTGGGTATGTCCAACCCACAGCAACAGCTGGATTGTGTTGCTCATATGATCACTCTGCCCCAAGGAGCAGCAATGATCAAAGAGCAAGGAGGAAATGATGGGTTGGACAATTAGAAGTAAAAATGTAAACACACGAAGCCTTGTTGAGGCAGAGAAACAGCATTTTTCTCTCCTGACCAAAATAAATGTGTGTGACTGATCCTGGAAGTTTCTAATGACCAGCTCCAGCAAGGTTAGAGGTAGTGAAAGTTCCATTCTATTGATCTCACCTTCATGAGACCTTATGTTTGATTCCCTCCATGTCAGACTGAGCAAGAGCTGATAATTTAGAATACCAACAGTGCTTAGTGCGGGCCAGAAATAACATCTGACACGCTGCCCTTCTAAGGGCTCCTAATGAGCAATTTGAGGTGGTTAACACCTTGGAGACCATCTTCATTTCCAGCTCTGGCACAGAGCATCACATGGCATCTGCTGAGCAAGCCAGAGACTGCAAAACACTGATTAATGACCATGCAGAGCAGCAGAGGAGCATTTGTCATGTCCACAGCACTAAGGAGCAGCCAAGTGGCTGTGCAAACCCTCTGGAGGGGTGGACACCCCTTGGCAGGGGGCAGGACAGAGGCTGTGTCCTGCCAAGGTGCTCAGGACCCCCTGCTGCCAACAATGAAACGACTCAGCACCCACCACAGAATAAGCACCTGCGGGCTCAGGCCCAGCAAAGCTGATTCAAGCAGAGATAGGGTAACTAACAGCTGAAAACTGATTCACATTCACATGTCCGAACATCTAAACTGGTTCTAATCAAAACTAAGAGAAAAGATAAACAGGCCATTGGCCAACAAGTGGCCACAGAGGAAATTAAGTCCACACAGGCTTCACTGTGATGTGCTTGTTTCTCTGCTATTAGAAAACACATGCTTTGTTCTATCAAATCCAAATCCATTTCTACCTTATCTATTAAATTAGAAAGATTCTTATCAAATCTATCTAATCAAAGCTAGATTTTCCCTTTAGCTTGGGTAGCCTGATCTAAGCTACAGGAGAGGGCAGGGGGCTCCCAGCAGAGCTGACAGCCCTGCTCACCTCCCTCCAGCTGCTTTTTCAGACTTGTCTCTGCATTTTAGGGTCCACTCTTGAAGGTATTGTGCATCAAAAAGGGCCCCACTAAAGACTTGATGTTACTTGGTAAGACTCAGCTGAGAATGGTCCACCCCAGTGCCCTGGTCGTCTTCCCCAAGCCCTCCCAATAGCCACAGCTCATCTCTACTTCCCAGGAGGTCACCTCCCCTGAGTCAGATCCCAATTCCCTTCACACAACTGCTTTCTGAGGAGTTCTCTTATTTGTTATAGCAGCACTTCAGTGCCCCATGGTGAACTTTGCTGGGTTTCCTAGGGCATCACAGAAAACCATATGCTACTGTCCTTCAAACTACCCAGACCAGACTTTCGTACTATGCAGTGAAGCCACAGCAGGAGGAACACTAGGAATGTGTTTCTAGATGTGCTTCAGCACCACAAGATTGCTCTTGGGCTTGGAAACCACAGACCACCACTGGATGGTCCTCCTTCCCAGTGATGTCCATACAAGGGCTCCCCCTAGCATCTACAGCTGGACCGAAAGCCACAGCAGAACCCGCCATTCCTCTGTAAAACTCTAAATAGTTATTCCCTGAATGTAATGCACAGTTGAGCAGATGAACACTTACTTCAAGGGGATGTTTGTCTCAGGCCATGAACGTCTGAGAAAGCAGCTTTCTACATTAGCCTTCCATCCCCCAGGAACCCATACAGCTCTACAGCAAAGCAGAGCAAGGGACTGGGACAGCAGTGTGTCACTCTGGTGGCAGTGCCTGGGTAGGATCTTAGTATGAAATGACAAGAGATGTGGTTAGCAAGGAAGGAGAAGAGGTCACTTTCTACATCTGCTTGTCCAAGTGCCAAAGCTTGGCTTTGTAGCTGCAGAGATAAAGCAGGACTCCAGCTTATGGCTGTGTGAAAAGGGTCAATAGTGTCTTACAATCCCAGCTTGGCTGGAGAACGCTGTCTCCTTCCCAGCATCAAACTGGTGGAGAACACCTATTCCCTGAGCACCTTGGCTGAGCACAGCTGGGAGGTGTGATTTCCTCAAGGAAAGGTTTAAAATAATTTGTCAGATCAGGTAAACAGCTGCGGGCTTTGCAAAGCACAAACAGGACATCAGGAAGAAGAGCTTCCAGGAGAGAGAAAGGCGCACATACCTCACTGGGTTCACCTGGCTGTTCTTCAGGAACGACCAGTGGTACTGGACAATCAATGGCTGCAGTCGGTCACCTCCATGTAACGCAATTCCTTGGTGTCATTCAAGATGCAGCCAAAGCCCAGGGCCGTGGTCTGCACCTGGAGATTCGGGAAGTAGCCTTCTCCCTGAACGGTCACCTGCTTTTCATGAGGATGCTCCAGGAACTTCATCTTCAGAGCCTTCTCTGCTGCCCAGATAAGCAAATCGTCCTCATAAGCAGGGTTAAATATGACGCAGAGTTGAAGTTCCTCCCCTGTCCTCAGCTTCATGGGCTGCAAGGAGATGAAGAGGAAATGTTCAGTGTGTGACCCCAACAGGGGCTTCTCGCTTCATCCTTCATTTTCTTCACAGTGTCTGACCAAGCACCACACTTCTGTCTGAAGTTATCTCAGGCTCACGGTCCTGTGCTCTGTACCAATACAAGAGGAAATCCACATTGTTCTCCTGAATTCTGGATCGGCAGAAGCCATGTGCTAAGCACAACCAAAGCAGCACTCTGGCATCCAGGCCTTCACCCTGACTCTGGAGGAACTCCTTTAGCCTGCACCACAAGCGCAGTGGCTTTGCAGCCTCACTCGTGCAGGGGCTGATCACTGGCAGGGCACAGAAATGGTGGCTGGACCTAGAACAACACGTGCCCTGCAGAGTCCATGCCTGACACCTTCCACCAACACCAGGGCAGGAGCCAGGCAGCAGCTGGTGCCTTACTAAAGCCGGGGCTGCCCTCAAAGAGAGCAAGCTGTTCCCCAGGATATCTGAGGATGGCTGCTAGAGAGCTGAGATGCTTTCCAGGAGACACCTTTCCTACAACTTGCCCAGACCTACTTATCTGCTCCTTCCTCCTCCTGTCTTCAAGCCAGGATGTGCCTTCCCGATTCAGATGGTATTCTGTTCCCTTCAGCAGCTCGTTTTAAATCTGATTTAGATTGGGCCAGTTTACTGCAGACTCTACAGAACACACTTCCCTGCTGGAGGACCTCCCAACAGAGACACACCACCACATTCATCCTGCTTCAAAGCCCAGCAGCAAGAAGGTCCAGGGCTGCTCACCTGAGCATCTGCAGGGAGAGGCTTCTGATCCGCAGTGCAGATGGGGAAGGGCTGCTCTAAGGCAAGGACCACGCTGAGGGGTAGGGAGCAGATGTTCTTTCAAGACAGATGCTTGTACTGAAGAGTCAGGATATCACTGGGGTGCTACAGAAAGAGGAGACAAGAAAAAGAGAACCTGAAGTGGCAGTGGACTTCCTCCCCTTCAGATGAGTTTCAAATTTTCCAACCCCATCCATTTCTATTTACTCTTTTGATTGGTTTCTACCCCTCTGGAAAGTTTTTCCTCCAACTGCATTGGACACTTTCATGCTTAGAACCCACAGCATCACCCAACAAGGACTGCACAGTTAAAACCAGGTTTATGGCATGGGATGCCCCACCTGGGCACATAGGCAGCTGAGCAGCAGCAGCTACTCCCCATTTCCAGAGCTGCGGTTGCCCTGAGCAGGTACCGGACAGCAAGCATCATAACAGCATAAAAGAGATAATTCCATGCCCCAGCAGGAGCTCAGATGAAGACATCTTCAACTACGTTACCATTAAGGAGCACGAAAGCTGAGCAGACCAACTTCAGACGAAAGGCCAAGACTAGAAAGGAGCACCCTAACAAGTGGCCATGGCTGTAGTGTGGGAATTAAAAAATAGTCAGTAGTCAACAGCATAACACCTCTTCCATTAAGTTTCCAGAAATTCCCTCCTTAATACCTTCCTTCTCTGTTGGGGAATGGTTAATAGAAAATGGACACAATAAGAGCATAGGCCAACGGATGGAAAAAGCCTGACAGTAGTGAACCAGAGGCTTTGAGGCCTTGGCTGAAGGTTACTAGAGAACGCATACGTGAGAGAGTTTGAGGGAGCTGGCAGAAGAGCCTGAGAAGTCAGGATATGTAGGGAGGAGCTGATAACTGTAACCTTGAAGCACAGCTGCAAGCTGGAAACCCCCTGGAACATAACCAAGAAGAAGACCACAAAGGGGGGGTGGGATGTGAATGTAACCTTTGAGCTGTGACCAAGCACATACCAATCATGTAACCAATCATGTATCAATTAGTAGATATAGGTAGCCAATCACATATTAGCGAGTGTGCCTGCATAGAGTATATAACTGGAACCCTCAGATGAAATAAACTGAGTCTGCTGAACGATCACATTGATTGTCTTCATTCTCCCACCATACAGCAGGCAGAGAACCTGCAGCAGGCAGAGAGAGCCTGCATCCTCGCCTACCGCGCACGCAAAAGGAAAGAAGCCTGCGGTCCCCAGCTGCGGGCAGGCAAAGGGAGCCTGTGGTCCCTGGTTGCAGCACTTCTCCAGCACTGCCAGGGCCAGGTTGGACATCGTTTCTCTCCAGTCAGGATTTGGTGTTTTGTTTTACTTTTTACATTCTCTACTTGCTGTGGTACTCTCTGCTTTTAGGCTGGCGTTTTCAAATTCTTCCCAGCAGTTATAGGCACTAAGTGAAAAAAAAAAAAAAAAAAAAAAATTAACAGGTCCTTTAATTGTAACACAAACAGCAAGAAAAAGTCCAGTGCTGAAAACAAGTGAGTAAGATTTCAAAGACTGCTCTTCTGCAATGCAGGCAGATTCCTCAAAAATAACACAGCACAACTGTGGAGGGTCCCTACGAAACATGCAAAACCCGAATTCATGCCTTGCTTCTTTTTAACCCTCAGCTTCACATGAAGATCAGAGTCCATCTCCACACCCACCACACCTCCTCAACAGAAGCTTTCAGATACGTGTACCTCTTCCACTTGGTTTGTCAGCAAGGCCTTAGGCAAGCAGCATCACTGCACGCTACTCTGCTACACTGGGTCAGACATTACCAAACTCATCTGTCTGTGTTTATAAGCCTATTCTATACTGCAGGGACCTGGGAAGGTTTCCTGATATAGACAGAGCTCCTCTGGAATTAATCCTTCTTGCATCAACACAGGCTAGGCCTTAATATTTCAGCAGAAGCAGGGCTTCACATGTTGGCCCCACTCCAGAAGCTTGTGCTTCCTACCTCACATGCACTGGAATCCAACAAAGCAGTATGGTTCAGGTCATTTTTTCTGATCCATGTACCTCCTCAGGCAAAAGAAACAGGTTCCTGAAGTTGAAATGGAGCCTCTGAAGTTTCTGCAGAGCTTCACTTCCCCAAAAGACAATATTTATATCCACTAGCACCCGCTGCCTCTTTTCTCATCCATTTCATTGCCAGATGCATTTTGGTACATTTGCTCTATCAATGAAAACTGATTTACACCAGACAAAAAAGAATCCTTAATACAGCCCTTCAGTGAAAACCAGTGACGGCTAAAATGGCACTGACACCTCCCAAATTCTCATGTCCCATTTTCTTACCTTTGCTGCTTGAAAAGTGTTTTTCTCTGTTCAAATCCACGGAGCATTTCTATAGCTGAAAACAAGACAGAATACAGCCCAATCTGACTCTCCCAACTCGCTCCTGGCTCCTGTCATCCATGAGGAACACGGTGCGGCTGAGGGGAAGGCAGACACTCTTTGGCTGTTTGTTTTCATGATCTGTCCATCTCTCAGGCTCTTCTCCATGACAGTATAATAAATGTAGACCATTAATTTGCTGAAAGTTGTAATAATGAAGAAAAGCACTAAGGGTTTGTACTCATTATAGTTGAGCAGTCACATACGGTGTGTATATGATAACAATGTAACCATTAGGTTAGATAAACCCAAATGTCCCTGAACGTAGTGTCTAGAAATGTTGATACAGCTACAAAATGGTGTTAAATTGCAGAAGGGCCCCAATTACGCTGGGCTGCATCCTGCCCCTTATCTATAGGGCTGTAAATCCCCAAAGACAGTCAAGAGGGGGGGTGGAAGAACCAGCAAAGGACATGCGCGAGGAAAGAAGGTAAAAAGTTCAACCTCAAGAAGTCTGTATAAAGGTCACTGAGGAAGACTCTTACTTCATCCCGAGACCCTCGCCCAAGACCACCAGGAAGCAGTGCGCATGCGGGAAGGACTTGTAAAATCAATCAGCATACGAAGCGGGAGCAAATTTATATATTAAAATATCCTAATGAATATGCATGTATAAGCTCTATAAAAGAAGCCTATATAAAAGTATATATAAAAGTATCTATATAAAAGTATAACCCTCGGTGTGCGTGTTGGTGGAGCAGTGACTCCCCGCGCACCCAGCGCTGCTTTGTTTATTGCCTTTTTGTACAATAAATTACCTTTGATTTTACAATTGGACTATGGTCATTTATAACAACAGCAAGGAGTGGTGATGGAGTTTGGCTTCTGACCTCAGCTGCCCTTCCAGCACGTGACTGGTAAATTGAAGCACCACAACAGGTCTGAAGACAAAGCAGCTTCGCTGCTGTGCACCACCGCTACCACAGGCATCCTCTTCCAGCAGAGAGTTACTGGCCTCTGCCTCTGAGGTTTTTCTGCTGCTGGTAACCCAGTGATAACTCCAGCTCAGACAGTTACTTAGCAATCCTTGCCTTCCATTATCCCAGTATTGGTAAGAACCTGGCATCTTCCAGACACAACCCAGAACGGCTTGGGGTGGGAAGGGGAGGGAAGAGAAGAGAATACAGAGAGAACAGCATAAATCTGTACTCCCTCTGGGAACAAGACAAAAAGCCTCTGCAAACTACAGATGAGATTCTGTCCATGTTTTTCCCAGTTCTTCCTGTATCCCAACACCTCTCTAAGACCTTGTTGCCTATTGTGCTCAAACCTTGCCCTCCCAGTCTCTGCAGGATACACCTGCCACAAAGGTTGTCTCAGTCACCATATCTTAATCCCAGCTTCAGTTTAATCTCTGTGGTGAAAAGCCACAGAAGCAGAGTCCTTAAAACCTCATCTGTCTTCAGGGAGGGAAAGTAAGTGTACAAGTTGCTCTAAGAGCAGATGGTGCCCAAAGAAAATGATGATAAGTAAGCTCCAGAGTTGCAGCTTACCAAAGGACTACTTCGCCCCAGCAGCAGACCTCTAGGCCAATGCACCAGTTAGTAAAATTCTAAGTTCCACCGCCTTTCATTAGTTGCTAATTACCAAATCACTACTTCCACTCATGTTCCCGAGACTATATTTTACTCCAGAACTTCCACAAAGCTAGTCACATAATCACCAGTCAAACCACTTATATGAATATAAATTTATGGGCCTCTAACCCCCTGTTGTGGAATTGAAACAGAGCCTATCTGGGGTTTATTCAGTGCCGGTGCTATTAACTGTGCTTCTTAGGCATAACTGGACCTCTCTATAAACCTAAATTTCATTAATTACCCAAAATCAATTCCTTTGCTTTATAGTTAAGGCCACAGCACTGACAGTTGCTAACACCCAACCTACCTTGGTATTTCAGTGCAAAGTGCAAGCTCAGCCTAGTTGAGGACCAGCCTTCCCACTGCTCCCACAGAGCAGAGGTTAAGCTTTTGAACCAGCTCCCCTCTGGCTCCCGATGTGTTAGCTGCCTCCAGTCCCATCCAGTCTGTGCTAACACTCAAAGCCAGGGCTCTTTCCAGGTGCGACAGCAAGCCTCTGCTGCTGAACGTCACCATTTCCACCAGCCAGAATCCTACAGCCCTGCCAGTCCTAGCTGTGCCAATCCCAAACACTTCCCGTGCCACTGATGGGCACCACAGAGGGCTCTCTACACTGTTTATACAGCTTGCAGCCTGGTTTCCTCAGGCTACATAGCTGAGTACCACCAGTGCTGGGGCAGTAATGAAGGCCGGGAGCCCCGGCTGCTCACATGGCTCCTGTGGTTCAGATGTTCTCAGCAGTCCTACCCCATACCCACGCTCCTCCACTGAGCACTCCTCTCAGAGAGCATCATTGTCTGAGAGAACGTGTAGCTACTCAGCAGCCACCGTGGGGTTCAGTTGAATTGTGACCCCAAGACAGATTTCATTACATTTCCACTCAAGTGCATTGAGCTGTGCTCTGTCATCAACCTGGGGCAGTCAATTGATTCTAAAGCAAGTATTTAATCACCTTAACTCTCTAGATACCTACATTAAGGCACTTCACCACAGTCCCTTTGTCCCTTAATCTTAACTGAGGTTCCATTACCAACTGGCTACTGGGTCATCGTTTTGAGGCACAGGTACCTCACAGCTTAGGACCTCAGGGTACCTCTGCATAAGCTTTCATGCATATGGGGCAGCACTTGTCCAGTCATCTCTTCACTACACAGACCATGATCTCTGGCTGCAGCAACAACTAAGATTTGAACATCGAGTCTCCTTCTCCCCGCTGTCCCCCAGTCTGGAAAAATCAACTCATCAACCAGTAACAGTCCTTCTCTCTGCTCTCCCCCGTTTGAGGCAAATCAGGTCTTTACCAAGTGACATTCTTTACCCACCTCATTTAGTAAAGCTTTATCAAGAGGCACTTTCATAAATGTGTTCAAGCTCCATATGGCAGAAAAACTGTTTCAATAAACAATTTCATATGATCGTTGTAAGAAAAGGGACCACTAGCTGTGATGCACTTGTTCAAGCAGGAGTTGCATTACAGTTTAAACTTCACCTCCCCAGTCTCACTGGGGGACACTGAGGACCTGACACAACCCAGAACAAAAGAATTTGCCAAATACCTGTCCAGGCGGGGAAAGCTGGTTTGCTTTGTGCTCAAGGACTTGATTTAGTTTAAACATGTCCCCACCAAACACCCACTGCTGTAAGGGTCAGTAAGGAACGTTTCTGGTGTCATTGCTTACCTCTCAGACACAGAATGATCTTCCCCAGCTCTGTAATTTGGAGTTCACTTCCAAAAACAAAGGTAATGAAAAAAACCCCAACCATTAGCATTAATAATTGCCACCAAAATTATTTAGCAGTCTCAACATAAATGGGAGAGCCAATCTAAAGACAATCAGCTGGAGCCCTTGTCTGTACGGCAGAGCCAACCCTGATGAATAAGGCTCACTTATTCTTGTCTTAAAGCTTATTCTCAGCTTTTTCTTAATCACACCATTCAGCAAAGGCAAGCACTTAGAATAAAAAAAACGTTTGGATAAGGATTAGTAACAGACTTGGTGACAAAAGGACAGTGCATAGCAGCCGTGTCCTACCAGAGTGGCTATCACAGCCAGGAGAAACTGAAGATCCTTAAGACAAAAATCTTTGCTGTTCAAGCAGGCCACAGCAGCCACGCAAGGGGACACAGATTGAAAGGCTCGGTGACAAGGCCGAGGGCACTGTGTGCAGGCTTCCGACACTGCTGTGACCATGTTTGCAACTGGAGTCTCTCTGTGAGCTGGTAAACTGCAAAGGGAAAGACAATTAAAGCAAGTGAGAACCAAACGCCACCCCCACTGAGCGGGCTGCTCCTGTGCCCCTCTATCCTTCACTCAGGAAGGGTGGAGCAAAACAGGAAGATGAGGAAACTGTGGTACAAGAATACAACAACAACAAAACTTAAACCTCCCCAGATCTCTTCCTTCTGTGCTTCATTGTCTTGTTCCATGTTTGGTAAAGAAATGTGTAAATGGCAACATTTGAAACTTTAAATATAAGACTCTATGTCTTCCAAATAATATTTACTTTCCTTTCTTTTTAAAAAAGGATCTTCCATTACTCGCAGAACAAATTAAAATATGCAATAGCCACACAACCCAGTATCCTTCATCTCCTTAGAAAAACATCTCCATCCTTCAAAACAAAAGCACACAAGGATTAGTTACAGAGCAAAAGCTTCAGTGCTGTACAGCAAGGGGATTCCATGCATGGAAACATGAACACACCCGTCTACACAGGAAAAGCAGCACGTAACTGGTGAACTCTCTGTTCAGGTGCTTATGCCTCAAAGCCTTTTTGTAAGGAATTTTTAGCAAGGAAAGGCTGGCAAATCCCATCAATTCCACGTTACATAAGCCTCTCCTGCCTGGTGGGAGAGCTTCCTGCATTTAAATGTCTCCTACAGGCTCTGCTTGTTCTAAGTGTCTACAGACAGTGGCTAATTCTTTGAGCAAATGTCCTTCTGAAGACTTCGGAGCCACAGGGAGTCACAAGAGAGGGCTCGATGGCAATCCAAGGCGTGGCCTAAAGAGGAACAGCACCAGGCTGAGCATTCTTCCGGCATCAACAGCTCCATCTCCTCTGTCTGTCAAGTGACTGAAGTGCACAAAGAGCTAGAACTAAGGAAAGCAGCACAGAATTATGAAAACAGTTGCAAGAACGAGATGGAGAAACCATTACCACATTTTGGCAAGAAGTTTCCATCTCACTCCCCACTCATCAAAGTGCTAAAAAAGAGACTGAGATTCAAAGGCTATGGGGTGAAATTCAGAGGCACTTGTTCGAAAATGAGGAATGGGGACAAGTGCTGATAAACACCATTTCATACTACCCAAAATGGTTAAGACCAATTGCACAGGATTCTCTCAGCTTCACCATTAAGAAATAAATCTACTGTAAACTAAAAGAATGTCAAAAGGCAGCTCTGAGGGATGGTAACAGGAGGCTCTGAGGCTTCAGCTGACTGTTCAACCCTTGCTTCCACTGAATCAAGGATTCAATGCTCTTCTGCATCCTAAAGCACCCAGTTCAGTAGTCAGAAATCAAGGAGTGGTTTTCTTTTCTCCTGCTTTCTGTCTGTGAAAGAGGACAATCTAGCACATCCAGAGTCCGGCCCTGATAACCTGAAGAACACACATGCAAAGACATCCTCTATGTGGGTTCCCACATTATCATACGATTGCTGCATTGCCCCACTTCTCAGCACTGAAGTCACTCCTGCTGGCTCTAGGCTCGTTGGAGCACTGCCCTGCCCTGCTGAGAAGTGCTGCAACTAACACCTCCCAGGGCACAGGGCTGTCTGCATCTGAATAACCTCTGCCAGTGCCCAGTCTTCTTTCAGTACCAAGTCTTTCTCCCTGTCTCCACCACACTGTACATGAAAAAATCCCTCCTGCTGATGTCGGGCTGTGTAACTGCAGCATCTATGACCAGCACAGCCCAGATCCTCTCAAGCATCGCCCCCCAGGTGACCAGGGACAGATGGAAGCTTTTACCACCCAAACAAGATCTCTTAGCTCAGGTAACAGAGGTGCCTACTATTAAGCATCTTCATGACATGCCAACTCAAAAAAGCCAGTCAGCAGAGTCACTGGAACTTGCTTCAGTCCACATGCAGAACAAAAGATAAAAAAGGAAGTTTTTGAAACACCATTTGTTCTTCAAAACCTCCTTGCCTTTCTCCTGAACAAACTTGCTCCAAGCAGGCTACTGGATGGTTTGCAAACCGAGTCATGAAAATACTGATAAAAATCATTCACCTCTGTTGGCAAATGGAAAGCAGAGATGAGAAAGCTGAACACTGTATTCAAGAAAATGCCCATGCCTGATCCCCTAGGAAAATGGTTGCATCCTACAATTCCAGAAACCAGCATCGTACTTGCTGCTCTGCCCTAGGACTGGCTGTGTGCTCTCCTCCTACACCTACCCCACAGCACCTTCCTGCAGGAACACCAAGGCACCTTCGAACTCCTTACCTCCTTCCAGATGTAACAGTGACTAAGGAAGCAACCAGTCTCTCCTTTTGTTAGTGGTCCCAAGATCCCGGGAGCGTACCGATGCTGACAGCTTTAACCTGACTTGTGTTACGTGCTCTGAGAAAAGAGAAAACATCTATCACCATTTAAAAGAAAAGTGAATTCAAGTCAGACACGGACACAACATGGGAAGTGCTCTCTGCTGATGTTCAAAGAAAACCTCTATCTTGAGAAATGCCTGCACTTGTTTCACTCAAGAACCCCGAGAAAAATTACTTACTGATTTACATTTCTAAATCAAGCCAACAAATCATAGCCTTAACTCTGCTAACAGCTTCTTGTGGAGCCATCAAGGTGTCAGGTGGTTGGCTCAGACTGTTTTTCGAAGAGGTCTTGACGGGTGCTGAGGTCTTCAAGACCGCTAGATGGCATGTGGGTTCCTATCGCCCCAAGGCCTTTTGCAACTCCCAGACCAAAAGTTTCTGCTTTGGTTTCTCATTATAAAAAGGTCTTAACACACCTTTGACTAAACTTGGGAAGGGCTGTGTCAGGATTAACAATGTCACACAACAGCTCTGCAGCACCAGGGTGGACAGCCTTCCCAGAAGATAATTGCTCTCACTTTCACTGTTGACTCCTTTGAACTGTGTGCAAGAGTTACAGTTCACAGAAATCTGCATGACTTTAACCCCATTTTCACCTTACTCTGAACCACCCTGCCCCAGTTCTCTCATGGAAACTCTCATGGAGGGATAATTCCAAACAGCTGGATTACAGTTCCCCACTAATTTAGTCCACAGGATCTTGAAGTACACAGTCAGAGAATCATAGAACAGTTAGGGTTGGAAAGGACCTCAAGATCATCTAGTTCCAACACCATGGGCAGGGACACCGAGCACTAAACCATGCCACCCAAGACTCCATCCAACCTGGCCTTGAACACTGCTAAGGATGGCACATTCACAATTTCCTTGGGCAATCCGTGCCAGTGCCTCACCACCCTCACAGTGAAAGAATTTCTTCCTTCTAGCTAACCTGAACTTCCTCCGTTTCACTTTAAGCCCATCACCCCTTGCCCTCTGGCTACAGTCCCTGATAAAGAGTCCCTACCCAGCATCCTTGTAGGCCCCCTTCAGGTACTGGAAGGCTGTTATGAGGTCTCCACGCAGCCTTCTCTTCTGCAGGCTGAATAGCCCCAACTTCCTCAGCTTGCCTTCACACAGGAGTGCTCCAACCCCCTTATCATCCTTGTGGCCCTCCTCTGGACTTGATCCAACAAGTCCTGACTTCCCCCAGAGTTCTTTGACCATCTAAAAGATTTTCTCCTAAAAAAAATTTATGAAAACAGGGGGACTGATACCAAGGGGAACAACAGGACAAAAGGAATCTCAAGGAAGTCTGCAGAACTTGTCAGATGTACAGAAAGCTCAAGGAAAGTCTGAAACAACAAATGCATTTTCTCCCATGGTCCATCAGTCACCTCAGGGTTTTACTTTACCTATAAAAAAACTTTTTCAAAATATTAATGTTAGTGAGGAAAAAAACCAAGGGAAGTACCTGCTAGAGGAGATGCTTCTGACCACTCATGGCTCTGTGGCGGATCATCACAGTGTAAGCGCAGCCAATGCACTCGAAAGCAAGGTCATTTCAATTAATTAAAATGGACCATGAACAACCCCAGAAGCTTTTCTTTAAGGCAGCTCCTACTTACATGCAAGTGTAAAAAGCAACATTTTTAGACAATGGTGTGAATTAGTCAGACCTGAGCCACCAACTCATTCACCTCTCAAGTTCTTCAATGAAAAATGAATTGTTGAAGGCATTAAACTCTGCCCCAACCAAAGTGGCAAGAAAGGCAATTCAATGGGCAGAACCTCCAGACAAAGCATGTTTTCAGCAGTGCCTTTAATCCCTTCCCAGGGATGAACTATCCTTCAAGCTCCCACATTCTATAATGACAAGTGCTTCCAGAAGGTGGCTGATAATTCATCAGGAGACTACATTTTCCTTCTTTTGACAGTCCTCTACGAGACTGTGCACATAA
Organism: Ara ararauna; assembly: GCA_028858755.1. Classification (NCBI taxonomy): domain Eukaryota; kingdom Metazoa; phylum Chordata; class Aves; order Psittaciformes; family Psittacidae; genus Ara; species Ara ararauna. Next base: position 64,411,278 of record CM054410.1, read on the forward strand.
TGACAGCAAAGTCATGTCTCCTTTACTCATCATTTATCCCTCTGAGCAGGTTTCTCCATGTATGCTACAAACTCAAAACTGTTAATATACACGACTTAGGCCTCAAAATCTAGCTATCAGAGGAGCAATGTGGAAAATAAAATTAGATCCTCTTAAAGCAACAGTAAGTTACCAATTTCATCATTTTTTCATAGCATCATAGAATAGTTAGGGTTGAAAAGGACCTTAAGATCATCTAGTTCCAACCACCCTGACATGGGCAGGGACACCTCCCACCACCCAGGTCACCCAAGGCTATGTCCAATCCAGCCTTGAACATGACCAGCGATGGAGCATTCACAGCTTCCCTGGGCAACCCATTCCAGTGCATCATGACCCTCACAGTAAAGAACTTCCTCCTTTTAACCAATCTAAACTTCCTCTGCTCAAGTCTGAACCCGTTACCCCTTGTCCTCTCACTACAATCCCTAATGAAGAGTCCCTCCAAAGCATTCTTATAGGCCTCCTTCAGAATGCTGCAATGAGGTCTCTAGCAGGAGGCCTTCCTGGAGGCCTTCTCTTCTCCAGGCTGAACAGCCCCAACTTTCTCATCCTATCTTCATATGGGAGGTGCTCCAGTCCTCTGATCATCCTCGTGGCCCTCCTTTGGACTTGTTCCAACAGTTCCAGGTCCTTTTTATGTTGAGGACACCAGAACTGCACACAATACTCTAAGTGAGGTCTCACAAGAGCAGAGTAGAGGGGCAGGATCACATCCCTCGACCTGCTGGTCACGCTCCTTTTGATGCAGCCCAGGATATGGTTGGCTTTCTGGGCTTCAAGCGCACACTGAAACTGACTCATGTTCATTTTCTCATCAACCAACACCCCCAAGTCCTTCTCTGCAGCGCTGCTCTGAATCTCTTCTCTGCCCAACCTGTAGCTGTGCCTGGGATTGCTCCAACCCAGGTGGAGGACCTTGCACTTTGCATAGTTAAACTTCAGAAGGTTGGCATCTGCCCACCTCACAAGCGTGTCAAGGTCCCTCTGGATGGCATTCCTTCCCTCCAGCGTATCAACCGCACCACACAGCTTGGTGTCATCAGCAAACTTGCTGAGGGCACACTCAATCCCACTGTCCATGTCACTGACAAAGATGCTGAATAAGACCGGTCCCAGCGCCGATCCCTGAGGGACACCACTCATTACTGGTCTCCAGCTGGACACTGAGCCATTGAGCACAACTCTTTGTGTGCAGCCATCCAGACAGTTCTTTATCCACCGAGTTGTTCACCTATCAAATTGATGTCTCTCCAACTTAGTGACAAGGATGTCATGTTAGACAGTGTCAAATGCTTTGCACAAGTCCAGGCAGATGATATCAACTGCTCTATCTCTGCCCACCAGTTCAGTAGCCCCATCAGAGAAGGCCACCAGATTGATCAGGCAGGATTTCCCCTTAGTGAAGCCATGCTGCCTGTCACCAAGCACCTTGTAGGTTTTCATGTGCCTCAGCATGCCTTCCAGGAGAATCCACTCCAAGATTTTGCCAGGCACAGAGGTGAGGCTGACTGGTCTGTAGTTCCCTGGCTCATCCATTTTTCCCTTCTTGAAAATGGAGGATATATTCCCCTTTTTCCAGTCATCGGGAACTTCACCTGACTGCCATGATTTTTCAAATATGATGGACAGTGGCTTAGCAGCTTCATTCACCAGCTCCTTCAGGACCTGTGGAAGGATTTCATCAGGTCCCATGAACTTGTGCATGCATGTTCAGGTTCTTAAGATGGTCTTGAACCAGATCTTCTCCTACAGTGGGCCTAAGGTCTTCATTCTCAAATTTTTACCCTTAAGGGAAACCAACTGAAGTCTTAACCACGCTTTCCCAAAGAATGTTACAGAATAACAGAATCATAGAATGGTTTGGATTGGAAAGGACCTTAAGATCATCTAGTTCCAACACCCTGCCACAGGCTGGGACACTTCACACTAGAACATGGTGCTCAAGCCCTGTGCAGAGTGGCCTTGAACACTGCGAGGGATGGAGCACTCACCAGTGCTTTGGGCAATCCGTGCCAGTGCCTCACTACCCTCACAATGAAAGAATTTCTTCCTTCTAGCTAACCTGAACTTCCTCCGTTTCACTTTAAGCCCATCACCCCTTGTCCTCTGGCTACAGTCCTTGATCAAGAGTCCCTCCCCAGCATCCTTGTAGGCCCCCTTCAGGTACTGGAAGGCTGCTATGATGTCTCCACGCAGCCTCCTCTTCTGCAGGCTGAACAGCCCCAACTTTTTCAGCCTGTCTTCATACAGGAGCTGCTCCATCCCCCTTAGCATCCTCATGGCCCTCCTTTGGATTTGCTCCAACAGGTCTATACCCTTCTCTTGAGGACACCAGAACTGCACACTGTGCTCCATCTGGGGGTCTCACAAAAGCAGAGTAGAGGGGCAGGATCACCTCCCTTGATCTACTAGTCACTCTGTTGGTGATACAGCCCAGGACACAGAGGGTTTCTGGGCTCAATTGTACGCTGAAGCCACCTTATGCTCCATTTCTTGTTGGCCTGCACCCCCAGGTCCTTCTCCTCAGGCTGCTCTGAATCACTTCTCTGCACAGCCTGTAGCTGTGCCTGGGATTGCCCTGACCCAGAGGCAGGAGCCTGCACTCGCCTTTGTTGAACTTCATGAGGTTGGCCACCTCTCCAGCATGTCCAGGTTCCTCTGGATGCCATCCCTTCCCTCCAGCGTGTCGACCGCATGACACAGCTCGGTGCTGTCAGCAAACTTGCTGAGGGTGCTTGATCCCACTGTCTGTGTCACCAAGAAAGATGTTGAACAGGGTCTGCCCCAACAGAAACCCCTGAGTGACACCATTCATCCCTGGTCTAAAGCTGGACATTGAGCCATTGAGCGCAACTCTCTGCGTGCAGTCATCCAGCCAATTCCTCATCCACTGGGTGTCCATCCAGCCAATTCATGCCTCTTGCATTTAGAGACAACAACATCATGTGGGAGGATGTTAAATGAAATTAATTTGTTCCAGACAGCACGAACGTGGCAGGAAGGGCCAGGGGCAGCTGGTCATTAGCAGGTGGAGGGCAGGCCCCAGAGGTGGAAGATCCAGGAGCCCCCAGGGCAGGAGACCACCAGCCTGTTGGTGACAGTAGCTGGGCCACCTGTGAAGGAGACAGTGATGGTGGTGCTGCTCTTGGCGCACAGCGTCTTGGGGGCCCTGACGGTGAAGGCTGGGTGCTTTACTGCATACTGGAACGCCATGGCCTTCAGGAAGACGTTCCTGAAGGAGATGGAGGTGGTGCTGCCAGCTGGGATGAGGAAGGGGCCCTGCAGTTCAGGGGGCAGCGCAAGGCCGATGAGTGGGATGCAGTACTGCCCGCCCAATGCAGAGCTGAGCTGCAGCATGGCCTTGGTTTGGCCCAGGTGGCAGGTCTCAAAGGTCACTTCCACGTTCAGATTTGAGCCCCCAGCGCTGGCGGGTGCCGCGCTGATTGATTTTGTTGTCTGGAAGTCAGCACAGTCGGTCTGCGCAGGGGAGACAAGAGACCGTGGAGAGTGGGTCACAACAGCAGAGCCAGCACCTCGGGATCACAATGGTCCCCTGACCCTGGCCTGTCCCACCCAAACCATACCCCAGGTGAGTGCCCGCAGTGAATGGGCATGAGAATTGTCCAAACGTGACCAGCAGGGACAACCCTGCACCCAAGCCCCAGGACACCTGACTGCCAGACCTGGGCTGCAAGGGGGAAGCAAGCCCATTCACCATGGGGCCTTCAAAAGCAGCTCCAACCAGGGCAGCAGACACAGGCCTGCAAGGGAGGACAGTGCAGCTGGCTACAAGCCCACACTAGTGGGAAGACCCCTGGGCTCACACAGCCACCCTGGCTCTGCCAGCCCAAGCCAGAGGTACTTGGACCCCTTGGTGGACAGGGCTGGTGCTGGCCAGAGGATCTGCCTCTCAGCCAGAGCCCTGGCAGCTGGGGCTCACCTGTAGGAGGTACTCGGTCTTCCGCTGGGCAAAATTCTGTATTTTGGTGGTGATGGTCTGACGGGAGCCCAGCGTGGTGCGGAAATACACGGGCTTCTCTGGCCTGCTCGAGGTGGCTTTCAGCTGCAGCTTGTAAGACAGAGAGCCCAAGTTGCTGTTCTGGAGCACCGGGTGCCCCGTGCTCTCTCCCGTTTTCAGGGGCTGATACTCCAAGACAAGATTCGCCTGGGAGGAAGGATGGAAAAAGACACTGCGTCATGCAGAGGCAGGGAACACCTGTGCCTGACAAGGGGGCAGCTGGTCCCTGCTCTGCTCAGGCAGTGCTGGAAGGCTGGGCTGCCTTCCCCACTCTGACTCCCTCTCTCTGGAGCACAGCCTTGCTCCTTCTGGGGACGGTTCACTTAGGGACAGATCCCAACAGCTCAGAGCCTTCCAGCATGATCCCAGAAGCTTCCCACCCTAAAAAGCCCCTGTGCTCCCCCAGGGCACACACCACCTTCTGTCAATCCAGGCTGCAGACAACCTGCCTGTGGGCTGAGGCCTGTCCTGCAGCCACTTGGAGCTGGAAACACCACACTAAATGAGGGGCACATGGCACAAGGACCTGCCACGTGAGGCCCAGTGGCAGTGTGTTACAGGGGTCAGCAGGGCAGACTCTACCAGTGCAGGATGATTCCCACTGGGGATATGCTAACACGCTGCTCCCTCCCTAGATCATCATCAGGGAGCTGCCACCATGGAAAAAAGCCCCACATGGTTCCTTTCAGGCATCACCCTTCAAGAGCACCCCCTCCAGCCAGGAGCAGGGAGAGCAGAGTGAGCAGGAGGAGCTTTGCTCCTACCTTTGACTGTGCAGGAACAGTAAAGTGCTGTGGCACGCTGACGTTGGGTACTTCGCAGTTGATGTCAAACGTCACCGGGACAGGCAGAGGGTTGTCCACCTTGACGGTGGAGGACACTCTCTGCCGAACAGCAGTGCTCATTTTAACAATGCCAATGGGTCCCAAAGCCACCACCTTGAAAGTCACCATGTGGAACAAGTACTCTCTGGTTGTCTCATTGAGGAAGGTCACCTGAAGCACACAGAAAGGGAAGTGCTGCTCATTCCACACATGAAAATAGACACAAAAGAGCCCACCATGCTCAGCACCCTGCTTCACAGAATGGCTATGAGCAGCCACCCAGGAAGAGTGCAAGACCAGAGAAAGCACGTGTGGTATTTCATAGGACCCGTGCACATGTAGGTATGAAAACAGGCATGTAGCTTCTCAGTGAGCCAACCGCCCCTTGAAGGGCCCTGCAGCCCAGTATCCTCACTTACCTTTGCGATGAAGACTCCTTCTTCGTAGGACAAGAAGGTGAGCTGGTAGTCCTTCCTTGCAGAGCTTGGCACATCGATGTATGAAGACCCCTGCAGCACAGAACTGTTTTCCAGGTTCTCTGATTTGAGCATGTCAATAACCACCAGGAACCTGTGCGTGAGAATGATGCAGTGAAGGTCAACAGGAAGGACTCCCATAGGATACCCATTGTGTGGGGGTACAATACAGCCCCTCTCATCCTCAGTGCCTCAGGCACAGGGAGCCAGCTCTCACCCTCCTTGGAGGAAAGCCCTCCAGGATGGCTCTGCACAGGCAGAATGTGGGTATGGCCAGACATGGCCAAGGAGAGGGAAAAGCTTTCCGGAAGGAGCTTCCAGCAGTGGAAGCTTCCTTCCTTGTGCTGCTGTAGGGATTGCTGATGGGACCAGACTTCCTGGGCTAGACTCACCTCTGTGGTCTGTGCAGCCAGTTGGACACAGGGATGAGCTCCGTGTGGGAATTTCTGCATGGAACCCGCCGGGAAACGGCCCCTGAACACCTGGGGGCTTCAGCAGCTCCTTCCAGGTGGTAGTGTAAGCCTGTCCCATCTGGCAGGGGGAAAAAGATGGAGCCCTACAGACAACGAATAGGACAAGTCGGCTCTGGAGCACCCCTGGACAGTCCCATGTCTGAGGCTCTCACTGGAGCAGCTTTCAGCAATTCCAGCCGGCAGAGCTGCAACTGCAGTCCTGTCCCGTGCAGGAGGAGACGCCAGTGTCGCACCTGCTCACAGCTGGTTGTGAGTGGGTGCATGGCCCACAGGACACGGCACAGCTACAGGACACAGACGCATCATCTCTGGGCAAAGCAAGGAGACACAGGGCCTGCAGCAGAGCTGCTCTGCATGTCCCAGCACTCCCTTACTGCCCTTACTCACCTGGGCACATCCCTGCCAGCCTGTGCTCATTCAGGGACAGCTGTGGGCAGGGGGGAGGCCGTCCCTGCTGAGCTCCATTGCCTCAGTCCTGCTGGCCTTAGCCCCAACAGCACTGCCTGAAGAGCAGCCTGTAAGCTTGCACAACAGGGGCCCACCAGCTATGCACCATGGAAGGCTCATATCCATGCTCATTCTGGGTGAGCGTGGATCCCAGACACCTGCCTCTGGCATCTCCTCTGCCTCCACAGCAGCTGAAAGCTGCAAGAATCCTCACGCAGGCTGTACGTTAAAGAGATGCTGAGCACATGCAACCCTAAGGGCACAGATCTTCTGAGCACCCTGGAGGCTGAGACCAGAAATCTCTGACCTCATTTCTGGCCTACTGTAAGGTCAGCTGGAGCGGGACAAGGACCCAGCAGCTCCAGCACCCTGGAGCCCTTCTGAACTGACCCCTTTGATTTATGAGCTTGTCACTGGTGTGGCACAGAAAACATTGCAGAGGGGCCAGTCACCCCCATGTGCCCAGCCTGAGACCTGCAGGAAGAGCTCCTCCCAAAGCTCCTGGATGACTCATGGGGATGTCAAGAGATCTCTCTCTCATTTCCCACCTGCCTGCTCATGGCCAGGAGGGCACTGAGAAACTGCAGGGCAGCTTTGCCCTTCTTGCTCCCTGCAAGCTGCAGAAGGACAGCAGCCAGGTGGTGCTGGCAGAAGTGGCTGTGCCCAGGGCTTGGAGAGCCTGCGCAGCCCACGCGCTGAGCATGGGGGTCTCTGAGGCCCCTGGGCTGCCACAGGCAGGGACCAGGAGCTGTGCAGAACAAACTTCATTTCTTGGCCTTCAAGAAGCCTGGCTTTTTAGGTTAGCTGCTCCAACAAGTTTGGTGGTCAGCCCTGAGTTCCTATCTGCCCTTTGCCTGTGCCTGCCCTCCAGCCACCACAAAACCCAGCTTCCAACAGAGATCACAGGACACCTTCCGCTTGGACAGCACCTCTGAAGGTCATCTCGTCTGACCTCCTGCCCAAAGCAGGGTGAGATACGAGGGCCATGCCACGAGGGTCAGCACGCTGGCATAGCTCACGTACCTGATGCTTCTTGTTCTCAGAGCTCATGATTAGGGGTCTGTAGGTGACCTGGTAGGCCTTTTCTTTTTGCCTGGCTTCCAGATGGATAAATTCAGGCCCTTTCCAGTATTGTTCCTCAATGATGGGCTGCAGGGTCCAGGCCTCGCTGCTTAGGTTGAACAGGAGGATGGTCTGGCTCTACCTCTCGCGCACACTGCATGTGAAAGTCAGGGTCTGTAACAGAGGAGCACAGAGGCTGCTGGGTCGTACCCGCAACTTCTCACGCTGGCTCTACACCAGGACCTGCAGCACAGGGAGCAGCTTTTCCTTGTCACGTGCAAAAAAAATCACACTTTGGCCACAGCTTTTGGAGTAAATCAAGTTGGTTGTTCCCGAGGAATGGAGCAGAACAAGCCTTTTGCATGCTGGGTGAAAGGAAACGGGAAGTCCTGAAAGGGAACTCCTGTGCAAGGACAAGATCTGCAGCCACACAGCCCCTTCCTTCATGGGCAGTATGAAGAGGAGCTGCATGCTGTTTTTGGGAGCAAGAGCCAAAAGTTCCCAAGCTGCCTCCTCCCAGCAGCTGGATGCAGATGCCTTGCCCCTTCCTACTGCTGAATGCCCTCCCCTGGCCCAGCAGGGGGGAGGAGTGTGGCTGCTGGCGCTGTGCTGGGGTACAGTGGGGTGGCTTTGTGGGGAGGGTCTCAGAAGAGCCTGGCAGGGTGTTCCCATGGCATGGGTGCTGCAGTGCAGAGCCAGGACAGCCAAGCTGCTCACTGGAAGAGCAGCACCTTGAACAGGGGAAAAAGGCAATGACAGGGCTCTGGAATTCTGGCAATCCTGCCAAGCAGCTTCAATTTGGGATACCCCGGCACGAGCGAGTCTGTGCTCACAAGTGTCCTCCAGTTCCTGCCCTGGGAGAGATGTGGCACAAATGCTGTGGTCCAGGGGCTCATCCTGTCCCTGCTCCATTACCTCTTTGGTGCCAGGTGCCTCCACGCAGGATCCTGCCAGCGTAAGCCAGAGCGGCTCACTGCCCTGGATGAAGCACCCCAGCCCCTCGTACTGGATAGCCTGGCTCAGCTTCGAGGGGTGGAAGGTCACAACGAAGGGGACATCCATCCCTGGGCTGACGTAACCCTTTGTGGGGCTGATGGAAAAGTCTGGCTTGAAGCTCTCCATGTCCCACATAAACCTTGCTAAGGAAAGCACAAGGACAGGAAAGACGGATTAGCCACGGGGAACTGTGGAGGCAGTGTAAGTCTCAGTGTGAGGCTGTAAGTCTCTTGTGGGCTTTTCCACCATGTCTCAGGCCTGATGCTGAGCCACCTGGCAATAAGGCTTCAGGCTGGCCAGGACTCACTGCACCCATCTCTAAATAAGCTTTTGGTTGTACCCCCTTGCTAACTTCTAGGGCCTGACTGCACAGCCCCAGCTGCACGACTCTCCACCAGGATGGAGAAGCAGAGAGGAACCATCTGGGCATGCAACGGTTCCACACAACCCTCATCCAAGCTCTCAGCCCTCAGAGGGGGCAGGGTTCTGCTTTACCTGACTGCTCTGTCACCCACATTTCGCATGACAATGGGCTGGCACCTGTAGCTCTGCTGCACCACAGCTCCAAAGCTGAAGTGGTCCTGGTCCAAGATCACAAGGCTGCCCTGGCAGGAGCCCCGCACCACAAAAAGGGAGCTCACCAGCCCGCGGCACTCCAGCAGCACTTCTCCGGTGAACAGCTGGATGCGGCGCTTTGGGGAGAAGGTCACCTCCACTTTGCAGGTGTCTGCTCTGGGCTTAAGCTTTAGCTTCTTGCTGGGCTTCAAGCAGAGAACCTACCCGAAGAAATGAGTGGAGACTATTTCATCTGGCAAGCGAGCTGTGGAGCCTCTCTCACCAGACTCAGGGAAGAGGCTTCCAATTCCTGTTCTGTCCCCACCAACACTGCCCCAGTCCCACTCATTCCCACGTAGGCATTCCTAGGTAATACCAAAGGTGTTTTCTGCCATGTGTCTACCTGGTCATGGTGAAGTCAACTCTGTCTTCTAAAGCTTTCATGTAAGTTCCAACAGAGCTGTAACTCTCCATCTTTCAAGATTCACCTCCCTCACCTTTCCAGATCTAAAATACATGGCTGCATCCTGATGCATGTGTCTAAAACAGGTTAGAAGAATTGTGAGGCCTTTCCACTTCTGGCTCTTGGGGAGTGCTGGCACCCAACTCAGCTGAAGCATTCACACTGCAAGTACCTGCTGGCAGAGCAGTGCCAGCAGGGAGGACAGGGCTCACACAGGCAGCCAGGGCAGCCCACAGCTGTCATTAGCTACTAGCTCCCACCCACAGCAGCTCATCGTTCCCTGCACACCGAAGTGCTCTGCAGGGAAGGAAGGGGCCTTACCCCAGCTTCCTGCAACTCTGGCACGGTGGATGTGACTCTGAGCTTAAAGGCGAGAGGGGCTGCACTGTTGTTGGCTATGGTGACGATCTTCTTCACCATTTGCCCAATGCAGAGCTTCCCTAGCTTCACCACCTTTCTTGGTGGATCCACAACATCAACCTGAGGCAGGAGGGATTGATATCAAGCAAAAGGAAAGGAGAAAAGGTTTTCTGCCACTCTTGTGGCAGAAACCCAAAGCATGGTAGGCTCGGGAAGAGACGAGGAAATCAGAAAACCATGCTGGTTGCCACCTGGAGTTTTAGCGTTTAGATTTCATCTCAGCTTGGGTGATGTGAGTGCCCAAGGAAGTTGTGGCTGCCCCATCCCTGGCAGTGTTCAAGGCCGAGTTGGATGGGGCTTGGACCAACCTGGTCAAGCAGAGGGTGTCCCTGCCCATGGCAGGGGTTGGAACTGGAACCCAAACCAGTTTGGGATTCTATGATTGATCAGTTCCATTTATTTGACAAGCTTCTTTGTGCCATCTAGTTCAAACTGCCTTCTCTTCAGCCCCTACCTTACCTTACCTTACCTTACTTTACCTTATCATTCTTTACCTTACTTTACCTTACCTTAATTTACCTTATCATTCTTTACCTTACTTTACCCAAAGCTTACTAGAAGTATTCTTTTACCATCTCTCACTCATAAAACTTTTCAGTACAATCCCCTTATGGTCACTCCAGAATAAGTATCAATAAAGCTGATTTTTTAATTGCATTACAGAAAAATAACTACCACAAAATTAAAATTAAGTGCTTTTATATTTATTCCCTTAATTGAGGCTTACTGGTTTTATACCTTTTTTATTTTTAAACAAGTAGGAATTATATAATTTGACAAAGTCAAGCAAGTGAACTTGACATACAGCAATTTATTACATTATTCTAATTACTTTCCAATTTCTAAATAATTTACTAAGTCTAACTTGTCTTGGGAAAAAATACATTTTTCTCTAATTAAAATACAATTTTTGTTCAAGTGACATTTTGGCACAAAATACATCTCCTATCATCAAAAATTAAATATACAGTTCCCTAAGGAAAACAACTTAAGTAATTAAGAGCCCCTGGCCATTTTGCAGGCAACAAATACGCAAAACTAAATTCCAGAGTGCTGAACTGAGAAAAATAAATATTTCAGTGCTCATGTTTCTGTTTCTGATACCCAGAATTTCCCAGAGAAATCCCCAGGCCTCCCTGATCAGCCTCCAAAGTGTATCTAGCTGACAATAACTAATATATATATTCCATCTGCCTTTTCATAAATAATTTTTTTTTATTTAATAAAACAGGAACATTGTATACTTGTAGGCTGGGATGGTGAATGTATGGCAAACCACACAAATCCCTAATGATTTGGGGAAACTAGATAATATTCTGCAATCTTCAGGAAAAACACAAGAAAACTGTCCATCCAGCTCTAAATTACCGTCTTCTGGGAAAAAATAACTGCTGTTTGGAATAAATTTAGACTTGGATGTTTCTTGTATCTCTAAAGTAGTTGATAGTAGAGAGTTTTCTCTGGAAATAATCTATGCTAACAAAAAAAACCCCATAAAACAGTCATCATTCTTTGGCAGATAAAACAATGATCAAGCATAGAATCCATTTTGTAATCCTTGCCTTGCAAAGTACCTATATATTGGTACCGGTCATGGTTTAAGCCCAGGCTGTCACTCAGAAACCATGCAGCTGTTCGCTCACTTCCCCCCCCCCCCCCTTCCTCCCCCCACTCCTGGACGGATAGGGAGGAGAATCAAAAGAATGTAACTCCCACGGGCTGAGATAAGAACAGTCCAGTAACTAAGGTATAGCACAAACCACTGCTGCTGCTACCAATAATAATAATAATAAGGGAAATAACAAGCGAAGAGAATACAACCGCTCACCACCTGCCGACCAATACCCAGCCCAATTCGAGCAGTGCTCTAGCCCCTCCGGGTAACTGCCCCTAGTTTATATATGGTATATGATACATATGATATGCTGTGGTATGGAATACCTCTTTGGTTAGTTTGGGTCAGGTGTCCTGTCTCTGCTTCCTCCTGGCTTCCTCTACTCCCTTGCAGAATATGAGACTGAGAAAGTCCTTGGTCAGACTAACCATTACTGAGCAGCAACTAAAAACATTGGTGTTATCAGCGCTGTTCTCAGGCTGAAAGTCAAAAACCCAGCACTGCACCAGCTACTAAGAAGGAGAAAAAATGACTGCTACTGCTGAACCTAGGACAGTATCTTAAAAAAAAATGAAGACATAAAGAGCCATCATTTGTGGCACTTCATCTTCTTTCCATTTCCTAGTACCAGGAGTTTGCAGGTATTTATGTTCCAGTTGCATGGAACTTTACTGCAATACTAATGTAATACTCTACTAATAACTGCATCCTGGAATTAAAAGCTACAGTAATGTCTTTCCATAAACCCCATCATACTGTCATCTTATAAAGTATTACCTGTACATGAAGTAGCTATTACATCCCTTTCTGGATTTCTTGATTTTCTACAAAACTTAAAGACACTGTTGTATGTAACATAACGACAAATGATCTGACTACATATTTTACCTCCTCCCTGAAACGGCCAGAGCATCCCTCCCACTTGTGTAACTACACCAGTAACGAAGCATCCGCAAAACAGAATCACAGAATCATAGAATGGTTTGGATTAGAAGGGACTCCAATGATCATCTGATAATATTACCTGAAACTGAGGGAATGGTCCCACTGCGTTCCCACCTAGGTGTGCTCCAGATTAGTCTGTTTAAAAGGGCATGCCTTTCAACCAGTCAATCACTAGTACCAGGATAAAGGAATCTCTTGAGATGCTAAATTTTGAAAAAACATTTCCAGTACAAATGCATCTCAGTGTGCTGATTTCAATGTAATTCTGTTTAAATATGTCTTTCTTAGATGTGAAAGCAGAGGTTTTTGGAAGAGTGTAATCTTTTAAAGTTGTTTGTTTCTAAAAGTACTGTGAAGTGTACATATCTTGGGCAATAGACTTGCTTTTAATGAAGTATAAATCTATTAAAAATTAGACTGAATTATATTTCTGTAGATGGGCTATTCTCTACCTTTAGGCAAAATATTACAAACATCTGCTTTGATGTATATATTGTACATCATCAGTCTACAGATGTTATAGTTTTTACTGTATCTTAAATGGTTCTGATTGGATGAGTACATTGTGATATTTAAAACCAGCTTATGTATACCTGGGGATTTGTTTCAGAGAATGATTACAGCTGTTAAGCACATACTTGACTGATATATGTACTTGCAAATGTTATAGGTGAAATGGTTTACTATTAAATGTTCAGGAAACATCTAGCACAGAATTGTTCTGATACCAGCCTGTGCTGTCCCCAGTAAAAGTCTTAAGTTCCACCTTTATATGCCAGTTGTTGGGCAGAGTTGTTAGGCAGAGTTGTGCTATAACAAACCAGGTTATTCCTGGTGGGGACAAGACAAGATACCCCTGTGAAAGGGATTCAAGATTTTGTTTTCCTCCTTCTTTCAATACATCTGATATTATATTTTAACATTTTGGTAATAAAAGCATAATGACTAAATCAGGAGTTCTTTACAAATAAACCTGAGAAAGGACTGAAGGAAGAGACAGCCTTTATTCAGATTTTACATTCGCAGTCTCTTCACCACGCACTAGCAAACACGGAAGTCATGCAGTACTTGGTTAAAGAACATAATGCAGAAGAAATCATATTCTACTCTAGAGAAGAAGTACACTTTGGAATACGTCTAAAGTTCAGGCATCTCCTTTTTATGTACACATTGTACATAAGACATGATATGTTAGTAAATGTCCTGACAATTGTTCAAATGAACTAGGTCGTTGTGTCTTTGTTTATGAACCTTCATGTTAAACCCTCAGACAGATCTATGGTTTTGGGCCTGAACTGTGTTCTGAAAAAATCCTAGTAACAGATGTTCTCATGACAAAGTCATATAGCTCGCACTTTAATACAAAAGCACCAAATTTTCAGTAAAGCCTCCTGACAGGTCTCCTTCATGTACAATGAAGTGTTATAGTGAGTTATCTGTTCTTAAGGTGTCATGATCCCATCCCTCACAATTTCAAACACATTATGGCACATTCCTAAACTGAGGGCCAAGAGGGAGGACTTATTTTACGGCATTCAGTCACAGAGCTCAAGTAAAAATCAACTAGTGGCATGCAGGCATGTCCTCCTATTTTGGGGTTCAGCCTTCAGGCAGTTTAACAAGTGATTGTTTATCAGCAAAAGACAATACAAGTGACAATTCTCAGGTACCTTGCAAATACACAGGTGACTTATATTGTCCTTCACTCAAGCCCTTTGCAAGAGTCCAACAATCTTCCTAAGAAAATAATTACTACTTGTTTCTGATTGTGCACATCTCTGCTTAGATATAAATGCCTACTAAGGCACTATACATTAGTAGATTTACCAAATCTATTATTTGTGCCATATTTCTTTGTGCCAAAATAATTATTATTGTTGCGGTAATTCATTATAATCCATGCACACCCACATAATATCATATGCTTTCAGAAAAAAAAAAGGAAAAATAAAAAAGGGAAAAGGAAAAGAGAAAAAAAGTAATGAGAAAAAATAATAAGAAAAAAGGGTGAGGGAAAAGTAAAAAAAAAAAAAAGAAAAAATTAAAAAATAAAAAATAACTGTCATGTTCTGTACAAAACAAAAAAAACCCCATAACCCTAACTGAAAAGGCAGCTTTTAAATGCTTAAGAAGTTTTGCCATAAATATGTAAATTCTCACTTCTTAAAACTGTGTATATTTTTGCATATATTTCTATAGGTAACTTACCAACAGTAGGATTTATGGGAAATACTTCACAATTTAGGATTCATTCTGGATGTTTCAATTTCTGCACATCTCTGATGAAATGAGCCTTTTTAAAAGCCTTGCTGTATGAGTCTGACTGCTCAGGATTTCCTGAAAATTCAGCTTCAGCATAAAACCTCTTTCTTCAAAAATCAATACTAAGAGCACTGCATTTGCACTACTTAAAACACTTTTTTCCAGTACATCAGAAGCTGAGTAAAATACATTTATCAAAATTGGTAACTATTTGGTTTAAAAAACACCACCAATTAATACTGCAATGACATATTGATTTTTTTGTCAGTGGCTAATAAGGGCATATACAGCAGTAGAAGCTTGAGCTTCTGGTTGTAAAAGAGAAAATTATTCTAATTGATTAAAAAATTATAGACTTCTAAGCTGTCAAAGTACTATTTCTATTTAGCCTCACCATTCACTACTGTATAACCTCAGCAAATGAAGACAACTACATAATTCTGCAGTAGAAGCAGCTTCAAAGTAACAACTATACTGGGGGGTGGAAACAAAAATAATAAAAAAAAAAAGTTTTATAAGCTTCTAGATAAGTAAAAGGTTGAAATTAGATAATGTGTTATATCCTTAAAAATACAGATGTCTTTTATTAGGTCAGCACATAGCACTGGTGTAAGAGTCTTAACGAATGCTTATGAGAGTTTCGATGTTACAAGTATTAAAAATTATCAACATGCATTTTGAAAAGGTTTAATGCTGAAGACATCATGCCTCTTGTTGTATACTCCAAGGATACCAAAATTTTCCAGATCAGTTTTGGATAAATCCAGAATGAACAGATATTCAGGGGCAACAATGGACTTAAAGCTCAAACAACTGCTGCGTTTAGTGCCTAAGCCACACCAAATTCACAATGGAGGTACTCCAGCTTCATGTCTTTTTTGAATATACTTAACCATTATCTAAATGGAAGAATTTGAAAGTGCCCATATTTTCCAGATATAATCACAAAGTAAATTTAAAGTTCTGCTTCTGGTTGTGCTCAGAGACTCTACAGTTTAAGCACAAGCATCTCAATAAATGTTTTACCCAAGCCTGTCTTCACCCATATACATCATCTGAGGGCTCCAATCCATTGACTAAATTTCACCAACACTTCAAGCATGCAGGAAATAGCCAAAGGAGGTAGAGCTTTCCCTTTTAATTCAGCAATGTAACTTCTAATCCAGAAGATGTGAGTTCTTCTGTCTCAAGCAATTTCCAACTCTACACTCCCATCTCCCAAAAGCTGATTACACATTCTAGCCCTGAGATGCTGCAAAAAGTTGAAAAATGGCTCCATTAGAAAAGTGAGACCTAGGATACACTTTACCAGTGGGCAGTTGGGTGTTCATCAGCCTTGGATTTGGGAACCTAGTTGCTGCCTGAGTTGCTCCATGCATTTCACAGAACACTCTTATCACCTAAATCCAAGCCATGGATTCTGCCACAGCAGTTATGTGACATCTACCCTATAGGCTTTTATGGATTTCGATATCATTGCCATCAGTTCAAAACCAAGCTTTTGTGACTGAGCAGGTGCCACCTATTAAAAACATCTGCAGGTAAATATTTTAAGCCCCTAAATGAAGTCTTTCAATAGCACAGATAGTCTTTCATTCTAGTTTACCTTTTCTATTTTCCTAATTTGTCATTTTTATCTTAGCTTCCCTTCTAACCCTTCTTCTCCATTAATTTATTCACTGAATGGCTTACCTTCCACCATTCATCTTCTTTTTCAACCTCCCTTTCAAAACTCTCTTTTTACTTCCTGTTTCAAGAAGAATATAATTGAAACAGAAAATGACAGAACATTTATACATTGCTTCTGCACTCTTAGAAAATATATGAACTTCTGACTGTGCAAGAAAACAAATGGAAATTATGATGAACTTATGATTACAAAAGAAAAAGTTTTATAAGGCTAAACAGCAGTGAAATATCCAGCATTTCTAGCTTTTTTTCTTTTTTTTCTTTTTTTTTTTTTAAAAAAAGCCAACAAAACTGACTGCATTTATACTCTTTCTGATAGATTCTTTTGATGGAATACCATCATGTTTAGACTGATCCTGGTCCACCAAAACATGAAGAAAAAAAGCATACTTAAATAAATGTTACAGACTCAATTGCTAAATAATGGGAATAAAGGACAAATATTAAAGCTCAAACCCACTTTCAAGGGTAACTAGTAGAAAGAATCTTACATCAATTGAGACACCCTGGACATTTCTTGGGGCATAATTTAATAAATCCTATGATTTGCAAAAGGTACCAGGCAGAATGTTATAAAGCCCCACAGAGAATCTTCCAAGAATTCATAATGCAGAAATAATATGCATTAACTAAGATGAAGATTTGAAGAGCTGAGGATAAGAAAAGATCCTTATTGCCCAAAAGTGAGTATAATATTCACTGTAAAACTAATTAAAGGCCTGTCTCTTTGATACCTTATTGTAGCACCCTATGTAGTGACAAGATCTTGCTCCTTAGGAGGTCAGATACCACAGAAGATGCTGCATTCCGGTATGTTCCCTGACTCTGATATGACAGGAGAAAGCTAATCTAAACCAAAGACAAATTGCTTATAGATTCAGTAAAAATATTTCAGCAACATCCTTCTGAAATCCAAAAAGAAAAAAAAGGGAAAAGAAAAAAAGACTGTTTAAATGAAAGATAAAGTCCAATATCAGCAGATGACAGATAGTTAGATAAAATTAATAGTATGTGAGTGAATTCTCATCAAAGCAGACACCTCTTCTCTGTTAAATTCTGATATTGCTAATAACAATCTAAGCACTGCTGTGCTGCCTTTTGTCAATTATTAAATTCTGTTTATGGGGCAGTAACACTGGCAAAAAAACATCTCTCTGAAAGAAAAGAATCTAGGAAAAGCATCCAGAGACAGAAATGACGCAGGGAAAAACTCAGATGGGTGAGATTATGGCAATAATTCACAATATATTTAGTCTCTCTCTCATCCCTAGGAAGGATAAGCTACTTTTATTCAAATATTATCAAGGTACTATATTCCTGTGAGTATATATATATGTATCATATGTTGAAACAATAAATACACACATAAAACCATACATGTCTATGTTTCAGGAAAGAAAAAATACTGAAAAACAGAAATCGTAATATTATAGATATCTCATAGCTTCAAGATATACATGGATTTGTGAGGTGTGTATTTATTTAGAAAAAACGATATTCAGTCTCAGACTTGTTGTTTCCAGCCTAAAACACCCAGACAGTTTGCTTCTATATTTTATACCTAAAGTATAGCTGCAGAACTAATTACAGAGCATTAGAGTTTATAGGAAATTTGTGTTTCATATACAAGCAAAAATTTAGCAATTCCTAACAACCAGATTTCATAGCTACTAAAATTTGCTAATCACAGTGTATACAGCTGTACTGGGTTTGCACGGCAAGGTTTTGGTGGCAGGGGGGCTGCAGGAGTGGCTATCTTGAGAAGCTGCCCAAAGCTTTCCCTGTGTCTGATGGAGCCACTGCAGCTGGCTACAAGACAGTCCCACCACTGGCCAAGGCTGAGACCATCAGTGACAGTGCTAACACCTCTGGGAGAACATAGTTATGAAACGGAAAAAGTTACTGCAGAGAAGCAACTGCAGCCAGAGTGAGGAGTGAGTTCAGCCCTGCAGACCCCCAGGTCAGTGCAGAAGGAAGGAGGAGGAGCTCCAGGCACTGGAGCAGAGATTCCTCTGCAGCCCGTGGTGCAGACCATGGTGAGACAGGATGCCCCCTGCAGCCCATGGAGGTCCATGGTGGTGCAGTGTTGCGTTAAATGGAGAGGGGGGAACAAACCCCTGGTTTTATATAAAGAGAGCCAGGAACAGCCCCAATACACAACTATCAGTCCGAGCGTGTCTGGTATTGGATTCACTGATAATTCACCACAGGGACAGCTCCTATATGCAACTATCAGTCCGAGCGTGACTGGTATTGGATTCACTGACAATAACTGTCAGTCCGAGCGCGACTGGTATCGGATTCACTGATAATGCACTACACTTTGCTCACAGTTATATTGAATTTATTAATGCAACAGTTACAGGTTCTTATGGATTGCCGGTGATAAATACTGTCTGCAAAAGCACGTGCATAAAATGGTTACATGAATACAAGCACTTAATAAAGTTGACACAGCTTAGCTCTAGAATATACAGGTGACAATAAGAGTGACTCTATAGAGATTCTAAGTTTTTCCTAGGAAAGCACTGGATGCAGTGCAAGTCTTACCCACAGGCGTCCCTATGGGGGGGGAAGAGAGGTCCAGCCCGTCGACCGGTCCCAGGAGTCGGTTGGTGTTATCTTCCGTGACTCGTCCACGATGGTATCTTCCCCGAAATCGTCCTTTCTCTTGGGTCATTTTATATTATTTTTACCTTCAAGGTGGAGCTTGAGTGACTCTAGTCATACATACCTTTATTACCATTGGTGAAAATTTCTCTCGCCTCAATTTAAAGGTATATGAGACTAAAAATTCAGAGAGCATGCTCAGAGAGAGGTGGTCTTATTTCGGGGGGGGGGTCGTCACACTGGAGAGGGGTGTGTATTTTAGTATTATAATGAAGCAAAGTTCACACTAGGACGGTATTTTGTCAAAAAGATGACAGGCCGCTGGCTCAGGGTAGCAAGTATGCAGCTTATCAGTTTCTTGTACCACCTAGTTCCCGTTTTATCTGCTGAAGTTAGGACAGAGCATAACCGCAAGATCTCCACCTCGCTCTATCCTCCGCCTGTTACGGGAACCGCTGTGGAGTGCACATTCCTGGCATACCAGGTATGGCTGCATCTCGCCCCGAGAGGCCCTGAAAGTCCGTTTCTCTCTTATGTGTGGACAATGCTGCATTTTGAATATAGATTTAATTCCCAATTATCCCAAATTTCCTAATTATTCCACATGCAGATATCCACCTGCACCCCACAGAGGTCCATGGTGAAGCAGCCAGCCACCTGCAGCCCATGGAGGATGCCATGCTGGAGCAGAGGGATGCCAGAAGGAAGCTGTGACCCTGTGGGAAGCCCACACTGGAGCAGGCTCCTGGCAGGACCTGTGGCCCTGTGGGAAGCCCACAATGGAACAGATTTGCTGGCAGGACCTGTGACCCAGTCAGGGACCCACACTGGAGCAGCCTGCTCCTGAAGGGTGGCACAAAGGGACCAACATTGGAAAGGTTGTTGGAATACTGCCTCCTGTGGGAAGGGCCCCACACTGGAGAAGAGTGTGAAGGGAAAGAATTAGCACAGACAACATGTGATGAAATTACTGCAACCGCCACACCCTGTACCACTCGGCAGGAAGGTGGTAGAGAATTTGGAAGTGAAGTTAACTCAAGAAAAAGGGAAGGGTGGGGAGAAGGCTTCTTTAAGTTTTGGTTTTGTTGCTTATTATCCTACTCTGATTTGATGGGTAACAAAACAACTTCTCCAAGTGGAGTCTGTTTTGCCCATTATAGTAATTGGTGAGTGATCTCTCCCTGTCCTTATCTTGACCCAGGAGCCTTTCATGGTATTTTTTCTCCCCTGTCCAACTGAGGAGTGGGGCAACATAGTGGCTTTGTTGAGTACCTGATGTCCAGCCAGAGTCAACCTCATCAACACAACAGTGTATATACATACACACTATGTGCATAGACAGGAACAAGTCCTGGGAGACCACCCCATATCCTCTCGTTATTCACAGACCACAGCTTCCTGAATGTGATGGTAAAACCAGCCAGCAAACTTCATACTACAGCTTGACTTTTCTCTAACATCCCTTGATTTACTTTAGTAAAGAAAAAAAGCCAAGAATCTCTGAAAATTTAAAGGAGGGATAAAGGAAGGCACCCTCTCACACATCCTCCTTCCTGCTTGTTACTTGATATCAAACATGATTGCTATATGGGTCCGGGCTTCCATTAAAGCTTACTAAAACTCTCGCAAATGAGGTAATACTATGGGAAATTCAGGTTTCACTATAAAATTAGCAGGCTTTTGACTCATGTAACTGATAGAACAGAAAGCATGATTTATTGATATTCTCAAAAAAAATCAACTCAGATTTAGAGATTATCCATTAGACAAAATTCTAGCATCTTATTAGGTTATTGGGTTAAATTTGGGCTTCAGCAACTTATGCCAGCTAAAACAGATTCAACCTGGCTCTAGCAAAGGAGAGGACGAAGACGAGCTCTAAGCACACAATTACCCCTACAGAAGATACCAGAATCTTAGCAAAAAAAATTACAGTCTCACAGCATAAGATACAGTGGAATTGTATGGACTCTGGAAGAATATAAATAAAAACTTTTGCAAAAGTTTCAAAAATGATGACATGAACAAGAGTAGAGGGGGCTAGAAATAGCATATGAAACACTCTGGAAAGTAAATTAAAAAAAAGTGACAAGCTGGCTCTTTTTCCCCTAAGAATTTTGTGTTCCCTTGCTAAGGGAAAAGATTTTTTAGTCTGAATAAAGAACTGAACATTTTCATTTTTTCAGTCCCAAGTTATTAGCTGCCATCATTGTGATGAAGTTGTTGTTACTACTGTGGCCTCATGCACTAAACAGTGAAATCCTATTTCACTAACATAAAAACTTTCTTGAAAGGCATGGTGCTTAATCAGAGGTATAGTTATCAGAGGAGAGACATTAAGTGCTATGCAGTCTTTGCCGTAAACACTGAGCCATTCATTTTCGCTTTTTCTTCAAAATACAAACGCAAACCACAAACACAAAAATAACACAGTTAAAAGGAATCACAGGTGATGTAATTGTGATGTTTCTGAGTTATGTAGATCCATTTTCTTTGCTGATCCTATTCTTTAATAAACATTCCCTGGTACACTGAACACATACTGTCCATCAAAAAACAAAACAAGAAAAAAAAGAAACAAAAAACCCAACAAAACACCCACAAACCAAACCCAAACAACCACAAATTCACCTGTCATGGGTTCAGCAGCAGCAGTCATTTTTTCTCCTCCTTGGTAGCTGGTGTAGTGCTGTGTTTTTGATTTTGGGCCTGGGAACAGTGCTGATACCACCAGTGTTTCGGTTACAGCTTAGTGATGTTTTGGTCTGACCAAGGACTTTCTGAGTTTCATGCTCTGCCAGGGAGGAGGGGAGCCAGGAGGAAGCAGAGACAGGACATCTGACCCAAACTGACCAAAGAGGTTATTCCATACCACAGCACGTCATGCCCAAGATGGAGAGCGGAGAGCAGAGACCCGGAAGGGTGGGGGTGCACTGCGTGGTCGGGCTTGGTTTTAGGTGGTGAGAAATTGTATTCTTTCCTTGTATTTCTCTTGCCATTATTATTATTGGTGGTAGCAGTAGTGATTTGTGTTATACTTTAGTTACTAAACTGTTCTTATCTCAACCTGTGGGAGTTGCATTCTTTTCGATTCTCCTTCCCATCCCTCCGGGAGCGGGGGGAAGAAAAAAAAAAGGGAAGTGAGGGGAGAACGGGCTGCGTGGTTAGAGAGGCTTAAACCACGACATCACCAAAACCCTTTAGTTATTTTATGATACATTAAGTGCTATACTTCTTTCAAATCATGACTTGTTAAAGCACTAACCATCTGAACTGGTGATTCAAAGGAAATTATGGAAATTAGCCTATGGTACTCACATGATTTGACCTCAGGACTTTAGAATGGCATTTTAGGTTTTAGATTTTGTGTACAAGAAAAAAAACAAATTGGAGTATTTTAATTTCTTTTGCTGTCACTGAAATACACCTGTTCTGTCAAAAAAATGAGAATTTAAACACATACTCCCCCAAGAAAACTGCAGAAAGGCACGGAAATTACCTTTCAGAAGCTTCAGAGCTTAAGATTAAAAACTTCCATATGACAGTTTCAGGAAACATCTGTTTTCACCTTCCATAAGAAAAACCTATGTTTGATCTCTCCTGCCATCATCAGGCAAGTCTAGATGAGGAACAGCATACAATGCTACTGAGAAAGGCATTACTTCACTCTCTCAGCTTAGGTTATTTCACTTACACCAGGAAAAAATTAAACAGTACAAGGTAAAATTAAAAGTCAAAGACCAGTAAGTGTCAAAATCCATGAACTTATCAACCTCAGTTTATTATGATGTCAGCTAATAAATGTTTCACAGAGACAGCAGTAGTTTTAGCCTGATCTCTTTGCTGTTTTGGGTTGGGTTTTGGTTTTGGTTTTGGCTTTTTTTCCAATTTGGCTAGCTGTTTGAAAATATAATCAACTGGCTAAACAAAATTTCAGCTAAGATATATGCTCTAATTATAGGAATATCAAACAAGTTGCCAAGTTGGCTCATATGACAAAAGCCTTTTCCAAATTGAATTAGAATATTATGCCCATGTCTCATTAGTACTGCAGTTAAAACGCATCACTTGGGTCAAAAGAAGCAAACGTACTGACTTCCACAGAAACCCAAAAAAAACATTTTAATTAATGTAATGAATATCCTTGGGGTGCTAGCAAATTAATACACATAGGTGGTAAGTAGCAAAATGTAGGCAAAGGAATAATCCTAGGAGAAAATTTTAGTTGCTCTTACTGATTCATTCTGGGCTTTCTTCTAACAATAGGTGAGCAGCTCATTTTAAGTAGTCTTCTAGGGAGAAAAAACCCAACACTTTCTTTCCATATTTGATACTTTTTGGTCATGATTTTCCAAACTGCTTCATGATTCTGAATGCCTAATGTTTCTACTTTGAGAAACATTAAGGGAACAAGATAAGACAATTAAATTTGGGTATTCAAAAAACACAAAGTCACAAAATCATCAGTTTTCATACTGTGTACCTCAAATTACTCAAACAGATTTGACTTACTCCCAAATGACTAATGATCTACAGAAAGCAGTTTGAAATTTTAAGAAAAGTTCTAAAGAAATAAAAGCAGAAATCCAAAACCAATATAGAACAGGAAAAAAAAAACCCAGCAAGGTTCTAAATACTTATTTCAGACTTCACAGTCTATCTCAGGAACACTGATGCATCAGTGGTTCAATCTCTGGTATTTCCTACAAGCTGATGTACAGAAGTACCATTTTCTAAAGTGTAATTGCATAAAGCATTACTAAAAGAGTAACAGAAGACTTTCAGATTATCCATCAAAGGAAATTCAGTGAGAAATGAAATGTACTTGCTTGAAAATTAGGAGACCCTGTCACATTAGGCATCACTGCCCTCTTCAGTCAGGCAGACACTGATTTCATGTACTTTGTTTAGAGAGCTTTGCCTGATGATTTCCCCACCAAAATACTGACAAAGACAGTCTTTATTTTTACTTTAAAGAACGCTTTTCTCATAGTAGAATAATGTGATGCAGCATTTCATTCATACACCAAAAATAAATATGTTGCTGTAACGTGGTTTGATTTGACACATGAAGACAACATACAGTTTTTACATACTTAGCTTTTCCTCTCATTCATACATGGATTTGAGGAAATAGTGGTTTGTTTTTTTTTTTGTGGAAAGACTGCATCACAAAGAAAACAAGTTACTCATGGTTTTCATTCACTTTATACCTGACAAAGCTACTAAAAAATCACATACCTTAAAGCAAGACTTCAATAAACTGTAACAACTGCTTAATGAAGATAAAATCTTATTATATATATATTTTTTTTAAACGTCAGCATATCATTCATGATATTCCCTAAGTAGTATGCAATTATGCATGACTAACACTGGGAATTTTTTCTTAAGGTGAAAATATACACTTTGCAAGCAAAATCTCACACTTCAAATTTGAGAGATTCAAGGTACACTTTGACGAAAAGGCAGCACTGGATAAAAATCCACACAGTCCAAATAACAGAGGTCTGGAAGTCAGCAGTCTCTTAATTCAATCCTTGTTTTTCTTACATGACTTAAGAATCAAATTTTGATTTAAGATACAGTCAGTATTTCAGCACAAAGCAGCATAAGAATCAAAACCAGGTAAAAGGCTTTCTTTGAACAGAAGGAAAAGCCATTTTACTTCTCCAAGATTCTATGTATTTATTTATTTATTATAAAATGGGATAATATATAATATATTGTATTAATTATCATAATTTTGTCACTCATTTTTCATCTCTTCATGAGATGGAGAAAATTCAGCAATTATATGGAAGAATGCTATAGTAAGAAGGGACCTCTACCTAAGATTCTGAGCAACCTTGAAACAAATCATTAGAGCAAAAATAAAATTTCACAGCAGCTTATTTCCAAAAGCCAACAGAACACGAAATCCAACACTCCCATTCACGCAGATATAATTCCTCAAAATCTCCTTCTGCAGTAAGCTATCCAGATAGACCCATCATCGTGCTTAGCACAAAGGTCAATAGGCTCTAGCTATATCAGATCCTATTTCAGAGGTGCAGGAATTACAGAAGCAATACACTCAAATGCACCAGGCTTTAGGAAGCACAGTATTCATCCTTATATGCTTAAAATTGCGTATGGTTGAATAAAGGTTTTAAAAAAAGTTAATTACATGCCATTAATCTTAGTTTGGACCTAAAAGCAACACAGGGGTATTTTGTCTGTGCTAACTGCAAATTTTACTAATCTCTTTACAGCAAATGACAAGCTCATGTACCTCAGAGCTTGGTACAATGATCACTCAGACAACCTGAGACAAGCTCAACAACAGCTCAGATTCAGCAGCACAATTTCATTCTTAAGTCCTGTAGGATTCAGCTACCCCTACAGGAAGCTCTCCAGGAACCTCTCCGCTATTGTAAGGGTCTTATCTTTTGTGCAGCACTAGATGAACACAGCAAATCCAAGCTGACTGAACTTAGGTGAGCATGTGGCACAAGGCTCTCAAGCCATGAAGTCATTCAGACCTTAGGGGAAACAACTCACAGAGGCACTCACTGACTCCAGAATTGCAGATGCAGTATTACTTTTAGTATCTAGGGTCAAAAATGAGCTGTCATGTAGTCTATTGAGGCATTTTAAGCGTGAACACCAACGAATGGAACTGGTGACCATTCCTCAATGTTTCCCTTCTAGTCTGATGCACAAAATCTTCAGTTACAGTCTGGTGCAAACAATAAAAATAAAAGTTGACTCTGAACTTCTAACCCTTTTAGCAAAGAATGTCTGTGTTTTCTCAGTATGGCATCTATTTGGCAGCTTTCTTTTATATGCTTGCTTCATTGAGATGCACTGCAGGCACATTTTTTCCATCTGCGCTGGTGTTTGGCTGGGATAGAATCAATTTTCTCTACAGTAGCTGGTGTGGGCCTCTGGTTTGGGTTTGTGCTGGAAACAGTGCTGATCACACAGGGATGTTTTCATTACTCCTGATCAGTGCTCACACAGAGCCAAGGCCTTTTCTGCTCCGCACCCTATCCTAACAGCAAGGAGGCTGGGGTGCAGAAGGAGTTGGGGGGGGGGGGGGGGGCATAGCCAGGACAGGTGATCCCAACTGACCCAAGAGATATGAGACCATAGGACATCATGCTCAGCACATAGAGCTAGACAAAGAAGGAGGAAGGGGATGATAGTGTGATGGTGATGGTCTTCCCAAATCACTATTACACATGGAGCCCTGCTGTCCTGGAGATGGCTGAACAGCCTGACCATGGAACGTGGTGAATGGATTCCTTTTTTTTCTTTGTTTGAGTATGTGGCTTTTGCTTTGCCTATTAAACCATCATTATCTAAAACGATGAGTTTTCTCACTTTTACCCTTCCAATTCTCTTCCCCATCATACAAACAAGGGAGGAGTGGGGCTCAGTTGCTGGCTGGGGTTAAACCACAACACCACCTGTCAGGACTATTAGGCAACAAGCAAGTAGCTAATTAATGTTAACATAATCCCCATGGGAGAGAAATACTTTTTCTTTTGGTTTTATCATGGCTGCATCTGTATTTAATAGATTTTAAAATTGCATCTGTCTAGCTCATTTATCTCCCTTCCCCCCCCCCCTTTCTTTCCAGTGACTTATTCCACAGTTCTGACTATTCACTGAACACATTTCTCTCTGTACGCTCACTCTCATAATTTTTTATATGTAAAACAATGGGTAGGGCAATGAAAAAGGTCAATTAGGGCATGAGTCCAACAGAGTTAACATCGAGCTGACATAAGATGGTAGAAAAAGAAAATAACAACTGAATATCCATTTGTGATTTCTGTGATAAAAAATTAATAGCTTCAGAAAATAAAGCACATCTCGAGTTACCATTTTAAAGCATAAAAAGACATTATGTACATTTACACTTCGTTGCAAATACCTTTCTAGACCCTGAACCAGGCCTCCTATCTATTCTGTGTACTTGTAGCTGTAGAGTTTGGATGGGCTTTTGCATGATACAAACACCTGTGTAAAAAGAAAACAAAAAACAAAACTACAATTAAAAAAAAAATGAAACAATAGTACCAGTATCCTTTTATCTTTGTGGTGCATCACAATATACCAACCAGTAAAAATACTCAATAAAACATTCCCAGAAAACCTTTCCAAACCAACTTTACAACCTTGAACCTATACTTTAAGACTGAATCTGCAGAATTCTGTAATTCATTTTAAAAAAGAACAGATTAGAAAAGCTTTTTCTGCTATTATTCTGTCTCTAATAACATTTTAGAAACAAGCAATAAAGTCAGAACTGCTTCAAGACACTCACTAAGAATCTGAAAGAGGGCTAAGTGAATTGTGCTCTTAATCATCATATTTTACCTAGATCAATAAAGTTGATCTAGTTTGAATTTCAAACAATAGCTTATCTGTAGATCAGCTTCCTCTTTTTCACTGAAAAAAATGCATGGAAGATATTGCTCATGTTTACTTGGCAATGCACAGCGCTACACCTGACCAAAGGAAATGACTGGCAGGGTCAGATGAATGAATAATACTGCACCATTTCTGCTGTTTTCAACAGCAGCAGAAAAGGATGTACTTTTAGATAGCAAACAGAAGCCTAACTCACAATCTACAGTCACTCTCCTGCAGAAATCACCTCCAGTCCACAGAAATCCACAGCCCGTGTATTAGAAAAATGATTTGCCTTCATTCTTGAGGCTGAAAATGTAATTTTACGGCAGTCTAGTTCTCTCCCTGTTGAGACTGAGGAAGCATTCCTCTCCACAATATTACTGCCAGCGTATCTGACAGCACCCTGCATCTGCCTCCATATTTGCTTCTCTGTTATTTCTTACATACGAGTTGACAATCTTCACCATTTCCTCCCCTCTCCTGTCTCCAACTACTGGATTGCCTAATCATAGAATCATAGAATAGTTAGGGTTGGAAAGGACCTTAAGATCATCTAGTTAGCTGCAGTGGTTTCTTCCTGAACAGCACAGGTGAGCTTGGTGGACAGTGAGACAGACAGAGCAAGCAACAAAGCCAGGGCTGGCAGGGAAGGAGCTTAGTCTCCATGCTCTTTGCATCAGCAGACTGTCGCAGAGCTTCCCTGAGGACCAGAAAGAATCATCAGCTACTTCCCACAGGATTCTTTGCACTCTCACCGGCTGTCATGAGTTTGCCACCCCTCTCAGACTTGAACTTCACACCAATGTCTTCTTCACTTATCCCAAAAGCCAAAATTGCTAAAATTAGCAGGAAAGGGAAGGCAAGGACCTGATTAAAAGTTTTCACTGTTTGCAAATTACCTTAGTGATAGACATTTCTTCACTGCTAAGGAGAATTATGAAACTCTCATGCTTTAACAAACCTATCTGATTTTAGCTTCAGACAAGATGATTCAAATCTGTGACTAACAGGATTTTCAAACATATCTAGAGAGTGTTTGAAATTAGCAGGAAAAAATAATTCAATGCTTTTTCGAAAACC
The DNA here is from genome assembly GCA_028858755.1 of Ara ararauna. Classification (NCBI taxonomy): domain Eukaryota; kingdom Metazoa; phylum Chordata; class Aves; order Psittaciformes; family Psittacidae; genus Ara; species Ara ararauna. The sequence continues at coordinate 64,439,661 of CM054410.1, forward strand.
TATTCTCATTCTTTATCTCATAAATATCTTTCTGGCTTATCCTTATCTTTCAGTATTATAGATTTCTATTATCACCTAAAGTCTCACTCTGTGATCACTGCTTTTCCAGCAGTGAAATGAAAAGCAAATTTCTTCCTACAAGCACACATACATTTGTGACATGTTCCCATACTAAGACAATTACATACCTGTGACCAGAAATCACAACAGCTTTTCCTCATTGATTCCATGTGAGGATATGTACACACATGCTATGAAAAAAAAAAAAAAAAAACCACAAAAAAACCCCACACAAAAACAAAACTCCTTTTTATTTAATCTTTTCATTTTCCCTTTTGATTATATTTCTTTTTCAAAATCAGTATCACAACAAAGACTCTAGGGGTCCTATTTATGTTATTCCTTGACACTAGGGCACATGTATCAGGTGTCTCTAAGAATGAATTTGTGAAAAGCCAGAAGCAGTTTAAGAAATGTGACTTTTTAAGTAGCCACCAATTGACCAATGATACTGGATTTTGAAAGCACTACACAGTGAACTACAGGTATCTGTAGCATTAACAGCACTAACAGCAAGGGTGGAGGTAAGAGGACAGTATCTGTGGTACACAAGGAAGCATTAATGTTGTTTTAAATCCTGCAATACTTTTGACCATGGATGCTTTCTGCAAACTGGACAGGAGGACAGGTTAACAACAGGTCTTAACAAATTCTGCCTGCAGAAGTCTGACTATAGCACACACACAGAGAAAAATCTTTAACATGAAATACTGTCAGGAAATTTCAACTAGGAAATCAACTCATAATAATCATCCAAACTCAAAACATACCTCTCAGTGCACCTTCCTGTTTCCTGCTGGCAGCATCAGAACTAGCTTGATAGCAAAGAACTGATAACCCTCCCTTTAAGCAGAGAAGAGAAGAAAAGAGAAGAAAAAAAAAAAAAAAAAAAAAGCAGATACATACTTACTTCTGTGTCCTCAAAAATGAGAAATGTGAAGACAGGGAAGGATTAAAGTGAAGAGCAAGACTTCTGCTAAGGAGGGAAACTACATGAAATGTGAAAACTTGTTAACAATAGCATGAGAATATTCTTCCAGGCACATGTCCAGAACAAAGCACTTTGTGAATGGACCAGCTACCCCAGGTTTGTCTGTGGGAAAAGAGAAAGTCAGTAGTCAAAAATCTGGCTTCACTGAGGGTTCATTGGCTCCTTCACTGAGTGAAAAAGGATAATAGGCCAGGCTGAAGGTTGGCAGGATGGGATTAAAAGAGATGCTTATGGCTGGCTGACGCTGTTGCCTGGCACTCTTCCTAACACAATATGAAGGTAAATATAAATCACATTTTTGGCCTGCAACAGTACAAAATACCAGTGTTAAGAGCTCATTTTCATCTTGCTCCTGCCCTGAAATGTTTCAGAGGTAGCAGCAAAACATGTAAAACTGTTGTAGTACCTAGCTTAGCACTCTAAATTCATGTCTAGCTACTATCCCTTGCACCTCTGCCAGATGCTATTACCTTCATGGCCTGTCTTACAGCCATTCATAATAATAGGTCTTAAAATTAGGAGATGCTGACAGTAAAGGATATGGATATTATATATTGCAATATGAGAACCATGCTCTGTTTTGAAAGGGATGTAGAAGGACATCAAAAAGGACACTTCTGAAATGGACAGCGTAAGCAACACCCATGTCTGGTACAAATATTAGTCAGCATACGGATCAGTGAAGAACACTGCAAGTTAAATGCAAGTTCTGCTTACATGCAAGTCTCTTAACATGGGAAGGTTTAAGAGTACGAGGTTTACATCGAATTACAGACATGACACACTGCCTGCATAAAATGGCTGCAAAGAATGGATCATGTACAAGAAGACCACCTGCACGTCACATAAAGAGCTGAGTTAGAGCACGACTAAGGACCTTTTTCTGGGATTTCTGCACACCTGCTGTCTCATAAATCTAAAAGCAGAAGGGACAGATAGCAATATGCAAAGCAGCAGAATTACAGAGTGCTGTACTCTACAGCAAAAATAAGTAGAAATATAAGGTCTATTTAGCATTTCTGGCATCACCAGTAAAAGCAGCAAAAGAATTAATTCACAAAAAAACAGACTCCATGTAGCTAGACTACAGCCCCTGATGTGGTGTAGTAAGAACTGACCTCCAAATTGTGAGAATCTACAACAGTCCTTAAATTAACATAACCAGCTTTTAAAGGAACTGTTTTAGATTAGTCTACGCTTCCAATATTGATGAGATCCATGACTGTGTAAGATGTTGTCCTTGCTCCCTAACAAAAGCACCAGTAGGTTGACTCTCAACCACCTGACAGTCATAACCAGGAAATATTAGGACAGATAGGTATGTCTACAGTGGATACAGACATTTCCAAGGTATTTTTAAACTACTTAAATTTGACACAAGTTTTGTCACAAGGAACTGCAGCTGGGTCAACAGTTGGAGCATTTACCAATTCCTGGGTAAGTTTCGCAGCCACACAGGGGAAAGGAGCAAGGTTGCTTCTGTTACTAGAAATATACCCAACTTAGCAAGCTGCATTTAGAGATGTGAGTAAAGTTTTTGTGGACTGAAGTGTAAACTGATCTTCACTGAATGCATGGTGCAAGGAAAGAACTGAATGCACTGTACATTAAAATGAGAATGATACCAGAGGTCTTGTGTACAGAGCTGGTTTTCATGGAACTCACATAACAGCAGATGCTCATTCTGGCAAGAAAGATCTGCTGTTAACAGCCAATTACAAATCTCAAAGAAACATCAAGACAGCCATCAATACAACCTGTGGAGACCCATTCTTTTTGCATGAGGACTGTCACAATTCTACTTCTGCAATGCAATGTTTTGGATGCAAATCTGTTTTTACAGTGGTACACGGTCATTCCTTCTGAAAATGGACTGACTGTGATATATACAGACTTAAGAAATTGGAAACACTTCTCAGAATTATGGAGATAGTATGTTCTAATCATTTGAGTCTAATTTCCTTATAGAAAGAGTAACTGGAAATTATTCCAAACTGGTAATTTGATTTGGCTCCATGGCTACTAATGATTGGTTTGGTTTTGTGGTTTTGTTTTGTTTTTTTTTTACTCCATTATGATTCAGGAGGTTTGTTACAGAGAAAAACAAGACAAAAATTGTTCATTTAGAAATCAAATTCTACCAGACTTTCATGTGCTGATCTGCTTAAACCAGAAAAAGATTTACCTGTTCTCAGTGTGAACACATAAATGCTTCCAGATCAATGGCCATTCTTTTCTTCAAAAAGGAACTAAACTGTGCTGTGTCTTCAAAAAAAACTCTGATCTTATTCCCAAAGTTAACTTATGTTATTATCAAAACAACTTCTATGATTGAAAACCATCATAGGGACAAATACAAGCTGTTGGAAGCATGGACCTTTAAATATGAGGATGTTTGATGTTGTGGTCTTTTGGAATAGATCTGTTGCCTAAACATGATGAATTATCATGGTGTTTGGGAGCCTGGAAACAGCACAAGGTAACGGACATACATTACAGGGCAAATAAATAAATCTGGAAGTTTCCTTCTGCACCACTGCAAAATGATATATTTTGCTGTTTAGAAACAGTAAGCCTGAAAACCAAAAATATGAAGGCATCATAATGCACAATCTTGTATAAATCTGTCACTATGCAGCAATAAAAAAAGCTAAATCCAAATGAGAGGAAGGCTTATTAGCTCAAGTGCTACACCAGGCTAACACAGGCGATTGTCAGACCTAATTTGTATCTTCACACAGATCTCATTAGTAGACACAACAACTTGGTTGATGCCACTCATGAACAGCTCAAAATGCTCCTCTATATAAATAAAAAACTGATGAAAAATTCGTCTTTACTAGTGAAAAACTGAAGTAGCCAATGTGTAACTTCCAGTAAGACAGTGCTTTTAAATTGTATTTTTCTTTCCTTTGTTTTTCTCTCAAATCAACACTGTCCTCTGCAAAAGCCTAGCACTCAATGGTCAGCTCTACTACTACTCTTGAGGAACACAGACCTGTAGGATGTGAGGTAAGGTTGTATTTGCTGTAGTAATCACAGCAAACTGAAAACGATCAGAAACTTAATATCTAGTCAGGAGGGACAAAGAAATGAGCCACTACTCCACAAATCACACAACCATGGAAAATAGACAGAAAGAGTTTCAGAGGTCACCTAGGGCATCTCCTTGCCCAAGAGCAAAGAAAATCACATGCATTCTCACACAAAACTTATTTAACCTGTTCTTAAAATCTACAATTGTCATGACTGGAGGCTTGCAACTAGACAGCACCCTGGATGACCTCTCTTTGGAAATCTTATTAATTCCAACATAGGGACAAAAGAAAGATTATGAAAAAAGAATTGCAGAAAAGAAAGCATATCACTGGAAAGGAATGAAGCCAGCACAATTTCAAGTTTCTTGGGTTTCTATTTCTAAATACTTTCCAGCTTTTTCTCTCACATTTGTTTTTCGGGAGGCCCTATGGCGGGATGTCTAGGGACAGTACTTGGCCAAACTATGGCAACCAGTGCTGCAAAGAACTGAAAAGTATTCAAATTATTTATGTTTAATCATTGATTGGGTGTTTTAGGATCCTAAATCTTGATAGTGAGTGAAAAACTTAGTTCCCTGCTTAAATACTGTGAACTAAACTCTGTTTCTTTTACACACCAAATATACATGGAGGTCCATAGTGTTTTAGTTTTATCTGTGGTGCAAAATTTGTCTGTTTTTAGCACTCAGACTCTCCAACTAAACAGTCGCCATCATTGCAACCAGAAATTTGTCATGTTCACCTTTCTCCATCCAGCGCTCCCCCACAGTCATCCCCAGTGAATCAGTCCCAGATTCTGGTTGTAGGTATTTTGGTATTTTTGGTCCTAGGTATTTTGGTCCATCTTCAGCAGAAAAGAAGAAGAAAGTGAACAAATGCCTACAGAGAAATTAATCTGTGTAGATGTAGGTGCTCTGTGCATATGAGTGAAGAAGAGTGAAACTAGGTTATTACATTCAGGACAAGGATGAATTGTCATCGGTTTAGGCTATTTGAAACGAAGCTAATCTCGGGGTGGGGATGTGATCACTCCACATAATTGTAATTGTCATAGTTGTGATATTCCCCCTCTCTGAGAATCATTGCCATAACAGTGACAAGTCCCTCTGACTCAGTGCGTGACTTACTTACATTTGTGCCTAGGAAGAGCCCTCTGTAAAATAACATTCACTTATTTCCCTGCAAACACATTTAGTCTCCATAAAATGTGTATGCATTTCTTCCTTTGGCAGAGGTGAAAAAAGAGGGGATAACATATTTACACCCATTGCTTTCCCCTCCTTCCTCCTTTTCTCCCAATGCAGCTAACAAAATCATTCCTTGCCATGTCTCACTCAATAAAACATCAAATAAAATAAACAACTTGCTCATATCATGAAACAAAATACAATGTAGATGTCATGCACATAGCTAATTTTACTTAAGTGGTGTTGCTCAAGCAGATACTACCAGCCACACTAAAGAAACACATTTCCAAGATACTGCCTAAGCTATTTAGTGTCACTATTACTTCCTCAGGCATGTAAGTAAATAAGCATGCCTCAAAACCAGACGTTTAAAAGGGTTAGAAAATAACTGATGAAAAACCCTACAGGCTCACTGGCTGCCTGTTCCACAGCGGAACAAGGATTTCACACCCTTAAAGCTTTAACCTCTGTAACACATGAAATACATTTTTAAGGCTAGTTCACTATTCTTAATTTCTCTGGCAACTAGCAGTATGCCAATAGCATCACATTATACTTGCCTGCTGAAATTTACTGATAGGAATGAAGACCAAAAAAATGCCATTCAGATAATCTGTAATTAATACTGTAATTCCAAGGAATTATCTCTAGAACAAGGTCTTGCATAACATTAAATATTTCTAGACCTTATGTGGCATTAATTCTAAACTGGAGCAGCCTTTGAAAGAAAAAGAAGTGGATGTATGCCTATATTATGCCTACCATTAAAATGTATCTCTTCAAATTAAACTCTATTCTGCAAACACAAGTTGATCTAAAAGGCACATGTTTAATTCATTAGCTAATAATGACCTCCAAAATACAATGTTTTGGGTAAGATTTGGCAGTACTGGCAAAATTCTCATAAATTCAAAAATATCCAGGATTTCTACTTTTTTCCAGTATGTTCTCCTACACTTGCTACTAAAACAACTTTACAAGGTAGTCACTTGCAACCAGTTTTCATCCCATAATCTGGCAAAATTCACTTGGTCTTTGTAAATTCTTTCAGAAGTTCAGGTTCCTAAACTAAGAAATCCCCAGAATTTTGCCCTACATATCTTAGATGAGTTACCAATTGACCCCCAAATGTCTGTGAACATTTTGCAGGCAACTTGACAAGATTTCTTTCCCCACTTAAAACAAACAAAATAGCCCACCAAACCAAACAACAAAAGCCTTTGCTGCAGTTGGGGAGCAGATACCCTCCAAGAAGCTCACTCAGACTGAAGACATAGCAGACTACACCAGAGTATACCAAGACCTCACTCCCTGCACATGCATTCAGACCCTCTCCCTACAGAAAACATGGTATAAGGAAAAGGTAAAAAGAGGAGAGCCATACACAGAGGTCTCCTCCCAAAATGTTAACAGGTCAGCTTCTGTCATACAGGCAAGCTTCAAAAACCACTAGCAGCTATTTAAAGTCACTGCTTTCAACAGGACCAGAACTGCAAACATGGGGTGCAATTCCCCTTACTTCTGCCTGACACGTGTTATTTTGTCCCTCCCTTGTCCTAGTGTGTACAATATAGACCCATGTATAAATCACAGCAATCACTTTGTCCATTTGTCCTTTTCAGCCATTTCTTGAGAATAAGGTAACACCTGCACTTATGAAACTTTATGAGTTTAAACCACAGCATAAAGACTGTGAGCAAGAGCCACAGCTAGCATAAAGAAGACTGCCTGTCAGCACACTGATCTATAGTATTTAAGACTCACATCACAGCCACTGCAATCAAAACGGTAGTCATATTGCTTCCCAGTGTGCAAATTGACAAGAATAGGGTTCCAGTTTTTCCTTTCGTAAAGGACTGAAACCCTTAATGATCACACAGATCTTCTATTACTTTAATCCCTAATTTTAAGGTGTTTATGACAATGAACAATTTCACACTTCATGGTACATGCAAAATGTCAGTAGCACACATTCTTGAGAAAGAAAACATTCAAAAGGATATGATGAAGCACGGTAATATTTCCTCAGGCTAGTAATTTCTTTGCGTCTTTAAAAACAGATTATCTGTGTCACAGGGCAATTAACACTTATGTACAAATGGTTTTGATGTCCTTCCTTTAGCCCAAGGAATCTCGCTTTTGTTATTTTCTCATTTTTCTGCATCCTGCCTTCTTCAAAAAATGCTTCCTCCTTTTTCACGCGGTGCCTGACCTCATTTTCCATTATTTTGTTTATTTTTAAGTCATTCAAACTTCATTTCCAGAAGCAAAACGCCACTGAAATGCATATTTTCAATGTTATGTTAAGACACCAAAGATAATCTATGAAAATAAAAACTTAAACGTAGCTAGGATGCTGAAAACATTTAAACCATAAATAACAGCTTTAAAAATGCATAAAGCAGAAGTGCAGTATCATTCCAATAAATTAGCAAAAAAGGACCCATTACAGTTATAAAATTGGAAAGCACAACTTAACATGAAAACAGTAAAACCAGCTGAGATGTTATTTACAAGCTCCTTAAGTGTTCAACATTCTTCTTCGAAATCTAGTTTTGCTGAAGCTAAGCCTACATGAAAAACAAAGGTAAAAGAAGGATAGTAATTATTTGTTATCATTTCCCTCTGTCTTTGCTGTTAATGGCATTTCTTCTGGCTAAGGAAAACAAGCTGGAAATATCAATTCAGTCACAATTTTGTTGAGAACTGTGAAATGTAAATGCAAAACAAACATTTTAAAAATTCAAGCTACAAAGAAGGATTTTAGTCATTTAAAAGAAACTTGGTGGTATCTTCTCTGTCACCGTTAACACTGATTTTTCTTTCATTATAAGAATTTCATTTGTATTAGCTCTCACACCCTAACAGTTCTTTGAATTCCCCTCCCTCCCAAAACAAAAGCTAAGATCCACAGCTTAATTAAAATAGTTTAAAATGACTGAGAAACAATTTCTTCAAAGTTTTACTATTTTGTACCTGGCTGGGCAACATTCGGAAGCATAAGTATTTTTGTCCCAAATCATTTCTTTCTGTGCATTCATCACTCAATCAATCTGACCCATTTCTTAGTCTTTTAGTTTTAAACCTTGACTAATCCCAAAACAAACAAGTAACACTGAGAGGACCTTTTGAAATTTTAATTCAAGCTCAAAAACACAACAATCATAAACCCACGGTATTCTGATCTCAAATGAAACTAGGAAAAGGACAAGCATGTAAAAATGTAACAAAAAAATCATTAAGGTATCTAAGTAACACACATCCATGATTTTATGGTAATACTGTCGAATGATTTTACAATTAAGTTAATATATATTATTCTGTTCTACCACTGGGCACTGAAAAGAATCTGGCTCTGTCCTCTTTGCACCCTACCTTCAGGCATCCATATATATTCATGAGTTTCCTCCCGAAGCCTTCTCATCTCCAGGCTAAGCAATCCCAGCTGTCTCAGCCTTTCCTCAAGACAGATGCTCCAGTCGCTTCATCATCATCATCATCATCAGCAGCAGCAGCAGCAGCAGCAGCAGCAGCAGCAGCATGGCCCTTTTGCTGGACTCACTTCAGCATGACTACATGCCTCTACGGCCATCTGGGGAGACCCCAACTGCAGTCCTGTGTCCAGCTCTGGGGCAACACCACAAAGAGGGTTGTGGATCCGTTGGAGCGAGTCCAGAAGAGGCCACGGAGATGCTGCGAGGGCTGGAGCACCTCTGCTCTGGAGACAGGCTGAAAGAGCTGGGCTTGTTCAGCCTGGAGAAGAGAAAGCTCCAGGAAGACCTTAGAGCAGCTGCCAGTGCCTAAAGGGACTACAAGAAAGCTGGAGAGGGGATTTAGACAAGGGCCTGTAGGGACAGGACAAGGGGGAATGGATTTAACCTGACAGAAGGGAGACTGAGATGAGACCCTAGAAAGAAGTTCCTCCCTGTGAGTGTGGTGAGGCCCTGGCACACGCTGCCCAGAGGAGCTGTGGCGGCCCCATCCCTGGCAGTGTTTTTAGGCCAGGCTGTACAGGACTTGGAGCAACCTGGTTTTGCGGAAGGTGCTCCTGCCTACGGCAGTGTTTTGGAACTGGATGGACTTTAAGGTCCCTTCTACCCAAATCATTCCATGATTCTATGATCTCTCTTGTACTGAGGATACGTATATGTCTATCGTTACAGCAAACGGGGAAAGTATCACATTATTTCAAGCTGACTTTAAAAATATCATTTTTCACAAAGTATCAAATTTTTAAAACACACATTTTCAGAAATACTTATAACCGATGAATGACTTATCAGATTTACTTGAAAATTTCTAAAAATAATTCAGTAGTCAAGGAAGAATTTCAACTGAATTATTCTTTAAAACTTCACATATAAATTGGCTAAAACTATACTAAACCACAAAATTTAACTCAGCTCTTTTTGCAGTGCTGCTTTGTCTGCATGTTCAGAGTGATTAAAGAAAGTAACAACTGATGTCCACATAGATGGCAAAATGCATCTCATGCTGACCAAGGCACATCTTGCTTTGTACAGGAAAGAGCATCTACACATAGTGAGCTTCTCAGCACCAAGTTTTGAGAAAAAATCACCCTCCACAGCTAGGCAGACTCTCAGGTTGGTCTTCCTTATTTTGACAACCATACTAAATATGAAGACTTAACTCAGACTTACAGATGCAGGCTGAATATATCCTTAAATACTGCACTGATTGCAGATTCCATGAGCAAAACTCAATAACAGCATGCCAGTGAGCTACACTTGGTGAATCTTCTCAGAAAGTTCTTGCAAATTAAGCTACAACTGCAAATGAAGCATCCCATATTTCCTCTCTCCTTTACATCTGGGATTCTAGATACACAGTCTGGTAAGCAGCATGTTCTCATCACCTCAGAAGAGCAAGCTTCCTACCCTGAAGCCATCTGCTCTTTCAGGACATCATCAGAAATTACCTTCTGATCTCAAGCTTGTTTGTGACAGCTACAAAAAAGTAGGATCTTGACAACGGTTGAAGCAAGTGAATACCAGGCAACTGGCGTAACTGGACTAAGTTGTTGATACAATCAGAAAATTTTGAAGTTTTATGGGTCAGTCAAGAAGGAGCCGAAGACCAGGATTCATAAACATGCCTTACAGCCAGCCTGCCACTAGTTGTCTCTCTAACACTTGAAAAGTTCACAGTATGATTTTCCTTTCATCCTGCTATATAAATTTGCTTCTCGGATGCGTATTTTGTATCATTTGCAAATAACTGGATATACAGTCTGGTAAGCAGCATGTTCTTCTCACCACCTCAGAAGAGTAAGAATGCCGTGGCATATATACAGGCATCATGATGAGAAGGGAAAGAATAGTCTAATTAAATTGTACAAAAGTCACTTCAAAATCTCAGTGTGGCACACGCAGCATAAATTCTGGAGCTCCTTGTGACTATGGCAGTACATGCTCATGGGGCAACATATGGAACAGCAAGACTTTGCAAGCAGAGCAACTGAAGCACACACATGGAAATAGTCCCCAGGCTTCCATTCTTTCTTACAAAAAGTAACCTGAATTTTCAAGTGAAACTGAAGAATTGCTACCATGTTATTATCAACCACATTTTAGGGGACATGTACTACTGTCTAACTGTGAAAGCGTAATTCTGAAGAGTATCATCAATTTCAGAATCTTTACTGAGGTGTGCGTTGAGCTTGCAGTATATTCCTGTTAAGAATACATTATCTGTAACAAAAACATCCAGTTTATTTTCTGACATGTAGCGGAATAGCTGCTTTGCATGCTTTCTGAACACTTGAAGAGAAGAACGGTTAAAGCTTATAAAAAAATTATTCCCATGGCATTCTGAACATCTGAAGAGAAGAATGGCTAAAGCTTACAACTAAATAATTCCCACGGCTACTGTCAGAGGCTGAGAGAAGTTTTGTCATTTTCATTTTTACACTTGCATAATTACAGCTACATATTACATGCTTTATCATGCATGCCTGGTTGGCTTAATCCACACTGTCATCTTCCATTTGTTTCCTCCCTTCGAGTCAAGGTGAACTAGTTTACTTCTTTTTAAAGTTTTAATTCTCTACCTGAACTTGAAATGATTTAAGAACATTTTGGATATGTGTGGAGTAACCATGTGATGGTGGTTGTTTTTTCAAACTACTTAATTTTAGCAAAAGACTATGACATTGCTAGAGCATTTAACTTTTATAGATTTAAACTGAGAATACTTTATACAGCACTTCTTATCTTCTAAAATACGAATTCATTTAATTATAAACTGCCAGCTTATAAAACCAGCAAAAATTTTTCCCCATTTTACTTCAAACAGTTTATATATGACATTATGCCATTTATATTCAGCATTATGCAAAATCATATCATTCTGAGAGAACAATTTTTATTCTGGTGCAGAATATTTATCAAGAGACCTGATAGAAAATTATGAAACATAGACTTACAGTGCTTTACTTCCTGCTGATTATAAAAAAATATTATGAATTTGCATTTTACAGTGGCCAGTACAGGATTCCTAAATAAGATGAAAAACTAAGTTATATTTATCAGGTACCATACAGTGTACATATATATATATGTATGTACATGAAAACTTAACAGGAACATAAACATCAGCTGAAGGGAAGAACATATGCAAATAATTCTGTTTAAACACTCAAAGGGAACTTCTAGCCAAATTTCACTAATAAATCTTGCCTCACTAATCAACCCATGTTTTTTTCACTGATTTCGCTACAATCAAGATTCCATCTCTGAACAGAAGACGTGTGAACTCCTTCTCAAGTGCTCGCTCTCTGGCTTCCCTGTAAAAGGAAAAATCGCTACATATCATATATGACATATGTAAATAAATCACAGGAAGTTCCACCTGAATATGAGGAAGATTTTTTTTACATGCATTGGAATAGGTTGCCCAGAGAGGTTGTGGTGTCTACTCCCCTGGAGATATTCAAGAGCCGTATGGACACAATCCTACGTAATTTGTAGGTGACTCTGCTTCAGCAGGGAGGTTGGATGAGATGAGCCTCAGTGGTCCCCTCTAGCCTCAACCTTTCTGTGATTCTGAGATACAATACCTGCTGAAGTGGTGGCAGATTAAATGTCCTCAGGAACATACGGAAATAACATTAAAAATTGAATCAGATTTATGAATATGGGCAGGTTTTACAGAAAGTTCCAGTTACTTAAAAGGCTAATCTTTGTATTTCACAATACACAAGCTTATGAGACACACTTCTCTGGTTCCAGGGTTAACTGGTTATTTGGATGTGCACACAGCAACCTTCCAACAGCCTCAGAAACAAGAGAATGACAACTCAGTTCTTACAAACTGATCTGTATTCAGAAATAAAGAGAAGGAAACAATACACAATAATTCATTTTTATGAGTGTCAGGAATGACAGTGCACTTTAATTTTGTATCCAGTTCAAATTATATGAGGACCAAATATTTCACTTTAAGAGTTGTGTTAAATCTTTTCAAAGGCCTTGTTTTATATGTTCATGAAATAACTCACTATCTTTTAGCTTTCAGGAATGGTAATTGCTGTAAATCTTATAAATTAGCATGAGTAGTACCAGCAAGACACTCTCTTAAAATTAATCTACATTGTTGTTGGAATATTTATTAGGTACTAAAATATTTAAAGGAAACCTACAACTACTACAATTCAAATTACATTTCACCTAAGAAAGCCGTTTCTATATCCCTTAGCATTATTGTTTCCTTGCTGTATCAGAAAGCACCTAATCCAACTCCTAATCTTGAGCAGAAAAATTTCTTTTTGTTAGATGTCTGAATTAAATCATTATATTAACTGGATATTCCCTATTGTGTTTTATAGGTTTTCACAAGTAAATTGTACTGCTCATTGTAGTAATTGACATTTTCAACATTTGCACATACAATAGAAATGTTAGCACCATTTATAAACTAGTTAGCTCTTGACGGATTAGTGACCTTCAGCAGCCCTTCAGTATGTTTCATCTGGTTATTTTTCTGGCTGCTGCTGTAGCAGCTGGAGAGATTATCTCCCCCGTTTTGTCACTGTGGCCATCTACTTTCTTGCACCCCTTCTGTGTCAGCTTCTAACTTCTTCGAATCCAACTTAGTTGACACCTATTACTTAAATTTTTAACATCCACCTCATTCGTTCTACACCTCCCCCTTTGCCTTCCTTAAAACTCATTTGTATTCTCTGCTCCAGCACATGGTCACAAGTGTCAAGGCTTTCTGCTTGCACAGCAGCATTAGCTCTGGCTCTGCACCATAGCAACGCAACAGCTTCTCAGGCTGAGTGAACGCTGGGAATACGCAAACTGGAGCAGCTCTGAACATTATCCATCCCATCATCTCACTTGGCATCTATTATAAACTCCCCCCCTAAACAGGGGATTCTGGCAGGCTCTTTCGTACAAGAGACCCTACACCAATTCCTTCATATATTATATGACATTAGTATATAAAGACCAACCTCACACACTCCTCCTCTGTGAGAAGGTGACTGCACATAGAGACCTGACCTCTTCTGAGGTTTTATCCAAATAAATATACAGTCTACAAAAGAGAAGAAACTAACAGAATTTGCCCTGCTGTAAATAAAATCATTAATATGTATTAATCTGTGGTTCTTACCCTGATCCAATTTGCAACTGGTTTAGCAGCAAAACCCAAAGAAAACAGTGCTGTCTAAAGATAACTCACGTAATGACTGTCCATTTTTAGTATAGGTAGCACTTCAAATTAATCTCCCAAGGACAGATGAAATTAACTCCTCACATCTCTTCAGTTGTAAGAAGATATAATCACTTTGTAAACAGAAAACAATCACCAGATTGCCCATCTTTTGTTGAAGGAAGAAAAAAAAAAAAACAAACTTTTTTTTTTTTGAGAGACAACATATGCTCTGTATTTATTTGTAATTATCATAACTCCGAGTCAAATATTAAGACAAAAAAGAAAACATAGCTGGACGGCTATGAAAATTTCCTCTGAATTTTTCTTCCATCTTAAGTCACCAGTATGCAAAATTTTAGATAAACATACACTGCCACTCACATTTACTATTCATTTATATCCACCTACAGTGAGTGCAGGTCAGTGTTTTGTATCTGCTTTCCTTGGATAAAACTGTCAAACTAAGAAACAAAGAATCAGACAGGCTCCTCATCTTACAAGCTCTAGAATGTCTGAGTTTGCTATGAAGTATTCTGTGAATTTTCACAGATCATTACTGTAGTTCTGAGGCGATAACCACAAGGATCTTTCTACATGCATATCTGTAATCATTACAGGTCTGGATGGAAGTCTTTTCTCTTCTGGTTGACATGGCTGTAAAGCAAAGGCATTTTTACACACCTTAAAATTAATCATCTTGAATTCAAATGGAACTAAGCCCAACTAAACAAGTTCCTGTCATGTAGCATTCATTTTTCATTTCTTCCCTAGAAAAGTAAAGAGAGGGCACAAAGTTCTCATTTTGAGATTCTCTGATATCTAAAATATTGACATGCGATTTCACTTCAAACAATTAAAATAACCTTACCAGTAGGAAAGGATTAGTGAGATATTTCAAACAGCTCCTCAGGAAATTTCTCTAGCTCCAGTTTCAGCAAAGGAATACTGTTTTACAAAGAAAGATTCTGACAGGAAATATCTAAGTTGCTTCCCTGGCTGGTTATGTTTTTTATAGCCATATCCAATCACACAATACACATACAGATTTATATACACATCACCAGCATACTTAATTTAATTTATCGTTCCCTCACATATAAATATAAGATGTTCTTTCTGTCCCCTCGTACTGCCTGACCCATCTTCTGGATTTATTCATAAAATTTCCATGTCCCTAACCATTTCAGACAGATGTGGACAACCATCCCACCAGCACAAAGCTTGAGGCTAAAGTCAAGTGGGATAGACTCAACATCAGTATCAGGGAAACAGGAAAACAAACCATTCATTTTGATACAGGGCAAGAGAAAAACGCACTCTATAGTGGGGACACAGATTACTAACCTATACAGAATACCATGCGCTCGGAGCAAACTCACAGAAAGAGCAGTAACAAATTTAAAACTGCAGTTACAGCCAAGCAGTGCAGCAAGACAGAACCAGGTAAAGCTTCCTCACATACTGCAAAATTGAGAAAGAAGTTCACAAGTTATTCCTCATCTGCTCTGACTTACTCCAATATATTAGTTTCTAAATAAAGGATGGCCAGTTGCAGGGCTAAAAATGAAGCAGTCTCAGAGATTGTCACCCACCTACCAAGAAGAATCTATAGAGTCCTGGACTGACGGACAAGTCAAATTTCAGAACAATTCTGGTTCTACCAAAATCAATGCAAAATTGATATTTTGAAAGTTTGTGGTATTTTTAAGCTTTCAAAATTAAAGTTTAGTTAATATTAGTTAACTGAAGTTAACTAGTTCTGTGAGCTCTAATTACCTAAACAGCACTGCCTAAAGACTTCACACCACCCGGTCCTCATCATATTTTATTGTAGCAAAGTTCCGAGACAAGACCATAAAGCCAAAACATTCTGTGTTAAGAAAACAAAACTATTTGTTATGTATTGCTTCATTCATTTTGCATGCAACAATAGTGACAACCCAAGTCCTACAAAGCAGAACTTGCAGTAACTATAGTCTCAGGTCAACATTATCACATGTGGCCTTTCTCATGAAGTACACGCTCTTCTGGAAGTCCTGATTGTGAGGTGCATACACTAAATAACCAGGACATAGCTCTGCTACCAGAGTACCATGATCATCAAAAGCATGGTAATAGAAGCCTTGCACCACCATACCAAACAGCATGTATAGGTTCTGTATTTTCATTTACATGCACACACCCAAAAGACTGGCTTTTCCTTCTCCTGTAGAATGAGATCCAGTGACTAGAAACAAGAACAACTCATTACCTTCTATATACTACCATTTAAATAATTTATCTGAAAAAGAGAATCATTAGAATACATTGCTGAGGGCAGTTTTTACTCACAGGAAGGAATTATACATAGTAGAAATGACACAGAAAGGTACTAAACACCAGGACAACTCTGTCTGCACTTGTATATTCTGTAGCAGTCTGTGGCCAAGTACGGAATAATCTCTGCACCACTCAGCCTGAGACTTGACAAGTCTCACTACGAAGATCATACAGCTACTGGCACAAGACCAAGAAAAAGAGCGGGATCACTTGTCATTTGATCAGAGTAAAAACTTACACAGACAGCAGCCGCTGCTGACTCCCTCAAATCCAAATCACAGATTAACTTCAGATCCAGACATTGTCTTGAACCCATCTTTCTTTGCTTGCCATAAATTCAAACATAAACTGAAAACTGCCCCATATTTATGCTTTATGAACATGCCTTTCGAGGAAAGTCCTCTAAGACTGAGGCCACTATGGGACTTCTGAGCAACGGACTTAAAATTCCCTTTAAAGTATGGGGCTATGTAATCTCTTTCAGTGATCAGATGACTTGAACCCAGGCCTACTTCTGAAAGAAGAGCTGTGCAATCTTGGCTCTAAGGTCTGAGAAAAAAAAATGCTAAATTATCAGAAAACTCTATGAGAAAGTTCATAAACTAAAGCCATGAAAAATGAAGAATGCAGAACTGCAGAGAACGGTAGGATTGTTAAGAACAGTAAGCAGACCAAGATTTCAAGAGGACAAAGACTTGCACAGAAATATTCTGTCAAAAATAAAAAAAGGAACTACAAACTATCCAAACTGTGCTGCCATCACCACATGTATCACCAACAAAATCATGCCTCCACACAACATGCAGGACATGAGGTTACCACCTAAATGCTTTACTAAAACAGAGCGACAGATGGGAAAAACTATTTATGATCTTAACGTATACATCAGTCTCCGTAGGAGGAAAAAGAATAAACACCACATTAAGCACAGTAAAAGGAAAATGAAGTGTTCATTATATTGGCACTTCTAATTCCAGGAGATTTAATAGATATTCCCTTATAACACTCACATGCCCTTTGGAGACTATGATGACAGAACGATGTATCACTATCTTCCTTCTATTCAGACACCAAATCAGATGCATCAGATGCAAACATAGATTCACTTGTATCACCAATCCCAGTTTGGGATGCACTTCAGCATACCCGGCATTTGCACACCAAAGAGCCTTGCTGAACTGAAGATTGATAAGAAGCACAGAATACAAACTGATGCTGTTGATTTCATGGATATGCAGCATCCAATCCCCTGTAATATCCTTCACTAGTCTGTCATCTACCATTTTCCAAATATCCTTCCTTTACGTACTTGCCTCCAGCCCTAGCCCCCTGCTTCCTTCCTGCTTTCTTCACAAGGAAAGAAGCATCAGTCCATGGATCGAGTAGTCACCAAACTCAGTTTAAGGCATCCCTGGAAAACAGCAGATTAAATGGCCCCAAGAGGTCTGCTAGAAAGAGACTTCATTTTGGGGAAAAAGAACAAACATTGTAACATCTTTTCACTCTGGTCATATGACTTGCAAGAGGTTTCCAGACAAAAGGAACCACAGGACTACAGAGCAGAGGCAAGAACTGGGCTGCAGTTGTGGCACAAGCTCTCAAACTCAAGAGACAAGAGGTTTCTACATACTCATTCTACATGTGCAATTCTCATGCTTTAGGGAATAATCTAGGAGAAAGTGTTACTGGTGCTAAAAATGTTTTGTGTAAGCTAAGTTGATGTATGACATTACGCACATAAGTGAAAAACAACTGTGGGAATAACCTTCTTCTCATAGACTTTCCTTTTTCTTATTTTGTACCACTGCCCCATACTCCTACAAGCAGAAGTACCTGCCCTTCAATTCTTACCCACAGAACTGCAGTTTCCAGCACACTTCCAATCATGCATCTTATTTATCTGAAAAGCTCAAAAGCAGTATTCACGAAAGATTCAGCAAGAGAGAGTCAGCCATGTGCTTGCCTGACCAAAAGCAAAAGCCAGCAAAACGACAACTGCAAAAATTCATGCCTCAGCTGTCCAGGCCCTGCTCCTCACTCTGAGGAACCCTACGAGAACCCGTTTAGCTAGATTTAACTGTGGTATGTGCTACCTGAATACTAGGAAACAGGTGAGTACAATGGACCATCAACCTGCTCAGTTTTGTGTTAATTTAAAATGAAATATTCATAATCTTACATCCTGATCAAGACAGGCAATAAATAATTTTTATTCAACCTGAGTACCTATAGGAAAATGAGTTTTTTTCTGTTTCAGATTTCCAGTGTTTCAGTCTGGTTATTTTCACAGAGAAGAATCACTTGCTTTCCAGTAATGAGACACCCTTGAGCTGGATTAAATACGCTGTATTCTCACAAAGTTAGCCATTTTCACACTTGAATAGCAAAAGCAAAAAATTGGCAGTATCATACAGCTCTAGTCAGGAGTCAAGTTTCCAACTGTGAAATGAAATTCTGTGAAGCAATTGAGTATGTGCAGTAGGAAAAAACATCCACTGCTATCCCCGTTTCTAGTTGGTAATAATTCCTGTATATAAAATGTACTGAATTGCCATTTATGAAATGAACTATTTTAAAGGAGAGAGCGACAAGCTGCTGAAGCTATCAAATTCTTCAGCTTTATATACATCTCTTCCAAGATACAGAATAAAGCACAGACGAGACATGAAAAAATGATAGCTTTTGAGCAGTAGAAAATGTTCATAGTATGTGATAAATAAATCAGGCATTTGATAAAAGTTTGGAGCCACAAAGGATGAAAAATGACAGTAAGTCCACCCAGCTTGAATTCCAGAGTGTATTTCTTCAGACATTTAGGGGATTTCTTTTAAACTCAGGAACAAATTAAGTCGATAAAAAATCTTTAGAAATGTTCAAGTAAAGGTCTGAATGAGGATTTTGTAGTTCCAGGTTCTACACAGACTTCATGCAAGGTATTGGGTGCATCCTTAGTGCCTGATACTCTGACATTAGTATTTCACTAGCAGTCACAAAAGGTCAGGCTTCAGTTTCTATCTGCACCCAAATTCATACTTTGTCTGTGTGCTGATTCATAGGCTTGACTGGGAGAACTGACTGGCTTCCATTTCAGAGAAAGTAAGAGAGCCTTGCTGGCTAAAACCATAACCCTGCTCCTACCTGCAGTCAGGCCAGATTCATCAAAGGAAGCCATACCACACTTAATGTACTCACTGCTTTTTCCTGTCACTGTCAAGCTGCCCCATCTTTCCCACACTTATCATCCTCCTGCTAAAGCCCCAGTCTGAGGAGTACCAACAGGCTTTTCACTTCTGGAGAACATTCCTGGACCTTCTGCCAGGCAACTTGAGAGGAGCCAAACACTGTGCACAGAGAGTCAAATTCAAATATTCTAAGGTAAGGAGGGCAAATTTACATTTTTGTAACACAATTTGGGTATTTCAGGACCTTATCCTGAGGCCTACTACTACCAAAACCTTGCTACATAAACCTCAACACAATCACAACATGCAATTCTCCTACTGTGCCCCAGCATGAACAAAGCAAACACTGTCTTCTCACAAAAAGTCATCCTGTTTCAGGGAGAGAAGGGAAGATCATGCCCAGGGCATCCCAAATAGGAATCTGCACAGCATCAAAATCTAGCTTGCCTTCGAGGAAAATGTTGGAATGCACCACAGAAACAGATTAGCTGCCAAAAATCGTAGCAGATGACTACCTTGAGATTTCCATTAGGAAAAAAAAAGAAAATCAGTTATTTAGCTTTGGGGCTGTATTTGCAGTTTACAGCTTTGCACAAACCTTATTATTGAAACTTAGGAACCTGTGGTTACACAATAGTTGAAAAAATTTTGAAAATTACATTCTACTGAATTAATGTAGTACAGTTTCTTCTACTTAACTATTAAAAGTGTATCACCGAAATGTCTCCTTCCACCCACCTTGTTCCTTTGATTGATAAGTCTTGACTCCAGTTTCTAGCACGGCGATCTTGTTACCGCTTCTAATGACGATGATATGAACCATCATCACTGTCACTTTCTTTTAAGTTCGTATTTAAAGTTAACGAGTCAGTACAGCCTGAATTACACACCAAATTCATAAGCAAGTCCAAAAGTAAACTTCAGTATGCCTGACTGATGACCAAACACAGTCAGTTCTTAAACAAATGAATACTTGGCAGATGTTAGCTCTTTGCTGACTTCATAAACAAAGGTGATATTGTTGACACACAATGAATATAGACTAGAGGCCATGAGCATATTTCACAAAATTTTGAACAGTTAATATTTCATGATAATGATCACTGGTAAATGACACATTCAATCTAACCAGCAAACTACAAAAACTTTTGAAAAACTAAGTTTACAGAAGAGGTCAGTGAATAGAGCAGCAAGAGAGACTGAAAGGCTTACATGTAAAAAAGCTTGCTGTAACTGGGATGTTATTAATGAATAAAAATAGGGTAAGAAATGTGCATAGTTTAAGGTGATGTATTTATAGAAGGGAGAAATACTACCCCTGGAAAACAGAAAGGAAACTCTTGAGACTTCCATCATATTGAAGGGTGCAGTACAACTGTGAAGACTGTTTCTTTTTAAGCTACATATATGTGTATACAAATATGTGTATTTTGTATATTGTTGTATATGTCACTTTTTACAAATAAGGCCATCATCAAGTAACAGAGATTCACCCTCTTAAGGTCCTGCAGTACAGAGGGTAAATGTAAGCGCACGCCTGACCAGTGTCATTGCTACTGCAGAATCAGAGCGTATTTCGACAAGTTGTCAGAAGAGTTTCACTGGCCCATAGGCAGAGCAGGTCAGTTCACTACTTCTTGATAATGCCAGTAGACAAGACTAACCACCTTCCTCAAAGAAATGTTGCAGACCAAGAGAACATGTGCTAGCAGAACCAGGCTCTGATGGAAGCTCTGTCTTTGAGCTCCAAGAATGAAGATAATATTTTGAATCCTCACTGATAATTTCACCTCCTATCAAGACTTGCACATCTGTTCAAGGTATCTCTGAATGGGTTTAAAAACGTCAGGTACTACTCTTTAACCAAGGTAAGTCAGAACTAATTCCACTGGCAGCTATCCTTGTTCTAAAAGATATAGTTAAAAGCTGTTGTGGCTTGTGTCACAAGTGACAAGTATGACAACTTATAAACCAGAAAAAAAAGAGTGATACTTTCTTAACAGCTGAACAATATACTACTATTAGAGAAAGTTAATAATGCAGACAGCTATTGCTTATAACTACCTATAAGTTTCTGAATATGTCAGCACTGTGAAAGTACTTAAAAAAATAGTAAAGAGTTGTTTCTTCAAGTTTGCCAATTCTTGTCTCAGACATATTATCTAAATTATATCAGTAATTTGCTTAAAAGCATGGTACTTTTTAATTAAAATACATATACTAGAATAAGCTGTAACCTGCACACAAGTACACAAGCACAGAAGTGGAAGAGATTGTTGACATAACTCGATATGCTCTACAGGAATATGTTTATTAACATAGGGCACCTCTTTCTGCCAATAATAGCTGTATTCGTGGTATGTATGGCATACTACTTTACCACGTATGAAGTAGGACAGCTTGTATAACACAAATAAGCCCTTTCCAATTCATCGTACATCATCTGCTTGACTTGAGTTTGAGTGTAACTTGGTCCTTTAACTATCCATAGAAAAAAATCCCTAGATAGGTTAAACATCTCCTTCAAAACTCAATAGCATTTATGTACTCTTAACAGGCTTTTCAGTTATCCCAATATATCACAAACTTTAGCCTACTCTAAAGAATGTATTTTTCTAGGAAATGTTCATAACATCTAGCACTGGCTTTGGAAGCAACTAATTTCCAGTATCTGAAGGGAGCCTACAGGGACGCTGGGGAGGGACTCTTCATTAAGGACTGCAGTGATAGGACAAGGGGTAATGGGTTCAAACTTAAACAGGGGAAGTTTAGATTGGGTATGAGGAAGAAATTCTTTACTGTAAGGGTGGTGAGGCACTGGAATGGGTTGCCCAGGGAAGTTGTGAATGCTCCATCGCTGGCGGTGTTCAAGGTCAGGTTGGACAGAGCCTTGGGTGGCATGGTTTATTGTGAGGTGTCCCTTCCCATGGCAGGGCGGTTGGAACCAGATGATCTTAAGGTCCTTTCCAACCCTAACTATTCTCAGATTCTATGATAATACTGATCTTCTTAAAATGAGTTCTAGCCCTCAGCATTTGTTTCCAAGATCAAGGGACAAAAAACTCATGCTCAGTTGTCTGGGTTTTTAAACAAAGATACATTTAAGTTTTCCATTCAGTCCTTTCCTCAGACAAGGCGATAGTCAATATGTGCTCAGGAAACTGGTATAAAATCTGAGAAGTCTGCAAATCATGTATGTCACAGATATATTATAACTGTATTTTAAGAGGTGATTTTGCTTCCTTTCATATTTTCAAGGACATGCTGTTCTGATTCTGGGGGAAACAGAAAGAAGTCTTCAAACCCCTCTATTGAAAAATAATAAAAAAAATATTAAGAAAGTATGTCATTTAAAAAATGCATTTTATTTAAATAAAAAAAGAAGCCAGAAAACTTGAGGGGATTTTTGGCTTTTACTACCTATGTAAACTGAGTACTACACTTGCAAGTAGGTTTAGGGTAAATATGGTTACTCCAGGGCTCCTAGATAATCCTATACACAAAAAAGCTCCTTCAAACACAAGTTCTAGCAACCACGCAATGACTGTTACAATAAGACAGCTCAAAATGCAGTAATTGTAACACTGCTCACTGTAATTAAAATCAAACGTGTCTTGGTGTCTATGACAAAAATAAGCAGCTTTACATACTCTACTTTAGAAAGATGTCAAGACAAAATAATGCAAAGTAGCTTTCACTCACTACGCAAGTGCTTTATTCTTGTGAAACCTCTACAACAGACCTCATATAATGAACCTTCCATTAAATATTTTATGTGGGCTTTTGTGAGACTTAATTAATGCTGCAAAGTGCTTTGAGATTAGAAAAAAAAACCTCTGTCAGGATAAAATATTATTTTCAGACACTCATTCTGCCTGTGAAACATGTTTTTGTGCATACAAATGAGACTTCACATCCATAAGGAAGCGTTTATATGAAGGAGCAATTTTTTAAATATTTCACATAAGGTGAAAATAAATTTACATAGGTACATTTCTGAAATTGTCATTTTACTATTATGCACATCCAGCTACAGCTATGCTCAACCTGCTTTCATAAGTAGCACTCGATCTATAAATACATGCCCAAATTTTCATATTACCTGTGTTTTTCACAAAAAATTGACACTACAGTAGCTACAAGTGACTACCCTGTCTAACAAGCAGGAATATTCCAAAGCAGCTCCTATGGCATTTTCACAGTCATGATGATCTAAAAGTATGAAATACGTAGATACTGTGTTACTTCTCACCTACAATCCTAACAGCAAAACAAAAGATCCAACCAGAGCTAACAAGCCACATTTGGATGCACAGGTTTCAAACAGACCCTAAAGTCACAGTACTTCAACTCAGGTTAAGACCAATAAGCCTAACTGCATAAGTTAATTGTTAATATGTTACCATGCTAAGTGTAAAATATTAAAAATGTTAATTAACATGGTTTTAAAGTAAAGGTAAGTTGCATGTGTGGTTGACAAAGACAAAAATGCTAGCTTAAAGTGGAGTGCCAGGTAGCTCTTTGCATATAAAAATATACAGTACAATAAGAAATCTCACCAATTTTATTCTCTTGGTTATAAGGCATTGTGATAAACTGAAATCTGCTTATAAATTTGCAAACCAATGTAACACCCACCAGAGTACCTACTTATCTTGAATATCATCAAGGATGATCCTGGGAAATAAAATTCATAAATAAACTAAACATTAGAAGTCTGGGACCTGGGAAGGAACTTGATTTTGTCTCATGTAATAATTTTCTCATACTCTAACCCCAAATAAAATACACATATTCAGGGCTAAAGCTGTAGCTGGACAAGCTATTTTTGCTGACCTAAACTAATACTGCTGCCAAGAAAAACACTAATTCTATGCTTCCATTTCCATGTTTTTACTGCTACAACTGCTCCACACCCTTCTGCTAGCCAGCATAAGTTCTTGAGAAACTACACGGTAAACTGGATCTGTGGAATGATCCACTCAATAAAACACCTGGGGGAAAAAAGATGAAATGTCCTTACAACTATGCCTTACAAAAATTATTTTCAGTCTGCAATTACCTTTGAAAGTAACTCCATCCATTTCATACTTTAAGGAGGGCTTGCCCATTTGGAAGCTTGGCTATTTTTAAGAATTATGTCCATGATAAAATAATGAAAGGTACTACGTCTCCTAACAACCCTCCCCCACAAGTCCTTATACTACCACACCTACAACAGTGCTGTTACTCTTTCCACATGACAATTGCTCTATTTCATTTTCCAGAAACTTATGTGGGCTCTCTGGAAGCAAAGAAAGAGTCCACTTAAAGTATGAATTCTTTTAAACTAGCACTCTCTAAATCCCTTTACTTAAAGGTTTTCAGCCTTTCCTTATGTTAAATACAGATGCTTCACATTCTAACACTTGGTTTTTTTGGTTGATGATCCCTATGTTATTTTTAATGCTCCTCCCATTTTGTTTTATATTTCTAACATAATTTTCACATTTAGAGTATTTATCCTGTGGAACAATAATAACAACAAAAACCTACTCTCATATATAAGGCAAGCTAAATTACTGTTATGAAAGACATACCTCTATAATTGTGCAATTAGAGTAAGACAATAAGGAACTTTTTCTATTAAGTGATATTTCTATAAACCCATAGTTTTGCTAAAAATATGTAACTAATATCCATTGTATAATGACTCTTAAAACTTCTATTCAGCCTTTCCACTTCATTAATTAGCATTTCACAACTGCTTAATCTTGTGGTTAATACCTGACCATATGACTAGAAAGACATTAACCTCTAAATGTAACTCCTCCAAAAAATAACTTAGCATGCCAACAAATAAACAGAACAATTTCCGCAGAAAACCAGTATTTCTGTGCTGTATGTGATAGCTATATTGTCTCCCAAGACCTCCATCCATGACATTTAGGGTGTTTATGGTATTAAAAAGTTTTCATGAAGTACAAACATCTGAACTTAACCACATACAATTTTAGTCTTTAAAAACAAGTATTTCATCCATTCATAATACAGGACAGAAAAAGCCAGTATGACTTGCATCTTGGTTCTATCACTCCATTTCAGTGACTGGCATGATCATCTTGGAATCTCATAGATCTCTCTATGGCCCTGAGAATCTTGCTAAATTGTCCACTAATCTTTCTATCGTTGTTTCATCTAGATTACAATATAGATATCAAGTACTGTTTTCTTTAGTTACCTTTTTTTTTTATTTATATTTTTTCCTTACCATTCAAGTAGAGGAAGGTTCTTTGTCCGGAAAGGTGAGTAGCAGTAAGGAAGCAGTACCTGAAACAATTCATCACCTAGTCATATTCACAAGCAGCAAAATGTAATATGCTACTGAAAATGAAGAAGATAACCTGGCAAATCAAAGGAATTATAGCAACAGTTTTTTTAAAGGAAGAAAAGAGTTATATGTATAAAAAGATACATGTGAATTAAAAGCCTAGATTCAAAGATTCATAGATTTAAAAGCCAGAAGGTACCATTATAATAATGTGTTCTGAACCTCTGCATAACAGGACAGAGAATTTCACCCAGTAAGGTGCCAAATTTGTGTATAAGTTAGACAGTCTTTTTACAAAGGTACCCAGCAGAGTATTCACCATATCCTTTAATAATCTGCCCTGCTACCTGTTTACCCCCATTATGATTACTGTACATCAGATTTTTAATAATTTTGAAAATATTATCTTTCATTTCTTTGCAAAAATTTCAACCGGTTTTCTACACTCTTTCTGCATGGTTTCTTAAGCACCTAAACTAGCATACTGAATTTCTGATCTTACACTTAGAAGGCAAAGACATATGAGTGTTCATACAAAATTCTTCACCAGCTATAAACCAGGTAACTCATTCTCCTGAGGATCTACCACACTCTCTCATTATCTACCTACAGACAGCTATTTCTGTTTACATAGAAAACATCTGCAGAACACCAGTTCAAGAGGTAACCTATTACTGCTAATGAAAGCCCGTAACTGTATCACTGTAACTGTCAGTTTAGAAAATTCATGGTTTATCTGGAAGTCAAGATACCAGTTCTACTGGTTTTGTCCCTTCTAACATTAATCTATGTGTAAATACATAACATAGCTCTAAAATGAAATGACAACATATCAGCCTATCAGAAACATACTGGAATGTACTCAATCAATGAAACACTGTAGTATTAGGATTCAGTATACATACGAAAGCCAGTAAGTAAACTCTTACACTGGTGGGGCAATTTTCTCTACTACATAATGCTTAGCATCTGCATTTGAAATTAACAGTCTTATTGCCTAACACAAAATATATATGGGTAGCAGGCTCAAGCCCAGAAGTAGCAATGTAGTACTGTGACACCACTCTCCCCACAGCAGCTGTGGTATGCCAAAAAAGTACCTACAATAGCATGAGGACAAGAACTATAATTCCACTGAGTGACTAAAATTGTACTCTAGTAGACTGAGCAAAAATTACCTTATGACGTTAAGCAGAAAAGAGATTTTTAAGTCCTAACACTGATTTTGTGAATCAGCTTTCTAGGAGACCATAGGAAGAAAATAAATGGTTTACCTGGCCCTGAATAACATGGAAGATCTTAATTCAGTATAAAAATCTCACCAGTGAAGTGCCCCTGTTTAACATGGAACCTTATCCTATATCCACCATCTCTTCATCAGCAATAAGTAATTTAGAATCCACTATAGGAAGAGAAAAGCTACATACAGCAAAACATGACAAACAGACTGCCATACAGGACACAGAGCACCATTGTGCTATTAATTCTAATTAGAAAAGGCTTGAGAAAGAGGGGTAAAAAGGAAGCATAAACAGCAAGGTGGCTAGCAGAAGCAGGAGAGCATCCCCTAATAAGACTTGAGAATTAGGAAATGAAGGACCGTAAACTCTGATACATAGAAATATAAGTAGAGAGGAAAAAAAAAGTTTGAAAAACTCTCTGCACACTGGGTGAAAAGTACTTATTTCAGGACAACATAGCAGCCTCTGTTCCTATTGCAATGCTGATTAAGCTCAGATTTTGACTCACACCTCCACCACCCTGCCACATTCAAAAGGAGCAAAGGTTCAGGATCTCCAGGTTAAAACCTGTGCTATTCTGAATCACAGAATGGTTAGTGTCGAAAAGGACTTTAAAATCATCCAGCTCCAACCCCCTCCCGCAACCAGGGGCACCTTCCACTAGACCAGGTTGCTCCAAGTCCTGTAAAACCTGGCCTTGAACACTGCCAGGGACGGGGCAACCACAGCTTCTCTGGGCAACCTGTGCCAGGGTCTCAGCACCCTCACAGGGAAGAACTTCTGCCTAAGATCTCATCTCAATCTCCCCTCTGTCTGGTTAAAGCCATTCCCCCTGGTTCTGTTGCTACAGTCCCTGATGCAGAGTAACTCCCCGTCATCCTTGTAGACCCACTTCAGACACTAAAAGACTGCTAGAGGTCTCCACACAGCCTTCTTTCTTCCAGGCTAAACAGACCGAATTTCCTGAGCTTTAAGTGAAGCCTAGCTTCAGGTAACAAGCGCAGTTACTAGCTTTTTCGCCTCCCTTCCCCACATCTGCCCTTCTCCTCCCCACCCAGGTAACCCAAAGCCGGCCGCAGGCCACAAAATGGAGGCGAGGGGCGCGAACCACCGCGACTCTCCCGCCCCTGAGACGCTGACCTAGTCCAATCGCATGCCGCTGCTCAGCACCACGTGATCGCGCTGCTCGGCGCCGCACTACAACTCCCGTCATGCCTCGCGGCACCAACCGTTTCCCCTTCCTTCCCTTCCGGGACCGCTCTCAGGGCGCCGGTCTCTCTGAGCGAAGGTCGCAGGAGGCAGTGTGCGCCCTGCGCCGTCGCTACCATGCTGGCTACCACTGTTCGCCGCTTCACCACCTCCGCCCTCCGCAGAAGCCACTATGAGGAGGGCCCGGGGAAGGTAAGGTGGGAAGAAGGTCGCGGCCCGCTGCGGCGTGGCCTGAAGGTCGCAGGAGGGGGCCTACAGCTGGGTTCAGTGAGGAGGTGGCGCGGGGGGGCGTCGGGCCCGCTTCGGCCTGGAGCGGGAGGGCGGGGGAAGAGTGGCCGAGGGGCAGGTAGTGACTCCTTGAGGAGAGCGGGAGGGGAGAAACGAGTCTTCGAAGGACATAGAGCTGGCGCCGCTCGTGTCCGCGGGCTGCCTGCCGCAGGCCTACCTCCGGGGTGAGCCCGGGCGAGGGGCTGGGCTGGGATTCAAGAGACTCTGAGGGAGAAGGATCCAGAAGAGCGCTGCTGAAGCCGCAGTGCGGGCCTGGCCTGGTTCCGGCAAGAGATGCAGGCTTGTCCTGCCGCGGGCGTGCACAAGGTGAGCTCCTCGCTCGATGAGCCCCCGGCAAGGGTTCAGCAGACGATCAGTTTCTAAGCTTCCAGAGAAATGGATGCAGAGCAATGCTGCCCTGTTGCCAGTTCTCAGCTGATGAAGAGGGTGGGCTGTGGGGTCTCATGGCACCACTGTTGGAGCCACAGTGAAGCAAATTGTGGTGTGAATGACTTCAGTGTCTGTCTTTGCAACCTTCAGCGGTACAGATGATGAGCATTGCAGTATGAGGGGCAACAGTGATACTGTAAACGCTTTCTGATGTACCTTGTGCTTAACAAGTGCTTGTAAGTCCTTAATCTAAAACCTAATTCTACATATGTCATGAGCATGAGAAACTCCCTTACAGTGAAGGTAATTAAATGTCAGAACAGGTTGTCTAAAGAGGCTGTGGGGTATTTATCTTCAGGGACATTTATACTTGGCTGGACAAGGCTGTCAGCAAATTGGCCCTGCTTTAAATTGGGAGAAGAGGAGAAGAGTGGACAAAATGCGCTCCAGAGGTCACATCCAAGCTCTCAAGGAAGGGAAATTGTAATCAGGCTGAACATTTATTTTGTCTGTTTGGCTTCATCTGTAACTGTTCTGAGCTTCTCACATTTTTCAAGTCATGGAGGAAGTAGTTATTGATTGCAGAACTAAAATTAATTTTTTTTCTCCTAGAACCTTCCATTTTCTGTGGAAAACAAATGGCGACTACTTGCACTAATGTGTGGATTCCTTGGAAGTGGATTTGTTGCCCCTTTTGCTATTGTCAGGCACCAGCTTCTTAAGAAATGAAGGTAACAGACTATAATTGCATTAACTGGGTAACTGTTGTTGTTACATTTTGTAGCATAGTGGAATCTGTGGTTGAAACTGAGCTTTAAGGAGTCTAATGTAAAACCATTATTATAGTCTTCAGCTGTTTGCAATCCAAGTGCTTAGAGCTGTGGTCTACAATAGTATCTAAACTCAAGCAATGAATGGATTTAAGTTTGCTTCACAGAACTGCTGCACTCTCATTGTCTTAACTTTGACGCCCCAGAGGCCACACCTCTGACCTGAGCTTGGTAGCCTGCAGCTAGGCTAACTGGCAAGAGAGTGGTACTGATTTTATTTGGATAATAATGGCAACCAAAACCATGTCTGGTGCTTGTGAGTAAACATAAAGCTCCAGTTCATGTCGTCTGGAGGAATAACTGGTGTGTGTGATGTGAACAAAACAGTATGAGAAACTGTGATACTGTAAACGCTTTCTGATGTGCCAGTTAAAATATAGTGGAAAACAAGTTTTATGGAACTTGAGTTCAGCCATGTCAAAACAATGACACCATCTACATAGAACGTTCCTAACCATTTACGGGGTAAAGTCCACTTAAAATTAGGTTGTTAACAGCAGAAATGATTTTAACTGATGCTTGCTGGTGATGCTAGCAAAGCAAGCCTCAAGCATAGTTCAGACTGTCAAAACATACCATTTCCAGTTGAAAGTCCACTTAATGTTACTCAGATTTGGAAATACCTGGTATTGTCTATTCTATAATCTGAGAAACAGTAAGTCTTTCTGAGGAGCTGGAATGACCCAGGTAGTTCTTGGGAGGATTCCTAATTGGAATCTCGTAATTGGAACAAATTGAATCTCTGTAATTCCTCTGCTGATCTGATGTTTTTAGCTCTCTAGACTGAGGAGGAAAAAAAAAAATCAGTAGACTTGTGTTGAATTTGAGTGATGAGAACTGTATGATTTCATGTAAGTCAATGCCTCTGCCACAAAAGCATGTTGTGGATGAAGCAAAGCCCATCAAAATTCTAGTTACAGCATAGATTTACAGCTTTCCTAGATTCAGAGATTTTAAATTTGTTAATTCTTTGTGGGTTTTTTTCTTGCAGAGATGAAGTCTTCTACACAGTCTCTTTCAGTGGAAGGACAGCTGCAGTTGCATACCATGCCAGATATGACTAAATAAAATCTTGAATCTGAAGGTCTTGGGCTGTGTATTTTGTGGAACTCTTAAGTGCTTTTGACCACAGGTGTGTACTGAGAACACCTTCATATTAAATTATCTTTACATATAAAAATAGAGGGTTGGGAAAACTGCATTTCAAAACTGAAGTTGGGCTTAACATTTTTAGCTGGGTAGATATTTGAATAGCTGTGTAAACACCTCACATGCTCTTCAGACTAGTCACAGAATAATGATCTAGAATAGGTTATAACTGGTGAGCCTCAGAGTGGGTATACTGTCACCATAATCCGTGCTATAGAATTTTTATCTTTGGTAATCTGGGTTGAGGGCATGTTACTTCTCTTTGCTGACACACTAAAGAGCTCCTGTCGTCAGGTATCTATAGTTTGCTGTGTTACTGTTGCTCTGAGCTGAAACAGTCAGTGACCTGCAGTATTCATGAGGTTTCAGGCTCAGATGATGAGGTAGCCTAGAAAACAGTACAGCAGCAATAACTGTAACTGATGAGAAAATGCATTGGTAATATTCTATAGCTTATTAAAACTGATAGTGCTGAAAATACATAGGTGTTTGGAAAGAATTGCTTGCTTTCCATTTGTAGCTGTAGTCTCGGAATGTGTTCTAACATTGGACTCTGTGTAATTAAAAGTAATCTAGGAACTGTCACATATACTGTCATACTTCTACCAACTTGAGTATGACAGATGTTTGAATTAACAACCCTTTGACAGCATGAGTAGAAAGTAGTTTTTATATGTGCTGTTGCAACCACCTCGCTGGCTAAAAACACGGTATGAAAAGTGCTGTCATAAACCTCTGATGATTACTTCACCCTTGCAAATAATGCTATTAAGTGATGACTTATCAAGTTTCTTCATCTGGTGTTTGGAATTTTTTCATGGAGTTAAGGAGTGAATTTTGTTAGAAGGGACCTTAAAGCTCGTCCAGTTCCAGCCACCTGCTGCTGGCAGGGGCACCTTCTACTAGACCCGGTTGCTCCAAGCCCTGTACAGCCTGACCCTGAGCACCGCCTGGGATGCGGAAGGTGCAGGTTCTCTGGGCGACCTGTGCCAGGGCCTCATCTCCCTCACAGAGAAGAACTTCTTAAGATCTCATCAAAATCTCCCCTCTGTCAGATTAAAGTCATTCCTCCTTGTCCTGTCCCTACAGGCTCTTGTCAAAAGCTCTTCCATCTTTCTTGTAGCCCCCTTAGGCACTGGAAGCTGCTCTAAGGTCTTCCTGGAGCCTTCTCTTCCCCAGGCTGAGCAAGCCTGTCTCCAGAGCAGAGCTGCTCCAGCCCTCACAGCATCTCTGTGGCCTCCTCTGAATTTGCTCCAAAAGCTCCATGTCCCTCTTGTGTTGTTGCCCCAGAGCTGGACACAGAACTGCAGAGGGGGTCTCCCCAGAGTGCAGCAGAGGGAGAGAATTCCCTCACTTGACCTGCTGCTCATGCTCTGGGTATACATCCCAGCACATAGGGGATTTCTGGGCTCAAGTGAACACAGAAGCTGGGTCATGGGGAGCTTCTCTTCCCCCAATACCCCCAAGTCCTTTCCCCTCAGGGCTGCTCTGTCCTCAGCCCAGCCTGCATTTGTGTTCATTTTTCCCCTAAACCACTCCCTTCTCTAGAATGGTGCCTTTTTGTGGCTTGTGATCTCTGTCAATCTATGAACTGAATGATTGTTTCATAGAAGTTCAGGTTCTGTTGACATAGTTGAAATCTATACTAATATTAGTTTGACATCAAATACTATCAGCAAAAATTTATATAAAAGTAATTAACAGAATAGTTTTCATATGCTATAGTTCTTTTTTATGAGTGCCTTTAAAATGCTGATGACTTGTGTTTGAAGAGCTTTAACTGGGAACAAAACACAGTAAGACTGTCTTACACAGCAAACAGTGAAAAAAGCCCTTGATGGTTGTCTTCCAGCTGTTTCCTACTGTAGGCTTGCACTCTGTGTGTGCCAGTAAGTCATGCAACAATTAAACCATGTCAGCCTTGCTTTGGTTAAGTTAGCTGACAAAATGTATTGTGTTCATAAACTACCCTTTGATAAACCTGTGTTCATGGTGTCCTATTATTAATTAATATTTCTTTTATAAAGCAAGTTTAGTATAATTTCATAGCCTTTTTAATCTAATCTGCCTAGTTAATTCTGCCTAGATTTCTTGAGTCTAAGTGTTGTGGTTTCAGCCTGCCTGGTAACCCAGAACCATGCAGCCGTTCGCTCACTCCTCACTTCTTCCTCCCCTCCTGGAGGGATGGGGAGGAGTATCGAAAGAATGTAACTCCCGTGGGTTGAGAAAAGAGCAGTCCAGTAACTAAGGTATGACACAAACCACTACTGCTACCACCAATAATAATAAGGGAAATAGCAGGGGGAGAGAATACAATTGCTCACCACCAGCCGACCAATACCCAGCCCAAACCAAGCAGCGATCTGGGCCTTCCAGGTAACTCTCCCCAGTTTATATACTGGGCATGAAGTGCTGTGTTATGGAATATCCCTTTGGTTAGTTTGGGTCAGGTGTCCTGTCTCTGCCTCCTCTCGGCTTCTTGTGCCCTTCCTCACTGGCAGAGCATGAGAGACTGAACAGTCCTTGATGAGGGTAAGCGCTACTGAACACGTTTTCAAACAACTGGAAACATCAGTGTGTCACCAGCATTGTTCCCAGGCTAAAGGCAAAAACGCATCACTGCAACAGCTACTAGGAAGGAAAAAAATGACTGCTACTGCTGAACTGAGGACACTAGGTTAAGCAGACTTACTGATTTTGATCTGTGCAGCTCCAGGTTTAGGTTATATTTTAATATAACACCTGAGCACTAACTCTTAAAATGAGTTCCCATATTTTCTGTTCACTGCAAACTCTGTTACTCTTAAGTGCTACCAGAGCAGTAATTAGTCCCTTTGGAATTGGACTATTTGTCTACATGCCGTGTTTGGGCAGTTGTCAGTAATTTTCAAGCCCCACCAATTATCAAGTCCAGAAGTAATCTGTTTGATTTAAGTAATTGGTTCCCTTAGGTTTTCAAACCTTTCAAATCTGTAATAAAAGCACATTAACAGATCTGTTTTGAGCTATCTTACTACCAATGCAAACTGGGACAGTCTGCATTCTATCCAAAGGTATTTTTCACTACTAGATTACCCATAATCTCATAACTGTTCAATACAGCAAAGTCCAAAATTCTTCCTTTGGTTGCTTAGGCAGAAAATACTGGTTGTCACTGAGAGATATGTGGCTCCCATCATTATTATTAGATGTTTGACAGTATTTCATTTCACAGCTGCGCAACTCCAGATTGTATTTGTTTCTTTGCTGTTTTGATGATATCAGTGCTTATAGCCAAGCTTAATTTTAGGACCATATGTCAGAACCTAGGGCACCTTCTCTCATTGTTATTTATTTATTTGTTTGCTTATTTACTTATTTAGTTATTTTGCTGCTATTCCCAATATCATATTGGTCTAAATATTTTCTGCTTTACCCATTTTTTGCTTTTCTATGTAAGTCCTCCTACTATTCTATTTGCTGATTGACTGCTGAATAAGTAAGGCAGAGAAATTGGTGTAGTTTCCTGAAATACGCCTATTATTAGCCAGTGGTCATGGCATCTCTCAACAATTTTCTTCCCTGCCTAGCTCCACAGGGGGAAAACCCATGCATGGCAGCAAAATGCTAGGGCAGACTAAATGATTTCTGGTGGGAAGCCTTATGTTGGTCTCAGGGAGCAATACTGTGGATAAAATATCTTTCAAAAAATGTCCAATTTGAGATACTAATGCATGACCTCAAGAACTGCTGAGTCTTCTATTTACTTCACATAAATGGGACTAGCCTGGCTCTACAGCCTGACAAGTCCTACCCTGTCCTCTCCCAGCACAAATTAGGGGATAGGTTAGCTATTATTAAATAACCAAGTTTTTGTTGACCTCAGAGAAACCAGAATCACACCCAGGAATTACTTCTCTAAACACCCTCCCATGACAGATATTAATGTGGATATACCCAGCCTTAAGCAATTCAACAGATGGAGATGTCATTGTACATATATAAGAATAAACTGATATTTAGGTGTAATAAGTGGGATCAGATCAATTAAAAACTAAGAGTTGCAAAATAAGTTGTTCAAAATGTAAGAAAAGTGTGTTCCATCACACTCAGCTACATAATAGTCTGAGTACCCAATGAAATATTTATATTTAAAATAGCCTTTTGGGTTTGCTTTAGGGCACCTTGACTTGGTAGAAGATAAATCATTTGAAAAAACAAGGGATAGAAAAATAAAACACAGGCTTGACATTATTGGCAAAAAGCAGTGTATAAGTAGGGCTTCTTTATTATTAAAATTGTATGAAGGAAGAAAGTTGGTGGTTAAAGGACATCTGGGAAATAACACATCTGTGTGAAAGATAATAATTTTTGCTTGCCAGATGCCAGTTCTAAGGAAAATCTTTTATAGTCCCTGATTTTTTTCCAGTTTCCTTGTTATAATTTTCCCTTTCACAGGTTCTAATTTGGCTCAAACTCAAAATAGTTTCACTTTGTTTCCAGAGAGGTTCACACTTCAGCATTTTAATTATGTTGGATATCAGCAGTCTTCAAGCAGTTTCTCAATTAAATCTGAGTGGATGTGATTTAGGTGTCCTTATATTTTAATATTTGGAATGATTCATTTGGGGATCTTTCAGTCTTACTCTGGAACATTACTTTGTCTCATTTCAGAAATACAGCTGAACATTCCCAAAATCTTTACAAAGTGCTCTGAAGCTATCAAATGGAGTATTTTGATGAAGAGAGGAAGAGGGAGGTTCGAAATAACTTATGGTGAATGTTTGACACAAGCAGGATGTCAAAGCAGCTCTTCAGGTGCTTCCTTTACATGTTTGTCCTGGGTCCAGCAGTAGCAGTCATTTTTATCCTTCTTAGCCTGGCTGCATGTCATCACCAAAACCTCCTTGATCAGCTTCATATTGTCGGTTGCTTTCAGCTCCATCAGATGCATGGTGAAATGTGGTCCCTGCCCCCAGAGACCTATTCTAGAATTCAGGGATGTATAGAGTTAGCTAATTCTTAGTCACCCTATAGAGAAAATTCAGTGCTGACATCTGCAAGGTGATGGGGGGCAGTTTAAACTCTCACGGAGGTGATGTATCTTGTGAATGAATCATGATCATTCTAGCAGAAAATGCCATTGTGGACAGCCGAATGAAAACATTTACTCAGTGTTCAGTGGCAATCAAAAAGGCAAGGAAGATATTAACCTCTTCAACAGAAAGGGAGGGAAATCATCATTTCAGCTATCACATTGTCATTTTTTAAATACAGTAAGTGTGCCAGTCCTTGAACACTGCTTGGAATTTTCTTATTCTATCCACATTACTGAAGGACAAGCAAAAAAAAAAAAAAAAAAAAAAAAAAAAGGGAATAGTTCCAGATATGGAATGTTTTCAACATGAAGAGGAAGTAAACTATTAGAATATTTTATAAAAGAATGAGTGGAGAAAGCTATCCTCTCAAAATCATTCATGTCTGAGAAGTATTACTAGTCCCAGTGACAAGAATTCACTGTTCACAACCCCAAGCTGTGACTTCTGCAGGTAGATGCTGAAGAGGGCTTGTTTGTTTGCTAGCTAGTTTGCCTGTTTTTGAAGAGGAGGAAGTGGAACATCAGCTTTGAACTGCTCCTACACTAAGGAATATACTATCATACAGAAACAAAATTTAGTATTGCATGGGAGGGGGGAATGACTGACTTGTGTACAATTGTATCAAATAGTGTAAATAATTTGATGAAAAATAGATAATGAAATGTTTCTGGAATTTTCTGTTGAGTGATTCATTTTACACTGATTTCTTTTCAGATCCAGTTTTCAGAATGCAACCAGCAATAGATGTGTTTTTTTTCCCTGAGAACAGAAATACCAGGTTTTGTGCAGTTGTTGCTTGAAGCATCTGGTATTAACCCACATTAGAGGTAGGATGCTGGATTTAACAAACGAGATTTCTGAGCAATTATGGGCAGCCCTTATGTAGTAGATTGCATATTAATACAAGAGAAGACAGGGCTAAGTAATCCCTTGCTTTAAATGAAGTTATTGGTGACCATTTGAAGTTATATGTTGCCCTGTGTAACAATTAGAGTATTAGTTACTTCTGAAAATTATGTTAAAATCTTTTTACAACTAATTAAATAGCAGAGTAAAGATTCAAAATAAATATTTTTCAGTTCAAGTTTTCAGCTATTTTTTTCCTTTTTGTGGTGTTTTGTTGGTTTTTTTGGTTGGTTTTTTTTTTTTTTTTTTTTTTTTTTTGCTGGTCTGAGATTTTTATTTCTATTTGAGGTTAACATCAAAATGTGAAACAATTTAGAGGTTTATAAACAAATTGGGCTTGAGGAAGAAAATATGAAAGTAGAGCTGTAGTTGTCATGGCAACCAAATTAG
Organism: Ara ararauna; assembly: GCA_028858755.1. Taxonomy (NCBI): domain Eukaryota; kingdom Metazoa; phylum Chordata; class Aves; order Psittaciformes; family Psittacidae; genus Ara; species Ara ararauna. The sequence continues at coordinate 64,476,887 of CM054410.1, forward strand.
CAGCCGCTCTTGTTGAACATGATCAGTGGATAAGAACTTTGGTAATATTGCACAGGCCAACACGTGCAAATTATTTTTATTCTTTCAAGAAATGCACAATGTATACATTGCAATCCGTTGCCTTGGATGGCTTCCAGAATCTCAGTGTAGTGATATCAGTGGGTATTGTATTAAAAATAAAATAGAACTGTTAAGGGGGAAAGGGAAGGGAGGGAGAAAGGGAAAGAGTAAGGTAAAGAGAAAGGGAAAAAAGGGAAAAGGAAAGAAAAAAAGAAAAAGGAAAGAGGAAAGGGAAAGGGGAAATGGAAGGGAAAAGGAAAGAGACAGAGTAAACAGAAGGTAAAGGGGAAAAGAAAGGGAAAAGGAAAGAGAGTAAACAGAAGGGGAAGGGAAATAAGGAGAAGAAAAAGGGGAAGAGGAAGGGGAAGACGGGAAAGAAAGTGGAAGGGGAAGAAGGGAAAGAAAGGGAAAAGGAAGAGGAAGACGGGAAAGACAGTGGAAGGGGAAGAAGAGAAAGAGAAAAGGAAGAGGAAGAAGGGAAAAAAAGGGAAGGGGAAGGGAAAGTAGGGAAAGAGAGAATGGGAAAGAAAAGGGGAAGAGGAGGGGAACTAAAAAGTGAAAAAGGGGAAAAGAGAAACGGGAAACCAGAAAAGGGAAAAAAGGGAAGGGCTTACTGCCTCCATGTAAAAGAAATCTATTGCTCTTAATTTCACAAACAAGTAAATAAAATAACAGAAAGGTCGAACAATACACCCACTAGGTCATAGCAGAGCTGGGATACAATCTGGCTGTCCAGTGCTATAAAAATATTCCTGCCTGTTCCCACCTCAGTGAGGTATGTTAAAAAGCCATAAGAAGTATGTGTAAACATTATTTTCATGCATGAAAATACATAGAGTAGGGCAAAATAGATTAAGTTTCTGGCTTATTTAACTGGAAATTGGAATGGGTATCAGAGGGACATAAAAGCATTATTTTTACAGGTATAGTAATTATATCTTTAATTATATAAAAAAGCCCATAGAAAAATGCCAAGAATGCAGTATGTTTAGGGTATATGGCACTGGAAACACATACTTTGGAATAGCATTGGCTGGTTTATGGCAGATCCAGATGGAAAGACAGTGATGGTAAGACCTTTTGTACAGATGAGAATGCATGCAATTAATCAATTGCACATCATTCCAATTAAATAAAACATAAAGGTAGAATTTCCCCTGCTCTGCTGTATCCATAGGTTTTGTCAGAGGCAGCTGTGCTAATGCCCTGTTCCTGCAAATTGTGGGTGCCAGCAACCTCTGACTTACTCCCTACCCAGCTTCTGTTTGTTCTGATTATAGCAAGAAGATAAATGTTAGTTGCTCTATAGGATGATATGCTCAATAAGTTTGACTTGCATTTAAATGAGTTTAAAATAACAGTACTTGCTGGAATTAATATTATCCAGTGTTCCATTTTCTCTTTCAGTATTCCATGAATAATATTAAGTTCTTTTCTGTGGTTGTGTGCCACTTTTTCCATTAGCTATGTAGAGCATGCAGCTCTTTGAAAAATGCCAGTGTATAAATAGTGTTGCAGAGAACCTAACTAAGCCATAGCAAGCAAAAAAAAGGGGAAATGTACTTTGCTGGTAAAAAAAATGGTGGACGTGAATATTATGGTACTTGGTGGAAGGAGAGAGCTGAGAGGGAAAAGAGTGTCTGAGGTTTTGTTACTTCCTTCTAAAATTTTGATTGCACCATGAGAATTCAGAGTTGCTTGAAGCTTATTTAGACTAAGTGGAGCAGAAAGAAGGGCTCCATAATTTTGTAAAGACAAGAAGAAAGATCTCATCCTTGAGGAATGAAAAACCTGGCAGATACTAGCCTGCTGCATCAGTCAGCATGGGCATTTAACTACATAGGGCTTTGCAGTTAACCAAAGCCGTTGCCTGTTGCCTGAAACAGGCAAGATGGAGAAAAAAAATGTAAACATGTATATACGGGTCATTAATATGAATAAGCAATTATTTTGCATACATTCATGAGCCACACAGGTAATTGAAAGCTAAAAATGATGTGCCTGTCCAAAGAAGATCCATCTCTTGAAGATTTTGTCTCACAGAGGTTTTTTTCCTGACAGCCTGAAGCACTGCCGTTTCAGATTTAGGGACAGCTAATTGGAAACTTTTCTGGAAACATGCACATCACTGTTCCCCAAAACCACGCATCAGCTCCGCTCGGCCCACTGCTGTCACTTCTCTTCCCTATTTGTTTCTTTCCAGGCATGCTGCTCTCCTCTGAATCCAATACTGCAGAAAATTGTTTCCAGTCAAACAACGGCAGTTAAGTTGTTAACTCACTATTATCTGAACCGACTGTCAGGAGCTATAAATGCTCTTTAATAGCTCAGCTGAGAGTATTCTAGTGCTGGCTTTACAAAGCAAGGGGGGGGGGGGGGGGCTCTCAGGTTTTTTTAGAGAGGGCAGGGAAAAGGCTGGCAACCCCTAAATAAGCTCTTACTTTTCATATTCTGAAGTGGCAGGACAAATGGGAGGGGGGAGGTATTCAATACAAGGATATAGATACTGCATCGTTTAACTTGTTAAACACAGTTTCATAGAGTCACAGCATGGTTTGGGTTGGAAGGGACCTCAAAGCTCAACAAGTTCCAACCCCTGCCGCAGGCAGGGGCACCTTTCACTAGACCAGGTTGCTCCAAGCCCCATCAATCTGGCACCTCTGTCCAGTACATAAGGCAAAAGAAGCATCCAGGTACCTGACAGCTTATCTTCAGGACAATTAACAAGCTGTAGGTGTGACTGCAAAATTACTTAAACTTTATTTAATTCTTTGTTTGACGTGCTTTCAAGTTAAAGTAGCCTGAAATCAGTTCAACTGAGATTTAGGTCTGAAATATCTGATTTACATCTGAAATCTGGCAGTGTACAAGGCCAGGATGGACAGGGCTTGGAGCAACCTAGTCTAGTGGAAGGTGTCCCTAGTGGAAGGTGTCATCTAGTTTGGAACTACATAAGCTTTTAGGTCCCTTCCAAACCCAAACTATTCTGTGATTCTATGATTCTATCAATTTGAATAAAACAGTTTGCCAGTTACCCTAATTCTAAGGCAGTCAGCAGAAACTTAACTAATAGCACTTTAGATAGTAAATTTTTCAAGAAAAGTTAAGTCAAGTTAATTTTGCTGAGGTTTTCTATGTAGGCAACCATAAGGATGGGATGTGCAAACCACAGAAAGCCAAGTAGAGCATCAGCATAGATACAGTGCCAAGCACAAGGATAGGACTCAGACATTCTCATTTCTTTGAGGCGTTAGGTTCCTCCCTTGTGGTCTCAAGGGACAAACTGTGCGTTAGGTAGGGGCCATGTCCAAAGGCTTCCAGTGGTTCAGTTTTCAAGTCATTATAGATAGCCCATAAATTGATAATCAACCTAATTTTGTGTGATAGAAGACTTAACTTTCAACACTGGCTCTACTGAGTGTTTAAATACAGTTGTATGTAGTTAATATTATTTATCTATTAAAACACAAAACCAGGTCTCCTCTCATAGTAAAATGCCCCTCCTATGCAGCAGATACTTAAATAATCCTTTAAAACTTGAGTAAATCTGCCAGATGGTACTGAGAGCACGCCCTCCATGAGGTACCTGAAACTGTGTGGATTGAAACATGCTTCTGGGCAGCCAAGGGAGATCTCTTAAAACTGAACCCAGGTTTCATATTCTGTGCAAAAACTCCCCTGCTTGGGAGGTGACCACGTATTGCTTCTTTCTCCAGCTAAATTTAGATACCCTTCCAGTAGCCATGAGACACCCACTAAGTCAGGTCACGCAGGACAGAAAATAACCACAGGTTCTGCTTTTGAAAACAGCATTGCTATCAGACACACACTTGAAAAAGTTTTTAAGAAATAGGAGAGGAAAAATGAAATATGTTGTCAGAGACTGCAAACATTCATTTCTTAAACACCCCTAGCTATTTTCAGGCAAGATTACTAAATGAAACCTTTGGTCTTCCTGAGAAATCAACGACCTTTGAAAAATCAGCGACCAAACAGAAATAGAAGACAATTCAAGGTAAGTCTATTGACAGAAGGAGAAAAAAGCAACAGTGCAGACCATGTCACTAAACATGAAATAGTGGAGGACGCTGCTGGATGAGAGATACTAATTCAAGGTTAAAACAGCTCCACCTGCTAGTTGAGAAAAACAGAGAAAAACTGGCGCTTCAATTTTTGCAGGTATTGCTCCTTACTACCTTCATGTGAATTACCAGCGGTGAGTTTGTTTTGGCACAGCCAGGGTGTCCATGAGCAGTGTGGATGGGTCTGATTTTTGGGGGTGGTGGGTGTACTGGTCTGAACAGTGCGTGTGCGAAATACACCCAAGGTCATGTCTTTAGCGCCAAAACACACACAGAACACATGCATGGATGGGAAAACAGGTTTTGGTAGCTGTTTGCCAGAGGTTTTTATTTTCCTAGAGAAACAGAAGTTGGGATCCTTATCTACAATAGTGTTAACTGTAACTGAATTAAGCCATTTATAATTACAGGAGGACTTTAAAAATAAAGCAGCAGCAATGGGTCTCCTTATTCTGGCTCATACTTTCTACAGCGTTTGTGATCCAAGATACTCAGTTCTGCATAACCAATCTCAAGTGATTCAGGCAGGCCAATTTTTCAGAGAAAGTCTGCCAACCCTCTTTGTGAACACCAAAACAATGCAGAGTTCAGGAAGCCGTACTTCCAAAAATTAGAAGTCATTAAACTAAAAATAATTCAGAAATATTTCAACCTGTGTATTAAAAAAGCTACATTTTGTTGCCTATACTTAACCCTAAATGTTTTCCTTCTCAAAAATTAGGATCATTTCACTCGCCATTGAAAGCTACATTTTCTCTGTTTCTAGCAGTAAGTATCCTATGAAACATCAACACACAACTTGGATGCCTATTTGACAATCCCATTCGACTGCTGGTACTTTAAGATTTGCCAGTCTTCTTCTAAAACGCAGAAGTACTTCAGGAGGCAATGCACCATCTGGCTTCTCCATATCTCTGTTACTCTTGCAGGATATAAAAAATTCACTGTTTCCTCCCTCTCCATCATAATCTTCTGCAGGTTCTTCTGTAATGTTAAGCTTCTTTTTATCTTGACAAGATGGTAAATTTAGAAATCATTCAAAACCCAAAGAAGAGCCAAAGCTCCGTAACGTTGTCATGCTGTAACACAAATATGGTTTTAAGCTAGTCAGGATGACACTGTTAATGTCACATAAAGCATACATTTGGACAGAAGTATTTCAGTGACTTCGGAAACTTCAGATTTTCTATGTTGAGTGTTTTCAGACCTTGGAGAAGATACTTCCATTTCTATAAATACAACCATATTTTTTTTAAAAAAAGAAAGAATAATAAAAAAAAAACTAATACCACTTCCCGCCAAAAAAAGAAAATCCCCCCCAAACCCCCAAAAAAGAACACATAAAAAATTCCTACAGCACAGAAGTCCTAGCAAAAAAGTGCTGTAGGTTTAGTTTTGCCAGGAAAGCTATAAAATAGCAGTTGGATGTATTCAAAGTCCAGCTAATCAAGAAATTCCTTCAAATTTCAGATGGACTATTAAAGTTTTATGGAAGTGGCAAAACCCCAAAATTATGTGAAAAATCATGTTTTTTGGTTTTTGGTGGTTTTTGGTTTTTGTTTTTTTTTTTTTGTGCCACTGCTTTAATTCTATTTAGGCATCTTTTTCCTACTTATTGATTTTCTTTCTTTTTATATGTGTGCATGGTGGTGTACAGGGAAGAAAAATTTACAGAAGTATCTAAACGCTTCGAGCTGCTTTCTGTTACACTGAAAAATAGTATTTTGTTACTTGGGAATGAATATGCAGAGTACAAAGAAATTAAAACCATTCATAAACTTTGCCCATATTCTGTAGTGCTTTCCATAAAACCTAACTGTCCTAAAACTTCATTCTTTGCACAGAATGATTACTTGCATAGCACTGCAGTATCTGAATAAATATTGTCTAATCCTTACTTCATTTCTTTGCTTAGTTAAAGTGGTCTTTTATGAAAGTACAAAGGACTGCAATCAATCCCATACCTCATTTTCTCAACGGGCAGTGTTTTTACATTGCTGTATTGCTAAAATAAGTATTATAAGCGGAAGAAAATAGAAACACATGCTTAAACATTTGCCAAAAAGATTAGATGTTCTGAGCTCTTGCCAGGGAAGAGGGGAAAAAGAGAAAAAATTCCCAGTAAACCATCCATCAGGTACTACCCATCTATTCAAAAAGCATCCAAAAGAGCAGAATAGTCCTTCATTTGGTGAGGCTCATACAATTCAGGAGTCACTAAATTAGACGATTTTCATGTGATTTTGTGCAAATACTTGATTTCTCTGTAATGCCTGGAAATAATCAGTTAAATCTCTCAGACTTCCATGAGATACAACTAGTGTCTAAAACATCATCTGTCAGAAAGCAATGACCTTTCCATGAAGAAAACAAACGCTGCTTAAGTCTTTTTAAATGCTGATAAACTTACTTGGCAACAGCAACAAGGCCAAGATTTATCACACAAAAACTCCCCAGTATATATGCACCATCAGGTAACTTCCCATTCGCTGATGAATAAACAATTGGAGCCATAATTGTTTGTACATTCCTGCAAATGTCAACAAAATCAAACATCTGTCATGCCAGATAAGAAAATGTGACTCAGTTAATATACTTAGCACTCTATTCAGCCTTGGAAAGGTCACTTAGATTTTAACAAGCAGTGCCTAGTTTACTGGCTTCCAGTAAATGACCATGTATTGATGATAAAGCTATGGCCATATTTGGTTACCCTTCAAACAATATATATGATTGAGATAACATATATTTCGCACAATCCTGTTTAATGTTGCTTTTGGATAGACTTTAACCCTTTCAATTGTGACTGATTTTGACATAAAATCATTTTTACCAAGGTAAAAATGCTCATAACACCTGTCCCATCCCACCAAAAGAAGCAAAACAAGTGAGAACAATCACCTCGACAGCAACTGGTGTAAAACAACCTACAAAGGCATCATTTGCTCTTCCACCATCTTCAGAGGCAATAAATGGAATCCATACAAAGTTCAGTTGTGGATTGAAGCCATCAGCAGCACACAGGTATTGCTCATCTGCCAAGACCACAAGGACTAAACACCCTTTTGATTACATTTTGGCTTTCTGCATCAGGCTACTTAATCCAGCCCTGAATCCTGTCAAAAACGACTCATGGCAAGTGCTGCTTTGCTATCCCCACTGACCTACACTGAAGGCTGGTTAGGACAGCTCAGGAATGCCTCATTTTGCAGAGGGCTATTTAGCTGAAAACTGACATTTTGAAGCTGTCTTCAATATCCTTCATTATTTTCCTGTTGGCTTGCACTCAAAATAGCTGCTGATTTCAATGAGAGACAGACATTCAGGCGTGAATACAGACACAGTATGGAAGAGAGGATCGTGCCTGCTTCACCAGATGGTGCTAAGGCATGGACACAACCCCTTGGTTATTCAATTTTTTCCTTACTGGCTATTGTAACCTAGCACAAGAATATAGTGCATTGGTTCTCATTTGGCCATGAAAACCCTGACAAAGTGTTAATGTTCCTGTTACTGATGGGCTTGTTCTGTTCTCCTTAAAACAAGAAAACTAATCCTGAAAGCTGCTATTGTATGAGAGATCAAAGTAATGAACATATTTCACAGACTGATTGGCAGGTTAGAGTTAGCACAGATGCACAAATCATGTGCCTGGGCAGCTGGTGGGATCTGGCCCCTTTCTCTCTCCTCTGTACTCTTCCCAAGTATTTGACTCCTGAGCCAATGCTGTGAGCTGGCTCCAGGAATGAATTTATAATCTATGGGGGTGATTTGGGATGAAAAACAGTATTCTCAGAAGGTATGCGCTTTGAGTAAAGGTGAACTTGATGTGCTCTAGATGTCTAAATTATGGAAGACCTTTTACAAAGCAAGAAAGGATATGGGCTGTTCTTCCTTTCCATTCATTTCTGGCACACAGGAGAGCCACAGGGCCCAGTCAGAATTATCCTATTTACAGAATGTTTTTTTTAATCCCAGAAGGATTACAAAACACTTAATGAAGCATCAATTTGTTTCACACCTGCCAGTAATCGGAAATACAGATTACAGCCCTCTGTGCCAAGGTTTATCACTGCTCCCTTGAGAGAGGACAAGCTGGTCTGTACATCCAGTTCATTCCCAAAGGACTCCCTTGGGAAAATGAGGTTGAATTTCAGGTAATCTAGTAGCCAGGCATTGCACTGGGTGGTTACTAGTCTCTCTCATTCTCTATTCTGCGTGTTTTAGAGTTTGAGTTGGCCTGACCTTTTCTACTGCAAATACACAGTATATATGGACATGCAAGCAGAAGTTAACTTTCAAGGCAAAACATGGCATCACTGTGAGGTGGTGGCCCACAGTGTTTAGGATTTCCTGATTAGCTCATGTACATGTGTCATGGTTTAACCCCAGCCAGCAACTAAGCACTACACAGTCATTTGCTCCCCACCATGACAGGATGGGGCAGAGGATCGTGAGAAGGAGAAAACTCATGGGTTAAGATAAAGACAGCTTAATAGGTAGAGAAAAAGCCATACACACAACCAGAGCAAAACAAAGAATCCATTCATCACGTCCCATGGTCAGGCAGTTCAGCCATCCCCAGCACATCGGGGCTCCACCTTGTATAATCATGACTTCGGAAGACCATCACCATCACCCCAACCATCCTCTCTCTTCCTCTTTCTTCCCCAGCTCTATATGCTGAGCATGATATCCTACGTTCTGGGATACCTGGGATCAGTTGGGGTCATCTCTCCTGACTATGGCTCTGTGTGAGCACTGATCGGCAGCAGTGAAAACATCCCTGTGTTTCCACACAGCACTGTTTCCAGTTCAAATCCAGAATGTAGCTCATGCTAGCTACTATAAAGAATATTAACTGTACCCCAGCTTATTCTCCCTCCCTTATTTTATAATATTTACATCATTCTCAGGTCCCATACTATCCATTGCATTGTCACTAACCCCCCTTCCTAATCTTTGATACAATACACAGGTACCATTACTTTAGTCCAAGAACTGCGAAGTATATGTAAAGTATCTAAATGTCCACAAAATGTCCACAAAATGTCCACTGAGTTCATTTAGTCCATGACTTTGGGTTCATCAGGTCCCTTAGGACAGAAGCAGTGGTGTGTTGCATGTTGTTATTGGGCACCAAAGCCAGCTCAGGGCACTCCTGCTCTTTCACTGCTACTTGTAAGGCTTGTTCTCCATTGATTTAGGAGGTTCCTGCTGTAGTAATACCTATAACACACAACTCAGATCTTGGATTACAACAACTGAAAGGTATATCCATTGCGGTCTCCAGCCCTGCTGCCTTTGGGCTGGGTTATAGGGTTTAACATTGTGATTAACATTGTGATTAGCTGTTTCCCTGGAACTGGCATTGACTTATTCACAGACTGCAGTCCCTTAGGGGTGTACGTGCTCCAAGTGGAGACTTGTCTACAAGCCACAGGGGTATACCTGCTGTGGCATAGACTTATCCACAGACACAGTCACTCTGAGGTTCACATATTCCAGTGAACCTCACAACGTTGCCTTCTCATTGGGGTACAATCCCTTTAAAGGTAAACCTGCTTCAATCTGGTCTTACAAACAGCCACAGTGGCTTCAGAAACAAACCTGCTCAGATATGGCCTTATCCATGGCTGCAGTCCCTCCAGGGATTTACCTGCTCTGGCATGGGCTTATACATGGCCATAGATGCTTCAAGATGTCCTGCTCCCACATGGACTCATCCACAGGTCACAGTCCCTTCTATTCAAATTTACAGTGGAGTTCCAGCCTGTCCAGTAAAGCTTAACAGAAACAGCCTTATCATCTGCCAGCCCAGGCACATTGCCATAGCCGTTATCAAAATGTTCCTGGGCACAGTAGAGTAAGATGATAAGTAAGACAATGAGCAGCAAAAGCAAAAAGCAGCTTCTAACAACCATTAACCTCTAATATAAAGTGAGGCAAGCAAGTCCCATGGAGAGCACAGAAGCCTGTCACATTTGCCATATTTAACATTTTCATACAGACCCATCCTACAGTATTTTGCCCAACACAATTGCAGAGATAGATGGCAGCATGAGGGATCAAGATATTCAATTACAGATCACAAAAAAATGATGCATATAGGTTACACTTCTCTTTCCTGGAATCTGAATAATCGACCAAATGGAATCTGAAATAATTTCAGTCAGAAAAGTAAAGAAGAATACCTTCAGAATAAGATTACATTTATTCTGCAATGTTTCTTCAAAATCCGCATAATTGCAATACAGCTATATTTGCAGAACGTCATTATCCATGGACCATGGAGGATGGTCTCCATGCATGGGGGAAAATGTAGTTGATGGGAAAGGTTGTGAGTGAGTTGAGCCAGAACTGATGACTTGAATCAAGGCTAGTGGTTGAAGTACAGATAAGAAGTAGAAGAAAATGTGGAACTCAGTGAATGTGACATCCCAGTTAGCAGAAAGGCAAATACCTTCTACAAGAAAATTAGAAAATTAGAAGAGCTATAAGTACTGGCTGTAGGTGAAAGATTATGTCTCATGGTAAATATAGTCACTCAGGGGAAAAAGTGTTATTTGAAGGTGTGTTCATGGTATGTTTTCCCCAGTTATGGTTTGGGTGTTGCAGTACTATAGACAGTACTTCCTGAAGAGCAGGAAGCTTCAAGGTGTTTATGTGGTATGTTAAGTTCCTGATGACTGGAAAAAGGGTAATATAACCCACATTTTCAAGAAGGGGAAAATGGATGAGCCAGGGAACTACAGACCAGTCAGTATCACCTCTGTGCCTGGCAAAGTCTTGGAGCAGATTCTCCCGGAAGGCATGCTGAGGCACATGAAAAACAACAAGGTGCTTCGTGACAGCCAGCATGGCTTCATTAAGGGGAAATCCTGCCTGACCAGTCTGGGGGCCTTCTATGATGGGGCTATAGAACTGATGGACAGGGGCAGAGCAGTTGATGTCACCTACCTGGACTTGTGCAAAGGCATTCAACACTGTTTCACATGACATCTTTGTCTCTAAGCTGGAGAGACATCAATTTGATAGGTAGACCACTTGGTGGATAAAGAACTGTCTGGATGGCTGCGCACGAAAAGTTGTGGTCAATGGCTCAATGTCCAGCTGGAGACCAGGAATGAGTGGTGTCCCTCAGGGATTGGTGTTGGGACTGGTCTTGTTCAACGTCTTTGTCAGTGACATGGACAGTGGGATTGAGTGTGCCCTCAGCAAGTTTGCCGATGACACCAATCTGTGTGGTTCAGTTGATATGCTGGAGGGAAGGAATGCCATTCAGAGGGACCTTGACACACTTGTGAGGTGGGCAGATGCCACCCTGATGAAGTTTAACCATGCCAAGTGCAAGGTCCTACAGCTGGGTGGGACCAATCTCAGGCACAGCTACAGGTTGGGCAGAGAAGAGATTCAGAGCAGCCCTGTGGAGAAGGACTTGGTTGTCTTGGTCAATGAGAAACTCAACATAAGCCAGCTTCAGTGTGCGCTTGAAGCCCAGAAAGCCAACCATATCCTGGGCTGCATCAAAAGGAGCGTGACCAGTAGGTTAAAGGAGGTGATTCTGCCACTCTACTCTGCTCTCGTGAGACCTTGCTTGGAGTACTGTTCACAGTTCTGGTGTCCTCAACATAAAAAAGACATGTAACTGTTAGAGAAAATCCAGAGGAGGGCCATGAGGATGATCAAGGAACTGGAGCACCTCCCGGATGAAGGTAGGCTGAGAAAGTTGGGGCTGTTCAGCCTGGAGAAGAGAAGGTTGCGTGGACACCTCATAGCAGCGTTCCAGTATCTGAAGAGGGCCTCTAAGGATGCTGGGGAGGGACTTTTCCTTAGGGACTGTAGTGATAGGACAAGGAGTAACGGGCTCAAACTTGAACAGGGGAAGTTTAGATTGGATTTAAAGAAGAAGTTCTTTACTGTGAGGGTGGTGAGGCACTGGAATGGGCTGCCCAGGGAAGTTGTGAATGTTCTATCCCTGGCAGTGTTCAAGTTGAGGTTGGACAAAGGCTTGGGTGGCATGGTTTATTGTGAGGTGTCCGTTCCCCTGGCAGGGAGGTTGGAACTAGATGATTTTAAGGTCCCTTCCAACCCTAACTATACTATGATTCTATGATTCTATCTTACGACATTCTTCCCGTCTCCAACAGCTGGATGACTTGAAAGCTATATCTGAATTAAATATCAAACTTAAACACTCAGGTCAGCACTGCCAGCAACTGTCTGTTGAGCAGGAAGTAAATAGCCAACATTTTTTATTTCTGGGTTAAAGATTAAGGGTATGTTATGGTTTAACCCACCAACAAAATTAAATTTATCCCAGCCAAAACCAGAATGGAGTACCCTAAACAAACAGAAATTTATTTCTTTCTTTTTTTCAGATTGTGTAATTCGATTTCAGAACACATTGCTAAAAAGGAATTAAATGTGTGGAAAAACTAGAAAAAGATCAGACAAATTCAAAGAGGACAGGTCCATTAGTATGAAATAAATGTGGTGGCGCAAATGCAACCTGAGTTCTTGACCATATGTAAGAAAGATGTGGAAAGTATCCTTGGAAAGGACTTGTATGTAATTATGTATTTAATACCTCTATATAATTCTATAATTTGCTATTATGTTCTGTGTCTGCTGCTGGCTAACCTCAGATAAAGGACACTGCATTAAGAGGACGTTTGGTATGAGCTGATAAGCACGTAAGCAGGTTGGAATATTGTCTTAAACAGCCAGTCCTTTAAGATGCACCTTTAAAACTTTAATCATGTTTTAGACCTGGCAAGTGCATGATTTATCTTGATCATAAAGATGCATTTATACTTTATTTATATTTCTAATCATAATTAAGGCCATTTTTCTACTCTGGGCCATATTGCTATCTCATTTACTTTGGGATTAAATCTAATTTGCTACTCTATGAAATCTTAATCCTACTGAAGACTAATAGGTATAGTACACAGCTCAGTTAAGAAACAGATTCATCACATAACCTCCATTAAGTGACTCCATTTATTTCAATAAAACTAGCTGCCATATGAAAGAAACTGTGGTCATCTTTAGTCTCCAGATGATCATAGAATTTTTAACACAAGCACTGAAGAGATGTCTTGACCTCTTCCTGAACATATGATTTCTCACAGCAAGGAGTCATGAAAAAAATTGCAAAACAAATCCAGCTCGTAAAATCTGTACTGTAAAAAAAACCACCTACATTTTATGTTTGATCTTATTTTACAAGTACAGTATTATCCTTTTCAAATATATGAAATGTCTGCTAAAAATACAGGCAAAGGAGCTTTTATATCCACAGTGAACCTGATTCCTCTAAAAAAAAAAAACCAAAAAACCAAACCTATTACTAATGAAGTATTCTCAATTTAATCATGTTTCCTTCATTATTCCCATATTTTAGGTGATATAAAAGGAGGAACAATTATTGCCTGTTCACTTTGATTTATTTGGCTCAGTGCCTTCTTACCTAAGAATTGTAAAATAAACTGTGCTACATGGGTCATTTATGATGTGATTTAATAAGATGCTTTTTATTTCTAACCTACAGGGAAACACATTAGTTTGCAAGCAGCTGGCAAAAAAAAGAGAAATAACCCAAACATTTCTTTCGTTTATTTTCTGCTTTCATTCAGTAGATTTCAGTCTGCAAGGTAATTTAAAGCTACAATGTACAGGTTGTCATAGTGGCAATGTACTAAAACACAACTTTAAAACCCACATAAGGAAATGGTGCCTGGGCGTCAAAATAAGGCCAGTCATAACTACAAGGTTGACCAGTCCTAACTTCCTATGAGTATTTCTGTGTAAATTAAGACTTGTTTCTTTTCATTGTCTGAAATAGGGTAATGTTTTTCCTTAACAGCACATGCTGTCTACAAACAAAATGATATATATGTACCTGGCAACAGAGACAGACCTGGAAGTTAAAAAAAAAAAAAAAAAGGAGCTAGGAAATTGTTTTTTTACGGGCACTGAATAGTTTACCACACTCAAACTTACAGGAATTTGGGTAATGTTTCTATGGCTTTTAGTCTTTTTGTGGATTAGCTTATACCCATTCTGTGGGAATAACATTTAGCTCAACTCCACACATGGTGCAAAGTTAAAGGGACTGGTGTTTGAAAATCACTACTCAGGGATATTCCATGTAACATCAGTGGAAGAGCTGATATTGGTCGCAAAGCAAGCAGCTAAGATCCCATGCCTCTTTCCATTGCAAGTCCATGGGTTTTATGTCAGAGTTTTCAGACATTCCAATTTGAAACACTGTCCACATTTAGGCTTAGCTGGAAATACATTAATCAGTGAGAAAAAAAAAAAAATCCCAACAACATTTTAACTTTTTTTTTCTTTTTCTAAAAATAATTAGCACTTTACCACACATCTCCACAGGCAGAGAAAAATTCATCTGCTTCCACTATTTTTTTGTCCTTTTCTTTGTCTTAGCTGCCAATGGTTGAGATTTACATCTCTACCAATGGATTATTCATTTGGTTTATGCCCCCATGATTGCCTATGTTATTTCCTAGTCTACAGTCTCCTCCAGAGTTAAAAATCTTTCCCTGTTGCCTGACAAAATCCCAACCAACAGAACAAAAATGTCCACCACCAAGTGTTAACCTGAAGATGAAGTACTGAGATCGAGCCTATAGAGCCATCTGAGTTTTAGAAATGTGGCAACCCGCTCACATGAAGGAGACAGGGAGTCTGAAAAAGTGGTGAGGAGCTTATTGCAAAGCTTTTGTGAGGAATTTAATTAACCTGTGAGAAAAGCACTGTTTCTTGCCAGTCCTCCTTATGAAATTTAGATGAGGATGGCAGGAGTACACATCATCTTAGCTGCAGGTGATGAGACACCTTTGGATGTCCTAACTTCTAATGAGAAGAAGAGGTACAATGTTAAAAACTACTATGTCTTAAAATAAGATTTAATCTCCCTTTAGGTGAGATTCTCTGCAGTAATGCCTGTACAGCAGCAGAGGTTTGAGATGCCATGATTTGCAAGGGCATAAATACAAGTACCACCAACATTTCTTTAACATACAGCCTTCAGTGTTGGTACAGTGGTAGCTGATGGAGAATCATAGAATCATAGAATTTCAGGTTGGAAGGGATACTAAGGATCACCTGGCCCAATTTTTCTAGGCTATCTAGGAGATATCATGACTTGTACCGCATCAGTATACAGCCCAATCTCTTATGAAACAAGCGGTTAGGAATTCTGCTGCTATTTCTCTGCACAGCCTTGATGATGCATATTCTTCTTTCATTTTACAGTCTGTTCACCTGAAAATATGACAGTGGAATTCCAGACCAGACCTGTTATCACAGTCCCAGAGACCAAGATCTAATACACTTTAACAACACACGTAGAACCAGGCAGTTTTGTTTGCAGACACAGTGCCAACAGGGCCAGGAAGGATCCTTCTAAAAACATACAGGAAGAATTCTACTGTTATCCTGAACAGAAATTAAAATTACAGGTTTCCAATTCTTCAATTTTTGAGGGTGTCGAGAGATTGCAAGTGTCAGAAACATGCCAACACTCTTCTTGTATGCAGGTAAAGGATTAACTAATTTCCAGTTACAATTGCTTTCTCAGGAGGCAAGGCTATTAAGGCAATTTTTGCTCCTGCTACTGTAATGATAACATCTGATGCGGTATCTTCTGGCAGTATTTATGTATGTAAAGTAAAGCACTTATCTAATGGGATGTGTGGTTAGTACATCAATAGAGTCACATAATACATAAACATTTCTTTTTCATAAGCTCTTATCGCATTTTCACTTATTATTTAGAAAAAAACCATTAGTGTTAAATGACACTGTTCCCTGTATTATTTTTAGCCTCAAGTGCAGTTAAAATATACTGAGGAACAGGGATACAAGGTGGGGAGCAATCTCAGGCAAGATGTGGAAATGGAGTAATTGGAACCATTTCAAAGATCTTAGAGGCTGCAACTCTATTTCACAAACTGCAGCCTGCATATATCTGGTCCAGGCTTGGGTGGAAAGGAACCGCTCAATAGCGCCAAGAGCTGGGTTTGCTAATCCAACCAATATGCCATGCTGAATAGCTAAAACAGCATAGTTCACTACTCAAAGAGCTGTGTGGATAAGACTAAGCTAAAATAAAGTATATTGATAAGATTTTTTTTTTTAAACTGTGGAAGCAGATAATGCTGAAGGTATGGTTCGAGAGATTCTTTAAAGAAAATCTATTTATGGATTCAAGATGCTAAAAACTGTTTAGTAAAAACATATCTTTATAAAAAATTCACCAAGAATCACACTGATCCCTCTGTAAGATCATGCTTCATTACTCACTGAAATTAACAAGATGAATTATTTTAACTCCAAGAGAGGAAATCAATTCAGGAATCAGTGAATATGTTGATGCTGCTTTTGCATAGGCAACAGAAGATTGTGTTTTGCTTTTTTGCTATAGCAAACCTGACTGCAGTAGAAGACCTAAGGGAGCTAAGATTAATGTCTATAAGAAAATATTTATGCCTAAATTCTTTCTCATCTCCCTCAAGACTGCAACCATAGTTAGGTTTACTTTAATAAAATAATATGAAACAATCTTAGCATCTGGTTTAAAGGTTCGTGTTGTACTTTTAGAGTATCTAATCTTACCCTTGGCTCCCTGTAGAGCTACATTAGCCAATAAAATTTCCTCCTGCACCTTTCTAAAGACACTGTCACACCATGTGCAGTTCACTGAACTACTGAGTTTTGCTCTTTGTCTTGGACTGTAGGCATTTCATCAGTGCTGGTCTTCCATCTTACATAATGAAACGGGTTCTTCTTAGCAAGGAGTCTGCTTAAAGCTTGTAGCAGCACATGTTCATGGAAAGCGCACAGCACAACTGATAGAAGGTGTTCTGCATCACCCTTGAGTGTTCACTGTTTTTCATCAAGTTAGAGAGCAAGGAGATCTGCCTCACACGTAATAGCAGCTAGTGGAGTGTGTCAGTAGTCAGCTTCTAGCAAATGCACTTTTTAAAAGTAAAGGGAGAAATGCTGGTAAAAGTCTGAGCATGAATGTAATTTAGATGTCAGAATGTGTCAACAATATCACTGCCAGACTTGATCAATTGTCATTGCATGTAAAATTTACCCACAGAATTTCTTCTCTAGGCAATTAGCAGCCTGCAGTAAATGCTGGGAACATGTCCAACCACCCTTCTGGAATGAGACAATAAAATGGCCTGGATGTCTGCCTTTGCAAAGCCAGGGACCTCTGGGGTTTTGCTGCCCAGCTAGAGCTGTGCAAGTCTGTTCTTCTATCACTTTAGCAAAAGGAATGGAAATAAGTTGTTATCACTGTCTCTGATTATACCTCAGATCTTGCTGCTTTAATGAAAATTTATATGATTTAGAATCATCATGACCCCTTTTTTACGAAGATTGCAAAAAAAGAAAAAAACAACTAAGAGGGTACAAAGCCAGTTCATGTTTGACAAACAAAACTGTTCAATCTCTGAAAATATTTCCCCAGCTAACTTAACATGGGGCATTTACTGTCCCCTGGTCAGGAGCTGGCAAACCTGCTGTATCCACTCTTAACAGCTCTTGACCAAGTACTTGCATCCTGCTTTAGCAGCAGTGACTAGATGACTTCTGAAGGCCTCTTTCAATTCCTGACCTATACTGCAACAATGGTTTACTTCTGCTGTTTAAATATGGGTTCATTTCCTCACAAAGAAATAGTATATTCACAATATCAGTTGTAAATCCCTGACCAAATTATCTCAGCTGCCTATAGCACCAGAGGTACTGTAGATATTTTTGACTGCCAGCTTAGGCTATGGTTAGACAGGATGGAACCTTCCTATCCTCATTTCTGAGGACCCACAGTGCTCAGAAAGTCAGTCTACTGTTAGAGGGAGTCAGAGTTTAAAGCAGAAATAAAAACGAGATGTTAGCACTCCATTACTAATACTGAAGCTGCATTGTTACAGAGGGAAATCTCTCAAGCATTTTTCTTTCTGATGTTCTCGCAATGCCCTCCATTCTGGCAGAATGAGACAAATTACACACATGAGAGGTTTCATCCTGGAGGAAGCTGCACAGCAGCCATTCCTCTAAAGTATCTAAAAATAGTATTTTTCATGTGTGCACATACTTACTTATCACTCTTACACATTTACGTATCTTTTATTCCAATGTTTAAAAATAAGCTAGCTTACTGTTATATCATTTCCATAGTTGTGCCATTGTTAGTGTCAGAATGATCTTATAAGTATCTGTTGAAAACATTCTTAAATGTAGATATGTTTCACTCTAACAAGTCAGTACAAGAAAAGTTTTCATTGCTTCCTGCAACATTCAAATACCAAACACTTTCCTTATCAGAGGCAAATCACGTTTTTTCTTTTATAACAACCAACACAGTTCCCACACAGTTTGACTTTTGGTTTGTTTGCTTGCTTTAATGCTGTAAAAATAATCAGAAATCTTCATATGATGAGAACCATATAACACTTTACCATCTTAATGCAGCTCATAGTGAGGAAAAACTGGTGAACATGTGTAATAGATGTTTGATGGAGTAAGGATGAACAAGAAGTTGTAAATTTTTGTGAGGCACAGGGAACTCACATTGTGCTCCAGTAACATACTGATATGACTTTGTGCTGGCTCCTCTTCCTCAGCTGCTGAATTACTCCTGTTAACAGAATACAACAAATTACACAGGTTACATAGCTGGCACTTCTTACTGCATTGCTTGAAGAAATGCGTGCTCCATCTCTAGCTCAAGCAGAGATCTCACCAGATGCGGTGGTTAAACCAATCACGCTGCCAGCAACTAAAGCAAATGGCATGGTCTCTTGCAAGGCGAAGATATCTGCTACATGTTTGGTTTTGGCTGCTTTACAGGACTTGCAGCAAGCATGGTAATTAGTTGCGGAGGAGGCATGGTAATTAGTTGTGGAGGTTATGTCTTGTGACTGGGTAAACATTTAGATTTTCCTGATCTATATAATCACAGAATCCCAGGCTGGTTTGTGTTGAAAGGGACTTTAGAGCTCATCCAGTTCCAATCCCCTGCAACGGACAGGACACCTTCCACTAGACCAGGTTGCTCCAGGTCCCTTCCAACCTGGCCTTGACCGCTGCCTGGCCTTGACAGCAGCCGTAACTTCTCTGGGCAACCTGTGCCAGCGTCTCACCAAACTCATTATTAAAAATTTCTTCCATATGTCAAATCTAAATCCACACTCTTTTAGTTTAAACCATTGCCCCTTGTCCTGCCACTACAGGCCTTGCTAAACGTCTCTCTTCATCTTTCATATAACCCACTTTTATACAGTCAAAGGCTACAAGGTCTCCCCAGAGCCTTCTCTTCTCCAGAGTGAACCAGCCCAGTTCTCTCAGCCAGTTTCCAGAGCAGAGCTGCTCCAGCCCTCACAGCATCTCCATGGCCTCCTCTGGACTTGCTCCAGCAGCTCCACGTCCCTCTTGTGTTGTTGCCTGAGAGCTGGACACAGGAGTCCCAAGGCAGAGAATCTGCTACAGTCTCCAGGCTACATTAGAATTTCATTCTCAGAGTTTATTAACAACAGATAAAGATCTGACCGATGTAACCTGATTTGGAGATAAAAGTTTCTTTCAAACAGACAGTCACAAAACTGACTTGTTTGCATGTTTCCCCAGTTTTAATTCAATCAAAAAAGAACCTGCCAAAAACCTGCTGGAAAATTCCTGCTTACAGAATGGGGTAGCTTTCATTGTGTTGCATAGCTGCAGAGTCGAAAGAGGAAAATTTCCCAGCCCTGAGCAAGTGCATTGGTGCCGAGCCACTAAAAATCCCACACTTGTTGCTGTCACATTTGTATTGCTTTCCTCAGACAGAAAAAAGAAAAAGCTTTATCTTAAACTTGCTACATACCAGTGAAATTTAGCGTTAAGTATATATTGAGCAGAAATGATTTGTCCTTTCTTTGGTGTACTAAGTGTTCTGCAAGTCTCATAAATAATTTTCAAAGCTACCTACTGTGACAAAATATGCAGCGGGGGTCTGACTAGAATACTGTGATATACTGATATTGGGAATTCCATGTCTTACAACACATTTTCATACTCTTACCTGATATCTTCCCACCTCCCTCCTAATTCCCATGAAATTACTGAATTTGTTTATTGTGTAGCATCCAACATGGAGTTTACAATATGTAGATTGTTACCAGCAGGATGGCTGCATTTAAATTAACATACAAAATATCTTGTGTGATACGAGTGAGAGAGTGATATGCTCATCTTCTCTGAGAACATTAAAACAGTGAACTTGACTGTCTTATCTTGTTCAGTTATTTTATTAGTGTTCGGTTTGGTTTTTTTTTTTTTGTTTTTGTTTTTTTTTTTTGTTTGTTTTGTGGAAAACTACAGTATAATGTTAGTCTCTGTGAGATTATATCTTGACTTTGTTTCATTTCACAGCATTTTATTGCAGACCAGAATAAATTCGAAGTATAAAACCTGCCTGTCTCAGATGTAATATTGTGTCAGATAATATCACCCTAGTAAATATTGGTTTTCGTGAAAAAAAAAAAAAAAAAAAAAAGAAAAAAATAGTGCGCAAATGTTCTCCTGAGAAAACTCATAGCGCAGACATTCCCAGATCTACAGACCTGGGGGATAAAAAATTGAATTGGAGACGTACTTCGTACTTTAGTAAATAGTGCCCTCTGCAGCATGCCTGCAATTTCTGCAAGTACAATGCACTTTCTGGCTGACCCTTCCTTAAGCCTCACAGGCAAGGGACGTTGTGCCAAAAATACATCATTTCAGAGAACCTGCATAGCTCTCGTGTTGCTTTGCAGTAGATGCTGTAGATTTAAATGTTTCCCAGGATTCAGTCAGCACCAAGAAAAAGATTTGTGGATCTGTGAGAGACGTAGTGTCTGTGAGGAATGTAAAAGCTAGACAGATATGGAGAAATGAGCCTGCTCATTAAAGCAGTTATAACAACGTTGTTTGGAAAACTTTTCCATACAGTTCTTCCTAGTAGTAATAGTGTGCATTTGTATGGTGTCTTTCAGTCAACGGTTTCATTTAATAATTCCTGTGAGATTTGTATAGGACATGATACACATTATTAACACCATCTAGAGTATAATAATTTTGTTTTAATTTTGCTTTCATTTGTCAAGGATTTTTTGAAATCTCAGTATATGGTGTAATGTTTATCTGTTTAATCTTAATTAATTTTAAAGACCTTTTAGTCATGACAGCAGTTTCTAGTTCAGATATTTTCTCTTCTGTAGTTCTCCTTTTTCTGCTGTACATAATTTGTCTTACAATGTACCGTCTCTTATTCAAAGAGAATTTTTAATCTTTTATGGGACTTGATAGTGCCTGATTCATAATAGAATAAGTTCAGCCAGAGAATAAAAGCATGCCGGGATAAGAAAAATAAGAGCTAGACAAACATCTGTCAGGAATCATTTAGGTATAACTGGGGGCAGAATATTGACTAGGTGTCGTGGTTTAAGCCTAACTCACTCAGATTCTCTCTCACTCACTCCCCCCTCTTTCTTGCCCCCCACTCCCGGAGAGATGGGAAGGAGAATAGAAAAGAATGCAACTCCCACAGGTTGAGATAAGAACAGTTTAGTAACTAAAGGATAACACAAACCACTACTGCTACCACCAATAATAATAATGACAAGGCAAACACAAGGAAAGAATACAATTTCTCACCACCTAAAACCAAGCCCGACCACGCAGTGCACCCCCACCCTTCCAGGTCTCTGCTCTCTGCTTTCCATCCTGGGCACGACGTGCTGTGGTATGGAATAACCTCTTTGTTCAGTTTGGGTCAGGTGTCCTGTCTCTGCTTCCTCCCGGCTTCCCCTCCTCCCTGGCAGAGCATGAAACTCAGAAAGTCCTTGGCCAGACCAAAACATCACTAAGCAGTAACCGAAACACTGGTGTTATCAGCACTGTTCCCAGGCCCAAAATCAAAAACACAGCTCTGCACCAGCTACCAAGAAGGAGAAAAATGACTGCTGCTGCTGAACCCATGACACTAGGTGATCTCATGAGGTCATCTTTGTTTTCAGTCCCATTTATTATTATTCCATGAAAACTTTTGCTTGAGAAGACCTCTTTTATACTGTGTCACTCTGCTACAACAAAGATCAACATGAGCGTCTGTACTGAAGATCTGTTTTTATATGTACATGAAAAGGGATTACAAGTTGATTACAGCACAGTCCTAGGATACAGACTTAATCTGACAAGCAAAACAAATTGGAAGACATTGAACTGCATGCAGCAACCTCTTAGCTGCTTCCACTCATTGAAATATGGCTTGGGCATTTATACATTCAGGTACCAACTGTAGTTAAGACATTAAATCTACAGGCTGACCTTCCACTATGTCTACTCTAGATATCCTTCTGCTACAACAAGAAGTTTGGAACTGCCTGAAGGTCATCTTTCCCCAGAATGCTTCTGAATATGTCAGAGGAGAAGAAGCTAAGCATTCAAACTTTTTTTGGGTTTTGGCGACATTTCGCCAAAGTCCCAGCTTCAGATCATCACAGCACTTTGGCATTCTCATGTTTGTTTCATGCACAGATAGAAGTCTGTTAAGTATATGACCTTTTTCCAAGAATGTAGACAAGGAGTAGTGGTGCGTCTGCTGAATCCCTACCTGGACACAGTCCTCCAGAGCAGAAAAACAAGAGATTTTTCTCTTCTGATTTAGCACAGGGAAGGAACAGAGCATTTATCAGACTTAGGCATGGTCCTCTGTGCAGCACATCAGCAGTAGCGTAGCCCAAGTCTTGAGCTGGAGGGCAGATGTGGGGCAAGCTGCAGGCTGCGCTGGGAGCAGAGGCAGGAGATAAGGTGCTGACAAGGAGAAGCTGAGGCAAGTCATGCTCAGCACAGTGAGTTCATCTATATAGCAGTGTCTACAAAATTTGAGAAGAAGAAGAGTAGACACTGACTGAGCCCTGCAACCTAAAACCAACACAGAACATCGTCAAGGACAAAACACTGAGCTCAAAACTGAGGAACTCTTGGTCAAGAGTTCTGCAGGAGTCTCATGGCACAGAATATGCCCCAGACACAGTACCTGAAATGGCTCAACTGAAGCGCTTGGATGTGTTTCAGCCACATGCTACAGCTCGAGAGTGCTTGCCGTGCTTGCCATGCTTGGTAGACCAGGGTCTTCTTAGGGTCCTCCACAAGAGGGGACCTCAAATAAGAGCAGACAGAGAAAATGTGAATATTTTTTGATAATACATAAGATCCAGATAAGTATTACTCCTTCCACGAGGAGTAATTACATACATCCACAAAATGGGAATTATAAGGATTGAGGAGAAATGTGGGTAAACAAAGTCACTGTCTGTGAAAACTTGCCATGGGTGACAACAGCAAGTGGATAATGGAGCCCTTCTCCCCACACTGAGAGTGTTAGGAAAACCCCTGGTTGCCTCAACTGGCTACTGGGTACCCTTTTTGCTTTGAGTCACTGATCTGGTACTGTTATGACTCATCAAGAATGGCAGTATCTTACCTAGGAATAAATCTATAGACCATAAATATTTGCAACTTTTCCCTTTTTTATTAAATTCAGTAAAATAAGACATGCATGTTTCATGCATTAGTAGGTACACCAGATTTGGTGTATCACCACCAAGAACTATTCTATAGATATGGGACTTCTAATAGAGGTGAGGTTCACCACCTCTAAAAGGCTGACAAGCAGTATTAATGGGTGTTTTGCCACCACAACTCAGTTCCTAGCATTTTGTCTCATTGCAGCATGAAAGTGAAATATCATTTTGTTCCTATCCTTGAAAGACAAGGCTGCAGATACTGTTTGACTGTCATGGAGGTCACTGGAGATAGGTAGCTGCTAAAATAATGAGCAGTAACAGAGCTGTAAGTCTGACCTCCCTCACAGCTCTGGCCTGATACGTTAATTACCTTATATAATGTACTAGTTCAATATTCAGTCTCGAGGAACTGGAGATTGAGTATTTTCCCTTACTTTCTCTCCTGAATATTAGAAGTCAAGTCAATATATAAATTGCCATATGTAATTATGTTAACTTTCAGGATTGGACAGCATCATATTATTTCAAAAACACTTGTCTTTTTGAGAATTTTTAAGCAATAAAGTGTATTCATTTTCTCTGAGATATTTTATGGATGTCTTTACTCAGATAACTGAGTTGTATTTTCCCCAGCACAATTGTTCTACCTATTCATTTTTGGACTCTTATCCTCCCAATTCAGTCTGAATGTACTCATCGTATGAAGCAACACACTGGAGAAAAAAAAAAAAAAAAAAACAACAAAAAACCCACCAACCAACTGAAAAAAACAAACCTGCATGTTTTTACTGCACATAAAAGACATAAAATAGTTGTCTCCCCCAGCAGCATATTCTACATTCATGACTACCCTATATGTCATACTGTGTGTTTATTTTATCAAAGGTAGATTAATAGAAGAAAACATCTGCCTTTAACATATTTGTTGGAAAGCAAGTGCAATACAGTTACCATCTGTTCACCAAAACCTGTATTTGCAGGATGAGGCTTGGGATGGCATCCTCCAAGGAAGACAGCATGAAGGCCAGGAAGGAACAGATAAAAACATATGACTGAAGCTGCTGTACAGGGTTACATCTGGTTACAAGGCTCAAGAAGGTGGATTTCTACAATAGCACATTCTTGCCTGGAGTGTAAGATTCTGGTTGCAAAACACCAGCAACGTAGGGCCACAGACACCAAGTCAAGCTGATCAAACAAGAAACATGAAATAAAAGTCTGGAAGCAGATGCCAAACAAGTTACCAAGGGCAAAACAGCCACTGAGACTGAAATCAGTACAGGTTATGGGAGTGAGGGAAAGATACAGCTGGTGGAGAAAAAGAAAAGAAAGCTCTAATAGAGAGCAGAAAAAGTTTCTCATTCCACAGCCAACACTAACCAGGACATGTCACTCATTAAGAAAGAGCTCTCCATCCCTCTTACTCCCATTTTGCAGTAGAAAGTCATCTATCTGGGCACAGAGGATTACCCCTGAGGCTGACAAGTGTGCCAGGAGGAAGATACCACCACCAAGACCTACACATCAGCTTGTGGTTGTCAAGGCAGCAAGTGCAGGTCAAGTGTCCTGCAGACAGAGTAGGCACCACCATGGTAATTCAAAGTTCAGGGCCTCTGCATAGTGCTGCTATGCCAAAGTGCTGCAGGCAGGCTGCTCGGACCTCCATTAGTTACACAGGATGCCTTAAAATTGTTTGGATCAGGTGTGTGAAGCTGAGCAAAATCCTAGGACTCACAGGATGCAAAGTTACCAGAAATCAAAAATATCCATGATTCTTTTTTTTTAATATTTTTAGAGATAGATGAGAAAATTTGCTTTCAGCCTTTAGTTTTAATCTATCTAGAATGTTCTTCAGAAAAGGAGCAAGAAACAAAAAAAAAAAAGCCCTGAATGTTAACTTCAATGTTAACCTTGTGGCATATTTGATATCAGGCCTTTTTTTTTTTCCTGAGAAATAAATGTATTTTTTGCATTTAATGCCTGAGAAGTAGTAGGTTCACTGAACCCTTTCAGTTCATGCAAATCTAATTGCTGGAAATATTTCGCAAGCCCAAGTTACCATCTCTCCCAGATGAGTTCCTTGCTGCCTGTAATTCATGGCAGCTAACAAAAGTAAACTAAGAAAGCAGACTGATTTCATACATGTTTTTCCCAGTTAGCCAAGGAACCCTGTAAGGCTTTTGACCATTAGAGGAAAACTGTTATCCTGTTGCACACGAAGGAATGTTCAGCTGGAGCATTTGGCAAAAGCATCATGGCAAAGGGGCCAAGAACCACCAAGACAAGTATGTATGTATGCCTGTATACCTGTTCAGTCTTGCTTAGACTTATTGAAGAGGATTTAAAAAAAATTCGTATCATACTGGATTCAGTTTGTTGGGAAAAGTTAGGGACACATCTGGACAGATATCACATTACTCGAAAGCTTAGTTCACTGAAACAGCATTGATTTTGCGTTCATCATCAGAGTGACTGAGAGCACAAAGATTGGTCTCTGTCGGAAGATCCAAGCTCAGGGTCTCAATGGGAGGGGACACCTCTGTTCCCAAACCTGCCCAGCATAGCAGAGGATATGTGGAGGCAATGATGGAGGGACAAGGTTCTCTACATGGAAATCCTCTTGCAGCATCAAAGATCCACCACCTCCTGCATCTGCATTGCCTTACCTTCTATACCTCTTCTGAAAAAAGAACATGTCACCACTAAAGCTGTGGTGAACCAGTATCTGTATTTCATACCACATTTCACTCTGAGCAGTGAATGCATCACAGGTAAAAATAGAAGAAAGTAAAGAGCAAAACTGTCTCTGTGCAGGACATGTTACGAGTGCCACAGCATTGATAGGAGGAGAAGAAAAGGAAAGCTAAAATGCAAAAATTTGTGTCCTATGCTTTCTATTGACTAAAAATGTTTCAATGGCATCATGTGATTACAACCCTCTATCCTGCCGTAACTCTTGTGTTAGCAACTTAGCCCATTTGTCTGGATACAGAACAAATTGGATAAATTTTTTAGTTCTCTCAGTTTATTGCAATAATATAACCATTGTATTAATAACTTTAATAAGTTCTTACTTGGGTGATCTTCACAAATGCTTCACATTTAAAGATTTAATAAAAATGTTCCATTTAATGATTCAACGTTATTAAAGCAGGATTTTACGGAGACAGTATATAGTATCATCTATCAATCTCTTTCTGTGGACATATGGGCAATAAAAGTATATGTATTAGAATTTGTCTTTAATAAAAGCCATATATTTTAACAAGGCAATACTCTAAGAGTGGACAAGTTCATTTACAGGTTTCAAAGGGGCCTATAAAAAAACCTATTTATCTGCCTTAATTATGTCAGTGCTGAGTCTTGAATTTACTCCCTCTCTGTAAATACTAGTTAAAATTTAATCTCTGGTGTTCTGCATGAAGCACACTTAAAAATTAAGGTTCACAGAACTTACAGCTTCAAGTCAGTGCAGTCTTCCAGAAACCTGAGTTAAAAACTTCAGAGACCTGATCAAGAGATTGAAAAATACTTTTTATTTCTAAAGCATCATGAGAACCATAATGAGTAAGTGACTGTGAAGAGCTCTAAGTCTTTTGCAGAGTCCTGTAGATACTGTCACACTGATGGTAGTTCTGGCAACACACAAGTGTTATAAGCTGCTAAGCTCTGATAAGCTTTATACCAACCTTTTTTTTATTATTCCTCCTAATTTTAAAGCTGACTTAGACACTGAACTTTGTCAGTAACCAGAAAAAAGTAAAATATGTAAGAGCATCAGAAAAAAAGAGACTTGATGGAAATAATGAAATCGTTACCAATATTTAAGATGGACTCTGATACTTGAGCAACTTTAGCACAGAAAGACTAGAAGTATCCGTTAGGCTAGAAGTACCTTTCTCTGGGATCATATCTACATGCCTGAAGCACCAAGGAGTGACAAGGTCGAAGGAGGGTGAAATCAGGTTTCTCTGAAAATAGCTGCGTCCTGCCTCCACACACATAAAGGCAGAATATATCTAGTATGCTGTCAAGCAAGTTAGCTATTAGACTTCAATCAAAACTAATTGAGTAGCCTGATCTATGTTTTGTCCTGGTCCTACCTGGAATAGTCTGTCACACTGACTGCCCTGGTTTCAGTTAGAATAAGGTTAATTTTCTTCCTAGTAGCTGGTGTAGTGCTGTGTTTTTGACTTTAGCCTGGGATCAACACTGATAACACACTGATGTTTTGGTTTTTGCTCAGCAGTGCTTACCCCAACCAAGGACTGTTCAGTCTCTCATGCTCTGCCAGTGAGGAGGGGCACAAGAAGCCAGGAAGAGGCAGGCACAGGACAGCTGACCCAAAGTAGCCAAAGGGGTATTCTATACCAGAGCATGTCACACACAGCCTGTAAACTGGGGAGAGTTACCCGGAAGGCCCAGATTGCTGCTCGATTTGGGCTGGGTATTGGTCAGCAGGTGGTGAAGAGTTGTACTGCGCATCACTGTTCGTTGATTCGGTTTCGGGCTTTTCCCACTTTGGTTTTATATCTCCTTGTTATTTGCCTTTTAATTTTTACTATTGCTATAGTATTAGTATTATATTGTACTTTATTTTAATAATTAAAATGTTCTTTTCTCGACTCAGGTGTCTTACTTTTTCTTCTTGATTCTCCTTCCCATCCCACTGAGGGGAGACAAGGTGACTGACTGAGTGGCTGCATGGTACTTGGGTGCCAGCTAGGGTTAAACCACAACACTGACTTATTAGGTCCTTTCCAACCCTAACTATTCTATGATTCTACGGTTGCAGAGGGAAGATATCTAACATAAAACCGGCAATCCAAGAAAAGCTCAGGCATTCGCATCCATCCCAAGGGATTTACCCCTGTCTAGGAATGAGATATTTTTCTTTTGGGACTCATGAAACAGGTGAGCCATACATGAGTGCAATCTTCTGATCTGCTCTGCTGTGTATTTCCTACTTTCCCCTTCACTCATGCAGACCAGTGATAGGATTCTTAAGTGTTCTGAAGAGGAAAGATAAGAGAGGAAGAGGGGCAGGTATTCTTTCCATTCAGGTCTTTCCCTAGGTCTAAACACAGAAGACTCTTTAGTTTGCAGTGGGGTACCATGACCTCCACACAGAAAACTTTTAAGGTGAAAGACCTTGCACTGACAGGGACAGCACACTGGTCTACAGGTCTTTCCATCACAGATGTTATAGGAAGTTAACCACCTGGTCTTCCCAAGCTGTGAAGGCATGGAACCCGCTATAGCCAGTGTAGAGGGCACTTGCTGGAAAAACTGAAGGAAAAATACCTTTCACCCTACTTTAAGCCTTATATAGCTTTGGTGGCTGAGCAGCAACTTCGCCAAATTACAGATGTCAAAAGAGAAACAGTGTCTCTGCCTCTGCCCTTCCAGTTGATATTTAGCACATGATGGCAGCCTAAAGAAAGAAGTTTTGGATATTGAAAAAAAGTCTTTGGTATTGAAAAAAATAGATATTAAGATATTCAGATATATTATAGATTAAGATGCAAAATGTAACTTCTTGTAGAAGTTCTATATTGAAAAGTACTGTGCTTAATCTTCTGAAGACATATTGTAATAATTGCCTTTCTGTGATAGGACACTAAACCTGCTTTAGGATGTATCATCATAGTGAGGACATATCACACAAGAAGCTTTTCATTGACAGTAATTTCATGTTTTATGAAGCTTGCTAAGCTTCAAAGAAGCTAGTCTGCATTTAAATTGTTCCTTAAATTAACTCACTTTTCCCAGTTTAGAATGCAGGTAAAAAAAAAGTATTTCAGAAGAGAAAACCCATTGGCCATGAAGATATAATACAGAACTGATATTTTGTAAAGGATACTAGAAAAGGAAAGAGAAAACACATACAGAGAAATGGGGTCCTCAAAAAATGGAAAAAAAAAATCAAAGTGTTATTTAACATACCTGAAGAAATATTACTACTCATGTTCTTGAACAGTTTGACTTCTTACATCAGTTGTGAACCGTAACCAACAGGAATTAAGATCTGACTACTAAATATAATTTGTATAGATTATCAAAATCTCATTAAAAAAAAAAATCAGGAGCTATGGAAATGCAGTTGCAGTGAGAGATCAGATTTGAGTAAGCTTTGTTGAAGAGCTCATCCGTTTCAGAAGTTTCAAATCATCCAACTCCAGCAGTTGCTAAGGTAATATAACTACGTATATATTAATATATATGTCCTATATAAATAGATCATTAACATCTCTTTTAGCTTCAACATTTGGCTTGCTAATTAGACATTACTAGCCATACTTCACTGTTCTTTAAAAACCTAGTACAATAGTTGTACTTTTGTTCTGGAGAACTCTGTAGATACATAAGTCCAAACTGTGGAAGAGCAACCATAGTTGCTCTACCGACGACCAGAGTGCAGACCATTTTACTGTGTTTGTAGTTCCCAACTGGAATTTCATGGAAGAGTGATAGCAATAATATTAATTCTGTTTAAGTAATTGTTGGCAAGGTGGCAATTATCCTAAAACAAATCTGTGCTGTGAATGTTGCAGTGTCACAGTGGTATCTATTACAGTATTAGTTCAGTTCTTGCTGGAAACACCTGGCCATTGAGGATAAAATTAATGGAGTCAGAAGATTTAACTCGGAAAAGGCAAAGGAAACAAGCATTCTGTGTTTAATGAAAATAATATGCAGCAGCGCAACCCAATCCAAAACAGCTGTTCAGACTGTGAACCACATTTCCCTAACAAATAAGAGATAGTTACCCCTCAGGATTAACCTACATTCTATGTTAAAACTCATTAGTTTAAGAAACAGATTGTACCGCTAGGCAGCAAATTAGACATAAGAACAGTAGGACAATTAAATTGCAGTAGAATTTACTCCAGATTGTTCTTTAAAGCATACACTAATGGCCCTCTAATTTCTTTAATGCTTGGTTGAGAAATTGCTCACAGACCAGTTGAATCTGTGGCAGGAGTAAAGACAAAATTCTGCGGGACTGAGTAATAAACAACCTTTTCCTCGTACATAAGGTAAACCATATACCTGATGAAATCATAGAGTATATTGGAATATATGTTACCACATCCACAGTAGGTGTGCTATTTAATTGATAGTAAGGATTTGTGTTATCCTCCAGGTTCTTGAGTCTGCTTTAATAATAATTTCTGATGAAACATATTACAACATCTTTTTGTCCTCTGTTCAACTGGAAGCACAATTGAAATAACAACAATAGAATATAGGGTCCCTTTTAAAGCAACTTTGATCAACCTTGTGTAGTGGAAGGTGGCCCTGCCCATGGCAGGGGTTTGGAACTGGATGAGCTTTGATGTCTCTTCCCACCCAAACCAGTCTGTGATTCTATGATTCCATGAAATACCAGAAGCAGCAGGTACCAGCATCAGGGTAGGGATGCCTTTTTCATCATCCTGTTTTAGACAGGAATAGCTCCCATTTGTCATAGGCTTTTATTATTTGTCTTTGGGATATTTGTGGGTACAGAGTGAGAAAATATGTGTCATGCAACTGCACCATCTAGGATCTTCTAATTCTTCTAGCACCTCAGTCCTTTTGTGCTAATTGACTACACCTATTTGTGGTAATTGCTTTCATATGCAGCAATTGATTTTCAAAAAGGCAGACTTGCAGCAGTCATTGCAATAACTGATCACTGTCACACAGCTTAAGCAAGGTGATGATATGAAAGTGTTTACAACTGGCTTGATATTCTGACACATCACCAGTACCTCTGTGTCAGACTGCCAAAGGCAGTAAACCTTTAATTAAACCCCTAAATAAAATAGTCTGATTTTCAAAGCACTAAAACTTCTCTAAACTTTTGAAAACCAGGCTTTGGATTTTTATTCATGCAAAACTTCAAACTGCTCTTCAGCCATCTAGTAAGATGAAACACATCAAAATCTATGACATCATTTTATTTCTTTTCTTATCCTCCTTACTAAAGCCACTGCCTGTCCTTTCCTGAAAGGCAGCATTTCATTTGCTAAAGATGAAGGTATAGCATTAAAACAAATGAGGATGTTAGTACTTTGGGAAAAAGAGGTTACACTTGGATAGGATTTTATATTTCAAAATGCGACTTAAAAGTTACATCTTGATCATGACTTTGTCATTTCAGAAAAAAAAAAAAGAGACTTTTATGACCAATGTGTTCCACTTCTAATTAACTTCTGTTACTGTATTACAGCACCACACTAGCTACCAATCTGATATTTTAAGATCTGGCAGATTTCCACCAGCAGTTTCACTCGCAAAAATAGTAGAAGATTTAGAACATTATTAGCAGCAAGTATGCACTTTTCTCCACCACTTGTGTCTCTCTGAATTGTTTTGGAGGAATAAAACTTTACTTCTAAGACTTAAATGGATCACAATGAGAAGACATTTATTCTAGTCACAGGAGCATAAACTAGCACCCATAGTTCTGCTGCTTCTCTGATCACTTGCTATAGGAAAATCCAACTCACTGATACTGGATATTTCAAAATTAGACCACTGAAGTCCCATATATGGGGATGTCTGCAGCCCCACACACTAACGTTAATAAAATTAAGAGTGTTTTCAGCCAGTTGCTAAAAAATGTACCCATTACACACCAGTGAGCTGGACAGAGAGAGAACAATGTCAAAATCTCAAGCATAATATATGTTAGAAACATAGCCAAAAGGAGAAGGGGTTAATGGGCAGACTGCTGCTTTATTTCAAAAACAGTAACAAGTTCAGAGAAGCCACTTAGAGGCCAGTTAAGGTAAGCACAGACAAAGCAAGAAACAAATTGTTCAGCAACTTCCCAAGCTAGGTCCAAATTAGACTTTTTTCTTTATGGTGCCATGCATTTAACAATGCATTACAATACAGTAATTGGAGGCTTCAATAATAGCTATAAGAAATTTTTAGGGATATTTTTAGCTATGTTTCTTTTTTCCTGCTTATACTTACTTTTACATAACATCCTTTTATTTTACTACTTACCAGAAAAAATATTGCCTTAAACTGAAAAATATCTTCACACTGTTCAAAAGGTACAATCTAATTTCATATGAAACTTGCAAGTTACCTCCTGCTCACAGTCAGATTTAAAATTAAAATAAACCAAGAAAGAAGACACTGATACTCAAGCCAAATACAGTATGTGGTGAAGTCCAGAGGAATGTTGTACTGCCTTTAAGACTATCTATCTGGACTGGACCATCTAATGTCATCTAACCAAAAAATAATGTAGATCGAACCCCCAAATTAAACTACATAATTAAAAATAAAAGAATTTACAGGCAGATCTGAAGTAGTGGAAAAAATAACTGGGATAAAAGTGTGCTGAGAAGTAGATGTTTAAGTACATCAAAAATTCCTAACAACAAAATATGTTTGGATCAATATTCCTAGACATCAGCTTGTAATAGATGCTAGGAGAAGCTATTGAATGAGTAAGAAAACACACAAATCAAACCCCTGTAAGTTCCTCCAGTAACAGTGTTCTGAATACACAGTAAGTAACTTCAATATGTGTGTGATTGTCATACTCTCATTTTCATCATCAGCCTGAAGAGGGAGATATGACCTGTTTCCATATATCTTCAAGTCTATGAATGTTGTCCATTCTCCTATAAAATACCTAAGGACTGACCATAGAAAATGAAAATGTGTTAAGCAATTTATGCTTTGCATTACTGCATACCATGATTTGAATCGTTAAAAATAATCATTCATGTGAACAATTTAATTTTTTTTCATATGGTGTCATTAAGATCCATGAAGTCAATCCAGCATGCATTAAGGTCCACAGGAGAGCTGTGATTAGGGTTAGTGAGCTTTGAATTAAGCCTTGTAGTAAGTCACTAGACAAAGGCCTGTAGAGGTTCTATGAAACTTTATGCACCTTTATGAAAGCAGGTATTCAGGCTGCTGTGAATTTCTGCCAAAGAAGAAACGTCTTTTAAAATAGTTGAATGTAAGTTATACAGGCTAATTTCTCACTCCACTAGCCTTTTCAGAAAGATGTGACACTTGCTGGAGAAGAACAAAAGAATATGTATATCCAAATCAGAAACTTCCTCAGAGTTTGAGATGGTATTCTTGCACCTGATGTCGTATATTTCAGTAAAACATTCAGAGACAAAGGCAAAGAAACTGTCACACCCGATATACCTTTCTTAACTTTTCATATGGAGTTTTTCGTTTGAACGCATCTCAGGCCTTCATAGGTTATCTGAAATATTCAGACAAAAGAGAGAGAACCCAGCAAACACAACACTTGCATAGTCAAAGATCAGCTGGTCATCCCCAAGCCTCTGCCCCACTACAGATGGTACCTTTGTAGGATGTATGTCTACACTATACAGGTAATATACATAACCTATGACAAAGAGTTCATTAGCTCCTTTACTTCTGCTGAACAGCTGGATCATTGCAAGGATGTTACATTATGAGAAAGGAGAGGAATATTAGGTCATTTGTATAGAGTATATCGTGGGAAGTTAGAGAAAAGTCAACAGAGACACAAAAGAGATTGCACTATATAGATCTAACACCACATGCATCTTTAATGAGGCCACTCACATAGGGATTTAGTAAGTTTTTATTTAACACACATCTGTATGTGGTGAAGTGCAAGGCCTACAGGGACATTTAAATCTCTTTTTCGCAGTTCTTGTGAAGAAACTTGAAAAGCATGAGGTAGGACAGAACATAAATTTCTTTTTGCTGCATGTGAAAAAGCCTGAAATGTTCAGCCATAAAAAGCTGAAATGAGCATTGTTACCAGCATTTTGAACCTTTATGGTTTTAACTGGATTTGTAGGGCTTTATTAATAATTATCTTATCAAGCTTCTAATTCAGAAAACAACTTTTTAATTAGGTTATTTTGAAAATAAATGAAGATGGTAAGGCCTTGGCACAGGTTGCTCAGAGAAGCTGTGGCTGCCCCATCCCTGGAAGTGGTCAAGGCCAGATTGGAAGGGCCTTGGAGCAACCTGGTCTAGTGGCAGATGTCCCTGCCCGTGCAGGGGGTTGGAACTGGATGGACTTTAAGGTATCTTCCAATCCAAAACAGTCTGGGATTCTATAAAAATAACCCTGACAATAACACATACTCAACACAAGACTTCACTCTTCCCTATAGTTCGCAAATGTGTCTAATTATTCTGCTTAATCTATTGATGTAGCGTAACAATTTCAATCCTAACCAGCAGTATGTTCTCTCCTCCTTTAAAGGTCAAGACTGAGACAGATTTTTGAAGAATTATCCTCTGCAACAATTTTTAGCCCATCTGGCAGCTGTTTACCAGAAACATTTTAAATCTTTTAATTATTCTTTTCTTAATTATGAAAACTAAAATAAATTTGATGACTGAAAGTTGCATTTAGAAAAAGAGCTTTGTAAGCAAGTAAAACCTAACCTTTAAAAAAACCCTTTTAAATAAGAACTGACAGCTTACTGGAACAGCCATACTTCAAAGCAATTATATTTTCTTTCTTTTTGCACTCTTATTTCATAGAAAATGGCACATAGGAGACCGGTCCCATGAAGCCTGACATGTGCAATAGTAATGATGAAGTATGACATATAAGCATCAAATCCTAAAATCATAAGACACTTATCTGAGTAATAAATAACAAAAAAAAAGAACTGGGCTCTATAGAGCCCTTTCCTCTTCAAAAAGCATAAAGTACTTTTTTAAACAAGGAGATAGCTCCGAAGTCTCAAATAATACGATCTCAGAAGCAGTTTTAATCTCATTTGTGATTTAATGCTACTGTTTTTTATCAAGTAGGAGTGAAGAAAAGTGACTTTTGTCTTGCTGGACCTGTCTCTGCCAAAATAGCCATCAAGACAGCAGGAGAGTCCTGGGAACAGGGATGGTACAGCTCATATCATCCTTATGAGGACGATAATTTCCATGAGACTGGATGTAAAGCGTGATTATCTTTCTGTGTTTTTTTTTCGCTTAACTTCGACATTTTCCCATACTGGTTTGAAAAGGCTTCTTATGATCTAACAGACTTCAAAGATTTCTTCTGAGGTAGAACATAACACCTGCAGATGCCCCTGTGGAAGTAAGTGAAATGGTTTAGTTTGACTAAAGAGGCCAATTAATTTAAAGAGGGAGATATAAAGAGACTGAAGTAGTTTCTTTTCAAGTTCCTAAATTATTATGGAGCTAGAGCGCTTTCCACTGTAGCTCTCTTTTTAATATGTTCCACAAAAAATGTCTTGGAATAATTTAAATCCCATGATAGCGGTCTGTTCCCAGTTTATTAATTTGCCTTTGCTAGAGACTCCCAACTAGAGACGTTTTCTCATATGTCCTGGATTCAGCGGTAGCAGACATTTTTCTCTTTCTTAGTAGCTGTTGCAATACTGTGGTTTTGACTTTCGGCCTGGGAACAACGCTGATAACACCGATGTTTTTAGTTGCTGGTCAGTAATGTTTAGTCTGACCAAGGACTTTCAGAGGCTCATGCTCTGCCAGGGAGGAGGGGAAGCCAGGAGGAAGTAGAGACAGGACACCTGACTCAAATTAAACCAAAGAGGTATTCCATACCACAGCACATCATGCCCGCTATATTAACTGGGGCAGTTACCCGAAAGGGTTAGATCACTGCTGGCTCAGGCTGGGTATCGGTTGGTGGGTGGTGAGGGGTTGCATTCTCTTCCCTTGTTATTTCTCTTATCATTATTATTATTGGTGGTAGCAGTAGTGGTTTGTGTTATACCTTAGTTACTGAACTGTTCTTATCTCAACCAGTGGGAGGTACATTCTTTTGATTCTCCTCGCCATCCCTCCAGGAGCAGGAGGAAAAAGGGAGGCAGTTAGAGAGAGGCTGCATAGTTCTGAGTTATGGCTGGGCTTAAACCACGACATCATACTAGAGAAGTTGTGAGGAAAGAGGATCAGGAATTTCACAGCTTCAGGGTTGGATTTGTTGAATGCAATTTGTGTGTTGCTTAATGTTCTGTATTCACATTCAAAATCCTGTGAAGCTCTAGATGTTGAACATATATTTGGATGCAAGAAGAAACTGTAAGTTCAGTGAAGAGTGTGAAGGCCATGTGGTTGGCTAAGGTCCATGTGGCTTCATGTCTGTGAATTTTACTTGCTTGTCAACTTTGTTTAAAAGACCATTGTGCTTACTTGCTTATTCATTAAATGTCTTTTTTATCACAGGTAAAAAGATTACATTGAACACATTAAACCCTTAGATACAATCAAAAGAAGGAATAAAATATACTCCTTAAGAGGGATGCAACATCTGATGGCATATGACTGCAATAACACAGGAACCTTAAACTTGGGCTCTGGAATTTCAGGGCTTGGGTTTGAACTTGGGTATGACTGCCCTTTTTGAATAGCTTGTGCTGAACTCTTTCAAACTGACTATAAAAAAAGGAAGATAATTTATAACACTTTCTTTGGTGGTGAGGAATCTCCAGAAACATTAATCATTTGCAATGGAAACACTTGAAAAATCAGCTGACGTTTCAGAGCAATTTGCTCTGCTGTTTCAGTGGGGGGCCGAGACCAAATTTCCAACACGTCTTGACAAGGACAATAATTCTGTATTACCTCCTTGGTCATTCTAGGATCCTTTCCACCCTAGGCCATGCCAGTAAAAACATGCAATGCTGCGAAAGAGAGTGGGAATAGATCCTGCGCTTCAGATGTTAATCATACGTTACATGTGCTTCTTAATTTAAAGAACACAGCGGAAGGGAAAAAGCCAATTCAGCTCCCAAGAAATTTTTTTCAGATTTGGCAGTCAACTGTGACACTAAATTACCATGACTACCACAGATAAAATTCTGATGAGAGTGAAGTAGTCAGAATCTGTGAGAAGTCACACTTTCAGAAAAGTTATCATATGTAATGTAAGGAACAGATGTGATGTGACTGGTTGAACACTATGCAGAAATGTAATTCTAATGCAGATAATAGCTCTCACTCTTTAGCTACAATTTTTTTATAGAGTGTGGCAGTACATTACCTGGATAGAGTCCACATGAATTTAGGAGTTAATATCAGTAATTATGTTTATTTCATAACTAATAGAAATATTCCAGTCTGTGTTGCTTGTCATACTTCCCAGCTAGCTGCATAGGTTTCTCTTGGCACCTCAAAAAAGCTAAACATGGAACTAATGATTTTGTACTGATTTTTCTGCCAGCGCACATCAATCTGTTAACAACAGGACATGGTGAAGTATGTGGAAAAGTTCAAACGTAACTGTACGAGTGACTTATGTAAAGTGGGAAACTTGCGATGTAAGATACAGAAGCAACAGAATGGCATTGAAATTATTTAAATCACAGCAATAGATCATTTGAGTTTGGAGCAATCTTAGAGAGACTAAAAGAAACCTCAGTAAAAGAATAAAGAATGTATTCAGTTCTCATTTTGATTCTCAGTGTCACACAAGTTTCTGATGTTCACTGTAGCACCAACTACAGAGAAATTCACATTGTAATGTCAGGGTACTCAGATTGTGAGCTGTTGAGTACTGAAGTCCAGTGAGTGACTGAAGGCTCTTAACTTAGTTTTTGCCTCATTAGTCATCCCAGAGTCGACACTTCTTGTAGAAACATAGGCGTAGTAGTCTGTTCTCTCCTTCCAAGAGTACCTGTGAAAGGGTAGATAATAAAACTCCTTGAAGACCTTAGAAAATCTTATATGAATATTTCATAGGAAAAACAAAAATAAGAAGTGAAGAACCAACTGTGTTTATTTGGTCCTTGATATATCTCTTAACACATGACAAGGAAGTAGATTGTGTGGCCTGTATTTCACAAAGTATATTCAGTGAACGAAAACTAGCATCCTTCATACAGCCAAACATCTGCAAATAAGCACAGGAAAACAAAGAAGTCTCTCAGGGTCCTGAATGATGACTTTGATGTGTTTTGACTTTTGAAAGAAGTGTTTGTCCAGAGAAAGATGAAGGCTGGACGAACATAATGCAGCTGTGAATTTCCAAGGAAGCTTGATGCACTGCATTTATAGGCTGGAGACGAGAACAAGGTGGTGCCACAGAGATCAAGATTAAAAGTCTTAGAGCTGTTTAGTTTGGCTGGGATTCATTGCCAACATGTATGAATACTGCTATTTATTTTAACAGTTCTAGCTATGCTGTGTTTATGGCTGCAACATTTCACTAGCATTATTTCCTCCCTTCCCTTCAAAGCACCTTCCTATCCTCTTCTTTTATGTACTTCAGCTCTCTTTAATAACTCACAGGATATTTTCTCTATTTATCCTTATTTCCCAAACATTACCTTTGACATTTTCTGTCGCAGCAGAATTTCTGAGTTAATAAAGGATATCATGTATGAAGTCAAATTATAGCAGCCAGTGTAAAAAGTGTTCAAGTTAGGGGTTTGTGAATGAAACCTTTTCTCAGCTCATGAATAAAAAATCATGGCAGGGAGTATCTCATAGCTTAGTGTGACACACTCTAAAAGTGACTTTAGAAAGAAATTCAATACAAGTAGAATCATAGAATCATAGAATAGTTAGGGTTGGAAAGGACCTTAAGATCATCTAGTTCCAACCCCCCTGACAGAGGCAGGGACACCTCCCACTAAACCATGCCACTCGAGGTTATGTCCAACCCGGCCTTGAACACTGACAGAGATGGAGCATTCACAACTTCCCTGGACAACCCATTCCAGTAGCAATGCCCCACTGGTGTTTCCTCACTCTGAAGCAGAAAGTTCAGCACTGAAGTCAATTTCCATACTATCATGTGTTGGCAATGCCATCAAAATCAATGCAGTTCCATCCATAATCATTAAAAGTTAATTTGGTTACCAACAAGTCAACCCCTTTTAAAGTACAGATCAGTGCTCACATCTTCAAGTTTTGTACCTGAAAGATGAACAGTTAGAGACTGACAAGTAGCTATGGCAAGAGCTAATTTTGGTGACCAGTAATACAAACCAAACAACAAACGAATAGAAAACCATCAAAGATGCAATAAAAGCTAATAATTAACAAAACTTATGGATCAAAATATATTCACACAATTTTCTCATTGCATATCTGTGTTCATAACATTATTTTAAAGATATTTTAGCAATTGAAAGTCTAGTAAGTATAGTAATACATTCTCATAACAAATATTACCTTTGCTATGCAATTGAATTTTGGAAAAAAATTGTCTTTTTGTCCAGTACTAGGGACATAGTTTATCTAGGTCTAAATAACTTCTTGCACAAGGCTATAACCTATGCATTGGTGATGTCGTCAATGACAGTATATATTAGGTCTGCTATGTAGAAACTGAAAAAAGTAAATAAATAATACTTAACCCAATTTTTGTATTTATGTATGCAATAATAATTTAAAAGACTTGAAAAGCAAGAAAATTATTTCATTTTTAATTGTTCATTTGCCTTGTAATGACATAGTTTCTTACATAAATTATTGGATTTATCTATCATTGGAAAGTCATTCTTAATTTCCATGATAGCATGCTTGATTTCACTGATTGTTCAACAATAACAGTGTTAACTATATCTTACCTAATTTTATGTACATAGTGCTAACAATTTAACACCAAAGACTGATAGACACATGGCTTAACAATTTTTAGCACCATAGTCATTAACTAGTAGTAATATCAGAGATAAGACATGCCCCTTTTCTTGCTGACACTAAGATGCTTCTCCCAATGCATACGGCACAACTCTTTACCATTTCAACAACTCCTTATCATTTCAGTTTTCACGTTCTCATCCCAGAACTTTTCAGTTCTGGGGCATACAAAGTTATAAAAGTCTGTACAGTAAAGCCTATTGCACAGAGTAATTATTACTACTGCTAACAAAATTTATTTGTAAATAAGCTGGTAGCATTAAGTAAGTGTATTGCATACGGTACAGCATTGTACAGCTTTGATCACGACTGCCACCTATTAATACTCACTAAACATCTGGGATTTATCAAATGGATGAGCCGAGGAACTACAGACCAGTCAGTATCACCTCTGTGCCTGGCAAAATCTTGGAGCGGATTCTCCTGGAAGGCATGCTGAGGCACATGAAAAACAACAAGGTGCTTTATGACAGCCAGCATGGCTTCATTAAGGGGAAATCCTGCCTGACCAATCTGGGGGCCTTCTGTGATGGCACTACGGAACTGATAGACAGGGGTAGAGCAGTTGACGTCATCTACTTGCACTTGTGCAAAGCGTTTGACACTGTCCCACATGACATCCTTGTCTCTAAGTTGGAGAGACATCAATTTGATAGGTGGACCACTCAGTGGATAAAGAACTATCTGGATGGCTGCACACAAAGAGTTATGGTCAATGGCTCAATGTCCAGCTGGAGACCAGTAACAAGTGGTGTCCCCCAGGGATCGGTGTTGGGACCGGTCTTGTCGGTGCCATCTTTGTCAGTGACAGGGACAGTGGGATTGAGTGTGCCCTCAGCAAGTTTGCTGATGACACCAAGCTGTGTGGTTCGGTTGATACATTGAAGGGAAGGAATGCCATTCAGAGGGACCTTGACACACTTGTGAGGTGGGCTGATGCCAACCTGATGAAGTTTACCCATGCCAAGTGCAAGGTTCTACAGCTGGGTGGGACCAATCTCAGGCACAGCTACAGGCTGGGCAGAGAAGAGATTCAGAGCAGCTCTGTGGAGAAGGACTTGGGGGTTTTGCTCGATGAAAAAATGAACATGAGCCGGCAGTGTGCACTTGCAGCCCAGAAAGCCAAGCGTATCCCGGGCTGCATCAAAAGGAACGTGACCAGCAGGTTAAAGGATGTGATCCTGCCCCTCTAGTCTGCTCTCCTGAGACCTCACTTGGAGTATTGTGTGCAGTTCTGGTGTCCTCAACATAAAAAGGACCTGGAACTGTTGGAACAAGTCCAAAGAAGGGCCACGAGGATGATCAGGGAACTGGAGCACCTCCCATATGAAGATAGATTGAGAAAGTTGGGGCTGGTCAGCCTGGAGAAGAGAAGGCTGTGTGGAGACCTCATAGCAGCCTTCCAGTATCTGAAGGGGGCCTCTAAGGATGCTGAGGAGGGACTCTTCATGAGGAACTGTTGTGAGAGGACAAGGTGTAATGGGTTCAAACTTAAACAGGGGAAGTTTAGATTGGATATGAGGAAGAAATTTAGTGTAAGGGTGATGAGGCACTGGAATGGGTTGCCCAGGGAAGCTGTGAATGCTCCCTCGCTGGCGGCGTTCAAGTCTGGATTGGACATAGCCTTGGGTGTCATGGTTTAGTGGGAGGTGTCCCTGCCTGTGGCAGGGGAGGTGGAACTAGATGATCTTAAGGTCCTTTCCAACCCTAACTATTCTATGATTCTATTATGGTCATAGAGTTTTTAGTTGCTGGCTTGGACTTTACTAATATCAAATTACTTATTGCAATTATATTTTTTTTTTCCCCCCTGAATTCATCAGTGTGTCATTCCTTACCCTAACTGTCTGAGAAGGCCATGTTCTCTCATGATTCAACTACTTGAGTGGAATGGAGGAAGCCTATTCTTACTACTGATTCCTGTCTGAATCTTAAGAGGTTTGTGTTTCTCCCTTATGATAGAAGTCAGATAAGAGAAGGAACCAAGTTTGCTTAGAGAGAGCTACCCACCCGCATTGGCTTCTTCAAAATTCTTCTTTTATAATGAAATTGGAGATGTTTATCTGTAATGTCCATGAAAGCCACGATTTCAAGAACAGCAGGTCCTGCATCAGAGTGCTCTTCTGAGTACTTTATTAACCCAATTTCTACAGATCTCTGGCTGACTCAGAGACTTCAGAGAGCATCCCCTCCTCCTTGTGTGCAGCCCTGGCAGGAAATCAGATTTCCCTAATTTGCCTCTGAATTATTACTATGAAATTCTCCACTTAGTGGCTCAGTCACTGTAGCACAGGGCCATCTGCTGCAGTTAATTATTCAAACTGAATTTGCACATCCATACTAGGTTATATAGCTTGGCTTCA
Source organism: Ara ararauna (assembly GCA_028858755.1). Taxonomy (NCBI): domain Eukaryota; kingdom Metazoa; phylum Chordata; class Aves; order Psittaciformes; family Psittacidae; genus Ara; species Ara ararauna. The sequence goes on from CM054410.1 coordinate 64,519,604, forward strand.
GACGGGTTGATAAAGAACTACTGTAGATGGAATACACATTTGCTCTAAACAGGTTCTCTTACATTGGAATTGAAGAGTCTCTTGCCTCATGATAAAATAAGACTCCTTCAGTTCAGGAAGGATATCAGAATTCAATGGTATTTTTTCCCCATGTATAATGTATGACCTGTCAGCATATTCTGTGTGAGTTTTACTGTAGATTGTTTTTTTTTTTTTCAGGATTATCCCCATAAGACTTAGAATTCAGCCTAGGATGGACAAGGACAATTTTTTTTTCAATTAAAGAATCTGGTTAGAAAATTAATTTCCCAAAGGTGATTATTAAATCAACTCAGCCTGGATGACCTTTGAACAACGGTGGGAAACTGGGGTTTTTTTCCATAATAAACTTATGCACCATAAAGAGAACAGTATTCGTAATAGGAAAGAATTCCTACTGGTGCAATTTTCTTTAATTTGACAGAAAGATAACTTAATATTTTCTATCAGGACCTCTAAGGACTTCACCACTACTAACCTGCTTTACATGGATTTTACTTGAACACAGTGGTAAAAAACCTTTACTAAATATATCTATAAAAGGAAGAACTGGGAAGGAGGACGACAGATGGGAAATTGCCAACTGGACCAGAGTGGAAAAAAAAAAAAAGAAAAAGAAAAATCAAGATGAGAACACCCAAGAAATAATGATTTGAGTTAAATCATAGGCCTCCTTCAGTCAAAAGTTCTTCAGATTTACAAATTATTGCAGGAATCACCTATAAAACATAATCTTGAGACAAACTCTATACTGAGTAGCAAAGACATATGTCTGAGTGGGTTCCAGAAAAGCCCAATAAATGCATGGAATTCACATTAATTGAAGAATAAGATATCTTTTATAGAGATTATTTTGTCAGAGAGCTCAATTTAAGTAGATTTTTATTCTTTAATTTGATTTCAGAGAACTTTTTTTAATATGGGAAACTTTGTTTTCCCATTTTTTGAATTTTAAACAGGTGACATCCTCCTGGCTGAGAGTCTTTATATCATTAATTCTTCCCTCTAAATAAAGGAAAATAGTTTTAAAGACAAATTTTCATTTTATTATTCAACATTGGACAAGAAATTTGTGACTGACTGCTTTAACATGCGGCTGGTGCCCTTTGCTCATGAGCAGCTGATTGTTTGGTTCATTATATTCTTGTAAACAGCTTTCAGCTGCCTGTCCCACATATCAACTGCTTTATCCAGCTGATTAATTAGCCCATTACTCCCATCAAGTGCTGCTGCTGTTTTATCATTTCTGAAGGAGATGTATTTTCTGTTCTTATGTTTGCAGGGGCTTTGCTTATGTGCTTACTTTTTAAGAGGGAGTTTGATCTGTGATTTGAAATACTTTATGTTTCCTAAGAAACTGGATGATTTTTTGAGACTCAAGCTGCGGAGAGCTTATGGTTTTCACAAAATCTGATGTTTTCCAGGGATTACACTACAGGCTAAAGTGTTGATGTGTTTTCAGCGGCAAGCAAGGCAGAGGAAGTTGGTGAGAAAGTGTGCTTCTGGGAAAGTGGATAGGGAGGAATAAAAAGCAGTAGAGCTCTGCTTTTATAACATTGTTCTCTGCTTGCAATTGTTGACAGGTCTAAAATGTAAACATTTCGTGACTTCTGTTAAATACAAGCTTACTCTACACTTAAATTTTTTTAAAGGAAAAACGTAACAGACGTGTATTTCATGTCACTCTTCACTTTGGATTCACTACCACAGAACAGGAGTAGGGGAAGTTCTTCCAAGCTATGCTGAGGATTGTTTTGTTTTCTTCTATAAGCCTTTATGGCTACTTTTATTTCAAACCTGTTAGTGGTGTTTGATGCTTTTTGCAGCTGAACAAGTCAAAAATAAGTTTCCCTCTCCACTGAGCTATAGTCATTTCTTCCAGGTCAGAAAACGTCCCTGAAGAGCTATTTTTCTCTTCGCCAAGAACAACTGGAAATCGACACAATCATGTAGTGTGTAATGCACAGACAGGAACAAACTCAGACTACCCTCATCTTCAAGCTTAAAGGGAAGTGAGATCTTGTTTACTGACAGGAGTGGCTGGCAGGGGAGAGTTAGTAAATTATCATTTCTTTCAGGCCTTATCTTTCTGCCTGCACTCCATCAAACTTCTACTGAACTCAACAAAAGTCATGCCATTCTATTACCCCTTTTAAGTCTGCAAATTAGATGCTAAATAAACACTGTGCAGGCTTTAGTATGAACTCTGCTGGCTTCCCAAGAATTTGAGCCCAGCGTGTAACGAACTTACCCTTAAAAGAGCTAGCAAAAATATCTAATGTCATCCTTTTTTTTTTTTTTTTTTTTTTTTTGTTATTCAGGGAAGTATGAATTCTGTTATTTCAGAGAAATTAAATTCCAAATCTTTTGTGCTATGCTAAAATGTGCAGTCTTTCCAACAGAGTATTTAGTTTCTCTGTTTTATGCTATTTGACTTTCCCAATGGATATGTTGAGTTTAGGGACCCATCTGCATAGAAGTAACTGAACGATCTGGGCTTATCTTGCAGGAAAGCTGGAGGTTATAAATTCATTGCAATACTTTAATTCATCTATTCAGCAATTCCGTATCTATGTCAAATATGTCAACATAAACTTAGGGAGAGGCGAATTCAGCCAGTCACATAGGACATGTTTGTTACATTTATATCAAGGCATATGGCAATCTTCTTTTGACCTACATGCTCTCATCTTCTGTTCAAATCAGTGTCAAAATTTAGCTTCCATGCATGTTTTCAATACACAGAAGTTACTTGATGCAAGGTAATCGGGTATTGACTCAGTCTTTTGGCAGAATTACCATCATATGAGCAAATGTTGTTATGATAAGTGCACAAGATACTCATCCTGAGCAGATTACCAGAGGAGCACTTCATAAGGTAGTAAAGTGACAGAAGATAGACATAGAAAATTATCTCATGTCAGCTCAGGAACCAGTTAATATACTGTCATTAACAACAACAACAAAAACTTCTTGAAACCTCAATGCCTCACTTTAATTAGCTAAATAATTAAATGGGGTTGCACAATTTTAAATTTATTCAGGTGCCATTTTTAATTAGAAATTTATGAACTGACTATAAACATGACACTTGAAGTGTGCATTTATGGAAACGTTTTTCCAATGCAGTTTGACTCAAAACAGGTCAGAATTGATGGGTGTCTCATCAATGCCTTGGAGAGCTCATTGCCTATTTCTCTTGGCAGAAAGTGATAGGACATTCTAAGAGATGGAAGATTTTCACATTGTTTATCAGACACGACAAAAACTGGGAGTAGTGAAGTGTTTAGGAACTAATGCCCAACTTCACTCCTCACAGACTTCCTACTCATCAGAGCAGCAGTGTGCTTGGATCCTACCCTGTAAAGCAGTAAGCGTAATAAAGACTGGCACGAAGATATAGTGGAAATGATGCTGAAAAAGAAAAGGATATTATAAGAGAAAAAATTATTGAAATGTACAGTAGGCACAACATGAAATCTTGGCATATCTAGATGTCTGCTGGCGGAAATGAACATATTGTAAGGTTATTCCCCAAGAGCAAGGGCAATGAAGAGGCTATTGTCAATTGATTCATATGAATGGTTTTCTTCTAGCAAGCAGCTAAATTATAAATATCCCTGGGGTTATAAAGCTGTTGAAAGAAACAAAATCAAAACGATGCAGTTATGTTCTCTTCACAATGAGTACCCAAATTATTCAGAACAGGGAAAATAAAAATGACACAAACAGAATGTCTGAGCAGAGATTAAGAGTTTAAATTTATTTATTGAAGAAACAGCACATCCATGTGAGACCTCTGATCACAGGCTATAAACACTTTCAAGTTAATAATGAAACAAGGAATTATTTGCCATGTCTTTTAATAAACAACCCTTGTAGCTTGCAATGAGGAAAAGGCCTAATGTTAAAGATTTATTATTAGATTGAGAATTATGTTTCCATCTGAAAATGTAGCCATTACTATTGATAGTGCTCTCCCCTTCTGAAATTATATTAATTGTAGCTCTGTAGCACAGCAAATATAGTATTGCTATCACAAGAGTCCATGGGCTCTGTACTGCACATGTGAGGCCACAGGACTGAGGCATATCAAGTTTTCTTTGCTTCATTTTGTCTTGACCTGCCTGGACCTTTTAGCTATAGCAGTGTTTTTTCTAATGACCAGGTAGCTATGGCCAATCAGTCTTACTTCTGCTTATCTTTGTATAGTGTAACCACAGTTTCTATGTAAGGTGGTACTGAGAGATAGTTATTTTGTAAAAAATGAAGGGTTTATTACTCTAATGTAGTGTGGAAAGTTATGACTGTGTGGCGTGGTGCAGAGGAGTAGAGGCACAGTAAAGCAGTGGACAGATGATGCAGCATAGAGGAGCAATCTTGCGGTGGAATGCGACAAGGAAGAGACTGGCATTGGAGACCCCATTGCTATTAACAGTATGCCTACAATCAGTTAAAGAAATGCATACTAACCATCTTTATTTTAATTTTCTTTATTTTTCTATGATAGTTTATTCTAGGCTAATCATGATCTCTTAGATTTACTATTATGACAATAAAGATTTCAATAACAAAAATTAATTATAAAGAATTATAATTAGCATTTGTGTTAGTATTATTGACTTTATGTCTGTGGTGTGTTCCCTTTTAGCTTGTAACATGAACCCTGATAAAACAGACAGAGTCAAAAAAGACATTTACTTTTTAATTCTTTTAATACCAGGACTTAGACTTGGAAATTAGTTAGACAAAACACTAGAGGCAATGGTGCTGGGTTCAGTTTGAGCAGTGTTATAAAATGCACAGGGGGAGCTTACTCAGGAAAAGAGGCTCCTAGCTGGGGCACACCAGCTTTCACTGTCACAGTGCACCAGGCGAAAACTTGTCTTGTGAGATGAACACGAGACCAGGGCTCTGCTACTCCTAGATCCCGTGTCAAACCTCTGAGTCCTGGAATTTGCCAATAATTTCAACATGTTTCTCTTTCCACATTTATTTATAAAACCCACCCTGCTTTAAACATCCTTCAAATCCTAGGAGGTGGCAGGAAGTTTGGGCAATCAAGCAATGGGTAGTCTGCGTGCAATGGTGAATCAGTTGTAGATTTGCTGATTCAACAAGTGAACTCTTTCTGCTCTGCTACCTGCTTTCCTAATTTAATTTCCTCAGCCCTAACCTTTTTCTTCCCAACATAGAGAATGCATTTGCTTTAGTGTGAGAACGCAGATGTTTTTAAATCTAGAGCTGACGCATTGAAGCAGGTTCCACAGTGCATTTCAGGCAGCACATGTAAGCAAAATAATCCACTACTTCAAGTTATAGAATCATAAAATTATTTGGGTCAGAAGGGACCTTAAAGATATTTCAGTTCCAGCCCCTTGCCACAGGCAAGGACACCTTTCACTAAAGCAGGTTGCTCTGAGCCCTGCCCACTCTGGCCTTGACCACTGCCAAGGATGGAGCATTCACAATGTCCTTGGGCAGACGATTCCAGTGCCTCACCACTTGCACAATAAAGAATTTCTTCCTTGTATCTAACCTAAATCTCCCTTGTTTCAGTTTATAGTCCTATCACTACAGTAATGATACAGTCATATCATTACTGTATAGTCCTATCACTACAGTAATGATACAGTCATATCATTACTGTATAGTCCTATCACTACAGTAATGATACAGTCATATCATTACTGTATAGTCCTATCACTACAGTCCCTGATGAAGAGTCCCTCGCTGGCATCCTTGTAGGCCCCCTTTAGCCACTGGAGCTGCTCTAAGGTCTCCCCTTAAGGAGCCTTCTCTTCCCCAGGCTGAACAAGCCCATCCCTCTCAGCCTGTCTCCAGAGCAGAGCTGCTCCAGCCCTCGCAGCATCTCTGAGGCCTCCTCTGGACTCTCTCCAACAGCTGCACACCCCTCTTGAGATGTTGCCTCAGAGCTGGACTCAGGACTCCAGGTGGGTTCTCCCCAGAGCGAAGCAGAGGGAGAGAATTCCCTCCCTCTATCTGCTGTTCACACTCTGGTTATGCAGCCCAGCACACGGGGAGTTCTGGACTCAAGCACACTGAAGCTGGGTCGTGGGGAGCTCTCCTCACCCAATACCCCCAAGTCATTGCAAAAAAATGGTGCTTGCTTGCTCTGTGTAAAGCCAGACATGCACTGTTGGAGAGAGAGCTCCAAGCAACAGCTCCTGCTCCCAGGATCATCTGCAGCTGGAAATCAGAGCCTGAATAGGATATATACCCTTTCAACACACACTGTTGCTTTTAGCAACAGATTTCCACTATCTACATACCAACGGATACTACCACATTATTTTGGTGGGGTGCATGTCTGCGATGTCTGGCCTCCAAAAGCTCTGTCTGATGAAATGCACGTGAGCACCCTCCTGCTTCACAGAAAGAAGAAATTCAGTGTGCTTGGAATGTGTTGGTCATACTGTGTGATCAATCTGGGGCAGCATAGCCAGCTTTATTCACGATGAATAAAAGCTACCAGGGCTGTTGTGTCTTGCACAGAAGCCCTGCAAACCACCGTCCACATCCTGCCTCTTAGGTGTAGCAATGTTGACTGTGTTGATCCTGGAGACATTTAAGAAGAGAATTGCTCAGTGCTGTCATGGCAGAAATACTCCAAGGTACATCTAGAAATCGAGCATTATCTGTCAGGAGATCTGTCAGCATCAGGAAGACAGAGAACTTTGCTGGTTTTAGGTCTGCTCATAAAATAAACAGCAATTCCGAGGATCTCAGCTTTACAGGCTGGCACAAAAATCCCACCTACGCCTCAGATTAGGTATGATGGTGTTGGACATGGCATTGCTAATTTGATCTAACCTGTCAGACAGGAGCTCAGCAAACCTCAGTAAAACAGTCAGTACTAAAGACTTTGTGTGCACTTCACATTTTTCCTAAGATCACAGATCTAGTCTGTTTTTGTAGTTTACATTACTGTATTAGCACCAAACTATGCTGTTCACAAAAAGCACCCTCACTTTCAAGCGGCGTATGCCAGAATTACTTATAGTATTTTTAATTCATTTTCACAAGCTGTTTTTATCTGAAAACCAAAATCAGAGTAAGGAAGGCTGGGGTGTTTACTTGACATCTAATTTCATTTCAACACTTCCCAGTAAGCAACCTAAGCCTCACAGAAAAATTCCAATCCTGAAACACACAGGTGGGCCATTGTGGGTCATCATATCAGTACTGCTTTGCAGCGTTACTTCATTTGGTGCCATTTGCGTGGTCCTTCTCATTAAGTCATTTGTTCCAGTGGGGTGCTATCAGTGCAAGACAAACAGAGTTGCTGCAAGTCTGGAAGCAGATTGCCAGACAACAGTTTATCTGCTCCCATCCTGCACTTTACTGGTTCTTTAGACCAAAGTCAGTTGTCTACTGGTGTTGTATGGCTTTTCTGGTTTCACAGTGACTAATGCCCATCACTCTAAAGCAGGATGCTTACTGTCACACAGAGCCAGCTTCATCTCTTCCTGTCTGAACCTCTTCTGATACTTCTGCTTTACCCCAACTCTCTCTGATAAGCAGTTCACACAGTGGGAAATGAGTGGATAGAAAAAAGCACTCAAAAGAAAGTTAGACCTGAGTGCGGATTTCCAATGAATTGAGAAGGACTCTGCTTGACACAGCACTGCTTGAGTTTCTCTCCTGTGGAGAAAAATTATTCATCTTGAAGAGATGATCGCTACCTTCCTGTCAGATTTGAGAACCAAGGGAGAAACTTGACGCTTGCTTTCCAGATGTTTTTATCTACGTATAAGGTTAATTTTCCTACCCCAGTGAAAAGTCGAAGCTGTCAGTGGAAAGAAAATGAGCTATGGGTCACAGTATCAGGATTAGAACAGCTTCAGAATATAGGTTTTGATTGCTGATGGAAGCAGGAAGAAATTAGCATGAGTTAACAGACAGAGCCTAGAAATTGAATTAATTTAGGAAATACACATTGAGTGAGATCTAGAGCTAAAAGAAGACCTTACAATGTATATTCGCACCCAAATTTTAATGCAGTCCAGAGATTCCTTTTATTTGTAGCTGCAAAGCCTGCTATCTGCCTGCAAAAACACAGTGTTTTAAGTTTGAATAGCACTATTGTATACAGCCTAAGTTAAGACTTCTACCTGTGCTTTGGCATTTTCTCATTTGAGGTACTAAATACCTACAGTCCAAGGTAATCCATTTATGTGCTGGAAAGACACTCAAACCTAGCCAAGTTCATCAAAGACCCAGCCCGATGAAGATGCTTATATCATGCCTAACTCATTAGCTTTTGCTTGCTCTTTTCCTAGCCCGGTGGCTCTTCCATTCCTGAATTGTCAGTGGTCAGACTTCAAAAGGAAGGTAAGCTAGGCACAAGGCTTCTTGGAGCTTGGTAGTTATGGTTATCTCTTGTGAAGAAGTCTTTCAATTCCTATAGAAATGAAAGATCCTAGCCTACATCTCCCAATTCCAAATATTCCAAACAGTAGCAGTTGTATGAGAGCACTTCACCATCACTATGCCCATGACCTGTAGTTACACTATAACAAGAGATACCCCAGTGCATACATGTATCTACTGCCAAAACTAATGCTCTGTTCTGTATTCTGGACAGACAATGACCACAAAGTCTGAGATTCTGGAGAGTTCAGATACATTCCCATACTTAGTACTTTCTGCTGCCTGCCTTACGCAGTTCCCATGTAAATACATTGTCATGGGTCTACACTGAATGTTCAGACATTAGAAGCATTCACTATGAATTACCCTTCAGACTGCCTACAGTTGCCCACTGAGGTAATTTTTATGCCCAGCTCTTTCATGGAATTTCCCTGCTGGACTAGGTGCTAGATTTCTTTCCATGAAGGTGTCTGGTGTGCCTTAAACACCTAGGTCCCTCTAAAAATCTGGTCCTTAGGACTTCTAGTGTTCAGCATAACACAACCAATGAAGATTAAAAATCTTACTCCTTCTGCCATAGATGCTGTACTCTCTAAATAACATTATTTTTTTCTATCACCTCTCTCCTTTATTTCAGAAAACTCTTTCTCTCCCTTCAAAACAGTCTTGTTGTTTTGGCCTTATCTTTGGTTAGAGGTTAAGAAAATTGTTCTGTCTGACGTTGATCAGCCAGCAGGGAATGCTTATAGCATCAGCTAGCCAGCCTCTACTTTACCTCCCAAGAAACAAACCAAGAAATTCTCCAAGCCAGCTTCCCACAGCCTGGAGAGCCTGGGATTTACAGCTTGTTTGAACTCTGCCAGATGGTAACACACCAGGCTGCTGCAACATCACACTTGGTGACTAGTCCAAAGACACTTCCTCATACTGACTTATTTCTTCTCTCAACTCCAACAGGATTTCGTGTTTGTGCCTCTCTCCACTCTCTGGCATTTTCCAGCCAGTTTCAAACACTAGACAATTTATGTCATGTACCATACTAGTCTGCCTAGCAGATCACAAGAAATCTGAAAAACAAAACCCATACAATAAAATGGATCAGATCTATTTGGTAATTCGAGTTGCCTAGTAATTAATGGCTTTGCAAAATTTAACCAGATGTAGTAAGCACCTTCTCAAAGCTCTCTGTGTTATTTTATCCCATGACTCCAACCTGGGAGGAAGAAGGAGCAGGAAAGCTTGTGCAGAAAGCTTTCTCAAGGGAGGTGGACTACCATGTATGCTCTGTAGACTGATAGCTCTGTGAATTGACTGTCTACAGATCTATGCCTGGGAACATGACTTTGTAGTCCTTGCTTTTGTGGGTTTTATTTAGTTGTGATGTATGCTGTAGTCATAACACCTTTGGTGCAAAATAGTCTTTCTCTTAATTATATAAAACATGTTGTTTTAGAATAACGCAGCTTATTGAGAATAATGCAGCTTATAAAGCAAAAAGCACCCTTTCAAAAAAGCTTTGCAATAAAAAAGACAAAACCACCTGCATTAATTCATTGTAGCACACAGTTTGACTCAGAATGAAAGATTCTATGTATTATGTGTTGCTGAATTCAAATATATTCCCTTGTCTAATAATGGAACCATATAAACGGTGGTATAAAGTGAGACAGAAATATTGAGCAGGATTTTTTCCAAATGTATCATGCATTTATTAAAGTTTGTTACAAATGTTTTTAAAGTGAGTTCTACATTTCATGTCTTTGTCAGAAATTTGGAAACGGGGATGTTGCAAAATAAGAAGTAGCTAATTTCCTATGCCAATCTAGGAAAACCCTTCTTTTTTCTTCTTTTTCATTCCTTCTGGTGCTGTGTGATTAACTTAGATGGATCCATCTCTAGAACTTGTCAGTACCAAAAGTCAGGAAATGTAATGACCCTTTCAAATCTAATTGTGACTTCCAAACACCTCAAAACATTTGTTAATCTACCTGAGAATGAAGTGTCTCTCATCCCTTTGTAAAACAGTTAAGAAAGTACAATTTTTATTCAGGAGCATGGATTAGGAGAGAGACATGAACATGAACTTGGTTTCTTTCATCAAGTATGAAACCAAACTGGTAACAAAACCCAAACCTTGTAATGACTTTAATGACAAGATGTCTCTCCATCATATTTCCTTGGATTCTCCATGCCTTTTGACAAAGTTTTCCACTGGCTTTAACTAAAAATGAAGAATCCTGTAGAGTTTGTGATGAGTAGTGGCATAGACACAGAAGTGGTTACCACCAGGCTCCCACCTCATTTACCATGCTGAGTATCACCACCTGCGTCAGTCAGATTTTGGAGAATCAGATATGGGCAATATCAGAAGTCTACTTCTTGCTCTGAGATTGCTACCACTGCTTGCTTTTATGTAATTTTTTGATGAAGTTTTTGCATAAGTTTTGGATATTAATCAGAGTATCACGTTTCATCTCTCAGATATCTCGAAAACATTTTTTTAGCATTGTAATATATTTTGTTTGTTTGTTCTTGCCAAATGATCTGCCTAAAGCTGTTTCTTCTTTATTGCTAAACATAAAATCTGAACAAGAATTATTTTCTCTGCCAAAATATTCATTTCAAGTCAATTGCACTTTTGCATGAGAAAAAGCTGTAGGGGATTATCCCCATGAACTTTGAATGTCTTTCAAATCTTAAGACTGAAAACAGTTCACAGCACTGATAAATCTAGTTGCTATCCTGTTTGATTAAAAACTGCACTTTTAAAATTAAGCTGCTGCGGTAAACAACCTGTAGGACATTTTAATTTCTAGCTATCTGTGCATAGTCTCCACTTTGCAAAGCTCAACTGCCTTTTCCCTTTTTCAATAATGTGACAAGACATTTGATCAGTATTTAAGCTGTTTGTCTAATGGAAAATATTGGGATTTCCCAGTTGGACCAAACCCAAGACAATCTAGTCTGGTATTCTGTCTCTAAAAGTGACATTTTTCATGCAAATAAGAACAATCTGCTAACCATAAATAATTCCTTCTGCCCTCTAAAAGACACTGGCTTAAATTCAGACAAAATGCATAATATGCCTTCCACTAAATACATGTTAAAAGAATGAAAAATTTAGTATATATTCTGCTCTCTATGAAGTAACTTTGTGGACCTGTAATGTTTTGACACAGCATCCTGTGTGTTCCTTTCCTCATCACATTAAATGACCCTATCATTTTTGTGGTTTACGAAAGCAGAAGTTCCTGATTTACCATCTTCAATCCACATATTATTATACTTATCCTTATTATCTATACCTACATCTATAACTGTACAAATATATATACTTACAACACTAACTTTGCGAGTTTCTAAGGTAAGCTATTGCAACTGCATTACCTGGAGTAAGTACTGGAGTACCTGGAGTAAGCACACCCAAATGGCTAATCACTGTAATTTCAATCCTATGTAATTAGTAGCTGTACTTAAAAAAAAAAAAAAAATCCAGGATAAATTTCATTTCTTTTCAAAAGCTAAATTATCATACCTTAAATAAATAATTTTCTAATATTGCACCTAGAATCAAGCAAAGTATTAATGGATTTTGATGTGCATGCTTAAATGAGGGGCCTCAAAGGCACTTCCTGGTTCACTTTTACAGGCCTATACCTTGGCAAACACACCTCTGTTCTAGAAGGAAAGCCTCACATGCAAGTACAGAGTTTCAGTTCATCCACAGTTTAGGAGGTATAGGTCTCCTTGCCTAGAATCATGCAAATGAGACCCCACAGCCTTGAAAGTAAAGGTGTGAATAAAGATGAAAAAATATCTTAAGAATCATAGACTGATAGAATGGTATGGTTTGGAAGGGACCTTAAAGCTCATCCAGTTCCAAACACCTGCCACGGGCAGGGACACCTTCCACTAGACCAGGCTGCTCCAAGCCCCATCCAGCCTGGCCTTGAACACTGCCAGGGATGGGAGAGCCACAGATTCCCTGGGCAACCTGTGCCAGGGCCTCACCACCCTTACAGGAAAGAAATTCTGCCTAAGATCTCACCTCAATCTCCCCTCTGTCAGGTTAAAGCCATTCCCCTTGTCCTGCCCCTACAGGTCCTTGTCCAAAGCCCCTCTCCAGGTTTCTTGTAGCCCCTTTAGGCACTGGAGCTGCACAAAGGTCTCCCAGCCCCTTCTCTTCTCCAGGCTGAACAAGCCCATCTCTCTCAGCCTGTCCCCAGAGCAGAGCAGCTCCAGCCCTCACAGCATCTCCAACAGCTCTGCATCCTTATTTTGCCCCAAGATATTTCATTACAGTTTCCAGAGTTTGAAAAGAAAGTACTATTTAATTGGTCAATATATTACGTTTATAGCCTAGTCGGGTCTTTAGGAAAAAATTGATCAGCAAATGAGCAAAATGCTATCAAACACAAAAAAGCCCTCAGCATATGAATCCAATTTAAATGTCTCAAAAATTTTTTAAATTTTTGTTGATGTTGATGGTTTTTTGAGGGTTTTTTTTTTTTTGTGTTTTTTTTTGTTGTTTTTTTGTTTTGTTTTGTTTTGCTTTTTTACCAGTGTTTAGAATTTAATTGCTTCAGTAAATACTTCTGTTTCTTTAGTTAGCTATTTTACCAGGTGCCAGGTCAAAGGTCCTTATAAACAAAATCAAGATTTGCGAAGCTGTTTTTCTTAGTATGTAGCGAGCCTGAGACTTTGGGGTGATTGGATTTCATAGTTACAACTAAGTTCTATAATGTTGTAGTGCAACACTCTTCAACATGCTTTCCAAGCACAGTTCTTTCCAAGGACTACTTAATATATTCTACAATATTTCCAGAAACTTGCCAGACTTTACAATTGTGTTAGACATTATTTATAAAAAAGGCAATGAGAAACAGAACACATCTGAGTATATTATATTTATTTAATACTTTATGTGCCTGTAGTAAACTGAGCATGCAGAGCTTGGGAAGGTATTTCATTTTTTTCTCATTATGTATTGACAGCATGGATGTTGTTCACATCATTAGCTAAACAAAAAGGAAAAAAGCCCAAAGAAGTATTCCTAGATTAAAATATCCATAGTGTCTAGGAGCAGGGTGAGTGGTCTGTGGCTGAATAACACCAGTGTCATAGGTTTTACTTTCATTACAGTGTTTGACAGCAAAACCACTTAACTACAAATTGATAGAGAAACAACCAAAGAACAGAGGAAAAGTGCGTGCCTGAATGTTCAAGTACCTAGGTACAGATTTCATCTTACTGCAGATGTTGCCATTTTGAGCAGGACTTTTTTCTATGGAATCTCAGCATTCAACAAGCATTAGATACTTCTAGGGCATTCACATTCTGAGATGTAGCTTTATGTGTGTTTGTATGTTCCCTAATGATATCCATAAAGCCTCCCTCCCAAACAGCTCCACAGGGGCTCCAGTAAACAGTCTGCCATTGAAAAAATATCAGCAAGGTGAATGAAGACAGAGCCCTACTAAATCAGATAAACACTAAAGGCACAGAGTAAGACAGCTTCACTATACTAGTAAATTCATTACGGAATAGTGATGAGACATGGAGAATGCTCATAGCTTGGATTGGATAAGGATATACAAGAGTGGACACTTATCAGCGGTACAGATACATGATAGAACATCTTTCCTCCCTCCCTTCCTCCCTTCCTTCCTTCCTTCTTTCCTCCCTTCCTTCCTCCATTCCTCCCTCCCTTCCTCCCTTCCTTCCTTCCTCCCTTCCCCCCTTCCTTCCTTCCTCCCTTCCCCCCTTCCTTCCTTCCCCCTTTCTTCCTTCCTTCCTTCTTTCCTTCCTCCCTTTCTTCCTCCCTTTCTTCCTCCCTTTCTTCCTCCCTTCCTTCCTCCTTTCCTTCTTTCCTTCCTCCTTTCCTTCCTTCCTTCCCTTCTTTCCTTCCTCCCTTCCTTTCTTTCCTTCCTCCCTTCCTTCCTTCCTTCCTCCCTTCCTCCCTTCCTCCCTTCCCTCTCTCCCTCCCTTCCTCGTTATCTTTGGTGATGGGCAGGGAGAGACAGCATATCAATTGCATACCAACAGTGGGGAAATTTAGACTTCACCTACCTCTGGTATATGGTAGAGGAGTCTCGATATATTATTTACTGAATTCCTTGTCATGTAGGTTGCTCAGAGTCTCAGTAAACTTGGTGAAAAAAATAATCAGATTATGTAACATTTAAATTCAGTTCAGCGTGAACCTGATGCGATAAACAGATCACAGAATTTTGTATCAAAATATTCCAGCAGCCTGACAGGGGAGAAATACACCCACCTTTGAGAAAATTTGAACTGAAAAGATGTTTTAGTAACAACGATTTTTTTATGACATTCTGCAGTGTGTAAAGTAAGTGCAATTTTGAAATGTATTACATATTCATACAGCTGTGTCAAGATGTCCTAGCCAAAAATGAAAAGATGCAAACAAGCTCAGTGGCAGCTGTTGCACTAATATAAACACAGGAAGAAATGGAGGATGCGGAGCCATGCACTCACAAACAGTAGTAATAATGAAGAGAAGAGGGAGTGTAGTCCTCCTCAGCCTGCATATGGCCAGCATACTCTCAGTACTGTATGCCACTCCCCCCTGCATCAAAGAAGTAGGAGATAAAATCTGGCATTCTGTGTTTCAGGCCAGAATGCTGCTGTTTGTGTACCTCTGCTTTGGTTTCTCACTCTAGCTGAATTTCATTCCAGTAGTACCTAGTAATGCAAAGAGAAAATAAATATTCACTCGCTGCCAGGCTGATACAAACTGTATTTGAGAAAACTTACCTGTGATTTGCTTTTAATGGATCAGAGCGCAGCCCCATTTACCTTCCACATGAAGGTTAAATACTACATATTTCATAAGATAGCCTAAAGGTACAAATCCTTTGAGCTTACTCTCCTTTCTTTTAAAATGGCAAGTGATGGATATATTCAGCCTGGAGAAAAGAAGCTCCAGGGAGATCTTAGAGCAGAAGCCAGTGCCTAAAGGGGCAACAAGAAACCTGGAGAGGGGCTTTGGACAAGGGCCTGTAGGGACAGGACAAAGGGGAATGGTTTTAACCTGACAGAGGGGAGACTGAGATGAGATCTTAAGCAGAAGTTCTTCCCTGTGAGGGCAGTGAGCTGCTGGCACAGGCTGCCCAGAGAAGCTGTGGCTGCCCTGCCCCTGGCAGGGCTCAAAGGCCAGGTTGGGCGGAGCATGGAGCGACGTGGTCTAGTGGACGGTGTCCCTGCCTGTGGCAGGTGTTTGGAACTGGATGAGCTTTAAGGTCCCTTCCAACCCAAACCAGCCTGGGAGTCTCTGATTCTAGGATTTCTTCTTGTTCATATTCACAGAATTACAGCATTGCTACAGCGGAAGTATGCAGTTATAGAACCCACCTCCTTGTATGAATTCTTCTGCTATCATTTCTGCCAGAGCTGTGTCTCACCTGATCAAAAAAATCCAGGCAGGGGCATTTAGCAGCATCCCTATGCAATTTAACCTATCCAAGACCTCCAGTGTTTACCCTGTGGATTCATCTTATCTGCCTGTTACACCATCTCTTCTGTCTTATCCAGCACTGAAAAATAGCAATAGTCTTTACACTAACACAATAGTTGATATGGCATTTTTTTTTTCTTATTTCATGTTTGTTTCAGGTATGATTCCAGCTTGGTGTGCTCCCATGGTGTGATACTGAGCTCACTTTTGCCCAGCCTGTATTGTTAAGGTATATAATCCCAGTTTCCCAATTTCAGCATGCAGCTGCATTAGCATTTGTTTCAGTTCCCTGCTATCCTGAGTGTTCCCAGAACACCTCACTCCTGGATATCTGATGTTCACCTGGACAGCCCTGCTCTGGCCTTTGTCTTGTTCAGCACTTCCTAAGAGGCCCTGGTTTTGTTACCCTCCCAACACACAGAGATTGCTGCAGTTCTGCAGTTCCCTACTTTTCGTTTCCATTTGACAACTTCTGAACAGCAGCAATAAATTAGTCATTTATTATTAATGTTCTTTGGGGCATTCTGACAGAAATAATTATATGGTATTATGTGGTTGCAGAAGAAGAAAATCTTTGCTGTAAATAAAATATTCAGCATGGGAATAGAAGGTTTTACTTCACTGCAGGGAATATTTTGCTCCTTATGTAGACCTCCCTGTTCATATACCTAGTCATATACTTATTTTTACTCTTAGAAAATTGCAGTTATTCAAATTATGGAGTGGTTGGATATTTTTTTTATTTTTTTTTTTTTTAAAGAAGCTGAAAAATGGTTTGGTGATACAGGTATTGGTGGGGAGATAATACTGTGCCTATAGGTTTCATTAAAATGCTAGTGAATTTGAGGGACATCTACTTGTCAAAGTAAGTCACCTGATGACTTTTGAGATAAAATTCTGGCTGTTCTGTGCTGCTGGACAAAGTATTTTCTCCTGTAGGCCCAGGTGACCAAGAAAATGCAAAATGAGAGATTTTAAGAAGGAAAAAACAAAACCAAAAAATATGTTCCCTTTGCTGTTAATGACCGTCATTTTGTGATCATGAAATCATGTTCAGTGTTCTCAGCTATTTTGACTAGGCTTTGTTATTCTTTGCTGAATATTACCAGCTGGAGCCACAAAAACGCCGTTAGGTTATCCAGCCCCTCCCCTTCCTCCCCCTGGGAATGTCAGAAGATTGTTTTTCTCCTCATGAGCATTCAGTTACCCATCATTACGCATGGTGCTAGGAAATTAGAATTTCAGCACTTAAAGCAGTTCATTGCTGAAAGTGTGTTTTTACTGTCCAGCCTAGGTTGTAGGAAATATATTATTTTCCTGATATTTTGACTCAGGTCTTACTTCCTCCAGAAAAACAGTCATTTCCGAGAAACTCAGCTCTGCAGGAGCCTGAACCTGCCAGCTGCAAGAAGGCATCTTAACTTTATGATGTCTGGGTCCCTGTTACGTCATTTACATGGAAAAGTAGCACAGTGCCTTAACCAACCATGTTAACAGGCAAGTTAAGAAAGCAATAGGCAACATTGCAATGAATGTATTGCCTGCTTTTTTGCAAGAAAGGAAGAGTGAGAAAGCAGCAGCTGCCATCTTACATAGAGCAGGGATGCTGCCAAGGGATGCTCCTGCTGTGCAGGGAAGATTCTGCCTGGATGAAAACTCAATCAGCTTTTAGCACCAGTTCTGCAAACAGCTGTGACACCTAAGAGTGTTTTAACCCTCTTGAGCTAAGCTCCATGCTTCAGGGAATTGTTCTTATTAATAGTCTAGCTGTGTCTGGTCACAAAAAACACTTAAAGAAATTGCAGTGTTTGAGTCAACACAGGCTTTCTCAAACAGTTTGTACTCTGGATTTAAAGCAGTCTGTGAGGCTGTGCTTCATTTTCTTCCTTAGGGCACAGTGGCACCTAGCGGTCTTACACTGAGTGGATGGGGAAGGTAAAATGTATATCAAAAATAGACTTTATGTGACCATAGCTTCATATAAAATGATTTTTATGCAGTTATGCATACTTTTAGGTTAAATTCTTTAAATCTCTCAAGGCTTGCTCTCAATGAAGTGTTTTCATAACATAAATGCTTTTTTGGACCTGGCCTGGGGGCTTGAAGTGTACAACTAAGAGAAAATAGACCCTGAGATACATTGGGCAGTCTGTGTCATATTTCTTGCTGCATAAAAACTCTTTTTTTGCCTTTTTCTTTTTTTCCCCCCCCAACACAATTCTTGCATTGTTTTGTGAATACATTCCTGGTGTGTTCAAACACTTTCTTCACTGAAGATCTGTGTAAGTGCTTCAGGAAAGGAGAGGAATTTGCACACATACTGTTCAGTGACTTCCTTTCAATTCCATTGAAATCATGCATTTTTAAGTTGACTAGCATGGGACTACTACAGCTACACAGATAAGTGAGTTGGGGTTTGGCTAATGCTGGCAATTTGAATGATTGGAAGTTTAAAGTAGACATGCATATGAGGAATGTGGCACTTAAATGATATCTATGTATTATGATATCTTCAGGTTGATAAAATTTCACACACCAAAAATCTTCCCATTCTCTTTCAGTCATTGTTGCCAGCATTTGTCATGATGGTGAGTGATAGAATCTCTGCTACTGGAGCTGAGAAAAGAAGTGGACCAAGGAAGTATTTTGAGATTATCACTGCACAGACTTTTGGCCAGAGAAATCGACTGTGATTAAATTTATCTAACCCTCTGAGAAGGAATTTACTCCAAAGTTATCCATTCTGTCTTAATGAGGTATTGCAATATATCTTTACACAGACGTTTTATGCAGCTCACATTAGAGTTCAATCCAGCTGAACATCAAAATACTTCAGTTTGATTCTGAAGACAGTGGTTGGTCTGATTGCTAATTAACAGCATTTAATAATACGGACATTATTACAGAAGAAGATCTAGGTAATGTTCATGAACATCCTTCTGGTTTTGACAGTTTGCTTGCTAGTGCATGGCAGAAAAATATAAACAACTCAGATAATGAGATTCACACTTCACACCTGGTAGCTTTAAAATTAATGTTATTGGGAATCATTAGCCATTATTTTCTTCCTAAAATGTGGATGCAAATCCCAATAGCATTAATGGGAGCTAAGTGAGCACAACCATGGGAGAAAACACCTCCATGTGTAAAGGAAGGGAGGTTTTACTGTTTACCGCTTAAAAAATAAATAAAAAATAATTAAAAAAAAGCAGACAGTAAATTGCAAGAAACCGGCAACAGTGTTTTCATGGCTCATGGAAGCAACATCATGGTTCTCATCAGTTTCAGACAATTTTTCACCTGGTACATTTATGTTTATATACGTTAAGCTGCTAGTGTAGGGAAATAAAATAAATACAATGCACCACTGGTTTGGAGCCTGCTTTGCAGAACTCTGTGACTTTACCCATTATTTTGAGATATTTTTTTAAAAAATCCACTGACAAGCTGCAGATTTACAATAAGGACTTGACAGTGAGTTGAATACTACAGGATCTAATGCACTTCCTCAGGCAAAATGAAAGTTAAAGAATGAAGTATTCTTAAAGTGGTGAGAAGGAAGACTGTACTTTGAACATTCTTTCTTTCTTAAAGCTACATATATCTTGAATGCATGCAAGGTGCTTGATAATAAACACCTATATTCATTACAAATATTGCCAAAGCTGTGCATTTTCCATGAGTCAAAGACACAGTCACAAAGTCTTGTCCTTGATCTCTTGCCAGAAACATAAGTCATCCAACTGTGGTATGAACGGGCTCATGGTGTGTTGGATGAAGAATTAGCTGAATGGCAGAGCTCAAGGGTTGTGGTGAATGGGGCTACATCTGGCTGGTGAGCAGTCAATAGCATTGTGACTCATGGTTCAGTTGTAGGACCAGTTCTGTTTAACATATTCAACTCCTCTGGGCAACCCGTGCCAGGACTTCACCACCCTCAAAGGGAAGAAATTCTGCCTAAGAGCTCATTCCAATCTCCCATCAGGTTAAAGTCATTCCTCCTTGTCCTGTCCCTACTGGCCCTTGTCAAAAGCCCCTCTCCAGATTTCTTGTAGGCCCCCTTTATGCACGGGGGGTGCTCTGAGGCCTCCTCATAGCCTTCTCTTCTCCGGGCTGAAACAAGCCCAGCTCTCTCAGCCTGTTTCCAGAGCAGAGCTGCTCCAGCCCTCGCAGCGTCTCCGTGGCCTCCTCTGGACTCACTCCAACAGCTCCACATCCTTCTTGTGTTGCTGTCCCAGAGCTGGACACAGGACTGCAGAGCAGTCTCCCCAGAGCACAGCAGAGGGGGAGAATCCCCTCCCTCTACCTGCTGATTATGATGTGGGGATGCAGTAGATTTATCAACACTCTGAATGCAGGAGTTGGATGCACCATTAGCAGTGTGAGGTGTTGCTGACTCTCTTGAGAGACGAGATGCTTTGCAGAGGAAAGTAGATATATTGGAACCTTGGGCAGTGATTAATGGGATGAAATTTAACAAGTCCAAATACCAGCTTCTGCATCTAGGATGGAGTGGTATCAGACACAAGTATAAATTGGGAAAGGAGTGGTGGGAGAGCAGCTCTGAAGTAGGGACCTGGGGGTGCTAATGACAGCAGGCTCAATAAGAGTCAGCAGTGTGCCCTGGCAGCCAGGAGAGCAAACCCCATCCTGGAATTCATCAAACACAGCATAACCAGATGGTCAAGAGAGGTGATTATCCCTCTGTATTCAGTATTAGTGCAGCCTCACCTTGAGCAGTGTGCGCAGTTCTGTGCCATCTGACAAAGACTGCCTTACCCATCAGATAGCTGTAGTTCTTCTGTAGGTATTTGCTAAAATAAACCATACTCATCTTCAACTAGAATTTTCTCTTTTTAAAGTTTCCTGGAAAAAATACAAGCGAAAGGAGGTTATGTAGGCCTGGACACTTTTAGTTAAAACAAGTCTAGTTTTAAAGTAAATTGGATATCAAGTAAGTAAAATCAATAAAACCCACATCAGCAGAGAGATTATGGAGAAGAACAGAAAGATGTTAACTAAGATTATTGTAGGTTACACATAATATTTTATTCTGATGTCCTATATTTGAGCAAGAAACTGGGATTCTTTAAAAAATAAAATACATAAAATATTTATACACTAAAATAAAATATTCGGTTTTTATTTTATTTTTATATTTTATATTTTATTTTATATAATACACTATTCCTATTAGGGTATGCATGTGAGTGAAAGACTCAAGAAATAAACCTTTCAATCTACTGACAAAGCTTCCATGAAAATGGTTATTCAGCTGAGTGCCATTCTTAAAACTTCATTCTTGAGATAGCTGCCTAGGCTTGCAAAGCCATGACCAATCACATGCAGAGTGAGCCAGGACTAAGCAGATGACTGTGTGTCACCATCTGGCAATTTTCATGAATAGCTAAAAATACAGTACACAGCTGAGAAAGCATGTCTGGTAACAACTTTTGATAAAGAATTACATGGTAAATCAACAAAAGAAACCAACTCTTGTCCTATGGCTGTGAGCAGTTTTTAGTTTTCCAAGCTGTAATCAGGTTGCTCCAAGCTCACAGAAAAATATTTCTCATTTTGCACCCTACTGATGTGGAAGTGCCATGCAAAGACCTGATTAAAATAAACGATACTCTCCAACTTCATCATCATGTCCAGCTGAAATGAATAAAAAGGATGTAACATTGAGAAGCATGATGACGAGAGCCAGGGCAAAGAGATTTTCAGATCCCTGCAGGGCCATATGCTGGAAACCCCATCTCCCACTCCTGAATTGAACCTCTTTATGTCCACACAAAGCTTCAGCTGAGTTCCAGCTCAGGAAGGGCATTGCTCATTATGCTTTCTGCTCTCTTCGTGTCTATGCTGACTGATGGCAATTTGGTGACTGCAGTCATCAAATCAATCTTCATGATCTATTGCAATTCAGGTCACTAACTCAGTACCTTACAGTAGGCGAAAATGTGATAGGACCGAGCAGTCTGTGTCATAGCTGAAGAGAAGACATCTAACTCTAATATCTAATTGGAAGTTTTGTAAGCAAGCTTTCAATCCTTTCATTTGTCTTGTACATACATTAATACATGCATACAAATATATGTACAAAAAATATATATGAACCTTTAGACTGTAGTATACAAATCCTTCCTATGTACTTATCTTTTCTGGGATCAAATTCTGAGCTAACAATAACTAATAGAAAAAGTAGAGGGGGAAAAAAAATCCCCAACAACTAATATTCTGGTTACATCGTGGGTTCTGTGCACCACACAAGCAAGCCAGATTTCTTCTTCCCATTCCTCAAGGCTCCTAGGTGCCAGCCCATTTACTCCTTTCCTCACCAGCCTTGAAGATCCCAGGCACCCAGCGCAGGAAGAGGAAGAGTAACAGCACAGAGCAACATCCATATTACATGATCATCAGCCCTCTATACAGCAGTAGCATACCAGGTATTTATGAAGACAGAAGAGTTGAAGACAAACATTTCTGTGGCTGATAATCTACCTGCTGGTAGCCAAGCTCTTAGCTGAATTACAACGTTATATTTTTCTTCAACAGTAAACAACTGTATTTTCAAAAATTGTCAGTATTACTGAGTATAATTTAAAACAACAACAACAACAACTACAATAACAGAAGAGATCAGAAGATGTGCTCCATAAACTCCATTATCTTTCAGGATATTCTATTAATGAGATTATTAATCTCTGGTTATCACATTAAATAATATGTCATTCTTGAGACAGCTGCCCAGGCTTACAAAGCCATACCCAATCTCATGCAGAGTGAGTCAGGACTAAGCAGATGACTGTGTGTCACCATTTGGCAGTTTTCATGAATAGCTAAAAATACAGGACACAGCTGAGGTCATTAATTTGCAAACAACATTGACTACACATGCAGTCATGTCCATTTTGTCCCGACTTATTAAATCTTTATGATTTCCAGTGTCTGAGGAGAAGCAGTTCTTAAAGTGATAAAAGCTGAAGCAGACCCATCACCTTCCTATATTGTCCCCTGCTTTTTAGGATAAAGAGGGATACCAACAGCCATTCATGCCTTTATATACCGCAACCTGCACACTAGATAAAGCTGAAACCTTTTGAAGTCCTTCGCTTCAAAATAAACCCCACAGATTTAAAATGAAACATTTAATATAGGTGTGTTAAAGTGGTTAAGTAGACTGGGACTTGTTTGGGTGATGCATCTCCTGGTAAGACCCTTAACTGGTTTCCAACCCAGAAGCACTGACTGGGACACAAGGAGATTTCTGTTACAAGTACAACTAGAAAGTTGCGCCAAACATCTTGAAAGCAACTTTAAGCAGAGACAGCATTTGAATTTTCTGACCATGTCATTCTATGGCTCTGCCTATGTTCTCTACATGTCTTTTTCTAAAGACCTCAGCCACATTTTTACTCCCGGAAAGGTATAAGTGTTATGTGAAGTCAGCTCAGTCCTTAGGGAGACAAGGCACTGAGTCTGATTTTGAAGAAGCCAGTCATGGTTGAACTAAATTATTTCAGTTATGTGTAAATAAAATCTGCATGAGGTTTACACTGCGATAGCCGGTTCCACATAAAACCTACCTTTCACTTGAGGATGCAGCGCTCCTGTCACCACTTCCTTGACAAAATGCGGAAAAGCACAAGCGTCCATTCATCTGCTGTGTTGACAAGTGGCTCAATTCTTGAAACCCCAAGATTCCTAAGTTATGGAATATAATGTATTTCTCTGCTAAAACTTCATGCCATTAATTAGTCTGCGTTTACTCTTTTTCATACACATAGCTTATATTTTCCTTCTTGAACTTAAACTTTCTATTCTAGTCCTTTCCAGGTGGGAAATTCACAAAAAAGTGTTATCCTCATCTGTCCTAATGCCTTCTATCTAGTCAACACTCAAGTGCTGTTCTTCCTACAGCCTTCTCTTTCCTAGACTCGCTTATCCTTTTTTTTTCCCCCCAGTATTTTCTTGGAGGAAAAAGGAACTTCACCAGTTAAATTAACTGAACAATTATATTTTGTTTCCTTATACAGTACAAATTTGGCATTTTAAAAGGTACAAAGTTAGTTAAATAATTAATGTATGTGAATCAGAAATAAAGTATGATGCTGCTTTGAAATTAAGAAGTACTTGTGTGGTTTTTCAGACTTTCAGTTTCAAAATTTCAGCTGAAGTTCTGAAATACTCTATACAGAGGTTTTCAAAAGGTCCTTTAAATATTAGTTACATGTCCTGGCTATGTAGGCAAAACCCCAGAAGTTATAATTATACAAACTTATATTAAGACTAATAAAAATACACTTACATGGTTGGTGGTCCAGAAGACTGAGCTGATTGATAGGCAACTGATCCATACTACTATTGTTAACCTTGGATTCAGTTTTGCAATCTGGGCTAGCTGTAGAATTACTGTTTTTTCGTGAATTTGCTAGGGCAGCAGTTGGTTCAGATCAATCAGTCATGTTTTCTCTACCAGTTATGAGCTTTGCTTCTTTAGTATTTGAAAAGGGGCTGTCCTATTGTAGGCATTGCTGAAAAATAATCATAAATCCATCAACTCCATAAGGCTTGAACTAAAAGAAATGCTAAAATGGGTTCAGAGGTCATCTGGGAGGGCTTTTCCGTGTTTGATTTAGTATCTCCTTTGCACTAAACTACAGTAGGTTAGCCTGACATAAGCAGATTTTTTTTGCATGGATCAAAGGCCAAAGAAGATCAGCATTTTAGGTCTGAGAACCCATGAAAGTGTTGATTTTGCTTACCTCTGTTGCTGCCACTCCCTTACTGATTCACCTATCTAGAACGCAAGTGCTTTTGGGTTGAGCAACAATAGAAAATTAATTTATGAGGCTATATGCAGAGAAGGTGACATAAATAGCTCACAATTGGATTGGATCAAAACCTACAATTTTTATTAACCTTGCTGTTTGAGTTTCTGCTGAATCATGGAATAATACAAGCAAAATATGTTTTTATCCATACTGCATTTTAAAGTTGACTGTATTTTCAGTCAGTAACCAGAATACAAATTCTGATAAACAGATAGATCTTCCTTGAAGGCAACAAGTATTTTCACCTATGGCATTGTTAAATAATGCAGCATGCCCATAAAAACACCTCTGCTCAAGAAGGTCCATGGTATGAGCTATCATTGGTATTTAGAATAATAAGCTGCTGCTGACATCTTGGAAAATGTAAAACATTAAAAAAAAAAAAAAGGAAAATTTCATTTCTTATGTGACAAGAGAATCTGAATGAACAGGTAGTAAAAGTATAACCTCATTTGGAAAGCTGTAAAATGTAAGAAATACTCACAATGGTATTTAGCTGACCTCTAATAAATGTACAACCTCCCTTTTAATAGGGGAAATGAAAGGAACATATATTAGAAAACATAAGAAATAAAACTGTACCTTTGAACTGGAAAACAGGGATGTGAGGAACGTAGGTGGCTGTTATTGATGGTAAGGTAGGACATAATGTAAAAGAGAAACAGAAAAAGACCTGGAAGAACCGCTGAAATCTCACTTTCCTTCAGTACTTCTTTGGATCAGAATTATGATATTTTATTATTAAAATTACCCATTAAGTTTGAAACAGATATTTTAAGGTTAGGGTTTTTATGACCAGGTAGTCACATCTGCTTAAATATGTGGGGTTTTTTTCTGCATGTAGCTACATGTATATATGTATATATATGCATACATATACACATACCCACAAAAAATATGGAAGTTCACTATGCTAAAGAAGAATTCAGGAGCATAAAGTTTTTACTTGCATTTATTCATTATTGTTTCCTTCACTGTTTAAAAATATCCAAAGAATTATTATGAGAAGAAAAAATTTTTTTATTTTTTGAAGATGAGCAGAATATTCAATTGTTTCAAAGATTACCCAATGCTAAAATGCATGCCAATGACTCTCACTGACATCAGAACAGAGGGCATTGCAGCCAGCCTGCAAGAATGGGCGCATTCTAACCTGATATATCCTAAACATAACCATTCAGCTTTATTTTTATGCCTTTTGCAGCATCTTCGTTATAGCCTGTTTTCAAACGTGTACATTATATTTCCTGCTGAGCATATATGCTTCTATTCCATTACATACTTAATTGGTTTATATGCTAGTATACTTGACTTTCTGTGTCTGCATGTGTATATAAATGCACTAAAACATATCTTCTGATGAGCTGTTTATTGATTTCCACTTTAATTTCAAATTGCTTTAAGGCTAAAAAGTGCTTTATATTGTGCCTGAAGGTTTTACAATGATGATATTGATAACTGATATGATTCACCAGCTACAGGATACCATGTACTACAAATACAGATCTTTCTATTGGGAGTACACAAGCAAAAGTATATTGAAACCACAATGCAGGGACAGAGCAGGTGATGTGACTAGTGCAACGATTCATTGCTAAAAATCCATTTGTCACAAATACATGGCTCTAGAATATAGAAAAAAACCTCTAAAAATGTGAAATAAACAATATATTATTGGTAAAGTTCACTGCTAAAATCATTATTATTATCCAGTGCCAATTTGCCTTTTGTTTTCTTGAAACCCACAATCATGGTAAGAATTAACATGGATAATGCTTCAATGTTATGACCATGCAGAAGTGGTGAAAGATTATGTGATACATTTCCTAACACTGATGCTTTTGTTCAATGCCACCCCCACTTTCCTTCAAACAAGCTTTCTTTTACTAGTTCACACAAATACCCTTCAGATTATGTGCAGAAAGAAATCAGTACTGGGAACAAAGAGCTTCTGAACAATGGAAAAGAAAGTGGGGTTTAGGCTATCTTAACCAAACCTCTTTCCATTTCCATGGAAATCAGTAATAATGATTAAGAACCATTGTTTTGCACAGTTTGAAGATAGGTGTGCAACAGGGTAGGAAGAGAATGAATGGCAGTGAGTTAGCCCACTCCAAAGAGACATTTAATTGTAATCGTTGCCTGGCTCAGCCGATCTCCCCAGTCTAGCATCTGGCTCAGAAAATACTGGAACACAGAAGTATTGCTCTAGCTCATTAGTTGCTATTCTCTGTTGCAGAATAAGTGCCTTACTTGTGCGATATTTACTCTAGTCTGTGTTAGTTAAGAATCTTGTAGCACTCTGAAATGCAACTATTTCAACCATTAAGGCTAAGCTTCAATTACACACAGACCAAGAGGGCAGAAGAAAATATGTGGGTCAGTGAGAAAAACAGCTAGAAGATGTTAAAATGGTTTCCAAACTACCAGTCCCCCTATAGTTCATAATAAGATGGTAATGGGCTATTTAGCTCAGTCCTGAAACTGAATCATCCTTACAACATTTTTCAGGTAAAAGATTGACAAGTCTGCAGTGGATCTGCACATTTATGTGTATGAACAGTTTAGTGAGATCCCAATTTAAAGTTTTTCTGGGTCCCATTATAAAGTAGTTGTTATGGTAGCAGACAGATATGGAAGATGAAATAGAGGATAATCATCCCATGAAGCTAGAAGTGATATCTGTAAATCTCTCTAGAGAAAAAAGGGGAGTGAAGTATATCTAAATTTCTTGCATTTTGCCTGAAAGAAGGATGCAAAGTCAGAACGATTTCCTGCTTTGTAAACTGAAGATGGTAAAGTCATATCAACCTAGCAGCTCTTGCAAAAGTTGTGCCCTAAGAGGCTTTCTGGAGAAACTTCCTAGGGAGATCAGAGTCATATTTAGAACGGCAGAAATCCCAGAAGAACCCATTGCCACTTTCAATTACAGCCCTCCATAGCCATACTGAAAGCCCCAACCTAGTTTAACATGAGCTCCTGAGACCTTGATTTGCACTGAGGATTAAACTTGCTCTTCTCAATCAGAATGTAGGTTGATTATGCACTGAAAGCAAGGACAAAATAGCCTGGTTGAGGTGCAACTAAGCATGAGAGGAAAGAAAGAAATAGCAACTGTTTGTTGAAGTTCCCTTTAAACTCCTTTATCACAAATGAACACTTAAATAATGATCATTGGAAAGTAGCAAGCACATTGATGTATTCTATAAAAAATAAGAGCAAACCTATGTTCACCCACATAAATATAACAGGTAAACAAAGGTTACATGCTCTACACTGCTTAAAAAAACAAAATTTAAAAACTTCTGAAAAGATTATGAGGTTCAAAGTCAACATATCCCATAGATGAAGCTTCTGGTAAATAAAACAAGTCTGCATTGTTATCTTTTCTCTATCTTTCACAGTAAAAACTACACAATCAAAACACAAAATATTGTGCTAGATATGGCTGCTCTCCTCAATTTTGTTTTTAACAAGACAACTCTGATTTCTACAGCCAGCTAAAGCCCTAAAAGTTTTACAAAACTTTGTGAAAAATCTGATTCAGATGAGGTACTATCTACTGCAAACTGCTGCAGAGGAATTCTGTCATCTACTTCATGCAAAGTACAGACCTAATACTATGTCTTCAAATTCACAAAGACAGATAGTAGGAACAAGTTGTTGCTTCTGCAAAGCCCCAGTTTGTCTCCTTAGGATACAGACAGTTGGCAAAATTTCCCAGCAGGTTATCTCTCCTCTTTCTGACTTAGAGTGTAAGAACGCTTAGCAGGAAGGGTTGCCTCCAGTGGTAACCTCTGCTCCAGCAGTAACCTCTGCTCCAGTTTCCTGAGCTATACCACTGGCACGATGATTGCACTCAGAGAGTTGTGGTCAATGGCTCAATGTCCATGTGGAGACAGGTGACAACTGGTGTTCTTCAAGGGCCCATGTTGGGACTGGTGCTACCCAACATCTTTGTTTGTGACATGGAAAATGGGATCGAGCACCCTCAACAAGATTGCTGATGAAACCACGCTGTGTGCTGAAGTTAAGACGCTGGGGGACAGGGATAGGATCCAGAGGGACCTGAACAGGCTGGAGAGGTAGGACCATATGAACCTCATGCAGTTCAACAAGGCCAAGTGCAAGGTACTGCACCTGGGTTGGAGCAGTCTCCAGCACAAACACTGGAATGGGGAGAATGGATGGAACAGCCCTGAGGAGAAAATACTTGAGGGTGATCGGTGAGGAGAAGCTCCCCATGACGCAGCTTCAGTGTGTGATGGAGCCAGGAACCACCCCTGTGTGCTGGGCTGCATACCCACAGTGTGAGCAGCAGATAGAGGGAGGGGATTCTCCCACTCTGCTGCACTCTTGGGAGACCCCCCCTGCAGTCCTGTGTCCAGCTTTGAGGCAACAACACAAGAGGGATGTGGAGCTGTTGGAGCAAGTCCAGAGGAGGCCATGGAGGGGCTGCGAGGGCTGGAGCAGCACTGCTCTGGAGACAGGCTGAGAGAGCTGGGCTTGTTCAGCCTGGAGAAGAGAAAGCTCCTTAAGGGGAGACCTTGGAGCAGCTGCCAGTGTCTAAAGGAGACTTACAAGAAACCTGGAGAGGGGCATTGGACAAGGGCCTGTAGGGAAGGACAAGGGGGAATGGCTTTAACCTGACAGAGGGAAGACTGAGATGAGTTCTTAGGCAGAAGTTCTTCCCTGTGAGGGTGGTGAGGCCCTGGCACAGGTTGCCCAGAGAAGCTGTGCCTGCCCCATCCCTGGCAGTGTTCAAGGCCAGGTTGGATGGGGCTTGGAGCAACCTGGTCTAGTGGAAAGTGTCCCTGCCCATGGGAGGGGGTTGGAACTGGATGAGTTTTAAGGTCCCTTTCAACTCAAACCAGTCTGGGATTCTGTGATTCTTTTCAAAATATTTCTCTTTTCCATACAATAACTAGCCACACCAGTAACTTACAAAATTAGTATTTCTAAAGTCATTTTTTTCTCAAATGTCCTCCAAAACCATCTCTTGCGTTTCCCTAGAGCCTGGTGTCTGTAGACTTAGAGAACAAAGAAATGATATAAAAAGTAAAAAAGAAATTCTTCTTAAGATTTGGCTCGATTCCACCATAGTATAAGATTCTGCAGCTTGTATCAAATGGAATTTTTATAAGTCTTCCTGAGTAATGAAACACATATTCTTACTTTATTAATGAATAAACATCATATCATTATTCAAACAGTTGCCACCACTTATAAAACTGTTCATTAATATGGAAGGATTAGTGAGTTTTGGAATAACTGAGATTTTTTGCTATGTTATTTTAGGAACAGTAACTTACTTTCATCTTCATTAAATTAATTCAATGACCCTATCAGGAAACAACCTGACCATATTCTGAGCCACAAAACGCAAAAAATAATTAAGCTGTAGCAATAAATAATTAACTGAATGAAACTTAATCTTTCAAAGGTTTTTGCAGATGTCTGTGAATATAAAATTCATTCTAAGATTTATCTGCAAACAGATGCGAAAAGTGATTCTTGTTTTGCAGACAGGTGTTCTTGGACTGGAGTTCAGTGAACTGAGTTATGTTCAGACAACAATTTTTGCAGGTTTAGATCCTGTGTTTATTTCAGAAAGGATAGGCTGGCCTACAAGAAATAATCTGTTGTCGCCTTTGGCTTGAAAACCCGCTTTCTATCTGCAGCACATAATCATAGAATCATAGAACAGTTAGAGCTGGAAAGGACCTGAAGATCGTCTAGTTCCAACCCCCCTGCCATAATGATTTTTCCAGCTGAGAACCATTCACACAGTGCTGCTGACTGCCTCTGGAAGGATTCCCCTACACCTACCACAACTGCATGTATCAATTGCTTCTCTTAAAACTGACCTAGGCTTTTACTCTAGCCAGCATCCTTCAATCACCACTAAAAATTGTAAATGACATGAAAGCTTGCAAGCACTCGCCCAACTCAAAAGTGAAAAGGGCATCCTTAGGTCAGAAAGGGGTGACACTAATCAAATTTACTGTTAACCCTATTGAAGACGTTGTGCAATATCATACATAAATATTTTGAAAACTTGTCCCTCCCAGGTTTGCAAGGAAGGCTCCCATAGACATGATACATATCTGAAGATTTCAAAACTGTAGTGTGACATTCTGGTCTGCTCACTT
Source organism: Ara ararauna (assembly GCA_028858755.1). Taxonomy (NCBI): domain Eukaryota; kingdom Metazoa; phylum Chordata; class Aves; order Psittaciformes; family Psittacidae; genus Ara; species Ara ararauna. Next base: position 64,550,503 of record CM054410.1, read on the forward strand.
GTCTCCAGTCTAGGAAGTTAGCCAACATCTGTACCTGTGCTCTGTTGACTCAAGTGGAACTACATTCAGTATCTTTTCACAGCACAATGACCTTCTTATCAGAGTAGAGTTAAAGTACATGAATTTGCTCAAGAAGGTATTTTGATAAGCTTTTGTTTTTCTTTTTTCACTGTCTAGCATGACAGAAATATACTGAAGCAACTGCAGTCTATCAAAAAAGTTAATCCAGCCAAAAATCCCACAACGCAAGAAGAATTGGACATCCTACTTAAAAGAAAAAAAACAAAAAACAAAAACCAAATACTTCTCTGCTTATTGTATTTTGATTACAAGTTTTCAAATGCAGCACAATTATTCTCTAATTGCTAGCTATTACAGTGCTACAGGCAAAAGAGAGAATTAAAGCTTTCAATATTTCATTTGACATTTTCTGGCACTACAGCAAAAGAATCCTAAATACCAAATGCACTGCAGCAGGGTAGATTTCACAGATTGTGAAGTAAAAATCTGCTATTCCCGCTACAGCTGCATGTCAAAGCCTTTTACAAGCATGTTTATCTGAGGCAGATGCAGCCTTTGCCATCAAAGGCATGTGCTTTAACTTTTTTTGTGCTGCTACTTTGTCATAGAATCCTAGATATAGCTCCCAGGACAGAAGAAAACCAAGCACCCTGACAGAAAAAGGTAAAGTCAGTGTTTGTCAAAGTACCTGTCCATTCTCAGAAGGTAGCAGGTTCCAGCTGCACAAAAAACTTGGCACATGTTGCAAATCTGAGTGTTTGTATAAAAACCCCAAATCCAGGGAATCATGGTTATTTCTACATCTAACTTTAGCAAATGCTTAGGTGTTTTGTTGGGTTTGGCATTTAGATTAGATCGGTTACTTTACAAGCAAGTAACAACCCTGAAAGTAAAAGTACCTGAGAACTTTTCTATCAGCTGGTGATGAATCCACAAAACAAGCAAGCAAACAAACAAACAAACAAACAAACAAACAAACCCCAACCAAACACCTACCTGTTATCTTTGCTAAAGTTTGTCTGATCTTTTCAGTGCAAAAGAAGAGAATCTAGAGAACTTTTCACCTCATCCACACCATTTCAGACTGTTCAGACTTCCATCAGGGATTCATTCATCTGCAGTTCCTACAAATGCTTTGCACCAAATTCAAAGAATTTGTACATATAAAACCAAAAAAGAGCTGTTCAACAGTGACAGGAGTGGTCTTGGGGGATGTATGTATTCAATTCACTTGCAATTCATTCAAATCACAAAATATGAAAATAAGGGCAAAGTCTAAAACATTTTTGTCACTTAGATAAACCCTTGTTACTGGCACCTTCAAGGAAAATGTCAGTTCCATGGGTAATATACAATGAAATGATGTAAAAGCACAAAAATATATTTTATTAATTAATTTATTTAATTCATCTACCGTGAATAAGCATGTTTGGGTGTAAGGTCTGTGGTTGTTGCTTGTTTTTTTTTTTTTTTTTAAAAAGCAAATTTCATATTTACGTCACTCAAATAACAAGAATGCAATTTAAAATATGAGTTTAATGAGAAAGACACATATTTTCCCAAAGAAGCTGTGGGTACACATCCCTGGAAGTGTTCAAGGCCAGGCTGGATAGGGCTTGGAGCAACCTGGTCTAGTGGAAGGGGACTGGAACTGGACAAGCTTTAAGGTCTCTTCCAACCCACATTATTCTCTGATTTTATGATTTTGAGCATCCTGAAGAATATTATATTTTTTCAGCACACTATATTGACTGGGAGAAGTTTTCCAACATATTTTTATTTTATTTTGAAGAGTTTTCTAGTAGTTACAAAAGTCACCATTCACAAAAACACCAGTAGAGAGCCACCTGGGCCAATAACCTTAAATTCACCTCACAGACTCAAAAGAAACAGACTTCAAAATAAACTCATAAGAAAAACCAGGACACAAACCATAATGAGCAAACTAAATTAAGCAAAATAGAAAAAGAAGTACTAGCATGGAAGAACAGAACCGAAACACCCCAAGAAAGGAAATTAAAAAATTGTATTTATTGAAAGCCAGGTTGAACAGCTCTTGGAGCAACCTGGTCTAGTGGGAGGTGTCCCTGCCTGTGGCAGGGTGTTGGAACTGGATGGGCTTTAAGGTCTTTTCCAAACTAAAGCAGTCTGGGATTCTATGATTCTATAATTATCTGTGAAAAATATGTAACTTTTTTATTTTTTTATGTGGTTATAGTGTACATATCCTAGATCTGTCATTCTGTCTCAACATTACTTCCAAACAGAGCAAGCATCAAGGCAGATTTGTATGGTTAAATGGAGAAGGCTGATTCGCCTGAAAGTTGATCCAGGACTAGCCTATGCCCTGGCCTGATAGTATATATATATCCTTCAGCCAGCGCAACAGAGGCTGTCCTAAAGGCTCAACTAAATCAGGTATTTTGTTCAAGAACTTAAGGCTTATGGTTTAAATGCAGAATTTTTAATCTCATTTCTCGAATTTGGTAAACATCTCTGGTACAAATACATAGACAGGAAGATAAGTGTTCCTCTCATGATTAAAGAGCTCTGAAAAGAAAAGATTTCAGTTTTTCAATCTATTTCTGAGGATGCTTTTATTTTCTGTTCATTAATGTATGCAAATTTTTAATGCAGGTCATCATTGTCATTCTATTCCCAGTGTTTCCCAACTCCTGTGGTTTACTTTAATGTATCACTATTTACAATGTTCCTGCCTTTAAGAATAGGGGGAAATATATTCAGAAACCAAGTAGCCTCATAACTCTTTTCTGGACAATTGAAAAATAGATAATCTTATTCCTCGTAGCAGTTTCTATAAAGATTACCCTTATTATTATTCCCTGCAAACACTTCTCTTATTATTTTCTCCATTTATTTGAAAGTATGGAAAATGCAAATTACTTCATTTGGTCAGCAAGGATTCTGAGAAGTGGAGTCATTCAGAGACAGAAAGCAGCAGCGGATAATTATCAAATGAACAAAAAGAACATTTTGTTGGTTTGCTTGTTTGCATATTTTTTTTTTAATAAATGAAGGTGTTGCTTATAGCACTGGCTTTAAGAGATGTTCAATATTTACAAGGGGAGTAGGGAAGAAAACCTGGGCTGAGATGACTCTTGCAATGTAAATAAAATCTACATTTTGTGTCAGATTGGTACCGTTTCCTCATTCTGGAAATACTTAGTGTTTCTTTGAAAGAAAAGAAATTATATGATAATAATCCAAGGCATACTAAAATCATCGTGAGACCCTTCTTTCCCTGGAACGTGTACTGAGTCAGGACTCCAGTGTACCTCTTATCTCTAATTAAGGTCATCCTTTTAAAAGGATCATCCATATTAAAATATGAAATAGGCAAAAATCTTCAGTAAGTGTGCATTAAGATCTACAATTAGAATGCAGTCAGCTTGTTTGTAAACCTGCTTTTTAATGCCTGAAACTATTTTTAATAAGTAAAAAACATTCATAGCATGTAAAATCTATTCCAAAATGTCCAAGGCACAAAATAAGTCTTTGTGGGGATGGTTTATCACAGAGTGAGATACAGCTGTGGAGTATTTGAAGAGGTTCACAAGAGAGAAACTTTGTCAGATGTCACAGTTACATATCATAGTTAAAACAGATTAATTAATACCTCAAAAGCTTAGAGGTACCAGGCTGCAGGCTTACTTGGCTATTCTGGGAAACTCACTTAGGTCCTCCTCTTCCCATACTCACATCAAGCCCCGTGTCTTCATTAACTCAGAGGGAAATCTGGAGGAAAAGCAGAACATAACTGCGCCCCAGATGCTATCCAGCTTCACTGCATAAACAGCATTGCAAACTAACAATATGCAACTTATGAGCCAGGTGTTTAGTATAATCATTCCTAAGATCTCTTAGCAGTATAGCCAGAGATAACTCTCAAATATTGCTTAGCCTTAATTGCTTAAAACTATTCTGCTTTGTTCAGTGTCACAGAGAGGTCGGCTATGAATGTACACACCATTACCCGCAGTTAGAATTGCATTTACATTAACAAAAATATCCTGCTCTCAAAGCACCAGATGTTGCTTTCTGAAGTGGCTTATTTATTACTGATTTATTTAGGTTACCCCTTGAAGTGGTTTATTTGTTTATTAAAACATTATTATGTTTATCCTGTCTGTATTCAGACAGGATACACTTGAAATGAACTCATATGCCTTGTCTTGAAGTAGGGCATCTCAGATAGCCATAACAATAAATATTGCTTTTTAACTCAACAATGTTAGCATGTTACACTTGAGCATTATAAAATAAATCAGTACATAAGGTTTTAAAATATGCTATAAAGTCTTAACAGTTTGTTGACATGATTTTTTCCACTTTTGTGCTGTAGTTCATTTCTAGAGAAAGCAAATACATATGAAAAGAATATCACTAGGCACTGACAAGCTTTTGAAGCTGCTATAAAATTTGGTTGTGCTTCTCCATTCACACTGGGATGAGTAATTCCATTGAAATAATAGGCTTCTGTGCTCCTAGGCCTGCTCTAAATACGGAAATATTTCAGAAGTTCACTGAGGATAGAGCTGAAAAGTGTCTAGCCTAATTTTCTGAATTTGAAAAGCCAATAAACATGCTTCTGGGCACACATGACAACTTCCTCAGGCTGTTGTTCACATCTTGATCATGCAGTACATTGCATTCTTTCATATGCATAGTCTGCTGCAGAGCTTTTGATAATAAGCTATTAATTTTGGATGAATTACATTGAATCTGCAGTGAAAATGGTAATATTTATCTTAAAATGTCCCTTGGAAAATTTCAGTACAATATTTTGGAAAGTAACTGGGTTTCAAAGCCATATATGCCTCTCAGGGTAACCGGCAGACAAGCACCCAGTGACTTCCATTACATAGCATTACAACTGTTACATCCCTTTTTAGCTATAACAAAACAAACCAGAAGAAGAAGGGAGAGGCATAAGAAAAACACACTGATAGTGAATTTATTAACATCCCTATGTTGATAATTTTAAAACAGAACTTTTGTTTAAAAACTCTGTTCTAAGAGGTAACACAGCTGATGAAATCTTTGCAGGAAAATGAATAAGGAATATTCTTCAACAGTTCGAAGCCATGTTTTACTGGGGTTCTGATGTGCAGCAAAGATGCTCAATTCATAGATTCCTGACCTTGACAAAAGGAGTGTGATTGATACAAGAAGCCAGAAATCTCCACCTTGCTATTTACCTTCCCATGGCTCCATATAGGCACAGCCAGCGAGACTGAGATCAAAGCAGTAAAATGTCCAGGGAATAAACCTTGCCTTGTTATAAAGACAGACAACTTGGAAACTACAGTTCTCATCAATCTTATCTGCTTGGAAGCTGCCTGCAAAAAGCAATCCAAATGTGGTTACCTAAATAGGTAACACTTTTCGGTGAGCCATGTATAATCTAAAAGTTAGCTACAGACTATCTGTAGATAACACATATATTTTCCATCAGGTTGGGAAATAGAGATCAAATCAAGAAGTAAAGAAATCAATGGCATTTTTCAATGTTTTATCCCTTCTTTTCAACACTTAGACGTAAAGCAACTTTTTACACAGGGGTGTAGTGACAGGACAAGAGGGGAATGGCTTTAACCTGGCAGAGGGGAGATTGAGATGAGATCTGAGGCAGAAGTTCTTCCCTGTGAGGGTGGTGAGGCCCTGGCACAGGTTGCCCAGAGAAGCTGTGGCTGCCCCATCCCTGAAAGCGCACAAGGCCAGGTTGAATGGGGCTTGGAGCAACCTGGTCTAGCGGAAGGTGCCTCAGCCCATGGCAGGGGATTGGAACTGGATGAGCTTTAAAGACCCTTCCAACCGAAACCAGTCTGTGATTCTGAGATTCTTATCAGATCACATTTAAAAAAAAAAAAAAAAAAGGAAATATTTCCTCTGCCCAGTTATTTCCTTGCTATTTACCCATCCCCAGCAAGTGGTCATGGCAGTGAAGTTCTCTTGCATTTCTTTAATGCACAGAGGACGTAACAATAATCCAGAGCTTGTAATGAGTTTGAGCTCTGCTGTGATATATAAGAATAGATAAATGAGTAAGAGTAAGTAAATGATCTCATTTACTGTATTCCAGCAGCAGTTCAGTCACAGAAGTTTGAACTAATTAGAAGAGATAAAGTTGTGGGTTGATTATGTCTCATTTTTGATGTAATGCTAAATAACCAGCTACCAAAGGGATATCCTAATGCCACTAATTGCAATAGATAGATAATCACTGGTTTCAGCAGGTTTAGGTCTCTCTTTTGTCCTGGGCGATGTTCTGAGCATTTTAGGAATTAGATGTTCACAAACAATTACAATACCAAGTGCAATTTATAACACAAAGGGATCAAACTTCCCAGATTTTCATATGTAGAGGTAACTACCTCAATTTCTAGTCAAGTCAGTAATCTAACTTAATCCAAAACAGTCCCACGCAAAGTTAATGTAAACAGTCTACCAGTAGAAATCTTGCATTCTAAGCACTAGTATTTACATACTTGCACTTAGATTTAAATAAATATCTTGGTAATATATTTTGAAAAAGCATATAAAGGAATATCCACATTTATGATATACAGAGGGGAAAAAAAAAAGTTTAGGAAACTCGCATGAAAAGTACTTGTAAATACAGGTCATTAACATAGCTGCACGTGGCTGGCAGCAAGGCTCAGCTTTGCCCTGTTCCTAAAGTATATTACTTTTAACTTTCAAATTAAAAAAAAAAAAAAGTACATATTAACTTTGGAAACACTTTTTTCAAGCTGTTATGATTGTGTGAGTTTTTTCCCACTATAGCTACTCCCCCTTAGCTTTTCATTTTATCTCCCTGCTGAGCTACATAACAGTGATGAGGAGTATTGGGGGGAATCTAAAAAAGCTTGCTAACTGCATCCCATTAAAGAGAAGCCTTCTTGCTGTGTGTGGGGGATTGTTTAATAATTGCACAGTGTATGCTGTCTTTTTGGTTTTTATTATACTTCTCTGGTTTACATGCATTGACCTATTCACTGGAAAAATGGGGGTAAATAGACAAAGATAGAATGAAGAAAGAAAAAGCTTTTATTATATTGACACTGAGAAAACTCTTCAAACAATAAGGTTTAAAGACAGATTTTCATCTGACTTTCACAAAGATGTATATGGAAAAGGAAGCATGGTAGCTTGTGCATGAATCAGAATAGTTCTAAGTTTCAGCAGTAATAGTGATAATAACTTGATGTATCAGTGGTTCTGACCACAAAGCCACCAGAGCAAAGTGGGAAAGCCATTCAGCTATGTGGTTCACCTTAACAAAAACCTTGGATGCTATTCTGTGTCCTGCTCTCTCCAGATCCTTGGCAGTATTACCCCAACAATGCTTTATGAATAAGGAGTCCTGAAGAATGACACCTTAAAAAACGCAGTCTGAGCTTTCTTCAGTTTCTTAAATAAATTTTCGTAGACTAGAGGGAGAACCCTATCCCCCCTTTCTTAGCCTTCTCTTTCTTCTCACTTTATGCATAATGAGAATAATAAGATAATTCAAGGGTTTGGGCTGGAAGGGACCTTAAATATCATTTGGTTCCAGCTCCCCTGGCATGGATAAGGACACCTTCCTTGTACTTCATGAGGTTCACATTGTCCCACCTCTCCAGACTGCCCAGGTCCCTCTGAAACCTATCCCTTCCCTCCTGCATGTTAACTGCACCACATACGTTGGTGTCATCAACAAACTCGCTGAGGGTGCTTGATCCCACTGTCCATATTGCAACAAAGATAGTGAACAGGATCGGTTCCAACACCAGCCCCTGACAACAACACTCATCACTGATGCCCACTCGGACATTGAGCCATTGACCACAACTCTCTGCGTGCAACCATCCAGACAATTCGTTGTCCACCAAGGGGTCCATCTGCCAAATCCATGCCTCTCCAGTTTACAGACAAGAATGTCATGTGGGACGGTGTCACCTTGAACAAGTCCAGGTAGATTATGTATATATATTTTTTTTTGTCCCCTTTCACAAAGAATACCAGATTTGGATAAAGGGGAGTCTACTACCACATTCCTCATGTAATAAGAAGCACAGAAGGTTTTAAGGGCTACTGTAAGTAGAAAGGGAAAATTATGTCTTGCCTAATACATCTAATTACACTCATAGACTTCATGCAGCAGTGCACCACTGCTGATAAAAGCACCAAGCCCTCAAGCACACAGATGGTTTCAGATGTGTGAAAACGTTTCTGTTGAGGCATAAGGGAGCATACGAGGCCATACAGCAGCACAAGGTCTGAAAAAATAAACTAGACTCTGTTTAATTAAGACTTTTACTTAATCTTAAAAAAACATACAATAGGATAAGAGCCTCCAGCGTCAGCCTGAGTACCTCAGCATCACCACAAATGCCCCAAATACCATTTTCTGGCATTGCCACACTGAGATGCTAATACATTTGTACATGAGCTGTGTATGAATGTGGAGATAAAACATCTTCAAAAGAAAAAGAAACACTGCAGAAATATACAGACGTAACACACAGAGACAACTGCAAAGCTGGATTACAGACAGAAGATAGACAGGAGAGTATCAGCCTGGAGACAGAGATTTCTAGCTATCTATGGGATGAGAACATCTTGGGACTGTAAGCAAGGGGATTAGCTGCTGTCACTTGATTTTTCTTCCTTCAGACAAGAATTCAGTATATTCTTTGTAAATAAGGATCACTGCATCACGGGTGCCTCACTCAGACATCAATTTATGATATGAGAAGCCTTCAGGGCCATGAACTTTGAAACAGAAAGATGGTAAAACTGATCAATTTACTGTTTGGACACAGCCTCTCTGGGGTGCTTTTGTGTTTAACTCTGTATTTTTTTCAGATTTTGCCTGGCAATCCTTGCCTTTCTGCAGATCACTGGTTTAGAGAAGAAGGAAGTCAAGGTCGATGGGGAGCTTTCTCAGACACCTTCCTAGGGCTGAGAGCCAGCACAGCATCTCAACTGAGCTTTGCTTGGCTGTGTTACAGCATAAAGCAAGGGTGGCTAATGGGGTTTTTAGAAATGGATAGAGAAATGATGATAAAAGATTCTTAAAACCTGTTGGTCTCAACCTGTCACAAGAAAAGCAGTTTTTCAGAGGGGCTGGGGTCTCATTAAGGCACAAAACCAGTCGTTTTCAGAAACTGTAAGAGGTCCGTGTGCTCAGTAGATCTCTGCTATTCACAGAGCTGCCACAGTGACCTGCTGTGCAAAGTGTCTCAAAATATGTGCTACTGCTCCCAGATTTTCTAAAGGTGACCCAATATAGGTCAAAAACACAGTGAACAACTAGGATTGATTAGAAGCCTACAGCAAATAGGTGTGATGACTGAATTCTGGAGCAGAAGAGAGTGATATTTTTAAACTGTTTTATTGTTTTGAAGAAGGAAATTAATCATCCTCCCTGAAACTTCAAGTGGTGATTTTCAGCAGCTTTTCATCCTCATCCACTAGCGATGGACATGAAGTGTAATGTTTTCAGTTTGACTAGATCAGACAGCTCACAAAACTGCAATTGGCTGAGGTATTACAGTGATGAAGATTTCCTTTAAGGCTATGGGCATTACTGGACTAAGTTGAACCTGGATGGTGAGAACAGTAACAGGGACTATGAACTGCATTCATTGCATGTATAAATTGTGACACATTCAAATGGGTAAAATGCTGTTACAAAATTAGCAGAAATTAAGGTGAATATTGTGGCTAACTGAATATAAAGGTCAGTGGAGTATAATACGGAAAACCATACAAGCAGTTTAAGGGGAAAAAGTGAACAACAATGAAAAATGCTTTGATTCTTAAAATAAAATCTATTTCAGACAATGATTAAATAGGAAAAAAATAGGCGATAATTCAGTAATTTCATCATGTAATTTCTGTACCATGGTTAAAGGGTTTTTACTCAAGTGGGGAAACCAGACCATGCCCACTATGATGGCAAATAGGGACTTTTGGGTTCAAGTCTTTCAAATCTTGACTCCTTCAGCTATCACAACCTCTTTCGAGGATGGAAGGGCATATTCTGTGTGCACCAATGTGGATTTTCTGAATCAGAATAACTGAAGGGCTATTATTAAATTAGTGATAGTTTCCTTTGTCCTTTCAGACTGGTTAGTGTTTGGTGCTTTAGAGAACCCATGGGTCTGGCTCTCAATGGACAAAAAAATCAATTAATTTACTAGTGAAGACTTTATTTTGTAATGTTCCTATTCTTGTACTGCTCTCTGCATAAAAACCTCTTTTGAATGAAACATGTAAATTCTCCCCCAGATCAACCAGTCTGCTACGGTGACACAATATAGTACTTTTTTTTTTGGAACCTAATCAAAAATAAGATGCTGACACAGCCTGTTTCTGTTTAATGTCTCGTCCAATTTCCTAACACAATAGATATTGTCTCTAATTTTAATATACTGTTATCTCTTTACAGGTTAGTATCAAGAAATCTTTGAATGAATGAGCCATTTTGCATTGTAATTCTGCCTATAATAGAAGAACCTGAGGTTTCCATTAATCTTTATTAAAACAGTTTTTAAGATGAAAGATAAGAAAAACAAAATATTCTGGAATAGAATTTCCACTGTTATATAAGTAAATTATTTTCTTAATTCTATTTGAAAACCTCAGAAAAGTAAACTATGTGCAGGAGAATTTGTCAAAACTTTGAAGCAAATAAAGACAAATATGAAAACCAAGAATCATGCAAACCACAGAAAAATAGAATTGTGCAAACCTGAACTTCATTATGCTTTACTTTTCCCACTCCTCATTCTTCTAAAAGGTGAAAAAGATGTATAAGGATCATTTCTGTTGCTGTTCTATGTGTTTTCTCTTGTTTTATATTATCTTGTTTGACAGACAGGCACTGGTGCCACATGCTGAAACCCCTCTTGCGTTTCTTCTATTTGGATATATTTTTTTACAATAGGGTCCATTTTTACAATTGGATCTGGTTTTACAATTGAAAGAAGATATCTGGGTCTCAGACATCAGCATCCAGTCTTGCACCGTCAGCTGATGAGCCGCATTGAATTAATTTTTAGGAGTAGAGAAACAATCCTTTCTGCTTTGAAAGAGGCACTTGCTTTGAATGAAACTGGAGATGTGGATGAGTGTTGATTTGGAGAATCTGGATGAGCTTGCAGAGGGGAAGGAGAAAGAGGCAGCTCCAGTGGGCCCCAAAGACTGACTCAATCTACCCATAGGGATCACTGGACCACTTCTAATGGTTCCAAAGTTCTGCAGAGCTTCACATGATGGTTTTATCTGGGATAGTTAAATTTCTTCAGAGTATCTGGTATGGAGATATGTTTTGGACCTGTGCTGCAAAGGGAGATAACACAGGGATGTTTTCATTATTGTTGATCAGCGCTCACATGGAGTCAAATACTTTTCTGTTTCTCATGCCCTGGCAGCAAGTAGCTTGGGATGCACAAGAGGATGGGACAGCTTTCCCCAACTGACTAAACGGGTGTTCCATACTAAATCACATCATGCTCAACAATAAAACTTGGAGGGATGAAGACTGGTGGAGGCTGTCATTGCTTGTGGACTGACTAGGCATCAGTTGGTTGGTGGCAGGCAACTGTTTTATTTTGCAACACTTGTTTTTCTTGGGTTTGGTTTTGTCTCTCTCTCGTTTGTGGGTCATATCCTCCTTTTTTAAATGATTAATTCACCCAACACACAAGTTTTTACACTTTTGCCTTTCTGATTCTCCCCTGTCATCCATTCCCTCACTGGGGCAGAGTAAATGAGTGGCTGTGGTGCTTAGCTGCCTACCAGGGTTAAACCATGGCACACCACTACCTTCCCCATAATGCCTACTCAGACCCTCGGTCATCTGCCTTTTGATCCTTCTCTACAGCTGCTGCAAACACATCCTTTAGCTACACTCTCTTCATTTAATAGCTACAAAATGCTTTATCTGTGGGAGCTGTGACTCTGAATATTATATTTAGAAGGTCAGTGTTCTTTCAAATAAAGAAAACAGTGAAGTCAGGGTATAGTGAGCAGGCATCTTACACTGACTATTGCTATGATTGAGGGTGAGAAATATTTATGGATTTCTTTTTCACATGGGCAGTGTAAGAATCACTACTTTGTGGGATACATTGATGGATACCTTTAATCTGGAAATATATCAAAAGGGACAGATAGCTTTTACAAAATATAAAGCGGTTGGCTCAACAATGTTAATGGGATCAAGACTGGACTTCTGTTTTATGTGCTGTTCAGGCAGTGAGAAAGCTAATATGAATATACAAAACTGACAGAAACACAAGATTTGCTAAACTGTCTCGTTGCAAGCTTCATAATCACAAAAGCTTGCATACTTAATAGAATTTAGTATTTCTAATATAATTTTATATTTCAGTATACAATTGCATATATAGATTTAATGTAATATCTTCTTCATATATTGGAAACGTCTATTTTCCTTTCAACCAGTATAATTAAACTTATACCAAATATACAGCAAAGTTGTCAGAGTTTTATATGTATACAAGGGTCTTATTTTGAAACCAAAGTATAACTCTGAGAAAAGTAGCTTTATGGACAGAGGAAAAAAAGAAAAAATAAACCAATAAATTATTCATTTTTCATTTAATTAAACAAAATAACACAACTGATATCTTTATGCAAAAAACTATTCACCAGTCAATTTCTTTTGCTGCTAAAAGATAAAAGAATGATCAAAAAAAAACTAACATAGTAAAATGGTCTCTTTTTGTTAATCTAGAAATGGAATCAAAGGAATTGCAACTGAAGAAGGAGTTCCAATTACTCCACTATGCTACTATGCATTTTAACTTTAAACTAGAATTTTCCATTGTCAGAAGTTAGAATATTACACAACCTTCATCAAACTGACAAATGGTGGATGCCTTTAAGACCTTCAGGCAAACCTGACCTTAAATAGAAAACCACCTTAGCCCAGGGAGTTAAGGGCCTGCATAAATGTGCTGAACTCACCAGCGAATATTATTGATCTGCTTCAGAGGGCTTTCCGTCCTGCATCCCTCAAGAACAACAGTGTTCAACTACCTCTCAGATTTTGTTCCCTCAGGCCTGGATTTATTTAAACAACTTATCTAGGCAAAAGAAAGACAATTTGTGTGCCAAGAGAGAAATGTGCATTATCCAGTATTCTACTATTTGGTATGCAATAACAAAAGGAATATTTTTTTGTTTTTGGTAGCTATTTTTATCAAATGAAACTTTTCTGGAGCGGAAAAAAACAATTACATTATCTGATTTAAAATACTTTAGAAAAGACAGACAGTTTTCCTTAAGTCACTCCCATGCAGCACATTTGAAAGGAAAACAATATTACTGCTATTATAATCAAAGCGCAGAGGAAACACATGAGAGGCCTGCAAAGATAAAAGTAAAAAATGTTGGTTAAACCGGTTTAAGTCTTGCATACTGCAGTGACTTTGCCAATCAGAAAAAAAGGCAAATAGCAGATTTCACTGTCTTTATCACTGTAGACAATCAAGCAATACTAGTGACATGAAAGAAGTAGCACTGCATGACATGCCTAGAGAATTACTTAAGAACTTTTAAGAAGCAGGTTTTCTGCTGTGTAATTATACAGCCAGTGGGACCCCAACAAATGTCCTAAAGGTCAACTGATATATTTTTTAGTTAATGTTATAGAAATAAAGATTAAGAAGAAAAAATATAGATAGAAACGAAGCACAACTATATGAACACTGGAAAAAAGTAAATTTTAGTTGCCTGCGGTATTATAGAATTAAAGAAGGAACATGATAAAGATCATTCTCATGGTACTGTAGTACCTCATAATATGTATTGTCAGAAAATATCCTACTAATAAGAATTTGGGCAAGTAATGTCATAGGAGCAGGCCAAACCTCCTTCCCACATGATGACTGGAACTTCCTTTTAATTTCCAACTTTAAGTCCCTTAAGCTTAGCTATACACATGTTATGCACACAGTGTTGATGTGTGTCAATATTGTCATGTGGTTTAAATACCTTTGTTTATCATTCAAAAATGTTTATAGAGAGCAACAAATACTCTCTCAGCCTTCATTACACTACGCCAAAAATACAAAGGGGGTTTTGTCTTCTCTGGTATGCTAGGCACAGACAAGGCAGTAGTGATTTTTCTTGTTTATCCATGAAGGGCAAACTGGAATACTACGAGCCAAACTTGAATGTCAGACTAGACCCCAAAGGAAGTCTTTCAGCTCACCAAGCATCAAGGAAGTTAACACTTTAGGTTTCTGCTCAGGAAATCAAGTTACATGTTCTGGGAATAAACCACTTTTTCTACATCATAGAATCATAGAATTGTTTAGGTTATAAAAGACAACATCAAGTCCAACTATTAACATAACACTGACAAGTCCACCTCTAAATCATGTCTCTAAGACTATGTCTACTGTTCAATTAAATACCTCCAGGGATAGTGACTTAACCAGTTCCCTGCTCCAATGCTAGGTGATCCTTTTGGTGAAGAAATTTTTCCTGATGTGCAATCTAAATCTCTCCTGGTACAGCTTGAAGCTGGTTACTCCAGTCCTTTCACTTGCCACTTAGGAGAAGAGACCAACCCCCACCTCATTACAACCTCCTTTCAGGTAGTTGCAGAGAATTGTAAGGTCTCCCCTGGGCCTACTTTTTCTATAAGATAAACAACTCAAGTTCCCTTAGCTGTCCCTCAAAAGACAGAGAGGGAAGGGATGGGATCTAGAAGGACCTGGCTATGCTTGAGAGGTGGGCCAATGCAAACCTCACAAAGTTCAACAAGATCAAGTGCAAAGTTCTGAACCTGGGTCAGGGCGATCCCAAGCACAAACACAGGCTGGGGGAGACCTCCAGAGACTGGATGGAGCAGCCCTTAGGAGAAGCACTTGGGGGTGCTGGGTGAAAAGAAGCTACCCATGACCCGGCTTCAGTGCGTGCTTAAGCACAGAACCCCACCCATGGGCTGGGCTGCCTCCCCAGAGTGTGAGCAGCAGGTTGCGGGGGAGATTCTCCCCCTCTATTGCAGCTCTCGGGAGATCTAAATTATCCACAAGGTCCTTTTCAACCAAAACCATTCTATGACTCTACTATTCTATGAAAATTCAGCTGTTGTAAAGGATATGCTGATCTCCACCAGGCTCCTGAGTTTTCCTACCATGTGGAAGAGAAGATTGACAGAGATCAGAAAGCAATAAATAAAGTTTAGCTGTGTGTGGTTTGAAACATTCATGCTATATGGGATAAAAAGTGTGTCATCATAACAGCTTTAGAGCTTGTTTGTAAACATGAAGCTTCTACTACCTAAAACAGTATGGTAAAATGGGAATTATTAAATACTGATATGAAAAAGTACACTTATCCATCCTGAAGAATTAGGGATTCTAAAACATAAGTATGTTTATAATGTTGTTATTAAATGAAAGCACATGACAGAATCAAAGCTCCACTGGAAATGGTTTACAATATTTTGAAAAAAGCAGGAGTAGGAAAGGCACTGAGAAGATTACAGAACTGTCAGAAGCAAACAAATTTCTTTAAGATTCAAGAAAAAAATTATTAACTGTTGAATACCGAGAATTTGCTTTAGTGGTATTCTTGGTGTATTTTTTTATCATCTTTAATCTTAATTTTTGTTCATCTTTCACAATTAAATGTTAGTTTGGTCCTTAATCCAGAAAAGAAATCAGTCAGACTAATGTCATGCTTAGAATTTATCAGGATCAGGACTTCAGCCATTTTATAAAAAAATACATCAATAATTTTATAATTTAAGCTATTCGACACAAAGCACTTATTTTCCAATTTTCACAAATTTTCAGGGAATTAATACTATAGATTGGCTTGTTTTCATATCACATAATATATACTCTTGTATAACAGTTTAATTACTTAATTGGCATCTGTGCATTGCCTGGTGTTGTAATCTGGGGAAATAACCTTTTAAAATGTGAAATTCCCTTTCCCAGGAGTTGATGACTTTTTAAGTTATTTTCATTGGCAAAAAACTCACAATGCTCTTCAAATGCTCTGCAGATAAGATATAAAAGTTTATGTGTCTGGGTTAAACAAGACTTTATAGACATAAAAGTAAAACATTGTGGTTTGATTCATGAAATGTTCTAAAATTACTTCATTAGACTCTACCTAAATTTCAAAGTAGAATTATTAAATCTGAGGTTGTTTATTATTAGCTTAGAGAATGTTTGGTTTTCTTTAAGCTGCAAACAAAGACCCAGAGACAATAGTTCAGAACCTTTCACTGGCACGGTTCTTAAAATCTTAGACATTTTATACTATTGAACTAACATGAACTAGATCAGAGTAATTAACATGTAGCCAAACAGAAGAAATATTCTTCTATAAGTTTTCTGCTATTTTAAATAGTTATGTTTAAGCCTAATAAAAAAACTAAAGTCACCGTTTATGTCCCACTATCAATCAACTGTATAGGGAATCACAGGAAAAAAAAACAACAGTTATTTACATTGTATTCAATCCAGTTCTTATAATAAACACCCAGTGATGAATAGCACCCCATCATTTTTCATGGAACTATAAAATATTATAGTTAGAACTGCTGACCAAATGAAATTTGGGGTAATTCTTGTGACATAAGTGAAATTGAACTAAAACCCAGGAATGACAAGCTGCTTGAAGCATTATTGTTGGTTTTCCTTGCCTACATGACAAGTGAGCTTCACCTTTTGCCTTTTTCTCATGCTTAGATCACTTTCATTCCTCTCACAATTATATTGACTGTCAACTTCTATTATTAAAATAAAGTTAATCAGACTTGGTTTAGACCATTGTCATTTTATCAATCATTATGCAAAGAATCCTTGCCGTGATACATTAAGACTTTTTACCTTGTCGTGAACTTTTTCATTGTGATATGTTTACTTATATGCATATATATACAAGCACATACACTGACACAGATAGAACAGTCAGTAGAAAGTGTTTGTGTTCAGCTTGTTTGAGCTTGCGTGTGGAAGGAAAGGAGTGCAAAGTCACCCATAGCAATTTGACTGAGAAGTTCATACACTTCACTCCTTAAGTCCTGCAGCTCCATGTACACTGACAAATAAAGAACACATAAAGCACATCTTTTAATACATGAAATGCAAAAGTTATTCTGTTAGAAAAATTCTATCACAATTAATTACACCAAAATTTAATACAGTTCCTACTGCATCCTATCTTGAAATACAGTGAAGCTAAACAACATTAGAAGTTCCGACAATGAAATTGTGGTTAACAGCCCACAGAAGGGGGATATCAGTTGAGCCACTATCCCTGTGCTGTGAAGATATGCAGGTATTAATACACTAGAAGCAATGAGAAAGCAGCAAATCATAACACCTAACTAAAAAAAAAAAAGTGGAACAGCATTTATGACTATGTGTTATCTTTTTAATATCATCTCCTTGTTGATGCAATAGCTGTGACCGTAGGTGCTGAAAGGAGGCCTCTTAATTGCTTCAAACAGCCAAAGAAGAAATATTTGCTTTTCCTGTCAAGTAATCAGTGAAATTAAGCCTAATGTTCATTAGAATAGAAAATCTTTTCTGATTGTTTCTAAATTGTTTCAGGCATACATATACATAGATACAGACATACACCAACCAAGCCTCTCTCTCACTTTCCCTCCTTGTTATGGTTTAACCCCAGCCAGCCACTGAGCTCCATGCAGCCATTCACTCACTCCCTTCCCATGGAATGGGGGAGAGAACTGGAGAATAAAAGTTAGAAAGCTCATTCAATGAATCCATTCACTACTTCCCATGGTCAGGCAGTTCAGCCATCCCCAGCACAGCAGGGCTCCATCACACACAATAGTGACTTGGGAAGACAAACACCATCACTCCAAATGTTCACCCTTCGTCCTTCTTCTCCCATCTCTTATATGCTGAGCATGTTATCCTAAGGTCTGGGATATCCCTGGAGCCATGTGGGTCAGCTGTCCTGGCTATGGCCCCCCACCAGCTCCTTATGCACCCCAAGCCTGCTTGCGAGTGGGATGAGGTGAGGAGCAGAAAAGGCCTTGGCTCTGTGTGAGAACTGATCAGCAGTAACCAAAATATCCCTGAATTACCAATGTTGTTCTCAACACAAATCCAAAACAGAACCCATATTAACTTCTGTGAAGAAAATTAACTCTATCCCAGACAAAACTAGCACACTCCTCAACATGATGGGTAAGAAAATGAGATAGAAAGCTCCTGGGCTGAGATAAGGTTTGGGAGATTGCTCAGCAGTTACCACCACAGGCAAAACAAACTCTACTTGGGGAAGGTATAGTGTAGGACAGTGAATAAAACAGATAAAACTAAAAATACCTTTTCCCACAGTACCATTCTTTCTAAGCTCAACTTGTCTCCTGATTTATCCATCTCCTGAGGAGGTGATGCAGAGAAGAGGTTGCAAGCAGTTCATAATGTTTCATCTTCAAGAACTGATGCAGCGTGGGTCCCTCCTATGTGGTCACAGCCCCTGCCAGAGCCCTCAGGGCTGCTTCTCTCACATTCTGCTCCCTCCACCCTCCCACAGCTGCTGTGCAGTGGATTTTACCCTGGGAGCAGCTCCTAGTCTCCTTTGACAAAGGCTACCCCTGCAGCCTCCCCCAGCAACCAGTACCTTGCCACATAAACCCAAAACACACATACACATTTCTATGTGTTTCAGTAAAAGGTTCAGACACTCAAAGTGAAGGTGTTGAATCCAGCACTGGAGCTCAAGTACAAAAATAACTGAGTGTAAAATAATTATAATTTCATTTCAAATACAGGCAAAAATAGTTTTAAATACCCACCTGAGGCCCAAAGTGGTAATTCAGCCGACTTGTGTCCCAGCCTTTGATGGGAGTGTCAGTCTTCGAATCAACAACCTTTTGACTGTGCATGCTCATAAATCCATTATTTTCTTTAGAATTCAGAGCAATTGCTTAAATTTCAGTCTCTGTGTTCCTTTGTGCAAGGAACTTGAGTGTTTATGGAAATGAAAAGCATTCATTCGCAGACCCAGAGAGCATTCTGACACAGAGCTCTGACAGAGCACAGCACTGCTTTGTCTTAAAGGTTTCCTGCCACCTCATCTGGAAGGCTGTTATTGACCCATCTTTTCTGGATTCAGGCCTCAACATCTGCATCGCTTCAGGTCAAAAATCCTGCACCTCCTACATGCCCCTTTACAGCTCCATGAGCCCCGCAACATTGGAAGCTCCAGTTCTTGGTCTTCTCATTGCTCTTCAGCAGAGCAATGTGGGAGGTCCTTCCTGACTTCAAAGCACTCTCAGGTAACCTGCAGAATGCTTCTGCCATGCCAAGGGCGTTTGAAGGTCATTCCCAAACACCAGGACATTAAGATAAGTTCCTGGGGTCTGGGACAGAAAACCAAAGGATTTTTGATCCTTTTTCTTTCTAAATGTACCTTTAAAATCTCTTCTGAGGCTCAAAGTAAAAGCTATAGGCTAGAAACAAAACCATGTTTTGACAAACTCCTCCTAGATCGTGCCTGCTAAGAAGACCAGACCCGGAATGCCTCCCTTTCCCTGTCCATAGCTTCTTAGTTTTCATGTTTAGTATTGTAACATCTCTGTAAGGAAAGGCATAGTAAGTAAATCAGGTTTGCACACATAGAAAAAGTACTAATATCCTTGTAATCCAGTGGAGAACAGTGCAGTGATCCTCAAGTACACTTGGTATGGCTGCATGGACAGTGCCAACTGTGCAAAGTTATTAGCTGATGTTCTGAACAGGTACATAACTTCTCAGTTCCAAAGATAACACTGAGTGTGTTATCTTTGTGCCTTGACTCAGATGTGTCTTCTTCTACCTCAGTAGTGTAGTATGCCATCAGATGATGCTCCCAAGGAAGACCTAGCTCTAATTACCTTAGCCAACTTAGGTATCATTATCACAAAAGGTAAGAGGTTCAGAAACCTCTCAGGATTTCATATTCTCCCTTGAGCATCTGTAGATCATGTCATTTTATCTTTGCTGCTGCAGTTACCTACATCAGCTGGAATAACGTCAGAACAGGCACAATCCATTACAGTTTTCCTGACTGGTGTGCGACTACAGCCTCAAATTTATACAAGAATATCATGGTAGAATAGGGAAAGCTAGTCTTTCAAATGAATATGATAAAATAGTACTATCCTTCCTACCAAATCACTTAAATATTTGAATTACAGTAATGGAAACATTATATATAACTTTCATTGAGCCATATAACTTTACAATTGGCACTGTGTTTTTCCAAGTAATAACCAATGTTCCAGTGTCCTTCAACATAGCAAATTCATGTGCCATCCCTGGCAGCATTCAAGGCCAGGTTGGATAGGGCTTGGAGCAATCTGGTCTAGTGGAAGATGTCCCTGCCCATGTGAGGGAGTTGGATCTAAAAGATCTTTAAAGTCTCTTCCAACCCAAACCATTCTGTGATTCTATGAAATCTCTGTTGACATCTGGAGGAATTTGGGATGTGAAAGGAATAGACAATACAGTTCACACAGCCTCTACAGCTTAATTTCTTGAAGCAGTTTTATGATTTTCTTCTGTCATTTCTGCTTTGTTTGGTACTAACAGATTCGGAAGGATTAGGAATTAATTGCATTTCAAATTATAAATTCTTGTACATTAAATGTGACATTTTGTTCCCATTTTTCATAATCTCTAGTTGTTTATGTTCTCAACACAAAATGGCCAACATCTGCTGAAGAATATGGTATTGTCATGTTCCCACACTTAAGAGGGGCAGATCTACCTCTGCATATCATAAGGTAATTATCTGCCTCACTGCAATAGAAGCAGCCTTAGTTTACTTAGCTCAAAAATTCTCATTAAATGTGCTGAATCACTCGTTCCCTCGTAAACTTCTGAAATTCAGCACACCATGAAAGACTGAATCTTTCAGTTAAACATTGTCTTTTTAATTCATTTTGGTTAAGGGAGTTGAAAGAGTCTTGAATACAAGGCATCAAGGTATCCCAGAGTTTAGGAAAAGCCTTATTATTTCCTTTTTGGAAACAAAATTTCTTGGTGACAAATGGTATAAAGTAAAGTGATATTGGCCACTACACAACACCCACTTGGAATAAATGGGCATGTTAGAAGAAAGCTTTGCTCTGTGTCACGTCTCACCCCTTTCCCTCAGCTAGGATTTTACAGTGCAAAGTGCTAGCGAAAACATGTGCTGAATACTATGAAATAAAGCTTGGGATATATTCTAACACTTTGCTGTATGTCACATATATCATTTTCTCCCTGAATCTCATATAGAAATTCACAGTCATGTATATTGCAGTTAATCTTTTTTTATTTACAGATGGAATTAAATTGTTTGAATTCTTACCAACTTTTAATTGCATTCTACCTGGCCACAATTTTTCAGAAGTCAGACTATTGTAAAATGGAGAAGAGCTGTTCTTTAAAAGGTAGACTAAAAAAAACCTGGGAAAGCTTTCCTTTGCCTGAAGGAGCATCCTTGTATGCCTTGGCAAGGAGGTGCCAGCTGCATCACTGTGTTGTGCTCCTTGGGCATCTAACACCTTATTAGAAACTCTGTCTTCTCTTAACTTCCTCCCAGGACACTTGTCCACTGAGATACCAACTAGGCTGTTACCTAGGTACTTCCCTGGAACCCTGTTTAAACGTCTCACCCTTCTCTCAATAGTCATGGACAAATGGTTGCGTGTGAGTTCAAGACCTAGGATAAGCACTACAAATTTTGACCCAAACCTTTTATCCTGACAGGCAAAAGGCCCAACCAGGCAGTTCATGCTAGCTGAGAATTAAACTTCCCTTTTTTATCCTCACACCTAGTTGCTGACAAGTCTTACTTGGGCTCTTTTAAAAACAGAAGAGTTCGAGTATGTTCAAGCACATGCAAAGCCCTTGAAACCATGTTGCGAACTTGTTTTAATTACAAGTGAATCCCTTTTCTCTGAGAAACAGCAGGGCAGACTGTGTATATGACTGTTTTCAAGGGAAAACAGAATAATCAGGGGATGCTCATGCCTGGGACCCTAAGTCCTGGCTGCTTTCTTCTCCCCCATATGTCAATGTTCAGCTGTCAGCACTTGAGTTCTTTGAGTGCTGATTTAGCACTTCTTGAGCTCAAACAATGCCACAAGCTTTAACAAAACCATGCATGGACATAAATTTCTCTAAGGCACTCAGGGGGGCTTGGAGGGCATGTGAAATTATCCTTTAGGCATAGCAGCTCTAGGGCTGTGAGGCTGCCATACAGCTTAGAAACAGAAGCAGCTGCTGCAAGTCTGAAGAAGCAAATACAAAAATGTTTCTTCTGCAGTGATCAACTAGATTAAACACTGAGAAGAGCATGAGAGCTGAGACAGAGGGCTCATGGTAAGGAAAAGCCTTGAACAGCTGTGACCGAATTCCAGGAGAGAAAGTGTATTTCCAAAACCTAAAGGTCCATATCAGAGGACCATAGTAAAATGGTATTGGTATTTGCATTGACGTTAACCTTGTATCTCTGTTTGTTAAATGGATAACAGAAATAGCACTAATATAAATAAGTAAGAGGAGTGCAAGAAACCTGCTGAAAACCTAGTGTCTGCAGAAAAGAGGTAAAAGTGCTAATGAAGAGTTTATTCCTTGCAGTGTTTTGGTATCTCCTTTTTCTTCTCAAATGACTAACAGGGTATAAATTAAATTAAAGGTTCATTAATATGAATAATTAATTTTGTCTCTTATTCTTCATTTTACTGTTGTAAGTTATCAGCATTCATAATTAGGTTGAGGATACTTCGCTTTTTAATGGAATGGAAAAATACAAGGAGGAACTCATTCAGATTAGACATAACCATTGCTTCTAATATGCAGTGTATCAACTTCTCAGCTAATTATACTTTTGGTATTATTATGCTTTTTGACATTAAAATTAAGAAATCATTTGATAACTTCTTTTTTCAAGGGTTATGGAGGTTTCAGGACATTTGTTTCTCTTAATGAGGTTATTATAACTACTGGATAAGATTTGCTAGCTGAATACAAAAAGCCTTTAGGTTCCAAAATAATTAATTATACTTTAACCAAAATTCTAAGTTTTCAACAGTTTCAGGGTCCAAAGCACATATAACAATTATAGGCCAATTATTCCCTTGATCTGAGTTGCCTTCAATATTGCCTTAAGGATGTTCTATTTCAGCAATTATCCCTTCTCAAATCTCACTAGTGCAGCTAAAATGTCTTAGTTAACAGTGATGCTTAAGTAGATTGACTTTCATCCATGAAGTCTATTTGTGGGGTTAGGTTTTCCATTCCTAGATGAATCTGTGAATAAAGCCAAAGGACTGTGACATCAGAACCAGTCAGTGAGGTCAGAACAAAGCAGTTCCAGCAGAAAGCATGAACAGTAATTGCTAATCTGGATTTGCCTGCATAAGAGGAGCTTTCTAAGTCCTTCTGGAGTGGACACTGGTACCTAGCCACTTTTGAGAGCAAGTACACTGACAGGAGCTGCTGGATTCTTCCATAGTGAGATGAAACCTGTGGTTATAACTATCCAACAGTCACCACAAATGTAAATTGTCCAGGCCTTGTGAAAGGGATGTAGACTATAGTCAGTGCTCTGGCCACTTCTGAGTAAGGCTTGCATAGGCGGAGCATAACTCCATTAGTAAATATTTTTTGAAATAAGGAATTAAATAATACTGCTTTATGAACTAATGATTCCCATAACCATTCCCAAAGTATCATACATTGGCATACTGACAACAGGTTTAAAAAAACCCCATGAACATCAAAAAAATCCCAGGTTTCAGCTCCATTGAGATTAAGGTTTTACTCAAAATGCAAAGTTAGCTACTGATGCCTAACAGTAAAATTTTCAGACACATTTTGGTCCAGTATATTACTTAGACACTCACTAGCTGGGCTTATGGTGACTTGCTGTGTATCAGTTATCTACCTCTTATGGGTCATTCTGTTGAAGAGTGACTGACTTTATGGGTCTGTTCCTAGAAAGCTGAGTTTTGGAGGTGGATACCTGAAGGGTCTGTTTTGAATAAATGCCTCTGAAAATTTAGAGTCATATATGAGGATGGGCTGGGCAGATAGACAGATAATGAAACTTAGGCTGGTTAGTTGCAGCAAGGTTTGTTCTCAGTACTGATTATCATGTGATTACTGCATGACTGGGCTATGTTCCTACCCAGAACTTACTACTTTTCATGTCAATGAAATACGAAGTAGAGTACTGTGACTGGTACTGCACATTGACATACAGCTGTCAACCCAAGCTCTCTGAGAAAACTCAAGTTTTGGGTTACTAGAGATTTTTAAATACTGAGGCAAGGTATATAAAAAGTTGGGGTGAAGTAAATCTGAGTCAAATGATCCATGTGGACATATATCAACCACAGAGGAAAAATTGGCTGTGAAAATAATCTCCCGGAAAATTAACAGCTTCAACCACCAGAAGAGTGAGATGTTGTAACACTCATGATGTTAGCATGTACAGTACACAGTGATAAGTCAGGAGAGGATGAGAATCATAGAATCACAGAATCCCAGACTGGTTTGTGTTGGAAGGGACCTTAAAGCTCATCCAGTTCCAGCCCCTGCCACAGGCAGGGACACCTTCCACTAGACCAGGTTGCTCCAAACCCTCTCCAACCTGGCCTTGAGCACTGCCAGGGATGGGGCAGCCACAGCTTCTCTGGGCAACCTGTGCCAGGGCCTCATCACCCTCTCAGGGCAGAATTTTTTCCTTTATACCAGTGCCCTCTTCTTTAACACAAAACCAGCCCTCCTGGAGGCTCACATTTTAAAGCACTCAATGCTTTTTTCACACAGACGCACTGGAGTTGAAATTAATGCTTGCTATCTGGGCAGTGACAGAGCAATCCTTCCCTGATTGCTCCCAGCTACTTGAGAATAGAGTGTGAAAACTACTAGAAATCACTGGAAATTGAAATTTTCGTGTGTGGCTAGTGGCACCTGGTGGTCTCTAAAGATATTTAAGAGGAGCTGAACAGTGACAAAGGCAGGAGGACAGATCAGTGGGTGAACATGAGAAGAAATACATACTGTGGTGCAAAGAAGTGAGAGGAATGAAAGAAAACACTGTGTGACTGGGAAACAGACACCGAGCTGGGCGTTGCAAGGATGAAAGTGGAAACATAACCGGTTTCCAGAAAGACAAATCTCACTTTGCCTGCTTGGGAATGAACCAAGCAGGTTCATCCTTGCTTTGTCCGCAAAACAGCCAGCTTTACTGATTTTTGTGTGGACAGAAATACTGGAAATCTTGACGCTGAAGACAAGAGACTGCAAACCCCATAGTGCTCCCAGAAAATTCTGTGCATCCCCACCGTGGGGTCACGAGCTAAAACTGTTGCACAGGAAGTTTTCCTGTAATTTCAGCCCCAGCAGAAGTAAAAGTCTTTCTAGAGGATTTGCAGGGAGAAAAGTAGGAGCAGAAAAGAGTAACGATGTAAGATTCCCAGAAGTAGGAGAGCAGCATCGTGATGGAGCAAGGACAGAAAGTGAGAGGGGTTATCAATAGCAAGCAGATTTGTCAGGGACAAGAAAGGGAGAAGCTAAAAGTTGCCATAAACGGGGAAGAAAAGAAGAGAAAAAATATTTCCTTCCTTTCTCACATTATCCTGGTATAATCTACAGGCAATAACAAGACCACTGATTTTTGCTATCTTGCACTTTCTTTTTGAAGTTACCTTCTTTCTTTAGAATATATACTTAGTTTTCAGCATAACTGCAGACCTTAGTAGGCTCCACCTACATCTACATCGCATAAAACGATGGTGTGTTTCCCTACTCCAGTCAACATTAATATCTGGCATAGTAGCAGTCAAGAAAAATGCACAGTTGAACAGTTTCACATATAAACCGGGTTTACTTTTGAGTTTAACTGCACTAAGAGTTCAGAACTGCACCTCATGCATTACTGTAAGCATGTGCTTGTCAGAAAAACCTCGTAATTCCTAGGTGTTAACAAAAATCTGCCAGTGCTGAGAAACTGAGCTGAAACCCTAAAGAGTTTCTAGTGGATGATTATTTGAGAAATATGCTTAGCCTTCTTGTTTCTATATGTATTCTGTGTTGGCTTGCATCTGAAACTAGACTGAAATAATTTTGGGTGCTATGAATTACAAGAATCATAGAATCACAGAATACCAGACTGGTTTATGTTGGAAGGGACCTTAAAGCTAATCTAGCTCCAACCCCTGCCATGGGCAGGGACACCTTCCTCTAGACCAGGTTGCTTCAAGCCCTGTCCAGCCTGGCCTTGAACACTGCCAGGGATGAGGCAGCCACAGCTTCCCTGGGCAAACTGTGCCAGGGCCTCACCACCCTCACAGGGAAGAACTTCTGCCTAAGATCTCACCTCAGTCTCTCCTCTGTCAAGTTAAAGCCATTCCCACTTGTCTTGTCCCTTCAGCCCTTGTCAAAAGCCCCTCTCCAGCTTTCTTGTAGGCCCCCTTTAGACACTGGCAGCTGCTCTAAGGTCTGCCGGTGCCTTCCCTCCACCAGGCTGAACAAGCCCAGTTCTCTCAGCCTGTCTCCAGAGCAGAGCTGCTCCAGCCCTTGCAGCATCTCCATGGCCTCCTCTGGACTCAGTCTAACAGCTCCATGTTCCTCTTGTTTTGGGGTATACCATGCTCTTTCTGTACCATCTTGTTATCCTATGATGTTCCTCTCTTGCTTAGGATCTCCAACACCTGGATGACCATCAGCAAAAACTGATTCGGTGCCTAACAGTGAAATTTTCAGGTGCTTTTTTGATCTGGTATATGCCACATATTGTGCACATGTGCACAATGCTGTTGGACAGGCCCATGCCTGCAGTACCTCCTGGTACCAAGCACAGCCCCTATTTGCTGTCAGAAGGCTGTAACATTATTTTAAGCACTAAGCTTTCCACTTTTCTGCTGCCTTTTTTCTCCTGAAAAATGCTCTTTGCCAAACTTCTCCTATGGGATGGAAATTTGCCATTTGCTGTGTTCAGAGATAAACGGATGTTAATGAGGAGGAAAGGGTTTGTATGGACATACATTTTTCTTTTCCTTCTTTTTTAGTGAACAGTCTAATAACTAGTTGTATTTAAAAAAAAAAAAAAAAAAAAAAAAAAAAAAAGAAACTTTTCCTTCAGCATCCCAAACTATATTCAGCTGCTAAAGCACCGGAAAAAACTTTTACACGCGGGAAACCACAGCTCCTCCCCTCGAAATTCCTGCCATTTCCTCTCTCGAATCCTCCGATTCCTGGTCCCACAGCGGCACCGGGCGGCTGCCTGTGGGCATCAGCACTGAGGTCGGGACGAGGGACGCCGAGCAAACCGCCTCCATGACTGGATCACCGGTCTCGCCGAGCCCGGAAAAAGGGTGCAGCCCCTCCTCGGTTTATCCCGAGAAGAACGTATTAACTTGGTGCCCAGCTTAAACTGTTCATTAAAAAATTAATGAAGTACAGGGAAAATGAAGAGGATAAATACATTATATTACAATGACAATATAAAATTGTATAATACAACATAATTGCACAAGTTATAATTAAATTTATGATGGTTTTATTAGTAATATCAATATAATATGCAACAATGGAATTAATATACAGTATCATATACAATGCAGAATAATAAAAATAATCATTACAATATAAAAATATAGTATGCATTTTATATATTATACATGCAATATATTATTACTATTGTTGTTGTGTATTAGTACTAGTAGCATTTCTATTATTGTTCTTGTTAATTATTATTATTGCTTTTATTGTTATTTTTACTATATTATTATTACTATTTTTAGTACTATTGCTATTTGTTGCTATTTCTGTTGCTATTTCTATTTCTATTTCTATTCCATTCCTGTTCCTATTCCTATTATTATTACTATTAATATTATTATCACTATTATCCAAAAGCCTGGATTTGTATCAGTTCATTTTAATTAACATATACTACACATATGAACACACGCTACTATACGCACAAGCAGAGGGCTC
This sequence comes from Ara ararauna, assembly GCA_028858755.1. NCBI lineage: Eukaryota > Metazoa > Chordata > Aves > Psittaciformes > Psittacidae > Ara > Ara ararauna. Next base: position 64,578,552 of record CM054410.1, read on the forward strand.
CAGTTCATCCACGGTTTGAGAGGTAAATGTCTCCTTGCTCAGAATGATGGAAATGAGACCCCACAGACTTAAAAGCAAAGGTGTGAATCGAAGATGAAAAAATATCTTAAGAATCATAGTTAGGGTTGGAAGGGACCTTAAAACTTATTTAATTCCAAACCCCTGCCACGGGCAGGGACAATTTCCACTAGACCAGACTGCTCCAAGCCCTGTCCAACCTGGCCTTGAGCACTGCCAGCGATGGGGCAGTCACAGCTTCTCTGGGCAACCTGTGCTGGCACCTCACCACCCTCACAGGGAAGAGCTTCTGTCTAAGAGCTCATCTCAGTCTCCCCTCTGTCAGGTTTACTTCTATTGCATAATTTAAAGTTTAATACAGGTGTACACATTGCACACTGCAGCATTTAATTGCATCCATCTACTTCCTTTATGTATCTGCTGTCTTTAATGATTTTCAAGTCTCTCTACAATCCAGCTATGTGAAGGTTCAGCTACTTACTTTACATTTACAGACTATTAGATTTACAGACCTAGCTGTCTTTAAGACAAGTAATTCCTTTACATTTTTCTCTGTCAGGAAAATTACTCCTGTCCCACCTTCTTGAGGTCCCAGACAATATTCCTACAGATACAATTCTTCTACAGTCTGTTCCTTGTTGCAGCAATGGCAGCGCTTTAATGTTACCTGCCACAAACAATTCTCAATTTAACTTTATGAAAGTTGTCGGAGTATCAAAAATGCTATGATCATCTAAGTTTGGAAATAGATTGGAATGCTTTGAAGCATGAAACTGCACTGTCATAGTCAAGGGAATACTGCAAGCAGCTATGTAATAGTCAAGGGAATACTGGTGCTCCTAAAACAAACAAGCAGGGCTGAAATGTAAATGGTGAACAGAAAGTCTCTCATTAAATAGCAGTATCTGTTCTCATTTAGCACATTAGCTCTTAAATAAATGCAAAAGTATTTATTGTGAAATAGAAGGAAGCAATACTAAATAAATCATACAACAAAAGACCTTGTCTTTCAAACTACCTAGTTCCTAATATTTTTAAGTAGATAATTTCAACCATGCATGAACTTCATTTCCTTTTAATTCAGGTACTCTTTGAAAATAGATCAGTAAGTCACATTTAATTCCTGACCCAATAGAAACCAATGTGACTCTGGACTTTTTTTTACCCAAATAAATTATTAATTATTTTCTTCAGTCAGAAGCTGATTCTGTCAAGCAGAAATCACAGGCAGAATTAGGTGAATGCTGCTTGTGATAGCTTTGGTGAAAGAGTTATGAACAAAATTAGATTAATCATAATTTCTCTCGTCAGCCCTTTTTTGATGCTAGAAAATAACCTCCACCAGAAGGCTCAGTCTGAGGAAAGACTGTGGTTCACAAAGACCTGGGTACCAAGGAGCCAGTAGCAGGTCGTTTCTCAGATGCAAACTTCTTGATGAAAATAAAAGGAAAAAAACCTGAGAGTAGAACTTCTGTTCTCCAGATGAAGCCAGAGTTATTTTCAGAAAAAAATAATTTATTCTGATCCTTATTTAACCTTAGCATTAAACTTACATTTTCCCAGGTCCATGGGTGATGATCTGAAGGAAAAACACTATTGAACTGAAAGTAAGTCAGTTACTTCTTTGTGTTTTCACTTTGATTTTTATCCACTGAATATCTACACATTTGGGGAGATATGTCTAGCATGAACAGCAATCCTGGCAAAAATAAAACACTATACAAACATAAGCAATCAGTACTGTTTCAGGTGAAAATTATGATGCATAAAATAGAGAAGATTGTGTGCATAGGGACTGCCAACAAATGTTTGGATGTCTCTAAAGTGTGAAAACATTTTAAAACTACACTGCTGAAAATATCATAAAAGTCCACCACAGAACATATCCAGTTTTCTTTTAAATAAAAATAAACCCCTCAAACCTCTTATTCGTTTCCTCTTTCCTATTATTCAAAGTTTATTTGTGTATATCTGCTTCTCTTTTTTTCATATTCAAGCCTGATAGACATGGAGCATTTACATACTTTTTATGAGTCTCGGTTAGCTTGGTGAACTCCTTTTCCCCCTCCTGTTGCATGTAATCGAATTATCAGCTCTGCGTTGAACACAATGCTTGTCTGATTTCTGTTACTTTCTTACTCTATTTTGTACTTGAATGCAGTCTGATTGTGGCACAAACCATATTCTGGCATCTTCTGCTCACACAAAACCTGATTTTACATGCTATAGATAAAAAAAATGACTCCTTAGAAGAACCACTGCAACTCTATGACAATTGTAGAGAAGTGGGTCATCCAAGAGCTACCCAGTTAACCCACTTAGGCAATCTGAAAATAGTGATACAAAAGAATTCTTCCCTGGCTTTGAAAACGAAAGAAGCGGTTTGGGTACTTTGAACATAGGAATCAATTTAGTAGGCCAGGTCTACTGGGGGCTGGTGGAGCTGGTCTGACAAAGAAAGGGAAGAGCGGTTTTGGGAGGAGGCTTGCCAGACTGGTCAAGGATGCTTCAAACTAGATGTGTTGGGGGAGGGGGGCATCATTCCATCCCAACACACCCAGTCACTTGCCAGCACCTCTAGTAAATATTCAGAGCTATGTAGAGATATTGCATCTGCTCCAGCCAATGAGACGGCTTCAACTGGAGCTTGGCTCAGATGTCTCTATACAAATGCACATAGCATGGGGAACAAACAAGAGGAATTAGAGATGTGTGCACATCTACGGGGGTATGATATCATAGGCATCACAGAAACATGGTGGGATGGCTCCTACGACTGGTGTGTTGGAATGGAAGGTTACAGGCTCTTTAGGAAAGACAGGCGTGGTAGGTGGGGAGGGGGAGTTGCTATTTATGTTAGGGATAGGCTGGAGAGTATGGAACTGTGCCTGGGACAGGTGAGCAGTCCACAGAGAGTTTGTGGTTCAGGGTTAAAGGGAGAACAGCAATGGGAGACATTATTGTGGGGATCTGTTACAGACCACCTGACCAAGAGGACTCTGTGGATGAAGTGCTGTATAGACAGATAGGAACAGCCTCACGCTTGCAGGCCCTTGTTCTCATAGGAGACTTCAACTACCCTGATATCTGTTGGAGGGATGGTACAGCCTGGCACAAGCAATGCAGGAAGTTCCTTGATTGTGTGGAAAACAGCTTCCTTCTGCAAGTAATGGAGGAGCCGATAAGGAGAGGTGCCATGCTTGACCTTGTCCTCACCAACAGTGAAGGGCTGGTTGGAAATGTGACACTCCAGGTCAGCCTTGATTGCAACGATCATGAGACAGTCGAATTTGAGATCCTCAGGACAGTGAGAAGAGTGTGCAGCAAGCTCACTGCTGTGGACTTCAAGAGAGCAGACTTCGGCCTCTTCAGGAACCTGCTCAGTAAGATTCCATGGGATATAACCCTGGAGGGCAGGGGGGCCCAAGACTCTTGGCTGATATTCAAGGCTCACCTGCTGCAAGCTCAGGAGCGATACATCCCTACTAGAAGGAAGCGCTGTAAGAGGGCCAGGAGACCTCCATGGATGGATAAGGAGCTGCTGAGGAAACTTCGAAGGAAAAAAGAGGCTTATAAAAGGTGGAAGCAAGGACAGGCGGCCTGGGAATTATACAGGGATGTTGTCCAGGAAGCTAGGGATCAAGTTAGGAAAGCTAAGGCCCACTTAGAATTCAACTTGGCTAGGGATGTTAAGGATAACAGGAAGGGATTCTATACATACATTGCAAATAAGAGGCAGACTAGGGACAACGTGGGCCCTCTCCAGAAGCTATGGGGAGAACTGGCTACCCTGGATTTGCTGAACGCTGAGGTTCTTAACGACTTCTTTGCCTCAGTCTTCACCAGAAAATACTCTGACCATACCACTCAAGTATTGGAAGGCAGACGCAGGGACTGGGAGAATGAAGACCCTGGGCCCACTGTAGGAGAGGATCAGGTTCAAGATCATTTTAAGAACCTGAAAAGGCATAAGCCCATGGGACCTGATGAAATCCATCCGCGGGTCCTGAAGGAACTGGTGAATGAAGTTGCTAAGCCACTGTCCATCATATTTGAAAAATCATGGCAGTCAGGTGAAGTTCCCGATGACTGGAAAAAGGGAAATATAATCCCCATTTTCAAGAAGGGGAAAATGGATAACCCAGGGAACTACAGACCAGTCAGCTTCACCTCTGTGCCTGGCAAAGTCTTGGAGCGGATTCTCCTGGAAGGCATGCTGAGGCACATGAAAAACAACAAGGTGCTTCGTGACAGGCAGCATGGCTTCACTAAGGGGAAATCCTGCCTGACCAATCTGGTGGCCTTCTGTGATGGGGCTACGGAACTGATGAACAGGGGTAGAGCAGTTGATATCATCTACCTGGACTTGTGCAAAGCATTTGGCGCTGTCTCACATGACATCCTTGTCTCTAAATTGGAGAGACATCAATTTGATAGGTGGACCACTCTGTGGATAAAGAACTGGCTGGATGGCCGCACACAAAGGGTTGTGCTCAATGGCTCAATGTCCAGCTGGAGACCAGGAATGAGTGGTGTCCCTCAGGGATCGGTGTTGGGATTGGTCTTGCTCAAAATCCTTGTTGGTGACTTGGACAGTGGGACTGAGTGTGCCTTCAGCAAGTCTGTCGATAGCATCAAGCTGTGTGGTTCGGTTGATATGTTGGAGGGAAGGAATGCCATCCAGAGGGACCTTGACACACTTGTGAGGTGGGCTGATGCCAACCTGATGAAGTTTAACCATGCCAAGTGCAAGGTCCTACACTTGTGTCGGAGCAATCCCAGGCACAGCTACAGGCTGGGCAGAGAGGAGACTGAGAGCAGCTCTACAGAGAAGGACTTGGTTGTCTTGGTCAATGAGAAACTCAACATAAGCCAGCTTCAGTGTGCGCTCACAGCCCAGAAAGCCAAGCGTATCCTGGGCTGCATCAAAAGGAGCGTGACCAGTAGGTCGAGGGAGGTGATCCTGCCCCTCTACCCTGCCCTTGTGAGACCTCACTTGGAGTATTGTGTGCAGTTCTGGTGTCCTCATCATAAAAAGGACATGGAACTGTTGGAACAAGTCCAAAGGAGGGCCACGAGGATGATCAGAGGACTGGAGCACCTCCCATATGAAGATAGGCTGAGAAAGTTGGGGCTGTACATCATGGAGAAGAGAAAGCTGTGTGGAGATCTCAAAGCAGCCTTCCAGTATCTGAAGGGGGCCTATAGGGATGCTGAAGCGGGACTCTTCATGAGGGACTGTAGTGGGAAGACAAAGGGTAATGGGTTCAAACTCGAACAGGGGAAGTTTAGATTGGATATGAGGAAGAAATTCTTTAGTGTAAGGGTGGTGAGGCACTGGAATGGGTTGCCCAGGGAAGTTGTGAATGCTCCATCGCTGGCGGTGTTCATGTCCAGGTTGGACATAGCCTTGTGTGGCATAGTATAGTGGGAGGTGTCTCTGCCCCTGTCAGGGGGGTTGGAACTTGATGATCTTAAGGTCCTTTCCAACCCTAACTATTTTATGATTTTATGAAACTGCAAAAAGAAGTAAATTTCCCAGAATCTCCTATTCTTACCAGGTTATTTCACAGTAACTATAAAAAGTCAGCATCTGCCACATTTACTCAGAGTTGATGTCAGATGGTGGAATAAAGGGCTTTTTTTAAATGTGTTTCTAAGTGGAAGCCTGTTGAAAGTGTCAGCTGTTCATCTCAATTTTCTTCCTCAATGTAATTTTCCAGTCAAGAAACACAAGTTCCAGCCTGGGCTAGGAAACATGACTTGCTTTGGTTCTTTTGCATGAACACACATGCAGGAAAAGGCATTTCCTGGCTGCAGAGGCATGTAGCATTGCACAGTTCATCTCCTTACACTTGAGATGTTTTCTGCTCTTAAAAGGCGGCTTCTTCCATACTGGAAACAACCCCAGATCCATTCTGGTCCCAGAGCTCTCCTGGGCATTGCCTGGGAAAACACTAGCTCCTGGGTCATGTCATGGGTCTGGACACAGATCTGATGGCCCCATTTATGAATGGCCACTGACAGATAATTCTTTGGATCCTCAAACCAGGGCCAGGATTTGGTGATGAACACTGTTTGTACCTGAAGGGTAAAAAATGGAGATACAACACAAAGGGAGCAAGTCTTCAGATTGACATTATAGCCTTAGCTGCCATCTTTCCAGGGGCAGCAACAGAAGGTGCAGTTTACTGCCATGTCCTTCTAGATGGCAGACATCACTATAAAATTGCAATTATTTATGTATTTCCATCCTTTAATCACTGCTAGAAGACAGATACAGAGAAGCCACATATTTATCCCTATCACTGTTCAAGTTTACTATCCGCATGGTGGGTAAATTAATGCTTTGCCTGCTAACTTATGAAATACCAGCTCTCTTCTGCATGTGCTAGCTATGCCTTACACTTTCAAGTTGTATAGACATCTTGCTTCCAGAGTCTTCTTGCACTCAGCTAGAGCTATGGGAGAAAAGTGACCCAAAAGGAAGGGTTAAACATAGTCATAGATTTTTGACTGTGAATATGAAGCAGAAGTCTTCAAACCAAAAAGACCCACATCTTTAAGGTTTAATGGAAGATATTTCAAATGAGCTGAAAAGTGTCACAGGAGATGAAACAGATGTGAATACTGGGTAACATAACACTACGTACAACATAACACAACACATAACATAACACAACATATAATGTAACATAACGTAACGTAACGCAACGTCACATAACCATGGATGTGTATCATATATTTTGTCAGGAGCTGTTAGACGGAAAATCCAAGTCTATGAAGAGTAAGCCCTCCATCTCTCAGAACAGGTCTGTTAACTAGAGAATCAGGGGAGAAATGTTTTCCCAACTAGTGTTCAGATTTGCATCACTTCCCTTTTCTACAGCTAAAAGAGATATTAGCCATCAGCCTTTCTCTCTACATTTTGTCCAGTAACATTAGATATGCACCTACACAAAAAAAATTGAGTCAATTCTAACTGATTCCACCCTATTTTTTCCATATCATATAGTAGCTATTAGCTATTCCTAACTTCTATATTTTTGGTAACTCCCATTGTGTGTCTCAGCATTTTGCTAACTTTCTAGCTTCAAGTGTACATTTACTTCATAAGTCTTTCTTTATAATGTCCTGATTACTTTGGATTTTTTTCTGGAAGTAAGTCCCCCATTTTTATTGTGTATTTCTAATATCATAGTAATCAACATTGAGCAGAAGCTTCCAGACATTTCCAAGATGGTTCAAAAAAAGAAAGGAGGGGGAAAGTATATTTTTCAAAAGTAAATGTTTTTTTCCATACGCCTCATTATCACTAGGTGTTCTGAGTACCACGTGTCCAAAATGGTTCAGTAGTTAAACAAATTCATGGACAAAGCCATCATTCAGGAAAACTTTTGAGTTGGATGATGTACATGTAATCCCACCAGCCCTAGTGGCCATCTTCTCGAAATCTGTAAGAAGCAAACTGCCAGATGCTGGAAGGTCATACAATAGAAGTGACAAAACATATCTCTCCATGTTTTGTTTTGTACTTACAGTCTTCCCTAAGTACTTGCTAGGACAGATGAACTATTGGTCTGACTTGGTACGGCTCTTCATATGGTCTTGCATAGCAAGTACTATTTGGTTTTATGGATACAATGACCATAAAATTGTATTGAATGTTCTTGCTGATGCAACTGCTTTGCCAAGCTGTAATCTATGTCATCTATGTCACCTCATTAAAACTTAATTGTGCCTCTCTTCTGCAGTAAATTACACCTGGATTACAGCAATGCTGAACCACATATTTTAAAGCCTCCTCTTTAATGTCTATGAGATGCCAAGGTATTGTGGTTGCATTAGGAAATATGATTGCAAATAAATATCTCTGAAAACCCATGTCTTATTTGATGCATATTATTTGAACTCAAGTTTCACAGCTTCACTTCCTCCTAGGTTCCTCACTCACTTTTCAGACTCTTCTTAAAATGTAGCAATTTTTATTTTTATTAGTTGAAAACACGAGTGTTTCTGTGGAGGTTTGTACTCCTTCTAGGTTCCCTTGTGGTATTCCTCTTTTTAGAAAGCTCACAACTCCTTCTGGCTTAGAAAAATCTGCACATTTCCTCAATGTGGTGCTTGTTCCCCTTTCAGGAAAACTAATGAAGTCACTGAATAAGGTCATGCTTTTTGCCAATGACTCGTGTCCCACGGCTTGCCTATCTGCAGAAGGCAGTGTGCTGTAAACATAGGTGTGAATTAACTTCATGATGACTGTGTTATATCCTTCCCTAGATGGGTGGCCTTTATGCAGAATAAGGGTGTTTTGTGCTGATTTCTGAGTCAGGCCTTGGGTGTAATTCTGAACAGCTATCCTCCCCTAGCTACACCATAGCTTGCAGCTAACCACAATGCCTGCAGACTGTTTTTAACCAGACATTTTCAGAAGAAACAATAGAGAGCAGTAAGATTGCTTTAACATCTTAGGCTTGATGCCTACAGCTTCTAGCATGCATAAGACATAATGGAGAGAATATTGGGTGAGTATCACAGAAGAAGTGGAGCTACCCTCCTGACAACCTCTGGTGTTTATGGGCCAAGTTGAACTGCTGCAGGCAGCCAACATAAAAGGTAATGTTAAAGGAAGATATTCAAGGCAAATTTCTCAAGGAAAAAAAAAAATATACATATGAGACAGTGCATTCTACTTTCAAATTCATATAGGTCTCTGCAAAGTAACAAAACCAGGTAGTAAGATGAACAAGGAAAGGTAAGATGGGTGGGAGATGAGAAGAAAGATTAGAGAAAATGGAAATGGACAGGAAAAAATCCCAGACAGACAATCCTGAGGAATGTGCTTGGGGGGATTTGTAAGGCCTGAGGGATTTGTAGGATTTGAGATTGATCACATTTCCTTTCCATCAGCTAATGTTAAGTTTTCAGCTTGTGTTGGTTATTTGGACAGATAATGCAGAAAATAGCATGAGAAGACACAAGGACACAGGAGGGGTCCTTGTGAGATGAAAGAAAAGAGCAGTCCCAGTGAAAGGGATGAAGGACAGAATCTAGGACTGAATTGGGAGAAACCATTCTCCTACTGCTAAGGGAAACTTCACTGAGCAGCTTCTCTGTTTCCTGATAAACTGAAGCCAAATGATCAAGACAGGAGTCATACACAGGAAGAGAACAGACAAGACGGTCTGTAAATATGCACCAGTTGCTGCTGCTGTTTATGCGAAATGTAGCAATATTCCCCCAATTTTCATGGGTAACTGAAGCAGAATTAGTTTAAAAACTTAAGATTGATTGACGGTCATCTGTATTGAGAGCAGATTGTACTTTTGACATTGTGTAGGCTTTTCTTTTTCACTCGCCACTGCATTGCATCACAGTGAGTCATACAGTGTCTTCTTTCCATGCCAACACCAAGACGTGCTGCAGCAGATCAGATGTGGTATGACAAATGCAATGAATCAAAATGGTGCTCACTGGGGTTTTAACTATGAAATCCCAAGCACAGTTTCTAAGGCATGGATTTTAAACCAAGTCTGAAACTGACTGGGTTCAGGAGATCCTGCTAGTGCCTTCTGGAAGAGAGAAATAAGAGATTATGTTTTGGAAAAGCAGGAAAACAATATACTTTTAAAAACTTGATTTCAGTCCCATCTATTTTCTGACAGAATATTTTGGCAGTTTTAAACAGGCTAGTTTTCATGGCTTTTATTTGTGCACTTGCATATTCTCTCACGAGAATTTTATGTATACACATCTCTGTAAAAGCAAACTTTATTCCATAACTTGAGGGATAGAGATACTCTGCATTTATCTTACAATAAAATATTTTAACATACAACACAACAGCATCTACTTCCTTTTTCTCCCGCAACAATCAACATGCAAAATATCTCTTACCAAAACATTTTTTGGCATTAACGGATTTAAAAGCTTCACCTATCCTCTGACTCAGTGTAAAAGCTGTTTGCAAAAAATAATGGAAGGCACATCTGTTCTTCATTTTCTTAAGAGTAAGTAATCTTCAGTAACAGGAAGTATATATTTCTGAACAGCTGTTGAAATGCTAAGGCAGTTCCAGCTTCTATGCAGGAGTCAACTGGCACTTTAAATATACTGAAAATACATTATAAAACTACTTATTTCATTATTCTATCACCAAACAGGAAATCTTAAAAAATATATAAAAACCTTTAGTCAACTCCAGGTTGACTAAATGTTCACTTCTTTTGACCTAGAACAAACTTATTTCTGTAAAAGGCTACTTATCTTAAATTAAGTGAACTTTGAGTCAAAATAACTCTATTTTTGTGTAAAGGATTTTCATTTTAGGACAGGGAGCAAGTTTTCTGGCAAACTAATACTGGCTTACATCTGCATTAGAGTGGAGTGTGGCCCAGTAGGAGCAGATTATGAAACAACACAGCTGGAACAGAGCTTACCGTCATCGTGTACACACTTGGTGGGGAGAAAGACCTGAACATCTACGATACATTTATAGAACAGTTTGGAGTTTGGAAGGGACCTTAAAACTCATCCAGTTCCAACACCTTCCACTCGACCGTGTTGCTCCAAGCACCATCCAACCTGGCCTTGAACACTGCCAAGGATGGGGCAGCCAGAGCTTCTCTGGGCAACCTGTGCCAGGGCCTCACCACCCTTATCATAATAAATCCAGACTGAATCTATTTTCTTTTAGTTTAAAACTGTTATTAGTAGTGCCACAGTATAGATTTCTGGTAGTGTTTTTTGTTTAGCTTAAACTGAAAGAAATCCTCTTCGTACACTCTTACACTGCTCTGTATTAAGCAGAAAAATCTAATTTCTCTATCTTCCCCAGCCACATGCAGTAGCTATTTCTTTCTTCCCAAAGAACACCTATCATGACCATACCTTATCTAGGTTTGGTAGATGATATCCCTGGAATTAGTATCTTCACCCATCTCATTCAGTCCACAAATCTGTTGATCTTCCCCAGTTTTCCTGTATCCTTTGCGGCTTTCTGTATTTCCTGGAAGACAATTGAAATCCTAATGGATTTGTCCCAAGAATTTTTCTTTGTTTTTGCAAACATTGGCAGTTGTATAGATTCCAAAATGGTATTCTTTTTCCTCCAAAAAGGTACATTCGATAAGAGCAGATCTGTATAGCAGCCCTTATAATTCTAAATGTTGCCTTCATGAGCTCAGCTGGAATTACTCTGGATAAATTTAACGCACATTTTGCCAGTGTCAGTTTTGCCATCCATCCATCCATCCATCCATCCATCCATCCATCCATCCATGCAGATTTCTCCTTCTGGACAAATCTGTTAGACTAATATACTCCCCAAACACCAGTCGTAATCCTAACCTTAGAACTGTCAAACCATTTCTTGGAGTCTGACAGGCTGGATCTGTTGCAAAGCCACATTGACAACATTTTTACAGTTGGGTGACTGTCCTGCTCATTCACTGGATTTTACTACTCCCACAGCTGCAACAGTGGAGCAAAAGGCACTGCACATTGTGTTTCTGAACAACAGCTATCCTACTTTATAGCTTGATTTGTTTAAAAACTAAAAAAGTTTCAATGCACTGGGCTAAACAGAAGTGAGGACACACCTCATTTTGTCCCTTCAGTTATGAGAGTGATAGCACCTGGAAGAATCTTCCATTGTCTAACGCTGGTCTCAGCACTGGACTTTCCACAATTCATTTGCTCACAGGATGAGGCCTTCCAGAAAAGTGGAAGAATCAGACCATTGGAATAAGCCCCAGCCTGTGGGAAAAGAATGCTGCAAGACTTTTCCCAACTGACAGTCTCTTAACTGCTCTGCTGTGAGTTGTTATACACTTAAGATATTTATTGTATTTCCCTGCTACTAAAAGTATCTTTAAATAATTGGATTGTTCATTTATTATCTAGTAAAAAGCTTGTCTCTTCCGGGGCAGTCACAGCTCAGAGACATTTTTCACAGTAAGTGTGGGCTTTAAAAAAGAGAACCACCTTGTCATACAAAAAAGCAGGACTTCTAACCTACTCAAGTGAGACTTGTTGATTTCAATATTTTTTTAGGCTCAGAGTTGCTCATCCAACTTATGACTATTATTGAGTCACTCTGCGGTTTGAGGTTTGGGGGAATTTTTAACAAAGGAAAGGTGCAGTGACCCAAGCTATTCGATCCAAATTTATGAATATTTTCCATCAACCTGAACCAGCAAACTGCACTGAGCACTGAAAGAGAAGTAGTGACAAGTAAAAAATAGACGAGCACATTTAGCTAGTCAAGCAGCAGCCCTTCTGAACTAAGACAAGCATCCCATGATCGTACATGACAATATTATTTTTCCAACATATCAGGCTGAGAGTGACTCAGGTCCGAGAATAGGTTCCTCTCTCAAGTTGAATTAGAAGTCCAGTAATGAAAACCCTTGGAGATTATACAACAGGAAAGGTCATGACAGAATACAACACACACTTCCACAGTGCAGTAACATAGAACCTTTCACCTACAAATTCACTTCAACAGGAAACACAGAGGGCATTTTACTTGGTTTTGTATAGCAATATCACATCAGTAACTTAAGGCATATCAAATAATAGTATATGTTACTTCATTTTTAAAGGAAATTCTATCAAACTAATGCACATTTTGGATACTTTGCAAGATAGATAATATTTTGTCGCTTTGATTTTTTTTTCCTCTTGAAAAAGAGGCATAGCATTAGCTGTAGCTGCTGAAGCAACCACAGCAAGCTTGTATAAAAGTATTCTTATAATCAAATATAAGTCTTCCGTGGGGGTGGTTCACCACTTCCTTTGGCTACCATGCAGGAACTCATTCAGCAGAGAAGATAAAAACAAGAGCTGAGTGCAGAATAATTCTACACTAGAGATGACTCTGTATTTCTTGACATTGTGTACTGAAGAATGACATTGTTAGAGGTTTGTAGTGCATATGTAAAATGCACCACATTTGTTATTGTTAATTGTGGATTATTTCTTCACAGTACAATTTTGGTTTTATGATGTAAGATGTCTACCGAGTTTCCACTTAAGACTTGTACAAATTTTAGCAGAAAGAAAATATTTTAATAGAATATCCCTGAATATAAGTAAACCCCATGAATCTATGTATTATCTGCAAGAGACACATTTACATGATTATTTCTCCAAAAACCCCTGTGCATTTGCATTTCACTGAAACAAAACACCAAGTCCTAAAAAACTAAGTATTAATGTCTTCAATATCTTTTCCCTTCATTTTGTGTTCAAGGAATTTCCTCTTCATGCTAGAAGTATAATTGAGGACCACAGATGAAGAGCCATTCAAACAGTATTGCTTTATTAGCAAAACCCAAAACATGTTTATCTTGAAGGCAGCCTATGGTGGTTGTGTAGTTTTTAATCCAGTCACTCAACCAAAATAAATATTGGCTGGCTCTCTTGAAAAGTATAAGATCAAATTCTACCAAGGGCTGTAAAAAAAAATGGTGGAATAAATACTCTTTTGAGAACTAAAGCTAATCCTGGCCCTTCAGATACAGAAGACCAGGGAAATTAGTGTGCTAATGTAAGCATCTGAATCTATTTGAATGACAAATCAAAACTTCCAGCTCAGCAAAGAGCTTATGCTTCACTCTTGACTCCACTGGGGATAAGGTGGAGCTAAGAAGAGATAAAATTTACACGAGAAAATCATCCTTTGCAGCTGAAGAAAGTTAATTACCATCTGCTTCATTTAGGTCACAGTTCTGCTGTAAAGTTAGAGGATGACAGAATTTGAACTAATCATTAACTCACTCCAATTTGGAGTAATCTGCATGCTCCACAAAGATGTGTCAGTACTAGGTACTGTCCATGCAAAATGTGAGTGTCTAGGAAAGAGGTCGGGGTGAATTAATGACTCTCCTTGACCTGACTTCACTTGATTTGTCAAGGAGCAGCTCAAACACAGAAAAAGATCTGTTGTTGCACCATTATACTATAGAAATGGCCCAGGCTACCACATTAAATGCAATGGTGCTTCCACAGGGAAGCCATGGGGAAGAAATGGGAAGTTCTTTTCAAGCCAGTTTATCCTGAAGATGTATTGAAAGGTCACCTGTAATGTAAGAAGCCTTGGAGCCGAAGCCTTGGAGCCAAAGCCCCAGGGAAGAAAGAGCAGCTTGTTGCCCTTATTTCTACAGAGGATATTTAAAGTGAATGGAATTTGCACACCAGTAGGTGTGAAGCTCAGAGAACTTTTGCTTCTGGGTGAATTAGGGCAGAACCTAAGTGAGAACATTAGCTAGTGTAATTCTCAGCATACACTCTGAGGAGAAGTCTTCAAAGTCTTGCAAAACACTTCCCATTCAGGAATTTTAAGAAAGTTTTTTTCTAAAATGAGGTATATAAACCAAGGGGCAGATATAAAGCTTTGGTTGGTAATATATGCAGCCCTTCAACTCCATGCAGTATTAATGTTAAATTGCTGCCCATTCAAACTTACTAACTAATTTTAATTCAAATATTATAATTTCTCACTCTGTGGCCGTTTCCTTCCTATATGCCCAAATCTGGTTTAGATACACATCCTCTGGGGGGGAGGGGAGGACAGAAAAAGAAAGAGGTTATTATTAAGGCATATTTCCAACTACCACAGTCTGCAGATAAACATTTAAGGGCACCCCAAGCCTCCATCACAGTCATCCTAACAAATGACTTGCCCACCTCAGAATGGCTAGCTATGAACCAAAACCACACTAAATTTAACATCTTTGGAAACATAATGCAAAGGCAGTTGTGCTAAGTCCTTAAGTAAGTCCAAGACCATCTGCCTCCTGAAATGGACTTATGTGAAGTGTTAATGCCATCCAATATCCATGTATTAGATGTCCTTCTTGAATGTGTACAGCAGGTGCCTTACAGTCAGGGGTGGAATGTGCCATGTCAGGCACAACAGGTTTGTATTCTTCTTCTAAATCTGAACCCTATGGACACAGAAATTCCCAAAGCAACCTCCAACAATCTGTTCTGAAACATAAGCAACCAAGCAACAAGTATTGCCAAGTCCCACTAGAGATTACGTGTTTGTTCTGGGTTCATCTATAACAGTTATTTTTCTCCTTCCTAGCAGCTGGTGCAGTGCCATGGTTTGGCTTCAATCTGAGAACAACACTGATAACACATCAATGTCTTAGTTGTTGCTCAGTAATGTTTACCCTGATCAAGGACTTTTCAGTCTCTCATTCTCTGCCAGTGAAGGGCACAAGAAGCCAGGAGGAAGCAGAGACAGGACACCTGACTCATACTAGCCAAAGGGGTATTCCACACCACAGCACATCTTGCCCAGTATATAAACTGGGGGAGTTATCTGGAAGGCCCAGATCTCTACTCTGATCGGGCTGGGTATGGGTTCACAGATGGTGAGCATTTGCATTGTGTATCACTTGTGTTTATTGTTTTCTTTTCCTTTCCCTTTTTAGTTTTGTATTCTCTCCCTTCGTTATCTCTCTTATCACTATCATTATTATTAGTAGTAGTTCTGCATTATACTTTAGTTACTGAACTATTCTTATCTCAACCCATGGGGTTTACATTCTTTTGATTCTCCTACCCATGCCACCCAAAGGAAAATGATAAGGTGGGAGTTAGCGAGTGGCTGTGCAGCTCTGAATTACCAGTTGGGATTAAAACACAGCAGTGACATTTAATTAAATTAAACAAACTTTTACTATCAAAGCCACATAAGAAGCTGCTCTGCAATAATTTCCATCTTTAAATATGGTCAGAAGAAAGATGACTGCTCCACTCTAGATGTTACAAAGGATCACAGTGCAGCCCAGGTCGGAGGGAACCTCAGGGGAACTTAGTCCAGACTTTCATGGGAAAGAGAGCCTAGATGAGCTTCTATCTTTCACTGCCTGCAAAATTACCGAGACAAGCTGTATGTACAACTCCAAAGTTTTCACTTTTCCCTTCAAAATATGTTCCCAGAATTGTTACCCCATGGCTCTAGGGATTCTGTTCAGAGTACAGATATTCATGGGCTGCAAATATTCAGTGCACATTTGTTAAGCCGTAACTTTTAACAACGTAGGCACATCCTACCTGACAAGTGGTAGAGGTTTCAGAACAGCACAAGGGAAAATGAAGGAATGAGTTTCAAAGCTGTGTGCAGAAATCAAAATATTCACATCCCATTTTTTAAAAAACTAAGCAGGTATTTGTGTATTCCTTGCATATTACTTTGTTAATCCAGCTCATATCACGTGGGTGGATTCAATCTACTCTGCTCTCCTGAGACCTCACTTGGAGTATTGTGTGCAGTTCTGCTGTCCTCAACATAAAAAGGACCTGGAACTGTTGGAACAAGTCCAAAGGAGGGCCACGAGGATGATCAGAGGACTGGAGCACCTCCCATATGAAGATGGGCTGAGAAAGTTGGGGCTGTACATCATGGAGAAGAGAAAGCTGTGTGGAGACCTCATAGCATCCTTCCAGTATCTGAAGGGGGCCTATAGGGATGCTGGAGCGGGACTCTTCATGAGGAACTGTTGTGAGAGGACAAGGGGTAACAGGTTCAAACTTAAACAGGAGAAGTTTAGACTGGATATGAGGAAGAAATTCTTTAGTGTAAGGGTGGTGAGGCACTGGAATGGGCTGCCCAGGGAAGTTGTGAATGCTCCATCGCTGGCAGCGTTCAAGGCTGGATTGGACATAGCCTTGGGTGGCATGGTTTAGTGGGAGATGTCCCTGCCCGTGGCAGGGGGGTTGGAACTAGATGATCTTAAGGTCCTTTCCAACCCTAACTATTCTATGATTCTATGATTAGCAGTGCTTTGCTGTGTTCATGTAACTCCGAATTGTAACAGCCAGTCTAGTAGTAGAAACCACATATTTCTATCTCTTACCTAAAGACCTGAACAAAACAAACTTTTTTTTTTTTTGTTTGTTTTTTGTTTTTGTGTCCTGTGAGGGAATCTAAATTCAAATATTTCCAAAAAAGATCAGAGTTCTTTATACTGAATTCACATTTCAATTCTTCATCCCTCATAAAGTCAGCTTTATAAATTGGAAAAAGTTAAGCTCTTTCCAAACACATATTAAAAAGAAAATAAATTTATTTCTCAATAATTACAAGGTTATGAATATTTACATAGGCACATGAATGTATATAACTCGAAAATTCCATTTTATTTGCAATTTAATAGTAGAGCAAACAGTCATGCTTTTTATTGGGGTAACAAACATAGATATACAATGCTGTAACAATATTTCATAGTTGATAGCTTTGTCAGTTCCCAGAGTAAATAAAAAGCAATTATAATTATAACTTCCCTTCTCTTAAAGGCCATATTGACTTCATCCTCATTATCAGCAAAAAGTAGGATGACAAAACCAGGAGGACAGAAAAAGATCCTTTTTTTTTTCCCGAAGATTTTCACAGGGCTCCAGACATTAAAAAAAATAAAAAATAATAATAAAAAAATATCAGAAGTACTACAAATTCAGAATATCCAACTTCTTCAGTTCCCCTTCAGTAACGGAAGCTGTAGGTTCAGATTGTAAAATCTACAGGCTGAATTAACAGTAATTAACAGTACCTGCTCTTTGAGCAGCACTATTCTGCAGTAAATTTTTCAGATTGCTCCACATTAGTATTTCCTTCTCCTGTTTAGCATCAACTCTTGCATTCACATGGATTTTTCCCATTAGTATCCTATATGTTTGGTTTTTGTCCAACATTTGTGTCAAAGGGAAAAGCAAACCCATTTTAGAAAACAGATATTTTCAGAATTTTCACAGGAATGTATTAAAATAGCGCTGGTGTATTTGATTCAAGGTGAATCAAATTCTTTAAATTACATTCAGCACTCAAACATGCTTACCTTCCACTAAGCAGCCACAATACTGCTAGCTGGAGTAAATGTTAAGTATATGTAACCTTAGTAAAGCCAAATCAGAGGGGGTTTGACAAAAGCTTAAGATTTTAAGTTACAAATTGTCCCTGGTCACCAATCAAGTTGGATGAAGTTATTGTTATAACATCCTCCAACTCTTGACTTCAGCCATGTGCTGACATTGCACAAAATTTAAATTTGATTATATCATAAATCTACGATTTAACATGACACTGAGTAAATTGGCCCTTAACCTAAACTTTCTCCCTCTATGCTACTTGTATAGTGCTTGGGATGCATTTTTGCTTAAAGCTATTCTCTTTAAAATACATTGCTTATAGCTCACCACAAATCTATCTAAGACAAGGAATTTTGTAAGTACTCTCTTGCAAAATCAATGAACTTGCTTTGTAATTTATTTCCACTCAAACACTACGTCATGGCTTCAGCAGTAGCAGTCATTTTTCTCATTCTTGATAGCTGGTGCAGCGCTGTGGTTTTGACTTTCAGCCCGGGAACAGTGCTGATAACACTGATGTTTTTAGTTGCTGCTCAGTAATGTTTACTCTGACCAAGGACTTTCTGAGTCTCATGCTCTGCCAGGGAGGAAGGGAAGCCGGGAGGAAGCAGAGACAGGACACCTGACCCAAACTGACCAAAGAGGTATTCCATACCACAGCACGTCATGCCCAGGATGTAAAAACTGGGGGGAGGAACCCCGAAGAGTTAGTTCACGGCTTGGTCATCGGGTGGTGAGCAGTTGTATTCTCTCCTCTTGTATTTGCCTTGTTATTGTTATTATTGGTGGTAGCAGCAGTGATTTGTGTTGTACCTTATATTCTTATCTAAACCCGTGGGAGTTACGTTCTTTTGATTTTCTTCCCCATCCCCCTGGGAGTGGGGGGGAAGAAAGAGGGGGGAGTGAGTGAGCAAACTGCATGAGAGGCTTAAACCATGACTTTTATTAAGAAAATTTCTTCATATTTGAAGAAATACAGATTTGATGAGACATCTTCCACAAAGGAATATTGCTGACTGTTGTACAACACAAGGTTGATCAAAACATTCTGGTTATTAAAAAAAATAGTAATTAAATTTTTAAATTGCACATCACTAAGAAAGGCATTGGTCTGGCTCTGCATAGGCTTTCCTCTTCTCCTTTTGACATAAGTGAAAGACTGCCCACACACCAAGCAGAGTGAGACAGGAGACAGTCAGGACTGCTGACACAAACTGACCAAAGGGATACCAAAGGGACAAGTGACAGGATAATGGGGAATGGCTTCAACCTGACATAGGAGAGAATAAGATGAGATCTTAGGAAGAAGTTCTTCCCTGTGGGGATGGTGAGGTGCAGGCATAGGATGCCCACAGAAGCTGCGGCTGCCCCATCCCTGGAAGTGTTCAAGGCCAGGTTGGACTTGGAGCAACCTAGTTTAGTGGAAAGTGTCCATGACCATGGCAGGTGGTTGGAACTGAATGAGATTTAAGGTCCCTTCTAACTCAGACAAGTCTGGGATTCTGTGATTCTTTGACTCTCTTATATATATCTAGAAAAGGTAAGACTACAGATATTAATGCAGCCTAATTGGAAGAGACATAAGAAAAGACTATTACAAAGTAGAAAAGGATCAATACAGATAAACAGAGTTTGATTGTGGTTGCCATATCCATGCCAAACAATGAAGGATGCTCGCATAGCAAACAATCCTCCATAAGGATGAATCACTTTCAAAGGGCAGAGAAAGAGGCATTATTTTAATCTCACATTGTGACAAACCAAGGTTGATCTGCATTGTGTGAGGTACTGCAAAAGGATAGCAGAGAGGGGCAGCCCCACCCAGAAGACATTCATCCAAGTAACCAAAAGATGGAAGAAGAATCAGTCTTGACTTCAAAGAGTTCCAGTAGATGAAGTGTCTGAATGAAGGTTACAAGCAGATAAGCAAGAACACACAAAGGTCCCTTTCCCACCTAGAGAGTTAAAGCCTTTTTGTTGAGCACATTTATTTGACTTCAAAGGACAGTGCTGTATGGCACTCCTTTTACATTGATTTATACTGAAAAGACAGAAAGAAGGGAAGGAAGACAGCAGAGAAGTACACCTTTAGGTACAATGCATTGCACATCCTATAATTGCTGGGAAAAAGCAAGCAAACAAACAAAATACACAGCAACAGTTCTGACATTCAAGGGGGGGGAGAAATCTTGGGTGCTTTTGCTAGTGGAATCTCTTTAAATCAAACAGTACCTTCAAGTACAGGACTGACCTAATCTTTATACTCTTCCAGCCAATATTCTTAGTTACGACAGTCCATTTCCCTCAGATCCACCTTGATCCTTATGCAGCAATTAACTCTGGGTATTACATGTATCTAATGGTCTGTGACAGGGTTAATTTACTACCTTGATTGTTAGGCTTAGGTAAGAAACCACACATTTTTTTTCCACGTGGCTGCAGTTATTTTTTTTCCCCGTACCTATTCTGAGTAGCTTTTTGAAGACCTAAAAATGAAATGGACAAGTAATATTGGTAAGAACTACGTGCTATGTCCTCAGTGCATTTTTAAGTATTAAGCTGTTCTACCAGCCTTTTAACATGTATTAGCCTTTCTGGAGCACTGCTGTATCTGAATACATGGCTTTTGCAAAATAGCATGTCTGTAAAAAGGAGAATAGTAAAAGCACTAATTGTGCTTTTCTCCTAGGGACATATCTAATCACTTTATTGTTTTCAGCTATGGACTCAAAACACATGAACTATTGCCCAGGAGATGCTAATGACTACTGATGTCTTAAATTATAAAAGGTTTGAGTTAGTAAAATGTTTTGGTTCCATATGTTGAACCTGAACGGAAGATCCAAATGAGCTGAGGAGAGTTGGTAAAGAGCTGAAGGCATCTGGTGGAAACTCAGGTGGCTGCCCAGCTCACTAGGGTTTGAGTGACAGCAGCAAAACTTCCTTTTATCTGGAACAAAGAGAGAGATATATCATCGCTGAAGTATATGAGAAAAAGGGGGGTGTCATGTTAAGCTATGTGATGCTAATACAGCCCTGGAATAACTGAATCTGAAAAAGAACAGATTATTGAATGCAAAAGCAAATGGTAAACAGTACCTTTGTTTGAGCACAAGTGCCAGGAAGAACATTATTTTCTTTGTTCTTTCTTTATCTTCTCTTTGCTCAGTTTCATAAACACAAATTAAACTGGGATACAGTTCTTCAGGCTTTAAGCTCTAATCCATTAGCTGCATCGAAAAAATCTCAGATTAATGGATAATCAGAAAACAAAATAAATACAGTCGGGTACATGATAGTGTTACAAACCTTGACCTGACACCGGCAAGAAGGGGAACAATTAAACAAACGTAAATTGAAAACACTACACAAGTTATTTTTTGTTTGTGTAGTATATTTGGTCCCATTAGTAAAGTAGCTTTATAGTGAAGGCTAAATATGCATGCTGTAACTTATATTGATATAAAATCTCAGACTTTGCATTTCACCAATCAAAAATATTTTATTTACTGAAATTAAAAATAAAGTTCCTTTGGCTCAAAAAAAAAAAAAAAAACAACAAACCAAACAAAAAAAAAAACCCCGAAACAAACTACCTTATTAATTTCAGGGAGTTACTGCAGAGATTAGTTTTACCCAATTTAATTAAATTATATGGAAGCTTTTCTTTTTCTTGTCTCTGAATGGCATGCATAGAAATTCAAATGTGCTTCCATTTGTGCAGCGGTTGTGTCAGCTCTTTGTCCTGTGCTTCCATGGCTTTTTTTGGTCTACTGTTTGGGGCTTTTAAGCAAAATCATAGATGAAGAAGTAAACAGAGTGCATTGCTCATAAATGAGTCTCACTCCCAAAGAAAGGAGCTGCTCTGATTAACTCTTCTGGATTGTTCCTGGAATCTGTTCTGGGGGCATACACCTCTGACAATTGCTTCCACGGCTTTTCAGCAGAGGTACCATGTCATTGTTAAGTGGTTTAATGATGTGGTCCAAACAAAACAGCAGTGAGAATACCAGTGAAATAAATAACATACTAAAAATATTTAAATAAATAAATAAAGGCTGCTACGAAATATGCAGTCCTTTCCTTTCAGAATTCTGCACATTTTGAGACATGCAAAACCACACAGACTGTAATCTTAACTCCTTGAGTTAAGGGGTACACTACTACCTGTGTAGAAAGTGAGATGAGAAGCAGTGAATGCACCTGCATTTATTGATGAGGTTTTCCCTGAATGGAGATCTAATACATTGCCTGTTTCACAATAAAATGTTAATTTTGCTGTTTAATGCAGCATACCACAGGGTCTGTTGTCTTCAGGAGCCTTCTAAAAGACAATGACCTCAGAAACTGAATGCTGCCTCCACTTTCTTTCTTCCCCCTTACAGTTCAGTTATCTTGGAGCAGATGCATGGTGAGGTAGAATGTTGGTATAAATCTGCCTGAAAAAAAAAAAAAAAGCTTTTTTATATGTAAAACAAAAGTTACAAGACCAATTATGCCTAAGTAAGAGCCATGGACCTGAAAACCCCAGAAATATGGGAAATTATTTTCACATCTGAAAGATAGTATCAATCCACCCTCCAGATCCTGACTCAAGTTTCCAGGTTTAGCTGCAGAATAGCTGTCCCAGATCTGTAAGCTGAGTGAATGCTCATGGGATATGCCCCCAAATGACAGCTGAGTCTCTACTCATACTTCTTATACCTGTGGGCTACAGTAAAATTATGTTATAACTACCTGCCTTTTTATCCTTTAAAAACCCTCATATTGTAATGTTATCTTACATAGAAACTATGCCAATATAATTACACTTACATGAGCTCTGAAATAACAAAGGGAAAGGAAGCAACTTTAACACCTTTTAACTTGAAGATGGGCAAATGTTTAAGTAAAACACAAGATAAGATGTTAAGCAGTTGGGGCAGCTAAGAAAGCATTAAACGCTTTCCTAGAAGAGGAAATTATATACCTAAATGGAAGGTTGGACGGGAAGTTATAGAGAGGATTCAAAGATTACACTACTCATTTGTTTAATTGTATTGGTCCTTTGATATAAAAAGGCAGCTAAGACATTGACAAAACTACAAAAGACAGGACAAAACAGACACTGGAGGAACTAAAAAAAAGTTTGGTACCACTATCACTCCTGCCATTTTTAGTTTGTATTAGTGGTGGTGGTAGTAGTAGCAGTAGTAGTAGTAGTAGTAGTAGTAGTAGTAGTATCAGCAACAGTATTAGTAGTAAAGAAGTTTAACTAGTAGTGCCAGTGAAATTTATTTAACCTGAAAATACTTTTTTGAAATTGCCTTTTCTGATGTATTCAACTGATTTCTTGGCTTATGTAAGATTACCTTTACTACTGTTATAGGCAACAGCATCTCCCTGTCAAACCATTAGACAGGAAGTACCAATTCCATCACTGGCATAACTCCAGTAAGTCAGATAATAATACTGGGGAGAAAAAAAGAAAAGAAAAAAAAGAGAACAAATACCTACAATAATTCATAAAATAACACATTTTACTTCAAAATTTTATCCTTTCTTTTTTCCACTTAGAGATAGCAAGTTCATGAATCTGAAACAGAAAAAAAGGCTGGTGTAGGTAACTCACATGGTAAGCAAACCACAAAAACAGAAATGTGATGGAAATCACATTCTGAGACAGACCCTGAATGACTCAGATATTCTGAATTACTTTTCAAAAGGAAGTGGTTATTTCTGTATGAAGAATATCAGCTGTCACACTGTGCTTCATTGTATTTGCACTCAAGGCTGTACTGAAGTCACCTATTATTGCAAAAACAAGTAAAAAATGCACAAAGCAGTTTACACATTTTTCAAAATTGCCATCACAGGGGTGAGAGATCAGACCCTATGATTCTGCCGCCTGTCATGGGGACAGAATCTGGTTTGCAGTGTTTCCTTGCTGAAGTGGGACTGACAGAGTACAGGTGGACAAAAGGGAGAGCTGCCCAAGCATGAGAATGGAAATGAGATGCACAGTGCCAATAGACATGAATTGCTGCATTCAGCCTAAGTCAAGACATGCTGGTAACTAGTTTGGTTGTCCAGCATTTAGTGTCTTTGTTAACCTCAGCAGTTACATCAATCAGGAACATGACAGAACTGAGGACTTCTTACTCCTACTCAAATCCTCCTAATCCTAAACCTAAAACCCCTCATCTTAGTTGTCCTGCAATATAAAGTTGTATCTTCCCTTGTTTGTCTAGAATTAGCCTTTAAATTGAGAAAGGTCTGACTTAGAGGGGAAATGCCAGGCTCCTACGATGAGGGATGATTCTTCCTTGTAACTACTCATTTACTTAAATAGAAACAGGATCAGTGGAAATAGCAAAAGATACAGTTACCTTTTTTAGCTGAGGTAACCTCCAGCCTTGAGGGTTTCAAGTGTTACAGCTCACAGCTTTGATAGGGAGATAGGACTTGATGCAGTCTCTCTTGCACAAAGATTTGGAGAAAGGAAGTAATGCCCTCATTCTCCATCATTTAGATATGCACTGGGCTCTGAAGAAAGACCATGGTAAACTAACACAGAATTCTGTATGATACAAATATCACACAAAGAGGATGGAGGACCTTCACTGTTGTAGATGAAAACCCACAAAAACCTGACTACCATTCATCTTTTTGTAACACATTTGAAATGTACAGTAAAAGGACAGTAAGGTTGTTAAAGTAAGCACTCAAGGGTCACAAAATGTCAGAATTAGGTTTAATGGTCCAAACTTTTGTGTGCGTATGTATATGCATTATGAGTCCGGTTATAAAATAAACCATACAGTTTCTTCCAGCTCCTTCTGGGGCTTTATATATGAAAATTACATTGGAGTATTTTGCTTCTGATTGTAAAACTCGAAACATAGAAATGTTTTCAATGAATAAGTATAACTACATAGCTCAGAACATTAGGAACTGTAGAACTGGGTCCTGTAAACAGAACAGACATAAGCTCCTTAAATTCTATAGCTACCGTTCATTTTTTATTACCTTGTCAGTTTTTTCCACTTCAGCTTCATCTCCCAAAACATCAGAGAAGTGGGATTCTGTGATTCTAAGACAGTGTAAAAGCTGCAGTGTTCAAAATTGCTACTCTTTTAGAGTGTGTGAATAAACACCACGTCTGAGCACAAGCTGGAGAGAAAACTTCTGGCACACCCTGAGTACAAAACCCAATAATCCTCTCATCAGCCAGACATATTTTGGCATTCTTCTGGAAGATCATAACAAAACAATAAATTACTGAGGTTTTTGATGAAAAATAACAGTTTTGTTTAATAGCATAACAGCCAATAAATGATGGCTATGTATAACATCGAGGCTTTGAGTTTTTAATGCGAATTACAAAGCTGATTTAAGAACATTCCAAATAAAGGAAGGAGCTAATACAGCAGCTTCAGTGACAGTTTCCTCTGAAACTACAGAAGAGTGGTGTGGGATAAGGTTCTGTCAAACTAACATCAGAAGGTCAGCAGAAACAAAAAAAATCTTAAGTACTTTTACATGAGTCTCTGACATTTCTTAGTTCAGCCAACTCACCTTCTGAACAAGAAAACTTCATGTTCGTCACCCATTTTATTTATGATTCAGTCTCTCTGGGTAATTCTACGTACTGGGACAGAGGTAGGATTGGGCTAAGTAGGCACCAGGACTTGAGCTTCCATTTTCAGATAGTGCTGAGCTGTCTGTCCCACAAAAGCAGAAGCAGTTTGCTCAGGACAAACACAGGTCTCTCAGTGTGGTACCCTTGCTTTGCATGGCAGCTAGTTTCCTCAGCAGAGTTTCACTGCAGTAAACATAAAATACTCTGCAGTCAGTGTGGTGGCTGTACTGAAACCTACTCATAGTATAGCCAAGAGAAACAGATTATTCCTCTTCCTTTGGTGTAGCATGAATTTCCCTAAGTAAGCATGCCTGAAATACATTTCAGGTGTCTTTTACAACACATATTAAGTAATTTCAGCAATACTTTTTAATTAAATTATTCCCATTTTTCATGTTGACTAAGCACAAAATATTATTTCTTTTATAAAACCAGAATTAAGTTCTAATTGCCAAAAACTGAAAATTTTTTACATTAATTAGCCAAGATATTATAATCAGTTTTTTTTTTTTTTTTTTTTTGCTAAGA
This sequence comes from Ara ararauna, assembly GCA_028858755.1. NCBI lineage: Eukaryota > Metazoa > Chordata > Aves > Psittaciformes > Psittacidae > Ara > Ara ararauna. The sequence goes on from CM054410.1 coordinate 64,604,602, forward strand.
CTAACATGTGGATTTAAAGCAGTTTAATCAGTCTCCTCTTTGCCCTCCTTTTATCTCCTTTTTATGTATCTTCTCAAGCCCTGTTCTCAAAATGTACTCATTGTTTATTCTTTCCAAATTTCCCTCAGCTAATCTGGAATCACAAAATACAGAATACTTCATTTCTGTAGGCAACTGTTGGAATTCCTGGCATCATTATAAGAAATACGTGATTAATGGATGCTTAATTCTTTTCTTCAGAACTGGATTAAAAAAGATCTGAATATTCTTCAAAGTAGTTTCTCCAAAACTCAAGGACACTCAGGTTTCTTTCCTTTTCTGACAGATCTAAAACCATTATTATTCAAAGCCTTCTCATACTGAATTTTGGGAATCTAACCTGCCTTTAGATGCACATTTTGTGTTGTATTTCATGGATTTGAGTGTTTTCACATAAGTTGTTTTGCTACTTTTTTGTAGTTCAGCTTTACACCTATCCAGTAAGTGACTACAGAGGTATAGGTCCTTGCATTCAAAGAATTCAGTTTTTTGAAGGAGAGCTGGAGCGTTTGTAACCTTCTTTGTTCAGACGGTATTCCGGGTTGTTTCAGTCCCTGCTCTCACAACCTTCTCTTCTTTTGTTTCTACGTAAATGTCAGCCAATTTGACATGTGTGAAGCAATATTCATGACATATTATCAAGCAGGTTGTATTCTTTGAAAGAGAGAGACACTGATCTTCATTTCCAAGAAAACAAAACCAACCCTCAACTGCATGTTTATACATTCAGAAGGCATGAGCAATTGTGTAACACAGATTCTTAATAATTATGAGCCAAGTTACATGTGGTTTTCACTGTGGCAGAGAGAAAAGCATGTAGTGGATCAGATCCCATTGAACACGCAGTTCTGAAACCAGCTTGTGTAAGGGTGGAGCTATAATGCCATTTTTATGTACTTAGTGGAAGTCTGCAAGGGTTGCAAATGGTTCCTAAAATACAGAAAGGCTCTGACATTTTGCTTCACTGTTGAGTCAGAATGAAAACGTGGCTTTTGCAAATGATCTGAGAAAGAAAATTCAAGCAACTAATCAAAACCTTTTGTTCAGACAGCATAGTACATTTGCCATGCAATATGAAAATCAAACCAGAACCAAGCTATTTCAAACGAATACAAACATTTCTTCCCAAAAGCAACAGAATTTCAAGCAGTCAGATTCAGTATCCATCCCAAGTTACAGAGCATAAAGATGTGAAAGTGTTCCAAAAAGCTTTTAAAATGGTTTAGTATTGACCATTGTGCCTAACTCCAATGTTCCACTGAAATGACTCTTTTAAATCAAATGGCTCTGAACTGGAACACTATTAGCAGGCTTTATTCCTTATCTTATCTTAATGGGTGTTAAAGAACAATATATGTATCTCTTAGACATCTAGAAAGATATTCTAAAAAAGATTACCTAGAATAGGAAAAGAAAATTTACATCTTAAAAATGCCAAGTGAGACAGCCTAGAAACATGTTTAAATGGAAAAATCTACTGTTTAATCCCACATCAAACATATGATTGGGGTGAGTTGTTTTCTCGTAATTGATTTGGCATTATCCCACATATGTTACCATGAATTTTAACACTGAACTGCATATATACAAAATATGGTGACATTTAAAACTGATAGAAATGAGTAAGGCAACACTGTATACTCTGCTGGTTTGTGTATGTGCAAATAAATTCTCAGGTGAATCAGTGAAAAAACAAACAGTATTTGAAAAAATAAGATTTGAAAACTGCAAGTAGCTTTTAAAAGATATTATTACACTTATATCACTTTGCATTAGTACATGTTTAAAATTCATATATCCAATTTGCTGTGTATTAACATATGAGAAATATCTACAGTGTTATAAGAATTATAATGACAGAATTCATAGAATCATAGAGCAGTTTGGGTTGGAAGGGACCTCAATCTTCATCCAGTTCCAACCCCCTCCCACGGGCAGGGACAATTTCCACCAGACCAGGTTGCTCCTAGCCCCATCCAACCTGGCCTTGAACACTGCCAGGGATGAGGCAGCCACAGCTCCTCTGAGCAGCCTGTGCCTGCGCCTCACCACCCTTACAGAGAAGAACTTCTTCCTAAGATCTCATCTCAATCTCCCCTCTGTTAGGTTAAAGCCATTCCCCTTTGTCCTGTCCCTACAGGCCCTTGTCAAAAGCCCCTCTCCAGGTTTCTTGCAGCCCCTTTAGACACTGGCAGCTGCTTTAAGGTTTCCCCTTAAGGGGCCTTCTCTTCTCCAGGCTGAACATGCCCAGCCCTCTCAGCCTGTCTCCAGAGCAGAGCTGCTCCAGCCCTTGCAGCATCTCTATGGCCTCCTCTGGACTCACTCGAACAGCTCCACGTCCCTCTTATGTTGTTGCCCCAGAGCTGGACACAAGAGTGTAGGGGGGTCTCCCCAGAGCACAGCAGCAGGGGAGAATCCCCTCCCTCAAACTGCTGCTCACGTTCTGGGGATGCAGCCCAGCACACAGGGGGTTCTGGGCTCAAGAGCACACTGAAGCTGGGTCATGTTTAGTTTCTCATCAACCAATACCCCCAAGTCCTTCTCCGCAGGGCTGCTCTGAATCACTTCTCTACACAACCTGTAGCTGTGCCTGGGATTGCCCCAACACGGGTGTAGGACCTTGCCCTTGGCCTTGTTGAACTTCATGAAGAGTTATCTTTTGATCATAAAGTAATTTATACACTAAATCCTAAATTAGAGGAACCAAGTTATTCTAAGAACTGCACTGTAGTTCTCTGACAGGGACTGTTTCTCCTGTTGGAGCAGGAGTTGTGTAGACAACTGAAGTAGGAGTTGTGGTAAAACAACTGAATATTGTTTCTTGTTCATGTTTTCTGTACCTTTGAGAACTTGGAGGAACAGTTGAGGCTGGTGGTCTGTGCAGTATTTGAGTTGGTTCTTTTTGTCGTGGTTTAAGCCCAGCCTATCACTCAGAAACCACGCAGCTGTTCACTCATTCCCCTCCCCCTTCCTTCCCCCACTCCCAGAGGGATGGGGAGGAGAATCCAAAGAATGTAACTCCCACACATTGAGATAAGAACAGTCCAGTAACTAAGGTATAATACAAACCACTGCTGATCCACCAGTAATAATAATGATAAGGGAAATAACAAGGGTAGAGAATACAACCGCTCACCACCCACTGACCGATACCCAGCCTAACCCAAGCAGTGATCTGGGCCTTCCAGGTAACTGCCCCCAGTTTATATACTAGGCATGACATGCTGTGGTATGGAATACCTCTTTGGTCAGTTTGGGTCAGGTGTCCTGTCTCTGCTTCCTCCTGGCTTCCCCTCCTTGCTGGCAGAGCATGTGACTCAGAAAGTCCTTGGTCTGAGTAAACATTACTGAAGAGTAATTAAAAACACTGGTGTTATCAGTGCTGTTCCTGGGCTGAAAGTCAAAAACACAGCACTGCATCAGATACTAAGAAGGAGAAAAATGGCTGCTACCATTGAACCGAGGATACCTTTGCACACTGAAATAATAGAATCATAGAAGCACAGAAATAGCTTTACTGAATGCATTGTGTGTAAACCTGAAGCACTGCATTGATTCTTAGGCAACTGAGTGAATTCTGCTTTCATATCCAGCATTGTATCAGAGATCTTCATTCTGTATCCAACTGCATTATACGCTAAGTGAATTTACACTGTTTTTCAGTCTGACAACTGGAGAGAGATTACAGACGTGTATCAGATATGTCATTATATTCAATTGCACTATTAACTGAAGCAAAACTTTCACAGTATTTCTATGCAGTAGAAATCTTTTTTCTTCTTTTTCTTCCTTTTTTCTCTCCCATATTTCTTCAACTGACGATCTTACTATACTTGGAGGAGTATCCAAAATGTGAGTATTAATGTCAGCATTTAATCCAAGCTGCCCAGTCCAAGCAAACAGCTGCAGATTCATTGCTTCCACATGCAGGGTTTTCCCCCGAAGTACACATAACTGTCATGGGTGGATATAATTTCTTTTACTACACATGTGGGAATATCTGGCACAACGTAGCCAGCGGTATACTTATTCTATAATGGCACGCCAAATTCTACAATCATTGTCAAAAACATCTTTCTGAACACCTGCATAAATTTTAGGCCAGATCAGAAGCCACTGCAAGCCATTTATTGATTCAAAACTATTAGTGCTCAGTCCCAGATCACTGCTGCTATCAATAGGCACTGATTTGATGCGGACAGTTCCACATCTGTCACTATGGTAGTGTGCAGCCACTAATGTGGCCATTTTCTGTTGCAAGGGTTTCCACAACCTCTAGTTATCACAAATAATTTGCAAATACCCAGTTCTCCAGTCATATTAATGGAATTAATAGAACCCTCATTCTATTTGTAATCTATCCAAATCATTATATATACTAGGATATATATATAGATACTCTAGGATATATGTGTGTATACATACATATAGTAGAAATAGTATGCATCTACATATAGTATATTTACTATATATATACTATGAATATATACCATGGAGTATTTAAATAGAGTACATACATACTAACAGTTCTTTTGGGAGTTCATATAGGAGCTTATTATGCACTAAGGTGCATTTCTTCAATGTGATCTAAAGTCTGATCACATCTGTAAGTTCCATTAGCATTAATGCAGGTTAGTCTAACCCCCCCTGTAGTCGGAAATTCCCAGACATTCTCACCTATTCATTGTAATATAGAATGACTGGCTTGTTAGATGGAGTTGTGATTTTGAAATGAATGGTGCTGGCACCCTCCACTATTCCAAAAGACTGTGCCTGCTCTCTAGCAGCTGATGAAACCTTTTATCTGATTAAGGAAGAATTAACTGCCATAAAAAGGGATGCAGGATGATGGAGGAGTATGCTCTTGGGAAACAGACAGGTAAACAGTAAGTGTAATCAGCAAGTCTTGCAGCAGCAGGCAATACCTGCCTTGAATTACAAACGTGCATACTCAGTCCCACACATCCGAGGAGCAAAGAAGAAAAGTTTGCAGAGCTGAGAAGATGCTCTACATGGCAGCTCTCTCCTGGCCTGCCAGGGGCATGTCTGTGTACCTGCTTTGAAAAATGAGCATGTTGGTTTGTATGTTTTTAGAATTACACTGCTATGGGCATTTATGGCATGCATTTTCTATGAAGTTTTTCTGTAGAGTTAGTGTGCCTAACTGCTGTGACAAGATTCCAGTGAGAAAAATGGTGGAAAGTGATCATCTGGACCACAGGCACCAACTGCTGTCACCAGCATCTCTTGTTCCAAACCCCAGTAATATGGTTAGCATAACTAACGCCATTCTATGGGGCAAGCAGTCATTCTCTGTGACCAAGCAAATTATATATGGGATCCCTTTTCCTCATTATCAGGCCCAGACAGTCCTGTGCACCACAGAGACAAACCACTCACCCTCACTGCCTTGAAAGTCACAGGCATTCAGCACAGGAGAGAGGAAAGTAACGGCACAAAGCAAAATTGGACAACAATGGACAACAGTACATGAAATTAAACTGTTACAAGTCCCAAAGGTGAACTTGGATCCAAACTGCTGCTTGACAGTAAGACCCAGGACCCCATGGCTAGGGACCCTCCCACTGTCCTCTGCAGCCTCTGGGGACTGAGGGAGCAGCTTGGCTGCTGTTACATAATTCTCAAGTTGAGACTGCAATTGCTTTACTGATACAGCAAACCATATATTAAGATATCACCAAGTCAGCAGAGGGCCCTCATGACTGGAAATCATCAGTTAAGTTGTAAAATAAATTCTGTATTCCACTGCATACAAATCATACTACATTGATTCTGCTTGTAGAAGTCCTGTGCCATTCTAATGACAAACTCTACGCTAATCATAATTCCCTGCTAAAAGAATAAAGCTTTACTTGTAACTACAATTTCATGCAGTCATCACTTCATCAAGCATCCCTAAAAGAACTTGTCTGTCCCCTCAGGGCAGGGTGACACCTACTCAGAATCTCCATCAACTGCCTCTGTGTTTGATTTTCTTGGCTACAAGACTCCCCTTCATCACTGCAGATAACACGTCTGCCAGAACTGTGTCTACTGAGAAGCTCTCCTTCACTATGTTTATGCCCATTTCTTTCTCCTTTTGCATTATTTCTTCTCTTCAAAAATATATTGAATTGTTGAGCCAACTTTCCACATTCTTATAAGTTTTTCAGTAGTTGTATTAGCCTTTTCTCTTATGCTATTGCCTTTTTAGAACAAAGACAGCAAGCAGCAGGGGGGTTGGAACTAGATGATCTTAAGGTCCTTTCCAACCCTAACTATTTTATGATTCTATGATTCTATGGTTTTCAGAACCCAGACACTTCAGGCATTGGTCTGCAGTATTAAATTTCAATTACAAAGACTCAGGATAATATTAGTACAATTTCTGTCTTCCCAGAACTTCTTCTGGATTGTTTGGTTTTTCTGGTTGGTTGATTCTTTTTTAAATACTGGAGATATATCCCTTTCTACTTCTTTTCTGTGTACTTTAAAAACATGCTGTGGAATCACCTATCTCTACGTATGTAGCACATTAGCACATAACAGCATCTATAACATTCAACAAACATAATTTCTAAGGCAATCTTTTTGACCTTCCTTTCTAAGAAGTCGTGATCATGCTTCAAGTGTGTGAAAATGCCTGACTCCTCCAAAAGCCATTGAACCTGACGGCCCAATGTTGACCCAGTCTTTACCAGGACTCAGCAGTAATTACTTTTCCAGAAGTTTCAGGAAACATAGGTAAGGTTAAAAGACTCCTTCTCCTCCCTCCCCATGGACAGGAAGGGTTCAAGTCTGCATGTGGCTTTCAATCAAATGGTCCACAAGTGATTCAGAACCTGCGACATCTTATGATTTCTCCTCTGTCCTGGGTTCAGCAGTACCAATCATTTTTTTCCTTCTTAATAGCTGGTGCAGTGCTGTGTTTTGACTTTCAGCCCGGGAACAGCACTGATAACACCAATGTTTTTAGTTGTTGCTCAGTAATGTTTAGTCTGACCAAGGACTTTCTGAGTCACATGCTCTGCCAGCAAGGAGGGGAAGCCGGGAGTTAGCAGAGACAGGACACCTGACCCAAACTGACCAAAGAGGTATTCCATACCACAGCATGTCATGCCTAAGATATAAACTGGGGGCAGTTACCTGGAAGGCCCAGATCACTGCTTGGGTCAGGCTGGGTATCGGTCAGTGGGCGGTGAGCGGTTGTATTCTCTACCCTTATCATTATTATTACTGGTGGACCAGCAGTGTTTTGTGTTATACCTCAGTTACTGGACTGTTCTTATCTCAATGTGTGGGAGTTACATTCTTTGGATTCTCCTCCCCATCACCCCAGGACTGAGGGGAGAAAGGGAGGGGAGTGAGCGAGCGACTGCGTGGCTGTTTCGCTGACAGGGTTTAAACCATGACATCCTCCTAAGGCAGTATTTAGAGAAGAAAAGAAATGGTGATGACACAGGAAGGTGGAAGAGGCACAGATGCATAGAAATGTGCAGCACAAATTCATAAGAAATTGCTGCTTATGGAGTTGCTGGCAACCTACATTCACTATAGCACTGCATAGCAATTCATCTGAGAACTTGCTTCTCCAGTGTCATGGTAATACTCTGAAATATGCCACAGAGGTAGTATTTGCTTTAATTTCTTCTTAGGCTATGATAGGATCCATGATCTTAGCTCGCATGAAGAGATATAATAAAGGTCTAACTAAAAGTGTATTTTCTAGCTATGCTGATATCAAACCAGTAGGATGGACAAAGGCAGAATATCGCCAAACCCTGTAATTCAGACAAGAAGGTCATAGAATCACAGAATCCCAGACTGGTTTGGGTTGGAAGGGACCTTAAAGCTCATCCAATTCCAAACCCCTGCCACAAGCAGGGACACATTCCACTAGACCAGGCTGCCCCAAGCCCCATCCAACCTGGCCTTGAACTCTGCCAGGGATGGGGCAGCCACAGCTTCTCTGAGGATCCTGTGCCAGGGCCTCACCATCCTCACAGGGAAGAACTTCTGTCTCAGATCTCATCTCAGTCTCCCCTCTGCCAGGTTAAAGCCATTCCCCTTGTCCTGTTCCTACAGGCCCTTGTCAAAAGCCCCTCTCCAGCTTTCTTGTAGGTCATGTCAGGCATTCCTGTTGTCCAGGTACTCTATTCTCTGGGAAACAGAGGTGATACCAGTAGGTGGATTGGCTGGTTAGGACAGTAATGTGGTGGAGAAAGAAGAGCTGGAAGGCAAATGCAGAATTGCTAGAAAGTTTGGCACAGATGTAACTAAACATATGTATGTCAATGCAAATTACCTTTCATTCCCACAAGAATAAATTCTCCAGAGGAAATTCGAGTTACAGAAATGTGAGTTATACTTGTAGACTGAAACTGCACCATGTGTGCTGCTGTAAACCTCCGACATACATAAATGAGCCCATAACTTTTTCAATTAGCATCTGCTTTAACTTGAGGCATAGAATTGCCAGAAATTAAAAGGCAATTAAGGGTGGAAGGTGACCTTAGGAGGTGATCCATCAGTCCAAAATTCCCCTACTCATACACGAAAGCTCAGAAGCACAAATGTTAAGAAGCATCCTCTGTCAGCGAGAAGGGACACTTTCTTTTCTTGCGCAGACACATAAGCTAATTTGTCCCTGAAGAGAGAGGTCTTCCCACAGGGAAAAAAAGATTTTAAATGATGGAGCAGCAGGCTCAAAATCCTACATAGATGTGCTCCTGTGAAGACCCACTCCCACTGCCAGCTCTAATTCCATTAGAAATGTAACATTAACCTTGTCTGAAATCTGGCAGCCTCACTTCATTCCCTGTGGAACTGAGGACCATCATCAGGCATTAATTTAGCCAGAAGCCAGAAAAACTTGTTTCCTGGAAAGAAATGGCTCCTGATTTGCTGCAGCTCTGTTGAAAATAGGCTGGAGCTTGTCTTACAAGCCCTAAAGGAAAACTTCCCAAACCTAACCTTTCATGTCAGAGACACAGTGAGCGTCCACTGCAAGCTCTACCAACCACCACTAACCACCAAATGCAGAAGTACCTTTAGCTTGCAGCACTTTTAGTTGTAAGCTGCTTTTCTCAGAAAGCAAAACCTCTCAGGAAAACAACTACACTATATCGAGATCATCTGCTTCCTCTTCTCTTTGAAGTATTACTAAACTGCTACCTTTCTTGATGTTATTGACAGTGGAACCTTCCATCATGTCGCCTCTATGCTTCCCTGGTGCAGGGACCAGATGTGCTTATTCCTTGTGTATGCCAAGGCAGATCTTTGTTTCACAAACTCCTTCTAACTATGTACATTGCAATTTCTCATTAGTTAGAAGGCTATCAGTGTTAAGCCTTCCCTAACTTTCTATTCCCTGTGCTAGACCCTGTGCTAGACCCTGCTCCTGATACAAAACCTATGCATATGCTGTTGTTTACATCATAAAATTTTCAGAATACAGCCAAGGCTTTGTGCATTCTAACTATACTATTCTGTGGTTGACAGAATTCTCTAAACAGTTGCATCTTTCATTCCTCTATATATAAATAATCAATGTGTCATTGCTGATTATGAGGAAATAGATATCCTTGCAAAGTGCACTGTATCAGTGAAGGTTGTAAAGACGTTCATGGGAGCAGCAAAAGCAGCAAATGAACTAACTACATACCAGCACATCTTGGAAAAAAATCAGATTAAATATAAACACTGCATATAAGCTATCATTTAAATGTCAAGTGTAAGTAATACTATTTATAACTGATAAATAGCTACTAAATAGTTACTAAAAGTAACTAAATAGTTACTTAATAGTTACTAAAAAGTTACTAAAATACTGCTACTACAGTAATTGTCCTCATGTAGCAAATGTCATAGATTAGATGCAACATTTCCTCTCCTCTTCCTCCTCCTTAAGAATGTCATGATGAAGCATATATATTAGGCTTTTAAGCCCTTTTAAAGCAGTTCGGTTCAGCAGTGATTTCACTATCACAGCAGATACAACTTAAAATCAATCAGAACAGTGGGATATCAGATAGTAAACACCTGTTTAATACCTCTAAGCACTTCATCCACAATGTTAAAATTGAGTAACCACTGTGTGATTACGTTTAGGTTACTGTAGAATAAGCTAAACCATACCTGAAATCTATGGATTACTTATGCTTCTATTCCTAGCAGTTTCCTTGCTGTGGAACTGATTTTAAAGTCAACAACAGAAATACAACTAGCTTAAACAAATTCCTTTCATACAAGTAAATATTATCATGAGAAATAAACAGAATAATAATGGGAAGAGTAGTAAGTGGAGTATTTTAAAGTATAATTTGGATTAATATAAGTTCAAAAAGTTCATGAGTCTGGGAAATTACACAATACATACCACAAGACTTCACCTATTAATTCCTACATCAGGTTAATACAGTGTGTCTCAATTAAGTCCTTATATTCTATAACAAAGATAGCTAAGAATTGGTTTTAGGATATTGGATTTTAACATCTTGTTTCTTTTTTTTTCATTGAGAAACACTTAACTGAAAAATTCATCCTAGGATGGAGGATCTATAGGAACTAAACTTTAAGTAGAAGAACAGGACACCTAAACTATCCTGATGTAACACTTGAAGGAACTTGTTCCATGGGATTTTATACATAAGGAAATAGTAGTCTTCATATATAGAATGCATACTTTAGATGTGCAAATATGACCTCAGACACAGTTACCAATTTTGCAAATACATTTTTACGTCTCGTGCAAATACCGGTTTCTGTACAGAAAGGAGTGTACACACAAATCTTGTGGGCACTGCGTGAGCAGCCATTTGAAAAATTATTTGCTTTATGCAGATCTGATGTCCATGAAAGTATATCTAGCTACGTCTTAGCTAAACTCACATCTGCTACTCAAAACAGTATTTCCGTTCCCGATTTTTCAGTTTTCGATGACACTGTTCATTTAGATGTTAATTTAAAAATATAGGTCAGAAAGTTTATTATTTTCTGGTAAGCAGAAACTTTAAATTAAAAAATTTTAAAAATAAAAATTTCCACTGCTATTGTTTTATGAGCTCCACTATATAAATATTCCTTGAAAAGATCAATATATAGCTATTTGTTGCCTATATCCCAGCTACATCTAGAACTACTGTATTTAAATTTTACTCTTGTTCTAGTAAGAAAGGATATTGATTTCTACTATCAATGCAGAATATGAGCCTGCTGAGTAATATATGCACCAGAGTCTTCTCTTGATTTTTATATGTTATGCATGCAATTTCATTTACAGGAGCACCTGTTAGCTATATCTGAGATACATATCCTTTATTTAAATACACGATATAGGTAGGTAGCTTATATCAAGTCAATGCAACCAATAACCACAAACTGAAAAATTATTTGATTGAAACTAATGCAAATAGTATGTTCCTCAGTGGTGTGATTAACTATTTGCTTAAAAGAACCAGGGTAAAACTCATGAAAAACAACCCAAGCTTGAAATGAGAGACAGTGCCACATGCAATGGCTGGGATCACCCTGCATAGGTTACATCATGGGTCTCAAAGGAAGTTCTGTAGGTATTACGAGTGTAATCACATTTTCCTGTTTGTTCATTCTTATCAGACATTTTTCCTTTCCCTAGCTCCTGTAAAAGCACCTATACAAACATCCAAAGGATACCTAAACAGCTGCAAAAATACAAAGATATTTATTGAAGTGTGAATTTTTGTCCATCAACAGATATGCACTACACAAACCTAAGCTCAGTAATTACTGAGAACTATTTTGGAAGTTAGTTGTAATTAACTAAGCAGGGAAAAATTATTTACATGTAATATATTTTCAAATTAAAAATGGAAAAAAAATTGTCTGTCCTTTGTAACTCAGTTTTTCTACTTTTCATATGGAAAAACCTTAACAATTAACAAATCAGCTTCCAAAAATGAGGATGCTTTTAGCAATGCTTAAAAAAGTAACTGTTCAGATATCTGTAAGTGGAGACACTCAGAGGCTCAGGAGAGAATCCATGCACATTTTATGTGAAGGTATTAATTGTACATATAGATAAACATAGACAGGTTTCCCTCACATTTAAATATAGGTAATAAGATGGAATTTTACTTAGAAGACCACAGTGGTTATGTAAGGCTGACAGAGCATACAGGTGGTACTTGTTCCTATGCTACTTTAGTTAAAGGGCTGTTTTGCCACAAGCCATTCAGGGACACAAACGAGCTCTCAGAAAAGTGGAAAAATGTTGGTGCTGCTTAATTAATTAAGAGAGCCAATCTGCCAGAAAGGATACTGGTAAGGACAAAAACATACATGAAAAATCATGTATGAGAAAATCACAAGCAGTTTTTCAAAGCAAATAAAATAAACGTTCTAAGTGTACTTCTTTTTTTTTTTTCCTTCCCAGTCTGTTATTTTGATTTGACTCTTGCAACATTTCCTTTGGAAAAACACACCATGTGCATGGCTGGTCTATTTTCTGGGCTCTGTGTCCACTTTGCGCTTGCAGTTGCTGTTGTATTTCAGATAGAACACACACCGTGGCAGCTACAGCTGCCATGCAGTATTATATGAAAAGCACACTCCCGCTTGCCTCCTGTGTGCTAAGATAATGCCACTTCTGTGACTGAAACTTACCTCTTTTTTCATCTACAGCACACTTGAGGTTTATAGATGGCAATTATCCAACAAGAGTCTTCCTCAGGAATGCCAGATACATAACTTGGAGTTTGGGTTTCACTTACTGATCAGTTTCATCCAGACCCTTGGCTGGTTCTTGTATTTTCAGGTTTTCCTGTTAATGAAAACACCACAGTGACAAATCCAAGTTAGTATCAACCCAGGGCTGTGTAAGATCTTGCTCTGAAAAAACTGGCACAAGTACACCTAGATTTGAATGTGCATTGCCTGAAAAAACAGCCTATCTCTGAAATGTGCTGCTTTGTCATTATATTTTGCCAAATACGAGCTGATAGTTACTGAGAAGTAGCAACTAGAAAATCTGCATCTAAGAAGCAGTAAGACTTTTATTATCTGTGCCTGGTTTTAAAACAACTGCTGCAGTAGGTTAATGTGAAATGCTAGGACATCAGTCTAAACTCTGCTGGTGAAATGGATCCAAAAGCCAAACCATAGTGGTTTTTCTAAAACGCAAAATCCTGCAACGTCATAAAAAGGGGCATTGATGAACATGCATTTTCTCATACATATACAGATATGATAGAAAAGTATTTATCCACAGAAAAATATAATAAGCAGAATAATTTGAGTATTCCGAGGTACTACTCCATTGGTCTTCCTCTACACAACTTCATTTTTTCACACTTTTAAGCTATGTGAATGCCATTACTGCTGCTTAAAATGGTTGTCTCTGAATAATTAACTTGCTGATACACTACATAACCCAAGATGAACATTCATTTAGGTCAATATAGTATGTTTTCATCATCATGTCACAAAACACCATGTTAAATTTCAGGAAGAGGGCAAAATGGTCTAAAGTAGAAATGTATCAGATTGAAAAATGCAGTTGAAAACACACAGGTTTTCTGAAAAGTCATTGGTGCTGTGGTAATAATTATAGGAAAAGCTGTACTTGCATCAGTGTCCTACACTCAAAACAAAGAAACTTTTTTAAAGTCAACAGAAAGACAATTACCCTTTGATTAAACTAGTAAGCTCTGCACAGCATTTAAATGGTATGGCATAGAAACTGTATGCTTTCTAATTCTCAAGAAAACTAATGCAACAGTTTCTTAGCAAATCTGTCAGGATGTACAAATAATAAAGGTAGGAAAAGTATTTCCATCAAACTTCACAACTAGAATGACTGGGCTGAAGTATGGCCAGACTGCTGTCAGCAAGGAACAAGATCTGCCAGGAAGAAAAGATTTTGATCCTCAATGTTCTAACTAACATAACGCTTCAGACTCAAAGACATGTTGTGGAGAGGCTGAGTATCAAAGGGTAACATCAATTTGTTTCTGAAAGGAAGATTTGCCGTGTGCACTGAGGGCCCATGAAAAGGGACTGAAATACCACGCCTACTTACACCCATTAAATATGCAAAATTATAGGGGAATAAATAAAGACTTCTTTTCCAGATGCAGCCTGAAGTCAAGCAAGCAAAAAACCTATGCCTCTATGTAATGGTGCCATTCTAAAATTGAAAAGAGTAAGTGAACAATTATAGGCAACTACACAAAAGCTTTTTAGCCATTTTGGAAAGCACAAAATAAATGAAGAGAACAGTATCGCTTACTATTAAAATTATTACCTCAAGGTAGTTGTTCACAAATATTTTTGCATCTGCTTAAGAGAAAAAAAAAATAAAGGTATACTGATCCATCAGTAATTTCTCAATTAATTAATTTTAAAGTCATATATTTACTGACTCTTAAAGATAGGATATAAATTCTGTGTGCATGGAAACTATAGTCTTTTATGGGGGCTTCATTCATCTCCAGCTTAAACATTTATATGAAAGGATAGCAAACTACACAAAATGAGCAGGGACAAAAGTTTATGGAAGAATGTGGAATCTTAGAGAGATTGTTTCTTAAGTGACAAAGATGTTCTTGAAAATCAATAATAATCAGGAAGTCATTAAACTAAAATAACATTTGAAAACCATTGATCTAAAAAGAAGGAAAACATTATAAAAATAGCTTATCATAATGATCTACTCAGAGATTCAATACAAACAAAATATTCAGTGCAAAGGCTTTTAATTTGTATCATGAACATGGGAGAATTGACAGCACAGATCCAAAATTAAATACAGACAGTGATGATGACTGCTCAATGATTACCTTATGATAATCAGCCTGGGAACACAGTCAGCTTTATCCAACAAAAATAAATGAGATGGAAGCAAAGAATTTAAGTTACAGGAAATAAAATTACTAGTATTCAAGTTCTTGCCCAGACTCTGCCCATATTTTCACTTTTCCAGCAATACATGTGGCCTCTGTCAGGTTGTAACTGCTATGCAGGTAAGAAGAATTAGCACTGAGTCTGTACCTTATATAGCTGGGGAGTACAAGGGGAAGAACTGGATAGTTGGAGCATTCCAGGTTCTTCATTACAGGAAGGCTGCTCTCTTACCACTCCACCCTGCAACAGAAAGATTGACAATTTCACTGCTGCCGTTTGTTTCTGAGATAGGAGAACACTTTGGAAAAGTGGAAATAAACTGCACAGAGAGGAGAGGAGGATAGGATGAGAGGAAGAAAAGTAGAAAAGGAGGAGAGGAGGAGAGGAGGAAGAGAAGTTTTGTGCTGAAATAAGGAAAGTGAAAGATACAACTGTTTGTATGCATGGTCCAAGTAATGCTTTCTCTGTAAATGACTGAAATACTGCATCATTCACTTCACATGGCTTTTCATTCTAATAAGCATTATGTTTAACAGCTTTCAAATGTGGTAAAAAACACAATTAAGCCTTTGACACATCTGTGAAATAGCTTCTTTACTGATGGAGAAAGTGTAACCTTGTTCAAATGACTTGCCCAAGGCCATGCAAATCAGTGACAAACCCAGCCTAAAAACTTGAGTTCTTAATCACTGTCTGGAACATGTCACCACTGTCATCATTACGGTACGTATAATTAGACCAGTCACAACAGTGTTATGAGTGGTACGGCACATCTATCCGACATAAACAAGGGTCTCTGATATATGAGTGTTGTTCAAAGGCCTCAGTGTCACTGAAATTCACCTGCAACTACACTGGAAGAGTTAGTTTTGGATCCCAAACTCTTAGATGTGTGAAGGACAGCTGTCACTACCAATAAAATAAAGGCAATTACGGCTGCACCTACTCTGCACTAGTAGATAAAGCTTCCCTGTGAGTATGCAGGGGGTCTCAAGCCAACTGGTACACTGACTGTCAGCCTGTGATATCCTCAGGGAAGAACAGAAAAGATTACTACACCCTGGACTCTGCAGACAACAGTTATTTAAGTGCCTGGGACCACTCAGTTTTATTTACATGAACAGCATAGACCGTGTAAATCTTCCATGGCCAGAATCCTGAGTTAAGGATTTTATTTACCATAAATCAACAAATGAGCAGGTAGTTTTAATGGCAGCATTAACATACACGCAACGATGTACTTCTGCCTGTCAGACTCAGTTTTGGCCTTTCTACAGATCTGTCTTTAAATTAGGTCAGAAAAATCGTAATCTACCTGCGCTCTGACATTTTGATTCTAGTCCAAGTGTAAGGGACATCACACCCAACAGTCAGCAGAGAAGAAATCATATGTAATCCCAGACTCACTATCCTGCAAACTGACTCTGTGGAACATGAAAATAGGCTTTCCAGAGAATCTAGCCTGATGCAATGCATACTGTGGGGATGAAAGACAAACTATCCTAGCAGCATTTACCCTGCGGATTTCAGAAAAATATGAGAAGTATCAACAAAAATATATTTGCTCCTTTGCCCAAATATATTCATGTAAATTAAGTCCCATGAAGGCTTGGGTAACTGGAGTAACTTTAAGAAGGAGGAAACGTAGGGTGATTTGTGTTACCTGCAGCACAGAGCAACTCGGGCAATTTGCCTGCAAAATGAACACAAATATTGTGTCAGGAACAGAGATACAGCAGGTCATCTGATCTCACTAGAAGCCCTCTTTCTGCGGAATCCTTGCCAAATCTAAAAGTGCCTTCCCCAAAATAAGCCTCCTGAAGGACTGCCGCAGCCACACTGCCCCATTCAAGAGGTAACAGCCTCAAGCTGCACTAGTGGATGTTTAGACTGGAGATAAGGAAAAGTTTCTTCACAGCGAGGGTGGTCAGGCACTGGAACAGGCTGCCCAGAGCAGTGGTGGTCTTACAGTCCCTGGAAGTGTTCACAAACTGTGTAGATGAGGCCCTCAGTGACATGGTTTAATGGTGGTCTTGGCAATGCTGGGGGAATAGTTGATGATCTTAAAGGTCTTTTCCAACCCAGTTGATTCTGTGATTCTATGAAATCCTTAGCATAGCTGTCCTTTTAGCCTTCATACACATTGTGAGCCCATACACATGCTACTGCCCTGGAAGGCACTTAGAAAAGCCAGCCTCGTCAAGGGAATCTTACACATATTTACACTACATTTCTATATTTACGCATATCACTAACAAAACAGCTACAAGGCTGTGGTAAAATAATTTTGTTTAAACATCTGTGAGCAAAAGCAAACAGCAGCAAAGAGAAACCTGCAGAAGCAGCAGGATAGAGCATTGTATGACATTACAACACTGGAAAATGGTAATGCAAAATCAATTGTAAGAGATCGCTGTTGAAACTGCAACATCTTAAACAGACAAAACAGCTGCGGATGAACATGTTACAGTGCTGCGAAAAAAGGGCTGGTGAAGCCAGCCTCTTCTTGCACTCACACTGGGCACAAACCCAGCATAATTCCACAGACCTTAGTGGTGTAACTGGAAGCAGATTTTTGCCTTTAGAAGGAAAGATATGAAAACTTAATTTCAGCAGATAAAAAGAGGTTGGCTGGGGAGCTGTGAAAGTGGGAGCAGTAGTTCGTTTTAGTGGCCCCAGGAAAAATTCATTTAATACTTTTGGGTAAAGCAAAGCTTTGAAAACCTGAATGTTTAGATGCCTTCTGAGAACACGCAGGACATGCAAGTGTCAACGTGCCGCTATTTGTCAGCTCTTTTAAGACTGCGGGGTGGGAGGGGAGTAAAATAAATAAATCCTAAGATACCTACATGTTCTATTCCCTGGTAATGTCACACGGTGTTTTCTTGAACACAGAGGTAGTTATGGGTGAGGTAAAGCTAATGTGCCAAGTAAACCCACTTAAGTTAGCACAATTATTAATAATGGGGATAGGCTTGGGAGTGTGAAGAACGCAGGTTTAAGCAGCAATGGAGTCCCAGCTCTTACAAGGTAATAAGTACGGTGTAGATGCTAGGATACTTTTTTTAGTCTTACTGACAGAATACCAGGTTTTTGTAATAAAAAACAAATGGAAGGGTCCTCTTTAATCCAAGGCTGGTTTGGGCTGGAAGGGACCTTAAAGCTCATCCAGTTCCGACCCCCCGCCATCGACACGGCCACCTTCCACTAAATCTGGCTGCTCCAAGCCCTGTCCAGCTTGGCCTTGAGCTCTGCCAGGGATGGGGCAGCCACAGCTTCTCCGGGCAACAACCTGCGCCAGGGCCGCACCACCCTCACAGAGAAGAACTTCTGCCTAAGAGCTCATCTCAATCTCCCCTCTGTAAGGTTAAAGCCATTCCCCCTCATCCTGTCCCTACAGGCCCTCGTCGAAAGCCTCTCTCCGGCCTTCTTGTAGCCCCTTTAGGCACTGGCAGCTGCTCTAAGGTCTCCCCTCAAGGAGCTTTCTCTTCTCCAGGCTGAACAAGCCCAGCTCTCTCAGCCTGTCTCCAGAGCAGTGCTGCTCCAGCCCTCGCAGCATCTCCGTGTCCTCTGGACTCATTCGACACCTCCACGCTCCTTGATGCAGATGCTCCCACGCCGGGCGGAGGCCGCCGCTCGGGCCGATTCCTACGGGACCAGAGCCCCCGCCCGCTCTCCTGCGCAGGCGCGCCGGGGTTCAGCGGCGCGCAGGCGCGGTGTGCCGGTGCTCGCTCGCTCGCTCGGCGGCCGGGCGGCGGGGAGGGAGAGCGGGGCCGCGGGAGCCGCTCCCCGGCAGCCGCCCCGGGGCCCTGCGGAGCTGCCGCTCCCCCACCCAGCCGGGTATTGTTCGTGGCCCGTCTCCTCCGGGGAAGTTTTGCCCTCGTCCCGGCTCCGCTCTCCGCCGGGGCGGGGCGGGGGGTGGGAGCCGGGGCCCCTTTGTCGCCACCTTCCCGGCGTGCGGCGCCCGGTGAGGGGGGTCAGAGGGGGGGCGAGGCTCAACATGATGGCGGCCGAGGCCGGGAATGAGGATGGCGGCTCGGTTACCTCAGCCGGGACGGCGGGAGCTGCCGCGGAACCGGGACACTACCCTGCCGTGTGCCGGAGCAAGGGGTCGGGGCCGCAGGGCCCCTTCCCGGCTGGCCCCGGTAGTAGTGGTGGTAGTGGTGGTGGTGGTGGTGGTGGCGGCAGCGGCAGCCCGGGCGCCGGCCCCCCGGGTGGCCCGGCTTTGTGCTCGGTGTTGGGGATACTGGAGCTGGGCGCAGGGCCTGCAGCTCCGGTGGGCGGCCCGGGGCAGGCACTGGAGGCGGCCCGGGTGGCCGATCCCGGCACTGCCACTTTCCCTCCCTTGCCGCCGCCGCCACCGCCGCCACCCTTGGGGGGGCTGGGGACAGTGGACGAAGGCGATTCTCTGGACGGGCCGGAGTACGAAGAGGAGGAGGTGGCCATCCCGCTCAACGCGCCCCCCACCAACCAGTGAGTAGCCCCCCCCCCCCCCCCCCCCCTCCCGCGGGCCTGTCCCATTCCTGGCCCCCCATCCAGGCCTCTGAGCAGCGGGCCTTTCCAGGTGGGAAGCGTGTGTCCCTCTCCCCTGGAACTCCCGCAGAAGTTTGGCCCCCACTTCCCCCGGTTCCGCTCCAGCAGGAAGGCTGCCCCCGCCACGGGGCTGCCTGGGGACGGGAGTCCCGCCGCCGCATTGCACTGGGGAAGGGCTTGCTCGGCGGCGTGGAGCTCCGCTGCTCCCGTAGGTGGAGCGGCCGGGGTCAGCGCCGGGAGAAACAGGCGCTGCCGTGTAGCCGGGTAGGGTTCTGCAAGTTTTCATAGCAGGCTGCCAGGAAGAGTGAGCTATTCCGGTTGTGGTTTAGCTACCTGTTGGGGAGACTTTTCCAGCCTCCGGTAGCGCCCTGGTCTTTCTCAGAAGAGCCATAATCTCTCTCTTTTTGAAATAAAAGCGAGCAAAAGTACTATCCGAGGCATAAAATAACTCATATACCGTGTCATCATCTTGTATTACTTTAAAAAAAAAAAAAAAAAGGGTATTTCCGTTCCATATACAGACATGCACACGTGCTTGGTCTTTTTTTTCCTGAATTCAGGCAGTCTCGAATCATGGATTTAAAGTGAATTAAACTAATTCTGTATTCTAAAGCTTCATCAGAAAGGCTGCTTTTCATAAATAATGTCTTAACTGCTCTGCTCCTCAACCAATTTAGAATAAAGTTGTTTTTACTTAGGTTATGTTTGGAGAGATGAGGCAGTTGGAAAAAATAACACCCAACACTGTAAACCTGCACTTAGGTTTTATTATACTTATCCATTAGGCTAATCGGATATTCCTGCTGTGCTGGTAATAGAATCCTGCAGAAGAGGCGGGTCAGTTTTGTGTTTATATTGAAATGTAAGGTCAGATAATGTTATGTAGGGTTAATGCAATTAGTAAATACTCTAAACACCATCTTTGGATTTAACTAGAAGGTCTGTGGTTCAAGCAGAGTGCTTGCAAGGCTTCTATTAGAGCAGAAGGTAGCCCTCGAGCAGGTACCATGTTCTCCTCAAAGTGAAATTGCTTGAAAGGCTTAAATTGCTTTCATCAGTATCTAGATGTTTTATTGTTCCTGAAGTTACAGTGAGTATAGTTGATAATTTTGGGTTCTGAGGTCCAGGGTGGCAGAATGTATCCAAGATACTGGTCACAAAGTTAGTCTGAAAACCCATCTGAACTTGGGTTGTGGTTTTTTTGTTTTTGTTTTTTTTTTTTTTTGCATTCTCTCACTGATAGAGAGTATTAACTTCTGCACTGTTTCACATCCTTCCAGGATTTGAGGAGCCATTGCTGTAGTAAGGAGAACATAACATGTAACATTACAGTATTTCTTTTAGCTTAATCTCTCAAACTTTGACAGCCTTCCTAGTAATCCTTTGTTCTTTTAATTTCTGGACTTCTTGTGGAACTTTGTAAACATTAAGGCCTTGTTTTATGAAGACAGTGTTTGAATAGTCTTAAACTTGTAGAATTCCCTAATGAGCTAGAAATAGGATTAGGCAGGTTTGACAAAGGATAAGGAGGGAAATAGGAGCACATAAAAGCGAAGTTACTTCTTCATTATTGTGTGCCAAGGCAGCAAGATACAGAATTCTGCTTGTCTGGTTTTCTGTCTGAAAGATCACGCTGCTTCTTCTGTTAAACCCAGCTAAGTTCCTCAGAGAACTGAGGCAAAAGCCAAAAAGCAGGCTTTTTGAAATGCTTTTAGGAAGTGGGGTAATTATTTGTGAACAGTCACCTGCTTGATATTAAGTGATTGTTACCACATCTACAGTTCTGAGTTAATTTTGCAGTCAGCATATTGCCTTCTAAGTCGTGTGCAAGCATGATGGTGAACTTTCATAAAAGAGGATGTTGCATTTCTGAGAGGGAGTGCATACTAGGGGAAGACTGCTGAGGCCCTGATTTTATTTTGGTTTACAAGGCTACTTACCTTATTCAGACAAAGGGGACATTGTCATTTTTGCAAGACCAAGGGCACAGCCCTATAGTTAAATGGTTTTCTCTTGAGGATTCTTTAATATGGAAACATCCAAGAAATAAAATACATTTAATAATAAAAAAAAAATCAGAAGTTTGTAACTCCGTATACTTAACATTTTTCTTTGTAATTTTATCCTAGTTATGTGATGTTTCTATAACAAAAATTGAAGTTGGCTGACTAAAATAATTAGAAGCCTTTTTCCCTTTCATTCATCCCTTAATTAATTTATACAGCATCAGGTTTTATCATTCTCAGTGAAGTCATTTAAATTGGCCGTATGTTGGTAGTAAATTGTATTCTTTCAGTCCTGCTGTTCTATTTTGGAAGTGCCCTTTCTTTGTAGTCGTACCATCTGCTTCTACTGAGTTGAACTCTTAATTTATTGCCAGAAACAAAGATCAATATTATCTATCGTCTTACATAAGGAAAAGCCCAATGGAAGTCTTTAAAAGCAGTAGTTGATATTGTGATTTAAACTTGGATTCAATTTCTCCAGTTGAATGTGATTACAAAACTGCTGTTCCATTTGTTTAAATACGACTGCCAGCTCCACCCTTTCCCACTTCCTCCTAATTCATTCAGTTTTTATAGGAAGTATGCAGGGTTGGCTTTGTGGATAATTCCACGAATCTGTCAAATGGTTTTGTTTCTTTGTCTTAATTGCTGACAATATAATGTGTACATCTGAAAATTGAGAGTGCTTTTCAACTCTTGGCCTTGCTTTGTGATATAAAATTACTACTGTGTTGAAGAATGAAAAGGCATTATTTCTTTCATAACACGGGCAACTCACTAGGCTTCTTTGCCTTTCCATGGATATGCATTCCAGGATTTACTGAGTGTTTGGTTACTGACTCCAAACAAGAGTACCAGGTAAATGCTGCTGATGTTCATACTCCAATCTTAGATAAGCGTAAAATACAGTGAAATTTTTGGCACAAATTTAGACACAACTTTTATCAGTTTTTCATCTTCTAACTTGTTTTGTGAATTTAAAAAAGCAACAAATGCAAACCAAACAAAATGTGAGTAAGTTGCCAGTTTGCAAGTGTTAGGCCATGAAGGTGTTACAAACGTTTTCTCTAAACATGAATCAGTTTTTAAATACTGTATAGTCAACATTCTGGCTTTCACAGTAACTAACCTGAAGAGATGGGAAGTGAAGCAGATGCAAGTTCTGCACTTCCCATCAGGATGCTGTAAATATAGTTTATTCAGAGTAGTCAGGATGTGTTTGTCTTTGCTAGCAAGCGCCTAATACTATTAATTTCCTCTTCTGTTTTCCATGTACCTAAGGAAAAGGGGAGTGTGCCTTCTCTTAATGTGTTTTCTTTAATTTTCTGGCAGTGGGAGGAGATGGTATGTAGCAGGTTCTCTTTGTTCACAAATGCAAAATCCCCAAGCAGGGTTGATATTTATCTTCTTTGATCCGGAGTGAAACTGACTGAAGGCTTGTCTCTTCAGTGCACGTGTGGGGTTTCATTTTTCTGGAGCACAGCAGCTGTGCATTGATGCTCTAGGTTAATGCTAGGTGGGAGGCACGGGATGTTAGGGGATAAGTGGGCACCTTTATGTTTGTTTTGGTTGATTTTCTTCCCCTGTTCTTTTCTGCCCCATTTGCAGAACTCACTGACAGCGGCTGAAATAGTGTGAATGATTTGGATTTAATAATGAATGCTGTTTAATTTGGTGGTAAACCAGTGGTATGTGGAATTATTGTTATTTACGTATTTGATGAAAAATCTTAGCTAAAAAAATTATTTTAGATCTTAGTGTGCGTTCATGTGACAGAAGCAGATCTAGTATATTCCAGCAACAGTAGCATGTTCATATATGGTGTTTTATGAACAGTGGTCATCAGTTTGAAATGAGTGTCAGTTGAAATTGAAAGCTGTCAACCATACAAAATGAAAGAGGCTGTCTGGTTAAACTGTCTGGTTAAAACAAATATTACCCAAAGGAGATGTGTTCTTAAAGCTCTTGGTGCCTGTTGAGGCAGCACAATGGTGAGAAAAAGAGCTGAAGATAGAGACATGGATAGAGAAACATTAAATCAGCATGGATTGCATTAAACTAGATCAAGCTGAACGTAGTGTGAAGTTCTAGTTTCTTCACATAAGTGTCAAAGGTGGCAAGTCCAGAGTTTTGCAGTGTTAATTTATTCCAGTAACTCATGAAAAGGAGGGTTGTTTTTTTTTTTTCCTGAATAATGGCTAAAGGCCCTTTTCCATACCAGTGAATGAATCTGTTGCACTGAAAGCTGAGGGGTGGTAATACTGGCATATTCAGTTAGGTAGTGTATAAACAAAAAATGCAGTGTGATGTATGAATTTAGTGCATGAGATTTCTTTTCTCTTTAGCAGTTAATGTGGTTGGCAGGTCAACTTTTCTTTTTTAGATAATTTCTTTATTAATTCCTGTTCTTCATGGAAGGAAAACACCTTACTT
This sequence comes from Ara ararauna, assembly GCA_028858755.1. Lineage (NCBI taxonomy): Eukaryota > Metazoa > Chordata > Aves > Psittaciformes > Psittacidae > Ara > Ara ararauna. The sequence continues at coordinate 64,628,493 of CM054410.1, forward strand.
CTCTAAAGTTGATGGTCAGCATATTGATTTCGCCACTTACAAAATAGACCTGAATATAAATCTGGTTTTAGATCTGGCTGAATGTGTGATGTGAGAAGTGCTGTCTAAAATGGATGGTTAAAAGCAGCAGAGCAGAATCATACCTAACCATATATAGGAAGTGAAGCAGTAAGTAAACTGAGTATGTTAGATGCATATATAAATGAACACTGCAGATGAAGAAAACCAGAAGTGGAACAGTATTTCATGCCAGAAAAAGTTTGAGGATGATTTTTCAGTAATTTAGTCAGTATTTCAAGTTAACATCAGATATTGTAATTTTGTTTAAACAGTGAGTAGAGTCTCTTAACCTGCACTTCATCTAGTTTTTGCTTTGTGTTGTATATTGGCTCACAGAACTTCACTGTGGGACTTAGGCACTTCGTCTACTGGTCTGCCCTATTGAGAAGCATAATATTGTGCTGTATTTCTTCACCTTTTATCATCTTAATGTTTTGTGGCTGCAGAGTTGGGAGAACAAATTTTTCTAGGGGTCATGGGTCTCTTCAGTGTAGGACCCCATCTGTTGGTTCAGCTGTAAATTCTTAGGACTTTTATGGTAGTTTTACAGTTTCTCACACATCTTACTTTCTTCTTTAGCAAAACAAACAAAAGAAAACCCACCTTGGTATTTGTCTTACTGGTTGGCACAGTAGGAGAGAGGAGAAGGCACCTCCTCTAACATTATCTTTGTGCTTCATAGAAATGTTGCAGTGAAATGATTGTGTATCCCTCCAGAGTACGGTCAGTACCAATAAAATGTTAACCAGTGCTTGACAAGTTTTATATACTCATACTGTTTTATGTACTTTTAAATACAATATAAAGGCTGCAGGCAGTCTTTAGTATTTTTTTATTTTTATGTAAAGTATCTGTTCTGTTGTGCTGGAACAAAAAACTTCTCACGAGTCCATTTTTTGTGGAAGGTGGTGATGAGTAGTCAGTGTGGATTTACAAGGAGAAAGTCATGCTTAACCAATGTGACAGCCTTCTACAGTGAGGTCACTGACTCAGGGAGAAAGAGGGAAAGTTTACCTCCACTTTAGTAAAGCTTTTGACACCATGTCCGATAGACTGCTCATAGACAAGCTGGCAGTGTACAGGTTAGACAAATGGACAATGAGGTGGATTGAAATTGGTCCCGGAGAGTAGTGATCAGCAGTACAAAGTCCTCCAGGTGGACACCCAGGGTGTATGCAGTGGTCAGCGCTATTTAACAGTTTGATAAATAACCTCGATGCTGGAATAGAGTGCAGCCTTAGCAAGTGCACAGACAGTGCAAAACTGAGAGGAGTGGCTGAAACATGACATGTGATTTGCTTGAAATATCTACTTTTCCTTCTAAGGTATGATTTTATTGCAAATATTAATGTGTACAAATTAAAGTAGAAAAGTCAGTGTTGCTACATGAACTTGAAAGCTCCAGTCATATTTCAGGAATGGATTATCAAGGTCTCCAGGATACTCAGTTCTGGTACTGGTACAGAACAGTTCTGGTAAGATAGCAGGCTGATTATTGTGGTGGTCAGACCCTGAAACAGTAATTTTAATCTTAAAATTTCAGTCTTTTCACCTGCTTCTCAAGCCAGCCTCATACCAAATCAGTTCTTCTTGTTAGGATTTCCTTTTTTGTTAAATAGTAATAGTTGTTCATCCTCAAGCCCTAATTGTTTGGGGGGGTGGGGTGGTGTTTGTCAGTATATGCTTTTTTTGTGGTTGGAATATGCTAGTTAGAGAACCATAAAACAACCAAGGTTTGGAGGGACCTTGAAAGACGGTCTGGCCTGACCTTTGGTGGGAAAGGGAACATAACTGGTATTATCTAGCACCCCATCCAGCTGCATCTTGAAAACCTCCAGTGAGGTTTTCCTTTCTCCCTGGGGAGGTTGTTGCAGTGAATGACTGTTCTCACTGTAAAACAAGTACTATGATGAGGTCCCTCTGAGCCTTCTCTTTGCCGGGGACAAGAGACCTACTTCCTTGTCCTTTCATCATAGGGCAGGTTCTCCAGCCCTTTTATTATCTGCTGACTTTCTTTGCATGCTCTCCAGTCTGTCTGTATCTTTCTCGTATCATGGGGACAAGAACTGGATGCAGCACTTCATGTGCAGCATGGCAGCTGGGTAGAGTGGGATGATCACTTCTCTATCTCTGCTGGCAATGCCCCTCTGGATGCAGCCCAGGATCCAATTTGCCTTCCTTGCTGCAGCATCACACTGCTGACCCATGTTCATTTCATTGTCCACTAGGGCACCCAGGTCCCTGTCAGCCAGACTGCTCTGAGCCCCACAGATCCCAGTCTGGACTGGGCTCTTTGACTGTGTCATCCCAGGAGCAGGATCTTGCACTTGGCTGTGTTAAACTCCATAGCGTTCTCACCAGCCTGCCCTTCCAGCTGCCCAGGTCTCTGCAAGGTGGCTCTGCCTTCTGAAGTGTCCACCTCACCACCCAGTTTGGTGTCATCAGCGAACTTGCTGATGATGCATGGGGTTGGAACTGGGTGAGCTGTAAGTCTCTTCGAGCCCAAACCAGTCTGCGATTCCATGATTTTGTGCTGTCTAAGCGCTGGTGGAGATTTTTTTTTTTTTTTGGTTCTTTCCACTCTTTGGCAGTAAATATCAGAAAAATGTTCTTATTCTAAAAAGCAAAATTTTATCAAGCCTCTCTTATAATCTTCTTGTTTTATATTCAAATGTAGAACTGTCTTGTTGGTTTTTTTTTTTTTTTTCCTTAGTTGTGTGCACAATTTTTTTATGTCATGCTGTTGGATTCCTTGTATGGATTGTACTGTCTAGGTTATATTCCCCTAATGTTGTTCATTGTGCATGTAGGAAGTGTTGGACATCTATTAGTTCAGGCACTGTACTTGTCTTTGATATCTAGTGTATAATTGTCAGGGATTCCTCATTACAGAAGCAGTTACCTATGCATGGGCGTGATGTGCCTCTCTAAAGAGATATTCCAGGTTGCAAGAGGAGGTGAGAGTGGAGCACAGCACAGAGACCTGTGCTTGGTTAGAGGTGGTGAGTTGAAAGGAGGAGGAGGAACATGGAGAAGCCTCTGGTACATTTCATGAGGTGAATGGCAGACAAGATGATAGTCTCAGTAATTCATTGATTGTTGCCACAGAGTATCTGTTGGTTTGTGTAGCAGGATTGTTTCTGTAGTAGTTACTCTTGGTTCAAACTGGAAAAGGCATGATTTTGACCTAAGGGCACAAGTAGGAAGCATGTGAAATTGGGAAGTTTCTTGCTAAAAGCTTTAATGTGTTCCAGAACTTACTTCCTAAGCTGATCTTTCAGTAAGAAAGAGCAGGCTGTTTCAAGAGCTGTTTTTCCAGCCAGGTTAGCTATATTTCGCCTGCTTATTTGTGACTTTGCAAAAGTGAAATAGGCAATCATTCTTCTGGTCAATAAATATGTATCAAATAAGATTGGAAGAAATCTTTTGGCTGTCTGGGATATCATGCTGTTGTCTCAACTCTGTTTGTTAAAGCCAATAGCATTGTTATAGCAGTTGAAACTTAGAACCTTTCTTCATTAGTGAAGTTATTTAAGTATATTGCTTTTTGGCTGTATGTTTAGCTTGTTCTTTCATCTTTGCATAGTTTTTTTGCTAAGATGTACCAAGGTTGTTGGTTGATCTCTTTTGTTCTAGCCCAGAGTTGATGTAAATGCTGCTGAAAACGTTTTAGTGGCTTTTTTTTGGAGGTGTTTGCAAATTGCAGTTATCAGACTGGATACCAGGGCATGCCTGTGGTAGTTAATTGTCTGATTCCTAGCCTTGCAGTGTGGCATGATTCAGTTTTTCACTTGCTGTTTCTAAGGGGTTTTGGAACAGCCGAACAAGAAAAGCACAGTTATTCTTCATTAGACTCGCATGGGTATGTGCAACACTGATGAGGCCATATCTTGAATCTTGCATTCAGTTCTGGGCCTCTCACTGCAAGAGAGACACTGGGTTACTGGAGTGGGTCCAGAGAAGGGCAGTGGAGCTGGTGAAAGGGCCTGGGCACAAGTGTGTTGAGGAGCGGCTGAAGGAACTGGGAGTTTAGTCTGCAGAAGGGAAAGCTCAGGGGAGCCTTATCGCTCTCTACAACTACCTGAAAGGAGGATGAAGCCAGGATGTGGCTGGTCTTTTCTCCCAAGGAACAAGTGATAGGACAAGAGGAAACAGCCTCAAGCTGTGCCAGGGGAGGTTTAGGTTATGTTCCTGGATATTAGGAACAATTTCTTCCGCAAAATGGTAGTCAGGCATTGGAACAGGCTGCCCAGGGCAGTGGTAGAATCACTGTCCCTGGAAGTGTTCACAAACTGTGTAGATGAGGGCCTCAGTGACATGATTTAGTGGTGCCCTTGGCAGTGCTGGGGTAAAGGTTGGACTTGATGATCCTAAAGGTCTTTTCCAGCCGAGCTGATATTGTGATTCTGTGCTAACATGCCTTGTGCTGCGTCTTAGAAAAATGCATTGGGATGCAAAAAGGATAAAAACCCCACCCTCCCTTTCCTAGAACAGTATCTAATACTTGATTTCATGCTAACTGGACAAAGAGCACTTACTTGGCTTCAAGTTAGTTTCAACTCCTGTTTTATTATCTTAAAGCTGCATCCATTGTAGTAGCTCATACATATTTGCAGAGCTTTTTCTGGCAGGAAGTTTTTTGTGATGTGGAAACTGCAAAGACATAGCCAAAACTTGGTTACTATTGGCTAGTATCTAACAGAACAGAAGGATGTGAATTTAGTGAAGTCTGAGTGAAGCTTACCTTAATTTAATCTCTACAAATAATATGTGTAAAGGAGGTAATGCAGCTTTACAAATCTGGCAAAGATGAAGGATAAAGTGTTAAAAGGCGGAGTTTGGATAAAAATGGTAAAACTAAGATGCATTTTACGCTGAGAGAAACTTCAGGACTGAAATGAAACTTGAATGGTGAATAGAGCATCAAGTCTTCAGATGGAAAAGTTGAGGGGTGGTTGGTTGGTGTCAGCAGAATGAGAAGAAACAAATAAGAATTTGGGATATTTTGCTGTGGAGTTTTTTGGGGTTTTTTTTTGTTTTGTGGGGGTTTTTTTTGTATGTGTGTTATTTTGTTTTCTTTTTTTTTAAGCTTTGTCTTCAAGAAACTCTACTTGAGATTTCTGTGTGCCATCTGAAATTGAGGATTTTCCCAGTTCAAGGTAGTCATTCTTGCTGTCTTTTATAGAATTGTAGATGGTTTGGGTTAGAAAGGACCTTAAGGTCATCCAGTTCCAACCCCCTTGCCATGAGCAGGTATGCTTCACCCTAAACCATGTTGCCCAAGGCTCTGTCCAACCTGGCCTTGAACACTGCCGGGGGCAGACCATTCACAAGTTCCTGAGGCAGCCCATTCCAGTGCCTCACAACCCTCCCAGTAAGTTGGGAACAGAGCTCATGTGTTCTCAGGAGGCGGTAGCAAGAATTGGTAGCATGTGCAGGGTACTAAGGCAGTGGCTGAATTGGTAGGAGGGGAGTGCTGACCGCGACTCATGGAAGTCTTCCATTCCTCCCTTGGGTTTTGTTGAGGCAGCAAGGTGTGGCTTAGCAGAGCTTTGAGTGAAGTGGATGTGACATTTGATGACTGTTTTTCCTGTGCACTGTAACCTTTTCTAGGCGGAAATAGAGGTCTGCACTGCAGCTGTTATCAACACCTACATTTGTACTATGTTGCTGAAAAACAGTTTTACACCCCTTCAGCACTCTTTTCTGCATTTCCTCCTCCCTTACCTCTACTGCATTCCTAAGTAAAAATTTCAGCCTACTGTGACAGCAGAATCTTTTTAGTGGAACAACAAAGCTTCATAATATTTGCTTTTCCCATGTATAAAAAAGAAATACATAAATAAAAGGATCTGGTTGAACAGTGTGACATGCTTCCGCACATAATAGCAGCTGCCTCCTTTCAGATGATACATTCACCATCTGCTGCCGCTTTGTGAAGAGCCTGTGTCTTGCATGGACCTTAGTGGAGCATCCATGTTGGGGGACAGAAGTCCTGTTGCTGTACCAAGACCTTGCTAAAGGATTGCAGTGTAGTTGCATTCCTGGCCACAGTAGAAAGTGCTTGTTGGTGTGACTGGGTGTCTGGTAGTCAGCACCTTCCATGCATTGGTGGAAAATTAAGGAGCTCTTGTTTGCAGGCTGGAGGTAACAGCTCTAACTGCAGTGCAGCTCATTTCATGAGGTTAATGACTTGTGGCTGTAGCATGAGGACCACTCCAGTGCAGCTCTGTGTTGCTTGTATGGATATGTAAGCTGTTTCTGACACTGTTGTGCCTGCTTCTGTCTGTTTGCTATGATTAACATTGTGATGCATGGAGTTGGAGTTTTGAACGTGCTGCTTTTGATTTAAATTGGCACATGGCAGTGCATTCTTGCACAGCTTCTGACTGGTTTGTGAAGCATGGGAGCCTATTGGTATTTTCTTAGAAGCAAAATACAGAACAATTCTATAACTTTTTTACAGCAGTTAAATGGGTGGTTACAGCAGTTAAATGAGTGCTCACAGAAGCAAGCACCTAAATTGTGATACATAGTTGGTAATACATTTTATGATTGAATCTATAACATTATGTTGTAAGGCTACTTGGTTTTCTCTTTTAATGCATCTTATAATAGCTTAGTGTATTGTCAGGGCACTAGCTGGGATTCAGAATGTTATTTAATTATGTTTGCTCAAAACACTGTGAGGATAGTGGATTGTCAGCATTTAAAAATTTGCAAAGTTGACGTTAGAAATACAAAAATGTTCTTAGGTAAGACTAAGCAAGGAAGCAGAGGTGACTGAGGTTGAAATGGTAGGGATTGTCTTTGGCAGTGATGGAGGGTATACACCTAGGTGCTAGTGCACACATTATGGTTTTGAGTGCACACATTTGGTCACAGCCACAGGGGCAGCCTCATTTTCACAAACAGCGAGGCAGTTTTTTAATGGCACCTTCCTATCCAAACCTTTATTCCTTTCATGAGACCTATAGTGTGCTGTAAGTAGTACTTAGGACTCCCTTTGATGTGTGCTCAGAAACTATATTCAGTGTAAATCAAGAGATCTGGATCAGCATTGCTTCTGACTGTGAGCACCTTAAACTTGAAGCTGTCACAGTTCCAAAATGCCAAAGTTGTTGATCCTGACCTGTAAAACTTGAACAGGGAAGGGTAGTTTCTTGTGGTGTATTTTCACAGGAGCGCTGAACTCGATCTTCATTGAGATACCTGATTTGGGAATAAAGCCGGAAGATCTGGATTTATTTTATTTCAGAATTTATGATAGCTTGGTCCTATCCTTCTTAGTGTTCTGCTCTTTATTCTCTGATGAAATTACAAGTAGCGCAGGTCCTGTAGTTCAGTTATTTCTGTTGTGCTTCCTTTAATGCTGATAATACAACTTAAGTGATATTAATTTTTTTTCACTACTATGAATTTGTGCTCTGTACATTAGCCAGTATACACAGGAAGATCTATCTATGGATGTATTTCAAACCAATAAAATCTCACAACCTTTGAACAGAAGTGTTAAAAAAAAATAAAAAAAGACAGTCCTTAATTGGGCATTTGATTTCCTCAAATCAGATTGAGTACTGTAAAAGTCTTTAGTGTTTGCTATCAAATTAGTTAATGATATAAAGTTGCACAATGCTTCTTCATATAATGTGGAAAACAGGTGAGGCGATAGCTGGATGAAATACAAGACTTGCACTTCTAAAAATGAAGTTTTTCAACACCCTTAGGCTGTGTATTGCTTGAATAAAGTGATTCTGCCTAATATTGTAATTCTGCTCTCTGGGAAAGTGCAGGGTTTTTTCATCAACAAGCATTTTACATACTGAAATGGTGTCTTTAAAGTTTGTACTTAAGGGTGTAACCAGTTTATTAAAGATGTATTCTACCTTAGAGGCTTCCTGAGGATATCACTTCCTCTGTTTTCTGCTTTCGTTGCTCAATATTGATGGCTTCACTGCCATGTGTATCTTTACAGCAGATGGCTGTTAAATTCAGTGCTAATACTTATTTCTGTCATGGTACAGAATAATTTGGGCATTATGTTAATGTATGCAACCTGTAAAATACAGTTCATTTCCTGTCAGCTTTTAATATTTCAAATGTGCTCAGTGACACTGAATTTAACTGCACTCAGCCGTTAACTACGTATTTTTTTATTTCAGAAAGCAAACGTTTTCTGACATGGAGGAACAAATAATTTTTAACCTTGCTTCGGCTTTACCAGGCAGTGTCTTCTATGAGACTTCATATAAAACTATTGAGTGGGAGAGCATCCTGTCTGTCTGTCTATCTATCTATCAATCTATCTATTTATCTCCTGTTCACAGCAAATGATCTCCAATATGTGGGATATTCCAGTATATATTGTTGTCACTAGCAAGGAGAGCATCTTTTTTTTTTTTTTTTTTTTTTTTTTTTTTTTTTTTTTTTTTTTTTGAAAGCTTCAGGTCTTAAAATTGGAGCACCCAAGTTTGTGCTATATTTATAAGAACTCTTACAGAAAATGTGAGTGTTTTGTTTCAAGCAATCTGTGCCTGTTTTCCTAGTATATTTTTTATTAGTAATTTGCATTCTTAATAACAGTCCCACTTTCCCATTTTGAAAGCATGCCTTTGTCAGTGTAATGCAACACGTCTCTCAATAAAGTTAGGATTATTTCTCTCAAATGTGTGATAAATAGGAATGGATAAGTGCTTAGTGAAACTATTGTTAGTTTAAAATAGGCTTCGTGGAATGTTGGCTTCAGCGAATTTCATGATCAGGAAAATTCCTGGAATGTTATGAGGTGGGATCTCACCAGAGTAACTGGGCCTGCAGCAGCCTTGAGTTGTATGTTGTACCGACACAGCAGCACTTTTTTTGGTTTTTCTTTTGATCAGGATGAGGAAGAGAAGCAAAGGAGAGCCATACTAGCAAGCACAGCTTTGCCAGGGTAAACAGTATCTGTGCTGGTGCTGCTTTTGCAGGCAAAAATGGTACTTACCAGTTTGGTCTACCTGGTTTTCATTCTGACAAAAGCTCTCAAAGCTTTTGCTTCAATTTCATAAATAAATAAATGCTTCTGGTTAGGTTTTATCAACAGCCCAGCTATTCATTTTTTTGGAACTGTAATCTTGTGCAGTTTTTGGTATTATCATGTATATTAGTTCAAGAGGCCATTTACATCTGTCTTCCAAAATAAATTTTTTGTGACTCTTGCAAGACACATGTGAACGAACTGTCAGAACTAAAAAACAAACGGTGTGAAGTGGTAATGGATTTAAATTGTCTAAAACAGTGGCTGTATGGAAGCTGATGTTTTCTTGAGTGTAGAAATTAAAGATTGAATTAAGCATAGCTAGTTGATTGATGCAGAGCCAATAAGTTACTACAGTATGTAGTTCTGGAACATGCTGTGGCTGTGTGAGGGTGATGAGAGCAATGCTTGCTTTTATATTTGAATGGTGCTTACATTGCTGTTGTTTTGGTCTTTTTTCTTTTTTTAAAAAACCTGATACTTCATCATTTGTAGTAGAATGAGTGTCCTGATAAAAGCTGTGTGTATAAGCTGAGGTAAGGCAAATGAATGCTTAAATGGTAACAGCCTAACCTTTACTTCAGAGTGAAGTGTTTCTTTGTCATGTTTTGCAGTCTGTGATTTGCCACACATCTGCACTTGCTCTTAATTGACATTGTGATTAGGAAAGACTGTTTTGGGCCTGGATGGTGGTCTGGTGACTGCTGTCACTCCAGTTCAGTGCAGGCTTTGCTACAGCAGCATCTGTGCCAGCCTGGAAACAGGTTGTTACAATTAATTTCTCAGTTTATGCTTTTGTAAAATCCATCCTGTGTAGGCTTAAAATCAAGTCTTCCAAGTCAGATCATTCACTTCTGGTTCTCTTTATTTAAAATAAGCAAATTAGGGAGGAGAGGAAAGCTCATGGTATGTGGTTTGAAAATCCACCCTTGGGGTGCTTCATGGGTAGAAGCAATGTTGGAAAAACTATGCTGCCTTAAAAATATTGTTTATTCGAAGTAAGTAAACTAGGAGGCTGAGCATGTAAAGATGCGATAACTTTGAATGAAAGCTTTAGAGTTACATCAGTTCTGACTGGAAGCTTTTGGCAGTTTTATAGGTCTGTTCTGTCAGAATATACAAAAACCTGGAGTTCTAAGGACAACTGTTGTTACTCTCTTTTTCAGGTGGTATCATGGAAAACTTGACAGAACAATTGCAGAAGAACGTCTTCGGCAAGCAGGGAAACCTGGAAGTTACCTTATTCGAGAGAGTGATAGGAGACCAGGTTCATTTGTGCTTTCATTCCTTAGCAAAACAAATGTCAATCATTTTAGGTGAGAATTAAATGTTTTCTTTTAAAATACTGTGATCTACTTTTGGGTTTAGAGCATGATAGAGTACAAACAGAAAATAATAATTGTATTATAATTCAATATGTTTAACTCTATTCTTGCATGGTACAGCTTTTTACTACTGTTTAATTGTTTCAAGATATGCTGTTTAAAAATTGTTATAGGCTAAAGAATAAAAATGTGAGGAAACCCCAATATCTGCCTGTTGAAGTGTATTCAGAGAGGTTGTGAATATGCTTATAACAACTTGTAGGTTTCATTAGTTAGTCAAGATGATTGTTTTGTGTCTGTAGTAGCCATTGTACCTCACAAGTTTTACTTAAGTGCTGACACATGTGGTTGCTTCTTTAATTTTGAGGGGAAAACCCTGCCAGAAACCAAAGCCCTCAAAACCCAAGAAGAAATAAGAGAAATTATGTATTTATTCATCTGAAGGTTTGCTGGAAACAGCCTCAGTGTGTGCTGGAATTAGTTATTCTAGATACAAGTAACTCTTTATCCAGTGTTCTAACTAGGATTATTTTATCATTTCCAAACTGTGTACATTAGTAAGTTCATTTATTCTTAGTGTAAATGAGGTGTATTCTGAGAAAAGCTTGAAAGTTAGTCAGCAAATGGAATATGTTCATCCTTACAAAACAAAAAGCAAATCAGAAAGCAAATGTTTTTTGAAAGCAAATATTGCCTTGATAGCAACAAACAAATTCAAAGCAATTTCTTCAACTTCTGAATGTTGAAATTATACAGAATGCTAACATATGAGCCACTATGTTCATGGTTTGCAAACGCAGGGAGGTTTTGGTTGCATCTGCTGCATGAAGAAATGTGGTTAGAGGTCCTGATGTACCATTGACATGAAAGGCATAATCCTCTTAAGCGCAAACCATATAGCGCACAATATCTTGTTTGCATCTTGCCATCTGGGATACAGTTTCAGCTTCTCAGCCTTACTGATAATCCTTGGGTAACTGGTTACTATGTAGCAGTAGCAGAAATGTAAGCTGTGCTAATACTTGCAGTTTGAGAGTCCTGGATTAATTTTAATAACTCCCATTTCTAAAAAATATCCCTCCTATTTTTTTTCCTAAAATTCTTATTTTTCACATGAAACTTTTATTAGATTTCTGTGCAACTGAAATCTCAACATTTTAGATGAAAGTGTCTTAAACTATTTTAACAGTTTTGGTGCCTCTTGAAAGTTACATACAGACATATATGCTCATTCAGCATATGATTGATTTACAGCATATGAACTACAGCATATGAACCTTCAAAACTAAATCTTTTATTCACTGAAGTGTTACCTTTTCAGTGAGTCAGTGATAGAAAGGATTTTGAAGGAAAACAATTGTCTTTTAATCTTTTCCCTTCAGAATTTTCTGTGATTATGGAAGTCTTTCTGTATTTGGTAGCTCAGTGTTCTGAGGAAGGGTTTCACCTAAGATTGATGAGAAAATAGTCTGAAACACTACATTTAATTTAGAACCTAATGTATTGAATAATTTAGCAGGAAATCTCACAGAAAATGTCAAAAGATCTAGCCTATGCCCTTAAAGTTACGTTGTTTTCTGACTCCCCTTGCAGTGCTATTTGCCTAAAAGCTTTAGATTTCATCTCTGAAGATTCATCTTTGTAAACATCTTACATCACTGTTTGGAAAAAATAATTAAGTTCAAAGAATTGAGAAGGAAGATTTAAATAGTGTATTCATGTGGGATGAAGAATAAGTTTCTTAGTAGTTTAACATTTGGAATTTCCTCTTCCCCTTTTGTTTTTGAGTTGTTCACAAGCATTGTGCAAAGGTCAAATACTAAGAAGATTCAAATATGGGTTTTTTTGGTAATGTATTTTGAAATATCCTTAAAATAATTAGCGTCTCTTCTAGAAGCTGGAGAGACAGTTAACATCAGCTTTTAGGTTTTTTTTGTTCGTTGGTTTGGTTTGGTTTTCTTTGCTATTTCCTAACACCAGAATTGGCTTAGCTTGGTAGTAATTTGTTTCTTGATTTCTTACGTTTTTGTAAGGATGGACTCCTGTCTGATCTCTGTGTTCTGGAAAAAATTAGGTCTGCTTGATGCCATCAGTTTACCCAATGTGACTATTTTTTTGGACTGTCTGGTCAAAGATATTAAAATTGTTTCAGATCATGTACTTCGTCACTTTTACAAATGACTCTTCAGTGTAACAGGAGTGTTTTAAATACTGTGAACTCTTTCACCTAAATAAATAATTTGTAACTGCTTTCAGAATTTGTATTGACTAGCAATGTGAGCAGACTTGGTACTTCATGGTTTTGGTATGTCAGTGTGTTAACAAATCTCTTTATTTTTAAGAAAACCCAACCCTTTAATAATAAAATGTATAGTTTTATAGGAATTCAGTGTTGTGTTAAACTACTGAAATGGTTTTGTAAGTTGTTTGTTGTTTTTCTTCCACTAGCAATTGGTCTAGGAGATATTTTGATTATTCCAGTGTAATTTCTTAACTTTTAATACGGGTGCTAAACTAACTGTAAGGAAGGGACTGACTTTTGAAGGTGATTGTTTCCTGCATTGTATAATCATGTGCCATTATTTGCTGTTTGAATATTTTAATACTTTGCTGAATGTATATAGGCTTGTTAAGAAAGGTTTATACACTGCAGTGTAGTGAAATACTATCTTATGTCAAGCTGGTTTTTTTTCATTAACAGGATTATTGCCATGTGTGGAGACTATTACATTGGTGGACGTCGCTTTGCTTCACTTTCGGACCTAATTGGTTATTACAGTCATGTGTCCTGTTTGCTGAAAGGGGAAAAGCTCTTATTTCCAGTAGCACCTCCAGAGGCAAGTACCAAAACTTCTATAATAAAATTTCTTAAGTGTCATTTACTTCATTGTTAGTAACTTTAATCACCATTCACAGTTTTCTTTGGAAAAATCATGATAGAAAGTTAACTGTAGTTCACATAGGCTCAGCATATGTTGACGTATAAGGAATATAAGGATGCATTCTTGCTGATACAAAGTATGATTAAAAACCCCCAAACTGCTGTTTAATGAAAATGTGTAATGAGAGAGCTAGGTATCAGGTGTTGTGTTTATCTGCAAATGTAGTAACAGCTTTGGGAGTAAAGAGAGGTAAACAAGAAAATGTGCAGTTCTTGGTTAGTAAAGAGCACCATGTAATGTAAGCTCTACTCTTGTGTGATATTTTGTCTATCTAACAGGATTTCAAGGTACACATCCTGAAAGTAACTAAAGTTTCTGAAAATGGGGCTTCTTCCACATGTCCATCTGAAACAGTAGAAGTAATTAAAATAAAGCCCACGTGCCAAACAGAACCTAAACAAACATATTTCTGAATGTTAAACTTATGGAAATTTCCATTCTTTAAGTGGAAGAAAATTTGAAAGTATACTTTTATGGGAATTATCATACTAGTAGTTTATTTTGAAGGTGATAAGCATACATTATCTATCATGCTAGAAATCAAAACAAAATGAGAACTCTTGTAGCTAGCTGTATGAATTATACTTTTCTAGCTCTCTGGGGTTTTGAGCTTTGAATATCTAAAATGGGCAAGGGGGGTATAAGTGACTGTTCCCAGTCTTTTGACTCAGAATAGTGTAACACTGGGGAGAAGGATTTTACACTAGAAAGAAGGAAAAGTACTACCTTTGCTGTCTTCTCTTAAATTGTAGCCTGTTGAGGACAGAAGGAGAGTTCGAGCAATTTTACCTTACACCAAAGTGCCAGAAACTGATGAAATAAGGTATGTTTTAATGATAGTAGCAGTTGTGAAATTCTTGAGTACTTATAAATACTAATGATTTAAATATATGTTCATATACAAATACTGTCCAGCTGCATCTTAACACAGTTAGGTTAAAGTATGATAGCTTTTTCCTGTTGGAAATAGCAATAACACTTTCAGGGCATTTGTTTGTATTAATTGTCAGAAAATTACATTAGGTTTATTGAAGTAAAATTAGTAATGTTCTAGTTTTGAAGTATGCTTTATAAAGCCCTACATTTTTTTTTAAAGAGGATATTTGTGCATGAAAGAATCATGTGCAGAAATGCCTTTTGTGACAGTGTGAAATAAATGAGCAAGGCTTCTGTTCAGACTGCCACAGAACTAATAGCAGATAAATAGTTCAAGCCAAACAAGTTCTGACCACTAGAACAGTATTACTGTCTTTTAATACATGTTATTTTTGTTTTATGCATCCTCAGCACAATTTGAATTAGGTGGAACTGAAGTATGTATTAGGTACTAAACATAAATCAAAAGTATAAGCTCGTATATAGTAACAGCTTAACTGTGAATAAAAATACACATCATATGCTGGGGGTATTAATTCATGCCTTTTCACAAGCAGATTTTCTCATGTATTTTGAGTAAATTGCAATCAAGAATTCATTGCGTTCATTAAACTTTTTATTGTGATTGTATCTCTGATTTAAAATCTTGCTGTGACCCTCTTCAGTTTCCTTAAAGGAGACATGTTTATTGTCCATAACGAACTGGAAGATGGCTGGATGTGGGTTACAAACCTACGGACAGATGAGCAAGGTCTTATTGTGGAAGACCTGGTAGAAGAAGTGGTAAGTAATTTTTATGTTCAGATTTTTTAGATGAATGATTTTTTTTTTTTTTTTTTTTTTTCCAAAATAATATTTAAATAAATCCAAACTAGTGACAGTTAATTGCCAGGTTTTTAGTTATGTACTTTTCTAAGCCTAGTAATTGGATCTGCTTGGTTTAAAATAGTATAACAAACCTGTAAACCTAATTCAGTATCAAAAAAGCTTATTCACTTCTTGTCCACAGAGAAGTACGAATGAATGGTACAGTAAATTCACTAGGCAGTTTACTAAGCTTTACTGTCTTGGTGAAGAATCTGTTACTGATTTAATTGCATTTCTTCATATTTTCCGGAATGTAATTTTGCATTATGGTAGGTGTTTCTCTTTTTTTCTTAAAGATGAATTGTGGGTTAAAAATGTATTTGGGCTTGTCTGGGCTTAGGAAGCTAACCAGGTGAACTGCAGATAATTCAGTTGCTGTAGGGGAACAAGTGGTTTAATATACTTCAGAATGAGAAAACAGCATTGCTTTAGAGTCTGATATTTTTGATAATATTTTCCTGCATAGTACCTGTGTTTTGCAGTGTTGAAGCAGTGTTACCTGCAGCTAATCACAGATCTGTGTCAAGCTGTGAAAGCCTAAATTGATGTGGCAATTGTAGACTATTGAACTGTAGACTGATATCTCAGTAGTTAAGTTTATCTTAAGAAAGCTGGGATTTTAAAAGGTTACCACCTCTAAAGAAGGACTTGAAACATGACAAAAGCAATCTTCTGAAATAACATATTGTGGCTGAATTTCCACTTAGTGATGAAGAGGAAATCTTCTTTTCATAGAACTGCAATAAGCCCTTTAGTTCAAAAATGTCTCAGGCTTCTGAGTTTTTTTTTTTTCTACATCAAGTTTGTTTTTTTTTTTTTTTTTTTAACTGAGCTGTACTGTTGTCATGCACTTAATATATTAATTTTCTCATTAGGGAAGAGAAGAAGATCCACACGAAGGCAAAATGTAAGGATTTTGGTTTTGTGATTAAAAGCAATCATAACTGTTTGTAAACTTCAGCTATAAAATTTCCCAACTTTTGGGAAGGTGAACCAAAGACATTTGTTTTTTCATCTCAAGACTCTTTTCTATGTTAGCTGCTGAAGATGCATGGATAATTAACATTAAAGAGTACTGTAATAGGTATGCCTATTGCTAGTGTGTTTTGCAGTGTTGAGATTCTAGAAGAGTCTCTGTATGATCACTTTCAGCCAAGATATGCTCAATGGAGTATTTGCTGAATATAGTGTTTGCTTTAGAGGTAACCTTTACTGAGATCTGCACAACTCTAAATGCTGGAGAAGAGAGCACAGTTCCAATGAAAAAATTATAGTGGATATTTACAGCTGTTTTTTAAATATTAAATACAATTTTAAAAAATCAACTAAATAAACAAATATTTTTTTTATATTGAATACAATTTAAGTATCAACAGTGTATTGGTATGTCAAGCTGTTGATAGATTATTTTCAGTAGTAATTGTGAGTGGCAAAAGAAGGTTCAAAAAACTTCCAGTGGCTTTATTATTTCATCTGTCTTCCTATTTGCTTGCTGTATTTTCACCTGCTGCTTTTTCTCTGTTGCCCAGTTTGCGGTGTCCAAGAGGCTGATGGCTGAAAAAGGCATTTCTCACTATCTTAATAGGAGAAAGAAAATCACTGGTGTGTTTGTTGTTTGTTTGCTGTTTGCTAGTGATCTGCTAGTCAGTTTCGCAGTAGGGATGCTTTCAAATGTAGGTGTTTTTATTTATTTGCAAACAAGTTTGGTAACAGACGCTAGAAGCTTTGATATTGTCTGTTCACAGTTATTTGTGCCACTCAGAGGAATCTCGAGGAGACCATAATTCTTTCAAGCATTCCAGTAGCCAGAAGTTATCCTCTAATGGTAGTACAGAAAGTGAAGTTAGATCTAAAGCTGTTTTCTGATACACAGAAAGGCCATATTTTAGCTTTCCTTTAAAGGACAGAACAAGCTATTAAGTCAAGTTGTTATGTATGGTTGTCTCAGGCTGAAACTGGGCAGAGGCTGCTGAACCCTTCCAGGATGCTGCTCTGATACAGGACTCTGGAAAGGTATAAGGTGTGAGATCAAGGAAACCTGTATTCAACAGTCTAACAAAGCTGGGTTCTACTTCCACAGCTTCTGGCAAAATTCAGTTAATTTTTTTCTATATGGTCTTTAACCTTGTTTGAGTTTTGGATTTCATGGTTCAAGTAGGTTGCTGTGTGTGACTGACTTCAAATAATGCCTATTAAGTTATCTGCTGGTTAGTTCATTTTAATCTCTAAACACAGTTGGATTTGAATGTCAACTCCAAGTGTTGGCCATTTTGAATTAAATTAAAGCATTTAAATACCTGTTGCTGTTATTTTTTTTCATGCTGTTGGTAGAATAGAATCAAAAGTAGCATAATCATTATCTCATCTATATGTATTAGGTCTTTTTAAATAAAGATTAATTCATAGGTGCCAGAACCTTGGATGTCACCAAAGAAAAAAAAAAAAAAAAGCTAGTAGTCTTGCTTTCTAATTTTTCTCTTCATCTTTGTTAAGATGGTACCATGGGAAGATATCCAAACAAGAGGCTTACAATTTACTGATGACAGGTACTTGTATTTCTGATTGAAATACTGTGGTAGTAATGGATTATTTCACTTATTGATGTCTTCATCAAAATGATGTGGAGAATATATGCTTTTATATACTTAAAGGAAATATATTACAAACCTTTTTTAGCCCTTTTACAGAGGAACAATTTCTTCAAATGAAAACATCAAGATTTCTAACTCACATTGTTAAATAACGTACTATTAGAACAGGAGTTACTAATTTTTGAAAACTTGTTGTAAAACTTTTTTTGTATGCTTTTGTAAAGAGGTGGTAAAGATGTGGCTAGGCCACCACAGATAAACCAGTTTGCATTAATTTCACCAGTTTAGTGCTAGTTCATTGAGTTTGAGATTACTGTTGGGACTTAACTTATAGACTTTGCATTTCTTCAAGTGTACGATTTTTGCTAATTTATGTGGAAATAGATTTGATAAAGGCTCATCTGTAACTTAACTAAGAAAAGTAACACTATTATGATATCTTTTCAGTTGGTCAGGTGTGCAGTTTTCTTGTGAGGCCTTCAGATAATACACCTGGTGATTATTCACTTTATTTTCGGACCAGTGAAAATATTCAGCGTTTTAAAATATGTCCAACATCTAACAATCAGTTTATGATGGGAGGCAGATACTACAACAGGTAAGTTTTAGTAGTAAAATGAATCATGTATATTTTATACTTGTGTAAAGAACTTGTCTAATTTGTGCCTGATAATTATTTTCTGCTATGATCTTAAGACTGTAGTTTTCTTAATAGTATACTAACCCTTTTCTCTAACTTGCTTCGTAGTTACTTTTAACTGAGCAAGTTCTTGAAGCTTGCAGAAGCCTGACTGTAGTTTGTTTATTTTGAAGTATTTTTCTTTCTTCTGCAAACCATTTTCCTCTTGCTATAGATCATGGATTGTATGGATCATGTGAATCCATTAATTGTGGATCTGTAAGAGAGTGCTGTGTTGTCTTGGAAACTACTGTTTGTATTGATTATTTGAAAAGGGAAAATAAAATTGACATCTTTACCTGAGACATTCAGTAAGGTTTTCAAATAATAGAAATGTGTATTTACAAGAAAAGGGAAAAAATACTGTAGTTGTTTGGAAAAGTTATTAAATTGCATTGTAATATATGTGTTGTACTTGGGTCAGAAGTACAGATCGCTTTGTTTAGAGTGAGCAAACTTGGGATACATTTGTTTTGCCATTGGTACAAAAATACAGAAATTTGTACAAAAAGAAAAAGAAATTACAAGAGATACGTTTCCCCTTCTGTGGGAGAAGCTATCAGTACAGATCTTGCTTTTAGAGGAGTTGCAGATGAAAGACTTCTCAGTGGTGAAAACTTGCCTGCCTTTTTTAAAAGAGGCCCTTGCCTTGCCTTGCCTCACAAAATCGGCACTTTTCCAGACTTGCTCACCTAGAACCAGGGCATTCGTCATCCCAATAGAGAATTTCTCTCACTTCCAGCTTGGCTTCTGAGTGGGTAGAGATCCAGCAGCTGGTGTGTCTGAGGAAATGTCGAGGTCTCCTAACTAAGAAGTTCAGTGGACTTTTTCATATGACTTCAAATGGACGATGGTGTGAGGCTAAACAATTGGACCCTTATGAACCTTTGCATACCCCACACCCATGCTGCTTGAATACCTTCTACATTAATCAGTCTGGCCTCCAGATATCCTCATTGAAAACCAAGCTAGCTGCAGTGTCATTCTTACGTAAAGGTAAATACTCTTTTGCCCATTCTCTAGCTATGTGGCTTTTCAGGAGGCTGATAGGGTAGGAGATCCCACCTGAGGTGATGTCAAACTAATTAGCAAATTAGTGGAACTCTTATTAGTTTCAAATGGTTTTGCAGCATTGAATAGTATACCTTCACAGAGTTATTACATAAAGTAAGTTACTACTTTAGAATACAGTGCTGGATTCACTTGAGGCATGTATATAAAGTACATTTATCTAAAGAAGATTCTTTCTATGGTATGGAAAACAAGATTGTAAATTAGCACTAAGTTATTACACAGTCTTTTAGATTTTTATGTTTTGTTTATATTTTGGTACCTAGTTTGCAGAGATCTTCCTCAGTGTGAAGCAGAATCTGCATAGCTTTAAAAGGCTTCATTTTTGTTGTGGGCTCTGGAGAATTGCTAATATACTCATAGGCTCAAACTCATTCCAACTTAGTATATGCTGCAGCTTGGTAAACTTCCTGGAAGCTGAAACACGTAGTGAAGTATGCAGGATAATGAATTGCAAGATAATAAGGCCTCAAAATTAAGATGCTAACTGCCCTAATTCTGTAATGTGAGATCTCCTGTAGATGGCAGTAAATTAGAAGCAGAAAAAGAGCACATAACTTCGTGGACTTTTCAGTTGTTGTGTTAGTTCATTTAAGAGGGATGGTGTAAGAAAGAAATCTTTAAATATGTGATGACTAACGTGGTTTTGTTGTGTGGAATAAATGGAAGTAGTGGCTGAAGAACAACAAACAAGGCATTGAATCCAGAACAGAGACATACAAAGCAGGAATTCATGCAAGCTAATGAAACTGTAAGCATTTCTTGGTGCTTGTAAGAGATCAGGTTTTGTTGCTTATCTGAAAATGTAGTGTTTGCCTTCAAAGTGAAAGATTCAGATTTAAGAAGTGCTGCTGCTTGTTTAAATGCATCTGTTTAACAGTTTCCATTAACTATAAGCTTTTTTTATGTTAAGCTGCTTCCATAAATGCTCTCAAAGTATCTCCTTTGAGACCTGATACTATTATTAGACTAAATCATCCCCTGGTAGTCCATTATTTTCAATATACTTCTACAGTTTTTGTGATTGTAATTGAGGCAAAAGGTAAAATGAAAATAGTCTGCTCTTTATTTTGCAGGGTATGGGTCTCAATAAATTGTAGACCAAGATTTTCCATACAAAAGTAGGAAGCTGAAGACTAGGAAGGAAGCACAAAATGAAAGAAGTTTGTTTTATTTTTTGGGTATTTGGAATATCCGGACGTGGGACTGGAATCATGATAACCTATATAAGCCATGATGTATCTGTTTGTATTCCAGAATTATTCTGGATGACTATGGGAAAAGAGGTCCTGGGTATATCTCAGGGTTTCATATTCTGTGCTGACTAGGGAAACTTATTTTGTCCAGTAGCCTGTGCCTTTGCATCTGCTCCCACCACTCTCCGCGTAAATCTCTATGTAAATCTCTGTTAAAATTTCTGTGTGACCATCAATCTGTGTTTGCAGTCTGTCATACAGAGGCCTGCTTTTGTTATTTTGTTCTCTTGTATCAGCTCTTCAGGGCAGCCCATCTGAAGGTCTGAATGTGCAGCACCCATGTTGCATACGCATTGAGGGAATTATCTTGACTATGTAACAAAGAAGTATTTTCCCATGGACTTTAGTAAAGCATTTAGCTTCTGTGATCTTTCTGTATTTATTTCACAGATAAGAAATCAGTCCATTGATCATCTCCTACAGTTTTACAGAAAAATTTTCAAAGCTGTTTCTTGTTGCTTGTGCTGATTCTGGATGGGATGGAGTTAATTTTCTATATATCAGCTGTCACATGCCATGATTCAGATTTGTGGCTAAAACTGTTAGTAACGCACCAGTGTTTGGTTCTTGGTGAGCAGAGCTTGCACAGCGTTGAGGCTTTCTCTGTTTTCCAGAGAACCTAATTGACCAAAGAGATAGTGCTCAGCAATAAAAAATGGAGGGGATTTTTCGTCTTCCAAGGTGGGTGTTGCTCAGATTTTGCGCATCAGTCTGTTTGCAAGGGGTGTTGAATGATTGCTTTTCAATCACTGATGCCCTTCTCCACCCTTTGCTTGCTAAACTGTCTTTATCTTGACACACAGGTTTTGTCACATTTGCCTTTCCTGTTTTCTTCCCTGTCCTGAGGGCAAGGAATGAGCAAGCACTTCAGGATGTTCAGCTGGTGGCAGGGGCAACCGCTGCACAGGCTTCTTCATATCCTCCCCCTCCTTTTCTTGAGCTTAAATTGCAGAGCTTGACATTCTGTGGAGGGCAATATCCTTTTGGCTGGTTTGGGCCAGCTGTCCTGCTGTGTCCACTCCCAGCTCCTTGCCCACCACATCCACTGTGTGGCTCAGCAATCGTCAAAACACTGATGTGCTATCCACAAGGTGTTTCAGTCGCACGTCTAAAATGCAGTGCTTCATTTGCCACTATAAAGAAAATTAACTCCATCTAGGCAGATCTTGTACAGTTGTATTTTAGTGCCTGTGTCATGATATGTCAGTCCAATGATGGGCAGTTGCTAGTGTATGGCTTTTACTGTGAGGATGTTGGAGCACTGGAAGAAGTTAACTGAAAGGTGTGCGAGACTATCCTTGGAGATGCTCAGGATATGACTGAGCAAGGAACACAGCAACCTGCCATTGTAGACCCTACTTTGAGCTGAGGGCTTGGGCCCTTTTGAGCTGTCCTGACAGTAACTTCCATATGTGTTTCACAGTAGATTTCATGTGAGATAGCATTTATTAATGTTTCAGTCATGATTTTAGAACACATGGTAGGAAAAGCATACTGGGTCATTTCTCTGTCTTTTTTTTCTCTCCGCCTCTCTTGCCAAATTCAACAGGTAGCATTCACAAAAAACTTAAATTAGGGCTAGTTCTTTATTTCCAGTGATTTCTGTCAAAGGCGATGATTAACATTGGCCCAATAGTTTATACAGTGAACAGGCTTTCATGTTATTTTGGATTTAAGAGACAGCTCAATTTGAAAATTTAGTAGACGATTGGAATGTGTTGCTTAGTTCTGCTTCCTGGATTCTTTGTTATTTGAAATGCGAGCTGTTGGAATAATTCTCAATTCACTCTAAGTGTTAAAAAAAACCTGCTATTGCTCATGATGGTGAGATATTTTTAAAATCATTCAAGTAGCCAAGACCCAGGGAACCTAAGAAGCCAAACCTAACAGTGTGCTGAGCATTCTAAAATTTTTAAAGTAACTATACTGTGGTATTGAGATCTGTCTTTATTTCTGTTGAGATCTGTCTTTATTTCTGTATATTAAACCAAGGTTAACATATTTAATTTTTTTTAATACATGCTTATTTATCCTTCCCTTTGTTGCATTTTTGTGCATTTTTGTTGTTGTCAGATGTAGAAAAAGGCTATGATTCATTCCTGACCCCTAGATAAGATTTTGGTCAGTCTGATTTCATGCTTGACGTTTTACATGTTGGATATCTCTGAATCACTTGCAGATTCACATTCTGTAGTGTACCTTGTCTGCCTTCAGGTATACTACAGAATGTGAGTCTGCAAGTGAGATACCTGGAATCTTTGTGTTTGCGGCATTGAGATGGTTCAGGCATTTGATCTGTCATAGTGTAAGGCAGTATGTAAGTGACCCTCTGAATTAAGTTCACTTGTGGGAGAGGAGGGCTGCAGAGCCAAGCCCTTAGTCACTCCATCAAGGCATAAAGTCCTTGTATATATGATACTCTTACCTACAAATGAGTTTTCAATACATTCCTCAGCCTATTTTACAAAATTGGAAGAAATTAGGTACCTGCTCCTTATATTAAGGAACTCCTGCTGGCATTTTCAACCAAGGAGGGAGAGGAGGCGTTGACAGTCAAGGTATGCTTGATTTGATGAGTGAGAAAAAATAATAAAATGCTGTTTCATTTATTTCAAGATGCTGCCACTAGCTATGCAACATGCAAAATATAATGACTGAGTATATTTTCTGTAGTGTGGTAAAGTTTAAATTTTTATGCAGAAAATGGCATGTACGAATTGCATCTCCGTAAAAATTGAAATTAATTACTTGATTTCAGTAATACTGAAAAAGAAGTATATGTCATTCTGCATACTTAAAACCAAAATTGTTTGTAGGAAAATGCATTATTTTGTCAAGCATGTGTTAATGTATAGCTCCATTATGAGAGAGGAAAATGAGCATAGATGTCTTGCTAAAGCTTTATTTAAAATTTGAGATGATTTTTACTGTATCAGATATTGTTCCTGTGCTAAACACAACTACATCCAGTTGTAACATGCATGACATTGATGCATGCCTTGTTATCTTTGCACACACAGCTAAGTGTGCATGAAGTGAGAAGACACACTCAGCATGTTTTTGTTTTCTACTTCTTTTTTTTGTTGCTGTTTTGCATGCAAATGATTAATTTCTTTAGATATTCATCCTGCTGTTCTTTAGTACATTATAAATTCCAGTAACTGCGAAAATAAGTTAGAGCAACTCAGATGCTTTGAATTTCAGCTTGTACTGTCACTTCTCTCCTGAGCCTTCCAAAGGCAATTGCAGTCTGAATCTGGTGATTAGAATGAATGCTTCCTGGTAGCAGAGTGCTACTGATTGAGTGTTTACTTTAACAGTGTAACTCAATGATTTCTGAGTATAATCTGTATTTTCTTTTTCTGCTACAAACCTTTTCTGTTTTTATATTTCCGTCCTCCTAGACAGAATTGCTTTGCATATGTGGTATCTCACATTCCCCTTCCCTAGTTACTCTAGGAAATTATTGCCAATGCAATAACGATTTTCAGCTTGGCAGAAGAGCCGGTAATGCACATGTGCTACTTGAATGTGGAAAAAGCAGTGTCTTCATTTGGCATTTTAAACAACTAATTGAAATGTACCGCGGAGTTTAGAGTTAATACATTCTGAATGCAGTTTCGTGAACTTTCTTGACTTCAGTATATTTGTAAATTTTCATTACTACAAATGAGATTACAATGTTTAACACTTAATTTTATTAAAACTTTGTGGAAAAGTTTATGGTGGTTACATGGAAAAGTGAATTCTCAAAAAGAGGGAAAGCTAACCTGTTTAACATTTGAATCCTCTTTTTCACATTGTACAGTATTGGTGACATCATTGAGCACTATAGAAAAGAACAGATTGTTGAAGGATATTACCTTAAAGATCCTGTTCCAATGCAGGTAAGATTTCATCTCTGGGCATTTGTTGTTGAAGACACGGACCTAATCATCTTCAAGGCAGTTTACGAACTGAATTACAATAATCGTAAATAGCATCATCTGCAGTTTTAATGTTTTCAGCTTGTGTGTTTCTTCTGATTTGTCCTCAACTGTATTCACTTACCAAAGATTGTCTTGTCAACAGAAGAGATGGTAGGCTTTGCCTGTCCTCCGAGATGCTCATCCTCTGCAGTGTGCCCCTAACTCTGGTCCCTGGCTCAGCCATACAGTGCCTTAGTCCTATGGTAGGGGGAAACAGGCTGCCCTCCTGTCTTCTGTGTCCATGATTTTTCTTTTGCCAGAGGAAACTTGTATGCACACAAAAGCTTCAGGGATGATGGTGAGGCGTGTTCTGGAGTGCTCTTACTGCAGAGCAGACATTCATTGTAGAAGGGGTCACCAGTGATAAGCATACCAAATCATCTAGTTTTTAATAAACTTGTAGCTATAGAGCCATATATATGCATATACATGTATATGTACAAAGTATACCTGTGTATTTTGTTCTCTTCCCAAACTTTCCTGTTTCAGTGGTTAGAAACAGGAAAGGTTAGAATGGCCTTTAATTTCCTCCCTAAATAGAGTTACAGTCAGTTCATGGCCCTTTGTGAGATCTGTCAGATTAATACAAGAATATTTCTTGTATTTTCTCTTAGCTGACTAAGCTAAGCATATCAAAGCTGATCCTGTCTTTGTAATGTTCTTGCAGTTGTCCTGCTGCCACAAGTTTTTGTGCGAGTTTGCTTTTCTTGAATGTGGTAGGCAAGAACAGTTGAGAGTACTATTGCCACGGATAATTCCCTTTTTCTCTGGAAGGTGCTTAACAGAAATATCCTAGAATAGCTGTCACTTCTGTGGGGGGTTGACCCTGGCAAGTTGCTAAGGACCCACACCTTTACCTGCACCCTCCCTTCTACAGGCAAAAGCAAAAAACTCCTAGGTTGAAATTAATACAGTTTAAAAAAATTAAGCGAAGGAAGGAAGAGGTGGTGGGGGTGATGCAAAGGTGATCATTCACCACTTTCCACAATCAGGCTGATGCTCAGTCAGTCTCTGAGGAAGACAACCACACACAGAGTTTTATTGCTTATTATGATGTTTTATGACAGGCAATATCCCTTGGATCAGTTGGCATCAGCTGTCCTGGCTCTGTCCGCTCCCAGCATCTTGTTATTCTATTCTTTCCTGAACTGCCAAGTGTGTTATGTCATCAGTACTTCCCACTTTTTTACTGCTGTTAACTTGCACTTGGTAATGTGGGTGGGCAAATGTGACTCCTGAGACTGCTCGTTGGAAATCTTCACTACTAACTTTTCCCATGCTCCATCATTCCTCTTGAATCATGGCAGTGATTTATTTCATTGTAGCTTTTTGCATATGCACTTACAATTCCTGTATTACTAATCTCTGCATTAGCTAGTTTTCCATGTGATACTACTTCAGATTCTTTTAACCTATTCAGATAAATTTGTGACTTTTTTTTATAAAAAAATATAGTGGTAGGCAGTGCAATTTCTGTTCAGCTTTGTGTTATCTCACTTCTACATTCTACTATGATCTGTGTTTTTGAGGGGAAAAAAACATGCAAAAGTCTTGCTGTACCTTTAGGGTCAGTCTGGTTGACTTCCATCTAATATGGAATTTACTTATAAATATTTGCCTTTAGATCTGTTATTCTGTGCACTGTTCCTTGTGTAGTTCTGTTATGGAGATGGTCTTGAGCTCAAACATCTAGATGTTGCTTCTATTGTAGGTCCTGTAATTCATGCTAGCATTACCAAAGTATTTTTTGTCTTACTTTTGTCATGTTTCCAAAATCATAATTCCTGTAGGTGCAAAGACAGGAAGAAAAGTCGAATATTTAGTATGAGCCTGTTCATCTTGATGCTGTTCTCACTGCTTGACAGTTCTTGCTTTTCATGTTTTCTTATGGCTAAAGAACTTTTGCTGATCAGCTTACTCAGTGAGGTTAAACTCGGCTTTTGGCTGCTCTTATTTACTACTTGAGTTTTCAGATCCTGTAATTTTCGGTGTGAGTTTATCCTTTTTCAGTTTCCTGTTTCTGTTTTCTTTTGTCTTGGGTTCTACTCAATTAGGACATTAGGAGTTCTAATAAGATTAATGAGGGACTGTGCAATGTTGAGTCACTTTTAACTGTGATCTACACCGTTCTTGCTGTTTCAGAGTTTATCCATGATTACTTAGTCCCAAAATCTTTGGTGGAAGACAGAGAGCCTTAAAAACTGTCATAAATGTCAGAGAAGTGGCAGTGAAAGATGCTGCTTTTTATTTAGTATGAAAAAGACACACTGTTACTTTGTAGAAATTGATCTTTATTCAAAACTTTGTTCTTCTATCATAATTGTGGAAATATGGAAATTGTTACATTTCTAGCATGAAAAATTATATTGCTTTATTAAAATGCATGAGGGAACAATAGTAGCGAGTCAGTAGCATTCAGAAAGATGATCCTGGTTGCAGCTACATAGTATGCAATTTTTTCTGAGCTTAAAATATGTTTTTCTTACATGTTTACCAGCACCAAGAACAAGTGCTTAATGATGCAGTGGATGGAAAAGAAATCTATAATACAATTCGTCGGAAAACAAAGGATGCATTTTATAAAAATATTGTCAAAAAAGGTTATCTTCTGAAAAAAAGTGAGTTATATTTACTTCTACAGATCTTTTTATTTTTTTCTAAAATGCAGATATAGGTCATAGAATATCTCAAGTTGGAAGGGACCCATAAGGATCATTAGCTAAAATATTATAAATCTGTACATTTGTTGGAGAGTGCAGCTAGTTAAATTTTGTTATTCCAAGTTACATGTTTTAAATCTTAAATTTAAAATGTATATTCTGCTGTAGAAGATACATAGTGACTTTTTTAGAATTCTAACATTGATGCAGTCATCATCTAATAAATAGGTGAAAAGCTGACTGCTTGACTCATCTCAGTGTAACCCTGAAGAACTGCCATTGAGGAAGTCTTTGATGTTCTTAGGAGGCTAATCCCTTACTAAGTGCTGTATTTCTACCTTTTTAAAAATTAACATTAACGGAAGCACAAAAACTATCAGTAATAAGATTTCTGCAGATGACAGAGACCATAACTAGAAGGATAAGTTACAGATAGTAATCTGGATAGCAACCAAGAGTGAGAAAGAAGGTATGATTTTACATACAGAATCAGAATCAAACAGCCAAATATAAAGTAAATAAAATATAAAATAAAATATAGCCAAATATAAATGAGATATTCAAAAAAACAAACTACTCCAAACTGCAAACAAACCCTCTGAACAGGAGAAGGACAGCATCTCTTCTATTGAGAAGGCTGATTCTGAGAGAAGGTGTAGAGGGATGTCAATAGAGTAAGGAATCAAGTAAGAATTAATTGAAAACCTTTAGCTAAAAGTGATAATGAGATACTTTAAATGTGCAAAGTGGATTGCAGAGTAGGTATAGGTAGATGCACATAGAACTGCATACAGAACAAATTCAATAAAATCACTCTGGCCTCTCTGGGAGACAGGGTAATAAGTGGATGTCAGATTTGTCTTTTCAAAACAGTGCTAGTACTCGTTTCTTGAGGCACAAAGTGGATTTATAATGACCAAAGTATAAAATTAAGGCTAAAAGCTTTTTCTAAATGGGACTGTGACTTAGCACATTAGTTTCAGAAGGTACCTAATCCATCGTAGTTCAGAAATCATTTTCTTCGAAACTAGTGGAACTGTACAAATTATGTGTGGTTTTGTCTGGGCATGATTTAAGTTTGTATGTAATGTATTCCCATTTCTGTTCTTCAGACTTGCTGTTTTAAGGTACTGTGATGCAGTCTGTTAAACGCTGGTCAGTGTTTAGGAGTAACTTTCGTCAGGAGTCTGTATCTTAGTTGAAATTGAAACTGTGTAGACGCAGTCTTAACACTCAGTAACTCACTGTTCATAGTAGCTCATATGTACTTCCTTAATCCTGTTGAAATCAGTGAAAATGTTTAGAGAACCTTTTGCAACTCTACCTGCATCTGTGAAGAGGGTCTAGTTTTAGCCGTGTGTTGCATAAAATTGTGTTGTATAATGATACTGTAACTTAAGTGTGATCACCTGTACATTGTTCTTCTGTCAACAATTTGACAAAAGCTTTACTGCCGTCTTCTTTCATTTATAAAATATACATTTTCTTCTAAACAATATCATAACTTATTTTGCTTGACTCTGTCTTATACAGGTAAAGGAAAGAGATGGAAAAACTTGTACTTTATATTAGAGGGAAACGATGCCCAGCTTATTTATTTTGAAAGTGAAAAACGAGCCACAAAACCCAAAGGACTAATAGACCTTAGTGTGTGTTCCGTCTATGGAGTACATGACAGTTTATTTGGCAGGTAGGATGCTTTTAATTCTAATATGTGCAGCAGGAGAGTTGGCTGATAGTTTGAAGCATAGGCAAGACATGGGCAGTATGTTGCTAGCAGGCCAGTAGCCCTGGCTAGCATCGTGGCTCTTGGATCATACCAACAGTCTGTAGCTGATGTGGGTTGCCAGAACATATTGTAGGCAGATGTAGCTGAATAACTTGTTTAGCCTGGCAACTTGATTGCTAGTCACTATATATAAACACAACTACATACAGTTATAAATTTTAGAATTTAGTCTTAAAGTTTTATTGTGAAATAAAATGTGATGATGATTTGAGCTTTTTGCATTGTCATTTTTGAATATTGAGCACATTAATTTTTCCATGTTTCATTTTGCAGACATTAGAGGTTATGAACTGAGAGTTTTAGTCCTTTTGAACCAGGAATTGACAAGATAAAGAGTTTTGTCAATTCAGAAAAAGCTTCATTCTTTTGATAGGTATTTGAAAGCTAAGTTGGTTTGATGGAGTCTGTAAGGGCTTTTATATTTAAGAACAAGTACTTTTGTTAGATTAGACCAGCTCAATAGTAAACTAGTTCTTATAAGTCAACATCCTTAGAAGTTGTTTTTGCACAATTACTATATTCTGAGATAATTTTCACATCAAGGCTTATTGACTGTAATATTTTTATATTGAAAATATGCCAACTACAAGGGATGTGATTATCAGCAAAGAAGTTGAGAATCAAAAGTCTTTTGGATATCATTGTTAATTAAGAGTATACATATGTGTTAATTGGTAGTTATAAAAAAAAAACCTACCATCCTGTCTTAAATTGTCTTACTGAAAAAATAAGTATACTTACTCCTACAAGTATTAGATAGTAATTCTGGTTATCTCACAGGTATCAATATTTATTTTAAAATGTTACATAATCACCTTCTAGTTATTTTTGTGAGCAAACTTCAAGGCAAATGCTTCAAATTAGTGGCATTTCTTAAGCTTCAAAGGCTGATGCTTTTGTTTGATCTTGTCTGGTTTATTTAATCTTTTCTAACAATTTTGAAAAAATCTGTTGAACTAATGGAATGAGGAGCATGGATAAAGAGTACCAGAACAGTAAGGAAAAAAATACTAATACTTTCCTTGTGTAAGGTGACAATTATGCAGGAGGCTTTGGTGATGTATATTGTATACAAGGAACATTGACTCTTAACAGCTTTTAGGAAACACTGTGCTGTGGGTTAAAGTGTAGTTAGATGGTAAGTGACACTAAATATGGGTCAGAGGAGGTGCATGGATGCAGTAGCTTAGGAAGCTGTTAGTGAGGAAATGTAGCTGAGACAAAGTTCCCCCTGCATTCCAAGTAGCTGGTAGAAACTACCTTTGCTCTTTTCTCCAAAGTACGGCGGAGTCTGCAGCTCTGCATGGTTCTTTTGTGGCAGTGATGTAAGTAGCCCCAGATCTGCTCTCTGACATGGCTGCAGAGTGCTGTATCAGCATTTCACCAGGCAGTGAATGGAGAGGGCAACAGAAGACTTGAAACTCCCTTGCAAATAAAGTAGGATCCTTCATGTAACACTGCTTTTGGGAGAACTAAATTTCCTTGAGAGCAGTGTGAAAGGTGACGAGCGAAGTGCACTCTTTAAATACCTTGTAGTTTAACAAAGCAAAATATTTTATTAACTTTTTGACAAATGGGTGGAGGTACACAAAATGGCAAAGGTGCTAATGTAGCATTTGAGGTTGTAGAGGTTTACCAGGCACACTTGGTGATTAGTATGTGATCGTGAGAGCTGAGAGACACATTCAGGTAGAGGAGTCCGTATGTTAATGTATTTCCTGAACTCCCGAAAGAACACATCCTTAATTTATGATTAATTGGTTGGGAACTAATGCTGAACATCTGCTGCTTTTAAAGCCTCTAGGAATAGTTCTTGTCAGCAAGTCTTTTCCATTACCAGATAGCTATTTTTTGCCTTAACTGAAAGTCAGTGCATGTCTGTACTGCATAGTACAGACCATTCTGAAAGTTTCTCAATGTTCTGAAACAAACTAGCTGCACTGAAATGTGGTATTCTTAAAATGACATAATACATTCAAACCAAAATGCAGTTTCAAAGGACCTAAGAATTATTTTTAGCTGGAGTTCTTCCTCTTTCTACGTGTGGTGATGCTGCATGTATATATGAACAGAGATTAATGTGATGTTCAGCGCCTCTTACAGCCAAACATCAGAAATGTATTAGTTCTGTGTAAACTTTTTTATGGCATAGATCAACGAGTCAAGGTGTCAGCTAATATTACGAAGATTAATAAAACTTACATTTTTTGTTTTGTTTATTTTTAAGGCCAAACTGTTTTCAGATAGTAGTTCAGCACTTTAGTGAAGAGCATTACATCTTTTACTTTGCAGGCGAAACTCCAGAACAAGCACAGGTGAGAGCTTTTGTTGGTAAATATAATTTAAGAAGTAATTTTTCTTTTGCCTTCTGGTGTTTAATGATATTGCACTTTGAAAATAGGAAGCAAGTGTATAACAAATAGTAAGTATGTCTATGTTAGCAGGTGTTATAATGGAGTAGTAGTGGATCTCTAAGGGCAAGGATTGGTGTTGAAAATCCAGCACTTAGATTACATGCACTTGTGGGGTTTACTTTGGAGAAGTTCCAGTTGGGTCTCATGGACTAAACTGACATTATTTTCCATTAAATGTTTCTGGAGAACACATATTTTTGACATAGTTCAGATAGAATAATTTACTCTCCAGGATTTTTGCGTGTTATAAACTGGAGCATGGTAAGTGGGAGTTTTTCTTCAAAGTGCATGTTCTTGATATGCACCAAAATGCTAATGCATTTATATTGTACCCAATAACCAAAGAATGTTGATCAGCTGCCTTTTCCAGTTATTTGCACTATCCAAAAATTGGTGGTTGTTCATAGTCCTGGGCCCTGATGATGCACAGAAAGTAAGGTTTTCTGGTTTAATTCAGTGACTAACTAGCAGTTATATTTGCTTACTCAGGATTGTAGCATAGAAGCCTAAATGTCTGAAATTCACTCACCAGCAGGAGAGCATACCTCAGATGAGACAATAATCCTTATTTATCAAGTGTACACCTCTGAAAGTCCACAGCTCTGAAATACACCTGTTGCATCAGAAGTTAAGCTTTGCATTTGATTTTATTAGAGTGGATTTAAAGCTGTTTAGAGCATTCATAATAGCTTGCTATCCACCAGAGCATAGAGGTTATATAAATTTAGTAGTATTCTTGTGCTCTACGTAAAGGAAGGTACAAATTTTCCTGTTAAATGAATACAAATTTATGAAACTTGCTGAGATGACATCAGAATGATGTGGTGGCATTTGGTGCATAACTCTTAATGTACTGTCCTTTAGAAGCAGGGCACTGTATAGAAATTGAGTATACTTCAATTACCACACACATCTCTGTACACTAATTTTTTTGTCACATCTGCAATGTCTTCGGTGTTCTAGAAATCCAAAGAATTAAGAATGCGTAGAAGACGGACTGTCCTGTCTTGTTCCTTGACCATTTGGCATAATCTGCTTTTGGTTTTGATCTGCTTAACAGGCTGTTTGCTGCATTTATACAGAATACTGTTGTTCGGGGTTTTATCTTTTTTTTTTACAATACGGCTTTGACTCAGAAAAGTTTATAGATACTTCTATTTTGAGAAAGTTCATCTTTCTTTGCTCTTCAACATTTCATAGAACAGTTTTATTTGCATATTAAGGCTCTTACAGTGCAGTAAATAAATATCAGAGCAGCGCCATTCTGAGAACTGCATCTTTATGGTTTGTATGAAGTAAAAGGGAATATAAAATGCAGCCTTACATGCGAGTGTCACTGTGCTTACAATGTAGCACATTCATTCTCACTGCTGTAAGCTCTGGCATTAAAGGGGGAAGGTTTTCCTGCTATGAGTGAATAGAGAGGTGTACTGTGCATCCAGGAAATATTTATGTTTGAGTATTTAGGAGGCATTTGTTTCTTCGATTGCTACTCCTGAAAATAAGGAAACAAGTTGAAAGCTTTTCCTTCTGTGGAAGTATTTGGAAGCTGAAACCTGACTCGCAAAGTGGCCTAGCTGAAAATGGCTACAGCACATCTTCCTGTGTCGTTAAAATGTGATGGGCAAAATTGTGAAAGCATTGTGGGTTTTTTTTTTTAATAACATTGTTAATTTTTACTTTGAGAATACATGGCGGATCTTTGAGACACAGACATAAGGCTATTGGTCAATACCTAAATTACGTGCTTTGCAAGGGCTATGCAAAATTCACGAGACAAAATATAGAGAACGAGGCTATAACATATCTTCGTATCTTCCACCTTCCAAACGCCCCTTGCAAAGCTCCTCTGTTGGCAACTTTCTCATGCTGCAGTGACTTTTTCATTGGTGGCCTGGCAAGTTGGCAGTGTAATGTTGGGTATGTGCTCTGTGTTTCTCTGTTAGTGTTGTTTTAGTTTGAAGTATGCACAGTATTATTAGCCTTATAGAAGTAGTGTAGAGAATAATCAGAACAGTTTGCCTTGCTAACTTTAATTTTCTCAGGAGCAAATAATTTTGCTTAATTTTTTTGTACCATTTGTAATTTTGTGTAATGTTACTGGAGTGGAAAACTGGTAGAGGTCACACTGTGTATCTGTTAGAGTTTCTGAAACGTTTCTGAAAGACAAAATGTTTCAGACTTGCAAATCCCTTATTAGGTTTTGCTAAGTAAAGATAAGAATTTTGCTTTAATATTCACATTTCCAAAATTTGGGATTACAGAAAACTTAAGTTTTGCCAAGCTAAAAGGAAAATTTAAGGTATTCTTTTTAGGTATGTCTCTTCCACTGACAGAAGCTGTATCTGACTTTGTTTCGTTACCCTGTTCTGCATCCTTCTCTCTTAGGACTGGATGAAAGCTCTGCAGATGTTTTGCAGTTTAAGAAAAACCAGTCCAGGGACATCAAATAAACGTCTTCGTCAGGTGAAGCTGATATGGGGCTGGCCATGCATGTGAAGGAGTGTTCTGCCTCCTTGTTGCAAAATTATACTGACAGATCTCTGAATTTTCCTTTCAGCAGTAGTAAATCCTGCATATACTTAGTTTCCTTTTTGGACCTATGCAATGCTGTTGTGAAACTAAACAGAAGGACTTACACTTTGTTATAGTCAGTACACATGTACAGCTGAGAATGGTGTTAGCCAGTCTGATGTGGTTTGCTAGGTATTATTTTCTAACTAAATTGGAATAAAAGTGTAAAGAAGTCAGCATTTGTGTCACCTTAACTTTTAAAATATTTTCTTATTTTAAAATATTAAAAATTATTTCCACTTATGGAAAACTTTTAAAAATTGACAAAATTATGTGTCATATAACTAATACTAGTAATTTTCAGTAAAAAATACATGGTGAACCATGCTGATGGCTTAATTTTTCTGGTATTCTTGAAAGTGCTGTGTTTACCAGAAGTTCCTCAGAGGTAGAGGACAGTCAGTCATAAATGGTGAAATCTGTGATGACTGGAGTGTAACAGGAAAATAACTCAAGAATTCCTGATATTTTTGAATGTTAGGAACATTGAATGTAGTTGTTTTAACAGACACCAGAGAAAGGAATAGGATATTTTTCAGAACACAACTATTCTGTATTTAGTATTAGAGATGTTTGGATATTTCTGTATAAATGAACTGAATTAGGTCAATTCACAGATAAAGTGGAAGGTGAAATTGGGGGGTTCAAGCTGCAAAAGCAAAGCAGAAAGAATGAAAATCTGAAATAATCCTCTAATTCAAAAAGTGAAGAAGATGGTCAGCCACGTAAAAGAATAGAATGTAATGTGTTGCACAAGGTAATTCTGTGTAATCTGTTAGGAAAGCAGCAAATAAGCCATTGCATTTGGAGTCATCCTTGGCTTTTATTCAAGGTACCTGTCTTTGATTTCAGTAAAGTTTTTTGCACAGAGAAGGTGCAAGTCCTGTTGCCTCAAAGATAATAAAAAAAAAAGAAAACAAGATACTTAAAAACATGGGGCTGGAGATTTGTCTTTCCTAATTATTTGAGTTGCTCTTATTTTGTTACTGGGGTCTCTTAAATGTTGTTCCATTACTTATGTTACTTGCTGCTCTTAGTAGGAAATTTTAGTTTATATTCAGTATTCATATGTTAACATTAATCCTCTGCGTAGAGGATAGAGAGTCATTCATTAATGTCT
This sequence comes from Ara ararauna, assembly GCA_028858755.1. Classification (NCBI taxonomy): domain Eukaryota; kingdom Metazoa; phylum Chordata; class Aves; order Psittaciformes; family Psittacidae; genus Ara; species Ara ararauna. The sequence goes on from CM054410.1 coordinate 64,663,701, forward strand.
TTAATATTTCTGGTTTAGCCACAAAAGTAGATTTTTTTGTATTTCCTTTTCTTTTTTTTTTTTTTTTTTTTTTTTAGGTCAGCAGTCTTATTCTGCATGTAGAAGAAGCTCATACACTCCCAGTAAAGCATTTTACTAATCCATACTGTAACATCTACTTGAACAGTGTCCAAGTAGCCAAAACACACATCAGGGAAGGACAGAACCCTGTGTGGTCAGAAGAATTTGTCTTTGAGTAAGTTTTTATCTTCTTTAATTACTGAATTTCACTTGTTAATTGCATTGTATTCAAGATTTTTAACAGTGTGTACTGGTTTTACATATGCTTTTTAAAAATACTGTATGTGTGTTTGTACAGCAGCAACGTTTCAGCCAAATTCTGCATAGGCAGAATTTTTTGTAGGCACCTAAATATTTTGTTAATACAAGTGTCTTCAGCAGGATTGAAATGAGTCTAGAGTAAGCTTAAATGCCAGCCAAGTATAATATTAATTGAGGCTTTCTGTCTTTTCTCCTAGTGATCTTTCAGCTGATATTAATAGATTTGAGATAAGTCTTAGTAACAAAACAAAGAAAAGTAAAGATCCGGATATATGTAAGTATTTTTTTTCCTGTAAAAGATGCATATGTATTGCAGCAGTGGATACTTTGTGTGGTTTTCATTATTCTGGTCAAACACTGTCATGCTGTCAAAAACACTTGTCATTTTCATGCTCACCATACTGCTGCGTTTGTATGTTTTGTCTGTTTGGTACTGGCATTCCATTAGTTTTTTACAATGAGAACCTGCATGGTTTCTAGTAATAAACTCAGGTTTACAATCCTGAGTTGTCTTCCATCATTATAATAAATATAGTAAGGAGTAACAAAGTGGTCAAGGAGCAGACCTGATGGTGGTATCAGCCTGAGTCTGGAAAGAGGACAGAGAATTATGAACATATTATCTGGTTTTAGTTTCTCACTGCTACCTGCATTTGCAGGGTAGCACTTTTTCACTCACTGCTTGGGTGTTACAAAGAAAACTCTATCAGTACCTATGTGGCATTTCTTAATGTATATGTATACATTCTTTACAGACTGCTGTTTGCATTTCTGCAGTTTACAGGAGTCTGTTAAATGACTGAAGAGAGATCTGTCAATATATTGATGGCAAAAATTTTGATTACTCTTATTAACAGTCTTTTGCTGAAACAAGATGATATGTGCTAAAAATAAACTGGTTCTTTATTCAATAGTAGGACTGTTCTGTTGGAGATAACGTACTTGAACAATGCTTTCTTCCCTTAAGTGTTTATGCGTTGCCAATTAAGCCGATTACAAAAAGGACATGCAACAGATGAGTGGTTTCAACTCAGTTCCCATGTACCATTAAAGGGTATTGAGCCAGGATCTTTGCGTGTTCGAGCACGATACTCTATGGAGAAGATCATGCCAGAAGAGGAGTACAATGAATTTAAAGAGGTATGAAGTTTTTCAACTTCCCTTGTTTTATCTGTCAAAACTCAGTTTGTTCCTTGTTTGAGACACCTATCAATGAGACTGATTGACATCACTAAATGATATTCCTGGTGACATCTATACATCACTTACAGATATATGGTACTAGTCTTTCCAAAGCTGTTACATGTTAGGAGAAGCTTCTGAATATTTTGAAATTCTGTTTTTCTTTCAGCTTATACTCCAGAAAGAACTTCATGTAGTCTATGCCTTATCACATGTTTGTGGACAGGATAGAACACTGTTGGCTGGCATTTTATTGAAGATTTTTCTTCATGAAAAGCTTGAATCCTTGTTGTTACGGACACTGAATGACAGGGAGATAAGCATGGAAGGTACTGCACTAAATTACACTGCTGTTTAGTGGAACTCTGGGCAGGTGGGGAGAGAAGGGCTCCAGCATCCACCTGGTTTTTTCTTCCTCCTTTAGTTACAACATATCTCAAAATGTAAACACAGCTCATTTTTCCTCTGCTTTTTTTGTCTGTTCCTCTCAACTTTTCACTGTCATCTTTTCATCCAGATGAAGCTACTACCTTGTTTCGTGCCACTACTTTAGCAAGTACACTTATGGAGCAGTACATGAAAGCCACAGCAACAAGTTTTGTTCACCATGCACTGAAAGACTCTATATTAAAGATAATGGAGAGCAAGCAGTCCTGTGAGGTGATACCCTGAACTAAGTTTTAAAACTTTTTGGTTTGTTGACACACTTATCTACTGGCTATGTTAGGTGTTTACATTAAATTTTAGTTTCAGAGACATTTATTATTGTTTCAGAACTGAAATTTATTTACATGAGAAATACAGGGAATGAGTTCATTAAGAGATATATTTTTTTCCTAGATTTTGGATTTAAACAATATTCAGAGTAAAACTTTTTTAGTTTTTTTAGTTAGTTACTTTTAATTACTTATCTTTAGCAATTTTAGGCTGTTCTGTAGCAGTTACTGAATGTCCTGACCTAAGTAATTTCTGGTAAACTAAAGATATCATAGAAGTCAATGTCTGAACTTTAGTTTTAATTTAAAACTTACTGATATTAAATGATTGATGTTGGGGCAGAAGCTGTTTTTAAAATAACCCTGCTAATTTCTATGTTTCACTTGAACTTACTTGTGGTAATGATGGGTGGTCATGCCAATTGATAGCAGTGAATATATGAGCTGTTAAAAACCTAGTGTATTAGAACTTAAAACAATTGCCTCTTTGTATTTCCTGACTAGACATTGAAAGAGATTTGTGAGTTCTATAAGAGACCTGTACAGCAGCAGAATAATTAACTTACTTGGCAGTAGCATTCAGTGTGTATATTGTATATCTCTATATATAGTTCTAGTTAGAGAAACATCATCTTTTTCTCTTCTTTGTTGTAGTTAAATCCATCAAAGTTAGAAAAAAATGAAGATGTAAACACTAATTTGGCACATCTACTCAGTATACTTTCAGAATTGGTGGAGAAAATATTCATGGCTGCAGAGATACTGCCTCCGTAAGTATTAGAGAACTCCTGTTGGTGTGAATTATGCTGTATCCTAAAATGATGTCTTACTGGTTCACCTTCTGCTCCTGCGAGTTTAATGGAATGAGTAAGTAGCTTTTATTTTTGCAGGACATTGAGGTATATTTATGGGTGCCTACAGAAGTCTGTTCAAAACAAGTGGCCAGCTAATACCACCATGAGAACCAGAGTTGTTAGGTAAGTTACTTGTCACTTTATCCTGAAAATCATATTTTCAGGTCTTGTTAAAGACATACTTCAGCGTGCTGATCTATGTTTCTTTTCAGTGACAAAACTGTACTGTACTTACTTAGGTTACAGCAGTCTTTAAGATACTTATGGTGCTGAGGCATGATATCCCAGTTAAGGATTATGAGCTTGCTAGATTCTTAATTATGTACTTAGAGCCTTGCCACAATAAGACGATGTAGAATAGAGGTCAGTGCAGCTTTACTTAATGGTTTCAACTTTGAATTTACTTGTGTTTTTGTTAAGTTTTACAAATTAATCATAGAATCATAGAATAGTTAGGGTTGGAAAGGACCTTAAGATCATCTAGTTCCAGACCCCCTGCCATGGGCAGGGACAGTGATTTCCTTTTTCATGCTGGGAAAGAAAAACTTCTCTCAAAGCAATAGTTGACCTTTTTGATACCAGTATAGAGCAGTGATCTCTGAATATCACATTCCTGCCATATGCCGTCTGGGAGGACTGTGTAGTGTGTTAATTGCTGGAGAAATCTAGCATGTTTTAAGATCCATGCACTTAAAAATGCAGACCCAAACCAGTAAGGAGTTAGATACATTCTCACTAAAATAATTGGACTGTTAGATTTCACCAGGGTACCGTTAGCATTGGCATATGTAGTTTTCTGCATCAGAGAAGGCTCCTTGTCACTGATGGTGGGCTGCTGGTTCTGATCACTCTGAATCAACACTCTGCTCATTTCCAAAACCATTAATTTTATGCTGTCATGGTTTAGTTTCATTTATCTGCTCATGCCAATTATGCTGAAACATTCCAGAACTTCCCCAAAAATGTTGGAGGAGGTTATTGAACCTGACTCCTCTGAAATCATACCAGCCTCAAAAACTCCAGTGCAGATCCATAAGCCAATGTAATACAGAAGTTATCTCTCTTAACTCTATCCATTGCCAGTGCAGGTCAAACAAAAACGTTTTACAAAGATGGGGTCTTGACACTCTTCCTAAATGCTACCAGGTTTTTTAAGGGTGTCAGAGCCACATCTTTCATGAGTTGTGGTGTCTGGCGGTCATGATTTGCCATGGTTAATTTCCCATGGAGGAAGTCTTTCAGAGGACTTGTCTTTGGCTTGCATTTATCATTTTGACACCGGAAGCCCTATGTCATCCAGGATACAGGGGCGTTACGGAGGCTGCTCTTGCTGTAAGACCCCCCCTCTTGAGAGGCTGTAGGGCTCAGCTGTGAGTACTGTGTCTCTGTGTGTTCCTCCCCAGCTCCAGAGAGAACCATGTGGCTTTCTCTAGTGGACACAGCTCGCATGCAGGGTTTTGCAGAGGTCTCCACTGGATGCTGTAAATATGGGATCCCTTGCTCTTGTAATGATAGTCTTCACAAGTGCTTACTAGTGATTTCTCTCTGGTAACAAACCCCCTCATAGATATATTGACTTAATTTAGGCAGGTTGACCAGGGTAAGAAGCATCAGATCTTCTTCTTCAGTATCAGCAGGGTCCATACTAGGTTTATACCTCACCAGCATTCAAGTTTAGGCAATCTAAAAGAGAAATTGCTGTATATGCCATGACTTCAAATTAATTACTTCCTCATAGCTTTAAATTTATACCATAGAAGATCTTATAGCTTTACATATGGCCAAAAACTGCTGTCATGGGAACTCATAGCCCATAATTCATGGTTCTTGAAGGAAGGAGTACCTAAACAGTATATATTGGATGTCTTGTACATATGGAAGATAAGTTAACCTCACTACTAGGTGTGTCATTTTCAAGTAATATGTACATTACCGTCATTGTGTACTTATCAGCAGGCAAAGTCCCCTTCCTTCTTTTGTAAGTGATCTGGCTTTGATATTGTTGTAGTGAGAACCAGTCTGCTGGCAGTGTCCAAGCACTCCAAACCAAATTACAGATGATTTAAATTGCTTTAGCTGGTCCACATGTTGCTTCAGTGTACAGCAATTAGGCAGAATTGAAGTTTACCAGAGATGGATGGGTTTTATTTCTGCTATTAACAGAAAGTTATCTTTTTCTCATGGAACTGGAGGCTGTTCTGGGTTTCTGTTAATGAGTTGCTAGTTCTGCCGTCAAAGCAGAGTGCTTTCTCCCCAGCTTTCTAGATGACAGGAATTACTTAATGGAGGAAAGTAGCAGATCTCTTCCTATTTCTGTACTGTAGCATGCTATCATCAGGATGTGGATCAACTTAAGCTGACTTAAGGCTGTGTTGCTACCAAAAGAAAAGTTCCCTTTGCCTACCGGCTCCTGCACTCCTATCTGCACTGGCTTGGGGAGTGGTTGCTGTGGGATGGATGCCTTGTGGTAGCAAACAATGGAAAACCCTTGGGACCTCCTCATTTTGAAGCTGGTGTGGTCTGATATTGGCTTTATAATTAGGATCTTCCCATATGGTTTCAACAGTTTACCTTAACTGGGAAATTAATATGCCTGTTTGTTCAGCTCTAACCATAGCTGAAGTCGTAGGATGATAATTTAGCTTTCATTTTAATGTCTTCACAGAGCACAGGCTGATTGGTTGGCATCTGTCTCAAAAAGATTCTGTGCTAATTCGAATCCTTAAAGAATACACAATTTTTACATTAATTCTCTAATTTGGCTGAAAATTTTCTTCTCATTTCAGTGGCTTTGTTTTTCTTCGCCTGATTTGTCCTGCTATCCTGAACCCAAGGATGTTTAATATCATCTCAGGTGACTATATGCTTCAGATTTTAATTCATACTTTATATTGTAGGCATGAAACATGAGGCTTTCCCGTCATGAAGCTCTAAGGGCAAAAGCATGGATTATCCCATGTCCCTTGCCTTAAGCACCTGGAAATGCTTGTGGGCATTTCTAACTTATTCTGTGTGAGGAAACAAAGAAAAGCCATTAATTACTGAAAACTCTGTTACTAGAGGTAAAATATTTGGATGTCTGAGCTGCCTGGTTCAAAGTTTGCCTATGTTATGCTTCATCTTTGTTTCTGTTTTTCTCCTTGGCAAAGATCACCCCAAGCTAGGGGGCATTAAGGTTGCACAGGCCATTGCTCTTCCTCCTTCTCTCCCTGGCTGAGTTTTGATTTCTACCAGTAAAATGGAAATAAGAGGAAATCAGAAATCTGATTTAGAAAAGCCTTTTTTTCTTTATTCATACACAGTTTTTAAGTTGATGTAGCATGCTCTCTATCATCTCTCTTTAATCTATGCTAAATTATAATATATAATTTCTATACAGAGAAGGTCTGTATGGAACAGAGAGCTTCTTTCTGCCACCCAGTAGTCATTTCTCTTGCTTTGGGGAAAGCACTGAGAGACACAGCCTGACACAGTGCTCCTTTCTTTAGGATTTTATTTCTTCAGGTAATTCTCAGGTACCTCCTAACTTGAGTTGCACAGTGTCTACAGGTGTAAAAAGTTGCTTCTAAATTTAAGTAATCTCTTTTAAACCTGTCTGTTAAAATCCTGCTGGTGTACATCAAGCTAATATTCATGACTACTGCTACGGTGAATATACAGACTCCATGCAGGGCTTTTTAGGGCTGTTCAAGAAAAGGAGGAAAACTTCCAATATACCTTCTTCCCTAGTAAGAAAAAAGGTATTCTGAAGGCTGGGTGTATAGGCTCAGCCCAGTATGTCCTCGACAGCTGTGATTGAAAAGAAAATAATGCTTGTTTCAGAAGTTAAACCTTTTAGTTCAGGCATCTTTGAAGTTTCTTAAAGTCATTCACTTCCTTAGATCAGTTCTTCTAACCTGAAGTTCCAGATTCCAAGGCTAGCAATGCTTTCCAGCATTGCTGCTTCCATGGCTTGTATTGTACCAAGCACTAGATGGATGAATAACTGACATAAGCTGCATTGCTGCAGCTGTGCCAGAAAAATTAGAACTTATTTTTTAAGGAATTTTGGAGGGGGAAGGGAAAAAAAAACAACAAAAGATGCAGGTACACAATGAAGAATTATAATATTTATAGCTTATATAATAACACCCATTTTGGAGCACTTCAGACCTGGCTTTCAACACAGCCACTTAACTGGAGGAAAAAGTAATTGTGTCAGGCAACAGTGGGTAATGTCACTTCTTAGAAAAGGAAGTTCTAACTGACTTAAATGTGAAGTGTTAAGTGTGATAGTTAGTACAGCAAGGACTATAATCTCATGGAAATACACCCCACGATTGCATGTCATGTTTATTTTGGTTTCCTAATGCAGTAACTTACAGTATCATTTGTGTAACTTGTCAGACCTCACTTGTTTGGGAAACACACAAATAAGGAAAAGGTAAAGTTGCTTTTTGATCTTAATTCTAAAGGCAATTTTTTTTTTTTTAAGAACAAATTAATCCTCCCTCCAACAGAACTGTTTCATCTCCGTGAAAATGGTTCTTATTTCACCTCTTAGCAACACCGCTTTATGTATACTTGTTCTGTATGCAGCTATTCTAGAAGATCAGCTCTTCATCTTAATGTATTTTTGTGCACATTACTAAAGCAGCATAAGTTGTGCTTCACCAAGTGATGTCTTCCACGTGCAGTTCTGTTGTAATACTAAAAATATATTATTCCATGAAAAGGTGTGAATTGGGAAGAGCTTTACTCTCACGTGCCTGCTGTCAGTTTTAATTAGAACGGCCAGTAACTTTCTGCTCTGTATTTCTGCCAGATTCTCCTTCCCCCACTGCTGCAAGAACACTGACGCTGGTCGCCAAGTCTGTGCAGAATTTAGCAAATCTTGTTGAATTTGGAGCCAAGGTGAGTATTATTTTACACGCATAGTGCAGCCGAGAACTCTTCCCAGTACATTTCAGTGTTCCTGTGTAACACATGCAAAAATCTGTTGCTGTTTTCTCCTGCAAAGCCTGACACATGGTCTGTTTGTCCTCATCAGCAAGGAGGCCTCGTTACTGCAGTATTGTTTGTCTTCTTCATTTAGAGCTAAAGGGGGTGTTGATCTGAACCAGAGCAGTAGCATCAAGTCTGGTCAGATTGGGAAGAGGAGTCATAATCATTTGAGAAGAGGTCATCTATAAACTCATGTTAATGCCTTGGTAGATTCTACCAAGATTTTGAATCTCTGGTAGGAACACCAGCAATGGTCTGTTAAAATAATTGATGAATGAATGACCATAACAGTAGGCAGTACAGTGTGATGCAACCATATGTTGATGCCATGAGAACACAGATAGACTAAGCAGGTACTTGCTCCAAAGACAACCCTGGGAGTCTGTGGAGCATTCTTTTTTCCATGTGCAACAGAAAAGCTAGCAGTCATACTTGAGTATTTCCTGTGTTAGAGGGGATCAGAGGGAGAGGAAGAGCAGTCAGCCATCCCACCACAAGCATCCATGATGCATCCATGAAAACAGACGTTTTCTTTTGGAATATCCATATATCAAAAAGACATTATAAGAACTGCTAGAACATAGAGAATCAGACGGATAAATACTCTGCCTCAAATAAATGATGGGAGATTTTTTTGCATTTTGATTATCTAACATCAGAGGGGAGTCATCTTCCAGTAATACTGGTGTGTTTCCATACACAACCTTGAAGTGCATTCCACCCACGTGCTCTGTCTCTGTAGAGTAATTAACTTTCAGATTGAGACTAATCAGGCCTAAATTCCCAGTTTGGTATAGGTGATCCAATCCTGATACAAGTGAAGAGCTGAATTTTCTTCCTCCCCCACTTCCACCCAGCATTTAATTATTCCTTATATTGGTGTGTTCTGTTGTACAGCACTTCAAAGCACCTCTTCTGCTTGCACTCACTTTCACTTTTCTATTGCTAGACATAATGTTGTAAATCAAGTATATATATTGCACCAAGAAGACACAGCTTTCGATAAAGTTTTTGTAATAACACTAAGAATGACAGCAACAACCAGTCTGTCTTTGTTACCACACCAAAACATGGTTGAAAAATAAATCTGCTGATTTAGGTATAATGAAAGTGACTTCAGGCAGCTGTTGTAAAGTTACTTCTCTAACACACGTAACTTAGAATGTAAGCATTAATGGAATAACAAGGATCATACCTTTGAAAGTAGAGCTTTCACTGCAGCTAGGTACCAAGAGACATCTGCCTCAATGCAAATTCACGTCAGTAGGCATGTACAAGAAAGTGTTTGAGTTGGAGATTCTGATTTTTCTAGGACTGAATTCTGTAGTCTTTTGAGTGGCTGCACACCTGCATTTGAAATTCACTCGAAAAGATAAAATCACTCCAGATTGCACACATTCTATGCAGTGTTATTTGTCTGACTGCACTATGTTTACGGCAGGTGTGACAATTGTCTTGGCATTGATTGTTTTTTTTTTTTTCTAATAAATACTTCTAAAATTTACTAGGAGCCATATATGGAAGGGGTGAATCCATTCATCAAGAGCAACAAACATCGCATGATCATGTTCTTGGATGAACTGGGGGTAAGTGGTTAAAAAGATCTTTAGTGGAAGTTACACAGCAGCACTGTAAATGAACATTCTTTCCACCTCTAATCAACTAGCTCAGAAATGCATCAGCACCCCCACAGTTTTGAGTCCTTGTAACTGAATACACTTTTCTTATGCAAATACTAATCTTTTAAAATAGGTTTTAAACCAAAAATTCTGCTAAATAGCTTTTCCTATGTTTTTGACCGGAGATTGAAATTATTATTCTGCTTTAAAAAATACAGGTTGAATTTCAGTTGTGCATTTCCAGATGTGTCACTGAGTCCATTGTAGATACTGTAGTTTGAAAGTGAACTGCAATTACAGCCTTCTTTTAAACTGTTGTTTTGTATATGACAGCTGTAGCAGGATTCAGGTCCTCATGTTATACATGTCTGGTCTTAAACCAAAAACTCGTTTTGAAAACCAAGATGAAAAAAATGAGTCGATCTTACTGAACTGATCCCTTAAAAGTCACCTGCAAGACACCTGGATATATATTTTATTTTTTTTGTATATTTTATATACATATATATTTTGATATAAAATACTCAAATACAAAAAAACTCAGTAAAAATGAGTGTGGCTTTTGGGTAGGTTGCCATATGTCACCTTTTTCTGGTTAAATTGCAACTTCTGCACACTATGCTAGGTCAGTTTCCTTTAAATTACAGGGCTTGCATAAGGGCTCTGAAAATTGTTGATTTTCAGAAAACGTGTGAAAACACATGTTGGATTAATCTGCAGGTTTAATTACAACATTATTGGTTTATGACCAATTCCCTGAGTTGCAGATTTTGCTGGGGTTTTTTGTTGGCTGTTCTCTCAATTTAGACTGGGGACAAAAGCAGCTAATGGATGGAGAAGCGGAGACCTCATAGCAGCCTTCCAGTATCTGAAGGGGGCCTACAAGGATGCTGGAGAGAGAGTTTTTGTCAGGGACTGTAGAGATGCTACAAGGGCTAATGGGTTTAAACCCATTCCTCATATCAGATTAGATATAAGGAAGAAGTTCTTTACTGTGAGTGTGTACTGTATGATTCTATGATCCCCTCTCATTTAGGAAAAGGTTGCGAGTCGCTGTATGTGGTCATCTCTGTGGTGGTGTATCACTACCAGATCTAGTAAGAGCCCTTCTAGCAGGAGTAGAAACTGTAGTACACATGGTTCATAGTAGAAAGATGGAGATATTGCTGGAGGGATTAACATCACAGTAGGTGTCTGTGGTGTGCAACAACATTGGCAGCAGAGCTGTGGAGCTATAACTTACCCGTGTGCACCCTAAACCCGCTCTTTGCCTTTTCCTGTTGAAGAACGTTCCTGAGCTTCCAGACACTACTGAACACTCGAGGTCTGACCTGTCTCGTGACCTGGCAGCTTTGCATGAGATCTGCGTGGCACACTCAGATGAGCTCCGGACTCTCAGTAACGAGCGAGGTGTGATGCAGGTAGGTGGCAATGGCTAATGAACGAGTCTCCGTGGGTGCTGACAGCGTGTCTGGAGCTAAACCACAGTGCCAGGATGCTTCCATAGTGTCAGTCTGACTTGATTAAGTATTTCGAAGCTTGTGCTGTTCACTAGGAGGTTGTTAGTTGTAAAGGTGGATGCTTAGTCCATAGTTTTGTTTCTTTGTGCAACAAAACCAAAGAGGGTTTGGCTTTAGTTTCCAGAGGAAGTTTTAGTTTCTAGAGGGAGCCTAAACCCACAAAACTACTGTCTCCTGATGGGCTCTCTGGATCATGTGTTTTCAGATCTTTTTTTTTCCCCACTTGAGAACTAAATTTAGTTTAGTTAGCTTTCTGTTGATGCCTCGTTTCTGCTTCCTACCTTGCCAGTACACTTGTAAACAAACCTGGCAAGCGTTTCTTACAAGTGATAGCAGGACACTTTCTTAGCCTCAAAGCAGCAAATAGGTCTGTAAATGGGAAGACAGGAGTTGGCAACATTGGTTTTTTTGAAGGTAATGTCGCACTATCAAATTACCTGTTTCCTTTTTTTAATTGTTTTTGCTTGCCCCGAAGAAGCTGTGGCTGCCCTATCCCTGGCAGTCTTAAAGGCCAGGTTGGATGGGGCTTGGAGCAACCTGGTCTAGTGGAAGGTGTCCCTGCCTGTAGCAGGGGGTTGGAACTGGGTGAGCTTTGAAGTCCCTTCCAACCCAACCCAGTCTATGGTATTTTAAACTTCTTAGCAGCAGGTCTGATAGGCTAATGCTGAAGATGCTTTTCAGGCATATGACTCTTTTGTCTCCAGTAACTAACATACAGTTTTACTGACTCTTTCCACATGCAGCACGTGCTGAAGAAGCTTTTGGCTATTACTGAACTGCTTCAACAAAAACAGAATCAGTATTGCGTGTCTAACAACATCAGGTAGCAGCCGTCTACCTGAGTTCTGCATGGATCCAGCATGCCCAACATGGCTACTCACACCAATATCACTTTCTTCTGCTCTTGCCAAAAACAGCCCACCCTGTCACATTCCCAGTGATGTGTGAACTATGCAAAAAGAAAAACAAAGATTCTGTTGGTGAATGACAGTACCAGCAGCTTTTTAAGCTATCTGTGCAGGACATTTGCACTTTTTGGGGGTATTTTTGTTATTTTTTCCATTTGGAAACAGTTTTCACAACCTCTGAGCCTTGGTGTACAGTTCACCTTCCACACAGAAAATGCTGTGACTGTGTCTTGAACTTTGAAAATCACTTTCAGCACCTCCGATTGCCAAAGTTTCGTTGTCTTGTTGGAAGAGGATTGTCAACTGACATGAAGTGCGTTGCTTTGACAGCCACATATAACTGGATAACATTTCTTACTGTAATTTCTGACTGGTTACAATAATTGTGACTTTTGACTGTTTCAAACCACTTTAACTTGTATTTACAAGAATTTGATGTTATCATAGGAACAATCTTTACTGTACACTTTTTGTACCATGCTGTTTCTCTGGCTGGAATCATGTCAAAAGAGAATATGCAGAATGGGTCTTGTCAGCTTTATTTTTCTGATGTGCCACTGATTCAGTCTCAATAGTTCTTCCATCAGGAACTGTGTATCCAGATAAATCACAATGCTTTTGTAAAATGTTTACAACAGTAAATAATTTGAATTCAGTAAATTTATTGATTGTTGTATCAGACATGCATGCATTCATTAAACCATTTTATAAAATATGTACTGGTCAGTCTTCTGTGTGCTGTAAGTCTACCATCAATATTATTTTTATAAGTGAAAAGACAAGTTTTTAAAAATAAATCAAGCTGCAGATCAACTTGATGGAAACTGGCTGTGACTTTGGCTGCTGTGGAAATTTTTTACCGTGTCTTCACACAATGCACTCTGAAATGCTCACAAGGTGTCTCTTCTTTAGTGTGAATCCTCCAACAGTGTTACCTTGTCCATGTGCCTTAACGTGTGCATTCCTTTCACAGGGCAAGAGAGACAATGTTAGATCTGTGTCATGGATGGAGTCATGCACTTCACTTGTAGGAGTGATATAAAGGAGTGAATTCAAGTTCAGTGGTAAATGTGGCAGTGGTTTAACAAGCTTCGGTGGCAAGGTGCACTTGAGTATTTACTGAATTAGAGGACAGGGAACTGTCAGGGAGATCCCCCTGTTGAGTCATGAGGTGCAGAAAAGACCCCCCTGCATTCCATACTCTTCCTTGGAGAAGAGTCAAGGTGTGGCTCCACCCAGACTTAGTCCCAGAGTTGGTCAGTGGTTTATGTTTAAAGGGTATATGCACATTCAATCCCTCCTATCCCTTAGCTGAGGTTTAATAGTTCCAGTATGCTTATTCCCTTGCTGAGCATCTGATGTGGCAAGCAACCACTCTACCATAAGCAATGACCCAAAAGGTGTCCCTACTCAAGGGGAGATCCTGGCATGCTCAGCAGGCCCTGGGCTCTCCACTAGGTTATGGACATTTATGATATAGAGTCTGATATGGGCTCCATAACAAATGCAGTGAGATAACTGACTCATAGTCACATTTTCATACCAGACATATTCCAGCTGTAGTGTGTTCAACTCACTCCGAGGCAGCAGTTACAGCCCTGAGGTGTGGTGGTATTTCCCGTCTCTGGCTGGGTGCAGCCATCATGACCAACGCTGACCAATGCTGGTGGCTGTTGCTTAAGCAGAAGAAAGGAGCAAGCTGCCACAAACTGTTTCTTAAAACTGTAAAATACGGGGTTGATTCTGAGGGTATTTCAGCATCAACATTTGTAACTTCTCTAAGCAGTGATACAGTCAGGAATAAAAGGATGCTGAGACTGATGGACAAGGCAATTGTGTAACATGAACACAGCTGTTATGCCTTTAGAACCACCACACTATCTTCTGTCTATAAGAACTGCTTTTTCCACTTGCAACTCATGGCAGGCTTTCTCTGGGTCTCTACTGCAAGGTCACTGCATATCCTCAGCCTGCAGCAGGCCCTTGTGGGGCTGCCCAGGTCCCTGCAGTGCTGTAGCTGAGGGTTCGTGATCATCACACTTGGCAGAGAGGTAATGCAAGATCTTGGTGCTACTGAATTGTTTTTCAGATCATCCCATAAAGCTGCTGTTTAACCTATGGCTGTCATGCCTGTAATAAAACGTACCTCAGAGGAAAAGGTAATTAACACCTCCCAGTTTGCAGTGTATTCCGTGTGAAGAAGTAGTGCATGCTCTGCTTCCAGCTCCCACCCCATTCAGAACCTCACCACATGACTTCAGCTGTGCTCAGTCACACTTTCTCTCCTGGATAACCTGAGTGTTGTGTGAATGGTGCCAGGTGTTGTGAAGCTGTGATAGCTGCATTTCCTCCCTCACCAGTCAGCCGATGGCCCAGATACAGAAGGATGTGTCAAAACCAGAGTGGCTGAATGCAGCTGGTGGAGTGTAGGCAGTGTAAAAATACAAACTGTGAGAACAGATTTGGCTGGCTATGTGCCCATTACATATGGGCTGACAAGAATGAAACTGGGAAACTCCTGATGCTACACTTATGTGTGTGTTTTATGGAACTGTTTCATGTTCTAAAACTGGGTACTGAAGGGAAATAGACTTTGCTCTAGATGTGGAAGACACCTAACTGCTTAGGAGGACTTCAGAAATACTCTTCTCAGTTACCCTGAGGTAAGTTAAGCCACGGCAATCCCACCTGAGATCACAACTGTAAAGTCAGCAGTGTGATTTTGACTTCCCGTACTGTAAAGTATGTTGCTGCAGCCTTTCAGTGCATGTAACAGCTTCAAAGGTACTAAGTGTTACAGCCACAGCTGTATTCGTTCAGCTGCTCCAACAAGCTTGGGAAGAGGGGAGCACACCCTGCTCTAAAGCACAGATGGGCCTGTTGCCTCTGGCTTGTTTTTATTCACCTCAATAAATGCCCAGTCAAAATCAGCTACTGCCACTCTGCGGTGACAGCTCAAAACTGTTCCTGAAAAGAAACTCTTCTGAAGTGTCAGGTCTCTTAAAGCAAACAGGTCTTAAAGCAAAAAGGTCAAAGGACGTGATGCTGCCCCTCTAACTCTGTTCTCAAGAGACCCCACTTGGAGTATTGTGTGCAGTTCTGGTGTCCTCAACACAAAGATATGGAGTTGGTGGAACAAGTCCAGAGAAGGCCATGAGGATGACCAGGGGGCTGAAGCAGCTCCTGTATGAAGACAGGCTGAGAAAGTTGGGGCTGTTCAGCCTGGAGAAGAGAAAGCTGTGTGGAGACCTCATAGCAGCCTTCCAGTATCTGAAGGGGGGCTATAAGGGTGCTGGAGAGGGGCACTTCAGCAGCGACTATAACAATATGATAAGAGGTGATGGGTTCAAACTTAATCAAGGAAAGTTCAGGTTATATAAAAAAGACGTTTTTTACTATTAGGCTGGTGAGGCCCTGGCACAGGTTGCCCGGGGAAGCTGTGGCTGCACCATCCCTGGCAGTTTTCAAGGCCAGGTTGGACGGGGCTTGGAGCAACCTGGTCTAGTGGGAGGTGTCCCTGCCTGTGGCAGGGGGTTGGAACTGGATGAGCTTTAAGGTCCCTTCCAACCCAAACCAGGCTGATTCTATGATTCTTACCAATGTATGACCATGAACAGATGAAGATTTAATGGAGTTAATCATTTTAGTGAATTAAAAGGCTTTATTGCAGTTAAAAAACAACAGAATAAATACCTCATGACAGAGAGTAAGGAACCTGTGGCAGGCAGGTTCACACGACCCGTCAGTTTCTATCATGGTCAGATTCCATCTTTCTTCAAGGTTACACCGAGTCCACAAAATCATCATCAGTCCACTCTTCCTAATGGAAGGGAAAACAGCAACACCTTGAGCAATGTGTGAATTTAGTATGTTTTATACTACAGTGCGCCAGACAGCATGTAAATGTAGGTGCACAGCATATGCTGCCATAGAAACTTCTACTAGAAGTCAAAGACAATTCAAGCATCACAGGTGATTTCACAGTTCTGAACTGTGCCTGCTATCAGTAACAGACTCAAACAGCAACGTCAGACTGATCTGAAGCATAGCGCCTCTCCGCATGACTTGGCAGACCTGCCAAGTTCTGTCAGAATGTTCCTGTCAGGACGTTGGGCCCTACTTGTCTTGCAGGCTCCATTCTACTGCCACCCAGGTAGCAGCTGCCAGGCCTGGTTAACTGATAGAGCTAGCTCCAACTGGAAATAAGGAGCCTACACAGAAGTCGCCTGATGAAACATGCTTGTGAAGATCCCCTTCAGATTCTCATGACATGCCTTAGCTAAGGTCGTGGCCAAGAACTGCTGAATGACACTAAAGGTATTTAGTTCCCTGAGATTCCCCACAATCTGAATTCCTGCTCAGACTTTCTCCAACTGCTAAATGTGAGTGCAGTTAAAGGCATTGCTCCGGGTAGGCCCCAGTCTCGCATGAGACTCCAATTAAGTTTTGATTCATTGGTTAATTTAAAATTTTTCCTGCATGCCTCTCCCAAGCAGTTCTATCCAGCATGCTCCACAGCCTTCTGTAGGGACTAAAACAGAAATAAAAGCCAAGTAAATATATCACAGGGAAGATTTTATATATATCTATATACACACACACATATATACATATATATATTTATTTTAGCTATTAATAGCTAATTCCAGAACACAGGACTGAGAGCCTCCTGGAACTAAGGCGTACTTCTTGCTTTCTTCTATGTTCTTTATGCCCAGGATTTAATGCCTAATAGAAGTATTCCATGAACAGAAAAAGGACTAAAATATTTCAACTAGTGGTGATGAAGCCCTTTAAACTTAAAGCTAGTTATCACAGACTGGTTTGGGTTAGAAAGGACCTTAAAACTCACCCAGTCCTAACCCCCTGCCATAGACAGGGACACCTTCCACTAGACCAGGCTGCTCCAAGCCCTGTCCTGCCTGGCCTTGAACACTGCCAGGGCCTCACCACCCTCACAAAGAAAAATCCATGCCTACTCTTCAAGTCACAAGGACAGAATCACTTTAGTAGCTGCACATTTCAGCACCTGTATGAAGGCCATGCTTTTTCATGAACAACAACAACATAGAGATTTCTCCAAGAGCTCATATTTCAACTTTTTCCTAATATCTTGTGGGTTTTACGGCTTCACCACTTTTATGGCAGCCGAGTCAGCCATGCTTAACCACTATCTGTGTGTTCTATCATTTCAAATTGATGAGCTTTCAATATCAGTTACAGCCTTGACACTGATATCAACTTCAGCTGTAAATGATTAAATCAAGAAACAAAAATCTTACAAATAGATTAGAACTGATTGTGCACTTGCATACCACAGCCTAATTATTTAAAAAAATACGTACATTGTTACTATCACCTCACCACAGCATTAGTGAAGTCTCAAGGCTTAAGCAGTACGCAGACACTACAAGCTTTCAAAAAGTTAAGGACACTTTCCCCTTTATGTCCTGGCCAGCTCAGATCTGCTCTTGTATGTGACAGTAACTAAGAAATGAAATTATACAAGTTCAAACCCTTTACAATTCAGGTACACCAATATTTAAAAATCCTAAGTTTCAGGATCTGTTAACACTGTGCAAGAGCTTACCATGAAATGCTGTAGGCGAATTTATCAAACCAGTTTCTTTAAAAAAAGGATTCTGAATATATGTTTATTATAAAAACATATATTTATTTAATATGTTATAAAATCTATTTAATTATTTAATATGTTATAAAAACATATTTATTTAATATGTTATAAAAACATATATTTATTATGTTTTTAATACAATACCAAAACACACCAACAAACAAAAATACAAAGTGCCTCAAGTCATAGCAGCATAACTAGAATAAGAGGACCTTTAAACTACACCAGCGCAGGGAAGGAGCAAGTCTCCAGAGCTCAGCAGAATCTGTTCTCTCATTCATTTTCTGAGAAAGTGTAAAGTTACGGAAGTGAAAACACGCATCCTGTATTTTATGTTAACAGACAGCCCAGTTCAGCTGTAAGCAAGTTTTTCTAAATGCCATACTTAAGGTGCCTCAGATCATCTAGATGGACAACTTCTTCAGAATCAAGAGAAGTCCAGTTAAAAATAGTTCTTCACGAAGCTCCACCAGAATGCGTTCTCTACAGCTTCCAGTCAATGTTACAAATAAAAGCTCTGAAAAGCATTCAGGTTAGCTCTGAAGGATTACCTTAATTCTGCTTTCATCTGTTGAGCCCTCTCCTCAGTCCATCTCCACCTTATTTCTATTTGTTCTTATAACCCAAGGTACTAGCTAGCCAGCTGTAATTCATGCAAGTGTTGCTAGCAAACTGGCTGACGTAGAAATTCAGTCCATCAGCTGACTTCTGCATTGTGCAAACCGCCAAATAAAGCATTCAAAACAGTTTTAGAAACACTGGCCAGCCAAAAAAAAAAAAAAAAAAAATCAACACATAAAAGCTTCCTTCAAAAAGCCTACTTTGACTTTATTCCAGCATATACTCATTTATTTCACCCATAATTCCACATGAGTTTCCATCTGTAAAGCTGGAATTTCCCCACAAGTGTTCAGTTCCTGGCTTTTCAAAAACTCCTTTCATCACAGCACTCCAAACCTCAGCCTCACTGCTATTCCCCCTCACTGGCATCATGGGAGTTTCCCCTGCTGAAGTACAAATCATGATGCTGGTCTGTGGTTTGTCAAAATACTTCAGTGTTCAGGGAACAGCAGGAAGTATGGCCTGCATGTTCCTTCCCCTCCCCACAAAAGACTGGGGTATTTAAGAACCCTCCTAAGTACAGGATATATGTATTCTGCCTGAACAACACATAAAAGAATATTAATGGGTACAGAAGTTTGTCTCAGTAGCTGTGTTGCTTATGTCATGGCAGTTAAGAGTGGAAAAAAAAAGTACTCGTACAATAGGTTTACTGACCTCATCCATTTTAGGTTTCTTTGCAACATATTCATCATCTTCATAACCTTTCCTCTTCTTCCTAATCCCCAAGCAGAAAAAAATTTTTTTAAATCAAAGTCTCCTTATTTGGCCAAAAAATTAAGATTATGGACCTATCCGTAACATAAAAAACCTCCAGTGCTTAAACTAGCAGCTTGCTAGAAGTCCACAGTGGGCAGTGAAGTGAAAAGGGCAGAAAAGAAAATCAGGAAGTTCTATGCCATCAACGTAAGTCTTAAGAAAATATTAACCATTTACACAATTCTTATTTTAATCATATGATTTTAAAGCCCTTGATTCTCACTATGTATGACATCAAGTGGGCAGACCTTATAAGCCACCAGGGTTTCAAATGCTCTGTTACAAATCAGTATTGGAGCTTGCAAACTAGTTGGTGCAAATCAGCACAAAAGAAATATTTATGTATTACTGGAAGCATTGCTTTTGAATCTTGGTTCTCAGACACACACTTGCACACTAAACATGCAAACAGACACCCTGGCGTATGTATTTAGATGTTTTCATTCTCAATCACTCACACAGAGAAAACTAATGTTTCCATAGCAATAAAAAGGGCAGAAGTTTAACATCAAAGAGTAAGTATTTACTTACGAGTTTGTACTAAGTAAAAGATCCAAGCTGTGACACTTCTCCAGTTTCTGTTTCAGAGCAACAACCTCTTCAGACTTTGGCAGCTCATATTTCCTTATAAGATTGTTCATGCCTACAATGGCAACAACACAGCCCTAAGCACATTAAATAATTTCTGATCTACCTTGTGGTACAGGGTTTGCATGGAAAGTTTTTGGCAGTGAGGGACCACAGGAGCGCCTTCTGTGTGAAGTTACTCAAAGCTTCCCATGTCTGATGGAGCCAATGCAGCCAGCTACAAGACAGGCCATGGCTGAGCACATCAGGAACAGTGGCAGCACCTCTGGGAAAACATAGAAAGGGGAAAAAAACCTGCACAACTGCAGCTGGAAAAGAGCCATGAGAATATGTGAGAGCAGCAGCCCTGCAGATCCTCAGGTCAGTGCAGAAGGAGGGAGGGAGAAAGTGCCTCAGGAGCCGGAGCAGAGGTTCCCCTGAAGCCCATGGTGCAGACTATGGTGAGGCAGTATAGACTCCTGCAATCTATGGAGGACCCCACTGTTTTGAAAGTATCATATGTAGCTTTTAAAACAGAATCAAAAGACACAATAAGCAACATGCAACACATTACAAACAGCTAACCCATAAAGCTCACAAAGTAAAAACCTTATGTTTGTCAAAGCAAGCATCAGACATTCAAAGTATTAACTCCCCCTAACTGCTTGCTTACAGAACTTCCCATCCTACCAGCACCAAAACTTTACAGGATCAAAAAGACTTAACTATCATCTTATTCCAAGTATTAGTTTTAAATAGCATCAAGGTACAGCAGAAGCCGAGCACAAGAACTACACTGAAACAGGTCATTAGCATTGTTGATCTTAGATTTCCTCAAGGTAAGTTATAGCAATGTACAGTTCACGTTTCTCTGCTAACAAGCCTCAAAAAATAGGTATTTTTCATATTCAGCATGGTACCTCCTTCTTAAGAAAAGACTTTCAGTCTTGTTAAGAATTAAACTTAAATTTACAGCTACCCTGCAAGAAACAAGATTTTTTTAATCCTATCAGCATTTTTCTGTTAAACTAATCATACACAGAGGCTATGAAATTTCCTTCCAGCAATCATTTGTTTACAGAAGAGCTGCCTTTGGGCTGAAGCTACCTTTCAGAATAATGCAAGTGAAGAGTAAGTGATCCCAGCATTTCCTTTGCATCGCAGCAATAGAAACCTGAAGACTGAATTTGTTAGCAGGAAGAGAAAGGGAAGAGCACCTTAAGTTTTATACATTCAATTTAAATTTATTTGTAGATCCTAGTGATTTGTATACTGCATTCTCTACTACAGTCAGTTTAATTAAAGGACTGCATTTTTAATGCTATCACACTGCCATTTCAAATGAGCGCATTAAATAATTATCTGCTTACTGGAAATGTTGTATCCCAGCCTTTTTATTTAATTTAGAAATGGTAATAATCAGTATACTATGTTCCCCATTATCTTAGCTAAACCATGCTGGCATTCTCACTATTTTTATCTATATATTTCTCATACTAGCAAACCTAAACATCTTTTGAAACATCTTCACTGCTGCAAAACAGAAGTGAAATACAAATCCTGGCATATCTCTTAACACTAACCATTTACCTTAGAAAAAAAGATACCCTCTGGTGGTAGAAGTAGTTATGTGCAGGCTTTTTAATTTTTAAGACAGTGACTGAAAGAGAGTCATTTCATCCCAATCTACAAAACCCATAACCTAGTTCTCAAAACAAATTTCTCACTTTGTTGCCAGATGCTAGCACTTACCTGTCTGCAGCACTTATGTTCTCAGAAGCATCAGGCCCTTTGCCTTTCAGTTTCATTTGTTCATATCCCTGGAAAGCCTGACTGTTACCCCTTGAATACACAAGCTAGGTAGTTCTTTCTACTGCCTGTGTTTTACTTATCTTACACATGCAACCAGGTAAAGAAAACCCCTTGAAGCACAACCTTCTGCTTAAAGTTTCTGTTGTTTATTAAAAGCTGTTTTCCCTCCTTTAGAAATAGTGTTCATCATATTTTCCCAATGTTTACTTACATTTCATGCCATCTAGTAGCTTGGCTAGGGTTGTTCTGTCTTCTTTCAGCTGAAGACTTTCTGATAAATAACTGAAAAAAGACATGGAAGAGTAAGTCCTTACATCAAAGTGTTACAATTATTTGTAATAACTAAAATTAGTTAATAAAATGTGTAATATTCATTACTTACATCTGCTAGAGCTTCATGATTACACCTAGCAAGAATACTTTGGTTATTTAAGTGCTATAAAATGATAAAAAAGCAAATCTGTAATTTGCAACATTGTTCTTCTGTAAGAACATGAAGAAAGTATTCCCTTGCCATATATGGAATTGGATTTGAGCCTCACTGTGTTAAGTCAACTTACATGTAAGACTCTGTCAAGTGTCATGTTAACATCACACTATTACACAATATAACTGTTGGAAAAGCAAATAGTACAGAAGTGTTCAAGTCAGACCAAGAGACAGCAAAGTCTTAAAGCTGTCTTGTAAAGAGTCTGTGCACCCCCTCCTCTTCCCTCAGAGACTCCAACTTCCTTTTAGTAAGAGCATTAATACATACACATGCCACCTGAGTAAAACACCAAAACATATAAAGCAACAACCCTCAACAGGACTGGCAGCAACCAAGTGGTTATACCCCTTCCCAGGGAATGTACTTATGGATAAATTAAAAAAATTCAAAGACTCCGAAGTGTATCGACCTGTTCAGCCTGCTTTAACTTCAAACTTACTTCATTTCTGACATTATCAGCTGTATCAGTTGCAGCTCCCAGATGGATGCGCCAGCCACCACAAAGCTGATAGCTGCTCTCTTAACACCAATGCTCTTGTAGAGCTCAAATTTAAGAGTATTATTTAACCTTGTGCTAATACCAGAACTGAAGATTAACTTGAAGCCATCTATTAGCCAGAGCACCTATGTTTTCCTGAAGCCTTCACTTTTTCAAGACTGAACTATACACTGAAGGTCACGGCAGCAACAGATTTTCAAATCTTCCATGCTTTGTCCCACCCCTGCAGGTGTGCTCCTACCCACAGGTCCACAAGACCTGAGCTGTAGCATTAGCTTCTCCCATATCCAGCATGTCAAACTCACATAAACCAAGAAATGACAAGGTTATAGCAATAGTATGGTACAGACACGTGACAAAGACTTGAGTCCTTCACAAATATGCAAAGACAAAAGTTCACATACCTAGATTCACACATTATCTACAAATTATTCTAGTTCTTTTTGTAGAACTTGCTTTTCTGAATTTTGGTACAACTAGTACAGAATATATGTTTAGGAATGAAATCGAACAAGCTTTGAGTCACAGTAAACACCTGAATATTTTTACACTGTTCGAAGAGAACAGTCAACGTTGTGGAGGACACTCCTACACCATCTTATTCTTTCAGAACAAGAGGGATTTGAAACTCATTTAGAGCAGATGGAAGTGAAGTATCTTTAAAAAGAACTGTTTGCATTTTGCATCAGCCCCTGCTGCCTGCAGTCCTTACACTCTAGGTGCGAATTTCTCACACAGAGCATTATGTGATTAAAACACTCCAGCTGCAGCTACTCACAACAACTACCTCAGCTGTTTTTCTGAAAGGAGTGTGCTTTGTCCTTAAAAGGAAAGAAAACAAACAAAACATGCATTTCAGTAATGATATCGAAGTGTTTGATAATACCTTTGAAAACACCAGTGGTTAGACAAAAGCAAGCAAAAAGGGACTGATTTAAAACAGCACTTACATGCCGTTTTAAACGGACTGACATCATTTAGTCCATTTCCATGGAAACTGAACAGCTGTACCAGTCAAATACAACACTCAGTTTCCACATACCTAGCAGCTGTCATTTCAGTGTAATCTGATTTGACTGCAACCTGAGATAAAAAAAAAAAAAAAAAACTAAGATTTTTAAGGTAAGTGATTCCTTAAGTGTTTCATACTCTCAGTTTCCACTGTGTTTCCATGTTCTTCACTCTAACCTTTAAGATGAGTCTGAAAATCCTGTGCTGCTCTAATTATGGCAAAGTCATCCATTTGGTATTTTTTTTTCTTTCTTCCAAATTTAAAGCCGTATACCAACTATTGCATTTGTCACCTACATTTTGAAAATGGAGGGAAAACCAAACCAAAACAAAAAAAAATACACAAAAAAACCCAACCAAACAAAAAAAAAAACCCACACAAACAAAAAAAAAAATACACAAACAACAACAACAGAAAAAAAAAAAAAAAACAAAACCAAAAACCAAAACTCACCAACCAATCAACCAACTGCTACAGTTTTGGAATATATTTAAAGAGCACACCAGAGTCAGTAAATACACACTTGTACTACTTACGAATGTCTACAATCCAATTATTTGATACAGGAAGCAAATAAGATGTTTAAATCATACCCATAATGAAAAAGAAAAGATTACCTTTCCATATTAATTCCTGCTCTTGAACCACTGGATAATATAGCAGCGAGAGCTATCTGTGAGGGACTGAAGAGCAGGTATGCATCTG
The DNA here is from genome assembly GCA_028858755.1 of Ara ararauna. Classification (NCBI taxonomy): domain Eukaryota; kingdom Metazoa; phylum Chordata; class Aves; order Psittaciformes; family Psittacidae; genus Ara; species Ara ararauna. The sequence goes on from CM054410.1 coordinate 64,687,904, forward strand.
TCAGAGCCACTCGACTGAGGAAGTCATCAGCTGTTTTCCTCAGAACTTCAGGATTCTCCAGCACTGGATAGCGAGTCTGAAAAGGAAGTATTCAGAAAGTAAGTAGGTGTTCCTTGCCTTCTCATTCGTGAGCTCAGACCCCACAATTCAATAGTACTTTGTAAAGCTAAAAGGTAGCAGACCATCTTCTTACTCCAAAAATAATCTAAAGTGCTTACAGCCACAACTAAACCAACTTCCTCCCAGATATCTGCCTATCACTTTAGAAACTAAATCTTTTACAATCACAGGCACAAAAGCAAATAAAGATTTTTAACACAACCCATGACAGATTTATATCACGTCAGTATATGGGGTATGTAGCACATTAAACAACACTACCTTTAGGTCGATTAGAAATCCCTCAAACGGCCTGTATGGATTATGGACAATAAGATGGAAGTTCAGTTGCTGAATAAGCAGTAGCTCATATTCCAGTATTTGTTCAAGAGCTTTTTCCTGTCCAGCAGGGCTTTCTCGAAGGTTACCAACAAACTGTGCACTGGACACATTAAATTCATCCACTTTACAGGCCAAAAATGCACACGTCAGCCTTGCGGAGAGAAAAAAAAAGAAAAAAAATTACATATGTAGTACCCAGCTTCTTATCAGGAGTCCTGTTCAGAAATTTTTTATCTTCAAAACAGCATATTATGAAAAAACTTCCAAATGGAAACCGGAAGTGACCATATGTTGCCTTTACTTGTATTTAAGCTCTCAGATGTCCTTTCTCATTTTTTCAAGTCTTTAGAGATACAAAGATTAAACCTCCAATATTTTGCTTGACAGAATAACTCAAGATGCATTGATAACTCACATTATTATCCGAGGATGATACTCCATCACTGAGTTATTGAGGTAAAAACGTTTGAAATACATGGAAGCTGTTCCCTAGATAAAAAAAAAAAAAAAAAAAAAAAAAACAAGGGAGGGAAAAATAAATGTAGAAGCAAAAAACAGATTGAAAAAAAAAAAACCCTAAAAAAAAAAATTAATTATGAAACAGAAGAGGCATGTTTCAATACATACTACAGACATACAGGATACACTAAGGCCATTTGAAAGTCTAATACACGGATGCCTGCAATATTTAAGCTCAAAAACCCTGTAATATCTACATGAGAAAAATGTGAAACTTAAATGAAGTTTAAAAATCAAAGACTGAAAAAGATTCTGAAAGTTGTGAGTAGCCCCAGACAGAACATCTGACTTTTTAGATCAGTAATTTTCCCAGTGTGTTTAATAATTATGCTTCTCTGTGCATCGAGAAGTAATGCAGTGAATGCCAAATTTCCATGCTGGTCTGAACACCATCGGCATGAAAGCAGATGTTTTCCATAACCATTACTTGGCAAGTCTGATCCAGCACATGTACTCTAACAAGGGTGTCCTGATTTCAGCTGTAATAGCTGGTTTTTCCTCCATCCTAAGTAGCTGGTGCAGTGCTGTGGCTTGGCTTTAATCTGAGAACAACACTGATAACACACCACTGTTTTTAACTGTTGCTCAGTAATGCTTACCCTGATCAAGGACTTTTCAGTCTCATGCTCTACCTGGGAGGAGGGGAAGCCGGGAGGAAGCAGAGACAGGATACCTGACCCAAACTAGCCAAAGGGGCATTCCATCACAGCACGTCATGCCCAGTACATAAACTGGGAGGAGTTACCGGGAAGGTCAAATCGCTGCTCCAGTCAGGGTGAGTATTGACGAGCAGCTGGTAAGCCATCATTTGTGTTTATCGCTTTTTTCTTTCTCTTTCAGTTTCATATTCTCTCACCTTGTTAATTTCCTTATTAACAGTAGTAGTCGTTTTGTACTGTACCTTAGTTACTGGACTGTTCTTATCTCAACCTGCGGGAGTTAAATTCTTTTGATTCCCCTCTCAAGCCCTCCGTGAGGCAGGGGTGGGGAAAAGGTAGGGAGGGAGCGAGCCAGCAGCTGCATGGTTCTGAGTTACCAGCTGTGCTTAAACCACAGCAGTCCTTTGTGGCACCCAAGGTGGGGCTCGAAGGGTTGACATAACAACAGATCTGACCAGAGTGCGTCTAATTGTATTTATGATAAGCATTCATTCTTTCAGATTAATAGTCACTTGCCACAATGCTGATTTATTGGCTCCCTGAGATGTTGTGCTTTGTCTTAGAGTTTCAGTATATCACACCTTACTTGCAACCTGTACTTGCTGTTATAGTGTTTATCAGCTCTGGGGCTGGGGCTAAGGTTCTCATTTTGTTGTACTTTATTACAATGGTTTGTGATACAATAAAATTATTGGTCATGAAACTGATCTGGTATGCACTCTCAGCATGGCCACCACCTCTGTACTTTGGGAGGCATGTAATGGGAAATGTTAGCAATTATACCTCTTTTTTTTCCCCCCTCGGAGGCGAAGGGCCAACCTGCGAAGGAGACATCCTCCCACACTTTCTGCCCCTCCTCCCCAGGCTATTTATAGCAGCATTTGAGAATGTTATGGATTTTTAATGTCTTTTGAGTACCCCTGAAACCAGCCTGCTCCTTCTGCTGGGAACCAGCATGTTGCTGCATGTGGTTTAGGTCCTGTCTAAGGTTAAATGATCACCTAAGAATACCACTAAGAGATCTCCCCCATGGCTGGACAGTCATGAGTGGCAGTATGTGTGGGACAGTATGGACAAGTACCTGGACCAAGGGCACTTTTGGAACTGACAGGAGACAATACAGACTATACATTGTAATGGCTGGGTGACAAAGGCAGTACAATTTTATTCCCTGCTACAGCTGTGAGTCCCCACTCTCTCCCTTCTGAAATGTTCTCAAGGTAAGTAATTAAAAGGTATTTTTCCTTTTACTTTTTAACCTCTGTAGGTTAGTTTACTGCCAGAAAAGCTTGCTTTGTGGTCAGACAAGTACCAGGGCTTGAGAAACAGCCGGGTCACAGCTCAACTTCGGGACTGCCTCCTTTAGCTACAGCTAAAGTTCTGGGGTAAAGGGTGGACTTGATGATGTTACAGTTGATTTCCTACCTCATTGATTCTATGATTCTATAGATAATACTCTGGCTTTGAAACGTCTACACTATCCTGAAAACAGACCGAAAAAAGGGTCTGAGACACAGACTGCAGCACTGCTAGACAAAAAATCTGAAGGACATCCAAAGAATAAGACACACATGCTCTGCGGCTTACCACTACAGATCTCGGCATGGCAGGCTTGAAGACGGAACAGAAGTCCAGCAGCCGCTTTTCGTAGTGCTTGCATATCGCCAGCTCCTCATGCGGCTTCAGAAGCCGAAGGTCGTTCTGCTGGACCTTGAGGGTAAGCAAAGATAAGTCTGCCTCACACGCTGCGCCTCTCCCCTCAGAGGAGGCCGCAGGGCGGATGTACCCCTCCCGGCCGCCCTCTTCCTCTCCTCCCTCACGGCTCCCACTCCCACACCTTCCCAGTCGCCGCCGCCTTGCTGTGGAAGTTGCGGTTGGCCTCCTCCCGGCACCGCTCCAGCTCCTGCCCGCTGCAGAAGGTCCAGTGCTTGCGCTGGGTGCTGCTGTGGTACATGATGACGATGCTGATGACGGCGGCGCACACGCTTTACGGTGGTACGCCTTCCGGTGTGAGAGGGGAGCTGCTGGGAGGTGTAGTTCAGCGGCGGGGAGGTGGGGGCAGGCCTAAGGGTCGCTGAGGGGACGGCGGGCCCGGAACGGGAAGCGGGAATGGCAGGGTCGAACTACGGAAGATGCCGTCTGGATCAGAAGAAGAGTAACAGGTAACTTGAGAAAGATTAAGAAGAAACCACAGGTCAAAACCATGTAGGTTATTTTGAAAAGCTCAGCAAAACAGAGGGTACTGGTGTCCCCAAAGAGCTTGGTTCATTGTAATACTAAAACTCACACCCCCTGAGGTAAGAGATCCTTACCCACACACACCCTGCATCACAGAAGATGTGTGCTGAAGTAAATACACACGGCATTCTCTTGGGTTCAGCAGTAGCAGTCATTTTTTCTCCTTAGGAGCTGATGCAGTGCTGTGTTTTTGACTTTCAGCCTGGGAACAGCACTGATAACACCGATGTTTTTAGTTGCTGCTCAGTAATGTTTAGTCTGACCAAGGACTTTCTGAGTCTCATGTTCTGCCAGGGAGGAGGGGAAGCCGGGAGGAAGCAGGGACAGGACAACTGACGCAAACTAGCCAAAGAGGTTTTCCATACCACAGCATGTCATGTCCACTATATAAACTGGAGGCAGTTTCCTGGAAGGGCTAGAGCAGTGCTCGGGTCGGGCTGCCTATTGGTCAGCAGGTGGTGAGCGGTTGTATTCTCTTCCCTTGTTATTTCCCTTATCATCATTATTATTGGTGGCAGCAGCAGTGGTTTGTGTTATACCTCAGTTACTGGACTGTTCTTATCTCAACCTGCAGGAGTTACATTCTTTTGATTCTCTTCCCCATCCCTCCAGGAACAGGGGGAGGAAGTGGGGGGAGTGAGCGAGCAGCTGTGTGATTCTGGGTTGCCAGCTGGGCTTAAACCACGACAGACATCTTTAAACAGAAATGAGAGCATGTAGAAGCCAATGAATGTAATACAGACAGGCACTGGCACAGGTACCCCAGGGAAGATGTGGGTACCCCATCCCTGGCAGTGTTCAAGGCCAGGTTAGACAGAGCCTTGGGTGACATAGTTTAGTGTGTGGTGTCCCTGCCCATGACAGGGAATTAGAACTAGATGATGTTAAGGTCCTTTCCAACCTAAACCATTCTATGATTCTGTGAATACAGAAAACAGTGGTTTTCACTGTCTGAAATGCACAAAGTGGATAGCTGGCAGACTGAGTGTTTTAAAATTCCCTGAAGCATGCTGACATCAGAAAAGAAATTCACTGTTCAGGTTCCATCCAGGTAGCTGTGAAACCATGTAATTTATCAACATCAAATAATAACACTGTTAGGAATATGGCCTGGGTTCAGCAGTAGCAGTTTTTTTTCTTCTTAGTAGCTGGTGCAGTGCTGTGTTTTTGACTTTCAGCCTGAGAACAATGCTGATAACACCGATGTTTTAGTTGTTGCTGCTCAGTAATGTTTAGTCTGACCAAGGACTTTTCAGTCTCACACTCTACCAAGGAGGAGGGGAAGCCAGGAGGAAGGAGAGACAGGACACCTGACCCAAACTAGCCAAAGAGGTGTTCCATACCCTAGCATGTCATGCCCAGCATATAAACTGGGGGGCGCTACCCGAAAGGCCCACATCACTGCTCAGGTCTGGCTGGGTATCGGGCCACAGGTGCTGAGAGGTTGTGTTCTCTTCCCTTGTTATTTCCCTTACCATTATTATTGCTGGTGGTAACAGTAGTGGTTTGTATTATACCTTATTTACGGAATGTTCTTATCTCAACCCATGAGAGTTACATTCTTTTGATACTCCTCCCTATCCCTCTGGGAGTGGGGAGGAAGAAGTGGGAGTGAGCAAGTAACTGTATGGTTCTGAGTTACTGACTGGGCTTAAACCACAACAGGAAAAAAAGAAAGCAGGGAATTCTTTATGTTCTAGCAAATGAAATCCATTTTGGTGAGTTTAAAAAGAAGTATGTGAGAAGAAATAGTTCTCTAGCGCCCTCACATAAGGGTTGATATGTAGTGAGGTTGTAATCAGGTGGGAGTTGTTCTTTTCTCCCAAGTAACAAGTGATAGGAAAAGGAGGAAATGGCCTCAAGCTGCACCAGGAGAGGTTTAGACTGAATGTTAGGAACAACTTCTTCACAGAAAGGGTTGTCAGGCATTGGAACAGGCTGCCCAGGGAAGTGGTGGAGTCACCATATGAATAGTTAAGGACTGTTTTGACACTGTTCCACATGACATCCTTGTCTCTAAACAAGGGACATAAATTTGATGGCTGGACACCCAGTGGATAACGAATTGGCTGGTTGGCCGCATACAGAGGGTTGTGGTCAATGGCTTAATGTCCAATTGGAGACCAGTAATGAGCAGTATCCCTCAGGGATCGGTGCTGGGAGACTGATGCTGTTCAACATCTTTGTGGACAGCATGGACAGTGGGATTGAAGTACGCTCAGCAAGTCTGCTGATGACACCAAGTTGTGTGGTTCAGTTGATACGCTGGAGGGAAAGGATGTAATCCAGAAGGACATAGACATGCTTGAGAGATGGCCTATGCCAGCCCCATGGAGTTCAACCAAGCCAAGTGCAAGGTCCTACATCTGTGTCAGGGCAATCCCAGGCACAGCTACAGGTTGGGCAGAGAAGAGACTTAGAACAGCCCTGCAGAGAAGGACTTGGGGGTGTTGGGTGGCAAGAAACTGAACATGAGCCAGCTTCAGTGTGCGCTCGCAGCCCAGAAACCACCCGTGTGCTGGGCTGCATCAAAAGGAGTGTGACCAGCAGGTCAAAGAACATCCTGCCACTCTATCCTGCTCTCATGAGACCCCACTTGGAGCGCTGTGTGCAGTTCTGGTGTCCTCAAGGACATGGAACTGTTGGAGCAAGTCCAGACAAGGCCGTGAGGGTGATCAGGGGACTGGAGCACCTCCTGTAGGAAGACAAGCTGAGAAAATTGGGGCTGTTGAGCCTGGAAAAGAAAAGGCTGCGTGGAGACCTCCTAGCAGCCTTCGAGTACCTGAAGAGGGCCTATAGGGATGCTGGGGAGGGACTCTTCATGAGGGACTATAATGATAGGACAAGGGATAATGGGTTCAAACTTAAACAGGGGAAGTTTAGATTGCGTATAAGGAAGAAGTTCTTCACTGTGAGGGTGGTGAGGCACTGGAATGGGTTGCCCAGGGAAGCTGTGGCTGCTGCATCCCTGGCGGTGTTCAAGGCCAGGTTGGACAGGGCTTGGGGAAACCTGGTCCAGTGAAAGGTGTCTCTGCCCATGGCAGGGGGTTGGAATTGGATGAGCTTTAACGTACCTATCAGTTATCCTGACACTAGTTAACTAGTTAAAATTTTTGTTGCTCATGCTAAGTAGTACTTTATTTTTCATTTAGTGTCACTTGGTATCAGTGAGATCCTTTTGTCAAAGGAGCCCTACCCTGTGTTAGCAAAATATACTGGTTGTTCAAACCAGTACAAAAATGTATCTCTGTATAGCCATAATTCACTTAAGTATGAATATGCAATACAGGGACATACAAGTTAGGATACTCAGCAAAACCACAGACTGTAAATAAGTGAAAAAGGACTGGAAGCAACAGTTTGGAATTCCTGACTTTTACATCTTTAATTATAAAGGAAAACTATCTTCATTTAATAAAGTACGACTTCAGGAGCATGTTAAGTGTATGATCTTAAAGAAAACACGGATCATGGGAGCAGAACTTAAGTATGCTGAGGCAGAGATGTTTGTTTATTCTTAAATTAAGGGCATCACATTCATCCAGTGATGAGGGCTGAATTCCTTCTCAGCGATCAAATTGGTATGCTCCTTTTGATACTGTGCAGGTCATCTGTTGAAGTCAATGGAAGATGTTCCTGAAGACCAAAAACCAAGGCTGGCTTTTAGAGAGGAAAGTGGTTATTTTTGCCGTTCTTCCCTGACATGTCCTGAGTCCTTCATTGATAAAGTTCTGTTTGTTCCTTCCCTTGTTTCTTGCTTTTCCTTCTTTATTTCTTACTTCTTCTTACTGACTTTGCCCTGATGTTCCTTACTTTTCTTTTTAATTTTTTCACTGCTCCATTCTTCCCACTCACTCCGCTCCCAATTTGTCATCTCATATGAATATCATTGAGGTACTGATACTGGTGCTGAAAAGTCATCACTAGATTTCTGGACTGATAGTACCCATAGTTAAGAAGAAACTGAGGATGAGGGCTTCTGACTCACCGACTGCAGCCATCTTCTTATTCAGAAAGTGCTGTTGTGGCATGTTTGCAAAGATTTCTTTGGAACCAAGTGTGTTTGAAATGTACTTTAAAAGTAAGAGCACTTAGACACTGCGGAATAATCGGTATAGTTGTAGGCCACAAAAATAGGACAAGTGGGCCACTTCCAGACTAGAAGATGTGTGTAGAACTCTTCTGATTTAGGTTTTTCAACATTTCAGATGCTTTCTTTAAGGCTTACAATCACAAAAGGCCAAGATAGCCTGTGAATCAGTCATTTTATGTTCAGTTAGTGCAGGCAGATACCACTTTAGTAAATAAATGTGAGCTACAACACGAGATCCTGGTCTGGACCTGGACTGCAGCAGGACGTAACGCTCAAGAGCTGGTGCTTTGGTTCACTTTAGCATAAAGGAGCAAGTGTGTTGCAAAGGTAAGTTTTGATGTGAACTCCCCTAAATTTCAGGATTATTTGTGCAGGAGTTCTTTCTGAGACCTTGCTTTAAATTGGTATGTGTTTGCAAAGGGACTAGAAAGAATAAAAGTAGGTTGCTTTCAGTAAAGGATCTGTCAGTTGTGTAGACCCTGTGGGTACAGCCTGGAGAGCTCCATGAGCTCTCTTTCCTGTCTAAGGCATAAAACCCCTGAAAATTAAAAGTTTCTTTCTGTGGTTACTTCGCATGATTTTGGCCATGGCAGTCTAAGAAGCCTTTACATGTGAGTACCTCATATATGGAAGTGTGGTGTGCCAACCTCATCCTTTATCCCCACGCTCCTGTCATGCTGTGAAGTCTCTTGGTGAGCCAGTGGTCATGTTAAGCCAGACACATGTCCTGCACACAAGGATTTTAGAGAATGTAGTTACTCTGGCAACACAGCCACGTGGAAGCAGACAAAATTACTTTTGCACTCATTGTGTGAGGTTTTGCCTTCTGGTCTAAATAGTGCAGATAATGGAGTTGAATACTATGCATCTGATTCTGAATCTTCAGTAGCTGATGGAATCACAGCAAGACACAGAAGCTGGAGGCATCAGACAAATGGCTCTTAGACCGTAATATCTTAATAATAAAAGTTTTTTTTCCTACAAAGAAGTCACTGCTTTCACTATGTTGTTGAGACAAAGTGGGCTGAGAGACAAGGTTGAGGATTCATTATCTCTTCCAGAGATCATGACAGTGACCCAGGAGAAGCAAAACTCCTTTCTTAAATGCATGCAGTTTATACAGTTTGAATTTTATAGTTTGTGATATTTACTCTTTTTTTGCATTGTTCCTTATTACCCAAGACATCTGTATGTTGTGTCGGAATTACATGATTTCTAATCACAGTTATTCATAGCTGTGTTCATGAAAGAAAATAAACTTCTAACTTAAAATATTTTCCTGTATTTGTGTTTTTCTATCTCATCTTATCCACAGTCCTTTACTAAGAGACAAAACCTGGCCTGTCCTGTGTAGTTACTTGAAAGACTGGATAGTAAGGATCCCCATTTTCTCTACTACTTTAGAAATGTGTTGTGTAACTTGCTTACTTGGCTTGCTTCCTCTTCCTCCTGTTCTCACATCCTTATTAAGAGGCAGGTGTTTCTCGAAGGAAGAGAAGACTTGAGATGACTGCCTTTCTATACCACCCTTTCACTGGAAATACAGACATCAGATATCTGTCCCTTTTTCTTCTGAAGATGAAGATAGGGTAATAGAAAATAAAAATCGATTTGTGAAATTTGGAACAAGAAATGAAGAGATTTGCTCACACGCAGCAGCTCATCTGTGAAATACCAGGGATCAAATAATTTCTTCTGTTCTCCATCTTTGTCATAAGCATGTTGTTGGTGGGATGTCCTCCCTGTTTGGCTGTCTTGCAGTGCCAGAAGACAGAATACCACCCTGAGCAACGGATCATCTTGTCATCTGCAGTTCCAAGTCAAACATTTCCTACATACCTCAGCATTCTGAAAGTTGTTCTTTGCTGGACTTAACAGAAGTAGCTCTTCACAGAATTTAGAGTTGTATAAGTGGGTTTAGCTGGGGGTTTTTTCTTTCATTTAACTTCTTTATTGCATTCAATTTGGCAAGAAAACATGTTCTTCTTTCCTGTCTGTAGGATATGCTGAAATGAAGGAACTGGATCCCTCTTAAACTATAGTGCCCGAAATAACTATTACATAAAGGAATCTGATGGAGGCTGGCAAATGCTTTTATAGCTTCATTGTAAAGATATAAAGAAAATGAGGAATTTGAGAAATAGATGCACTGAAATTGGATGATATGAAACCTCATATATAAAGTACTGTTCTGATCAATTAGTCAAAATATACTATTAAGCCCATCAGTGAGCAATTTTGTGAGGGCTAGCTGTGCATCTAATGTTTCATGACCTGATAAGCACTGACCTGAGAACACAGGACGTTGCAAGAGGTTGCAAGAGATGGCATAGATCTTCCTTCTTGATACCCAAAAGCAACTTCCCTGCTGGAAGAGGTCTTGGATTGCAGAGATGAGGTGCCTGCCTTATAGAAATGCCTTTGTAGATCTTGAAATTTCACTGTGCTGCCTCATGTTTGCTGTCACCTTTCGTGCTGCCAAGCTCTTCTTTGGGGACAAACAGGAGTAGAGATTTGGGGGCAAGCAAGGAAGAGGGCTTCAATAGCCTGCAGCCTGACATGCCTTGAGAGCCCTCAGGTTACCGTGGATATTTTAGAATACATTCATAGAATCATAGAATCGCAGACTGGTTTGGGTTGAAATGGACCTGAAAGCTCATCCAGTTCCAGTCCTCTGCCATGGACAGGGACACCTTCCACTAGACCAGGTTTCTCCAAGCCCTGTCCAACCTGGCCTTGAACACTGCCACAGATGGGGCAGCCGCAGCTTCTCTGGGCAACCTGTGGCAGGCCCTCACCAACATCACAGGGAAGAACTTCTGACTAAGAGCTCATCTCAATCTCCCCTCTGTTAGGTTAAAGCTATTCACCTTGTCTTATACTACATGCCCGTGTTAAAAGTCCGTCTCCTCTCCACATTTCTTGTAGGTCCCCTTTAGATATTGGAAGAGTGCTGTAAGGTCATTCTGGAGCCTTCTCGTCTCCAGGCTGAACAAGCCTAACTCTGTTCTCAAAAATTCTCAAGCTAAGCTTTTCAGGAGAAAGAAATCCTTATCTTTCCCAGCAGACTACTGAGGAGAAATGTTTTTAGAAATATAAATGGTTCCCAAGAAGACTTCCAATTTTCTTTTGGCCCTGGAGAAAGAGATAAGTTAGATGCAACTGTGCATGTCTGAATGGCCTTAAATTACTAGGAGGGCACTCTGATGACTGTGGACACTCGTCTGTAGTATTTTCTCTTCTCCTTGAGATGAAAAGTTAACAGTTTCAGAATTATTTCGCAAAAACTTTTAAAATATTCCATATGTTTAGAAAGGACAGAGTCATAGAATCATAGAATAGTTAGGGTTGGAAAGGAGCTAAAGATCATCTAGTTCCAACCCCCTGACAGGGGCAGGGACACCTCACACTAAACTGTGCCACTCAAAGCTATGTCCAACCCAGCCTTGAACACCGTCACGCATGGAGCATTCACAACATCCCTGGGCAACCCATTCCAGTGCCTCACCACCCTTACAGTAAAGAATTTCTTCATCATATCCAATCTAAACTTCCCCTGTTTAAGTTTGAACCCATTACCCCTTGTCCTATCACTACAGTCCCTCATGAAGAGTCCCTCCACAGCATCCCTGTAGGCCCCCTTCAGATATTGAAAGGCTGCTATGAGATCTCCACACAGCCTTCTCTTCTCCACACTGAACAGCCCCAACTTTTTCATCCTATCTTCATAAGGAAGGGGCTCCAGTCCCCTGATCATCCTTGTGGCCCTACTTTGGACTTGTTCCAACAGTTCCATGTCCTTTTTATGTTGAGGACACCAGAACTGCACACAATACTCCAAGTGAGGTCTCAGGAGAGCAGAGTAGAGGAGCAGGGTCACCTCCCTCGACCTGCTGGTCACGCTCCTTTTGATGCAGCCCAGGAGATGGTTGGCTTTCTGGGCTGCAAGTGCACACTGCCGGCTCGTTCATTTTTCCATCGACCAACACCCCCAAGTCCTTCTCCGCAGGGCTGCTCTGAATCTCCTCTGCCCAACCTGTAGCTGTGCCTGTCTGATCTCACAAGTGGAGTAAGAATACTTTGTGATGTGGGGAAAGCCAGCTTACCAGTTGGAATTAATTATGTTCACTCCAGTTTTATTGTTAAACCAGGAACAATGAAATTGTTTTAATTATCACAATATTGATTTGTGATCAAAAAAGAGAGTAACCTATCAGTGAGATGGAGTGGACTTCCATAGCAATCTGTTCTGCATCTTATATGCTTCAGTAGTTTCAGCTGGATGATGTTCTACGTGTCCAAATATTACATTTCCAGAAAAATGCAGCCCAGGATACTCTACAAGTGCATTGGAGAGGAGGATTAGGTTTAAAGTGATTTTGAGAAAATTTTGGGAAGTCCGAAATATGGTTATGTGGGATCAGCTGCACAAATGCAAGATGCGAAGTATCTTGATGGGTAGCCGTTCCCTGGAAAAGCTGAATATGAACCAAACATCAGACTGCTGCAGATGGATATGTCATTATTAATACTGCTTTTTTGCTTTGCCTAGCACAGGTAAGCTGGACCACTTCCCATTTGGGGCGCTTCCAATAAAAAGGCATGGTCCACTTCAAGAATCAAAAAGAAAAAAAAAAAGAAAAGCTGAAAATTCTGATAGTCTTCTGAAGATGGGAGTTGTCTGAAGTAAATAGAAGTATGGCAAGAATACTTTTCATAGCCGTAAAGGTTACGTGTCTTTGAAGGACAGGACATTGACCTGTTACAGAAGAAAGGAGATCACAGTTTAGATGTTAGCAAAAACATAGAATTGCTGTAGAAACGTTCCCTTGTGACATGTCTGTCAAAAATGCCACAAATAAGAGATGATTTTGACTTGGCCAGTGGAGACCATGATGAACTCTCAAAATTTTCTTCAGTCTTGTAGTTCTGTGGTTGTACTGGTTTCCATGTAATTGAGATCACATGCTAGCATCTTGTGTGTGCACTAGAAAGGGAATTTTCTACTAAGATTAAGTTTAAGAACCTTTTTCTTTTCACTTTGCACAACAGGGTGTGTTATTTGAATGCAATAGTCTTGATTTTTTTTTGTATTTTTGAAAATTACGAAATGTAAATGTCTCACATGGTTGGAATATACGATGCATTTAGAATCATGGAATGGTTTGGGTTGGAAGAGATCTTAAAGGTCATCCATCTCCAACCCCCTATATTTCATTTATATATATATTTATATATTTCAGTTATATATTTTTATACCTACATTTCATTTATAGGTATGTTGTGGTTTAAGCCCAGCCGGCAACCCAGAAACTTGCAGCCGCTCACTCACTCTCCCCCTTCCTCTCCCAGCTCCAGAGGGATGGGGAGGAGAATCAAAAGAATGTAACTCCCATGGGTTGAGATAAGAACAATCCAGTAACTAAGGTATAACACAAAACCACTGCTGCTACCACCAATAATAATAATGATAAGGGAAAAAACGAGGGATGAAAATACAATCACTCACCACCTGCCGACTGATACCCAGCCCGACCCGAGCAGAGATCTAGCCCTTCCAGGTAACTGCCCCCAGTTTATATACTGGGCATGATGTGCTGTGGTATGAATACCACTTTGGCTAGTCTGGGTCAGGCGTCTTGTCTCTGCTTCCTCCTGGCTTCCCCTCTTCCTTGGCAGAGCATGAGACTGAAATGTCCTTGGTCAGCGTAAACATTACTTAGCAACAACTAAAAACATCAGTTTTATCAGCATTGCTCCCAGGCTGAAAGTCAAAAACACAGCACTGCACCAGCTACTAAGGAGAAAAATGACTACTACTGCTGAATCCAGGACAGTATCTACCCCTTATTCCATACCATTCGCGTCATGTTCAGATCCCACATTTTTCGATATACCATCACTCTTGTCTCATATATGTAAGTACACACACACACACACACACACACACACAGAGGGAGAGAGATCATTCCTTAGTGCATGGACCAATCCCTATAAAGCTGCTGAGTTTATCTGGTCCATGATGTTGGGCTTCATCTCTTGTAACTGTCTTTCAAAGCAGGAGAGACGGTGTGTAGTGTTGGATTGTTGCCTGCTGATGACACCGCAGAACTCATCTGGTCACTGCTGAGCTCGTCTGGTTTCGTCAAAGTTTGTTCTTTGTTGGAATGATGGTAGGGGGGAAGTCAGAGCCAGTCGCTGATGACCTGAAGACATCTAGTTGGTGGGCCATAGAAGTGCTACATAGCAGGCAACAGCATACAGTTGAGTTCATTGACTGTTTTCCCCTAAAAACCAGCCCCTAAACAGCCCTAATTTTCCCCTAAAACCTTGAGGTGCACATTGGACTTCCCCATCTTCCCGCATTACCCACCAAATTTATCTGTGTCCCTGAACAAAAGCAATCGCATGAGTGGGTTTGCCTTTTCCTGAAGCAGGAATAGCGCAGACTGTCTTCCCCAGCAAATTCTTTATGTGCACCACAGGAACTTTGTCCCCTTCTACAGTATGTAAAAGTTCTGACTGAGGTGGGCCAGCCCTGTTGGCAGATCCTCTGGTGTTGACCAGCCAAGTGGGTTTTGCTAAATGTGTATCCCAATGTTTGAAACCCCACCCCCCATTGCTCTCAGTGTAGTTTTTAAGAGCCCTTTGTACCGTTCGATTTTCCCAGAGGCTGGTGCATGGTAGGGGATGTGATATACCCACTCAATGCCATTCTCTTTGGCCCAAGTATCTACAAGGTTTTTTCCAGAAATGAGTCCCACTGACTGACTCAATTCCCTCTGGGGTGCCTTGTCGCCGCAAAATCTGTTTCTCAAGGCCCAGGATAGTGTTCCAGGCAGTGGCTTGGGGCGCAGTGTATGTTTCCAGCCATGTGGTGGTTGCTTCCACCATGGTAAGCACATGGCGCTTGCCTTGGCAGGTTGATGGGAGTGTGATATAATCAATCTGCCCAGCCTCCCCATATTTGTACTTCAGCCATCGTCCTCCATACCAGAGAGGCTTTGACTGCTTGGCTTGCTTAATTGCAGCACGTTTCATAGTCGTGAATAACCTGGGCTATAGTGTCCATTGTTAAATCCACCCTTTGATCACGAGCCCATCTGTATGTTGCATCTCTGTCCTGATGGCTGAAGTGTCATGGGCCCACCGGGCCAAAAATAATTCACCCTTATGTTGCCAATCTAAGTCCATCTGAGCCACTTCAATCTTAGCAGCTTTGTCCACCTGTTGATTGTTCTGGTGTTCCTCAGTGGCCCAACTCTTGGGTACATGAACGTCTCATCTATATGGCATGCATTCACCACCAGGTTCTGCACCCAGGCAGTGATATCTTGTCCCAGTGCAGCAGCCCAGATGGGTTTACCTCTGTGGTGACAGTTGCTCTGCTTCCATTGCGGCAACCACCCCCACAAGGCATTTGCCACCGTCCATGATTCAGTATAGAGATAAAGTACTGGCCACTTTTCTTATTCAGCAATGTCCAAGGCCAGCTGGATTAGCTTTACATCGGCAAACTGACTCGATTCACCCTCTCCTTCAGCAGTTTCTGCAGCTTGTCGTCGGGGATGCCATACAGCTGCCTTCCATCTCTGATGCTTCCAAAGCACTGGAGGGGCCCACTGGACTAGATACTTGCCCATACTGTCCTACACACCCTGCCACTCATGGCTGTCCAGCCTCGGGGAAAATATCTTGGTCCTCCTATGTCATTGTCTAACCCTAGACAAGACCCAACCCTGACTCTGATTAACTTTCAAGATCAGATGAAATGGTCATGGGTAAAACACACTCTGTATGTGTGTCAGCATGGTGATTGCCATCACAATCAGCAGGCAGGTCTCAAGGGTACCCAAAGGCCATCCAAAACCTTCAGAACTCTTAAATGATGCTGTAAATAGTCTGGCTGGGGAGCTGGGGGTGTAAGGGAATGTCTCCTTTGTAGATTGACCACCCAAGGAGGGGGAAAAAGGTGTGTAATTGCTAAACATTTCTATTATATCCCTCCCAAAGTATATAGGTGGTGACCACACTGTGAACGCAAGCCAGATCAGTTTCATGATCAGTCAGTCTATTGTATTACAAGTCATTACTCTAAAGTACAGCGAAACAAGAACCTTAGCCCAAGCCTCCCAGTCGATAAACACTAAAAAGGCAAAATACCAGCTGTAAGTAAGGTACGACATGCTTAAACTCCAAGATCAAGAGCAACAACTTTGAGAGCCAATAAATCAGCATTGTGACAAGTAACTATTAATCTGAAACAATAAATGCTTATCACAACTGTGATTGGACACACTCTGGTCAGATCTGTTGTTATCTCAACCGTTCGAACCCCATCTTGGGCGCCACAAAGAACTGTTGTGGTTTAAGCCCACCTGGCAACCCAGAACCACTCAGCCACTCGCTCACCCCCCAGTTCCTCCCCCCACCTCCCGGAAGGATGGGGAGGAGAATCGACAGAATGTAGCCTACTTTTCTCTCAATGATGACAGTCTGTCATTTAAATCTGTGCAATAAATTGGGCTTTGAGTTTTCTGTGGTGCTTAATGAAGACCTAAAATACATATTCAAATGTAAGTAAAGCTTGGCTTATGTCAGATTGTAATTCAATGCTCGTGATTAACTCCTGTGATCTCCCCCACATTCTGAACTAGTCTTGAAATGATGTGTCTGGGAACATCATCAACATATGCCTTATGCACAAGTTTAAAAGTAAAAGTGTGTAAAATTACAGTTGCTTTATGAGTATGACAAAGAGGAAGGATGTATCTAAGAAAATTTCTGCTATATTCTGGGCATGAGAGACTTTCTTTTTTTGAAGTTTACCTGTGGAAAATTTATAACATGGTATCTTTTCCTGTTGATAAACAAGCTGGACTTGAGTACAATGTTCCTTTAAAATCCTAAGGGAGATGTTGATAGTATTCACAGGCTGTGACTTGTTTGCCTGTGGTCTTCTGGTTCAAAACAACTTACACAACATGGCTCACAGATTTTTCCAATAGTAAGAGATAGGCATAAATTCACTCTAAGCATGTGTCATGGGTTCAGCAGCAGCATTTTTCTCCTTCTTGGTAGCTGGTGCAGCGCTGTGTTTCCAACTTTCGGCCTAGGAACAGCACTGATAACACCAGTGTTTTCAATTACTGCTTGGTAATGTTTTGGTCTGACCAAGGACTTTCTGAGTCTCATGCTCTGCCAGGAAGGAGGGGAAGCCGGGAGGAAGCAGAGACAGGACACCTGACCCAAACTGACCAAAGAGGTATTCCATACCACAACATGTCATGCCCAGGATGTAAAAATGGAGGGCAGAGACCCAGAAGGTGGGGGTGCACTGCGTGGTCGGACTTGATATCGGATGATGAGCAGTTGTATTCTCTTTCCTTGTATTTTCTCTTGTGTTATTATTGGTGGTAGCAGTTGTGGTTTGTGTTACACCTTAGTTACTAAACTGTTCTTATCTCAACCTGTGGGAGTTGCATTCTTTTCGATTCTCCTTCCCATCCATCCGGGAGCGGGGGGAAGAAGAAGAGGGGAGTGAGAGAGTGACTGCGTGAGTTACAGAGGCTTAAACCACGACAATTCTTTTTGGCGCCCAACGTGGGGCACGAAGGGTTGAGATAACAACAGGATTAATAGCCACTCATCACAATGCTGATTTATTGGCTCTTAAAGTTGTTGCTCTTGATTCTCTTGAGTTTATGGTTTCAGCCTGTTGTACCTTACTTACAGCTGTTGTTTGTTATATTGGCATTTTTTGGCTATGGCTTTTGGGTTAAGGTTCTTGTTTTGTTGTACTTTATTGGAATGGCTTGTAATGCAGGAGGGCTCCAGAAGCAGAGGGGGGCGGACGTGGACATGGACTTGTACCTGGCCATCCGGCTGCTCTTCACCTTCCTGGCCCTTGTCCTCGCCTCTGTCTTCGTGAGGCGGTGCGAAGCAGAGGGGGGTTGGCCCCGGGAGCCGCCGGTGGCCAAAATGGCAAGGGAGCATGGCCCCGGAAGCCAGGAGCCAAGCCCCACGGCGGAGCCCAGCCCCACTGCGACCGAGAGCATTCCCCAGCAGCAGCCCTCAGAGCCCCATGAGCCCAAACCCCAGGATGCAGGAGACTGCACCTCACTTCCCAGCATGGCAGAGGAGGAAGATCTGGACTCAGACAAAGAGGAGCTGGTGGTGAGAGAGCCAGCAAGCACAGCAGCTACACCAGCCCCAGTGACAAGTACAGCAGCCTCATTTGAGAGTTCTGAAGGGTTTGAATGGCCTTTAAGGACCCTTGAGACCTGCCTGCTGATTGTGATGGGGATCACAGTGTTGGCTGCATACAGAGTGTGTGTTACCCATGGCGATTTTGTCTGGTCCCGAGAGTTAAGCAGAGTGGGGTGTGGGCCTTGTCTGGGGTTAGACTACGATGTAGGATGCCCAAGATATTTTCCCCGAGGCTGGACAACCATGAGTGGCAGGGTGTGAGGGGCAGTATGGGCAAGTATCTAGTCCACTGGGCCCCTCCAGTGCTTTGGAAGCATCGGAGATGGAAGGCAGCTGTATGGAGTCCCCATTGACAAGCTGCAGAAACTGCTGGAGGGGAGGGTGAATTATTTTGAGCCTGGTGGGCCCATGACACCTCAGGCCATCAGGGCAGAGATGCAGCATACAGACGGACTCATGATTGAGGGGTGGATTTAGCAATAGACACTATTGACCAGGTAATTCATGAGTGTGAATACTGCACACAGCCTCTCCTGCTCTGAAAGACTGTTACAAAAGATGGAGCCCTACATCATGGACTGGATGAACTCAGCAGCTTTATAGGGATTGGTCCATGCACTAAGGGATGATCTCTCTCCCTCTCTGTGTGTGTGTGTGTATGTACACATATACATGTGATGGCATATTGAAAATGTGGGATCTGAGCATGACGTGAATGGTATGAAATAAGGGGTGGATGCTGTCATGGGTTCAGCAGTAGCAGTCATTTTTCTCCTTCTTGGTAGCTGGTGCAGCGCTGTGTTTCCAACTTTCGGCCTAGGAACAGCACTGATAACACCAGTGTTTTCAATTACTGCTTGGTAATGTTTTGGTCTGACCAAGGACTTTCTGAGTCTCATGCTCTGCCAGGAAGGAGGGGAAGCCGGGAGGAAGCAGAGACAGGACACCTGACCCAAACTGACCAAAGAGGTATTCCATACCACAACATGTCATGCCCAGGATGTAAAAATGGAGGGCAGAGACCTGGAAGGTGGGGGTGCACTGTGTGGTCAGACTTGGTATCGGGTGGCGAGCAGTTGTATTCTCTTTCCTTATATCTTCTCTTGTATTATTATTGGTGGTAGCAGTGGTGATTTGTGTTACACCTTAGTTACTAAACTGTTCTTATCTCAACCTGTGGGAGTTGCATTCTTTTCGATTCTCCTTCCCATCTGTCCAGGAGCAGGTGAAAGAAGGAGAGGGGAGTGAGAGAGTGACTGCATGAGTTATAGAGGCTTAAACCACGACAGCATGTAATGTATAACTGCTTATTTTTAAGAGGAAAAGTGTCACCTGCATGAAAACTTATCCCAGTAAAATCAGGTATCATGCCGATAAAAGCAGCTTCGTTCTGTTTATTCAAAAACAGTACCAGTTCTCATTAGTAAGTGCTGGATAAGATTTATCAATTCTAGCATGACACAAATTTTGTGCTTAAAAAGCCTCATTTATCAGAATACTGCGGTCATGTTTCAAACTCTGTGTGCTGCGGACTCATCGGAGAGTAACTTGAAAGTGATTTGTAATTCATAAAAGGGATTCTTGGGGCGAAAAATATTAGAGGTATTATACTGAAGCCACCCCCAAAACAATACAGAATATGACCCATTCTTTATATGAGGTACCTTGACTGGCAGAGAATGTTGTTCTTCATCTCAGTTACAGTTCAGAACCAGTCTTCATTTTTGGTAAGAAAAAGTCATGTTACTGAATCAAAGACTAGAAACCGTAGGAAATTTCTGTAGAGCTGTTTACAGTGGCATGGTAGTCTCAGTCCTGCTAGTGTATACTGCTGCGGTACTTGTGAAAAATTGTAAAAGACAAATGATGATGACAGAAAACTTGCACAGCTGAAGATTGTTTTTATGCTCACATAATAATGTGCTGCTCTTCTCCCTGAAGGAAAACAAACCATATCATTCACAAGATTCCATGGTCTTTTCAATCTGCTGATAGGTATGTTATTTTCAATGAATTAAATATAAAACCCTGTTGTTTTAATTCTTCTGTATTACTTTTAAGGTAATAAATACTTTTGAGAGGTGTCCAGTGTCATCAACTCCAACCAAAAAAGAACTGGAGATCAGTTTATGCTTGGAGAACCCCTCTGGACCCATTATTTCTTGAGTGCTTTTGTATGTTATCTTCAAGATTCATCTTTCTGAAATAGTTTTCAGTTTGTTATGTACTATGCTTCAATTAAACCAGCTGTAAATCATTGACTGCGCTGGAAATTACAAGCACAGATGGAGGTCTCCATGTTACTCCTCTTGAAGTTCTTTCCAAGAAAGAAAAAGGCATTGCTATTCTGGGATGTGTCCAGGGATATATTTAATTTTTCTTTTTTTTGCTCTCATCACACAGTGAATTCAATGATTAGAGAAATGGCAACCAACTCATTTTCCTTCTCTCACATATTCCTGCTTTAAATATGTGAATTCAAGATGGTGACTAAAGTGGAACCAAGGCAATATATGGACCTTTCTGTTAGCTATATAAACCAGTCAAGCTGGAGTAGTTTAGTTACTTTGGTATTTTCTAAGTCACCATTTTCTGAGTGTACAAGGATTAGATGGATAAAGAGAAGCAGAGGGGCAGTCCACCCCAATTCTTTGTAAATGCTGCTCAGCCATTGCACAGATCTAAAACAGCACTGGAAAGCAGAATAGTGCTTATTATCAAGGGTGACTATAAAATTATACCACATAAATACTTAGTCTTTGAGTACCGGGAACATCATCTCTGTAGCCCTCATTTACTGCTCACAACATCCCATTAAGAGCAGTTGTTTTATTAGCCAAAGTTCTGTACAGTTTGTGTACACTGCTTAATGAAAGCACCCAGTGAGAAAATGTCTAAATCTAGCCTGGCAAGCATCTTTTTGTGCTGCTATAGACATTAGAGAAATGAGACTTCTGTAATGTAGATCCTATGGAATGTCATTGCAGAAACTACCAAAAATCATTAAATAATTTGACTTCTACTACCCAAGTGTATCCATCCATACAGCAATTCTGATTCTTACATTGTTAGCCTGTCTTCGTTTTCCTCCTCTTATACCAAAGCTGTAAGGGTTGCCTGGCATTTTTTGAAAGAAAAAAAGAATAGGGTGCCTCTATACAAGTGCCTGTAGCATGGGGAACAAACAAGAAGAATTAGAGATGAGTGCATGGGATATGATATAATTGGTATCACAGAAACATGGTGGGATAGCTCCTATTACTGGAGTGTTGGAATGGAAGGTTATAGGCTCTTTAGAAAGACAGGCCCAGTAGGCAGGGAGGGAGAGTTGTTATTTATGTTAGTAATAGGTTGGAGAGTGTGGAACTCTGTCTGGGGTCAGGTGAGCAGTCAATAGGGAGTTTGTGGGTCAGGGTTAAAGCAAGAACAGCGATGGGAGACATTATTGTGGGGATCTGTTACAGACCGCCTGATAGGAGGACTAGGTGGATGAAGTGCTCTGTAGACAGATAGGAACAGCCTCATGCTCGCAGGCCCTTGTTCTCATGGGGGACTCAACCACCCTCATGTCTGTTAGAGGGACAGTAAGGCCTGGCACAAGCAATCCAGGAAGTTCCTTGATTGTGTGGAAGACAGCTTCCTACTACAAGTAATAGAGGAACTGACAAGGAGAGGTGCCATGCTTGACCTCCTCCTCACGAACAGGGACGGGCTGGTTGGAAATGGTGCTCCAGGGCAGCCTTGACTGCAGCAATCATGAGATGGTTGAGTTTGAGATCCTCAGGACAGTGAGAAGAGTGTGCAGCAAGCTCACTGCCATGGTCTTCAAGAGAGCAGACTTTGGCCTCTTCAGGAACCTGTTTAGTAAGGTTCCATGGGATATAGCCCTAGAGGGCAGGGGGGCCCAAGACTGCTGGTTGATATTCAAGGCTCACCTGCTGCAAGCTCAGGAGTGTTGCATCCTGACTAGAAGACAATGCAGCAGGAGGGCCAGGAGACTTCCTTGGATGGATAAGGAGCTGCTGAGGAAAATTCAAGGGAAAAAAGAGGCTTATAAAAGGTGGAAGCAAGGACAGGGGCCTGGGAAGAATACAGGGATGTTGTCCGGGAAGCTAGGGACCAGGTTCGGAAAGCTAAGGCCCACTTAGAATTCAACTTGGCTAGTATGGCCAATATAGGGGATGGCAGAGAATAGGATGTTAAGGATAACAGGAAGGGATTGTATAGGTACATTGCAAATAAAAGACAGACTAGGGGCAACGTGGGCCCTCTCCGGAAGCTATCAGGAGAACTGGCTACCTGCCTGACTAATTTGGTGGCCTTCTGTGATGGGGCTACGGAACTGATGGACAGGGGTGGAGTAGTTAATGTCGTCTACCTGGCCTTGTGCGAAGAGTTTGACACCGTCCCGCATGACATCCTTGTCTCTAAATTGGAGAGATATCAATTTGACAGATGGATCACTCGGTGGATAAAGAACTGGCTGGATGGCTGCACACGGAGGGTTGTGCTCAATGGCTCAATGTCCAGCTGGAGACCAGTAACGAGTGGTGTCCCTCAGGGATCAGTGTTGGGACTGGTCTTGTTCAACCTCATTGTTGGTGACATGGACAGTGGGATTGAGTGTGCCCTCAGCAAGTTTGCCAATGACACCAAACTGTGTGGTTCGGTTGATACATTGGAAGGAAGGAATGCCATCCAGAGGGACCTTGACACACTTGTGAGGTGGGCTGATGCCAACCTGATGAAGTTTAACCATGCCAAGTGCAAGGTCCTCCACCTGTGTCAGAGCAGTCCCAGGCACAGCTACAGGTTGGGCAGAGAAGAGACTGAGAGCAGCCGTGTGGAGAAGGACTTGGGGGTGTTGGTCGATGATAAACTTAACATGAGCCAGCAGTGTGCGCACACAGCCCAGAAAGCCAACCATCTCCTGGACTGCATCAAAAGGAGCGTGACCAGCAGGTTGAGGGAGGTGATCCTGCCTCTCTACTCTGCCCTTGTGAGACCTCACTTGAAGTATTGTGTACAGTTCTGGTGTCCTCAACATAAAAAGGACATGGAACTATTGGAACAAGTCCAAAGGAGGGCCACGAGGATGGTCAGGGAACTGGAGCACCTCCCATGTGAAGACAGGCTGAGAAAGTTGGGGCTGTTCAGTGTGGAGAAGAGAAGGCTGCGTGGAGACCTCATAGCAGCCTTCCAGTATCTGAAGGGGGCCTATAGGGATGCTGGGGAGGGACTCCTCATTAGGGACTGTAGTGATAGGACAAGCGGTAACAGGTTCAAACTTGAACAAGGGAAGTTTAGATTGGATATGATGAAGAAATTCTTTACTGTGAGAGTGGTGAGGCACTGGAATGGGTTGCCCAGGGAAGTTGTAAATGCTCCATGCGTGACGGTGTTCAAGGCCAGGTTGGAAAGAGCCTTGGGTGACATAGTTTAGTGTGAGGTGTCCCTGCCCCTGTCAGGGGGTTAGAACTAGATGATCTTAAGGTCCTTTCCAACCCTAAGTATTCTACGATTCTATGATTTTATGATCTTGCAAAATGTAGATATTTGTTTATTTTCTGTTAGTCTGAGATCTGTGATGTGGGGTATGGATTATTGGTATATTGGCATATGACTGAGTTTGTCCTTCACTGGAATTTCATAAACTCTGTACGCCTTTTACTCTCTTGGAAAACCACTTTAGGCTGGTTAATTTAGACTTAGTGATGGACTTGGCATTGTTAGGTTTATGATTGGACTCAATGATCCTAGGTATCTTTTCCAACCTAAATGATTCTATGATTCTGTGGCCTTGAGTATTCCCTCTGTCTTCTGCCCTTGTTGCAATACTTTAAGTGCATCCACAAAGCAGTGAGATAAGATTTTCCCAAAGAGGCAATTTGTATTCCCAAATGGATTTGCTGCAGAAACCTGAGCTGCTAGAGACCTGAGGAGATTCCAGCCACTCTGTGTTACTGAAAATCAGCAAACAGGCTAGGAGGTGGTTATGTTACAAAATGGATTGGAGCGTACTCACAAATACTAAGAAAATGTCATGTTTTCTCATTTGATTAAAATTCTGCTGTCTTCCACTCTTTATATGTACTTCTCAAACCTAAAATGTGAAAGAGCTAGTCTGTTTCTTAGCATATAGGTATCTGTCTCATGGAGGATTTTAAAAAGCTGTGTTTTTCAAGGGGTTTATTATTTAATTTATATTTTACTGGTCCTGTGTGTAGTGAGTAAAGCATAACTTCTTGGAATTTAAGTTCTGTATAACAAAACTATAAGCCTGATACTAATCTACTTCATATCAAAGCTGTGATTTCTGCTGTCATACTATCATTCTGTATTTTTAAGTGATTGATATATCTGTTGATATGAATGTTCCAGTGATTTAATACACTACAAACACCACTTCTTGATACAGTGATCTCAGTTTAGCTATGCCTGAAAGGTGCATTTTTACAACACTACAGACTGCAGTAGTTAATCCCAGACTTCTCAAACTATATAGATTTCCTTACAGATTTGCTATAGAGCACCAGATTTTATCCCTGTCCCACCTTGAAGGGGAGATCTCAGGAACACCTCTGTCCCATCCAGTGACAAGAAAGACGAAACAGGCTTCATCAGCGCCTACCACCAGTTCCCGTCTGCTGGGTCAGGTCCTGAACTGACAGCTGCATTGGTCTCCAGCCACATTTGGAGTATGTAGGGTGGACAATGCATCCACACAGGACTAGCAGATGGGACACAACACCTATGAAAGACTTGCACCGTTTCAGAGCATCAAATTGAAGCCAGCCGGGATGACCTGAAGCCATCTTTAATGGCCCTGGACTCCAGTGTGGTGCAGAGCTTGACCAAATACCTTCTTTGTGGTCAGCTTTTTGCAGCTGCATAATTTAACATGCTTTGGCTTCCTTTCATCCCCACCAGCCCATGCTGGTGCATCATTTGGGGTAGTTGGAGTCAGGAGTATTGGTATAGTTAATCAGTGTAACATCTATATTAAGGTGCTGTTTGAAAACAAACAAAGTACCATTCAAAACCCATAAAACAAGAAAAGGGAAAAGCTTACTTCACCTTGGATAGAAGTGATATTGGTTTGTGTTTATGGCATTTGAGGCTGCTTTTGTTGTAGCTAGTGTTTTATCCCCAGATTAAAACATGCTATGTGGAATGAAAGCAGAGGCTTCCTTTTTACATGTTCAAAGGCAGGACTTAAAGTGTAGTTGGTCACCCCTCCTCATGTAGAGTTAGGTGTATGTTAATCAATTAGTCATATTCAGAAGATACTGTAAGGAATAACATTCTTTGATAGAGAGCTGCTTTAGGTGCTGCACATTTCCATCTCTGTGTTTGACATTAATCCCTGAAATGTGGAGCTGGGAAGATTTATTGCCAAAGCAGGTAATATACCAGGTAATCTGGCAGGAATTAAAATTTTAGTCATCACAATTATGTTGAATTTATCCTGGAGAAAAAGCATGTGTCCCTGAAGTGCTTTTGGGATCCTCAAGCTTAAAATTACTGTGTCCCTAATTTTTGCTGGGCTCCTACCTTAAGCCATTGCCTAAATATTACTTCTTTCATCATCATCAGCAATGGTGGTGGCAGCCAGAAGGGTTTAGTCATTCTTGCTCCTTAAAGGACACTTTTCTTCCTCTGCTCTTATTGCTTTTGTGCTCTTGATAAGTTATGATGCTGGGAATATTTAGTAGGAACCTACCTTGCTCAATTGGGAAATAAGGAAGATTTAGCACTGGCAATATCTAGAAGTAATTTATTAATTTATCTTGTAATATTCTAATATTAACAAGAAGTCATGATACCACCCATTTGCTATGAAATACAGAACAAGAAATATCATCTAGCATCCAGTGCCAAAATAACACATTACACCTCCCTGACGGTGTTCAAGGCGATACTGGATGGGGCTTGGAGCAACCTGATCTAGTGGAAGGTGTCCCTGCCCATGGCAGGGGGTTGGAACTGGATGAGCTTTAACGTTCCTTCCCACACAAATCATTCTATATTCTATGGAATCATGATCCCATTTCATCTGTTTAGTTTATCTGCCTGGACAATCATAGAGTAGTATCTGCATCTACCATGGGTTTATGCTGATATTTTAAGATTGCTGATATTTTTTTATTGTTGATACAGCATCAGTGTTATGGCAAGTATCCAAGGGTACTTCCCCACTTTACCAAAACATGATTTGGAATAGCCAGCGTTTTGTATAAAAATACCAGCAGGTTTCAAACAAGGCATTTCTCTATAAAGACATTGAAGTTATTTCTTCACAGTGTTTCAGTGCAGGCAGAGGCTGTTATTGTGTTAATGTTCTTCAGATAATAGCATAAGCTTCATGCATGCATTGTTTGCTCAGTGTATCAAGTCTCTGACGAGTTTTATCCTTCCACTGCACAATTTCTCATTCTATAAAATCCTGGCATTCTGATTGAAGATATAGACTTTTCCCCCTAATAAACTTAAAAGGGTATTCCTTTGGTTTATTTGAGAAACTATTGTGTGATCTTAAAGTTCCCAGTTCTAATCCCGTTAAAGAAAACCAAGTAGGTTTGGAATACAGCGAACACGTAACAATTGCAACGCTGCCTTTGATCCGTAAGTGGCAGTATTTATTTGTTGGAGCTGGTAGAATTTGTAAGAAGAATGAATGTCTGATGTTTCTGAAGTCCTGTGTGTCACGTTGCTTCATTTCTTACTTTGCTGTAAGTAAATCAGCTGCAGCTTCATGCCAGCAAGAAGCACAATTTGCAGAATAATTGCTGGCATTTTGCAGTGATTCCATTTTTACATTACAGCTTACTATTTGAGAGAGAGGTTTTCATAAACAAAACCCCCACAATATTCTGTAATCACCTAGATGATTTTTAGTATTTTTGTGCTATTTCTATCTTTATCCATGTTTAGAAATAAATGCCTTACCATCGATTTACTATTCATTCAGTCAATGATTCTGTAGCAAGTGGAATACATTGCTGTAGCACCATTGCACGTGTGGTTTGACCTACCTGCTTCATCCAACTTTGGCTAAGCTACAGCATCTGGATATAGCCCTCCCAAGTCTTATGGAAGGGCTTGAAATATGAGCCCCAGATCTTCAGCTGCTGTCTCACCAAGTGTTTACTGACCACAGCTCAAGGTATAATGCAGGGTTTGCTCTTAATTTGGATTATGTCTGTATACAGAAGATATCAGAGGTGGATGGGTTCTCCAGTCTTAGGTGATGGCTCCCAAGTGCTCTCCTATTATTTAGAACATGTACTTTTTAGTGTGTTTAGGGCTGAAACCAGGCCACAAACAAGATAAAAAATACCCTATCTGGGCACCTGAACAAGCAGCTTTGGAGACTCCATAGTCATTCTGCACTGAAGTTTAAAATAAAATCTCCAAGACTGGTACTTCTACAAACTCTTTGAAAATGAGGGTGTGAAATTGTGCGCATAGTACCTGCCCCAGTGCTTTTAGGTAGCATCACTCCCTAGTGAGTGTATAGGTCATTTTACTGGAGAATTGTTTTGTTCCACACACCCCTAGAGTCTGCCTTGTTCTGATAACCATTCTTTGAATGTTTGCCTCTGAAGTGTGTTCACTGTAATTTGCCATAAACTGAAAGAGGACCATTGTGTAATATATGTTAAAGTATTTCTGTGCTAAAAGTCAATAACTTAAATGCCTCAGCTTTTTAGTCAGCTACTGCAGCCTTCCAGAGTTATGTGTTGGGTATCACTGAGACCTTTCTGAAAGAACAGAACTTCTCTTTCTAATTTGGCAGATCATAGTACTTAACAGCTATGACATTCAGAGCTAGGACGGGTGCTGTGTTTGAAGACTGAGAGCTGCCCTTCTTGGACCACAATGAGTATGCTAAATTTTCTGTTCAAGAGGTTATTTTCAGAAACTTCCAAAAACCACAGCCATTAACTAAATTGCCTGAGTAAGAAAAATACCACTCTGAGAGACTCTAGGAAATCAGTTTGGATTTCTTAAACCTCTTAAGGGTTACCCTGATAATTTTTCTCAAAAAATCCATGTACATTCTAGTCAAAACAAAACCCTTACTTTATTTCTTTTCCTTAACTCAGCCTCAGCAGAGGATTAAATACCTATGTTGCTTCCTAAAATTGCATAAGGTAGTTTTATCTCCTTACTTGGATTGTACCTCACTTGGTCCTTTCACAGTCACAGTATTGTCAGAAAGGTAAATATGTTGATCTTTCTGATAATGCACATTTATTTTGGTATAGATAGATTTTATATGTGTGTGCATATATATCTATGGAGGAAATATCAGGTAAAGTATGTAGCCAGTATATATAACCATTTAATTCCTCAGTATCAGAGATATTGAGTACTATATCATGGAAATATTGTAAGATGCCTGTATCAAACACTTGATCAAACTGTGTTAAACTGCTGTCCAAGATTGCCAAGTTTGTTTTGTACAACACATTACTCAAAGACACAAAGTCTTTTTAGAGAGGTCTCTGTGTAGAACATTCTTTTCTGGAAGAGTCTTTCGAGTGGATTCTGCTTGTCATTGGGTTAACAGCATAAACTAATTGCAGTGCTCTATTCTCAGACTTTATGGCATTGAATGTTTCTTATTACAGCCCTGAGAGATGAGAGTTGACATAATAGTATAGGTCCTCAGCTCCTTGCCCTGAGGGATTTTTGACATTCATGGCAACGTTGCTCAGATGCAACAACTCAAATCCTTGTCTATGTGTTCCATTATGAGCATTCTCAAATGATGAACGTACTACACGTATACAAAGATGGTGATGGAGAGGTACTTGACGTGTAGGAAAAATAAGGTACAGACCAGTGTTCTGGGGAAAGGTGTTTGGAATCAGAGGTCAGTTACTCACCAAGTATTGCTTGCCCATGTAGTCCCTAGGTCCGGCTGCCTCCCACAGTATTTTCTACACCCTAAAAACAGCTCAGCAGTGGAGTTTCTGGGACATTTTCATGTTATAATCTGGGTGCTAATTGATGAAAAATCAGTGCCCTGGCAGAATGGAAAAATTTCTTTCAAAACACTTCTTTCCTATCAGACATCTTGACCCTAAGTTTCTTCTGCTTCTGCCTCTCTTATTTGTGTGGGGTAACTCAGGAATTACTTGAAATACCCATATTTTTAAAGGAACATGTACTATTTGAGATGCAATTTGTAAATCTGCAGTATGCCCATGTCAGGGGGGTTGGAACTAGATGATCTTAAGGTCCTTTCCAACCCTAACTATTCCATGATTCTATGATTCTCTGTTGGGTTTGTTATATTGCATTACGGGGAAATTGCAATACAGAACAGGAAAACAGTCCCCTGCTCATAATGAATATGTAATTATGCACCTATTTTCACTCAATAAGTTATGCTTTAAGCTTAGATCAAGCAGCAGTCTGTTTAAAGAATGAAAAGTGGAATGATTTCTCATAGTGTAACTTTCATGTAATAGATTGTGTTATATTCATTAATATTGTATAACATAATGCATAGCATATATTAGTATGAGATTTGCAAAATAAAAAAATGCCAAATTTAAACACATTAGAAGGAAGTTACTGAATCTTGCAAATATATGCAAATATATGAGTCTGAGAACAGTCAATGTATTTGTGCTATGCATTACTACTTCAGCTGCACAGGGCTGCGGAGTTGACCTCAAAGTAGAAAACTCTTTTACATAAATGTTCCTCCTCCTCTTGTCACTCATAATGCTAGAAAGAAATTAGCATTTTAACCCTTGCCTGTGTGCTTGCAATGAATGAGGTCTTCTCTAAAACTCTTCCTTTCAGCAGATGGTATATGTGCCTTGGTAGTAGCTAGTCTAAATGGGTGGAAAGAGAAGCCTTGACCTAGAAGTTTTGTGGGTTTGTTTGAAAGAGTAAGTTTAAGATTTTTTTTGTATTTTTGCAAGTTCTCAAGTGAGAACTGCTCCAGCAAATATCTCTCCTGTAGTTTTAAATTTATAACTTCCCTGAAGGTAGCACTACCAAATCTCCCCAGTGCCTTTCTGTCTGAAAGGCTCACCTGCTTAGTTTTGTGTTTATATACTTGCTCCAATATAAATGTATAAAAATATGACTGTCCTGGAAGCTAGAAAGTATATTTGTTTTCCATACATGATACAGCACATGGTTGCACTCATTTTTAGGTGTAGAAGGGGCGTATATATACATATCTACATATATACATATCTCCTGCTAAGGTGCAGTTTAAGTGGGGTATTTCTAACATCACTTGGTTTACTTCTTTTTCTGCTTTAATATACACTTCTGCCTTCAGTAATTTACATAAACATACATTGTCTATGAATAATGCAGAAGACTTATTTTAAATTCAGGGCTTCCAGCTCCCACAGTGTATGCAGCAGTTTGATTGGCTCTGCTCTGTTTTCATTACTGGCAATATCTGGGAACACAAAAGAGGTTGAAAAGGCTGACAGGAATGGACAATATTTATTTTGTGAGAAATATTTGTAGCCTTTTCAGGGCAGTTGTATTGCAAAGTTTTGCCTGCAATTGCTGCTCCTTGATTTTCTTCTTTTTTCTTCCTGGGAGGAATGTACTAAATGGTCTGTGATTGCTCTTTCATAGATTCAGTCACATACGTGATTTTTTTTTCAAAGGAGACTGCTGGGTATTTTCCCTATTTGCGTAAATGTGAGCACAAGCTATAAATAAGTAAAGAACCATCAGATTTCTTAAGGTTTCTCAATCAATGTTATAAGGCAATCATAGAATCATATGATAGTTGCTAAGGAACACTTGAGGAATTTGAAATAGCTTGACAAATACAGAAGTTAGAATATAGAATCTTTATAGAATGTTAGGGTTTTTTTCAAGAGAATGAAGTGGCTTCTAAAATGTAAATACATCTTTTTAATCTGGGCCAGCTGATGCTGTTACAGCATGTAGCTTATCCTTATCTTAAAGAGTCACATATATTTTTATTAGAGGACAAAAGCACAGTGTTAGTTAACTGAGATACACAAAGGTTGTACTTTTATTTTAGCAATATCTTAGTCATGTCATTATGCTTACGTGGAAAGAAAATCGACTTTTTCTCATCATCTCTCTGCAAAGAACCATCATTTATTACAAAGGTTGGGGGTCCTGATGCCGCTGATGATTTGAACAGTAATTTTCCAAGTTCTTCAAGCATGTTCATGAAGGTAAATAGTATTTTTCCTGAAATGAAATTAAGGTCAGTGTTCCAGCCTGACTGCGCATCTGTAATCATCCTCCGGTTTCATCCAGATACACAAACAAAGGTTTGTTTTAGAAATTTTTGGATCTGCAAATTATTTGAAAAACACTTTTCTGATTTCTTTCAACATTATGGGGTTGCTAGCAACCTTATCCAGGGTTGCTATAGCAAAAAAATTCACGAAATGTTTAACTGGCACTGTAGGTGATTAGGTCATGTACAAGTTCTCATAGTTAGCTTAGATTAATATTTTTAACAGCTGATGGTACTATCATTTCACCATCTGCTGCTTATATGAATTATTCTGTAAATGAATTCTTTTTAACTGCCAATAGCACATCACATCTAAGCAACCAAAACACAATGCTGAAACATTGGGATATTTTCTTTTCTCCTTTTAACAATGACAGCTGAACTTTGTGAAGGAGTTGGTATTTCAAGTCCATGACAGCTTGTTCCTGATGGTTACAAGAGCAAAACTTTATTTTTCTTACTCCTGACCTGACCAAGACAAATAAATGAATGAATGAATGAGGAAAGAAACACAACTCCCTGTGAGTAAGTAACCCATATAAAGGCTGGTGGGAGTGGCCAGTTTCTGAGGACTCCCAGTCTTCAATAGAAGTGGCTGTCTTAAACAAGTATGTTTTCTGTATGTGCTCCTGTTTTCTACTGTTTTAAAAACCATTTCTAAAATATTGCAAATAAACACATTAAAATATTTGAAAGGAAGTGTTTTTCTCTATTTCTCTTTAAAAGCCTAAAGCAGGGTTTTGTTTTGATTCTGTGATGCCACCTGTGTTGTCATAAACACATACACAAAAGTCCATAAAAAGTATTTACCAGCTGCTAAAATGTAAAGCACCTTCCATGTTGCTGATCACCATAGAAGAGAAGCTTTTTTCCAAGAGACATACAAATGTCTGGATGGAAATCCCATGCCAGTGAAGCTGGCTTTGTTTTTTTACAAACCGAAAATTCAGATAACTTTCTCTTGCATTTGTAAACTCAGGCCCTCTTTTTAGTGAGCCTCGCACTAAATCAGCTTTTGAGGAAATTTTTTGTTAGTTATTTTTTTTGTGATTAAACTTTAAGGAAAGATAGAAAGTTAAGTTATGGGATTTGGGGGGTCTTGGGGGGATTTTGAGGTTGTTTTGGTGTCTTTTCTTTTTTTTTTTCTTGGCTGAGGAGCAATGGAAGGTAATTCCTGTGCATTGAATAATTCTGAGAAAAAAAAAAGAGAAAGAAGGAAACCCGTTTTGTTTTGCTTGGCTCTGATCTTCCCACAACTACTGTAAATTTAATACAGTGGAATCCTAATCAAGATGCCCTGACAGATGGCTCTTTGTCTCCATTAAGAATACTACTTGATTAACTGAAGACATTGCTTGAATAATAATTTCTTTGGGAAGATACAGTGCCCATCAAACAACTGAGAGGCTCTCAAACCTGAGAGGGTGCAAGTCAGAAAAGCTCTGCTGGAGCCAGCAGATACATCTGAGCCTGTGGCTATGCTTCCCAAAGTGGGAAACCAGCATACCTGAGTACAAGCACAGCTCCAATCCTGAAAGGTATTTGGGCACTTGGATCCTATTTATGCAATGAACTGCAAATGACTGGCCAAATTACTTTCCAAATCAAGGTTATCAAGAGTCACCCAATCAAGTTATCCAGGGTGTCTGGGAGATACCTGCTGTAGTAGATAGTAATGTACAGCTGAGCTGAAACAAACCAGTGAGATGCAGGAATGAATGTTGGACATACTCTGTACTGAAGAAGCCTAGGCAGTGGATGAAAATGTTCAGCAAGAAATCAAAGAAACAAACTGGTGAAGTATGGAGACACCAAAAACTCACAGAAACCACTAAGTGCTTAGGTCATGCCCTTACTATAAAGAGCAGTTGTCTTTATTTTGCAGTGATTGCTGAGAATAAAAATTACTCCTTTGTCATAAAAAATGTATGATGCAATAGCAGCCAACAATCTTAGCCAGCAATTCCTCCTTTAAAAACAGCTTTTCCTGTCTTGGCTAGTATTCAGCAACTGTAGTGTGCAAAACACTTTCTAGTCCAAATGACTTAAGAAGTGCTCAGCATCCTAGTTCACTGCCATCAGAAGTGGGTCATAACATCATCCTCATCACTTCTACTTTTTCTGTACTTGATACTGATCTGTCATGACTCAGCTGCATCCTGTCAAGATACAATATCTCATGAGACAAAAATATGAAAATATCTCACTTTTATGAGTTTTTTTTTTTTCATCTTTTTCTATAATTACAAGCATTCTAATTATTGTAGTCCTTTCTTTTCTGAGTAGACTATTCATTGGATGTTATTTCAGCAGCTGTTCAATTATTTCCATTGTTGGCATATTGCCCTGGTGTCAAAGTGTTTTCACACCATTAAAGTCAGTGCTGGGGCTCTTGAGTCTGGAAAAGACCTGAATATAGCTTGGTGGTGTGTTGTGTCGTCTTGAGATGCAGGACAGTGGACCAGGATGAAAGCAGTTTCTGTGCAAAAGAAAAAGGAGTGCTTATTCAGTTATGCTAATCTAAGCTCGAAAATGGAAGCAAACATGCTAACAAACGCACAGCATAGTGATATCCAGAAATATACTGATCCATAGTTCCCAATATCTTATGTCCCAGCTACATTGGCTGAAGCCTACCTTGACGCGTTTTCATGACTGAAACAGCCAAGTTAGCTTTCTGTCTGCTCCTTGTGTTTTGCTACATAAATATGTTCTTGATCTGCATATGATTTCACATAAAGAAATGATGATAAGGGAGTTCTTTTTGGTTTAAAAATCTATTCATCTACAGAAGACTATTTCCTCATAAACATGCACATTTCACCTCTTTGCCCCGAGCTATGGCAGTGAAACTGAGTAATCCCCACCATTCCCATGCTTGCTGTTGTTTTGACACATCTGATGCAATTATTCACATTCTGCCTTTGCAGAGCTTGTAGCACACTGACACAAAGCTGTGTGTGAATGTGTATCCTTTATGTCCTCCTGCTAAGGCCCTGCCTACTGTGACCATTGTTGCTTCCATTCATATGATAAACAGAAAGCTGCAGCCACTTCACATTATTATTTAGCCTATTAGTTTTCAGGTGGTGCCCTTCTTGGCTAGGATTTCTGTGGAGGAAAGAAGCCTTGTTACACAAAAGCAGTTACAGATTTTACATTAAAAAAAAAAAAAAAGAACAAACTAATAAAAAAATAAAAAAAAAACCAAACCCAAAACAACAAACAAACCAAACCCAACAAGAACCAAAACCAAACCCAAACAGATAAGGAGAGTTTGAAATGCAGTTTTACAGTTGCTCTGAGCCCTCAGCAGATAAATCTGACATTCCAGAGCCTCCAGCCAGTGATTAGCAATGAGTGTGAAGTGGGATGAAGACGGGGGAGGTTTGATACCTCCTCTCTTCCTGCAGATCGTGTCCAGTGTAATACCAGGACTTTGGGTAATAAACAAACTACTTGTGATCCTGTTAAAAAATACAAAGCTGAAGCTCTCATCATGAGCACCACGGTGATCCTGCCTTCTCAGGCAGATGGGTAGCACAAGTTTGGATCCTCTGCTTGGTATCTCAGTAGTTTTTTGCTGTTTTCACATTCTTAGGAAACTGCTGATGCGCTTAGGCTTCCTCTTTTCCTCAGCTGAAGTGAAATTCATTGATTAAGAAGGATTCTCCTTGTACAGCCAAATACTTTAAACATTTTGCTATCCACAGCCATTACTTCCCCTTAAATCTCAACAGCCTTAAATCTAAATTTAGCTGCAGGTTTTGAAGGTGAAAAATGTTTCCTTGGCTGCCCTTACTATTAATGACTTTTTTTACTTGCTTGCTTTTCTGCATCCTTTCCTGCAGTCCTTAATGACTTTTTTTGCTTGCTTGCTTTTCTGCATCCTTTCCTGCAGTCCTTTTCCATGAAAATGAAGTGGAAGAGGACTTGGCTAAAAAAGCATGCTTTTCTCCTGACACTCCATTTTTAAACAGATTACCAGGACTCCGTGCTGGCAGCTTCTTGCCTTTCGCTTAAAAAATTAGTCCGAAAATACAGCCATGAAGAGTTTTTGCATCACATGTAAAATGTCATCAGGGAAAAATAGTACTTCTCAGGCACATTACTCTGTGTGTGTTGGTCCATTGGCTGGGAGCTGCATCTGCTTTGCCAAATACTTGCATCATATTGACTGCCACCCCTCCCATTCTAAAAGCATTTCCATCTTGTTACTGACTCTGTTATAAAATCACGGTCACAGACTGGTTTGTATTGGAAGGCACCTTAAAGCTCATCCAGTTCCAACCTCCTACCACTAGACAAGGTTGCTCCAAGCCCTGTCCAGCCTGGCCTTGAAAACTGTCAGGGATGGGGCAGCAGCTGCTTTTCTGAGCAACCTGTGCCAGGGCCTCACCACACTCACAGGGAAGAGTTTTTTTCTAATATATAGTCTTCAACATCCAATTAACTTCTTTTACAAAAACATGATTTATACCTTCTGTGGCTATGAGATGGGCAAGATTTCAAGAAGGTAGCCACTAAGTTCTTAATGATCTAGAATGAAATTGATTTACCTGAACTAGTCCTCACTCAAAACCATGTTTGAGGCATAGCAATGCATGTGAAACTATCCTAGCAGAAAATAAATTTGATTAAGCCATAAAAATCTTCTTAGTTTGGGCCAAAAGAGCTTGTCTCCATCTTATACTAATTTCCCCACTAAAATATTAAAATCTGTCATATAGAATCATAGAATCATAGAATAGTTAGGGTTGGAAAGGACCTTAAGATCATCTAGTTCCAACCCCCCTGACAGGGGCAGGGACACCTCCCACTAAACTGTGCCACTCAAAGCTATGTCCAATCCAGCCTTAAACACCGCCAGCGATGGAGCATTCACAACTACCCTTGGCAACCCATTCCAGTGCCTCACCACCCTTACAGTAAAGAATTTCTTCATCATATCCAATCTAAACTTCCCCTGTTCAAGTTTGAACCCGTTACCCCTTGTCCTATCACTACAGTCCCTCAAGAAGAGTCCCTCCCCAGCATCCCTATAGGCCCCCTTCAGATACTGGAAGGCTGCTATGAGGTCTCCACGCAGCCTTCTCTTCTCCACACTGAACAGCCCCAACTTTCTCAGCCTGTCTTCATACGGGAGGTGCTCCAGTCCCCTGATCATCCTCGTGGCCCTCCTTTGGACTTGTTCTAACAGTTCCATGTCCTTTTTATGTTGAGGACACCAGAACTGCACACAATACTCCAAGTGAGGTCTCATGAGAGCAGAGTAGAGGGGCAGGATCACCTCCGTCAGCCTGCTGGTCACACTCCTTTTGATGCAGCCCCGGAGACGGTTGGCTTTCTGGGCTGTGTGCGCACACTGAAGCCGGCTCATGTTCATTTTTCCATCAACCAACACCCCCAAGTCCTTCTCCGCAGGGCTGGTATGAATCTCTTCTTCACCCAACCTGTATCTGTGCCTGGGATTGCTCTGACACAGGTGGAGGACCTTGCACTTGGCATGGTTAAACTTCATCAGGTTGGCATCAGCCCGCCTCACAAGTGTGTCAAGGTCCCTCTGGATGGCATTCCTTCCCTTCAATGTATCAACTGAACCACACAGTTTGGTGTCATCGGCAAACTTGCTGAGGGCTCACTCAATCCCACTGTCCATGTCACAGACAAAGATGTTGAACAAGACTGGTCCCAATACCAGTCCCTGAGGGACACCACTTGTTACTGGTCTCCAGCTGGACATTGAGCCATTGAGCACAACACTTTGCGTGCGGCCATAAAGCTAGTTCTTTATCCAGTGAGTGGTCCACCTATCAAATTGATGTCTCTCCAACTTAGAGACAAGGATGTCATGTGGGACAGTGTCAAACGCTTTGCACAAGTGCAGGTAGATGACATCAACTGCTCTACCCCTGTCCATCAGTTCCGTAGCCCCATCATAGAAGGCCACCAGATTGGTCAGGCAGGACTTCCCCTTAGTGAAGCCATGCTGCCTGTCACCAAGCACCTTGTTGCTTTTCAGGAGCCTCAGCATGCCTTCCAGGAGAATCCGCTCCAAGATTTTGCCAGGCACAGAGGTGAGACTGACTGGTCTGTAGTTCCCCAGCTCATCCATTTTCCCCTTCTTGAAAATGGGGGTTGTATTACCCTTTTTTATCTGACCTTTAAGATTATGGCAATGGTATGGGTTTTGCTGGTCATCCGTGAATCTGTACAATCACCAGCTTTTTTGGTGGAGTACTAAAATCAGGCTTGCTGAAGGACTGAAGAAGCAGAGTACTTCATGGAATCCAGTTCTGTGTTAAAGGGAATTTGATACTATTGATGTATGGGTGACTTGCATATTGGTGTACTGTTGACTTGCAGTTAAATAAATTAGCTGTTGGAAGGGAGAAAAAGAGAAGCTTTTCAAAGTAATCCTTTTAGAATATTAACATGTATTGTGTTTATTTTGTGCATCAAGGTCATCTTCTTAATTTTTTGTTTCCTTTAGCTAAGCCATACTTTAAGAGTTTGGCTCGCATCACATAGCAAACATCAATTCTAACATCAAATATTACATGGTAGATATGCAAAAGTTAAATTTTCTCCAAAAATTGCCTTGGGTTGAAAAAATATGCTTGTCAGTACGGAAGAAAATTCAAAGTGCTTCACTGAAGATGGTAGAGAACCTAAACCCAAATCGGCAAAGGTGCAGGTTTGTAGAAGTATGCTGAGGCGTTAGCTAATAAGCTTTATTTTCACAGTTGGGACAGGGTGATTGTATGCACCCAGCTGGATTCTGTGACTCATATGGCTGATGGTAATGTATGAAGTCACCAAAACTCATATTTTCTCCTGTATTTTATATTGAATTTGCAACTAATTGCAGTTGTGCACACTCTATCAGCCCAACTCTTCGGAAAATGATATATATCTGATCATACTACCTGTCTGCTAGTTTTCACTGAACAATTCTTAAACTTTTGGCCACTTCTGAAAGTACTGGAGAACTTGGCCATCCTCTTCTCAGTGGCAGTAACCAGCAAATCGTGGGCAGGATGGAAAATGCAAGCTTAAATTAGTGATCCCTGGTGAGGCAAAGGCAGTCGTAATTCAAATCCTTGTACTTTATAAGAAGCAACAGCCAGCTGGTCAATCAGCATGCACACGTTGGCTGTTCCATCAGCACACAGATAATCATGGCATATGCTGTCAGGCATGGCAAGTAGGGGATAGGAGAGGGAGATAGATGAGCCACAGGAAAAATTAGGGGGCACAGGACACATATCCTTATGAAAATGGTCCTTCTTAGTTCATTTACTACACGGTGAGCAACTATTTTCTTCCACCATTGCCACGTGTCCAGCCTGGAGAGACTGGCCAGCAGTGTGAGAAGGAACCTTTGAAGAAGCGCTTCAGCATGTGGCCTTTATGTGCTCTTCACTGCTGCTTCTTTCAGAAGCTAGTTATTTATAAGAGGATCATCTCCATATAACAATCAAAAATCATGTATAAAGAGTATGGGGTTTTGGTATGATTTGGGGTTGTCAGGCTGAAAGAAAAGGAAGAAAAGACAATTATCACTTTGGAAGACCCCCATGAGTGTGTTTGCATATGGCTACATCTGCACTTTAAAATTCATTGTTTGCTTTAATCATACTTATCCAAGTTTATAAGTCTAATGACTGTGGTGACCTTTAAAAAAAGGTCAGGTTTGTTTGCCAGGTAGATTTTCTGCACTTGAAAAATGCGTTTATCATAAAAACTATGAAGAGTGTAGATCTTCAAATTCAGTGGGAGATTGTTCTTCCATTCTTTGTCTTCAGCAGCAACAGCTGAGACCAGTAAATAATAATCTCAGGATCATTTTGGTAGGCCTATTTTAAAAATTGTTCTTTTTGTGAGGTAATTAGCCAACATCTTTGGACATCTCATTTCTCTTCTGTAAGAATGGAGAGCATGAATCTAAACAGACCTCTTATCCATCTGCATTCACATTTCACCAAGGTAACGAAGACTGCCATTTTACTGGTGTTTCAAGAGCGGCTTTAGACAGCAATAACAGCAACAATAATAATAATATTATAAAACCACGAGATCTGATGCCACCAATATTTTCTTTAAAAAGAGAACTAGGAAAGAGGTGCTCCACTGCCTATTCAACTGAATTATTCCCCACTCCTTAAAGAAAGGAGGTTAAAAGGGGCATTACTGCTTCTGAACAGAGAAGATTTCTCATTAATGCCATGCCAAGCAAACATCCTTTCACATATTTTTTATCAGAGTAACTGAATGCTATTAGACGTGCAGAGTGTTGTTCTCTTCTTTCTTTGGATGTAAAGGGAGTAATTAGAGTTTGGGTACAGGACTGCCTTTTTCAGACCTTACAATTTTTCTGGAATTTGTAAGACATGGTATAGCAGATAGCATGGTGAAGAAGAGGCACTTGGGGACTAATAAGACCAAGGGAGGGAGGAATGAGAAATTCCGATTGGTAGATCTCAATTCACCTGCAAAACTGAAGGCTGAAAGGGACTGCCAAAAGTCTATGCCTTTTCCAAAGGCAGGAATGACTATACCTGTGTTGATTGTGATATAAGCTCATCATTACCAATCATAAAAGTCTCTGGAGATCAAGACTCTATAGCAGCCCCAAGAATTTTTTTTCAGGGTTTCATCACCCTTACTGTTTGAAGTTTTTTCTAATGGTGGATCATCATTATTCAGACACGGAGATATGGTTCCCAGTTCTTTAGCAGCTGTTGTGTAGTTGAAGGCTCTAACCACTTTCCTCTTAGCTGTCTTTTCTTAGGATGAGATCTTACAAAAGACTGAGGATGATCTCCTGCTCTCATGCTGGAAGAGTAGCCTCCAGCTTTGTATCAACAAAAACCCCATCTTCCTGTCCTCTCCAAGTCAGGAACTGGGAACTGTTTTAACCAAAAACTAAGCCTGAGGAATAAAATGCAGCTACAGTGAGTAGGCTGAAGATCGACATGAACTGGCTGAGGTTACTCTTTCCTGAGGACATCTTGCACTTAAATATGTTGAAGAACACCCTATGCTTTCCTGCCATATATCCAATTCATTAAGGTAGTTTCAAATTCTAGCAGAAAATTTGAGTTTTTACTTCAGCAATATATTTCAGGAATATCAGGCAGTATTCAATTGGGACAGTGACATTAATCTGTGGAAGAAAAAAAAAAAGACGTATTGATAGTGTGAAACTTGGAGGATCATCAATTTGTATACTACATTAATAAAATGATTGGAGAAGTTATTATTCAAAATTATTTGAGAGAAACAAAAGTTTGTACTATAAACTTAACCCAGAAACAATGTTTTCAGATAGTTTTTAGATAATTCAGATAATCCCAGGAGCTAATTGTCAATGTAGTGGTTAAGTTTGTGTGACATGTGATAAGGAGGAGGTCAGATTTGGTTATCACAAAAGCTCAACCAAGGCATAAAATGTACACATTTAATAACGTTACTATTTGGACAGAATAAAAATCAAGCAACTTAGACACTCTTCTGTTTGAAATGGTGGACTTCTAAAGGAAGCTGATGACCCAACATGTTAGCAACACCAGGTTGCATTTGAAAGCAATAGTATTTTACTGGTCTTTCTGTTGAATTAGCTATATAACGTG
The DNA here is from genome assembly GCA_028858755.1 of Ara ararauna. Classification (NCBI taxonomy): domain Eukaryota; kingdom Metazoa; phylum Chordata; class Aves; order Psittaciformes; family Psittacidae; genus Ara; species Ara ararauna. Next base: position 64,728,968 of record CM054410.1, read on the forward strand.
GTGAAAAAAATACCTTTCTCCTTACTGTCTATCTAAAATAACCAAACTTAAAGTTTGGTTATTTTAATTCCTTGAGCTTAAATGAATGGCTAAGTATAACATTGTTTCACCTGCATCTTTTTATTTTTTTTTAATTTTCTAACACACATTCAGGAATATATATTTTATTTATTCAAGTTATATTTAATTGCATAGATTAGCAAATCTTTATTACAAAGTGAAATTTTTTCCTGTTTCTAACAATTGGAAAATTGTTGCTTTTGTAATTGGTCAGTATGTTTATTAGACAATAGATCATCATCATCATCAGGTTGTTGACATAAGTCAATAATCAGACTTATTTTTATGGACTTTATGAATTCAGAGTTGTGGTGGCTGGTGAGCATGGCAGTAATAAATCTTGCAATATAGGGAAGAACACTTGTAATATGTTAATTCATGGATGCCTGGCAAGGAATCAGAACAGTCTGGCATGGCATGAGTGGTTGTGGGAGTTCTTTGTAGTGCATTTTGTGTGTGTCAGCATGGGTGCATCAGTGTTTGCAGCTATGTGCATGCATGTCAGATTTAGAGAAGTTTAAAATGCATGTAACTAAGATAACAATCTACACATGCAATTATTTTGTGCAGACTTCAATTTCTTTCAGTCTTATAAAATGTTTCACATTTAAAATACAGCTCAGCCCTGTAGTTTCTACAGCTGTAGTATTTCTTTAACATAAATGCTTTTTTCTCCCCAGCATGAATTTTAAAAAGAAAATTGCTTTTAAAGTGTATACTTCTTGTCCACCTCTCTTCCCCAATCTTAACCAACAGCCTAAAATTAAGCTTTCCAGAGTATCATGCTGAGTACCTGCTGGGAGAGATGAGTAATTATATGCTACCCAAACACGCCTCCCTGACTGTTCTAATTCCGGACTCAGTGTGCTTCTACCAAACCAAGTCTTATTGCCTCCCCAGAGCAAATTTGGCTGAGGAGGGTAATTTCCAAGTCCACAGAAGTGAAGTCCAAAATGTGCCATATTTGTGTTTTCACTCAGCCAAAAGAGAACTAGTACTAATACATTAATGTATGCCCATAAAAGTCATTGTAAGTTTCCTCTTAGATTTTAAATAAGGTTTCAAAAATGTGATTAAGCTAAATCACCCAGTGAACAGATTAAATCTTATCTATAGCTACCTATATTCTGGTTAGACACAAGCGGAAATGTTTTTGCAATGAGAACAATCGGCCATTGGAATAATATCCCAAGAGAAGTAGTAGATTCCCCAATAGTGGACACTTAAGACTGGACTGGATAGGGTGCTAGGACATCCAGTCTAGGTCATGCTTTGCTAAGAAAAGATGAATCAGATGATCTTTGAAGATCCTTCCAACCTGGGATTCTATACTTCTATGAATCTAAAAGCTATCTATATAAAATATGCAATTTACTATATACTGTATGCTATCTACAGTTTGTTTTTTGGTTTTGTTTATTTCTGTTTGGGTTTTGGGTTTTTTTCTGTGGATTTTTTATTTGGGTTTTAATGTAGAAAATTGAATTGACAGAAGTTATTTCTTTAGGCTAATTTAAAAGGCCAGTGACAGATGAGATTTCAAAATGGGACAAAGACCCACAGTTCAATACCTGCTAGGTAACTCTGTCCTTTGGAAAATTTTAGGATTATTTCAACAGAAGACTTTAAAAAACATTGTTGGCTTAAAATGGCTATTACAGCCCTCAGTTCCCTCTTGCCTTGCTTGATGTTCTGTCTGGGATTGGAAAGGTGAAACCTGTCAAATCAAATGGCACTTTTTCTCCTTAGCTGCTGCAGGAAGCACATAAACAAAGCTGACCAGAAAAACAGGATACCATTTCAGTCAGGAACCTTGCACTCTCATAACCCAATTATTGCCCTTAACTACTGAAACTGCTGAGCAATGTCTTTCTCACACTAAGTTCCAGACTTCAGAACACTTCTGAATGAAAATAATTCAAAACAGACATGTCAATGGATGTTATTTTGTTTATTTTTCTTCAGGAAAAGTTTTAATTACTCAGTAGCCACATTTTCAAAACAGAGCATCACATTTTAAAGTCTGTTGAAACTCTGGGCTGTGTATGGGACAATAAGCTGAGCCATTGGGTAATGAGCCCTTCTGAAAATCTGAAGCTCCTATAGGGGATTAAATTGGAGCTGCAACTTTTTGAAAGTTTGGACACATTGTGATTTGCTGAGCTCTTTTATAAATAGAGATATGTACATGTATCTTTGAGAGGGATATGTTATGAAGGATGTCTGCGCTACAGTATGAATCATGACATTTTGTATGGAAGGCTTTCTTGTTAGGGAGCATTAAAAAAAATTGCACACTGAGGTACAATTAGAGGTGGATGATTTAAGAAAGCAGAAAGACCCAACCTTCTTTTCCTTTCCTTTGAGGCTGCATTGCATTTCTCTTTCTTTTATTATAGGAAGTGTCCTGGCTTCAGCAGTAGCAGTCATTTTTCTTCTTCTTAGTAGCTGATGCAGTGCTGTGCTTTTGACTTTCAGACTGGGAACAGCGCTGATAACACTGATGTGTTTAGTTGTTGCTAAGGAATGTTTAGTCTGACAGAGACTTTCTGAGGCTCATGCTCATGCTCTGCCAGGGAGGAGGGGGAGTTGGGAGGAAGAAGAGGCAGGACACCTGACTGAAACTAGCCAAAGAGGTATTCCATACCACAGCACGTCATGCCCAGTATATAAACTAGGGGCACTCACCCAAAAGGGCTAGATCACTGCTTGGGTCGGGCTGGGTATCGGTTGGCGGGTGGTGAGTGGTTTTATCCCCTTTATTTTCTTCCATTTTTATTTTCCTTATCTTTATTATTACTGGTGGTAGCAGTAGTCGTTTTTGTTATACCTTAGTTGCTGGAGTGTTCTTATCTCAAGCCCCTCTCCTTCAGCAGTTTCTGCAGCTTGTTGTTGGGGACTCCATAGGGCTGCCTTCCATCTCAGATGCTTCCAAAGCACTGGAGGGGCCCACTAGACTAGATACTTGCCCATACTGTCCCACACACCCTGCCACTCATGACTGCCCAGCCTCAGGGAAAATATCTTGGTCCTCCTATGTCATTGTCTAACCCTAGACACGACCCAACCCTGACTCTGATTAACTTTCAAGATCAGATGAAATGGTCATGGGTAAAACACACTCTGTATGTGTGTCAGCATGGTGATTGCCATCACAATCAGCAGGCAGGTCTCAAGGGTACCCAAAGGCCATCCAAAACCTTCAGAACTCTTAAATGATGCTGTAAGTAGTCTGGATGGGGAGCTGGGGGTGTAAGGGAATGTCTCCTTCGTAGATTGACCACCCAAGGAGGGGGAAAAAGGTGTGTAATTGCTAAACATTTCTATTATATCCCTCCCAATGTATAGAGGTGATAGAGGTGATGACTACACTGTGAACGCAAGCCAGATCAGTTTCATGATCAGTCAGTCTATTGTATTACAAGTCATTACTCTAAAGTACAGCAAAACAAGAACCTTAGCCCAAGCCTCCCAGTTGATAAACACTAAAAAGGCAAAATACCAGCTGTAAGTAAGGTATGGCATGCTTAAACTCCAAGATCAAGAGCAACAACTTTGAGAGCCAATAAATCAGCATTGTGACAAGTAACTATTAATCTGAAACAATGAATGCTTATCACAAATGCGATTAGACACATTCTGGTCAGATCTGTTGTTATCTCAACCGTTCGAACCCCATCTTGGGCGCCACAGAGAACTGTTGTGGTTTAAGTCCAGACGGCAACCCAAAACTATGCAGTCGCTTACTTGCTCACCCCCCAGTTCCTCCCCCCACCTCCCGGAAGGATGGGGAGGAAAATCGAAAGAATGTAACTCCCGCAGGTTGAGATGAGAACAGGCCAGTAACTAAGGTATAACACAAGCCACTGCTGCTACCACCAATAATAATAATGATAAGCGAAATAACAAGGGTAGTGAATACCACCACTCACCACCCACTGCACAATACCTCTCCCAACCTGAGCAGTGATTTAGCCCTTCTGGGTGACTGCCCCCAGTTTGTATACTAGGCATGACGTGCTGTGGTATGGCATACCTCTTTGGCTAGTTTGGGTCAGGTGTCCTGTCTCTTCTTCCTCCCAGTTTCCCCACCTCCCTGGCAGAGCATGAGACTCAGGAAGTCCTTGGTCAGACTAAACATTCCTTAGCAACAACTAAACACATCAGTGTTATCAGCGCTGTTCCCAGTCTGAAAATCAAAAGCACAGCACTGCATCAGCTACTAAGAAGGAGAAAAATGACTGCTACTGCTGAACCCAAGACAGGAAGATAGGTTAATAATATTCCCGCCATTTCCGGCCAGTGACTGACACCAAATCTGTGTGTTGAAAAATACTTGCCTGCTGCAGGTCACTTACCAAAGAGAGAAGTTTTGAGCAATTTGAATTTTTACTAACTTTGATCTAGCTGGATTGTTTTGTAAATGTCCCTGACATTGAAAAAAAATAGTGCTAATTTTATCATTGAAAAATTCCAGCCTCTAAGAAATCTTTGCAGTGTTATGCAGCAAATGTGTTCCAACCAGGGCTGATAAGTTGTAACCTTATAAAGCTATGTGAACCAGCTTCTTGAAGGCTAAAAATGTTGGCATCACACTTAATGTGGTTCTATCTTTTGTTCTTTACACATTTTTGATATTACCACTGCTGATTTCTTGATTACACTGTGGAATTTAATAGTCTCAATAGCAACTGGTCAGGTGCTTAGGGGCGGATTTCAGCTATGGAGATTTCCATGACAGGTTGTCATATATGGGTGATGTGCACCACCACGTATTTTTATTTAAATTCTTTAAAAATGGCAATTGCATAGAAATGTGAAATATGGGCAGAGTATCTGATATTTTTCTTTCTCATCAATATGAATAGGTGCTTGTTGTCCAATCTAATAGGATGAATAAATGGCTGTGAATTGTTTAATTACATCTGTGGCATTTGTTTTCTTTAGCCACATTTTACCAGCTTCTTGAGATAGTGCATAGCTGCATCTTGGACTGAATTCTTCATGATGTCTTTATCAGCCAGCTTTATTCTAATTATACATAAAATATCTATTGAGCACAAGCAATTCTAAGAGTTTCTGTAAGAAATATCTTCTTATTTTCATTTAAAGAAAGGAGTAAAAATCTAATAAACATCTCTTATTTCCCATTGATGTTCCTAGGTATGAATGATGTTAAACACATTCTTAGGTTTATGTGCCAGGCAACATTTTAAAAATTACTCATCTTAAAATGGCTAGACCAAAACACTGCTGAAGGAACCCCATATTTAGGAAATACTGAGCACTGGAAAAAGCAGACTTTAAAGAGCTGGGAGGTTTGCAACTGAAGATCCCTGATCGCCTAACTATGTCTGAAGATTGGGGTGTCAGTCCATCTGGGGAGACCTTACATCAGCTTCCAGTGCTCAAGGCGCCAACAAGAAAGCTGAAAAGGGACTTTTGACAAATGATTATCTCATTTTAGCAAGGAGGCATTGCTGAGGCATAAGAGAGCTTGGTGCTGAAACCTCCTGTTCATGTTTAATTCTTTGTAGAAATCACTGAGCAGAAGGCAATCTGTAAATAACACCAGAGAAGTGCATTGCTGCGTGTCATTGCATGAATATTCTGTCTTAAAACCATGTGCTGAAAACCAGAGCTTTTCATAATGACATTCATGTTTAATAAGAATTTATTTTAAAATATTCCTGGCTTTCCAGTGTCATAGCATATATGAACCTTGCAGCCCCAGTTTAAAACGTATATTCTATATAACATATAGTTATATATGGTGTATATCATGTAGATGTCATATATGATATATGTCATATGTTACATATATGGGATACACATACTTACATGTGTATCACATATCATACATATGATGTACATATAGGTATGCATCATATATGTCCCTTCGCATGGCAGGGGAGTTGGAACTAGATGATCTTAAGGTCCTTTCGAACCCTAACTATTCTATGATGTATATATAATATGTATTATGTATATGCCTATGGTATTTACATAAGCATCAATATATACATTGTAGATATGCATGATACATAATTGTATAATGATATATTATCATGTGAATATATGTCATGTCATATATACATATATCTTTCTAATAGTGAATAATTTTCTTTCATTTAGTGTAGAAGATCCTGCTGATGAGTGATAAGTAAAAAAATTTGTAATCATCACCTTTTTTTAATTACTGATTTCTACTGTTGGCCACTGAAGCTAAAAGTATCAGATCAGCTTCTCTCTCATACCTAGAATTCAGGTGAGTGAAAAAACAGCATTAAATTTCTTACGGCGCTGAAGCCATATAAAAGCAAGATGGAAGACTATTTGCAATCTGTTAAACTGGGACCTACTGTTGCAAAGCATCTGGGGCTCTGTTCTTGTTTCTCTTGTAGTGATACATATTTGAGGCAGCCACACTGCAGGCAAAGACATCCCTTCTGAATTAGTGAGGAAGAGACAAAGAGCCTGCTCTCTTTTTTTTTTTTACCAGTGGCTTGAAGTTTATATTATTCACTCATTTTCTGTAAATTCTCCCAAGTAACCTAGCAAATCTATAACAGTTGTTTAAGTTAATGTGCATTCAGAGTGACCAGGAAAGCGATAGAAGACGAATGGCATGTATTAAGGGAAACATTACACTTAAGAATTCAGTGGTGGACGCTTGACTTCTTGTGCTACTTTAGATGTTGGAGATTGCAAACTAATCTTAAATGACTGCATTTGATCAATGCGCAACTTTCTACCGGGGGAATATCTGATTGCCAGAGATGATAGTTTTTGTAAGAAAACCTCCTTGTTCTGCTTGACAGATGTCCTATCAAATAGTATCTGCTGGTTTAATTTGATGTGCTCTAAACAGTTTTAGCATAAGTTCCCAAAATATTCCCAGGAGTTTGTTGCTGGATTATTGAAGTCTTCTTCAAGCAGTATTTTAAGAAATTTAACAGTATGGTATGTGCAGTTAGACTTAAATGTTGTTACATGTTAAATCAGCAGATGCAGAAAAGAATGGTAATTTTGCAGATATTTTTGTGTCAAAAGTTGCTGAAAGAAGTGTGTTTTCTCATCTCTTAAGGATCATTTTCTGCCAGTGCTTTGTATGATATAACAATCACATGTATTCCAGCTGTTTCTAAAGAAACTGAGAATATTTTTTGTTGTGGAGGACGATTTTTTCATTGAAAATTTAAAAAGAGCAGTGATCTGAAATTTTAAAGTTGGGACCTTGAAGTAGATCTTCATTCATGTAAATGTTTATGGCAGCCCCAGAGAACATCCCTAACAACAGTAACATTATGTCCTTAAACACTGAAGATTATGGGGGAAAATGGGTACAATATTTAATAAATTGTTAACAAAATTCTGTCCTATTCTGAAGCCCTGTGAGCTGCTGCTACCCCTGCTCCTGCAAGCTGAGGCTTTGACCTTGCACCAGCTACATGTTGGTCGCCCCCATTGGGAATACTGTCCTGGGCTGTGGAGAGGTGGCTTCTTGGGGAATGGCAGAATATTTTTCTGTTATACCCTGCTCACAAGACGAAATGGACAATTTACCGAACTTTGGAAGGACTCCAAGAAAGTAAAGTCGTCGTCTGCTTTCATTTTGTATTAAGAAGCAGGACAGGTTTGGCTCCATCCTGCTGTGGCCCGCTTAGTCACATCAAACACAGAGTCCTTTTCCCTCAGCAGAAGGAGGTGGGGGAAGTCGTCAGTGCCAGTTTAGAGGTGTCTGTCTCTCATGAGTTGGGAGATCCAATACCTTGAAGCTCCTGGGTACCTGCCAGATGTTCGCTTCTTACCTCATAATATCCAGTAGCATAGCAGCAGGGAGGCATCCACAGTAGGTCCAACAACAGTGGAAGAAACACCTGAACAAACTGAATTTCTGGTCCCACCTCTTCTTTACAGGGTTCTGGCGCTACTAATTTGTACGAAGTCACATTGTTTAAACACCTTTTTCTTTTCTACCTGGCTACTTTTGCCAGGGATCATGAAAAAGTTTGGTGAGTTCCACGTATTTTTGAGAACCAGCATTTTTAAAGAGTTCCAGAATATTGTTAAGCCACCATCTCCTCCTTGCAACGTGGGGCAAATTATACCTACAGTGGTTCTCAGATTAACTGATGAACTCATTAGGCTCCATCCAGACCCTTGGGTTTCAGAGCTTGCCCCATCCCAACCACCAGTACAGGAAATTTATCATAAATGGGAGCCTTGAGTATAACAGATGAATGTGGACCTCAAATAACTGCAGCTGGCTTTATGCAAGACCTGGCTAAATTTCAGTTATGCCAAATCACTTAGAATATTAATTGAATTTTAATTTTTGTGATTCCTAAAATATACTGTAAAATAAAAGGACTGTGCATAAATAAAATATGTAAGACTATCTCTGTCCTGTTTTTTTTGTTTTCCATTTTTCAGTATACATTTTTCTTCATAGCACTATGATATATTTTAAGAAATTTCTGCTTAGTTATATTACTCAATTCAGTGAATTCAGTATTTCTTAGCTACCCCAGTAATAAAAATATTTGTAAAGAAGATGTTAATTATTTTTTATAGTTAAGAAAGAGTAGTCAGGGTAAGGTAAAGCCCTTGATAACACCACTTGATAAGACAGAAGCTGCTATAAGAATAGCTATGTTACGTTAGTGCTGTGGTAACCACAGTGGAAAAGGTGTCAAATGTGAGAATATTAAAAAGGAAGAGGACTTCTGCATTTGGCATTGTCATCATTTCTGTACAGAAGCAGTAGTCACCTTTCAGCTTCAATGTTGGTATGCAATACTCCATCAGCCAAGTCATCAATATTTGCTTTAGAAACATGGGACAGAGAATATGCCTGTTGCATTAACAACCTGTTTTGTGCTGGGAGGCATTCTAAGTGTTCCAGAGGTTAGGATTGCATTCAAAGTGCTCTTGGGAAATTATTATAGATGTGATCTTATACTCTTCGCAGGGCGAGGTACTAGGTACTGAGATGTGGGCATAATTAATTACCTACAAGAGCGCACAATGGGAAATAACTGGAGAAAAGCTTTAGGGGCTTGCTGTGTATCATGTGCTGAATGTGTGCTGACAGTCCCATGCCACAGTGAAAATTATAGTGGGAGGTATAAACAGAAATGCAACCTATAGAGCCCTGAAGTTATATTTGTGCTCATCACTAAGGCCTCAGCTTCAGTAGCATGCACAGTCTTAGCCACTATACATCAAGAAAGATATGGACCAGTTGCTGGGAGCTTCAAGGGGAAAATGAAAATGAGCACAAGTCTACAAAACGATGGTCCATGTGGAAAGGTCATACAAAGTGGGATTGTCCGCATAAGAAGTCTGAAGGGGCATCTTGCAGTTTCCAAGTTTGTGAAAGCTGCTACAGAGTTAGGGAAGAACCTCTCCATATCTAGGGAAACAGTAATATTAAATCACAGCAGAGAAAAACTGAAGTTGGGTGATACGAAAATATCTCTGGTGGTACTGAAGTGCTAATACAGCCTGCATGAGGAGGCTGTGAATTCAGCATCACTGGAGATCTGAAAAAATTGAACAGCGCCTTCTAGGAGTGACCTGCATAGTTGTGATGCTGAGCACAGGAATAGGTCATTGACATATTTTGTCATTGCAGGCCTATTCTTGGATTCATTATGATTGCCCACTTGTGCTCTTGCTTCCCTGGGATGGCTGACAAAAGTCAGGGCGGACATAGCTTATTGGGATATCATGTTGGCAAGGGGTCCATTGGATGTATCTTTGCTGCTTCAAGTCTGGGTTCTGTGTTGGCATAAGCCTTCTGGCATGAGAATTGAACTACTCCATCAATTTAACCTCCTTGTTTAAGATGCAGTCTGAGATGCAGCATCTGACTTCATTAGGGTTGTGCCTGTTTCTCATCTTCCTCAGACTAATTAGTAAATGATAGACAATCAGTCCTGTGTTCCCAGCTCTTCTGTGCAGGGCTGGTATAAAACAGAAACAAACAAGTCTATTCATGAAAACTTTGCTGTTATTATATCACCCACGTCTAGCTTCAGACCTCTTTCACTGCTGTATACCTTTCATGCCTGCAAACTTGTCTTCTGTTCTTGTTTTGAGAAAAAAACAAATCTCCAATCCATATTTCTTCCTGTTTATTTATAATAAACACATAAACAGATAAAAATAATAAGAAAAACGTTTAGATTAAAATACTTTCTAGATCTTATTTTTGTTCTTCTATTAGTTTACATTAGCTCCCCGTGACCCATCTTCAGTGTTCTCTTGAGCCCAGAACCCCTCATGTGCTGGGCTGCATAACCAGAATGTGAGCAGCAGGTGGAGGGAGGGGATTCTCCCTCTCTACTGTGCTCTGAGGAGACACCCCTGCAGTCCTGTGGCCAGCTCTGGGGCAACAACACAAGAGGGACTTGGAGCTGCTGGAGCGAGTCCAGAGGAGGCCATGGAGGGGCTGCGAGGGCTGGAGCAGCTCTGCTCTGGAGACAGGCTGAGAGAGCTGGGCTTGTTCAGCCTGGAGAAGAGAAGGCTCCTTAAGGGGAGACCTTAGAGCAGCTGCCAGTGCCTAAAAAGGGGCTACAGGAAAGCTGGAGAGGGGCTTTTGACAAGGGCCTGTAGGGACAGGACAAGGGGAGTGGCTTTAACCTGACAGAGGGGAGACTGAGATGAGCTCTTAGGCAGAAGTTCTTCCCTGTGAGGGTGGTGAGGCCCCAGCACAGGTTGCCCAGAGAAGCTGTGGCTGCCCCATCCCTGGCAATGTTCAAGGCCAGGTTGGACAGGGCTTGGAGAAACCTGGTCTAGTGAAAGGTGTCCCTGCCCATGGCAGGGGGTTGGACCTGGAGGAGTTTTAAGGTCCCTTCCACTTCAAACCACGTCTGTGATTCTATTATTTGTATCACTAATTAGTCTACATTTGTGTACTGGGGGATGCACTGCTTTTGCTCACAGGATAAATTTAGACATATGTTAAATAAGTGTCTCCCTGCATCATTATTAACAGCATAATGATAGCAATAATTTAATATGTATCTCATTTATCCTTTCCCTGCTTTCTGTGCCACTTCATCTGAACAGGCAACGCTTTGTACGATTACAAGCTGCTTTTCATGCTGTTATGTTTATCTTGCACTTGCTTGGCCACACTTTAATGTCACTCATGCATCCATTCCTCCTTCCTTGTGATTGAAAGGAAAGTCACAAGCATATGAATATATCCATTCACGTTTCCTTGTATTACTTCAATGCATACTATCTACTCCATCAGGGACATGACCTGAAACACAAACCAAAAACAGAAGCTCAGACCCTTCAAAGATTTTTTTTTTTTTTTTTTTTTGAAGGAGTTTAGTGTGTGACATTCCACCCTAGGCTCTGTCCAACCCAGACTTGAACAGCTGAACAGCGCCAGCAATGGAGCATTCACAACTTCCTTGCACAACCCATTCCAGTGCCTCACCACCCTTACAGTAAAGATTTTCTTCCTCATATCCAATCTAAACTTTCCTTGTTTAAGTTTGAACCTGTTACTCCTTGTCCTATCACTACAGACCCTCATGAAGAGTCCCTCCCCAGCAGCCCTATAGGTGCCCTTCAGATACTGGAAGGCTGCTATGAGGTCTCCACACAGCCTTCTCTTCTCCAGGCTGAACAACCCCAACTTTCTCATCCTATCTTCATATGGGAGGTGCTCCAGTTCTCTCATCATCCTCACGGCCCTCCTTTGGACTTGTTCTAACAGTTTCATGTCCTTTTTGTATTGAGGACGCCAGAACTGCACACGATACTCCAAGTGAGTTCTCACAAGAGGTGTCCCTGCCCATGGCAGGGGGGTTGGAACTAGATGATCTTAAGGTCCTTTCCAACCCTAACTATTCTATGATTCCTCAGATTGCTTGGGAAAAACTTCACAATTGTCTGATTTTAGCTCCTTTGGTGGTGCAGCAAGTGGCATGGAAAGCCTGGTCCATGCTGCTTCACAGCAAAATGGAGCCCTGTGGTCCTAGCTGCCCAATTGGTTTTGCAGGTAATGAGTGGGTTAAAATACTTTGTGGAAACACACTTTTACACTACTTGCTAGCAAAATGGACTGAGTGATGCTGGCACATCTGTGAGATTAATAGTGCCATGCTTCAGTGCTAATGCACAATAGAAACCTGTCAGCTCAGTCACAGAGGAGGCAAACCAAAATTAGATGAACGTTAACTACAGGATTGCTGAAGACAGGCAATATTACTGCACCCAAAAGCTCCCCAAAATCATGACCCACAGCTACTTTCCATGGGGAGATACTTGAAACTACGTGCTGGAACCATAATCTCTGCAACAATTTTAATTATCCCTGGGAACACTGTCACCTAGCCCAGGGCTCACGGTGTTGGCTCAGTGTCGGCTTTAAAATTATATCTTTTATCCATCACTTTAACATCTGACAGTACCACAGTATTGTCAGCCCTTTAGAAGCAGCCCTGTAAAGTGCTCCATTAGAATATCTGTGGATCACCTGCCCAAGAATAGCACTGCCATATGTCAAATATCCGCAAAGTGGGCCAAGGTGAATTGTGGTTTTACTTGCAAATGCTTGTTCTTCTAATTGGGGACATCTAAAGAGCAGATACATTCTGAGAAAGGCAGCCTGCACTGGTGAGACTTGTGGAGGTTGGCAATAGATGTGTGCTGGAGACAGAGCTTCTGCATTGAAAAGATTTTGGGGAAGAATTGCTGTGTAGAAGTACACTGATACAGTTTATTTATAGAAATGTTTAGCTGAGCTTTAAACTAAAAAAAATAGAAAACAAAACAAAACAAAACAAAACCAAAATCTTGAAAGAAAACACTATCAAGAAATTTTATTACTGAAAATGTTTTATGCCACAAACAATTAAGTGCAAGCAGCCACCCAAGTATATATAAGATTATCATAGCAACATTAGCAGCGCTGGTTTATATTCTACCTTTCGTCATTATAGAATACTGTCCCTGAGAAGTACATGTGAATCGCCCTATTTATTACCTTTTGAAGTGGGTTAAAATAGTTAAAAGTAATATCCTCACAAATTTATTTGTCCCTCACTACTTTTATTATTCTTCTTTTCCCTTAGCAAAGTCTGGCTCTGTACTGGACTTTTCAGTTGTAGATAGCAAAGTACATTAGAGGAAGAAGAGACAGAAGGATTAATACCACCGTCTGATACAAGATTTTGACTGCATCATGCAGGGTGATGGGTACCTGCAGTTATGGCTGAATAGATGGGGATGTCATGGGGACCCAATAAAATGAACCTGTATATCCAGCTGTGCAGAAATTATTCCTTACCTCCCTCAGACAGGCTGAATCAAACCCAAAGCCTGAAAGATAAAAAGTGATCTGGTTTTGAGGCACTCTGCTCCCCTGCATAGCTAGCAAAAGGAGGAAAATTAACTACACGACTATTTTGTAGTTTTGGTAGAATTAGCAGAAACTCCTGCCAGAGCTTTGGTGTCTCTTGCTGCTTGTGATCCCCTTTGGCCATGCCACTTCTCCTTTCAACTTTTGAGTTTCTCATAGTTTAACACAGGGATGTAAAATGAGACACTCTATTTTTATTCTTTCTCAAATTATTTTAACATACATTCTCATATCCTATTTTCTCATCTCACAAGCTCTACACCATCTGTTCGAGCTACCCCTGATGTGAGTTATTCAGTTAATTGCATGGGTAATGGCATGGTGAAAGTGTCACAGCAAGCATAATTCCACCTTTGAGTTTTGCCCTCACTGCAGTGCACCTTTAAACGCTGGAAATTAGAGGGAAAATGTATAGCTTAGATGAAAGAACAAATGGCATTAGTGATACGGGAGCTGCGGTGAGAAGTGGGGTTCAGAGCTAGCCTGCAATGACTGTACTTCTGGCTTTGTGCAGAGGCTCTGTTTGGACTGACTTCACATCTGCAAGCTTCTCCCTTGAGTCAGGAGGGACAGAAAGTTGGCTTTTCCTTTGGAAAAGAAAATAGATGTGGAAATTCACATGTCATCTCTTGATACCAGCCACCAGCTCTTCAGTGAAATCTCCAAATAGCAGGAGACTTCTGATAAACTCTTAAAAGTTATAGCTGCTGCTCCGAAACCTGCAAGATTTGGCCAGAAGTGAAAGACTGCAAGCTGTTTCTTCTCTCACCTTTATAGCTCATTTAATTTGACCAGCTTCCAGAAACTCTGGTAATTAAGAAAATCCACTGCCATCTTACCCTCTGTCCCTAGAAAAATAAATGAAAGACCCTCTGAGCAGGAGAGGAGAAAAATTCTTTCTATATTCCTCTTTATTGTGGTACCCTGGCACATCAGGGTACCTGTGGCATTCAGACGATTTTATGAGACTTTCTTTTTCCCTGCGAATGATCCCCAGCCTTGCAGAGATTTCTGGCACCTTTTTCTCATCACTGATGAGAAAGAAAAGTTGGAATGCCAAATTTCCTTAAAATTGTTTTTAACACTCAGAAAAAAAAAAAAAATTAAAAAATATAAAATACTGATATACAATATAAAACTTTCACTCAATATAAAAATAACCTTTTATTAAAGTACTTTTCTCCAGATAGTTATTTCTATTTCAAATTTGTCGTGGTTTAAGCCTCTATAACTCACGCAGTCACTCTCTCACTCCCCCTTCTTTCTTCCCCCCAGCTCCCTGGGGGATGGGAAGGAGAATCAAAAGAATGCAACTCCCACAGGTTGAGATAACAGTTTAGTAACTAAAGGATAACATAAACCACTGCTGCTACCACCAATAATAATAATGACAAGGCAAATACAAGGAAAGAATACAATCCCTCACCACCTATACCCAGCCCGACCAAATAGTGCAACCCCACCTTCCGGGAAACTGCTCTCTGTTTTACATCCTGGGCATGACGTGCTGTGGTATGAAATACCTCTTTGGTCAGTTTGGGTCAGGTGTCCTGTCTCTGCTTCCTCCTGGCTTCCTCTCCTCCCTGGCAGACCACGAGGCTCAGAAAGTCCTTGGTCAGACCAAAACATTACCAAGCAGTAACTGAAAACACTGGTGTTATCAGCACTGTTCCCAGGCCCAAAATCAAAAACAGAGCGCTGCACCAGCTACCAAGAAGGAGAAAAATGACTGCTGCTGCTGAACCCATGACAAAATTTTATAAAGGCTATATTGCAATTTATATTATATTGTAAACATTTCAAATGAAGTTGAAAATTAAATGCCTTATATGAGCAATGTGTCCCAGTAATCTTTCAGTGATGTTTCGACAAATACAGTATTGTTTGGAACATAATTCTCCCAAATGACTGCAAATTTTAAATCATGAGCAGTTTACCTCACTTCTTTTCAGTGAAAATAGATTTTTTCAGAACACAGTATAAGAAAACTAATAAAAAGATCTCTTTCCCAGCCACCAGTGAAGAACTTAAAGATATTTTTTGCCAGATTTTTACAGCAATGAAGTCTAATTAGAAGGACCAGAAGGTATTCATTCTTTGCACTGAACCTTTCTGAAGTCATTAAGGTACGTATGTATCTTAAGCATCCAGTTTATGCACTACAGATGACCACTTGTCATGCTCTAGTGTTGGTTGCTGCACTACTGGACCAGTCCTACAAATCACAAAATGTATTTTCATGTAAGTTTGGAGCAATCTGAAAGCTGTTTGCACCTTTTCAGTTATAAACTGAAGTAGGGTGCTATCTGATTTTCAGGTTTTGCACCTCAATGTAATTTGTTGTGATATGGATATTTAAATTCCTCTCAAGTAATAGGTTCTATGCCCCTACAGAGACTTTCTAGCTTTTGTTATGAAAGTCAGAATAGTTAGCTCCCACTTGTATTATTGAATTTATTTTTTAATGGAACCTTATTCAAATATTTTAGTTGAACATAATTGCAAAAGTGGTTACACAGGGTTTTAGTGAAACCATGGAATCCCATGAATTTAAATATGAGGCACATGAAAAACAAGGTACTTGGTGACAGCCAGCATGGCTTCACTAAGGGGAAATCCTGCCTGACCAATCTGGTGGCCTTCTATGATGGGGCTATGGAACTGATGGACAGGAGTAGAGCAGTTGATGTCATCTACCTGCACTTGTGCAAAGCGTTTGACACTGTCCCACATGACATCCTTGTCTCTAAGTTGGAGAGACATCAGTTTGATAGGTGGACCACTCAGTGGGTAAAGAACTAGCTTTATGGCTGCACGCAAAGTGTTGTGCTCAATGGCTCAATGTCCAGCTGGAGGCCAGTAACAAGTGGTGTCCCTCAGGGATTGGTATTGGGACTGGTCTTGTTCAACATCTTTGTCTGTGACATGGACAGTGGGATTGAGTGCACCCTCAGCAAGTTTGCCAATGACACCAAGCTGTGTGGTTTGGTTGATATGTTGGAGGGAAGGAATGCCATCCAGAGGGACCTTGACACGCTTATGAGGTGGGCTGATGGCAACCTGATGAAATTTAACCATGCCAAGTGCAAGGTCCTCCACCTGTGTCAGAGCAATCCCAGGCACAGCTACAGGTTGGGCAGAGAAGAGATACAGAGCAATCCTGCAGAGAAGGACTTGGGGGTGTTGGTTGATGAGAAAATGAACATGAGCCAGCAGAGTGCACTCGCAGCTCAGAAAGCCATCCGTATCCTAGCCTGCATCAAAAGGAGCGTGACCAGCAGGTCTAGGGAGGTGATTCTGCCCCTCTGCTCTGCTCTTGTAAGACCTCACTTGGAGTATTGTGTACAATTCTGGTGTCCTCAACATAAAAAGGACATGGAACTGTTAGAACAAGTCCAAAGGAGGGCCACGAGGATGATCAGGGGGCTGGAGCACCTCCCATATGAAGATAGGCTGAGAAAGTTGGGGCTGTTCAGCGTGGAGAAGAGAAGGCTGCTTGGAGACCTCATAGCAGCCTTCCAGTACCTGAAGGGGGCCTATAGGGATGCTGGGGAGGGACTCTTCTTGAGGGTCTGTAGTGATAGGACAAGGGGTAATGGGTTCAAACTTGAACAGGGGAAGTTTAGGCTGGATATGAGGAAGAAATTCTTTACTGTGAGGATGGTGAGGCACTGGAATGGGTTACCCAGTGTCATGGGTTCAGCAGTAGCAGTCATTTTTCTCCTTCGCAGTAGCTGGTGCAGTGCTGTGTTTTCAACTTTCGGCCTGGGAACAACGATGATGACACCGATGTTTATAGTTATGGATTAGAATGTTTTGGCCTGACCAAGGTCTTTCTGAGTCTCATGCTCTGCCAGGGAGGAGGGGAAGCCAGGAGGAAGCAGAAACAGGGTACCTGTCCCACACTGACCAAAGAGCTATTCCATGCCACAGCATGTCATGCCCAGGATGTAAAAATGGGGGCAGGAACCTGGAAGAGCTCAGTTCACAGCTCGGTCGTCGAGTGGTGAGCAATTGTATCCCCTTTCCTTGTATTTCCCTGGTCATTGTTGTTGGTGGTGGCAGCGGTGGTTTGTGTTATACCTTAGTTACTGGACTGTTTTTATCTCAACCTGTGGGAGTTGCATTCTTTTGATTCTTCTCCCCATTCCCCCCTCACCTCGGAGTGGGGGGGAAGAAGGAGGGGGAAGTGATTGGTCGGGCTTTGTATTAGAAGGGGTGAGCTATTGTATTCTGTCCTTGTATTTGCCTTGTCATTATTATTATTGGTGGTAGCAGTAGTGGTCTTGTGTTATACCTTAGTTACTAAACTGTTCTTATCTCAACCTGTGGGAGTTGCATTCTTTTGATTCTCCTCCCCATCCCTCCGGGAGTAGGGGGAAGAAAGAGAGGGGTGTGAGTGAGAGAACAGGCTGCGTGATTTACAGGTTAAACCACAACACCCAGGGAAGTTGTGAATGCTCCATCGCTGGTGGTGTTCAAGGCTGGATTGGACATAGCCTTGGGTGGCATGGTTTAGTGAGAGGTGTCCCTGCCTGTGGCAGGGGGGTTGGAACTAGATGTTCTTAAGGTCCTTTCCAACCCTAACTATTCTATGATTCTATGGTTCTATAAGCAATTGTTAGGGTACGTAGGGCTCCTTGGAGTGTGAATACAAAGTCTCTTCTCCACGTTCACAGAGGCCCTGAGCAGACACAGGGAATAGAATCACTCATAGGAGAAAGACCAAATTTGAAAAAAACATAGCCTCAGGTCTTTCTTTTCTCTTGAAGACTCTTTTGCTTGCTCTATATTCTCTTCTTCATCCTCTTTTGTTTCTTAATCTTTCCTATGGAATTTAAGAACCCAACAGTGCTCAAATGCACTTTGCAAACTCCCAATCTTCAAATAGTTCTCAAATTAGACATTGTAATGAATTCACTCCTTTAACTGATAATGCTGTTATTTTTACCCACTGAACTCTGACACATGGTTATTATGTTTAACTTCATTTTTGATGGGTGTAAAGCACCCAACACACCTACAGACAGCCTTGAAATCTCGTAGTGTTCACAGACTACAAAAGCCTTGACAGGGCTCTGATCTCTTTTTTCACCTCTCAATTTTTAATTTTTTTTCATTCCATTTTATGGTCATGAAAGTTGCACTTACCTGTTCTTTTCACTGAAATAATGACAGCAACTTATTTATTGAACTTGGTCTATAACACTGATAACTGTGATGACAGAGCACTAGAGTTTGACACCTTCACAACCGTACAATAACTGTGTGGTTTCTATTAGCGGAGTTTCAAATGCTGGTCAAGGATAGTTTGTTTAAAAAACATACAGCCAAAAAGCTCTTGCTGTACACTGTAGAAAGCAAAGAACGCCTCTGCCTACAAACGCTGCCTTAGGTATCTCAAAATGTTACTTTTTCCTCAGCCTTTTGAGGCACAAAAACTGCTTTTATGATTTTCCTCAAATGTACTGTTGTCAAGGGCTCATTAGTTAGCACTAGGACAGTCAATTTCTGTTTTGTAAGGTTTCCTTAGAAGTATAATTGCTAGACTTCGAATATGTCACATTATGACTTGTACCTAAAGAAGGGTATTCATATTAAAACTACAAAGTGTGATGCATTGACGGCTCCATTACTGAAGCTGCGCATGCTTCTTCTGGCCAATGTGATGCCTTCACCAAGTATTTCTTTGAGAGACCAAAAGCTGTCTGCTTATGTTGGCCAGGACACCTAGGAAGTCCTTTGACACCAGTACCTTTCATGGACTCCTCTGTAGCCTGTTCATGGTGCATGAGGTATCTGAGACTGGTTGGGTGTGAGGCTCATCTGCTGTCAAGTCACCAGTTACAAACCTTCTTCTTGTCATTAATCTGCTTGACAAGAGGAAGAGTTACAACTATTCCCCTGTCACCTCCCTCTGTAAAATGTGAAATGTATCCTTGTTTTAAGAATTGCTTTTAGGAAAAAACCCAATGAAGAAAAAACAACTGAAAAAAGAAGAATATAATGTGTGCTAGTTTCTGAATGCCTTTTCTGACTGGCTCCATCCTTCAGGGAACATTCCTTTCAGAAAAATTATTCTGAGCAGAAACATTGTTTTCTTCTATCACATGCTTTACCTAAAATAAACTTATTTTTTATCACCTTGCTTCAGCTGTGAAAACAATCCCTATAAAAAACAAGAGGAGTATCTGGAACACTGAGAATACTTTGGTATAGTTTTTGATATCAAAAGTCTTAACTTTCTTGTTATATGTTGTCTCTTCATCAAAACATTAAACCTTCCATGCCATGTGCATGTTACTTACAGAAAGACAGTGTTGGATTGTATTTCCAAAGAAAAATGTATACCCATCATTCACAGGTGGGCTTTTCTTAGGTCACAAAAAAACCCAATCAACCAAACTTATTAAATATGTCAGCAAACTGTGTTAGAGACCTTGGATGGGAACCGTTGTCTCTTCTCTGTAAAAGAAAAGCAAATAGGTCCGCATGCTTTGTCAAACTACTGTTGCTCTCTTAGGAAGTGCACTGTGTTTGGTAATGTGTATAGATGACAGTGCTTATGTAGCTAGAAAGCTCGAGCTTTCCAGATGGAACTTGTCCATATTACAACTCCTGCCTTCCCTCAGCTAATTTGTAAAACAAAAAAAAATTGGAAAACTGAAAAGTTGGAGGAAAAAAGATGCCTGAATGATTTTTCCCAGTGGTGTATGGCCCATGGTTTATTCTTTGTGTTTGATTTTGACTTCATAAGCTTTCAGAAAGAGGAGAGCAGTGGACAGAAAGCTTTTTGAACCCATGATATTTTCCTTTCTGCTAGAAGTCACATAGACAATTCAGGAGTTCATGACGAAACACCTTGAAGAGTCTTCAGTTGTTATTAATTCCACCATAAAGTAAAATAGGAGAAACATTCTTTTGTGCTCCGAGAATAAGTATCCCAATAGAGGCGATCCTTTGCCCTGAATTTTCCATTATCTAAAGGGACAATACAAATCCTTGGAAACTCTTCACCAGCTGCCCATGCCCTCCTGACCAGGTCATTCATCCTTAGCAGCCTGAAGACACAGAATACTTGCCATTCGAAGGAGAAAATAAAAAAAAAGGCAAGCACTGAAACCCTTTAATATTTTATTCCTGCTGTTGAGTATCATATATATCACATTCACTAAAGAAGTGGTATAAAATATGTACTGGATTATTAACACTCACTTCCAGCCTTGATACATTTGATATACAGAATATGCCAATTACTGTCGTTTTTCAGTTCCTATGCAAAATCACATCTTCTACAGGGACCTCAGCTCCAACCCAGGTAGCCAGTTTCCAGACCTTGCAGGACTTTGTTCACAGTACATAACCTGTATTGTCATGTTACAGAACAATGTTTCAGTACTGGAATCAGTCTTTTTTCCTCTTTTTTTTTTCCCCTCCCCTGAGTAGATTTACCAGTAGTATCTTGTCATTTATGTTGCTTGAAGGTGAGATGTTTATACTTGTATTAGATTGTGCATAAACTCAAAGGGCCACCTGCAGGTGTAGTGATCAAAAATGAAATTCCTCATAGACCAGATGTTTTTCAAAGCTGCTCTTAGCAGGCCTCCTGAAGCAGCAGTGTATTAGGAAACTGGAATCCAGATGTGGCTTTTGAAAGTACAGTCTTCGTCTTTTTCCTTTCTAGTCTGGATTTTGGTTCTACTCCTGGCTCCAAACATCCTACTGCCCTATTCCTTTGCAGAAAGATGTGTGTCCATTTCTACCTCAAGCTTTGATTTCTTATACGTAAGTGACAGCAGAGTGTTTTGAAAAGGGAGCAGGCTTTTCATGTATGGACATGCAATATTTATCTTGAAATTGCACAGTTCTTTCTATCTGCTGTGCTGAATTTTAAAATCCCAGTATGTCATAAAAGTAAATGTTTGCTCTTTCTTCTCTCTTCTATCTTGCACCAGTTTTCATTTAAAACAATAATCTCTGAGTGCAGTACAAATTGCCCCTTATTCTCATCATAGCAGTTTTGTCCTGCAAATTTATATTTGCCTCATCCTATTTAATGGCACAAACACTCTAAAAGGTGTTTTGAACCTGTCCTGGGTTCAGCAGTAGCAGTCATTTTTCTCCTTCTTAGTAGCTGGTGCAGTACTGTGGTTTTGACTTTCAACCTGGGAACAGTGCTGATAACACCGATGTTTTTAGTTGCTGCTCTGTAATGTTTTGGCCTGATCAAGGACTTTCTGAGTCTCATGTTCTACCAGGGAGTAGGGGAAGCCAGGAGGAAGCAGAGACAGGACACCTGACCCAAACTAGCCAAAGAGGTATTCCATACCACAGCATGTCATGTCCACTATATAAACTGAGGGCAGTTACCTGGAAGGCCCAGCTCGCTGCTTGGGCCAGGCTTAAACAGTGACACACCCTCACACACCCTTCCACGTTTTTTGATCTTGTGTTTAGAGAGAATGCTTTTCTTTATCTCAGAAGTCAGTTTTTTCCACCAGTAAAAGAAGTTCACTTCTTGAGTTTTTTCTGTGTGGATTTATCTTGCAGACATTTGTGTGGCAGTATAATGACTTTCTTTGAAGCAGACTTAGAATATTTTGTGTTATTTTTGAACAGCCACCTCTCAGTCTTCTGTATTGACTCTTCAATAGTATGTGACACAAAGTTTTCTCTTTGTTCCTTAGTGATGTTAAATCTATGTTTATGGCCCATGGGATCAAACTTTCCTGATGCAATATGCCTGGGCAGCTATATTGGCATGGGTGTATACTAGCCTCGTCTCATGCAGAACTAGTGATGGAATGATGATCCCAGGAGAGGGAGAATTTCAAATGGGCTTTGCTGTTGTTTGAAATAGCAGGGAAGTTACTAACTAGCAGAAAATACTTCGTTACTGGGAC
Source organism: Ara ararauna (assembly GCA_028858755.1). NCBI lineage: Eukaryota > Metazoa > Chordata > Aves > Psittaciformes > Psittacidae > Ara > Ara ararauna. Next base: position 64,751,321 of record CM054410.1, read on the forward strand.
AGCAGCTGAGAGGCCAGAGAAGGATCAAGAGAGAAGGATATAGGAAAATGCAGAAAAGAGTTTGCAGGAAATATGACTGAAGGAAGGGAAAATGGTGAAAGATGAGGATGCAGGGAGCTGAATCCTACATAGACATGCTTTCTGGAAAAGGAGCAGAAAACCTGTTGTTATGGAGACACCTTTAACACCAACTTTTCCATAATGCGAGTACAAATCCTTAGGAGCATGGTAAATCTGAAAAAGTTTCAGTGATATATCAGAAGGGTTTTGTGGTGCAAGTTCCTAATTTTATTGGAGATCCAGGAGATACACACCATTCGGCTGAGCATATGAAATATTTTCTTCAGCATGTCTTTCTGCCATTCGGCTTTGAAAACAGTGTGAGCACCTGAGGTTAAACAGATACATGTGGTCTCTGTAGAAAAGGGCATGCCTGGACAGCTGTCCCCTCTTTAACTAAATGATGGAGTAACATTGGTGGGACGGTCTTTTCCATAGATGGGCTTCTGGAAAGTAGCTAAATCTCCAGCATTGTCACTAATCCAGAGGCTGGAAAGTGATTTTCCCTTGCTGTCCCACTTATGGCCTTTGCAGTGGAGGGAATGAAAAAAAAGAGAAGTGGGGGAGAGGAAAATGTAAAACATTATTACTATGCATTTTCCACTTTGCCATTCCCTGCTTTACAATTGCCTAGTAATTCATCAACTTCACTATGGAAATGCCTTTTATTTTTTTTCCAGGCACTTAGAGATGACTTAAGTGTCATTTAGTCAATTGGCAGAACAAAGAAGTCAATTTATGGATCAGATTTTTCTCTGTTTCTTTATTCTTTAAAATAATTTACTTTATTGGTTGAGTGTGCTTGAACAGTGGGAGATTGACAGGACTACAGTGCAGAAATATCACTTCACAGAATCAGGTCATGCACACATATCTTTGACAAAGCTAAGGCTGAAAAGATAGAATTTTGCCAGCTTCTGCTTACATTTAAAATTTAAATTTTAATTCCCCCCTTTTTTTAAAAACAAAGCAGAAAAAAAAAGAGCAGTTAGCTCCTTAAATTCTGAATCACATTGTGCAAACTGTTAGAAATGAATGCTTGTAAGCACATGAGAATAAGACTAAAAATGGCTGGAAAAGCCACTAGCAACTCAACTTTCTTGATCTGATTCCACCCCACTGAATCCAGTGGGAAACTTCCTGCTGGCATCTAGGAGTGATATTAACCGTAGTCTACGTGGGGTAAGTAAAGTTGATTACGGCGCCTCACAATTTCTTTGTATTCTGATCTCATTTCTGCCTCCTAAATGTGCCTGCTTGTTTGCACACCTATGTATCTTATGAATGAGAGAGAAGTTTGCCAAATCATTGCATCAATGTTCACATGCACATCTGTCTCTGCTTGTCAGTGGCTGATTATTTATGATGCCACAGATGGTGCTGTGTCCATCCTGGGAAAATGTTTCTTCTCTGAAGACAAGAATTATTTTAGACTTACTTCTTTTGAGAAGAAATGGAGAAACTTGGAAGCACTTGAGCTCTTCATGAACTTTCTGAGAAGCTTCATGGACTAATTTGAAATTCCCCCACTCCGCTAGTGTATGCCTGCCTTGAAAGCAGCAAAGTCCTTGTATTGCATTTTTTTTTCTGTGGATAAGGCAGAGAAAATCAGTGTTTGTTGTTCCCATTAAGTTTGTAGTTTAATTATTTTTTATTGTTGTTGTTTTGTTTTGGTTTTTTTTTTTTGTTTTGTTTTGTTTTGGTTTGGTTTTTGGTTTTGTTATTGTTATTAGTTTTGAGGTTTTGAGGTTTTTTCCTTATATTTTTTTTTTAAATACATATAGTTATATTCACCAGTTAGTTGATTAATATCCTCCTGGATATTTATTGCTCAACTGCTCATGAGACCCCTATTCTAGGCTTAAACCTTCTATGTACAAAAGTGAATGGCTAAAGAGTCTGTTTGCCCTTGTTCAGGTACCAACATAATATACCTGTTAGGATCTTCCAGGCAATGACCTTAGAATCTGGTTCTTAATCTCACAGCAAGCAATGGCATTGACTTGGAAGTCATAAACTGGTATGGCAAATTCCTTGGTCCCCTCTGGGATCAGTGGAAATGTGTAGGAATGGAATGGTCTCCACAAGCAAAACTGGCAGTAGAGTCTCCATGGTGATGGAGGCAAGGGAAGACCTCGGTTTCCTGCAGTGGGACCTTCAATGCACTTTCTGAGAAGGCACATTTGTTCTCAACTCATATCTCCATGAAGGGAAGCCCATCAGCTTCCTACAAAACAGTAATCCCTGTTCATGTGTGCCCATGCAGCAGCAGTTTCTGCTGGGTTTTGCTTTGGTAGTTGTTGGTTTGTTGTTTTATTTTCAGGTAAACTGCTATGTGTTAACAGCAACCAATGGATATCAGTGGAAATCACAGAAAACTTAAGAGCCAGATGTACCTATTGATCCATAATTCAAGTGCCTTCTATGAGGGGTACTTCATACCCCTCATAGAAGGGCATGAAAGGTACTTTCATTGGATCCTTCTTAAACCTTAATAACAATGACAATATTAATAAATGGTAATCTATGAATGGAAACCTCTCTTGAAAGTATAATTTATTGATGGAAATGAAAGAAAATGACTAAAATATAACATGCTTTATAAGAGTAGGATTTCTGTATATAGTGTTGCTTATCATGGAAATGGCAATGCATATAAGCTGTATCATTATGATTTTAAAATATCTCATTCTAAAAAAAACATCAGTTTTGGTGATGATCATATGAAGAACTTGGATCAATATATTTGGACCTGACCTGAGAAATAGCATTTTATATAAACTTCACATTATTTTGTGGGATTTTTTTTATAAAAACCCATGGTCTTTTCAAAATTACTTCAGGCTGAGAAAAGCCGAGTGAAACAACAATATTGGCTGCATTACATATGAGTCTGCATCTGGAATGAAGCAGCTGCACATCAAAAATAAGATACCAAGGAATTAAATTTCATTTCTAGCAGACTCCCCCTGACATGCTCTATTGTCCTTTTCCTTGAGAAGATAGCCTCACCTTCTCTGTCCTTTTCCTTGAGAAGATAGCCTCACCTTCTCTGTCCTTTTCCTTGAGAAGATAGCCTCACCTGAAACACTTAATAAAGTTTAGTGGAAGCCTATGGGTTCCTAATATATTACACTATAATTTTTGTTGTCATGATTTTTTCACCTGCTTGGTATGTTTAAGGACTCTGCTTAACTAGTTACAGGAAAAATAAAGCTGACAAATATTATTGATATTATCTTCTAGAATGATGAATACCAGATTAGTACATTGTAGAAAATTACCTGATAGGCTTACAAATAATATGATAAAGATAATATGATAAAATAAAGTTCTTAAAAACTGTAATTGATGCAAGGCTTTTAATATTTTACTATACTCCTTTTTCTCCTTCCTACCTATGATTTTCAAGATTTATTTGTCACTATTCTCTATTTTTGTGCTGTACACAGTGTTTGTAGGCTATGGCAACCAATCCCCTCAGGCTTTCTTTTGCTTTAATTTGCATAAACACAGGCATCCTATGAATATTCAGTGGTGGCTTTGCATTGAGTGAGTGTCCTTAATCAGCTTTTCAGTTCAGCTTTATTGGTTGCACACACAGTCAGTTAGTGCATCTGGAATACCTGAGGGCCCTACAAACCTAACCAGGTAAGGGTTGCAATTCTTTGATGCTTTTAATGGAAGAGAATTATCATTGGTAATAAAGATCCTGTGGATAGCTCAAAGCCTACTAGTTTGCTGGGGGAAAGGCTGTACATGTGGGGAGTTTATTATTATTATTGGTGGTGGTTTTGTTGTTGTTATTAACCCATGATGGGGAGGTGGGCCCATGCTTCTGTGATTTGCGTAAACATCAATTCCTAATGAATAATACATAAGGGTTATTTTAACTACTGGGCTGCTCGCATGGGAGGTTGTATAGCACCATGGTTTGATTGGCTTTGCGGCATTTTCATCACCAGCAAGTATTTGTATAACATGGAAGCCATTAAAGAGCCTGAAATAAATGTATAGTATTTGTTTTTCTTTTTTCCTTAAATGTATCCTATCTTTTTAAAGAAAATTGCCCAGAATCTCCCCTCACCCTCTCCCCAGCTATTAGCTCTTCTCACTTTCCATAAAGAAAACATTACAAGCTGGATTACAGACACTGTTTGTAACCTTGACAAGTGCCTGAGGATTCCTGGGAAAGGCAGCATTAGCTGTATTTGTCTTTAAGTAAACATAAACATCTTTTTTGTGTAAACATGAGCAACATGTAAATAAGAATCCCTTGTGTTAGTATGCAATGTGTACCCTCCCATTTGCATGCTGGAGGTCTTTCAGCTCGCCTCTGTTGATGTAGGCATGCGATCCTCAAAAAGAAATAATTACACATTAAGTAAGTTGTTTATAATGCTGGATTGATTTTTTTGTTGTCTAAAATGTCATTTGATGAGGAGGACTAGAGGGAGCGATGTCTCTTCATAAATGAAGGGAAGGTGATAAGGCAAGAGTTAATTGAGGACTCAGCATGTGGGAAACAGAGTATAGAGAGTCAAAACTAATTTATGTATTTAAATTGTTGAAAATAATCAGCATCCTTCTCCTTATTCTTAGCTTAGCACTCAGCTTTTGTGAGTGTCTTGAAATGAGCCATTAGGGGATAAAATAATCACATCTAAATCTAGGTGTGCTGATCTTTGAGGCAGTCAGAAAAACACAATGTATGTGAGCACCAAAAATGGCCACGGAGAGAGGGAAAATTAATAAAACAAAAGCATCGTGTGCAATAAGAGTTAGGGTAAAAATCATATTAAATGGTATGCGCAATCAGAGCATCTATCCATTAAACTGTATCAAATACAGCAACACGTGCATTTCACAAACAATATCAAGGAGCCCTGAGTTTCCTGTGACTTCAGACTACAGGTGGAATCTCTAAAACTGAAATGGCTGGATTTTAACAATATCTCATTAGTAAAATTACACATTAGACTGACTCCAGGTAACCTGGAGTAATATGAGGCAGATAATGAGAAGTTGATGTGTTTTCTGCCAAGTAGTAATCTCTGATGACAAGACACTGAATAAAGAAGGCATCGTCATGACTGGTATCAACTATACGTGTGAATCTAGTGCAAGCCAAAACCTGGGGGAATGAAGGAAAAAAGCCAAAATGGCTTCGTTGGTTACATTTCCAGTTTCCTCATTTGGGGTAATGTTATTTCTTCAAACAAATATTTCTGCTATTTCTTAAATGGCATTAAAGGAATATTTTTAGGCTTCCTAGCAGAGGACCAGGAACATGTTTTATTTTCTGACCTGTTTGTCAAGTTTTCTTCTACCTTTTAAATCAGTGACTGATATTTCAAACAGGAAAGTGGATTAAAGCTTAAGATGTAAAAAGCAGGAACAAAGAAAAATGTCTCTCATGATTAGATGCACCTATTAAAGAAATACAAATAATTCTGCATTTTATGCAGAATTATTAAAACTAATTTTAAATTTACATCTCTTGCCAATTAAGTCTTTCAGGTTTTAATAACTTCAGTGTGTATTTAGCCATCAGTCATCAAATGTTTACAGTGATAATAAGCACCATGTAATCTTTAATGCACAATAGGGATTGTTGGACTGGTAGTTTTAAAAGAATATAATTACCCTACAACTAGCAGACTTAGAAATAATCTGGGGAATGTCTGTATTAGTGAATATATTATTAATGGCTAGTTACAGTATATAGCATCTTACTCTCTGCTAAGGTCTCCCTTGTTTTCTGTCTTTATTCACAAAGAAAACACAGTAACTCATTAATACACTGATGACATGGATTTTCACCTGTGACTGTTATCATTGCTGCTTAGGAGAGATATCTAAAGGCCACAAAGGGATTTTACACATAGGACAGACTTTAAGATCGGGTGTTTGACATTTGTTTCTGATGAGCAGATTATGTCCTTGTTGATACTGCAGAAGGGAAGGGAGATGCTGCCCAAGTCATTCAAAAAAAAAAAAAAAACAAACCAAACCAAGAAAGGGGAAAAAGAGCAGAATGTAATCACCTGTAGCTGATAGGAGGAAGCACATGATGGGAAATGCTTTAATGTCTTCTCCAAGCAATGATGCAATGAAAAGCAGGAACCCAACCATCCACGTTGGGTGACTGGACATAACCATGACGAATATGTCCCTCCTGCAGGCACAGAGGCTTGGCTGAGCAACCTGGTTCAATACACTCCTAAGCATCTCCAAAACACCTATCTCTAGTCCTTGTAAAAATGCAGCCATTTTCTTTTCACCTTTAAAATGAAGTCACCACATCAAGTGAGAGTGGGACTCGTCTGCTTTGTGCAAGAGGGATCAGAAATAAAATGGTGGTTGGCCTCACAAGTCTTACTGTTATCCTATTTATTTTTTTTCCCCCCTAGGGGAAGTGACTAATTAATGGAAGCATATCATTAATAACTCTGATCGAAGAATGGACTTTGAACTTAGTTCATCCTTAATTGCCCAGTGAGGTGAGCTAGCAATGCATCTATTTTAATCCAGCTGGTTTTGTTGGTTTTTAATTGAATGGGCATAAACATGACAAGGGAACCTGAATATAACTGTTCCTGCTTCCACCTTCTTTGCTCCTGCGGTTCTCTTGATGGTATACGCATGGCTGACCATAGCATGCAACAAAGCCTGTATTTCTGGCACTGGAAAAAGTTGTGGGGAATAAAAGGGAGAAAACAAGTTTGCAGGCTGCTCTCTGTATACATTTTGGAAAATAAACTAACTATTTTTCGTTTTCCATTGTGAGTAATTTTTATCCAGGCACAGTACCACCGATTTTGGTTGATGTGCTGGAGAGCCATAAAACTGAGTCCTAGAAAGAAAAATAATAGCTTGACACAAAGCAAAAAATTAGGACTCTGATTCATCTCTTTCTCACCCCAATTTTACATCAGCATAACACCATTGACATTAGTGCTGGTGTTGCTGACTTACCTTGAGGAAAGGAAAAAGAAAATCAAGCTTTGAATTTTGTGTGGTTTTCTAGTGATAAAAAAAATCCCACGGATGATAATTACTTTGGATGTGTCTCTGTAGCCCTTGGTATAAACTACAGACATGCAGTATGTGTAGCTCAAGTGTATTTCACTTTCATGCATTCTCAAAAACAAACACTGTGCTGACACCCAGTAGTATTTTGCCCAGCCATCTACCCCACATTATGCTGCTTGCTTTAATGTACTTTTAGCGATTTATCTTCCACAAATTCTTCTCTATTCTCTTCTGTCAACATCAAGAATTTTAGTACTCTTGAAGATGTTTTCCTGCGAACCACTGATAATCAGGATTTACAATGAAGGTCCTGACCCATAATAGCTATAATGGAAGGAAGCATTTTCATATAATGAGTTCCTGGCACATCCGGAACTGCAAGGTGGATCATGCAATAGACTAAGGTGGACCATAGAATTTCTGTTTCTTTAACTATCAGATGCTTGAGTAATTGTTATTCTTAGGAGAAAGGAGGGCATAATAGTAAATAAATATATAAATAAATAAATAAATAAATAAATAAATAAATAAATAACAGGTTTAAATATATGTTGGGATGATGCTATAGGAGCAAAATGCTAATAACCCTGGGTTCTGTACAATACCTTCTTACACTCGTGGAAAAGGCATGTTTTCTACAGTAGAAAAAGAGACAATAACTCAAACTTTAAAAAGCCACTATGAATAATTTCAGTTCACATGTTCGGTTTGGTTTGGGATATTATCTCATGCCTCTTTTCTGGTTTGGAGGTCGAGGAGTGGAGAAATACCTGAAAAGGTACCTTTCAAGTGTAACCTTCAAAGACCATTTAAAAACACTATTACTCAACTTTCTGTTTTACCAGGTAGTCAAACAGAGATCTGCTGCGGTGACTCTGAGGCAACGCAGCACAAGAATTTCAATTCAATTTCACAAGTTCTATTTTTGATTTTTGGTTTGGCTATGGCTTGCCTGAAAAGTCTTAGGGAAGTCATTTCAGTGCCTGATCTCTCCTCATCCAGCCATCATTATGGGGAGAGCTGGACATCGTTTAGTTTTTGTCACTAAACTCTTCTGGAAGGGCTTCGTTGTGCTTGTGATTGTGTATTTTTCTTATGGAAGAAGGACACAGTTGTTCTCTGGAGTTCATTTTCCTGGGAAAAGAGATGCAGAACAGAGGCTGGGTTGGGAACAGTTGCCACCATAGGCTGCCTGATGATCTCTGTCCCTTCAGGAATTATTAAGAAAAAATAACAGATCCTATAGCTCAATCCCAGGTACCAGTTTGCACTACTATGGAGATAGGGCTGGGTGGAAGAGGATGTTTGCACACAACCTCAGGCACTGCCTTCACACCTCTGCAGTGAGAAATGTCATCCTTCCAGATCAGGATGCTCCCACAGGAGGAATTCTGTAGAAGGATTTTCTAGTATTCCTCTGCTCTGATGACACCTCAGTGGCTTTCTTTTCTAAATAGAACAGGTGTCCCTTCACAGGGTGTTGAAAAGAGAAATTTAATTCATATTCATTCATCACTTTGGGGATGTGAAGAACTGCATTATAACTGCTTAACGTTATAATTATTTTAGTTTGGGATTACATTAGTCATTTTCCACTTTTGCCTGGAAAATGCAAGTTGGTAATGTCTTCAGTAATCAGTGATAACTTCTCAGAAATAGGAAGTGACTTTGCTATTAATACATAGGGCCTGATGCCAGACCTGATGAATCACACAGAATTAATTTCATTGAAATGAGGATGGGGCCGTGTTGTGATATCTGTGCATAAAGTCCAGACATCTCCATAATGGACAGCTCACCATATACATTTTAAATATGCTTCTATGCTGATGTGTGAAAGAGGGACAACAGCAAGCAGTGAAGACTGTCCAAGGACTTTGCCCTGTCTCCTGCATGAGCACTTGAATTTCTGTTCTTAGTGATAATAGAAATTTGTTCATACCATAAAGATTTCAAGTGTGGCACATATAGTATTGCATTTATTCACCCAAATCACCCTGAGAAAATCTGATTCCTAGTAGCTTTATATGCTTGTAACATTGAACTACAGACCAGTCAGTCTCACCTCTGTGCCTGGCAAAATCTTGGAGCAGATTCTCCTGGAAGGCATGCTGAGGCACATGAAAAACAACAAGGTGCTTCGTGACAGGCAGCATGGCTTCACTAAGGGGAAATCCTGCCTGACCAATCTCGTGGCCTTCTATGATGGGGCTACGGCACTGGTGGACAGGGGTAGAGCAGTTAATGTCACCTACCTGGACTTGTGCAAAGCATTCGACACTGTCTCACATGACATCCTTGTCTCTAAGTTGGAGAGACATCAATTTGATAGGTGGACCACTCGGTGGGTAAAGAACTAGCTTTATGGCCGCATGCAAAGAGTTGTGCTCAATGGCTCAATGTCCAGCTGGAGACCAGTAACAAGGGGTGTTCCTCAGAAATTGGTGTTGGGACCGGTCTTGTTCAACATCTTTGTCGGTGACATGGACAGTGGGATTGAGTGCGCCCTCAGCAACTTTGCCAATGACACCAAGCTGTGTGGTTCGGTTGATACATTGGAGGGAAGGAATGCCATCCAGAGGGACCTTGACACACTTGTGAGGCGGGCTGATGCCAACCTGATGAAGTTTAACCATGCCAAGTGCAAGATCCTCCACCTGTGTCAGAGCAATCCCAGGCACAGCTACAGGTTTGGCAGAGAAGAGATTGAGAGCAGTCCTGAGGAGAAGGACTTGGGGGTGTTGGTTGATGGAAAAATGAACATGAGCCAGCAGTGTGCGCTCGCAGCCTAGGAAGCCAACCGCATCAAAAGGAACGTGACCAGCAGGTCTAGGGAGGTGACCCTGCCCCTCTGCTCTGCTCTCCTGTGACCTCACTTGGAGTATTGTGTGCAGTTCTGGTGTCCTCAACATAAAAAGGACATGGAACTGTTGGAACAAGTCCAAAGAAGGGTCACGAGGATGATCAGGGGACTGGAGCACCTCCCATATGAAGATAGGATGAGAAAGTTGGGGCTGTTCAGCGTGGAGAAGAGAAGGCTGTGTGGAGACCTCATAGCAGCCTTCCAGTACCTGAAGGGGGCCTATAGGGATGCTGGGGAGGGACTCTTCATGAGGAACTGTAGTGATAGAACAAGGGGTAACGGGTTCAAACTTGAACAGGGGAAGTTTAGGCTGGATATGAGGAAGAAATTCTTTACTGTAAGGGTGGTGAGGCACTGGAATGGGTTACCCAGGGAACTTGTGAATGCTCCATCACTGGCGGTGTTCAAGTCTGGATTGGACGTAGCCTTGGGTGGCATAGTTTAGTGGAAGGTGTCCCTACCTGTGGCAGGGGTGTTGGAACTAAATGATCTTAAGGTCCTTTCCAACCCTAACTATTCTATGATTCTATGATTGCTTGCTATGTTTAACAAATGGTAATGGAGCTCTTCCTGTTTTGTATTTGTAGTATGATTGTATTGCATTATATTCAAAAAATTATGTGTGAATGTTGATATCCTTGTATCATTGCAGAGGCAAGAATATGATAGGGCATGAACTACATCAGTACATAAGCACTGATGTCACATAATTGAAAATTCTCCTTGGCTCCATATGATGTTGTTTATCTATTTATTTATGCAGTTTCTTTTTCAACAAACTGAAATATGCCAATGGCACTGAGTCCCTTTTGTATAATGTGGTGGAAGTCTACATTTTATACAGGAAAGTTCAACGCAGCTTTACCCTATCCTTCAATTCATGATACCACAAATGACAAGAAAACAAACAAAAACGCCATAAAATATTTATTGGAAATATTCTTGCTTTATCATTATTGCAAGGTTTTGCTTTAGAACTCAGCGTAATCTGTGCACTTCAGGAAATACTTCAGAATCTTAACTTTTCACACAACCTCAGTCTGATTTTTCTGCCAATGAAGTGACTTAAATATTCCTGTTATCAACAAGAAACAAACAAAACCCCAGAAATAGTAGTAATTGCAACATTGATCCAGAAACCTAAAGAATGAAGAATTTAAGTATTAATATTAATTATTTAATTATTATTTGTGGTTTATTTGCTGCAGCTGAATTCAATTTAAAATTCTGTGCTTAAGGGATGAGTGCTCTGAATATTTCAGTCTTCAGCACAGACATTTGGGGAGAGAAGAAACACAAGAATAAGTTTTGAGGGAAATCATAGAATCATAGAACAGTTAGGGTTGGAAAGGACCTTAAGATCATCTAGTTCCAACCCCTGTGCCATGGGCAGGGACACCTCCCACTAAACCATGCCACCCAAGGCTCTGTCCAATCCAGCCTTGAACACTGCCAAATGTATCGCTCCTGAGCTTGCAGCAGGTGATCCTTGAATATCAACAAACAGTTTCGGGCCCCCTTGCCCTCTAGGCCTATATCCCATGGAATCTGGCTGAGCAGGCTCCTGAAGAGGCCAAAATCTGCTCTGCTGGAGTCCAGGGCAGTGAACTTGCTGCATACTCGTCTCACTGTCCTGAGGACACTGTCTCACATGACATCCTTGTCTCTAAGTTGGAGAGACATCAATTTGATAGGTGGACCACTCACTGGATAAAGAACTGGCTGGATGGCCGCACGCAAAGAGTTATGGTCAATGGCTCAATGTCCAGCTGGAGACCAGTAACAAGTGGTGTCCCTCAGGGATCGGTGTTGGGACCAGTCTTGTTCAACATCTTTGTCAGTGACATGGACAGTGGGATTGAGTGCGCCCTCAGCAAGTTTGCCAATGACACCAAGCTGTTTGGTTTGGTTGATACATTGGAGGGAAGGAATGCCATCCAGAGGGACCTTGACACACTTGTGAGGTGGGCTGATGCCAACCTGATGAAGTTTAACCATGCCAAGTGCAAGGTCCTCCACCTGTGTCAGAGCAATCCCAGGCACAGCTACAGGCTAGGCAGAGAAGAGATTCAGAGCAGTCCTGCGGAGAAGGACTTGGGGGTGTTGGTTGATGGAAAAATGAACATGAGCCAGCAGTGTGCGCTTGCAGCCTAGGAAGCCAACTATCCTGGGCTGCATCAAAAGGAGCGCGACCAGCAGGTTGAGGGAGGTGATTCTGCCCCTCTACTCTGCTCTCCTGTGACCTCACTTGGAGTATTGTGTGCAGTTCTGGTGTCCTCAACATAAAAAGGACATGGAACTGTTGGAACAAGTCCAAAGGAGGGTCACGAGGATGATCAGGGGACTGGAGCACCTCCCATATGAAGATAGGCTGAGAAAGTTGGGGCTGTTCAGTGTGGAGAAGAGAAGGCTGCGTGGAGACCTCATAGCAGCCTTCCAGTACCTGAAGGGGGCCTACAGGGATGCTGGGGAGGGACTCTTCGTGAGGAACTGTAGTGATAGGACAAGGGGTAACGGGTTCAAACTTGAACAGGGGAAGTTTAGGCTGGATATGAGGAAGAAATTCTTTAGTGTAAGGGTGGTGAGGCACTGGAATAGGATGCCAAGGGAACTTGTGAATGCTCCATCGCTGGCGGTGTTCAAGTCTGGATTGGACATAGCCTTGGGTGGCATGGTTTAGTGGGAGGTGTCCCTGCCTGTGGCAGGGGGGTTGGAACGAGATGATCTTAAGGTCCTTTCCAACCCTAACTATTTTATGATTCTATGATTCTATGATCTCGAATTCAACCACCTCATGATCACTGCAATCAAGGCTGCCCTGGAGCATCACATTTCCAACCAGCCCTTCCCTGTTGGTGTGGGCGAGGTCCAGCACGGCACCTCTCCTTGTCTGCTCCTCTATTACTTGCAGAAGGAAGGTGTCTTCCACACAATCAAGGAGCTTCCTGGACTGCTTGTGCCAGGCAGTACCATCCTTCTAAAAGATATCAGGGTGGTTGAAGTCCCCTATGAGAACAAGGGCTTGCAAGCGTGAGGCTGTTCCTATCTGTCTATAGAGCGCTTCATCCGAGTCCTCTTGGTCAGGCAGTCTGTAACAGATCCCCACAGTAATGTCTCCCATCGCTGTTCTCCCTTTAACCCTGACCCACAAACTCTCTGTCGACTGCTCACCTGTCCCCAGACAGAGTTCCATACTCTCCAGCCTATCCCTAACATAAATAGCAACTCCCTCTCCCCGCCTACCAGGCCTATCTTTCCTAAAGAGCCTGTAACCTTCCATTCCAACACACCAGTCAGAGGAGCCATCCCACCATGCTTCTGTGATGCCTATGACATTATACGCCCGTAGATGTGCACACATCTCTAATTCCTGTTTTTTTTTTTTTCCCATGCTACGAGCATTTGTATAGAGACATCTGAGCCAAGCTCCAGTTGAAGCTGGCTCATTGGCTGGAGCAGCTGCAATATCTATCTCTACATTGCTTGAACATTTACTATAGGTGCTGGCCAGTGTCTGGGTGTGCTGGGATGGAATGATGCCCCCCTCCCCCAACATATCTAGGTTAAAGCATCCTTGTCCAGTCTGGCAAACCTCCTCCCAAATCCAGTCTTCCCTTTCTTTGTCAGACCAGCTCCACCAGCCCCCTTTAGACCTGGCCTACTAAATTGAGTCCCATATTCAAGGTACCCAAACCCCTGACTATAGCACCACCCTTCTAACCATTTATTAACCTGGCCAATCCTCCTAGCCTTTTTGAGGTCCTGCCCTGTATCCTGGAGAATTGACGAAAAGACAATCTGAGCTCCAGAGCCCCTAACCCCCCCTCCCAGAACTCTGTAGTCCTTCTTTATGTTCTCCTCGCTACTGCTATCTATATCAGTAGCACCCACATGGATCACTAGAAGTGGGTAATAGTCAGTGGGACCAACTAGAGCAGGCAGCTTCTCTGCAACATCCCTGATCCGAGCCCCTGGTAGGCAACACACCTCCCTTGAGCCTGGGTCAGGCCGACAGATGGGTGCCTCTGTTCCTTTCAGAGTAGAGTCCCCTACTACTACAGCCCGCTGCTTTTTCCTGGCAGCACCTGTAGAGATCTTCTTTACCAGCGCATCAGCTGGTTGTTCCTGGTGGGAGTGTGGTTCCTCATCAGCCCCCTGCAGGACAGCAAAGCGGTTCTGGGTGGGGACAACAGATTTAGGAGGAAGCCCCTTGCTTTTAATTGTCCTCTTCCTCTTTTTTTTTTTTTTTTGGTTGTTTTTTTTTTTTTTGTTTTTTTTTTTTTTTTTGTTTTTCTGTTACTGTTTCCCAGCTTCCTGGGTTAGCGGCCTCCTTTCCTGCATGAGCGACAGTGGATGCTTGAGGCCCCTGCACAGTCTGGTCCTGGAGCAAGCAGTGCTGCTTCCCCTCAGCTTCCCTGACACCTTTCAGCCTAGTAACAGCGTCCCGCAGCTCAGCCCCTGCTGCAGGAGGACGTCCACCAGGGAGCACAGAGCGCAGCCCTGCCCATTACGCACCCTCCCCTCAGGAGAGCAGTGCTGGCGCTTTCTACAGCCCGAGCTCTGCCCTGCAGCCCCCTTCCCATCAGCTCTGTCTGGGTGCCTGCACTGGCCACTGCCGGGGCAGCCAGAGCAGAGCTCCCAGACAGAGCCCTGGTCATACGGCGAGTGCTCACCATCCCGCTCGCCTGCCCGCTTGAACTGCCTTGAGCCCTCCGTGCTCGCCGCGCTCCCTGTGCAGGGTTTTACCCACTCAGGGCTGGTACCGCTCCTCCTGACACCGCCCCCTCTGAATCAGCTCCTCGCGTCCGCTGAGCTGCCGGCTCCCGGGTAAGCCCTGTCGAGGACTTGAGGCTCCCTCGGTGCCTGTTGCTGCTCCGAGTTGAAGCTCCTGGATGCAGAGCCTCCCCCCGATCAGGCACTGCAGGAGTTTCCTATCGAGACAGTCACCTCAGCAATTGGCCGTAAATGGCCCATGATGCCCAGTTTGAATCTGCTGCTGCCTCTTCTCATTGCTCTGTTTTTCCCCTTTGCTGTTCACAAGCAACGTGTCCAGCAGGTGCCTTCTCTAGTCAGTTTCTTCACCAACTGTGTCAGGAAGTTCTCTTCCACACACTCCAGTAACCTCCTAGACTCTTTCTCAGCTATATTGTATTTCCAGCATACACCTGCTAAGTTAAAGTCCCCCTCGAGAACAAGGGCTAGTGATTATGAGACTTCTCCCAGCTGCTTATAGAGTATTTCATATGTCGCTTCATCCTGGTTGGTGGTCTCTAACAGACTCCACCTTAATATCTGCCTTGTTGGCCTGTCTCCTGATTCTTACCCATAAATACTCAACCCTATTGTCAACATCATCAATCTCTAGACAGTCAAAACACTCCCTAATATGTAGGGTTACCCCATTGCCTATTCTTCCTTGCCTATCCCTTCTGACAACTTCATAGCCATCCATTACAGCTCTCCAGTTATGCAAGTCTTCCCATGTTTTTATGGTTGCAAGTATACCCTAATTTTTCGGCTGCACGACAGATTCCAACTCCTCCTGTTTGTTGTCCGTTCTGCATGCACTTCGGTTGAGCTGTTGATCCCACCATCTATTGAGGGAGAAGAATTCCTAATTCTTATGTGACTGTTCATAGGCGCTTCAATGGTTTCTAACACATCAACAACCCTCACATCTTTGAGGCCACATGGATTCCCGTCACCTATCCACAGTGAGATGGCAGACTGAAGGATCTCACTAGTACACCATCCCCTCAAACACTGGTGTGCTGCCCTGAGGCTTATACCTAGTTAGCCTGCTTTTATCCTTTTCCCCCTTAAATCTCCTCAAAAACTGTTTCAGTGAGCCCTGCTAACTCCTGCACAAAGATGTTTTACACTTTTGAAACAAGTGTACCTCATCAATTGCCAGCAGGCCTGGTGTCATGTAGACCCACCCATGGTCAAATAATCCCAAATTCTGCCAGTGACAACAGGCTCAGAAACGGGTGTTGATCTTCTGGCTCTTCCTGTTCACTCCCTCATCGTTGCAACAAGAAGGATAGAGCAGAAAATTGCTTGTGCTTATGATTCCTTTACTATTCCCTGAAGTCTCTCTTGACTCCCTTGGACTTCCTGTTGCATGTTCACTGCTGCCTAACTGACAAATCAATAATGGATATTAATCTGAGGGCCATTCCAGGGTAGGAAGTTTTCTCTTCACATCTTTAGCCCAGGCCCCAGGGAGATGATAGACTTCCCGAAGAAGTGCATAGTGATAGCTATGCAGAAAAAAATACTGATTCAGTGCAACCCTTTGGATGCTCTTTGGAAGGCTTGTGTATCACCACTGTAATACTTCCACCTCCCCAACCCAAGCAAGGTTGCCCCTACCCCAACCCAAACAAGGTTTGCCCTAGAATTATACGTCAAAGTGCTCAATTTGCACAACCTGTTTATGACACTAATGACCAAGCTGAGAATGAGGGAGGCCTCTCCTTTCCTCTTCAAAGAGCAGTATGATGTAGCAGCTCAGAACTTTTTAAATGTTGTTGCCACAAGCCCACTTATTACAGTGAATAGCTGTAAAGTATTATATTATTATTTTACAGTCAGTTCAAACATTTATTGAAGTTAAGCAAGCAAATGCCAAACATCTGCAAAATAATCACTTGAAAAACACTGAACAGTTAACTTTTGACAGGCTGCTATGTTCTAGTAATTTTAAAGTAGTTATGAGATCTTTTCATCATTGTGTATTAAAATGCTTACTCTTTAACCAAGAATTTCATAACATTTTACAGAACAGACTCCAGCACCACGTTCACTGTTTCTCCAGAACAGGCAACGTTTACATCAACACATTACAAACATATACAGAAGCACTTTGATGAATACAATCCCAGGCTAAATCTCTTTATCCAGATCTATTTCTTTGACTTCTGGAGACAGACTTGTTGATAACAGTGTTTTTATCTGGTCAGAAGGTGAGAGCAATGGAAGTACTGGATGGCTTCAAAAAATTGTACTGCGAAAATGGATCCAGTAAAAACATTCTGGGATTTCTTTTTTTCATGTAGTTGTTGATCTTGTTGATAGTTCACAGACAATGATCTTTTGTGCCTGGACTTCATCCATTTTCCAACATCACTAGGTATTTTTATCACATACTTGGAGCACAATCACATTGAGTTTGACATGCAAATAGGCACATGAAAACCCAGTGAAATGCATTAGAGGGGACTAGGTTTTAAATTATCTCATTGTGCTGTCAGTGAAAATACTGACAGTATCAGAACTTCTTATGATACATAAATGAAAATATTTTTCTAATCAGGCTTACCAAGTAAAGAATTTGAAAAAACTCACAACCACTAGTAGATGATAATATTAAGGTTTTTGAGAATTAATAAGTTTCTAACAGTTTTCTGTGCTGAGCTGTGAAAAATGTTGCTATAGCATTAGCCACATTTCTGGAAAATGGCCACTGAGATGCTTCTCTTCAGGTGTCATAAAATCATAGACTGATAGGATGGCTTGGGTTGGGAGGGACTTTAAAAATCATCTAATTCCAAAACCTTGTATAAAATAGGGACTTGCATGTGGTGTTTGCAGTCAGAAGTCCTACTTAGTCTGTGTTTGGCTTCACTTGGGTGTGAGCTCTGCAACTAAGTCAGTATGGATTTTCATAATGGAAAAAAACCCTCTTGTAATGAACAATGGTTCATCGCCGTGAAAAGCGTGTTTTGTTTACAGTGAAACATTGCATACGCCCCAATCACGTAAATGATAATAATAGTCTCAGCAGCTACAACTCATCTTTAGAAATAATTTAAGTGAACCACAGAAAATTACTCCAGTTAATGCCTTTCCATCATAGTGCACTTAAATGTAAGGGTATTTTATTTTGTATTAGTCTTTAGTATTTTAATTTCCCAGTCAATAATCTCAAGACTACATAGTTTTCTTCAGCATAAAAAAAACCCCAAACGTACTGACTGTTACTTATCTTGTATTCTTAATGTACCATACCATGTTATTGCATCATATTATACAGATGCCACATTAGTCAGATAAAAAAATATTAGCTATTATTACAGGGTAATGGTCTGATGTTTAAACAGCGACATCTCTATTGCTTCACATTAGTGCCCTTTATCCTATTTATTTTATATTACTGAAGGGAAAATCAATAAGGTGTGAGAATGGTCTGCTAACATTTTTATATCCTACTGCTGCTATTTTTAGTTCATATCATTATACTGGTTTGTGTATCTTGTAGAAATTGAAGTCTCAGAAGAGAGAACAGGATGGGAATAACAGTTTATAAATACTCCATAATATTATAAATACTTAATAAATTGCTCACTGACATTTTGGAAGTTATGTTTATATTAGGAGATATTTGGCCTTTGGGTTTGGTGTTTGCATCTGGCAAATGAGAGGATCTTTCAAGGTGGGAAAATATATCTCCTTCTCTCCTCACTTCGCAGCTTTAGCAGTCTTCAGAGGGGTTCCTTGAGGGTCCCTCAAAGCCTGGAGAATCATTGTACTAAATAAATGCCTTTGAGAATACATTTGGTGACCTCAGTAGGTAAGATGGATCTGAAATGAGTGGTAAACCCTATTGTTTGGACCCTGATGAGGTCCCCAGAGCAAGTTTGGTGCTCACATTCAAGGTGTCCCTCACAAGTTCTGAAATAATGAGAAAGGTAAGAGCAAAATGTACCAGGAGTACAGCATCCAGCTCTGGGGGTAACAACACAAGAGGGACTTGGAGCTGCCGGCGTGAGTCCAGAGGAGGCCACGGAGATGCTGTGAGGGCTGGAGCAGCTCTGCTCTGGAGACAGGCTGAGAGAGCTGGGCTTGTTCAGCCTGGAGAAGAGAAGGCCCCTTAAAGGAAGACCTTAGAGCAGCTCCAAGTGCCTGAAGGGGCTACAAGAAAGCTGAAGAAGAGCTTTGGACAAGGGCCTGTAGGGACAGGACAAGGGGGAATGGCTTTAACCTGACAGAGGGGAGATTGAGATGAGCTCCTGGGCAGAAGTTCTTCCCTGTAAGGGTGGTGAGAAACTGGCAGATTGCCCAGAGAAGCTGTGGCTGCCCCATCCCTGGCAGTGTTTAAGGCCAGATTGGATGGGGCTTGGAGAAACCTGGTCTAGTAGGAGGTGTTCCTGCTTGTGGCAGGGGTTTGGAACTGGATGAGCTTTAAAGTCCCTTCCAACACAAACCAGTCTGGGATTCTATGAAAATACACTCAGTTTTGCTTATTAAGCACATTTCTGTAGGTTTATGGTGCACTGGAAGTGTTTCACCTCTATAAGGTACAGCACCTCTAGGAATCCTGTAGCATTATATGAATGTTACCACTGTTGCTGACAGCAAAATTTAGGTCTATTTCTCCTGTCACCTTCCCTGGAAGGAGGACTGGTTTTCAGCAAGATGCTGCCACTTTGATAAGCTGGGAATTGAATTCCATCCCTACATGTTCGTACTTATATGCTCTGATTGCACGTGCGGCTACATCTTTTTTAAAACCTACTATGCATTGTATGTAATTTGCATTCAAGTTGGGGACATCTTTTTCAAAATATTTCCCTTATTTTCCACCTACAACTCAAAGGATCGGCAAAGGCTGTTCTGGAAACATAAAACATTTTGAATATTTCTGTCATTGTGAAGTGTGATTTAGGTATTTCTCTAATTGGTTTGTGCCACTTATTTTAAAAAAATGTTAGAGTTCCTGTGGAGCCTTTTTATTTGTCTTCTTTCAAATGGGTACAAGTTTTGTGCCAGGAAGCTTTGAAGAGAAGTCTCAACTTTTTCTATTTTTGGGGGGTTAAATATCCTGACAGAAATGTGAAAATAAAGGGGAGAAGAGACATGGGGGAACCAAAAGAGAGGTACGGATGAGAGGTGATTTTATCTGAGAGAAGAGAAACTACATAAATGATAAACCATTAAGAAGAAAATGAGTGATCAAAAGAGTAAAGAGAGATCCTGTGATGTGGTCATTCTTGTGGCATATACCATATCTTGAGAGCAACACATTCACAGAAGACTTTCATATGTGAAGTTACAGTTGAGACAGTTTCTGATTATACAGAAAAGAAAATAATTACTACACAGTTGTTGCCACTGATATCTTGACAGAGCAATGGTAAGATAGGAATTAAATTTCTCTTGAGCTGTAGCCCTCTGTACACTTAACTTTTCTTGGTTCTGACTCAAATATCTTCAGGAAGTGAGAGGTTTTCCCATGAAAAGTGTCTGAATTGGCTCAAACCATGCAGTGAACGCTGCTATGAAAGTGCAGCAATACCTTACCCTAATATATAAATATATATATAAATTAAAAAAAAAAAAAAAGGAAATGCCTCAGTGTACTTCAGGCAAGTTTTATTAAAGAAAAGCAACATCTGCTATTAAAAAAACTTATGGTTGATGCATATCTTGCTGCTGAATGGCTGTCCCTCTAGCTAACCACCATCAGCTATGCTGGTGTTACTCCAGATATCTGTATCTCACTCATGTTGTTTGTGGGATGTTGCTGAGAGGTCAAAGCTTGCACCTCAGGAAGGGGATGCAATCATTTTGCACATGCCATCATCAGAAATAGTTGTTGCTGTGCTCAGAATGAGAACCTTGAAATAGGTTGGTTCCTGTTCTGTGACAAAGATGAAAGAGCTTTTTATGCACTTGGGAGCATGATTAGTTTATGAAAAAGGAAACCTGATAATGGCAGAGAAACCCTGGAATAGGCACTTATCTCCAGTACACATGGTGTCACATCATGATCAACCCAGTCAAGCTCAGGCTTGTCGTGTAGCCAGACAGCTATTTTCCTCTTGATCTAGTATATTTAGTAGCACACATTTTGCATAAGAATTCCCCATTCCTTTATAGGAGAAAACATCTTTTAGCTGCTCACATTCTTCCCCAAAAACTGTATTTTTACCTGAAATCAAGATCTGATATATGAAATTGTGGCACAGTGTTAGCTGTAAGCTTCAGTAGGAAATTTATGTTCCTCAATTCAAAAGGAATTTTAGAAATTATGTACTTAAATTTAAATAATCCAAGTGTATGATTTAGATAGACCACTTCAAGCATCATCCTTCAGATATTCCTGGTCTTTTTTTGCTCGTAAATGATTATTCATTACTTCAGTGCATTATAATAACCCCTGGATAACTCAGGGCTCCATTAATCTGGGCATTGTGCATGGAAAAAAGGAGGAGGAGAAAAGAAGAGAAAAGAAAACCCAGCACACATTCCTGAGATCACACTACATAGATGTGAAGAATCTATATTATATAAACTTGAATAAAAGGTTTAAATTAATTGTTATTTATAATAGGTCTTTTTTATTATTCATTTTCCATCTTTATCTCAGCAAACTTCAATTGAAGTCAGTGAGAGCTTGACCCATTAAAAAGAGCTTTTGTGTGTGGTTTATCACTGTCTTATCTGAACATGTAATGAACAGCAAAGAATTGAACCTGATATTGCTCACATCAGGAAGGTATTATTTATCCTAACTTCAAGGAAAACTAGAGGCAGACTATTGAAATGATCTCTCCAAGAAAACTGAATATTTTGCAATAGAGAGGGAGATAAAATATTTGGCTCCCTGTAATTTGCATTAAGAATCCAAAGATTTTTTTCTTCAGCTATAAGCTTGGCTAATTTTAGAAGTTACATTTGTGTAAAAGAAATGAAAGAGATGGTAGTCTCAGCCACCAAATCATCAAAGTGGCATCTCAGAAGGAATGAGTTTACTGCTGTGTATATTCCTTAACTAATTCCTCCTTCATTATGTTATACCCCAGAACTATGTTATTTTTCATAAAATGGGTCCCTACCCTTTCATCTCAAAAACACTCAAAAAATACTTGAGTGAATCTGCGAAAAGGTATAACCACCCCTTTGACAGTCCCTGGACATTTGCTGTGTTTAAGTGTTGAAGAGACAAGCCAAAAGGGGCAAGCACAGAAAATCAAAACCATTGACCATGGATTTTAATTGGCTGCCTGTCATTCAGGGTTCATTGTGGGGTTTGCCAAATTTTGAGAAAAAGTAAAAAATACCAAAGTTTGATATTTAAAATGAAATCTGAAGAGTTTTTACACAGAATCATGGGTACAAATTTATCTGTACCATGTGCATTAGGCCGTGCGCACCCTGGATCTACACAGCTTTCATTCCAGTAAATGAATGTCCTGAAATCACAGTAAAGACAGGAGAAAGTCAAAGATCACGAAGACACAGGAAATATCCTTAGGAGTTCTGCTCAGAGATAAGAATGTGGGTGGAAGAACAACAGTATCTCTATGACACAAAAGCTCGTTCCCATTCACTTTTTGGGGATCTCATCTTGGCCATGAGTGTTTTGTTGAGCATGTCCCATGCTTTCTTTTTTACTCTATATGAAAATGTTTTCTGATATATCTTTTATTATTTATGCCAATGGAAACACTAGGTATCAAAGAATAGGGTAAATAATGGGAAATATGAAATCAATTGTGTAAGGACACAAAAATATATGGAAGATCCAAATGCTAGAGTAAAATCCAAACAGAAAACAAAATATCAAAAAACAAAAAGCAACCCGAAACCAAATCCAAACACTAAACCTAATTGCATATTGCAATATATAAAAGGAAAAACAGAAGGTAAGAAAAGGAGGATCAGTAAATAAGATAGCATTCCTTTCTGAATCTGCTGAAACAGGCTATCCAAGGGAAATAAACTCAGCCCAGTTCCCCTGAAGGAAGCCTTCCAGTTGCCAGAGAAGAATCTTCCTGAGAAGTCTTGTAACAAATTTTCTGGAAAATTAAAATAATTTAGATCTCTCAACTTATGGAAACAGTTACAAAACTGACAGTGAAGGTATATTTAAAAATATAATGCATTTTGTGGATTTCTCCATGTTTGCAGAACTGAATAATTCAGCACCAGTTAAAAGCCAAATATTAATGCTGAGTGAATAATTCACAATCAATATTTTATTCAATGAAATTAGCTCCTTTTGCTGCTTGTGGAATACCCTCATTTCATTTTTTTTAATTTGATTTGGTGTGATATGCTTACCAGTATGTTGGCAAAACCATCTGCTCTTGAACTGCTAAGAAGTGGATCTGCCTTTGTACCTATGGTTTAACGTTTAAGCTCTTTGTGATTGGGCAGATTTGTCTCATGGCATTGTGTAAGTTGCCTGATTAGATTAGCACATGGGCTTTTCTTGCATGAATACACAGCTATGGATCTGCCATTCATTTTCTTCAAATATTTGTGTACACGGGTGTGAAATGCACTTTTTGCAGGTATGCAAGTAAAATGCGATTGGGTGAGTGTTTCTGAAAGCAAACATATGCAGAATTTCATGATGGCTGTAGAAAATTCTTCAAAAAATTTGCATAAATAATCTCAAGAACCTTTTCTAAGCTTTCTTAGGTTTTCACTATTTAGAAGTTCCTCAGATCAAGTATCTTGTGTGTTGATCAGGAGTGCAATTATAGTTTTAGTGCAGCTTCTCTCCTGGAACACTGCTGTTTTCTTGTGTTTGTACAAATTGTCTGAATTCCCTTCTTTGTAATGTAGTACTGTTATTACCATTACTAGCCTGTCCCTCCTTTTCAAGGTCATTCCTGGAGCACCACTCTGTGAAAAAAGGAGAGAGAAAAATGTATTAATTCATTTGCTATGGATAGTTAGTTTACATGTGAAGGATATTGTTTGCAGGAAAACAAAGGCGAAACATGTCAAGCAGTCACAATACATGTCAAGTAAGTTTTACAAAGATCATGGGAACATTTTCCTTTTTAAAAAGTATATGAGGCCTTTTTTGCCTCTTTTTTTTCCTGGTTAGAATGTTTGCAGGAAACCACTATAAATTCTATGTGTTTCTTATGTATAACCTTCTGGATTATGGGTCCTTTTTTCATTTTATGTAATAAACCACAGAGGAAATCTCAGGAGACAATGCAGCTCTGATCACCTCTCATGAAAGTGACATGGGTTGGCTGTTCTCTTTCCTGAAAACCAAAGACAAAGAGATGCATATTTTAATTTGTATATTTATTTTCAATTTTTGTTTTCCTTCTGTCAAAAATTAATTGCTGTTACCCACAGTCAAATCCCACCCTGAAATACACAGACTATCTAATACTAGCAGGAATGGAACCTGTTTTCTCATCCAGATAATTCCAGAATACAGTTTCTGTGAGTGTGTAGAAAGGCAGATCTGCTTTGAAATGTTTGTCCTCTTTAAAAATTAAACATCATGCAGTTTTACTTTGTCCCTTCTGTCTCAAAAGTTTGTCTGTCACCTTGTGGTGCCCCATGAAGGACATATTTATTATGTGAAAAGTAAATGATTCTTTTATATTGCTTATTTTTACTTTTTATTTCTATCCGCCCTGGAGCCAAATGAAAACTTTTCAATCTTTTTTGGGGTTCTGGGGTGGACTTAAGTCTATATTTGAACATTCTAAATTACTCTGCATCTGAGCACTTTTTTTCCCAATAAATTTGAGTTTCTGCTGAGTGTTCCTCAAGAGATTTCCAACATAAGTTGTTCCTGAATAGAAATTAATTGGACATCAAAATATGCAAATTTTATAATGCAAAACCTGCCTTAAAAAAAAAAAACTGAACAAAAAAACACACACA
Organism: Ara ararauna; assembly: GCA_028858755.1. NCBI lineage: Eukaryota > Metazoa > Chordata > Aves > Psittaciformes > Psittacidae > Ara > Ara ararauna. The sequence continues at coordinate 64,775,931 of CM054410.1, forward strand.
TACACAAAATCCCCAAATAAATAAGACCAAACAAACAAATGCAAAGATATGGTGACATGGTGTTACTGTACAATCTTCCTCAGATTTCACCATTTTCCAGCAAAGTTCTCCAGAATGAAAAGGATGAGTATACTGCAATTCCGTTGGCAATGTAGCATTCAGAGCAGCTCAATTCCACCCTGTTGTACCAGCCGCATTAGACTGCAAACGAGGGTGATGTAGTACTCAGAGCCACCAACTTATCTATTCTTCTGAACCCCTAGGTCTCATCTTACTGAATCCTTCTATATTATTAAAGTCTTAAATTATGTATCAAACTCATCTTCAAAACTGACTAGTTTTGTTGCATGCTGAAGTTGTGACTTGCTATGCCAGTAGAAGAAAGTGTATTTTCTTTAGTACTAGTTAAACATTGTATTTTTAATATGTGGCATTTCATAAAGCACTGATAATCTGCAAGATTTCATATTCAACTGAGTTTCAGTAGCATGGTAATAGACTTCCAGAGCTTGTCATTCACCCAGAATTTATATTCATTTTAAACCATTATGTAGGGGGAAAAACACTCCTGAGAACTAGAAAACGTAAGACTGCTCCACAGTCTTTTTGGTCTGGAAGACAGTCTGGTTAACAAGATTTTCAGTTGCCAAAGCTGTTGGGTTTGCAGCTCAGACTTTAATACTAACTAAAACCTAATTTCTGACTGATATATAGTGTCAGGTAGAATAGTGAGATTTTAAGATTTCAGTGCAAACACTAAGAAGATCTTTACCTTTTTACATTTTTTTAGGAGTGTGTCTGGTTGTTCTGTATGATTTAAATGGAGTGTATAATACTTGGGTCCTGATTCAGGAGAACAGTATTGTGCATGACAAAAAAACTCTGTGTTTCAGAATATTTCTATATTGCTAGTTACATTTTCAGAAGGTCAGGACAAGATTTTCTCTTTTTCTTATAGGATAAATTTGACCTCATTGGAAATGCAGTGGTATATATAAGAGATCAGAAATGGCTCCCCAAAGACTCCAGCTTCGTGAAAAATCTGGGTTTTTAATGAAAGTCAGTAGGTGACACCATGCAAGTTCTTGGAGCATGTGGGTGCACTGAATGCATTTCTCTGCAAAACTGTCAGGGTTTTTGCTGTTTGGGTCAGCTGGTGAAACAAGCTGAAACAGCATAACAAAATGGGAGGAATCAAACCCAATCTTAATAAGGTACAAATAGTGAACATGAGGTCAACAAAATAGAAAAAATCAAGAAACGTAAACTAGAATGCAGAGGACAATTGTCTACAAAGAGTGTGCAAGAAGTGTTTCAAGAAGAAATTTATTTATTCTGTTTCACTGACAGCTAGTTTACTTGTTTTCATGCAACTCGAAAGATCGTTTTCTAACCTCCAGAAGCTAACACAGGATCTGAAAGTCAAAACTAATTACCCTCTCCTCTGGCCCCATCCTCAAAAATTAGGATCTTATAAACCAGATTTACGCTTCCACATACAGTGAGATTTCCATCTCTAGCTCAATATTAGGTGAATTTATGGTGATGATACAGTATGAGGATGTGGAAAGCAGTGTGACGTAAACTTCAATGTTTCATTGGCCTAGATGGCAATAAAAAAATTGAATTTGTGTTGAAAACTCAGCAGCCTGTGGCAAAGTACTGGCAATTTTAATTGATAACCCTACACAGATTTTGTGTTTAAGGTTTGGTATATAATTAGTGAGTGTACACATAAAATCCACAAAAACCCCATATTCCACTTCTAAAGTCTGCTGTCAGAATAATGCAACACTCTGTGGAAATTACAAAGAGGTTTCAAATATTTCAGTGCAAACAGTAGATAAATAGATCCATTAATAAATGAGGTAGAATAGGGAAATCAGTGATGAATTGCAAAATGGCTGAGTAGATGAACTGCATTTACACATATGTCCTAGCTTAGAAGAACAGGAAAAAGCAGTAGAGATAATGTGAAAGCTATGAAGATCAGGAAACCTTGTAGATTTAACTATTATTAAATCATAGAATCATAGAATAGTTAGGGCTGGAAAGGACCTTAAGATCATCTAGTTCCAATGCCCCTGCCAGGGGCAGGAACACCTCTCACTAAACCATGTCACCAAAGACTCTGTCCAACCTGGCCTTGAACACCGCCACGAATGTAGCATGAAGAGAAGACAGTCAAAAGCTAAGATGATGATGATTATCATGATGATTAATGCGATTATCACAATTATCATGATGATGATGATGATAGTAAATCATGGCAGGTCTACAGGTTAAGATATTAATTCACATGTAGGTTCATTCAAAACAAGAAACCTAGCATTTACTTATGTCTTGATTTATAACAGGTGTAGCTCTAGACCATCAATTTAGACTTATTTAAATGTCATTTTCATCTTCCATTCCTGGGTACAAATTATATATTATCATTAAAGAAATATAATTATTCTTTTATTTCATTTGAAGGGAAATGTGATCCTCTGCACCTTGTGACACTTTGCTTCTCTCTTCTTTGAAGACAGACTGATAGTGTCTTTAGCTGTACACCAGACCATCTTTTGATGTCAGAGAAAATATTGGTGAAGCTTCAGTGCTGCAACAGGATCTGAAAAGATACTGTTCCAAGAAAGAGGACATTTTCAGAGCTCTGTCTACATTTTTGCACATTTCAGCATATGGCGACTCCCAGACCAGACAGTAAGCAAACTGTTTTCTTATTCGCAAATAATAGAATTAGGGTTTTGTGGATAGTTATGATTGGAAAACATCTTCCTATTTTCTTCTGAGAATACTAATGCTAAAGATGGAATAAGTAGTCCTGGGCATTTTCTCTTAAACACTAGGATCTGGGTGTTACAATGAAAGTTGTTGTACAAAATTGCCCCTGATTTTGCACTGCTGGCAAAATTTTGTTTGCCTTACTAAAAATGTGAACACATTTGACTTCATAACTTTCACAGTAGCATGACATCATTGGTTTTCATGATAACACTCCAGCTGGTGATAAAGGACTGAGATCAGGGATTCTAATATTAGGAGTTGCCTTATTAATATACCCTAGCCATTCCTGACTGTCGCAGCAATAGAAATCTCATGTAGCTTATTTTCCCTTTATCTTTAGAGACTTTTTTAAAAATCTGTTTCAACAAAGAGCACTAGTCTCATATCCTCTCCCACATTAAGTGATTAATGCTTGTGTGCAGTCTTCTAGAGGATTTCCCTGCCCATGGCAGGGGGGCTGGATCTAGATGATCTTAAGGTCCTTTCCAACCCTAACTATTCTATGATTCTATGATTATATGGTCCTGTTAATTTGGCCTGCATTTTCAATTGTCTATTCAGATATATTTATAAGCAAAAATACTTTCTTTCCACGCACCCCACAAGGCCAAACACACCTCTCACTTGAACAGAAGTGATAATTAAAGAGACCTATGTAGTTCAGCACAGTGATGTATGGAGATGTGGTTTTGCTGATGAGAATGGTAGCTTAGGAATGATTGTGAGGATTGCCTAGTGGGAAACAGCAAGCGCAGCTGCAGTTCTCTTCTTATGCATACCTGTTCAATTTGAACTTTGAAACTGTAGCCTTGCATGTTAGTGAATAACTCTAAAAGGATGCCGTAGTGCCATTAATGGCAAAAAAGCCCAGAATAACAAAACAATACAAAATGCTTGTTAATGTTGGTAACCTCAAGTAAAAATATCTACTTTATTCATAAACTTAGAAGAACTGGCTGTCCACCTAGTTATTTTAGGGTTAGAAAACTTACCCTTGTGAAAATGCATTATACCGGTTCAGTTCCCTGTTTGCATTTAATACTGTTAAGCAGTATTTCAATGAATCCACATTAAAGATCCTCCCGGTCTGGAATACCTTTGCCATGGAATGTATGAATTTTCTTTCAAAAATTTGGTTTGGACATGGATGTTCAGTAGCTGAGGGGAAAGAACAAAAGCAGACATGAAAGAAGTTTGCAATCTGCGTAGATGGTGAGCCTGGTTTAACAGGTGGCCTTAGGAACTACCTGTTTGCAAAATACAACATAGATATTGTGATTTCCTGTGTGAAAATCGGGATAAGCATAGTAGGAAACAGTCTCTAAAGTACTGGTGTAGAGACAGAAGTTCTTTTGTGATTTAATTGTTGTTTGCCTTTCCATAATATTCCTCCTTTCCAGTGACTGGCTGAGGAGCTTTCCTAGAGCAGTCACAGGCAGGGTATGTGTTCCCACCTCCTCTCTGTTCAGCAACAGATGGGCTTGAAACTTCCAAAGGAAGCTGACCGATCCAGTGGGGCCATCCCATATCTCACGACTCAGAGTTCCCCTGGGCCATGGGGAAATCCTGATTTTTAATGTCTGCAGTGACAATTCACAGCTTCTACCTGCTCCCTTCAGAAGAGGCAACCCGGTGCATTGGAAATTGGTGCTAAGATGGTTCTCCTGGCAAATGCATTTGGAGTCAACCATTCTAGACACAATGCTGCCAGTGGATTGGTGTTTTCATGAGCTTCTTAATTCCACACAGCACTGGTGCTCAGCCTCACCAGCAATTTATACTGGATTCACATAATGCACCTTATGTACAGCACTGTATTACACTTTACTAGCTAAGCTACGATACAGTGAGATCGGAGGACTGATATTCACAAGAAGATGGGCATCTTACTTTTTGAGCACACTTTCATTTTTCCAAATTACTTTTCTGTCTTTGATTAGTTGAAACTTTGTGAAAAGTAAGCACACTTATGCACTGATATTCAAATGAGAGCATTTGCGCCAAAACGAATTGCCTTTTTCCTGGATATTCACTGATACTTACATTTTGAGGCTGTTTTTCTCAACAAGAACAATTTTGCTTTTGGTGATTGCCCTGCTGAGTCACAGATTTGTGCAACAGCTTCACCAGTTGCACAGCCCTTGGTGTACAAGAAAGTTTTAGGCATAAAATCATTCTTGCAAACCAAATCAAAACTCCACCAAAAGGCTTTTGGTTCAAAAGAACATCCCTTTTTAATGTTGCATCTTTCGTCCAGAACTTTTTATTTATCAGGTAATGCTGTCAAGGTCCTGACAACCAGACCTTTCTTTGCATGAAAAACAAAAGTCAAATCCTTGCACCAATCTAGGCTGTGCTGTGGGTCCTGGTGGCTTAGACTGGAAGTGTCATCTTCTGTGGATTTGACTGTACATCCATCAATACGCGGGGCAGAAACCCAGAATGTTTAATGGGATTCTTTTTTTCCTGCCAGCAGGAAAATGGCAATCCTTGGACTCTGAGGTCTTTGAGCAAAAAACATGGCTAGCATGTCATTCATGGTTTATGAAGAGGTTTTCTCCTTTTCATTAACTATGAAGAACAAATCAAATATTAGTTTTCCTGCCCTGAAGATTAGTACGCTCTAGAGAGCCAATTAAATATTATTCTCATATCTCAGCCCTGTATTGTTCTTTTAGAGCACACTCCAGGTTTTCCTCACAAGTTAGTAGCTGGTATTATCAGGCTAATTTAAGGAAATTTATTGTTGTAATCTAGCTTTTATAATTATGTAACATACCAGGTGGCCAGGCAGCATGGCTTTGCACTGCCAAGGTGCAAAACAAATTCAGTGTTCAATCAACCTGAGAGAAAAATGACATTACTCATTTGCATATACATGTAGCCACGGAAACTAGATGCACAGAGTTATAAGGAAAAGAGACCTATTTTACATGATGTGCATAGAATATTTGACAGTTTAGATTGGAGGCATCACTGATGTGGGTGGGAATGGTGCAGTTGGTTGCCATGGATATGATTTTCCCTATTGGCAGTGCAAAGATTGACAGGATGGATGCTAAAATAAAAAAAAGATACACATACATGCATGCGCTCAAAAAATACTCAAACCACTGCAACCGCCTGTCAGTCTCATTCTCTTCTTTTGTTGAAAAGCCATGTGCCTTTTCTGTGCTAATGACAGCTCATCCACACTGCAGTGTAATCTAGAATCGCTGATATTTCTATAATAAATCATTTATGCACAGTATGTATTTATACCCTGCACACAGAGCCATAGACATGCAAGGTATATTTTATACGTATATAATCTATTAAATAGACCGACAGATAGAGACATTTAGGGAATATTTAGGGGAATATATATATATGCATGTGTTTATAATAAGATTCTTTTTCCTGCTTAAAGTTATAATCTGAGACATCCTTATATACACATTAAAACTTGAACTGCAAAATACATGCACCATAGTATAAATGTGAATTTGTGCAAAAAAAAAGAGAAGTGATTTTTCACTGATACTCTGCACAAATTTTTTGATCAGCTGGTCACTAGTTCACATGCTAACTACTCAAAATTCTACTTACCAGTAAAAAAACCCAAAACAATCCAAACCAAAACACAAGTTCTGCTGTCATTTTACATCATTTGCCAAATGGTCATCCAAGGTTTTGGTCTTTAGTACATCAAAACTGAAACATATACCTCATTTACCCATGTGAGATGTCAGCAGGACAATATGGACTCTTTAGCATTAGTGCTCTGCTGATTTACCACTTGAGTGGCAAGAACCAAGCCCATGCTGTACTACAGTCTTTCTCAGAAATAATAAAGCTTATTTTAGCTTTCCTCTAAAATACTCTAATGAATGAGGTCAGGTTCCACTCTCAAAGCAGACCAAACCACAGCCAGATATATTTTAAATGAGTGCTCATCCATTCATGATCTGCTGGGTATCAGTATAGTTACCAGCGCAGTGCTTCTTTTGAAGACGATGACATTTAGAATTAACATGTGATCTTGTCATCCTTGGTGTGGTGGATATTTTTTAATAAAATCTTATTAAAATAGAGGGGGACTGCTTATTAAAATATATTAAAAAAGAAAGCATAAGACAAAATAAAAGTTTACATTTCTGTTTAATCTTTTATGTTTGAAATTGATATTCAGGTTTCAAACACTGCTCTATACAATGCAATAACCTTACAACAAAGGGACAAAAATTGTCAGTTCTTCATTGCAAACTAGGAAACAGATTTATGGGCAAAGACACAGGTGCTAAGGTCTCTGCCTAGTCCTATTTCTTTCCGGGAAGATTTTCTTTAAGAAATAATTTGACTCTCTTTATCCTCAAAAAAATTAGGGATAATCATTAAATGCAAAGTACCTTGGGATGTGTAGATGAAAAAATATCTTAAAATGGTCATATGTATTAGATTTACCTTTTCCCTAGTTTGCACTGTTGAAATAAGTAATTAATCTCATTTACAAATGAATATATGAAAAAACCTCTTCACTCTCTGCTTTGATGAGATGCTTTTTCTTACCAGTGGTTGTTACCTGGGCTTGTTGCATGAGAGCAGCAGGGGCAGTAAGTTTTGCTTTTTAGCAAATCCAGTACATAAATGTGGAGATTGAAAGGAGGATAAAAAAGGGGGAGAAGGAAGAAACCAACACTGAACTCCCAAGCAGCACTGGTGAAATCCTCTACTTACAGTCTGCATGAGAAGGCAGTGACAAGCGCTGCTCTAGTGCACCTGAACTGATCAGAACAAACTATGAAGTTCTGAAAAAACTCCATCCCCTCTTCATCTCCCTGTGGAGAGCATGATCCAGGCACCAGTGGTGATAGAACAGTAGTTAAGTGTTTCTGAATCTTAATGATTTTAATCCCTTTTCCTCAAGAACAAAGTTTTAATACTTTTCAAAGAGAACATACATATTTCTCTTTAGTTGTCTCCAGTTCTCCATTTTATTCCACTCCAAATAACTTTTGAACTTCCTGACTAATTTCAACTGAGCTTGCTAGCTATGCTGATGCACCAAAGATACTAAGTTCCCATAAGGTTTCTTACTGTTAGGTAAAGGACCCTATTAAGGTCCCACGTGACTATACTGTAAAGATCCTTTGGAAATGATACTTCATTACTTCATCTGCTCATGAAAACTATGTGTTTTGACATCTCATTATAAGGATGAAAGTGTTAAGTGTAAATATCCTGCTGAAGGGATCTCCTTCCATGAGCCTGGCAGTTCAGGCTGTGACAGCATCTGAAAGACTCCATTTTCCCTTTCTGTGCTGCTCTTCCTCCATCAGCTCATGGAGCAGGGAATGCCCTGAGCTTATACTGGAGTACAGAAGCACATTATCTTTCTGAATAAAAAACCTTTTGGTCTTTGGTTTTTAAACCTTTTTTTTTCCTAGGAGCAGGGTAGGTTAATGTTATTGCAACTTTGCACAGACGTTTTCTATGTTTCAAGAGACTTGGGGTTATTCATCCTGGAGAAGAGAAAGCTCTGCAGAGACCTTAGAATGGATACCAGTGCCTAAAGGGACTACAAGAAACCTGGAGAGGGGCTTTGGACAAGGGCTTGTAGGGACAGGACAAGGGGGAATGGCTTTAACCTGGCAGAGGAGAGACTAAGATGAACTTTTAAGCAGAAGTTCTTCCCTGTGAGGGTGGTGAGGCCCTGGCACAGGTTGCCCAGAGAAGCTGTGGCTGCTCCATCCCTGGCAGTGTTCAAGGCCAGGTTGGACAGGCCTTGGAGCAACCTCGTCTAGTGGGAGGCATCTCTGCCCGTGGCAGTGCGTTGGAACTGGATGGACTTTAAGGTCCCTTCCAACCCAAACCATTCTAGAAATTTATTACATGATTCTATAAATTCTTCAGTTCTACTTCAGGTGGGGAAATTTTGCAAGCGTCTGTTTGTCTTGGGTGAGCATCCACCAGCCTGAACTGCACTCTGCGACCTGTCTACAATCTTGAATGCTCATTTTTAGCCTAGACAACCAGTGAAAACCCTACTGAAGCCTTGCCAAAATATTAATTTAATGCTGGTGTCACCTTCTTGTCCCAACTGTGTTGTTAATTCACTTGGGTATTACTCAGATTAGAATCTGGTGCAGGAAACCTTGTTTTCAATGTTCTTGTTTCACTAGTGGATATCTCTGCTTGCCGCAAACCAGCAGCTACATCAAGATTCTGTTTTCTGTTTGATTTAAATGTCCTGGTTTCTTCCATACTTTCCCTCTCTCTCTTTTTATTTTCTCTGGATTGAATACGTGCCCAGATTAGTCAATAAAACTTCAGTAAAAAGATATTTGGGTTTTGTTTTCTGACAAGCATTGCCAGTGCTAGATCAAGAGGCTTGTTTAGAAAACAGAGCCACTCCTTGTTTCCTGAGCTGCCCAAATTAATTCTTGGAGTGAATAAGACGGATGGAGCCTGACATTTAATTATATATTAATAATTGCTCATTACGACATTTCTTTTAATAATAGGAGTTTCAGAGGCCCATAAAGCAAATCTAGTCTCACCTCTGCAGAGAATACTGCATCTTTCTCTTCTGAAAAACTTGCCAACAGAAGTTTCCACTCCTATGAAACAGGTCTTACTGATATCTTACACTGTAGTTCACTCACACCCAAATTAAAAAATTCAAATGCATCTGCTTCAGTGATGAAAACTGATTTATGCATGGGATTTTTAATGGCCCACCTGATATCTCTTTCCTAGAAATTAAAGAGATATCAGAAGTTCAGCCATTTGAATAATCCAGCCATCTGAACCTTCTTGGGTGCTTTGTCATGTTTATGATAGTGTTTGAACCACGTTGCCATCATGACCAGTAACAGTAAAATGAATGTGATGCTACAAGGCTATAAAAAAAAATGTGCCGAGAACTACAGTGCTGATATCCCATTTTACCAGTGCAGCTGAGCTTTGTAAAGGCAAATGTCATGTATAAAACCTCTTGCATTGTCTCCTCTCACTGCCAAGTTTGTGATTCTAACTTTCTTTCAGACCACAGGAAAGGGAAGTAAGTGCATGCAACTATTTCAGGGAATGAATGTTTGTCTGGAGTGTTGTCCAGCAGGGTATTTCTCATCCTAGGTTTAACTGCAAATTTAAACTTTGGGACTATTCAAAGTGTCACAGTTACCTGTGTACTCCTGTTTCTGCAGTGTCAACCGTGATGAATCAAACTGCAGACATGAATCAGTATAATAGACCACTCAACACAGTGATGATCATCACCATTCAAACTTATTTTGAACTACATCTCACAACTCCTAAACCCCTATTAAACATCTTTTAAAAATGGGGTCACATAACCACACTGTGGCTTCTCCTAATGTGCCTATCTCTATCAATTTTTCCTAAGATAAAGAAAGTACAGAATGTTATGGTTTGCAGTTTAATAGCTTGACTTTAAAAACCGTTATGTGAACTAGTAAATCAGGCTCTGCAAGGAGCTGAACCTTAGTTTCTTCAAGTAATTTTTTTCCCCTCTTCTTTTCTTCGATACTCTCTTTCTCTGAGCATATTGCCTGCAAACCTAACATGATACAACACTGTAAAGTATGGAAGGGAAAATACAGTATAATAAATAAATTATTAAACATGATTTCTTTTGAAGTGTTCCTTTAATAATCCAGTATGAAATCTTGGTGATAATATTACTGGAAACAAAAGTAAGTCTTGCTTAATATGTCCTTGATAGAGTTTGTGTTTCTTTTAACAGTGAACCTGATTTTCCATGCCAGTTGAAAGCAAATAGTGAGCTATGGAGTTAGGCATATGAGATATACATATATGTATATATACATATTTGCCATATATTATCTGTGCATTACCTTATTTTCCCAACACATATATGTATATATGAAACAGAGAAGAAGAACTGGCTTTTCTTTTGCTCCCAAAATACCCAAAGTATGCTCCCTCACACTCCTTACAATTTTCTTGTTTCATCTTTGTACCATCAAACTCCATTCTGATGATAACTACTTGCTTCACTCTTTCTCTTTCTCATGTAATATTCTAAGAAATCCTATCAGCAGTTCTAAAATGTCAGTTCAAAATCATCTTTGTGTCAATTCTTGTATATATTCTGTGAGACAGAACAATTGGATTAGGACCGTGACTGTGTCTTGAATGAAATCAGATTACTTGATAGATCAAGTTCATAGGGAACTGTAACCTCTTTCTTCTCCAAAGTCCTGCCACAGAGGAAATTAAACAATCCAGATTTTCGTCCAACTAAATTAATTCAGCCAGTATTAATGAATTGAAATTAGAATCTTGGTTTACATGCCCTTAATTTGTCTTCACTGAACTATTTTCCGAGAATGGTGTTTCAGTCTGTGATGTTTTGGTCCTAACAAAGCAAGTTTTCTTAAAACTCATTTCTGTTCATCTAATATTTTTCTCATTTCATCTCTAGCAAAGTTAAAACTTCAGCTTTTCTTCAGACTTTCTTTTAAGACTGTAGGTTCATCTGGCCAAAGTGCAGAAAAACCCCACGCTGTAAGTTACAAGACCAGTCACAACTCATTAACCAAAAACCAGTTTTGCTGATTACTTAGGGCACAATATCAGGCTTATACCCTTGAAGACAGTGGTCAGTGGGGGAATGACAGGGGTAAAAGGCAGAGAAAATGACAGAGGAAAAACAGTAAAATACTTTCAGGTCAGTAAATTCAAGGCAAAGTTAACTTCTTTGGGAATACCCTATGTATAGTAGATATCACACTATTTTTTATTTGTAGTTAATAATATGAAATCATAACTGAAATTCATGTTTAGATGAAACAAATCTAGTAGCTCCTACTGCATGTAGTGCTTTTTCTGCCTTCAGTTTGAAGAACTAGTTGAATCTTATCTCCCTTATACATCCGTATGAGTGCATTTCAGGAGTCTAAAGGTAAGACAACTATGAAACAGATAATGGGAGAGATTTTTCTTGTGCAGGAGAAAAAGATAGACTGAAGAAATTCACAGCAGTTAGCTGGAATGCAGGGGTCAAAATAGCATGTCACCCAAACTGTAAGCCATCTTTGGCTGATCTGTGGACATTTTGGTGTTATTTAAAAGAAATGGAAGTAGGCAAAAAACTCCAATCCTTCTGTTGAAGTTCAACCAGCACTCATGGAAATAGAGAAATATTTTTGCTTCCTAACTATGTGCATTAGAAGACATCATGAAGTTGTGTATTCTTTGTATTTTCTTGACATCATGGCTTTTGCTGATCATGCAATTCTGTATTTTATATGCCCTGGATATAAATGCAAGAGCAGACTGTGAATACTCTGTAATTGGAAATAACAAGACAACTCTGATGATGCTTTAAAATAAAAGGTAGGGCGAGATTTAATCTGAATGCTACTGATAGAGGTTAGAACAAAGAAATCCTTTCCAAAGTGTCCTATTTCAATACCTTTAGAATAGTCTAAGTTTCTGCCTCTTCCTTGCAGCAAAGGCTGTCACAGGAGACAGAAAATATTAACAAAAGTTCCTTTGAACCAAGTAGTCCCCCCATCACACAAGGACAGTTGCTTTGTCCTGTTGTATGGCTTTCTAATGCTTACTCTGGATAATTAGATATCATGGTGAAGCCACCTGTGTGGTCAGCAAGGTCTGATTAAGCAAAAGTGTCAGTGGCTCTCTTTTAGGCATTGCCACAGAACTGTGTTAAAGCAAAACTGGTTCCTGTGCAAGAGGCTTTCTTGTTTAGGAGCCCAACAACAACCACGAGCAAAATTCCCCTGTAGCTGGCCATGACGCGGCAAAAAAGCTATTTTTCAGGGAGTGACCATTTAGGGCTTTTTCTCTTAATGAGGCAGTGATGCCAGACAGTTGCATATCATCATACAGACACTTTTCAATGAAGTCTTTGACATATTTTGCATATTTAAAAGCAGCCTAGCCACACTTCAAAATTTCAGTGTTTTGACTGATCTCACTGATCCTGTTTGGAAAATCTTCAGTAGTTGGTTGGAGGTAGATCCCACAAAAGGTAAATAAACTTCTAGATGAAATCAATCTCTAATATACATGAACAAACTGGGTTTTGTGGTTTTAATTCTGTTTCCATTCTATTTATACTTTCATGACCACGATTTTCTACTTGTCAAACAACTCATTAACTATAGCTCTCAGCAGTTAATTTCTCCAACTCTTCCTCCCACAGTTTCACTGTATTTGTTTAGTTCACAGGCTTTTGATGCAAGCAGGGCTGTGTTCTGGACATTATACATGTTTCTTGTTGCATTAGGGACACTGACAGACTGCTAGCGTTTATACTTCTTTTGTTAATCCTGCTGAAATTTCCATTTCTTGGGAAGAGGTTAAATTTGCCTTGGGATGATTAAATGTGCTTACTTAGGTTAAAATAGAGGGTAATAAAAGTTGCTAAACCCAAGCAGAAAAAACTTCAGGGTGATCTAAATGTCTTCCCCCCTCCAGAATATACACATTTTAATGTGCTGTTGAGAGAGGATGCCTTGAAGACACCCAGAAAGGAGAACTTGATCCCACCCTTTCCATTGCTCTTCAAGCATCTTTGACACCTCCTTCAACCCTGCTGTATTAATTTTGTGTGAAACCTATCCCTGACCAGAACCAGAATCCTTCAAATTTATTACTCAAAACAAGTCTAAATCCACTTAATTTCTCCTGTAGTATCTCTTGCTGTGTGGAGCCGTGCAGCTACTGTACTCAAAGCATTCTGCAGACTTTCCTTTGGTTCATTCAATGTACAAATCACAAGCATTCATAAATAGTCCATGTTTGCATGCTTGCAAAATCCCCATTTTTACCAAAGAAAGATAGTTGCTGCAGTTCTGCCCAAACACCAAGTCTTTGCTAGTGAGTTCATCCACATGCACTGGAATTCATGGAAAGTCACTGATCCTGTATAAGAAGAATGAGTAATTTTTTTATGAAACTTAAGCTGTGTATTTCCACCAGAAGATAACATTGAAAAGAAGAATCACTGACATAAACTGGAGAGCAAGAAAGGGAAAAATATGCCCGTAAACACCTATACTCACAGGGACAGGACTTTTTCACCAAACAACACATAGAGGGCATAAAAAACAGTTTCCAAATAATCTTCCAACCATGGGAAAAGGCTCACTATAATAATAAAATACATGATGGTCAGGGCTATCAGACCCTGACTGTGTGGTGTCAAGCTTTTGAGTACAATCCCTCACAGAAGCCAATGTCCAGCTTATTAAAAGAGACAGAAAAGAGATCTGGTGAAGGTCTCAGGTTTACTTGGGACTCGGAAAAACTAATAGACATTTTTTATTAAAGAAATGCATCCCACAAAATATTCCAGGTCTGAGAAAATCACAGGGTACTTTAGCAACAAGAAAAGGGGTCAAAACGGTAAGTACCAGCTTCAGCAGGTGCTTAAACATATATGTTATTCCATCTACTGATTGAGAAAGAGCACTGACAGAATTTTAATTCTCATTTCAGAGGAATATAGGCCTTGCTCTGTTTAACACCTAATGCACATCTATTTTCAGAGCCCTTAATGATACATTAGTACTAGCAAATTATGGGGAAGTAAATACTATGTGTGTTAGGGGGAGCTGGCAGTAACACTCGCAGCATTAGTCCCCCTACCAACATGCATTTTTAGTGAGCTCATTCAGAGAGCAAACCTATGCATCAACTTGGACTCAGGCGAGCTTCTGTATTAAATTCTTATAAACTTACTCCCAGAAGCATCAGAAGTTTAATAAAAGAGAAAGACATTCATAAGCTGAGGCTCCCTGGGTGTTACCAAGGAAAACATAGACATGTGACAGCGACCTATAAATAAAATATAACCCCACTTGGAGATGTGTGAAGACTTACTTGGAACTGCATTTAGCTGAGCATGGAAATAGGTGTGGGGTTTGGATCTAGAGCAGCTGGGATGAAGTTTTTGGAAGTTTTGCCTCTGAAAAATTAGTGGGTTTTTTCAGGGAGAATAATAAAGGATTCAATGGCAGGATTTGCATTTCTGGTAGAGAATGCATCATCAGAGCCTCAGTCTTTACACAAACCTGGCAAGTATGACACAGGCCTGCTGGAAACACAAGCCCTTCGGAAATGTTGGACAGGCAGAATACCTCAGGGCTTCTCAAATGGCTTTAGAAACCCACATCGTGGTGGCCAAATGAAGCCCTAAGCCCTACACTACCATAGGATGAAGAGAGTGTTGCAAATGTGAAGCTTTCTCTTAATCTTTCTGCTGGCATATCTTGGTGAAATTTTTCCCTAAGGAAACTAACTTCTGGTTGCAAACTAAATCCTAAGAGGTTCATTAAAGGAGTGAAAGATTTTCATGAAACAAACCAAGTGATTTTAAGGCCTGTCTGGAAATGTAGAATTTTTTTTTCTAACTTAAACCTTTTAATTTGACCTGATGTAACCTCGTTTGTCTTTACTCACCCTTCCTTCAATTCTACCCACAAAACCTCCCTGCAGGGTGCTGGTGGCAGTGATAGGATTATACTCAGTTATCAAGGGGTTCGTTTTCACTGTGGTGGTTTTCTCTGTTTAAAACAGAAAATTTTATTTAGGGAAAGGACCATAACATCAGTCTGGTCACAACACAACAATCCATCAGTCATGGGTGATTCTCTACAACACCAATAAGGCACTCAACATTCACACCAGCTTCTCCATCCACTGGTGTCACTATCTGGTGCATATGTGTCCCTTGGACAGCTCACATCTCTGCATGTTGTCTCCCCCTGCTCATGATTTTTATATCTCTGGTAACTGATGTCCTTGAGGCCAGGAAAGCCCTCAGGCAAGTCCAGCATTGCAGGGACTCCATTTTCATCAGATCTGCTACCCCTGGTACATACAGACTCACTGTACCACCAGCTGAGATATGATGCTGTGTTTTGGTCCCACCTCTCACACCTTTGCCACCATGGCCGAGCTCAGACTTCCAGCTCCTGAGCAAGTACAGCTGTGCAGGTATCAGATAAGGGTGCCTTGTTTCCATGACCCATGCCTGGTTCTGTAAAATCTTTTTTTAGATAGGTAATTAAAATATGATGGCGACAACTTGAAGCACCTCATACACTGCCATCCTACATTGTCCAGCCTGGAGCTTGAGATTCTTACCTTCAAGCTGGCCTAAGAGAGGTTAATTTTGTGGTTAAGCTCTGTAGGAAGTTCAGTACTGTATAGCACCTCCATAGCACCCAGAGCCCCAGAGATTTTATTCCTCAGCCGTTTGAGGGTGGATCTATTCCTGTAAAACCCTCCACGTATCACCATGACTATTTCAACTCCTTCCTCAACAAAGATGGGAAGGATGCTAGTAGAATCAGCTGCCAATGATTTAACCACCACACACTGGTACCAATTCAGGCAAAGTTTAAAAGCTAGCAATTTGGAATAACTGATTCCTTTCTTCTGCCATCTCAGCCTGTTCCTAATTAGCAAGAATGACAGAATCTATCCTAAAGCACTAAGGAAGAAGTTGGTTGAAAGGTGTCTTAGGAAGATCCATTTCCTTGGTGAGTTAGTACTCTTTCATTCCCTGGATAATTAGAAAAATATTCAGCTGAAACGATTTCAAAACCTGAACAAGTTTCTTCTCCTTTCAGCCATTCACTTCAAGCTTCATCCTTTTATAAATACATAGCACTGTTAATAGTGTGTCCTTCTTTTCAGCCATTCACTTCAAGCTTCATCCTTTTATAAATACATAGCATTGTTAATAGTGTGTCCTAACCACAGATCTAACATAATCCCATCTACAAAAATAAGCAATCCAATTTTCTTGATGTCATGATAGAACCTAATTAGCAAACTTTCAGTGTATTTTCAGTAGTATGTAGGGACAAAAATCCATCATCTGGATGAATCATGTCAACAGTTTGATAACATATGTTCTGGATTTTGAAGCACAGCTGACATTTTAAGTATCTGGAAAACCATGCATGAGCTCCATTTATCTCTTAATTGGCTGTAAACAAGTAGCCTGTTACTCAGGACTACCCTTTCATTCCTGCGTTCAAGAATGTAGAGGGTGAGTACATGGAGGAACTAACTTCTGCAAATAATCTCAAAAAAAAAAATAGACAACATTTATTGCTTAGCCATTATAGTTAGGCAGGTGATACTGTTCCCATTTCACAGATGGAAAAGGAGGCATAAATGTGCTGAAGAACAAGTAATACAAGGTTAGGTTTGGTCAACAAGAAGTATTTGATGTAAACAACCATTAATTTTGTGGGTTTTTTTCTTCCTGGGAGTGTCATTGTGTTGAAATCATGGCTTTTATTTTTGTAGAAGAAAGAATGCAGTACCAGTTTTCTCTTACCAAAAAATATTGCCAGTTCCATAAAGTCTATGATGTTACTGTTGGAATAAAGCATTGTAAGGGTCTATAAATTAATGTTAAAATATATTTGGTTAACCTGGGAGTTCTAACCTAGATGAGAAAGCTTTCTGAATGCCTAGCACCCAGGAGACAGAAACATTTTGCTGAGAGTATCCCAGTTATTGTTATCGTCTTGGACCACCACAGCTGTTCTCTGGCTCCTTAAGCATCTCTTGATGTACTTCTGATTGACGCTGTCCAGATGGGAGCTGCAGACTGATCTCATGCATAAGGCAGGATATGGGATTAAGGGAGAGCCCTGTCTCCATCCTTGGTGACAGCATGTGCAGGGAAAATAAGCTCCTCTAGCAAAAAAATGTGTCTAATAATTCACTTTTCCCTTTCTCAGAAAAGGCAAGCAAAGAAGAAATTCTGGCACCTAGACAGTGCCAAACACCTAAACTTCAGCTTCAGGCTTTGCTTCAGGCTTTGCTTGGCTCCTGGGTGTTGTGGCCGCACAACACCTCCTAGAGCAAACTACAAAATTATAACTATTGTATGCTTACTGTGATAAATACACATTCCTTATTCTGCACAAAATTGTTTTTATGGCATACAGAGTGCAAAGGATTGTGATGTTCGCCATGCATAACTGTTAAAATATATAACATATTAGCAGAGCAGATAAATAGTTTGTAATAAGTACAATTTTTATGAGGTTGGTTGGTTGGTTTTTTTGAACTCTCTGTTCAGTTTTTTTTTTTTTTTTTCCTTTCAAGCTGCCAAAAAATTGGATCATAAATTTCATGGATGTATGTTTTGTTTGAAATTATTCAACCAATAATTTCTGTAAATTATCCTTAGCTTGCAAGCTGTTTATTTCACAATTCTGGTATTGACAAGTTGTGCTGTTTTGCCTGAGCAGGGGATCCCACAAACAGTTTCTGTTCTAGACTGAACAAATATTCTGCTTTGAATAGGTTCTCTGTAATAAACTTAATTCTAATTATTATATGAAAAATTGGGGAGGAATTTTCAATATTCTTGAAACATACCTTATATTTTGTATATTTTTGTGAAAATTTGCTCACAGGATATTCAAACAAAAGCAATAAAAACACAGCCAAATGCATTTATTTGTAAATGTGAACAAATACTAATTGAATATTTTAAAGAATTGCCTTTACTCAATAGTGATTATCACTCCCTCTCCCCTAGTCTGGAATCTGAGAAGTATTATTAGGGTTTTTGATAACATTCTTTCTCACCAACTGGCACATTATTGCTTGAAATGCTTTTTACTTACGCTGTAGGGTTTAAGGTTTACTATAGTAATGATAAAATATTGTGATAGACTGCAATTCATCTGAATTAATTGCACTAACAGGAAAAAAAAAAGCTTCTTCTAACGAATATTCACAGCTTGTACAAATACAAATCTTCTACTTTTCAATATATGCTGTAAGCCACTTCTAATCTAAAGGATCCCTCTGTCTTCAGTCTGAGTCCTTGGTAAGCTGCCAGATACAATAGGGCATTAATTAACATGTGCCAGGAATTCATCAACATGCACAGTGGTAGAGAGCAATTTCAGGCTTTCTTCTTTTTTTTTTTTCCTCCTTTGCATTTCTGTGTAATTCAGGAAAGATCTACTCCAGTATGTAAATCAGCTCTTGCTAAACACCCAGTAATAGAGTTCTTTTTATTTTCCAGGGTTGCTGTCAAATTTTTCACACTTCCAGGAAAGACGATTACTTTGTGTCTTTTTCATGTTCAGGATCCATTTGCAGGCTACAGGTGTTAAAAATAGCATATTTTTTTGCTTGCCATACAGTCTACTTTGTAAATAAATCATCTGACAAGCTAAAAAAAAAACAAACCAGAAAAAGAACAGAAGGAGATTAATTTCCCTTAATATTGTACCAGTGGGAATGCTGAAATTACTCTCTCTGTTAGCCCAGGGTGACAGTAAGCTGCCCTACTAGCCTACATGAGTATATGGAGAAATACTGCCAGTGATGGTGGCCTTCTATGATGGGGCTATGGAACTGATGGACAGGGGTAGAACAATTGATGTCATCTACCTGGACTTGTGCAAAGCATTCGAAACTGTCCCACATGACATCCTTGTCTCTAAACTGGAGAGACATTAATTTGACAAATTGACAACTTAGTGGATGAAGAACTAGCTTTATGGCCGCACACAAAGAGTTGTGGTCAATGGTTCAATGTCCAGCTGGAAAACAGTAACGAGTGGTGTCCCTCAGGGATCGGTGATGGGACCGGTCTTGTTCAACATCTTTGTCGGTGACATGGACAGTGGGATTGAGTGAGCCCTCAGCAAGTTTGCCAATGACACCAAGCTGTGTGGTTCGGTTGATACGCTGGAGGGAAGGAATGCCATCCAGAGGGACCTTGACACACTTGTGAGGTGGGCTGATGCCAACCTGATGAAGTTTAACCATGCCAAGTGCAAGGTTCTACAGCTGGGTGGGACCAATCCCAGGCACAGCTACAGGTTGGGCAGAGAAGAGATTCAGAGCAGCCCTGTGGAGAAGGACTTGGGGGTGTTGGTTGATGAAAAAATGAACATGAGCCGGCAATGTGCACTTGCAGCCCAGAAAGCCAACCATATCCCGGGCTGCATCAAAAGGAACGTGACCAGCAGGTCAAAGGATGTGATCCTGCCCCTCTACTCTGCTCTCCTGAGACCTCACTTGGAGTATTGTGTGCAGTTGTGGTGTCCTCAACATAAAAAGGACATGGAACTGTTGGAACAAGTCCAAAGGAGGGCCACAAGGATGATCAGGGAACTGGAGCACCTCCCATATGAAGATAGATTGAGAAAGTTGGGTCTGTTCAGCCTGGAGAAGAGAAGGCTGTGTGGAGACCTCATAGCAGCAGCCTTCCAGTATCTGAAGGGGGCCTATAGGGATGTTGTGGTGGGACTCTTCATGAGGAACTGTAGTGAGAGGACAAAGGGTAATGGGTTCAAACTTGAACAGGGGAAGTTTACATTGGATATGAGGAAGAAATTCCTTAGTGTAAGGGTGGTGAGGCATTGGAATGGGTTGCCCAGAGAAGTTGTGAATGCTCCATCACTGGCGGTGTTCAAGTCTGGGTTGGACATATCTTTGAGTGGCATAGTTTACTGGTAGGTGTTCCTGCCCGTGGCAGGGGGGTTGGAACTAGATGATCTTAAGGTCCTTTCCAACCCTAACTATTCTATGATTCTATGATTCAGTATCTGGCTTTCACCACCCAAGCATGAGTAGTCAAGTCAGCGATGTAAATTAAATATCATCAATTAGTCTTCAGGTAGACTTCATTCCCTTTAACTCCAAGGAAAACAAACTCTCCTCCCATTTCCTTGTTTATTGTTGTTTTTACTACTGATATTGTTACTACTACTACTAGTATTTAAGAAAAAAAAATTATCCTAATCCTAAACAATTTCATTTTATTCTTCACTTATGACCCCAACACTGAGGGATTGTAGAGATCTCCAGTTAGATTGCTGGTATATTTTTGCTGGTATAATTTGCAGCACAGAAATATGGAAAGAGGTAACAGAGGGCAGTTTTGTTCTGCTTCTGTATCGTAAGTATCTGATAAATAGGATGACATATCTGACAGCCTGGATGTTGTGATAGCTTCCTTTTTTCTTTTTTTTATTCTCAATCTCTCCATCTATTTTACTTAGATCCATTCCATCTTATTTCAAACAAACTTTTCTCTTTCTGACCACACCAAGTCCACTGTCTGAAGATATTCCAGGGGGAATCGCAGGTTTTACTTTTGTTTTGTGCTTCTGGCTATTGATAACTTCAAATTACATCATCTCTCGGGATTCCCCAATAAAATATGTTTCTGAAATGAGCCCATTTTACCTTAGAACAAGCAAGGCTCAAAATCTGAGCATCCCACTCATCTCTACATTAAGAGGTGAATTTGGCTATTAATGAAAAAAGATGGATTTTAGCAGGGCTGAACTCACAAAAGTATAAGAAAAGAAAAGTAAACAGCTCATTGAAACATAAAACAAAAAAAATTCTTCCAACTTTGCATGTTTAATAACTGTTACAGAAAACTAAACCTTATGTCAGCCTCCACATCTTCAATCATTTTAGCCTCACCCTCGTATGAAACACGTGTCAACACAAGTTTGAAACCTAGTGAGGAAAGCTAGTAAGGTTCAAATCAAGATTTTATTTTTTTTACACAATATTATGTAATCCAGAGATTTTAAACCATTGTCCCACTGAGAATAATATTTCTTCCGCCAACACTGGGACAGTCAGCAATCTAATTTGCTGTGGTACTTCTGCTAAGAACAAAGGAAAACCATCTAGAGCAATCTAAAAAACTAATGTCATTTGTGCATTTAGACTTGCACTTAGATGAAAAATTTTCCATGTATATGATTATCCATATCTTGAGTTACTAAGTGCAACTGTCAAAAAATGTGACAGAAATCATGCTGCAACACAATGTGCATAAGTTGAACATGGTGAGTATTTAATGAAACAGCTTTATTCTAAAAGTCCACATAGGACATCACATGTCCAGATAAAACAGTACCTGTTTTTCTCGTGAAGTCAGTAATGGCATGACTCTGTGAGGGAAACGGCTATTAGAGGAGACTGTGGTACAGTGCAGTCTCTGAACAGAGGGCAGCTTCTCTTCAGAAGAGCACAAATTCCTGTGCTCCTTAAGGAGAACTGAAGTCTGAGTTTCTAAACTTTCTGCAATTTATTCTTGGCAAGAAGTTCTGCAACCAAGACCAGACCAAATGCTTTCAGAATGTCTCTAAACAACTAGCACATATTCAGAAGAAATTTAGCATTTTCATATTACTCCCATGACATACTTTGAAACAAGTTGGGTGACAGCAAAATAAGCATATTTTTCCTCCTGGTTGTATTGTACGGAATTTAATTATGGTGATAAATCCACGTGGTTGTTTCTGCCAGGTATAAATATGAGTTGTAAGTGCTGAGCTAGATAAAAATTCTGTGGAAAGTAGCAAAGATGGTAATTAAACTCTGCCACAACCTAAGGTGTTTGAGTATTGACTTTTGCCTGACTCCTGATGTTGGTGTTCTTCAACTTCTCCTGGCTTTAGAGTAAATAAGGGCTGTATATAGGTATATGATATGGACTGAATAAAAATAAGAGGTAGTGTTTCCCTAAGGAAGTCTGAAGGATTTGACAGATGTCCCATTCATAGCAGGCAAGAAGCAGATCTAAGTCATAGAATCATAGGATCATAGAATAGTTAGAGTTGGAAAGTACCTTAAGATCCACTAGTTCCAATTCCCCTGCCATGGGCAGGGACATCTCACACTGAATCATGTCACCCAAGGCTATATCCAATCCGGCCTTGAACACTGCCAGCAATGGAGCATTCACAACTTCCTTGCGCAACACATTCCAGTGTCTCACCACCGTTACAGGGAAGACCTTCTTCCTTATATCCAATCTAAACTTCCCCTGTTCAAGTTTGAACCCGTTACCCCTTGTGTTATCACTACAGTCCCTCATGAAGTGTTCCTCCACAGCATCCCTATAGCCCCCTGTCATGGGTTCAGCAGCAGCAGTCATTTTTCTCCTCCTTGGTAGCTGGTGTAGTGTTGTGTTTTTGATTTTGGGCCTGGGAACAGTGCTGATAACACCAGTGTTTCGGTTACTGCTTAGTGATGTTTTGGTCTGGCCAAGGACTTTCTGAGTTTCATGCTCTGCCAGGGAGGAGGGGAGCTGGGAGGAAGCAGAGACAGGACACCTGACCCAAACTGACCAAAGAGGTTATTCCATACCACAGCACGTCATGCCCAGGATGAGAGAGCAGAGGCCCAGAAGGGTGGGGGTGCACTGCGTGGTCGGGCTTGGTTTTAGGTGGTGAGAAATTGTATTCTTTCCTTGTATTTGCCTTGTCATTATTATTCTTGATGGTAGCAGTAGTAATTTGTGTTATACTTTAGTTACTAAACTGTTCTTATCTCAACCCATGGGAGTTGCATTCTTTTGATTCTCCTCCCCATCCCTCCGGGAGCAGGGGGTAAGAAAGAGAGGGGAGTGAGTGAGAGAGCGAAATTGCATGGCTGATTGGACTTAAACCACGACAGTTCTTTTTGGAGCCCAACGTGGGGCACGAAGGGTTGAGATAATGACAGGATTAATAGCCACTCGTCACAATGCTGATTTATTGGCTCTCAAAGTTGTTGCTTTTGATTCTCTTGAGTTCATGGTTTCAGCCTGTTGTACCTTACTTACAGCCGGTATTTGTTATCTCAGCATTTTTTGGATACGGGTTTTGGGTTAAGGTTCTTGTTTCATTGTATTTTATTGCAATGGCTTGTAATATGGGTGGGCTCCGGAAGCAGGGGGGGGTGGATGTGTACCTGGCAGTTCGGCTGCTCTTCACCGTCCTGGCCCTCGTCTTCGCCTCTGTCTTTGTGAGGCTGTGGGGAGCCAAGGGGGGGCTGCCCCAGGAGCCGCCGGCAGCCGAAACGGCCCAGGAGCGCGGTCCCCGGAATCAAGAGGCCACGAAGGAGGTGGCAGAAGGGGTGAGCCCCCCGACCGAGCCCAGCCCAACGGCTGCCGAGCAGTGGGAGGAGACGATGGAGGAGCCGAGCCCTGTAGCCAAGCCCAGCCCCGCGGTGCCCAAGAGCATTCCCCAGCAGCCACCCACAGAGCCCCGTGAGCCCGAGCCCCAGGAGGATGCAGGAGACCCCGCAGCACTTCCCAGCAAGGCAGAGGAGGAAGACCTGGACTCAGACAAAGAGCAGCTGGTGGTGAGAGAGCTGGCAAGCGCAGCAGCTACACCAGCCCCAGTGACAAGTGCAGCAGCCTCATTTGAGAGCTCTGACGGTTTTGAATGGCCTTTGGGTACCCTTGAGACCTGCCTGCTGATTGTGATGGGGGTCAGCATGGTGGCATGCATACACAGTGTGTTTTACCCACAACCATTTTGTCTGGTCCCGAGAGTTAAGCAGAGTGGGGTGTGGGCCTTGTCTGGGTTTAGACTACAATGTAGGATGATTAAGAGATTTTCCCCAAAGCTGGACAGTCATGAGTGGCAGTGTGTGTGGGACTGTATGGGCAAGTATCTAGTCCATTGGGCCCCTCCAGTGCTTTGGAAGCATCAGAGATGGAAGGCAGCTGTATGGAGTCCCCAACAACAATCTGCAGAAACTGCTGGAGGGGTGGATGAATTATTTTGAGCCTGGTGTGCCCATGACACTTCAGGCCATCAGGGCAGAGATACAACATACAGATGGACTTATGATCGAAAGGGTGGACTTAGCAATGGACACTATTGCCCAGGTTATTCACGAGTGTGAACACTGCACACAGCCTCTCCGGCTCTGAAAGGCTGTTACAAGAGATGGAGCCTGATATCATGGACTGAATGGACTCAGCAGCTTTATAGGGATTGGTCTACGCACTAAGGGATGATCTCTCTCCCTTTCTGTGTGCGTGTGGATGTATACATATACATGTGATGGTATATTGAAAATGTGGGATCTGAGCATGACGTGAATGGTATGGAATAAGGGGTGGATAATGTCATGGGTTCAGCAGCAGCAGTCATTTTTCTCCTCCTTGGTAGCTGGTGCAGTGCTGTGTTTTTGATTTTGGGCCTGGGAACAGCGCTGATAACACCAGTGTTTCGGTTACTGCTTAGTGATGTTTTGGTCTGGCCAAGGACTTTCTGAGTTTCATGCTCTGCCAGGGAGGAGGGGAGCTGGGAGGAAGCAGAGACAGGACACCTGACCCAAACTGACCAAAGAGGTTATTCCATACCACAGCACGTCATGCCCAGGATGAGAGAGCAGAGGCCCGGAAGGGTGGGGGTGCACTGCGTGGTCGGGCTTGGTTTTAGGTGGTGAGAAATTGTATTCTTTCCTTGTATTTGCCTTGTCATTATTATTCTTGATGGTAGCAGTAGTAATTTGTGTTATACTTTAGTTACTAAACTGTTCTTATCTCAACCCATGGGAGTTGCATCTTTTGATTGTCCTCCCCATCCCTCCGGGAGCAGGGGGTAAGAAAGAGAGGGGAGTGAGTGAGAGAGCGAAATTGCGTGGCTGATTGGACTTAAACCACGACACCCCCCTTCAGATACTGGAAGGCTACTAGGAGATCTTCACGCAGCCTTCTCTTCTCCACGCTGAACAGCCCCAACTTTTTCAGCCTATCTTCATACAGGAGGTGCTCCAGTCCCCCGATCATCCTCATGGCCCTCCTTCGGACTGGTTCCAACAGTTCCATGTCCTTTTTAAGAGGACACCAGAACTGCACACAGTACTCCAAGTGAGGTCTCAGGACAGCAGAGCAGAGGGACAAGATCACCTCCTTCGATCTGCTGGTCACACTCCTTTTGATAGGATACAGTTGGCTTTCTGCTCTGTGAGCACATGCTGAAGCCAGCTCATGTTCATTTTCTCATCGACCAGCACCCCAAAGTCCTTTTCAGCAGGGCTGCTCTGAATCTCTTCTCTGCCCAACCTGCAGGTGTTGGGCCTTGCACTTGTCATGGTTAAACTTCATAAGGTTGGCACTGGCCACCTCACAAGTGTGTCAAGGTCCCTCTGGATGAAATCTCTTTCCTCCCATGTATCAACCAAACCACACAGCTTAGTGTCATTGGCAAACTTGCTGAGGGCTCACTCAATCCCACTGTCCATGTCACTGACAAAGATGTTGAACAAGACTGGTCCCATCACCGATCCCTGAGGGACACCACTCGTTGCTGGTCTTCAGCTGGACATTGAGCCACTGAGCACAACTCTTTGCTTTCAGCCATCCAGCCAGTTCTTTATCCACCAAGCGGTCCACCTACCAAATTGATGTCTCTCCAATTTAGAGACAAGGATGTCATGTGGGACAGTGTCGAATGCTTTACACAAGTGCAGGTAGATGACATCAACTGCTCTACTCCTGTCCATCAGCTCCATAGCCCCATCCTGTTGCACATCACTGTGAGAATGTAGCCTGACAGTTTCCTTTTTGTCTTTTCATACTGCATGCTTAATCAGCGGGTGACAATAATACCTTCATCCTGGTATTTTACAAAGTAAAATGCTACTGTGTGATACTCTAAAACACAGAGCTATATCACCAGACTGCAATGGCATACCTCATTGTCAACATGAAGGACAAATAAAATCAATATAGGAATCCAGTGCAGAAATCCAGTGCATCAAGGCACCTCAGACACTGAAGCACTAAGTTAGACCCCACTTAAAAAAGCAGATCATCTTGGCCAGCATCTGACTCTCAGTAACTGACCTGGACTAACAAAAGGTCTGAAATACAAAGATCCCATTCCATAACATTATCACTGCTTGAAAGAAGTAAAACATAACTTCTCTGAAGTAACAACCCAAGAGTGCTGCAAGAAATCTGTTCAGTCATGTGGTGTGGTGTGTTTGTTAATGATATTTATTATGTGTATAGATACAGTAATGTACATATATTTGTTATGAGACCTAAACCAGATTTATCCCCAAACTGATGTACCTTTACTATGAGATAAAATACAAAATCAATGTAGAATATAAAAACTACAGGAATCTATCTAATACTCTGCAAAATAATTACAAGTCTACTACCCCTAACAGATAAACTGTTGAGCAGAATGCTTAGGCATGTACTTTATTGGTGTACAGAGATGAAGAAGGGGGAAGAAAAGCTGCAAGAACATATTCAGAGTGTCAGCACAATTTTTCAGTTGTTAAATCTTTTCAAATTCTTCCATTCAAATTTTTTACTGAAATTTTTTTTCTGAGGATGGTTATTTTGTCACTAGATATTATGTTGTTAAAAGCCACAAAACCTGAAATCTCAGCCAGCTGCAGAGGGTCTTATTTTTATTGCAATATGTAGTTTAAACACAATGCTTCATTTTCCCGCAAGCAAAATTTTCCTATCATTATCCTGGCAAAACTTGTCTTCCTGAACAATGGATAGGTCTCTTTTGTGCAGTAATGCTTCAAAATTGTTTGTTTTGCTGTCTGGGTATAAATTTCTTGAATAGGCATTGTGTTTTTAACTTCTTAGAGACATGTCAAGATCTTACGTTCTTGCTGCTTTTGGACTAATACAGCCTTCCTAGTGGTCAATTTTATTTTCTATTCATCTGTCTTTCGAGGTTCATAATGATAAGTACATTGCACTTGTGTTTTGTGAAGATTTTTTTATTACAATTATGTTAGTATAAGGAATTGAAGCCTCTAGTGAAAACAAAGTATGTGTATCTTGTCAGCAGCATCCTTTGAAATGCTGAATTTAAGCACGGCTATCACTATTACCTAGGGAGCTCTGCTGCCTTTCACATGGGGTTTCTTGTTTATTTTTGCAACCATCTCCTTTTCCAGATTGATGTAGGTATTTTTTTAGGAAACACATGAACAACAGGAATGACTAAGCCTGCTATCACTAGATAACTAATTTGGTTACTTCTGCTATTCAGTCTATAAACT
The DNA here is from genome assembly GCA_028858755.1 of Ara ararauna. Lineage (NCBI taxonomy): Eukaryota > Metazoa > Chordata > Aves > Psittaciformes > Psittacidae > Ara > Ara ararauna. Next base: position 64,803,558 of record CM054410.1, read on the forward strand.
AATTCTTTCTGGACTGGTAGTAGCTCCATCCAAAACCAGCTTCCTTGAGATCAGAGGGTCAATGTGATTTTACTGAAATTCCCTCATTAAATCAGTCTGGAAGTAAAAAGTCATGGTAATAACAGAAAAGGCAGGCAAGCCCCACTTTCAAAGTAGTGCTTCCAGTCTGAAATGAATACACTGAGAAAGTTTCCCAAAATCAAATAGAATTCATAAACTGTACAAGACACACTTTTCTATGACTGATTCTTTAACCCAAAAAATTACCTCAAAGGTGAGGCACAGCACAGAGCTCAAGCCAGTAGACATGTTGGTTAATTAATTTGTCTCTGCATCAGGTTGGCACTGCTGCAAGGAAGCTGAAGTTGAGCATGTACAAAGAAGAAAGAAAGATGAGAATGGCAGTAGCAGCGGTTTCTCACCCCCAGAAAAACTCATAAACATATGGAGTACAAGAAAGAATGGCATCATAGAGAATACTGCATAGTTGCATTGCAAATGCACACACAAAGCGCTAGCTGGTGTGTATCTTACACTTAGAGTAAGATGTGTCTCTACACTTACAGCTAAGTGTATCTTTTACTAGCTAAGGAAGTTGGGGTTGTTCAGCCTGGAGAAGAGAAGCTGCATGGAGACCTTAGAGCAGCCTTCTAGTGCCTGAACGGGGTCTCCTATGATACTGGAGAGGGACCCTTTGTCAGTACTGTAGTGATAGGACAAGGGGGAATAGCTTTAACCTGACAAAGGGGAACTGAGATGAGATCTTGGCCAGAAGTTCTTCTCTGTGAAGGTGCTGAGGCCTTGCCACAGGCTGCCCAGGGAAGCTGTGGCTGCCCCATCCCTGGCAGTGTTCACAGCCAGGTTGGATGGGGTCTGGAGCAACCTGGTCTAGTGGAAGGTGCCCCTGCCCTTGGATGAGCTTTAAGGTCCTTTCCAAACCTAACAATTCTATGATGGAACATACTACCAGCAGTGATCAAGTTTACTATTAAAATCACATGCGTACAAACTTCTTTCTTCTATACCATCTCCAAAAGCACTGATTTAGGAACATTTTAATCTAGAGGTTGTGTCTCAACTGTTATGTTTCATAGCCATCAGCAAACTTACCCTCCATGAATTTACTCAATCCTTTCTCTTTTTTTAACAGGTGGGCCCCAGAACATTGGCTTTACTTTGCCCCCATGGAAGTGAATCTCACAGTTATCTTGATCTATTTTTGTGTTGCAAATCACAGTTTGCAGCGTCATGTTCAATTTTTCTTAATTTTATAGACCTCTTTTCCAAGCCAAGAAGCCTAGTCTTTTTAGTATCTTATATAGATTCTATTTCATATCTGAACATACTTTTTGCCCTTTCTCTACATCATTTCTAGTTCTATTACATCTTTTTTTAGATGGAAGAATCATAATTTCACCGAATATTCAAGATGTAGGAGCAGCAGAAATTTAAGCCACGGCATGATGGTATTTTCTGGTTTTTTTCAGTTACAAATTTCCTACTACCTCTAAATACATTTTTTGTGGTTTTGGCTCTGCATTGACTCCAAAGTGTCTTGCCTGCATCTTAATGTTTAACATACAGCTTGTTGCTGTACACATGCAGTCGCAACATTTTTTCACCTCATTTGCGTTACTTTGCAATGATTTGCATCTACATTCCTACCAGAATACAATCAGCATTAGATTTGAATATCCTGAAAAGCTTTTCAGTGCAGAAAAACTTTGTCATGTCACCATTCATCCAGCTTTTTCCAGATCATTTATGATGTTAAATAACTCATTTTGGTAGGACCTTCTTGATAAACACTTTGCAGAAGGAAAACCACACAAGTAAGAAAATGACAAAATACTTGTCATGGGTTCAGCAGCAGCAGTCATTTTTCTCCTTCTTGGTAGCTGGTGTAGCGCTGTGTTTTTGATTTTGGGCCTGGGAACAGCGCTGATAACACCAGTGTTTTGGTTACTGCTTAGTGATGTTTTGGTCTGACCAAGGACTTCCTGAGCCTCATGCTCTGCCAGGGAGGAGGGGAAGCCGGGAGGAAGCAGAGACAGGACACCTGACCCAAACTGACCAAAGAGGTTATTCCATACCACAGCACGTCATGACCAAGATGTAAAGACGGAGAGCAGAGACCCGGAAGGGTGGGGGATGCACTGCGTGGTCGGGCTTGGTTTTAGGTGGTGAGAATTGTATTCTTTCCTTGTATTTGCCTTGTCATTATTATTATTGGTGGTAGCAGTAGTGATTTGTGGTATACCTTAGTTACTAAACTGTTCTTATCTCAACCTGTGGGAGTTGCATTCTTTTCGATTCTCCTTCCCATCCCTCCGGAATCAGGGGGAAGAAAGAGGGGGAAGTGAGTGAGAGAGAGAGTCTGCGTGAGTTAATCTTAAACCACGACAATACTGAAAATGGAAGGCTAGCCACTTCAGTTCTGTCAAGGACAAGAATGTATGGGGAGGTCCAGTATATAGAATCAAGAACTGAAATGACAGAAGGATTGAAAACTGGTTCAAATATAGCAGATGCCAGGTGGAGACCTGGCTCCAAAATGGGGATGCAAGGGATAAATAAGGGAGATAGAGGATTAACAGACAGTTCATTTGCACTTATACAGGCAGAGACAACTTCCACTAGACCAGGTTGCTCCAAGCCCCGTCCAACCTGGCCTTGAACACTGCCAGGGATGGAGCAGCCACAGCTTCTCTGGGCAACCTGTGCCAGGGCCTCACCACCCTCACAGGGAAGAACTTCTGCCTAAGATCTCATCTCAATCTCCCCTCTGTCAGGTTAAAGTCATTTCCCTTGTCCTGTCCCTACAGGCCCTTGTCCAAAGCCCCTCTCCAGCTTTCCTGTAGCCCCTTTTTAGGCACTGGCAGCTGCTCTAAGGTCTCCCCTTAAGGAGCCTTCTCTTCTCCAGGCTGAAAAAGCCCAGCTTTCTCAGCCTGTCTCCAGAGCAGAGCTGCTCCAGCCCTCACAGCATCTCTGTGGCCTCCTCTGGACTCACTCTAACAGCTCCACATCCCTCTCATGCTAGAAGCCTCAGAGAAGAAGAAAGTGAACCCACCCTCACTACTAACACAGGGGTAAAATGTCTCTGGGGGTTTGTCCCCCAGGCTGTTGCATGGGGTAAATCTTTCATTTGTTTTGCTTTGCACAAACCTTCTTCAGGGTTCCAGTAGGAAACTAGTAAACGTTGTATTACTTACTATAAAAACCCCAACCAGTTTCATAGATATGCTGACTGATGCCTGTTATAATGTAGGATCATCCCTATGTCCCTAAATTCACCTTTGCAAAAGTCACGAAAACTTATTGGTTTTTGGAGGAGATACAATACCTGAAAAAAAAACCTCACCAAGCTTTCAATAATTTATCTTTATGCTCTTTTTTAGATGGCTTTTGTGTCTTTGCAGCGTCCTGTTCTTCCAGGTATTGAGTAGATATTCCAGCAGCACCAAGGAGCTACTTCACCTTATCAGGTTGTTAAGCATGCACAAATGGAAGCCCACACTTATTCCATGCAGATATCTTTTAAATGTTGGCCTTAAATTTGGTGAGAAGAGGGAAAAAGCCCAGATCCAGACCAGCATTCTGCCAGTGTGTGGAGGGCATGAGGATTATGAGAGCCAGTCCTGCAAATGTGTCTGGGAACTAATGATGTCAGATACCGTCTAAAGGTGTAGCAACCCCATCTGAGCAGAGCTGGAGGAAGCTGTGGATGTATAACCTCCAATTACCACAGTGATGTGTCTCTGAGTCAGCTGTGGTCCTCCCCTGGGACAAATATGCTTTAATATTTTATATATCTCTGGTCAGTGACATAAGGAAACAGCCAATTGCAGCCTGCAATTCAAAAAGAAGAATATTTCTGTAAAGAAAATATGTGAAAATGTAGCCATTTGAGTGAAAATTCAATCCTTCACAGTACAGAGCCTATGAGAAGTTGTTTAAATGACCCTTTTTATTATGGTGCCATGTCTGTACATTTCTGAATAGTGAGACCTGGTAAGAAAAATAGGTGTATATATACAAGTGGTTGAGTAATGTGTTGCTCATGTGCACTTCATTCTTTTTGGCAAACTGACCTTATCAAAGGGAAGAAAGCTACAGAGTGTGACAAGCTGGGCCTTACTGGAAAGTCTGAATTAGCAGTGAATGAAGTTTCTCTGTTGTTTGAAATGACGATCTGTGAGAATCATCTTTTTCTTTTCTTTTTCTGCAGTGATGACACTAAAGCAATATCACTTTTTCTTTTTTTTTTTTATTCTTATCTTTTTCTAATCAGACAGTCTGTGTTGCATACTTTCAGGAATAAGCCCGGTTTACAATAATGATAGTAATTGTCAGGAGCAATGTATGCTGACCCTCTGATTGCTTTTCTGCCAAGACAGAAGTATTGTTTAGATTTTAGAGTGGCATCTTACTTTTAGGGACAGTGATGCTTCTGGTGTAGGTCAAGAAATGGCAAGGTCAGCTTTATTGCTGACTGGAGTGGAAGTCCACAATGACCATGGGCAGAAGGCTGACAGGAGTTTGGTGACTGACAAAAGGAGAAGACTTATCCTGGTTTTGATCAGACAAGTGGAAGGTGGTTGTCCTTAGCTGCTTAGTCTCTCCCTCTGCTCTCAGTAGTGATGAAGCAAATTAGCCAATATACTTTCAGAAAGAAAAGGCTCAATTGTAAGGAAGCACTAAGTCCTGTAACATATTAAGGACATAGCCTTGTTCACCCTATCTAGATTTCTTCTGGCATTTTGAAACAGAACAACAAAAGAATAAATCTTTTGGAATATTCATAACAAGCTCACCTATGATTAATATAGCCAATGGCTGGACGGTACAATTAATCATTACATAACACTATGGTTGAAATGGTGTTTCTTTGGAAAAAAAAAAAAAAAGGTGGGGGAAATTAAAGATAAAATAACTGCTTTGGACTTCTCTTATAGGTCTCAATTCCCCAAGACCCCTGGAGTAATTACATCAATACAACAATAGTCGTATCTGTGGGTTTCTGACTTCTATAAAGCATCCCCCTATACAGTGAAGCAAAAGTCATTATAAAGTCATCATTTCTGAACATACAGTGTACCATGATATGAGAGAGGTTGTTTTCTGGTGAAGGGAACTACTGAAGTACCCTGATGTGCAAAGGGATGAAAATACTGCTGTTGGCTGTTGACCATTCCACCTAGGAACATCTAGAAACAAAATACAAAGGTATGAATTTAAAAAGGTGATTATTATTTAATAGGATGGGTACTGGTTTGCTACTTGCTTGTTTTATCTTGCTGATGAATGGGAGATTTTCCATCCCTTTAGGAAGATTTTGGCTAAGTTTTGCTGAGTGCTGCATGTAATGTATGGCAGTGATCTGTGTTCTGGCAGGGTAGGCATAGCAGACTACCGCAGAGGGAAAAACAACTGTGACAAGCCCTCACTGCAAAAGTGCAGTGCCTTGTGTTGGGATGTGCATTGCATGGTTCCTGTGAGGCACAGCCTTTGGTCAGGAGGAAGCATGTAGTATTAAGCATGTAGTGATTTGTCCCGTTCGTGAGCTACTCAGAAAAAATGCTGCAGTCAGAAAGAAGATGAAAAAAAGTTAAAAATCGATAGTTACCAAGCTGACTTAAAAACACCACCATGAGCACCTGGTGAGCTGGAAGACATTAGTATATACAGCCAGGCATGGGCTAATCTGTGCAAGAAGAATGTGAATTTGAAAAGTATAATCTGAAATAATTAGGGTTTTTAATAATAACTATAATTATCCAAGCAGCTTCAGACAGATATCCACAAACTTACTATGTTTCCATCTTCTTTATGCTCTGTTTTGGTATAGTTCCCTTTCTCTTGAGTTCATTTCAAGTTAGATAAACAATTAATTTGTAAAATTTAATGTTCTATTGTCTTTTTTTTTTTGCCTTTTTCATCCTAGAGAATCAATGTGGATGCTAATGAAGGCCTTCTCTAGTAAGAGGTTGTAATACTGAAAACGTAACATCTTCTGCTCCCATTGAAGTCAATGGCAAAATTCCTACTAGCATTAATGGACCAAAACCTGGGCTTTTAGTATAATATCATTTGACTGGGATTAAGCAAGTTATGCTGGTTCTCATGAGAAATCAAATATGATCAGCATTTCATGCAAGAGTGTGCACACAAAACCACACTTGCCTGCAATTCCTGCAAAGTGTGTGTTGCTCAGCACTGGGTATAGTCATGGTCAGCATTCAGTTTCAAATCAGGCAACAAACAGAAAACACCTTCTAAAAGGCAGTGTTTCTTGTGTCACTTAGGGCCCTGGTTTCAGAGATGTTTCTGATTTTACTTTATTGTTTTTCTGAAATCCTGGCACTGAACTCTATCTCTAAGCTCCTCTGCAAACAGAACAGCAAGGATCTTTCCCACAGAGAAGTCACTGGGGCCACTTCTATCACCTGTAGTCGGCGTTTGATTGATGGCACCCTGGTATCTGAGGATTGGCTTATGGTACTACAAATTTACTAAGCTTTCATCAGCAGTATTCAAATCCATAACAAGTACAGAAAAGGCAGATGCAATACTGTACACAGGACAGATGGAAAGGAGCAACTGAAGCTTGCTAGAACTTTTTTTTGCCTGCAGAATATTACATGGAAGTAAGAATGCCACCCCCATTGAGCACTACGATGACAGGGATGACACCGATTTCTAGAGTTCTTGTGTAGCATGTGTACTACTGAGGTCTCTTAACAGCATTTGTTTTCACTCCGAATCATTGAAGTTGTGGGGAGGTACTGTAAACACTGGGGGAAACTGTGTGTAGCATGAACCAACAAAACAGGCAATAGATTTATAGTGATAACGATGATGAGGAACAGCAACTACTGTGGGAGACTGGATTATGCAGGGAGGCTGCCAGCACAGGAGATCAAGCCCGTACTACAGGAGTTGGAGGAGGTCCCTCTGCTTTAGGTCTTGTTGCCTATGAAACGCAGATTCAACAGCTCTGCCAGCACTGGCTTCATTACTGTAGCTAGTACAATAGCTAGTTCACTACTGTAGTTTACAAGAGTGGGGCTGCTCAGTGACCAGACATTTCATTAAAATGCCACAAGCCATCTGTCATTTAGCTTGTTTTGATTTGCACAATGCTGCTGTGAACCATAGAGTGAATGGAGAGGTTGTCTGACGCTGTGTGCTGCGGGATGGAAGGCAGCCCGTACACAAAGTGAGAGACTCGCAATGGAAAAGCAGCCATTCAGATGTGGATGAAAAGGGTTTTCTGTCTCTTTTTAACAAGAAAATGAGAAAGGAGATGCAAGGGAGTTAAACAAGCGGTGCTCTGGAGCTCTAGGAGGTGCAGAGAGTATATGTGAAAATCAGATGAGGTGTTAAGAGAGGACACTAAGCTGCACAATGGGGACCTTACTGTATAAGCCCAAAATGACAATGTTCATAGCAGTGACTCTTTAGATCTTAGTCATAAAAAAATAATAATTTTGGAATAGCTACAGCCTTAAGAAAAATACTGAATACTGAAGGCTAAGGACCTAAAATGTAGAAAACTAAGCTTCAGAATAAGACTTATTCAAGGAGAGCAGGACAGACCTTCTACAAATCATTTCTTCTATTTAATTGAGGAACCAAAGTCTACTCAAATCAATAGTAGAATAAGAGCACAATTGTATCAGACATAGTTTTTTAGCCTTAGATAAGGAATTATGTGGATCCCGGGATTTATGGAGCAATCACAATTTTTTCTCTGTTTCATGCAAGGAAATGGTGCAGTGCTGTGGTTGCATTCTGTTCTGTCTAGAACAATATTTGAAATACAGCACAGGATTTTGATATAGAAGCACCAGTGTCTGTGTCCTTTCTGACTTAATACAAAAAACTCTCATTCAGGGTCTCTAGGTTTTACACTTGTGCTCCAGAATGAACATCCAGATTGTTCTGTGACTCCATAGGAATCCAAAAGGGAGTAAAAAGAAACGTGGCATACGAACTGAAATTGTAAAAGAAGAATCATTACATTAGTTTATGAAGGGAGGCAGTACAGAGGTTTCCAGGCTAAAGAATTTTTCTGGGGGTATTTCAGTCAGTTATTTGGTGGGGAATAATTCCAGTGCAGATGGTACAATAAAATACTTCTCTCTGTTCTTTGACTTGGTCCTGCAATGTTCTACCATTTCCCTGCAGTTGTTTTGAACGTGCCTGGTAGGACAAAAGTCTGCATTTTTTGCTTTGATATCCAGATAGAGATACTGCTTGAGAACCTTGAAGATGAAGGTTTGGGCTGATTTTGGTGTTTCGCAGCAGGACTTGTGCACATTGCTTTTGTAACTGATAATTTGTATCATATGGATTTTCTTATTATGGTGTTTGAGGAATGTGAATGTTGATCCATACATTTGCTCAATAATAATAATATTTATTAATGTAACAGCTTTTCATAATGGTGTAAGGTGGCAAAACTTGCAGATAATAGACAATAAAAAATACATAAGAAGATCTGAAAATGGTGCAGATATGTGGCAAAGGGAAGTGAAAGATCATTAAAAAGTTCAGAGATCCATGGCAAAACACAGAGGTCCCAGGATGGGTCAGAGTGGGAGCTCACGGTAGGATAAGGCTAAAGGGGGAAATGATGGAGCTATGAGAAGGCAAAAATTAAATACCTCTGGCCATCCAGAAACAATTCCTGAGAGCCACAAATAGGCCGTAAATTTAATTATTGGTTGGTTTCACATTATTGTGTAAAACCAACCAATTTTTCTACATTAAGTACTGATAGAGGATGTTTCTTTGCCACTGATTAAAGGCTGAAATACACAGCTGACATGGAGATTTGCAATTTGGCCATGCCTATGAATTCCTGTGCCAACACATGCTGCAGAGGAAAAGAAAAAAAAAAAAAAAAAAAAAAAAACAAAAAAACAAAACACAAAACCAAAGCATGTTAGAAAAGTGTTGGTGCCAGCTGGCTCCGAATCTTCTGGTTTCAGGAGGAGCAGGAACTTGACTCATAATTACAGTGGTTAGTGAACAAAAACTCGGGATTATACATCTGTTATGGACATCATACATTGATTGTAGATAGAATTATACATCTAGTCTAGAACTGGGTACCGAGTATTGACTTAAAAGTGGGCATGGTGTAGAAATACAGTGGAATTATAATTTACTGAGAAACACAGGAATCGAGTTTTGGCTATTGGCAGCAATGATTACCTAGGAGGGTAAGGCATGCTGCAAGGCATGCATCCCCCCCTTCCTCCCATGAATTCTGCGGTGTTCCTCACAAAATGGTGAGAGATCCCTACAGCGTTACCTGTGCAGAAATTTACAGGTTTTCCCATTTATTTTTCTCCTTTTTACCCCTTTTTGGTTGTTTAATTACTGGCAAACAACAGGTCCAGCCTATTCAAAGCCGTACGTTAGCGGAGAATGCCCCGTGGTGCAGGGCGGTGCCGGAGCAGGATGCACACTGGGAACCGCTAGATGGCAATAGAGCACCGCACAGTGCCGCGCAGCCCCACGGGGGCCGGCCGGACCAGCGGGGGAAGAGATCACAGCCGGGGTTTGTATATTCTCTGGGGGAAAATAATAATAATAATAATATAACGGTTTAAAAAACAGGGTTTTTTTTTTTTTTTGGGTGAGAATTTCCAACTATCCTTTTTTTTTTTTTTTCCCCAGGTGCAGATTTGTTGATTTCAGTGAGGTTGCATTAGGAATAAACATATAGATATACTTTTGCAACACACCTGTTAAGCTTCTGAACACTGTCTGCACTTTTTGTGTATGAAAAATTATCATATTTTGGGGCTTAGAGCAACTTGGTCTAGCGGAAGGTGTCCTTGCCACTGGGATTGGAACTGGGTGAGGTTTAAGGTCCCTTCCAACCCAAACCAGTCTGTGATTCCATGATTTTATAATATTCCAGCATGCACCATCATTTCCTCCATCAAAACATGTTCATTTAAAAGCTCTTTTAATCTTTTGGATAACTGACATGTACATGAATGACAAAGCTGTTATAGTTTTGAGTATATTTTAATAAACTCTAAACTCTTTTTTAACCTCTTTTTAGGAAAATTACATATTCTCAAAAAAAAAAAAGAAAGTATTGTGTACTAGGAAACAGCAGCATGATTTATTTCATATGCTATGGATAGCTACATTTATACAGACACAATAGATTTCTTAGCTATTATTTTGTTGTTATACAAATCCATATCATCAGCAAAAATTTTCAACTTACTTCTGTTTTCTAAAGCTATGTGAAACACAGAAGTTTTTTGCCTTGGGCTCAAGCTTTTGTTGTCTTTCTCCATTCAAGTTGAAGTGTTTGAAATTGCTAAATGATTAATTTCACATGATTCCAACAAAAATAATTCAAAACCCAATCACCTCTAACCTGGCTAAGAGGCAAAGCTGAGATTTTCATGGCCTGTGTAAGACTTCTATTGTACCTGGCACAGCAAATTGTGAAACAGGACAATCGTTTTCACAATTCAGATAATAATGTGGATTCTTGATATACCGGTTGGGGTTCTGGCAAGGAACATATACAGCATAAGCTACTCTGTGTTTACACTTTTCATCGAACCAACAATCATTCTTCATAATCTTTTCGGGTTTTAATTTTAGAATTTTACAATTTAACATTCCCTATCACTGTTACTACAAGTAATATGATGAATCTTATAAAAAGCCTCCTAGATCCAAGTTGGATTCAGCCCAGTTGGGTTCTCTGAAGGGCCAGAAGGTGTATATGATGACCTGATTTGCATCACAGGCATGCGATCTATGATGGAATGTTCTAAGGCATAGTAAGTGTGAGTGAGTGCAGCTCCTTTGGAGTATGTTAGGAATGTGGCCCCTATATAGGAAATTTCATTGCACTTGTGAATCTTTGCGTAGAGTTTTGTGCAGGAAAGAATTTGAGGTTGAATTTTGCCAGATTAAGCATCTCCTTCCAAAATAGACTAAACCAAAATAAGTCTTAAAAAGCCCCCTGTGATGACAACTCGTTGGGCATTCTTGAATTATCTAAGGCTTTTCCACAAATATGATCTATAGCTTTCCACTCCCACCAGTGAATACAATTCCTAGGCAGCAGTTCAATGAGATTTAACCAGCTCAGGGGGCTGCTCAGTCCTGAGAAGTTCTTTCCTCAGCTCAGTGTTCTCTGCAAACATTTCCAGCAAAGCCAGCAACCATTTCAGATATGTGTGCATGCATAAAACCAAGCCAAGAAAACCAGTTTAAAAATGGCAAACTTTGATTTAAATTTTTGAATTGAAAAGGTTTTTAAACCATCTTAAAAGCCACAGTTGGCATGATTCTTAATAGCTTTGATGTTCTGATTTTGTCAGATATTAGTGCTCCCTGGTAGAGCTGCAGAGCAATTGTATCTGTCCCTCTTACTTAACTCCACCACTGAAGGGGTAGCCAGGGAGAAGTGGAAAGACAAGAGGCTCTGGTTAAACTGATGCTTAAAGGTAGGGCTATGAAAGGGAAATAAAGAAATCCTTCTGTTGTACCTGTGCACAAATAGCACAAGACCTGCAAGGGCTTTTTACTGCATTAGCTGATGTTTTGCTTTTCATTGCATTTTTATAAACACAGGCTTGTTTATTTGAAGTACCTGTCTTCTTGCTACAAACTCTTTACACAGCAGACACACTGACATAAATAAGGACTTGTGGTTTTTGGTTCCTTTGGGGTTTCTTGGGGGGAAGGTGTTGTTTATTTTACTTTTTTTTTTTATGTGTGACCTTGTGATTTGTTCATGGCTGGTTTGTCTTGTTGAATTACTGTTGAAAATTAACTCTGTAACTATCAAGTACATCTACCAAATGCTACTGCGCTTTGTTCCACTATGTACAGTTGCATTAATCCCTGATCTTCTTGACGATGCGGCTCCACATTAAAATAAGCACCTACCTCTGCCCCTCCCCAAGAAAGAAAATGCTATAAATCCAGAACAAAATGCTACTTTTTTATTAGGAAAGAAAATACTCTTACAGTTTTAATGATTTTTAAATATAGAAACTGTGTTACAGACTCTCTTTAAATTACTTTTAAATATCTCAAAATTTATTAAAAGCAAAATAATGTAGAAGTCCAGTAAAGTAATAATGTAGAAGTCCAGTAAAGAAAGAGTGTTCAGTCAGCTACCAGCCAGCCGCTATGGGTCAAATACAATAGAAGGCAGGCCTGTGGAAACCCAGACATTAAAACAGAGATTAATGTGTCCTGCTAAAGAAAAAACACTAATTTTTAAGTAATACCACAGCTGTTTTAAATACAGTATCTGTCATGGGTTCAGCAGCAGCAGTCATTTTTTTTCTGCTTCTTGGTAGCTGGTGCAGCACTGTGTTTTTGATTTTGGGCCTAGGAACAGCGCTGATAACACCAGTGTTTCGGTTACTGCTTAGTGATGTTTTGGTCTGGCCAAGGACTTTCTGAGTTTCATGCTCTGCCAGGGAGGAGGGGAGCCGGGAGGAAGCAGAGACAGGACACCTGACCCAAACTGACCAAAGAGGTTATTCCATACCACAGCACGTCATGCCCAAGATGGAGGACGGAGAGGAGAGACCCAGAAGGGTGGGGGGTGCACTGCATGGTCGGGCTTGGTTTTAGGTGGTGAGAAATTGTGTTCTTTCCTTGTAATTTCTCTTGTCATTATTATTATTGGTGGCAGCAGTAGTGATTTGTGTTATACTTTAGTTACTAAACTGTTCTTATCTCAACCTGTGGGAGTTGCATTCTTTCCGGTTCTCCTTCCCATCCCTCCGGGAGTGGGGGGCAAGATAGAGGGGGGAGTGGGTGAGCAAAACTGCGTGGTTGACTGGACTTAAACCACGACAGTTCTTTTTGGCGCCCAACGTGGGGCTCTAAGGGTTGAGATAACGACAGGATTAATAGCCACTCGTCACAATGCTGATTTATTGGCTCTTAAAGTTGTTGCTTTTGGTTCTCTTGCATTCATGGTTTCAGCCTGTTGTACCTTACTTACAGCCGGTATTTCTTATCTTAGCATGTTTCAGATATGGGTTTTGGTTTAAGGTTCTTGTTTTATTGTACTTTATTGGAATGGCTTGTGATACGGGCGGGCTCCAGAAGCCGTGGGGGGCGAATGTGTACCTGGCAGTTCGGCTGCTCTTCACCGTCCTGGCGAGGCTGTGGAGAGCCGAGGGGGGGCTGCCTCGGGAGCCGCCGGCTGCCGAAACGGCCCGGGGGAGCGGACCCGGGGAGCAGGAGCCGAGCCCCCCCATAGAGCCCAGCCCGACGGCTGCCGAGCAGAGGAAGGAGGTAGCAGAAGGGGTGAGCCCCCCGACCGAGCGCAGCCCGGCGGCTGCCGAGCCGCGGGAGGGGGAGGCTACCGAGCGGCAGGAGGAGACGGCAGAGAAGCCGGGCCCCGAGGCTGAACAGAGTCCCGTGGCCGAGCCCAGCCTCGTGGCGGCCGAGAGCATTCCCCGGCAGCTGCCCGCGGAGCCGCAGGAGAACGCAGGAGACCCCGCAGCACTTCCCAGCAAGGCAGAGAAGGAAGCTCCGGACTCAGACAAAGAGCAGCTGGTGGTGAGAGAGCCGGCAAGCGCAGCAGCTACACCAGCCCCAGTGACAAGTACAGCAGCCTCATTTGAGAGCTCTGAAGGGTTTGAATGGCCTTTGGGTACCCTTGAGACCTGCCTGCTGATTGTGATGGGGATCAGCATGGTGGCATGCATACACAGTGTGTTTTACCCACAACCATTTTGTCTGGTCCCGAGGGTTAAGCAAAGTGGGGTGTGGGCCTTGTCTGGGGTTAGTCTGCAATGCAGTATGACCAAGAGAGTTTCCCCAAGCCTTGTCAGCCATGAGTGGCAGGGTGTGTGGGACAGTATGGGCGAGTGTCTTGTCCACTGGGCCCCTCCCGTGCTTTGGAAGCATCACAGATGGAAGGCAGCTGTGTGGAGTCCCCACCGACAATCTGCAGAAACTGCTGGAGGGGTGGATGAATTATTTTGAGCCTGGTGAGCCCATGACACTTCAGGCCATCAGGGCAGAGATACAACATACAGATGGACTTATGATCGAGGGGTGGACTTAGCAGTGGACACTGTGGCCCAGGTTATTCACGAGTGTGAACTCTGCACACAGCCTCTCCTGCTCTGAAAGGCTGTTGCAAAAGATGGAGCTTGACATCATGGACTGAATGGACTCAGCAGCTTTGTAGGGATTGGTCTATGCACTGAGGGATGATCTCTCTCCCTCTCTGTGTGTGTGTGTATGCATATACATATACATGTGATGGTATATTGAAAATGTGGGATCTGATCATGACGTGAATGGTATGGAATAAGGGGTGGATAATGTCATGGGTTCAGCAGCAGCAGTCATTTTTTTTCTGCTTCTTGGTAGCTGGTGCAGCACTGTGTTTTTGATTTTGGGCCTAGGAACAGCGCTGATAACACCAGTGTTTCGGTTACTGCTTAGTGATGTTTTGGTCTGGCCAAGGACTTTCTGAGTTTCATGCTCTGCCAGGGAGGAGGGGAGCCGGGAGGAAGCAGAGACAGGACACCTGACCCAAACTGACCAAAGAGGTTATTCCATACCACAGCACGTCATGCCCAAGATGGAGGACGGAGAGGAGAGACCCAGAAGGGTGGGGGGTGCACTGCATGGTCGGGCTTGGTTTTAGGTGGTGAGAAATTGTGTTCTTTCCTTGTAATTTCTCTTGTCATTATTATTATTGGTGGCAGCAGTAGTGATCTGTGTTATACTTTAGTTACTAAACTGTTCTTATCTCAACCTGTGGGAGTTGCATTCTTTTCGGTTCTCCTTCCCATCCCTCCGGGAGTGGGGGGCAAGATAGAGGGGGGAGTGGGTGAGCAAAACTGCGTGGTTGACTGGACTTAAACCACGACAGTATCTCATATCCTTAACATTGAATAAAGAGGAAAAGGGAATTAAGAGACACAATGCTTTTGAACTTTTTTCTTATGCACAGGGGTTCTTGAGCTTCCTTCATCTCACACCATTGCAGCAACAAAGCTCAGCAAACCCTGTAATGCTGCTTTCAAGAACCACATGCAGTTACCCAAAGAGTCTTCTCCTGGCAGCTTTCCATGTCCTCTTTATGAAGTGCCATCCACCCTGCAGGCTGCCCAAGCCTATTGATCTCCAGCAAATTTCAGCCTGGCCATCAAGTAATAATTAGATAATAATAATAAGATAATGCAGGTAGCTGTCACTGTGTCTCTTTCCTGAGCTTTTGGTGTTCAAAAGAAACAAGAAAGAACAACAACTCTTGCTGCTTTTCCTGCAATGGATTCCTCATGCCAGGCAACCAGGGTGAAGCACACGCCTTCAGCAGTGGTGTTGCTGCTGGCTAGCCAGTTGAGTTCAGCAGCACTGGAAGGATACAAACACCTCACCTTTACGGGCATACATTTTATTATGAAGCTGGTCAGAGCAGAGAAGTAGAGGTAGAACATTTAGTCCACCAAATCGCTTAAAGCAGTGAGTGTTCTTCATAGAGAAGTGACTTAAAAATTGAAGCCCTGGGGCTCAACACCACTTACAATGCCAAGCAGTGACATTTGACTTCTGCATGGTATCCCTCATACTCCTTATATTAATATGGGAAACACACAAGTGCAATAATAAATGTAGCTACCATGGACATAAAATGTTGACACTGTAGTGATCCTTACTGTATAAAAAAGTAGAAGCAGTTTCTCCTATACAGAAAACCATGATGGCCAGCAAAAGACACTGTTTCTGTCTTACATTTCAGTTACTGGTGCTGTTACTACTGGTTGCCTCCTGGCATGCCCAGCCAGAGAGTGGTTGGTTGATTCAGGAGACCAAATCATGCTTCTGTTAGCACTGATAACAAATTGGAACTGGATGATCTTTAATGTCCCTTCCCACCCAAAAAAATCAGTCTGTGATTCTATGATTTCGGCTGGGTGGTTTGGTTCTAACATGTATGTGCAGAAACTGAGTAAGTAGCAGCATTGTGTACGTATGGGCTGGGGTCTTTCTTAGTGGGAACCACCATCCTGGTTTCCCACTGCCTTCTTCTCCAAACCATTGCTAAGCAGCATCCCTCTTCTTTTATGCCCTTTTCTACTGTATCCTCCACACAACACTCTGTCCTACTCAACACTGAATAATCATATTATAATACTAGCCAAAACCAATCAGAAAGTTTACTGCTGTGTGCCCAAAATTAGACTCACGCCTTTCAACAGAGGCACAACTGAATACAGTTTTGTCTTCTCTTGTCCCAGCTCTGCTTTGCAAGGTAGCGTTTATAAAAAATAGCTCCTTCATGTCTTCCTGCCCTACCAATGGAGCTTTAGTTTTAAAACAAGATTGCAAGTATGTCTGATTCAAAAGCAGCATTCATGGGATTTATCATGACGTGGTCACATGGAACCTGGAAAGACGGCAAAGGTTAGAGTCTTCTCACTGGCACTCATGGACAGTTGTTCGAAGGCTTTAAGAGTCTCACTGTACTTCTGTAAGTTCTTTCAGACATCAATTCCACCCAAAAAAAAATGTATAGAAGGAGTCAGTAGAAAAGTTAGTATTTTTTTACATATTTGTAAATCTGATCATTTTCATAAGGTGGATTGCCTTCTGAAGGAGCACTGGCTCTCCTCCCATGCAAAGCATAGTCTCATGTGGCTGAGTACATTTTGCCAAAGATATAAAAAGAAGGAGAGAATGGAGCTATTTGCAATAGGAGAATGCAAAACTGTGTCAGGGCTCAGTTTTTTCATTTTTCTCTTCTTTGAAATCTGGAGTAAAAAAGTAAAAAATGGTAGTCAAATCTCAGCTATTGGCAAAATTGCTGTTTCAGACAATAAAAGTATATGCTCCTACAATAACAACATTTCATCATATAAATGGCAAATAACTTTTATTCCCATTCATCTACTATACAAGCTATAAAAGCAGGAGTTCAAATCTATCTGCTGACTCTGGCACCTCCTGCCTGTGATACCATAGGCACAATAATTCCTATTTGACCATTTCTCATTTGTGGAGTACCATAATTATGGCACAAAATGTTTACAATTCTGTTGAAATATGTAAATGACATAATTGTGAGTCTAAGAGCAAAAATGTAGTTTTTAAGAGAAAAATACATAAACTGACATGATGCAGGAGATAGTGCTTTTCAGAGAATAATGTCCATGCAGAAGAAGGTAGACAGACAATGCAGAGCACAAAATGAATATGTGTCTCTTCAAAATAGTACAAGCTCTCTTTTGACATGCAAGCGATTTAGTAAGGAGGAAATAGGCGAGAATTGAATTTAGCTAATGCAGATGAAATTAAAGCTAAATTGGTTGTCACATCAAGATGATGTCAACTATGTAAATGTTTGCTATTTATTGAGCCACCATTTAAAATTTAAACTGTGATAAAAAATATAGGATTCTCTTGTACATTTAAGATACAAACTGTGCATTAGAAGAGGGTATATATGGATTATTCACCCCTTTCACACCTCTGAGAATTATATTTAAAATATCTTCTGCTTTTTTTTTCCCCCAGTATTTTTCCGTAATTATAGCTCACACATACTGTAGTTCCAGGCTATCAAAAAATAAAACAAATAAAAAACCAAAAAACCCAAACCACCAGGCTTTTCTAGCTAAGCAGTATCCCATTACATCATTGCTTCAGATGCATTCATTCTGTACAATATTGTTGGCTGTTTCAGGTTAACTACCATAATCATTTGCCTGAGAAGCAAGATTTAATTGTCTTACAACTACCTCTGTGAAGTACAATAGGGATTACAAGTACTCCTTGATTAAACTATTGGGTAGAATAAGGGACTCTTATTCTAGCATTTCTCATTCATTTTGTCATTCCATTCTCTTTGAAAGAGACCAAATGGGTCCCAGCAGGTGAAAGTAAAGAAACCTGAAAGGCCCCCTTTGATGAATGACAATACCACAACTGCCTTCCCCCCATTTTTGGGGATTATAAAACCTTATTAAATCATGCCCCGTTGGATATTGATTGAGAGGGAGCTAAACTAAAACCAACAATAGCAGCATGGATCAGAGAACAGTGCTTTCATCAATGGGCACTGACACAGCTAAGCTTTCCAGTCCTTTTGCTGTGTGGGTTTTGCGTTGGTTTTTTTTTTTTTTTGCTGGTGGTGGTGTTGTTTTTTTTTTTTTTTCCTGCATTTCTTTTCTTTTTATCTTTTTTTTTTTTCAATTTATTTTCTTTTCTTTCAAACATTACACAAGGACGTAATACAATTACACCAGCTTTGCCAATCACAGATAGCCAGTAACTGTCCCTGTGGTACTGATTCATCTGTCAGACTGTCACAAGAAATCCCACAAACAACATTAAGTTAAGGCTCTTGGGTTTTTTGTTTTGATTTTTTTATTTTCACTGTTCTGAGCAATTATAGCAACTGCCCCTGACTTCAGGATGCCCTTAATTATTACAAGTCTGGTTTTGAACAAACTGTGTGAATGGAACAAAAGAAAACGTTTGCTAAAGACTGCTTCCAGAAAAACAACGAAAAACACCACTTTTATAAAAATCGTGTTTTAGTTTAGATTATATTTTATTATCTGTCTGTCATTTATGAAACTCACTACAAAAATTCCCTTCATGGCAGTCATCTCAGTGTAACTTGAATCTGCCTGTTTTTGAGGAGATCTCTAATAGGACCATGTGTTAATTAACTGTCAGTGATTTACTTATATTTAAAGCATAGTGCTTTCCAGATCATGTTAGGAAATGACACACGAATAAGCACACATTTAATCCTACAGGTATCTTGCTTCTGATAATAGTGAATCTTAAAATCTTGAGCCAGACTCTGAAGAATTTATTTACTTCAAATATTTTGCTTAAGATTTAATTTCCTTTTATTTATTTTTTTTTTTAACCAGGGGTCTACAGATTCTCTCTCTCATAGGAAGAAGTTCCTTGAATCAAGAATATTTCTTAAAGAAATAAAAATAGAATAATCATTTTAAAAATGTGTTTTTAAACAGCATCACTGTTCTATATAATTCCTAAATCCAATAAACTTCATAAAAATTTTGAGTTTGAATTCATTTGGCTGAAGAATCAAATCATCATCCAGATCATAACAATCTGAATACTAATATTATCTTTATCACTATCAAAGAAATGCAAATTATCTGTTTATTATTAACAGTCTTATTTGAGGAAGTTGCACTATTCTGCAAGAAAAGCATCTTTTGATAACCAAATGTTTATTTCTTTAAAAAAACGAATTTGTTATAGAATTTCTGAACCAATCATTCAGAGCTAAATATTGTTTTGATATTTATAAAATTAGTTAAAAATAATGTGTAAATACTATGAATATGGGAAATAAACCAGCTTTTTTTAATCACTGAAAATTTGATATATTTCACTGGTAAAGTGAAAGCTTTTGAAGAAAATCCTGGGGAAAAAAAAAAAAAAAAGAGGCACAGAATAATGGAAGAATTGTGATTTTGAGAAGGATATAAAGAAATTAATTAGTTATAATTATGTATTAATGTCCATATTAATTTTTTATTGGCCTGCACTATCCTTGTCCTAATAACTGCCTTGCTGCTATTTAATATTTTCCATTTGTTTGCCTTTTTCATGTCATGTTCATCAGCATTATTCTGCAATTTCATACTGTAACTTACTTTAATCTAAATAATTAACAAATACTTATTAAATCCTCCCCTATTAAGCAAACTGTACATTACTGTGTCTAAAAATTACAAAGGCTAATTGTTCTTTAAATTGGAACCAAAGTACCAATTTTTACAATTGTTTTGTTGTTTGTTCAGGGTTTTTTTTCCCCACAGAATTTGTTAATGGCAAATTTGATAATGGTAAAAAATTTAGCACAGAGATAAGATTTAAACCAGAGAGTTTCAAGTCATATTGTGAAAATCACAGCTAAGCTTGAGAGTACGATATCTTGAACAGGTTTTATAAATACAGCTTGCCAGTTACAGAGCTTTAAACTTTTATACACTGCTCAGGATAAATAATTAACTGGCTGAAATCTATGGCTAATTGTATTTTCATTTGATTTGACTTTTCAAGTGTAAATGCTACATGCTAGTTTTATAGTAATGATTACCCATTTCTGGGCAGATCTGTACTACCAGGAAGAACATCTAACATCATTCTTTTGGCTATAAGGGAATCTGGTAATTCCGCCATTAGCAACTGCTTTGCAAAGTCTGTCTTCCTTAAAGAGCTCTATGAAAATATAAACTGATGGCTCAGGGTGTTATATTTCCTGTCTCATATCCCTCAGTCTCTATGCATAGAGCTGCAGCAATTCTTCAAACTCTATTTCAGAAAACAGTATATAGGCACAGGAATATGGTTGCTAATTGCTTGATGTTAAACTACATCAAACTACTTTCATCTGTCCTCTACCAGTTGTTGGGAGCAATTAAAACTTTTAGCATAGGTGGTACTTTTAGTTATCTGTTAATTTTTCCTCTTGCATTGCATTTTAAGTGTCTTTCAAAAACAGTAAATTTAAAATAGTTGAGCTCTAAGGAAGAGGTTGCACTAGAAATATTCCAAGCTGAATCATTTGTTCTTTTTTAAACCTTACATTTTAAATAATTTGCTATGCCTTCCATATAATGGAAGCAATATTTTGATGTCAAGCATTCACTTTAACATTTCAATAGCATTTAAGTTTTAGTGCTCTCTGGTCACCTGGGACTAGAGTGGGCTGGAGCCTCTTGTCTAATTATACAAACCCATGACCTGTCACGCCCTATTACATTATTATAACATCAATTTTTATTTAATAGCAGAATTTATCAGTTAGGTCATGGTGCTGCTACAGCCAACATGAAATGAGAAAGAACACTCATTAGTTCAGGTATTTAAGTTGTTTAAAATATGTTTTTCAAGTTACTGTAATAAAACGCGGGGTATTAAAATAGAAAGTGTGTTTATAGTTTTAAATATATTTACTAAATTGTTTTAATGGCATTCACAGAATTCATCTAAATTTTTAAAACTTGTTTCCATTACTCTATTACACATTTTCTAGCTAGTAAGAATTGCTTTACATAATTATTCCTATTTTCAGGTATATCTAGAGAGCAACATACATGCAAATCTACAACATATGTATGCAAATATGTATGCATTGTTTATTGATCAAATTTTAATCAAACAGTTTTCATCAAAGGTGATCTACTGAAGGGATGAACTTTTAGGGCAATTCTCACCATGTGTTTTTATGGGTAGAGGGCTTTTTTTAAGCTCTCTGTTTATCCAACAGAAGAAAACAGGTCTCTCCAGAGAGAGATTCAGAGCAGAGACCTCTTAATGTGGACTAAAGATCTTACGGTGTTGGCTACCCAAAGGCTGGTGGTTGAGCCCTTCTCCTTCCCTTTGCTTTGCATTTCCATTTTCCAAGGAGACAGTCGCTCATCTCACCTTCATAAAACACACCTCCAGCGTTCTGCCAGCCTCTCATCTGTGTTTTGGGTACCAGCCCCTCCACGGAGGAGACACCACCCGTCACATGCCAGCAGTTGCTATGCCAGGAACCAGAAGGTGTTTTTCCTTTTTAAATCAGCTTTCTAACAAACGTTATGGATTCATACCTTACCCTCCTATCACTTTGGGTTGATTACCAGCTCTATCAGACTTTTTCTCAGGCACCATGATCCTCTTAGGACATGGTATTGCCAGTCCTTGTGCTACCACATAGTACACTGGAATCCTATTAGTATAAGCTGAAGTACAAAGAAATGCAGCTTATCTCATACAGGTTCAGAAGGCGGGCTTCTTCAATGTTCCCTATATAGCTGAATGCTAAACTCAAGCTAAAGAAAAAGATACAAAATGTTGAGCTAAAAGTCATCAACATCAGTTTGAAGTTGGATACATTAAAAGAACAAAGCCTATCTAATGAATATATGCCTTTTCTGGTAAAATATCTGTTTTTCTTAGACATTCTATTAGTGCAGCCTAAAGAGACCATGTTCATTTGCAGCAGGAAGTGTAACTTCGATTTCCAACCCCTGTGTTTAAATTCTGAACTGTACCATTCTATTAGCATAAGTCATGCATTTAATTTTCTCTATTAGAGAAATGATATGAAGTTGATTGCACTTCTATAAACAGACATTCAGGAATGCCTGTTCAATTTTCATCTCTAGCATCACATTAATGTTCTTCACATTCTTCATTGTTTTATTCCCTTTCTAAATTTCTTCAAGTCCCCTTTCTTTGAAGCTTGGTGACAACTAAACATTTATCAGCTACTTTTGTTTGCTGAATAGGTGGCTGTTCCACTCAAGGAATTCAGTTTTCATGCATTGCGATTACTTAGGATTGTTACTAATGTGTGGTAATTGAAGGAAAGTGTAGACATGTTCAATATCTTGGGAGGAGTCATTTAATATCATTAAGTTACAATATCTGCACTTTTTACAAATTCCATAAAACTACTGCTGGCTGAGTATTTGAATGCAAGAAAATAAAAAAAAAATATAATAATCTCCAAATGTCTTCTGCAATACTTCTAAGTGCTATACATATGTGTGTTTAGCTTGCTTGTATATATGATTGTCTTCATGTCTGTTTCCACATTTATACCATCATCATTGTACCTAAAAGTTACAGTAAAATCTTCAATGTCTCCAATGCCAAGTGACCCATGAAAAAGTAGCTAAGGAATAGCCACTTTTAGTTTTAAAATAATTTTTGAATGAACACTAACCTCTTATTGAATGCCTTTAAAATTGCAGTTATTATACTATGTTGGGCAGAGCTAAATGCACACAGCAGCTCAGAGGCACAATACTGAATTTTCTTATATGAGTTTATAGAGATAGTACTTGGAGGGTGGGATGTGTTCTGGTTTGAAATTGCATTAAACTGATTGTCATGGGTTCAGCAGCAGCAGTCATTTTTCTCCTTTGTAGTAGCTGGTGCAGCGCTGTGTTTTTGATTTTGGGCCTGGGAACAGCGCTGATAACACCAGTGTTTTGGTTACTGCTTAGTGATGTTTTGGTCTGGCCAAGGACTTTCTGAGTTTCATGCTCTGCCAGTGAGGGGAGGAAGCTGGGAGGAAGCAGAGACAGGACACCTGACCCAAACTGACCAAAGAGGTTATTCCATACCACAGCACGTCATGCCCAGGATGGAAAGCAGAGAGCAGGGGCCCGGAAGGGTGGGGGTGCACTGCGTGGTCGGGCTTGGTTTTAGGTGGTGAGAAATTGTATTCTTTCCTTGTACTTGCCTTGTCATTATTATAATCGGTGGTAGCAGTAGTGGTCTTGTGTTATGCTTTAGTTACTAAACTGTTCTTATCTCAACCCATGGGAGTTGCATTCTTTTTGATTCTCCTTCCCATCCCTCCGAGAGCGGGGGGGAAGAAAGAGGGGGAAGTGAGTGAGAGAACGGACTGCGTGATTTATGTCTTAAACCACGACACTGATGAAGAACTAGATTTACAGGGTATGGTTTTCCCAGGTGGTGGCATCCTTTATTCCTGTTGAAATCCAGAACTTAGGAGCTTCAGCCCTCTTGCACACCTCCAGTGTCAGCTCAGCTCTGTGAAGCCAAAGGTGGTATCTCAAAAGAGAAACCACAAGATTTAAGAACCATCTCTTGGATAGGCTTACTAAAGCAGGGTGAGACTGGACAGAAGAGAGGAAAGAGGATAATATTTCCAGGAAGTTGAATTACCTTGTCTGGTAATGACATGTGCTGTTAGAGTTAACTTTATTGCATGAAGACATTAAAGAAAGGCCTGCTTAAAGTTTCACATATTGCTACAAGCATTTTAAAAAACAGCTCACTAATATATAGAAAAATACAACTTTCATCTATTAGGGGAAAAAAATAAACAAACAAAATATTCTCACAGATATTCCCACAACTTGCTGAGAAACCCTGTTTCTTGGCAAACCTGACCACCTGGAAGTAAAAATTTACTTTTTCAGTAAAAGAGACATCAGCCTTTTCTGTAGCACACCAGAAGTGGAAGGCTGGCTGGTACCTAGAATCATAGAATCATAGAATAGTTAGGGCTGGAAAGGACCTTCACATCATCAAGTTCCAACCCCCCTGCCATGGGCAGGAACACCTACCACTAAACTATGCCACTCAAAGATATGTCCAACCCAGACTTGAACACCGCCAGTGATGGAGCATTCACAACTTCCCTGGGCAACCCATTCCAGTGCCTCACCACCCTTACAGTAAAGAATTTCTTCCTCATATCCAGGGCTTAAACCATGACAGGACTATTCCCATCAACTTCTTTTTAACAGAAGGATCTGTCACTTACTAAAATGTCACCTGAAAATTAAAACTATCGTAATGTCTTTAAAATTATTAGATCTGAAATCATAGGCACATGTCAAGAAAACTCGATCATTTAATCATGAGTATAAAGGGAACAATAGGATGAAAATACAACTACAGATTTGTTCTTACTCTACTGTGATAAGACTTAGTGGGGTGTTATCTAGCGAAGGGCACCTAAGAGACAAAAAGCCTTACCAGCGTTAGCTTGATTTCTCCCCATATTAATTAACACCTGGTTAATTTCTGGGATTACAGGGATGATCACTTCTAAGGAGCCTATTTTATACCAACAGCATGACCGCCAGGTTTTCTTGCCATTCAGCTTGTAGGCAGCCAACTTATAATTGCTAACAACAATTAGCAAAAAATGATGGACATTATCATTGCTGGTTTGGGGAAAAATAACAGAGCAACTCTTGCAATGTTGGTTTTTTTTTTTTTTTCCTATATCTTGCTGTGTGATAAACCTTCATAACCATGGTACATAAAGGCTACTCCTTATCTCTCACACAAAGTCTTTGAATTAAGGTTTGTGTGAGACCTCAAGGTTGGTTCTCAACAGAGTTGCCAGGCATGTAATATATTAAGTCAGTGGTACAGCATGGCTGCAATTCAAAGCAGTTGCTCTCTCTCTTCTGATTTTATATTTAGAGTAGCTACTGAGATACACACACACACTGCTTAAATGATAACTGCAAGTTACAGAGTGTTGCCTTCCTTGCAGACTTTAAGCTTTATCTGCCACAGTTTCATGGGCAAATAGGGGGAATGACATGCAAGTGTGCATACAGTTAACTTGGAGATTTCAAAATACAGCACAGTCATGATAAAATTTACTTAGGTAATCAGCTGATCTGATTTTGTTTTTCATATATTCATTCTTTGCTAAATTCAAGCTCTTTTCTTCCTGAGGTTGGGAGAAGTGATTGTGAAGGTGCTTCAATTCTTAGTTAATTAGTGTAGCTGTTTGTGCCTCTTCCCATTTATTTTCTCTCACACCTATCCTTTTCTATTGTTTCTGCCAATCTTGACTTTATAATTTTCTTAGCAACAACATTAACAGTGGCTCCAGTTGGAGGCAGCTTCACCACAGCCATGCATCACTATCACAAATAATTGTCTCAATGTGCTAATTCATCAGTGTAATTTCGTACCAGACTCTTTTTGACATCTCACTTCCCAGCCAGGCCAATACTAAGAAATCCATGATGAGACAGTTCATATTGCCTGCTGTTACACTTCAGAATAAGAAAAGAAAAACAAATAATGAAAACTACGTAATGTGCAGTTTATGCAACACATGGTGCAAAGAAAGGAGAGAAATAGGAGGAAAATGAGAGCAGCCATAAAATGCCACCATTTATGACTCTGGGGGGAGAATCCAGGGATGGTGGAAGCCTTCTGTCTTTGCATCCTGTCCCAAGTGACTTCTGCAGGCACCCTGAGAATGTGGTGAACTACTCAGAGTCCTAGCAACAGGTTGAGGATCATGGGAATCCTTCTAAATATCAGCGTTAAAAACACAGACTTTCAGGCAAAAACACATTTAGGGCCAACCTGGATAATCAATTTCTCTTTAAAATGTGTTGCTGCAAATTGACATACCTGATTAGCAGAAGTAATGCAATGCTGTATCACTGAACTCCCAATGAGATGCAAAAGCTTGGAGAAGCTCCCATCTGATGAAAAATGTAATGCCATTTTCAGAGTGAATGAACTGTAAAAAGGAATTGGTTTCAATCAAATATAAAATACAGCAATTTCAAACCCTCAGTTTTAAAAATATTTATTTTCCCTCTTATTGTCTTCTTTAGTATTGTTCAATCTGTCTAATCTCTCATTTCCATTTGCAGAAAACCTTCCAACAGCATGTTAAATTATATGGTTCATATCAGTCAACTATGGTTCCTTTTCTCTTTCTTAATTTTGTCCCATGTTTAAGAAATGGGACAAGGGGATGAGAAATAATTAGAAAGAAAAATTACCCTTGCAATGAATCCAACATGGCCAGAATCCAAAACTGCTGCAATAGGCTCTTCTGAAACATACTACAGCTTCATATTTGCAAAATAATTTCCGGACAAAATATATACATAGGAGAATAAGAGACTTTTTAAAATAGCATTCCTGTTCAGATTCTTTAAATTATTTTTTTTCTTCTTGAAATTTTTTGCTTTTGATCATTCAATAATGTGGACATTCAGATTTTTGCCTGTATATATGATAATAATTCACCAGAGGAATTACAATTCACAGAAAACATGTGGGACAGATTAAAACTATTTATTTACTTAAGAAGTCATGAGTGAGCAGGTCGATTAAGGAATGAAAGCAAACAGAACCACATATGCAGTCTGACAAAAAAAACCTAAAATCTCATAGCTTGTGCTTGATACATCAGGCACATCCTCCACAAGAGATGATAGCTATGGAGATGGAAACACTTTTGGCAGATGAGCATAGCTACCAAAATCTTGCCAGTAGTAATTGGCATCAGGATCTGCACCCCCACACCTACGTATGAAGGACCTGTTTGGTAACTGCTGGGTAGAATGGACCCTTTCCACCAGGGGCTGCCAAAAAATTGAAGTATGGTAAGGAGAGAGGTTGGAAGTAGACACCCACCAGCTCCTGGGGTTTTCAGGGTGTGAGATGGCTAGATGAGTAAAAATACAACAAATATAATGCTCAGTATGATTTTTATATTGGACTATTGCTTTGTCGTGGGTTCAGCAGCAGCAGTCATTTTTCTCCTTCTTGGTAGCTGGTGCAGCGCTGTGTTTTTGATTTTGGGCCTGGGAACAGCGCTGATAACACCAGTGT
The DNA here is from genome assembly GCA_028858755.1 of Ara ararauna. NCBI lineage: Eukaryota > Metazoa > Chordata > Aves > Psittaciformes > Psittacidae > Ara > Ara ararauna. The sequence goes on from CM054410.1 coordinate 64,830,729, forward strand.
TTTCAGTTACTGCTTGGTAGTGTTTTAGTCTGACCAAGGACTTTCTGAGTTTCATGCTCTACCAGGGAGGAGGGGAAGCGGGGAGGAAGCGGATATAGGACACCTGACTGAAACTGACCAAAGAGGTTATTCCATGCCACAGCACGTCATGCCCAAGATGTAAAAACGAAGAGCAGAGACCCGGAAGGGTGGGGGTGCACTGCGTGGTCGGGCTTAGTATCAGCTGGTGAGAATTGTATTCTCTTTCCTTGTGTTTGCCTTGTCATTATTATTATTGGTGGTAGCAGTAGTGATTTGTGTTATACTTTAGTTACTAAAGAGAATACAACTGCTCACCACCCAATACAAGCTTCCACATTATTTTCTTTTGCAAATCCTCCTATATCTTCAGCTCCCACTCTTTCCACCATACTTCTAATTAAAGACACAAACCTGTTAGAAAGCCACATTTAAACCCTCTCTACTAACAAAGACAATTTCTGAACAGGCCTAATATCGAATATGTTTTAGACAAAACCTCTTCTTGAAGCAGTACATTTAGCCACAAGGCTGCACTTGAGGTTGGTGAGTACCTAAAACTATAGGGCAAGAATTGAGCGTTGCTTATGCATGCAGAGAAGTTTTAATGAATGCCCCAATTTGGGTCTAAAAATGTGATGCCTTTGTGCAATCATTGGTACAAGGAAGAATTTCATGGAGTGGACACTTAACAAAATTATGTTTATTGTTTCCCAAATAAACTCATTGCTACCACTAGCCGCAAGCTGTAATGGAAATTGGAGCTCGTTCTGCAACTCTTGTCACTAATTGGGATGCCAAAATGATAAAACCTTGAAATAAGTTGGATAGATGGAGGGAGGGAAAGATGGCTTTTCTTTGCAGTCAAAACCACTTCTGCACTTTTTCCACTTCAAATAGCAAGTCTGTGAGCCCTTATGCCTGATTTATTAAATGCACCCTTTGTATATTTGCTCTTTAAACTCATCTATGATCATTATGTGCAGGAAAATTTGCCGCCTAAGTAAATATAATTAATTAGCCCTGGTATACATAATTTTGATTTTATTTGGTGACTATAAATCATTTCTAAATCAGCACAAGGTACTGTAAAAAGCCTGGTAAACTAAATGCTTTTTCACTTAATGTTGCTAAATAATTGAATAAGAAGAAGCACTGGGTAAATGGCATGGAAGTAATATCTAGCACCACTTCTATCACAATGAAAGTTCTTTAAAGCTAAACCACATTTTCAGCAGCAAGGAAAAGCCTAAGCAAAAAAATCACTACCCAAAGACTTATTACTTTTTTTTTTTAAAAGACATATTTTAAGGCAATATGTAAAATACATAATTTTAATGTTACCAGAAATTGCATTTTATGCCAGGTTTGACGTTAGCTTCCTACAGAACTATTGGTAGCACACACAGGAGATTCATTTCTGGAGTCACCAAGTATTTGTCTAATTTCGTTATCTTATCCTACAGTCAGATAGGGATGAGGTAAGAGGGGACCATTCTCAGAAATTAATTCTCCTAAACTTCCAATACCTTCACTGTTACAATATTTCCCTAAGGAAGCAACAGACAGATGCACACACACAATATCTAGAAAGGGTATATAAGATGTATATTTATTTAGTAATAAATTAGCAAGTAATATAAAATTATGTCATGGCTTTTGTCAGAAATATTTTAAAATATGGGTTTGAATATTTCTTGAGTATACTGGCCAACAATATCTGTTGATCAGTTTTATTAAGAAAATATTATATGACTGGCAGATAAACTGAAGGAAATGAAATAATTGCAAGGGGACTTAAATATGCTGTACAGTATTAGGCTTAAAAACCCTCAATAGAAGACCTGGGTAATGCTATCAAAGTACATAATTACTTACTTGAAATGAAGGCTCCTAAGGTGGTCAAATTAACCATTTCTTCACATCAAAAGTAAGGTGTATTAGCTGTGCATATTTTTTCACTAAGCAGTAGCTGATGAAGACAAAACCAAAACAGAAATATCATTGTCTGTGTTGGAAACAGCATTGATGCACTGCTGCATGTGGATTCTGGGTGCTGATGGGACAGAGTAGTCAGAGAATCAGAGAATCACAGACTGGTTTGGGTTGGAATGGACTTGAAAGCTCATCCACTTCCAACCGCCTGCTACAGGCAGTGACATCTTCTACTAGACCAGGTTGTTCCAAGCCCTGTCCAATCTGGCCTTGAACACTGCTAGGGATGGGGCAGCCACAGCTTCTCTGGGCAACCTGTGTCAGGGCCTCACCACCCTCACAGGGAAGAACTTTTGCATAAGAGCTCATTTCAATCTCCCCTCTGTCAGGTTAAAGCCATTCTCTCTTGTCCTGTCCCTACAGGCCCTTGTCAAAAGCCCCTCTCCAGGTTTCCTATAGCCCCTTCAGGCACCGGCAGCTGCTCTAAGGTCTCCCCTTAAGGAGCCTTCTCTTCTCCAGGCTGAACAAGCCCAGCTCTCTCAGCCTGTCTCCAGAGCAGAGCTGCTCCAGCCCTCACAGCACCTCTGTGGCCTCCTCTGGATGCAGTGAAGCAGGTCCAGTGCAAGTCACTCCTTGTGTTGACACATCATCACCATGCTGAGCACTGGAGGTAAACAAAGGCCCTTAATCTTGTTGTACTATAATATTTAATGTCACACCCTCAGAAATGAGGTCACAACATTACTGGTCTCCAAATCTTGTCTCATCCAGCTGCAAAGTTCTTGAAGCAGCATCATAGACGATGCCATGAGGGTATTGACAAGGCGTGTACTCCTGAATCATCTTTCCATTTGCAAGACTTTCATCTCAGAATGGATGATTTTTAAACATAATTAAAAATCTTAAATCCATTTATAACCAGTGCCATAGCTAAGCTCTGTGCAAGGAAAAAATAATTCAGACATGTTGCTTATTTCAGTGTAGAATCACTTGAGGTACACAGGTGAATTACTTATATACCATTATTTATAAACTACTTATTTATTCATAAATTAACTCATTCACTACAGTGCAGGCACAGGGTTACAAAGCTATTTTTCACAGGCTTCACTTTTAATGCCTACACACTTTTCTGCCTGTATGGCTTTTTGTTGGAAAGATAGCACCTTAGTTGCATGCCTTCCAATGCACAACCAAAGGCACATAGGTGGTAAATATATTTACAGATTTTATGAGGGAAAAAAAAATCACAATTTTAAAACCTACCACACACATAGTTATGTTTTGTCAATAGAATGAATCAACCAGAAATAGTCAATATAACATCATTTTTTACAAAGTCCATCACTGTTGATTGTTGAGAAAAAATCCTGAAATAGGTTATCTATAAATAGACAATGGATTGAAATGAAGACAAGAGAAGTAGAAAACCATAGATTTTGATTTTAGCAAAGTATAATAGTTAAATGCTTTATGTCCTTTACAGTTATTGGTGTAATATATTTCCTATAATCAAGAGAAGACTAACAAAGTCTGCAAGTAGCAAAAAAAGAATTCAGGTTAGTAAAGACAAGAAAGATTGCAAGAATCTGTGGAAGCAGCTAAGAAAGTTTGTATCTGCAGAAGTCAAAGCCAGGCAGAATTCAGTATCGGGATGTATAAATGAAGATGCTCTGGAAATAGCTCAAGGATGACTCAGAGTATGTACCCAGAATTTCATTGGAATGTAGACAAAAAGAAAAGGGGGGGAGGGGGAAGCCAAGAAAATATTGCAAGTAGGACAGCAAAACATTCTCTGTACTGAGAATACCACGCCAACTGTTAAAAACCTGCCATTCCCTCGCTCGGAATAGTCTGTTCAGATACTTTGTCACCATATTGGAAGGGAAGAGTAGAATGAAAAGCAGTGGAGGTAATGGAAATAACTAAATGTGCAAAATGTGTCCTTTCTGGAGAGCTACTAAAAAGGCAAGAACCCTCTTTTTAAAAGGGAGTCCAATAAGAGATGCCACGGTAGAAGCACACAAACCAAACTACATGCAGGTGGTAAATCGTACTCACAACACTTGATATTAGTTGATAAAGAGCAGTATTGTTTGGTGGTATGTGTAATCTAGCTGTGGAAATCACTACCCTCAGATACCACACAGTTTAATGCAATTAAACCCAGCTTGTGTGCTGGCATAAATGTTGAGGATATCTGTAGTTTTATTAGATAGTGTCTGTGTTAACTGAAGGATAAACACCTAGCTGCTTCTTCAGTATGAGACAGTTTTGGACTCACAACAGTAGGGATAAAGGCAGAGAGGGGAATATCCTGAATGACCATATTTGTCTTCATTTCTCTGTGAGGAATGTGGCCTGGACTAGTGTCACTTAGGATGCTGACAGAAAGATCTGGGGTGTTCTGTCAAGGCACTATAAATTTCTCTGTTTGCATATTTAGAATCAGGTCAATGGTTTAACAATGGAGAAAGTTGTTATTTCCAATTAAATCCAACCCTGGGTTTAAAATGCAGCAGCTAATTCTTCTGAGTTTACTTGTTTATTTTTTCCAATCTGTTACAGAGTCTTCAAACAATGGTACTGAAATAATGCTTCAAGTACATCGCTGTGCCTAAAGAATTGCAGAGCTCTTGATTAATGGCACTTGTTCAACTGACAGTCATATGACATGTAAAAAAATGGTCTCTCCTCTCCTCTCCTCTCCTCTCCTCTCCTCTCCTCTCCTCTCCTCTCCTCTCCTCTCCTCTCCTCTCCTCTCCTCTCTCCTCTCCTCTTTCCTCTCCTCTTTCCTTCCCTCTCCTCCTTTTTCCTCTCCTTTTTTTCCTCTCCTCTTTTTTCCTCTCCTCTTTCCTCTCCTCTCTCTCTCTCTTTACCTCCTTTTATAATTTTCACTTTGGAAGTATAGCTTTTTATCCTACACTGAAGCTTGGATGAGATGAGCTATCATTCAGGAGGTCTCCCTCAGGTTCTGCTGAAGTGACACCACCTGGAATTCACCCTGTGGCCAGAAAACCTCAGTGCTGTATCCTAATGGACAGTGGGGAGGGAAAATGGAGAGAAAGGGAAGGAGTTGAAGGCATGTGCTCAGATCCATCAGCAAACAAACCAAGCTGCTGAAGCATCCATCATGATGCCACTGGTGAATTGCAGTTGACTGGAGGCATACCTCACTATGTGGTACCAAGGTTTATGTACCCTTATTTCACTGGGTTGAGGCTGTGCAGTGTCACAGGGCCTCCACTTTCTACTAGTTTGAACTAAGTTCCTGCTGAGTTGTATATCACCGCCTGACAAAGGTTGCATGGCCATCCTTGTTGCCTGTATCTTTTCTGCCGCTTTCAGACCAGGAGGTCACTATCCTCTGGGATGAGCAGAGAGGCACACTGTAAGACTAGGAGACAATAGCTGTTCTCAATCTTTTGTTGGATTCTGAAAGCTGCTCACAGCACCGGTGGTGGGGAGGGTTTGTGCTATTGCAGCTATCTCTGCTCTCCAGCTTCCCCTTCTCGTCTCAGCAGCATCAGTGACACAGATTTTACAGCAATGATAAGTTTAGCTTTGTCAGCAAGATTTCTTTCACTGTCATTATTTTGTTCTCTTGGCTAACTAACAAAACCAGTGTCTGCAGGAAAATGCTGCCAATGTATCAGGCTTCTGCCTTGTCCTCCTCAGTTGTCCCCTATTCTTGCAAAAATCCAAGCAAGCCTCTGGGCCTGGGTAAGAAGTGCTACAGAGGGCCAGACGTGAATTAAAATAGGCCTTGGAAATACAGCTGTTAATGAAATCATATAAGCAATCTATTTTTATGGGGTTTGGGGGAATGAACTCCACTGAGTATCAGGAAAGGATCCTTCACCTTAATATACTGCAAGAGGTGTGTACTACTGGAGAAAGTAGGAACAGGATGAAGGCCATTGGAAAAAATAATTTTCTTTTCTTTCGCAGTGCCTCTGGGCTTTAACATCGTTTTCGGTAGTCCAAAGATATTTCCACTGCTGAAGCAACACTGTAATCTGGAATGTCTGACAAAGTAATGTCTTTACCTGCTCTTCCTTCTGCTGAAACAAACAGAGCCTGATTTTCAACACTGAAGTCTCTTTGGTGGATATAATTCCATAGCGGCTGTGCATACTAGCTTTTCACTACAGCTAATGGATAGGTGCAGAAGTGGTGACATTGCTTTTGTCATTAATTTGAACCTGTGACTTTTTGCTCCCCTGAAAATAGATGACAGTGGTAAAAACCTGATCCATAAAGCTAAAGCACAGTCTCCTGCCTTGTGTTCGTTCAAAGGCAGATGTGATCCACATGTACTGTACTGAGTCTTGTCCCATCTCTCTGCCACCATGCTGTGTGGCTCTTAGTAACACCTGCCTCAGTTTCCTCATCCAAAATAGAGAGATATCATCAAACCTCCTCAGAAAGAGGCAGTCAGAGCTCACAGGACACAAAAATGACTGTGAGATCTTAGGGCTTTGCAGTCCCTAAAATGTTGAGGTATTAAGAGCACTACAACATTATTAATTACATGGGCAGAACACCAAGAGGTTTTGTATCCAGAGGAGACAGAAATATTCATGTTCTTTTATTTGTCACAATGGACATATCCCATTTTAACACACACAACACAGAGAGAGGCTGACAGCACAGCTAACAAGAGAAACTCTTTTCTAGTAATTATCTAGCATCATCCTGACTATCATATTTTTGACGTAATGAGGGAAGGACAGAGAATCATAATCAAGCTACAAAAAGAAACAGCAGGGCTTATGAAGCAAATTAAAAGGGTATTGCATGAGGACACAGTATAGTGCACAAAACCCCTGTGAGATCTACTTTTAGCTATATTTTTTATTAAAGGTGGCATACATCAGACAAGAAGTATTTTCTGGGTAGTTACCATGGTCATCCATAGGCAGAAATAGTCACGGTAGTTTTACTTAGGAGTAACAAAACACAATTCAATGGTAGAGAATTGAAGTCCAGGTACTAAGATATAGGGATGAACCTGAATAATGAATTTCCTATGTCTCATGACTGTCTAACTGTCCATCTGTTTTTCTGTAAATTAAGAGTCTGGGTGCAATTCATCTCTGAGGGACTTTTCTGTTGCTGAGAGATCAGAGTGCTTCCTGGAAACACTGTTGCTAAAGGTATGTATTATTAGATATTGGTTTTTTATTGCTCCCTGAAAAAAATATTCATATTGTTTATAGCTGTATTTGTTTACTTTAAGCTATATGATGGGCAAAATGTGTTTGGACTTCCCAACAGGGACTCGTGCTGTGGCATCAATCTGATTTCAGTAACTCTGTGCATAAGAAGCAGCTTTCAGCACTCCTAACTGCTGCTGCTGAAATTGCTGGAGGCTGAATTTTGTCTTTGTGGAGCCTCTTCAAGGAGATGCCTTTGGTGTAATCACAGGCTGTCGGATGTACCAGGTTTTTATCAATACACTTTTAGGAGCACCTCCATCATAGGACATCTGCAGCATGCCCAGCACAATTTAAGTGGTTTTAGTCAAGGGATGCCTTTATCAGCGAAGTGAAAGATCAGAACAAGGAAAATTTTAACAACACCCACAGCTGGTGATTTAGGGCACATCAAGTATTTCTGAGCTTTGCCAGTGTTCATTTTCAAACACTTAGAGCAGCACTTTTCTTTTTGTTGTATTGGATTTCCTCTGTGAATACCCTTTGGATATTGTTGAGACAAAAAAGGTGTTGTGTGTTGTTAACGGATATATAAGTATGGGCAAGAGCTGAGTGAAAACAGAACCAAGAGCTGCTTATTGGAGACATGAGGCAGACATGAGACTAGAAACCCATTTCAGCAGCCCCTGCTTGCAGCAGCAGCTTCCCAAAACTTGGCTTTTAGGAGAAGCTCAGAGGATTGAGGGATTTAATAACTGACATTACCAAACCCTGAGGCTCTTGATTCAACTATTCAAGCAGGATAGAAAGAGCATGTAGAGAGGCATTTTCTTGACCTTCAGAGTGAGAGGCAGGTGTTCCTCCTTCTGCCTTTGGGTTGTCCCTCTGCCTCCTCTCTTCTCCCCAATGCTCACGGGGGGGTACTTTAGGAGGTGGTGGAGAAGGATGTTAAACAGCAGCCTAATGTTAGGAAAACAAACAGAAAATACACAAACCGGCAGAAACTACCCAGTGCAATTTCTACCAAGAAAAAAACTCAATTTTTGATTGCTTTCCATCAAAAATGGTGCTGTTTGAGATACATAGTGGAAATCTGTAGCTCCTATACAGGCAAATGCAATGCCCATTCATGGAAGGCAGTGGCTATCTCCCGCAGGTATTAATTACAGTTGTCTGACAACAGTTATTGCAGAATGGCAAATTCAGTTATTGGTGCTGAGTGAACAAAAAAAATAAAATAGAGCAAAATGAAATGTATATGAGTGTCTGCCCTTTTTTAAACTGTGATTAAGACAATTTTTCACCAGTGAAACTCTTTTGAACTCCATAAAACCAAAATTCACTCATTATCTTGGCTAAAGACATCTGATATTCAGAGGTCCCATTCCAGTTCCCATGACACTACTTTGCAGGTTGCTCTTTAGCAGTGTTTGAGCAAAGTTCTGTCAGGAGAGAGCCTGTAGAAAAGGAAAATATGTATTGCTTTTTGGAAGAAAAATAGCACAAGATCAGAAATTCTAGCCAAGAAGACAAGCTGGCTACATGTTGAATATTTTAGAAGTATTCACTCTACTTTCTGCCTTTAAAAAAAGATGAATTTATTTTCCTGGACAAAAGAAATTAGGCAATAATACCAGGACAGATTTTTTTTTTCTTTTTTACAAGGAAAATTTCAACATTGGAGATGCTATTGCATCATTTTGCAGGCAGAATCTGTAAACTACAATGAGAGCGTGTGAAAGGCGTAGAAAGGAAAAGGGAAAACATATGCAAATAAGAGTTATGGTGAATTAGTAAATGCAACTATGTTCTGCAGGAAGCCCTTCCCTCCTTGCTTGGCTCTCTAACAGAAGGAGTTGTGCACTGACTCGCAGGAGCACACACTGGGTCTGACAGCAGCAATTCCCTGCAAACTGCCTGGCTGTAGCTACAGGCAGAGCTGTGTATCCCCTCAGACTCTACCATTGCTGTGACTGGCTCTACTAGGAAAATGCCGCAGCATAAGCAGCAACCCAGACTTGGCACATAGATTTGGAGGAGGGGGGAAATGTGCAGGATGCGGTTCCAGCTTTAGGCTCTGAATCACCTTCCCACAGACGAAAGCAGGGAAAGCAGCGGCTCTGGAATCAGTGCAACTTCCCACCCAGCCTTGCTTCTGGCACTCTTGACAAGGCAGAGCAATAAGACAGTGGCTGTATTTCCCTGTAACATGAGGCTGATGCTGTGCAGCTCTTCCCCTGCCCTCCTGCCACATCCCTGTGGCAGGCAGCCTCCATGTGTTCTCTTGTGCTTTTCCAAGTGGCTGCTTCTGCTCTTCAGTAAAGTGAGAAGACTAAGGAGGTATCAGGCACTGCAGGTTGTTTTTCAGCCTTGAAGAGGCACAGAGATACAACAATGGAAGGTGGCATAAGGAAACCCATAAACTATGAAATAACTGCAAATTAAACTACTGCAATAATAAAGTTTATCATGATATTCAATCTGTCTTTCCTTTCTTTATTCCCAGCAATACCTTTTTTCTGGCCATGAAGTACCTCCAGTCAAGCTCTCCTATTTGAGATGCCTGCATCTCTCTGTGTTTAACGTGACAGTCTCCATGCTGTTTGGATACCATCTACACAATCGTGAAGGATTCTCAGACCCCCCATCATGGCAGCTGCATTTTTCTGGCCTTCTTTGGGAAAGGAGAAAGCTGTGCTGCTCACTAAAAGAAGAGTGTCCTGCTTTGTTTTTCCCCAGCAAATACATCAAAGCAAATGTGCTCCAGCTAGTCTAGGCTGCTTTGCCCTGAGCACAGTCAATGCATTCCTCCTTTGCGTATTTGAGTATGGGGGATGAGGGGATGGAGTAGGTAACAGCTTGCCCTTTGACAAGATACTTCAAGGGGAAGACTATCAATATGGAAATTCTCCACTCTGCCTGAAGACCTGGTAGGGTCTTTAAGGGGCTGCTGCACAGTAGAGCTATAAACCATTCCCTGAGCGCCCTATAGGCCGTAGGATACATATTGTATAATAGCTGGAGGCACAAGGGACCTGTTGCAACAGTGACCTTGCTGTGTGTTGCTGTAGAAATTCATTCTGTTAGGCTGCTCATCACTTGGAGAATAGCTAGGGCTAGGATGGATTAGCCAGCCTCCTTCTCAGAGCACTGTGCTGTGTCATTAAAGCAGCAGAAGCCGGAAGCATTATCCATCCTTGCAGGGGTCATCTCCCTTGATTCACTGAGCTTCCCATCTATAGGAGCACAGTGGAAATCTGGACACACTGCAACCTTAAGGGCATTTTCCCACGTTCGCCCCAAGCTTTGGAAATGAAGGTAGGAGTTTAGATGAGTTCGCCACCTGCTCCTCTCCAAAACACAAACACTCAACCCCTACACCCAAACCCCAAACAGGTTTTACAAGCAACACAAAAAGACTCATGTCTCTTGCTGGGTTTATCACCTAACTAACAGTGGCAATGATGTTAAGGTAGCCATCTGGATGGTACACACCTTCACATACCACTGTTAAGTTTATGTCAGTAGCAAAAGCTAAAAGGAGGTTTTTAACAGCCTTAGCTTTTACTGGCACCAGAAAGGCACAGAATTACACAGTTTCTGATAGCATTGACTCTTCTGTGCACATTTGATCTTTACCTTCCTGTTCAAAATTAGAAATTTGCTGTGCAAAATATTTTCTGTTGTTATAACAAATAAAATTACATTCATTGTACTGGGGTTTCCCAGAATTACTACTGTTGCTGCTAAAAGAGCTGCTTTACAAAAGAAAGGGACACAGCAGGTGGTTCCCCTACAACAGCAGTAGCAGCAGCAATTATTAGTAGCAAACAAGACATATAATACAATATTGGGCTTTAGAAGGCCTTGTCTGTGGTAAAATCACAGCCGTGACAAGGGACGAAGTTACAACATGGTTATCCTCTGACCCAAATACAATATGGCCCTATTTTCTAGTGTTGATGGGTCCATAACTATGTTCCACAGCAGGGCTTAAAGGTTAAGGTTACCAGCTGCACTTTACAATGAAACTGTGTTGTAAGTGGGTCCCATGACACAATTGTATTTCTAGTATAGAAAAACCCTAAATAGACTAGACACGATAGATCTCTCCCTTTTTCTCCATCTTCCTTGTGTATGCATACACACTTTGCCCTAAGGATATCTCTAGAGAACTGTGCTTCTCCATTTACTGTAATAGGAAGTGCTTTGATATGATGACAGGGCACTGTCTATCAAAATCAGGAGATCAAAAGATTTACAGTTAACTAGTAACAACCCATCAAAACACTTTATGGCAAAATTTGAAACAGCCAGGCCCTTTTTCTCATTAAGCAGTGACAAAGCAAACATTTTTTCATTACCTCTTCCAGGAATTTAATTGCTATCTTGTAGTTTCAGCAGGCTCCTTCCTGAAATATACCTGATATTCAACTCTGTGCAAATAGAGAAGAAATTGCCAGTTTTATAAAGCTGAAAATCAAAAAAAAAAAAAAAAAAAAGAAAAGGAGGGAATCTGACATTTGTAATGGCTGTCAGTACTTTAATAGACACCTTTTGGCTCTTCAACACTGACATGCAAAGTACTGGCTGTAGGAAAAGAGGCAGTAAAAGTTGGAAGGGACCTACCTTGGCAGTGGCAAATTTCTAGGGATCTGAACATTATTGGTCTGATCAAGTGATTGAGGTACATGCCAGCTGCAACCTTACTCTTTTGCATCACTAGAGTCCTTATAAATGATAGGTTTAAGAAACACAGATACAACAGGAAGCAAATACTAGAAGTCTGAAGGCCAAGGAAATTAATTTAGAAGGCTCTGATTCAGGGTCTGTGCACTTCAATATCTTCCAGATTTCTTCAATGCTATGTTTTAGGGCATACAGTTCCATTTTCATTGCTGTGCCAATTGCTCCACACCAAGGTCTACCTGTTCCGTTTGCTGGCCCTGTCAGGAGATCTCAGCTCTGCCATCATGCCAGCTGAACTGTAAATACAGATGTCACTGCATTTCTCACAAATCTTAGCTAAAATGCTGAAAATTGTCTCCCTCTTAATTTATTAAAATCTGCCCTGAAGAGGGTGGTTTTTTCCCCTTCCTGGGCGCTAATCTGATCACCCCTTCCAAAGTTAATTGCTTCAATACTAAATGATGTCTCAGGCTTGTAGGGAAAACAGCTTCCTGCCTTAAGCACCTGGCGTTTCACAATGTGGTGATACAAATGGTTGCTGGTTGCTGAAGCACACGCTCACCTACCAGCAGTGAAGGATCTCCACACAAAGTTTGTCCCTGCTTGTTTTACATGGTTACCTAAAAATAATGGTGGACCAGGGCATTGCTTAATCCAGCCAGATACAAATGTGGTGCTTTGTATTTCCCTGGTTTTGAGAAAAAATTAAATCCACCTGTCTGTTTCCATAAAAATATCTGAAGGGTTTTGTGACTGCTTCAGATTTTGCATCTGCTGCATCCTCCCAGCTGGAACATGAGATGACCTTCTTATTCATCCAGGCACAAAGAGCAAGACAGGGCAAACCCTGTAGTTTTGCAACAGCAGATAAAATGAACACGAAGCCAGGGAACAAGAAAGAGAAAGGAGGGGAGGCATTCAGGCAAACAAGCTTTAGGAAAAATGGTTGCTTATTTTTGTTATATGGCAATGAAAGAGAATCCCAGAGTGGGCAATGATGTTTTTTTATGCTGCTAGCAGCTACACATGGGCTGACTGCTTTGATCCTGGGTCGGTGTGTGAGTGGGAGAAGAGGAACTAAAGGCATCCATGAAAGTGAGGCTCAGTTCTCTCTTATTTTGTTGGTTTTCAATGCCAAGGTGTGTTTTAAAGCATGGAACAGCAAATCCTTTTGGGTTCTGCATCAGCTAGGGGCTTATTTCCACATCTGTTAAAGATGTTAAATGCTGTGGTGCTCAAGGTCAGGCTGGACAGAGCCTTGGGTGACATGGTCTAGAGAGGGTTAGAACTAGATGAACTTAAGATGCTTTCCAACCTAAACTATTCTGTAATTCTGTGAGATAAACCTTAAATAGGTGGGAATATAACAAATTATTAAAACACATGATAAAGGTCATTAACTTTAAATATGGTTCAAAGTGCTTCCCTGAATGGCACCTGTCAGGTATCCATCCAGGGCAATGCTGTTGAGAGCATGATACAAAAGGCATGATAAAATTCAGTCTCAGATTCATAGGCAGGCAGACTGCTTTTTAAAAGTGGATGTAGGAGTCAATGAAACCAATGAAAACTGGGCAGTGGATTAGTTGCATCCCTCAGGCATTCGCCTTATCTCTCCCATGACATTTTTAACCCTGAGGCAAAACCATACAGTCCATTCATGAATCAGCTTCTGAACTGACGTTGATTTCAGCATGGCTTATTAAGAAAAAACAAAATCTGAATTAGTTCACATTAGTGTGCCAGGCTGAAAACCAGCAAGTTGGGAACTGATTTGTGAGTTGACCAGTTCATTCTAATTTGGCTATCCATCTGTTTGAAAGACGGGTCAAACATCTGAAGGCAGAAACAGCCTTAGCATCCTGATTTTAATTCACTGCCTCAAGTCTATCAGCCCTCCCAGACACACTACAGGTTCCCTCTTCCTCTTCTGCAGATCCAGCTCTGCCATTTGAACACTGCTTATATTTTCAAAGGCACTTTACAGGAACTGGGCTGATGCAGTTAAAAAAAAAAAAAAAAGGAAAGAACAAAATTCCCAGGAACTTTCCAAGGGAATTATTTGTTATAAACAATGTATAAAGTGTAAGAAAACTTCTGTGAGCTCTTTCCAATGATATACTTCTTTTTGGAATTTTTCTTAAAAGAAGTTAGATACAGAATATAAGTATTATACAAAATTGTCCTAGGTTCAGCAGTAGCAGTCATTTTTCTCCTTCTTAGTAGCTGGTATTGTGTGGTTTTGTCTTTCAGCCTGGGAACAGCGCTGATAACACCAATGTTTTAGTTACTCCTCAGTAATATTTAGTCTGACCAAGGACTTTCTGAGGCTCATGCTCTGCCAGGGAGGAGGGGAAGCCGGGAGGAAGCAGAGACAGGACACCTGCCCCAAACTAGCCAAAGGGGTATTCCATACCACAGCACGTCATGCCCAGCATATAAACTGAGGGCAGTTACCCAGAAGGGCTAGAGCATTGCTCGGTCAGGCTGGGTATCGGTCGGCGGATGGTGAGCAGTTGTATTTTCTTCCCTTGATACTTCCCTTATTATTATTATTATTGGTGGTAGCAGCAGTGGTTTATGTTACACCTTAGTTACTGGGCTGTTCTTATCTCAACCTGTGGGAGTTGCATTCTTTCGATTCTCCTCCCCATCCCTTCAGGAGCAGAAGGGGGGAGAAGTGGGGAGTGAGTGAGTGAGAGACTGCTTGGTTGTGGGTTGCCGGCTGGGCTTAAACTACGACAAAAAATTTATAGTGAAAATTTTAAAATTAACAATATACCGTAAAGAACTGTATGCAAATTAAATGGATAATTAGCTATATGCTTTATGCCTTACAAGTGAAATTGACTCATTGCCTGTGCTACGATATTTTTGTTACAAGTAATTCAAAGACCGGAGGCACATCTCAGATCTCTTAAAAAAAATTTATATATATGTGAATTTATGCATACAAACTGCCAAAAAAAGATGAATATCATGCAGTTCACCAGACTGAATGTGTTACTAATCCCATCCTTGTTTTGTATCTTATGCAAATTCAAGAGCAGCCTCTCACTGATACAGATTTATGTTTTGCAACAGTTTACTGGAGTTTCTTCTGAACAAAAGGGAAGAAGCAGCAACAGAGAAGGCTTAACTTTGTGGCTTCCTCATCTCACTAAATTCACAAGAACTTTTCTACCTGAATTTGAGAGAGGTTTGGAGGTCACCTCATGTGTTCAAACTAGACGCAATGTCAAAAGCATTCAGCACTCAAATACTTGAAAGTGAACTTTTTCAGAGCAGTCCCAGTCTGTTAGTGAGTGGCCCAGAACTAGGGTGGGCTCATCTGTGGTTTCCATTTTTGGAATGACTCCACTGGCAATTAGCAAATCACTGAGCATAAACCTCCCTAGCCATTTAGGTAATTTAATATTATTAAATGTTTCTAAAAAAAGAAGTGGGTTAGAAAATGTATCACTTAAGAGTAATTTGATCTACTACTTTAATTTCCCCAAAGGATTTTACCATGGTGCAGGCTTACAGAATATGTACTGCTCTGCCCATAATATTTGGGTCTTTAATTCCGGAAGATGCCATCATAATAACTTAACTTATCTAGGGTAACCATTGGACTTAGTGACCTTAATAGTCTTTTCCAACCTAAACAATTCCATATTTCTATGATTTCTAGCTCATGCATTTCTTCCCCCCCCCCCCCCTTATAATCGTAGTCAGCCATGGGTGGTACCCAACCCAGGTCCAGGTCAACGTATTTTCATACCTACCTAAACGTTCATTCTGTGAGGACTGGTCTAAGTTGCCTAAGAAGAACATGCTGAGAAGTGTTTCTGTGTACACAGAATTGTACAAATAAGGATGTCTCCTTTTTAAAACCTCCTTCAATATCAAAGCAATCCTGATGAGAAATGTTATTTGAAGATGTATTGCAAGAGTACCCAAATGCAATGTCTTGCTCTGAAGACCATAAGTAATTTCTTACCTTATTTGTCTTTCACGTTGCCATGTCAGAGCTTTGGTCCTGCTTTAATCCTGCTAGCCTCAAACCTTATTTTGCTGCTTTTTTAATTCCCTATATTCCTCCTTTCATGTCCTATGTCAATGGGATGAACTCCTTATTTAAACTACTCTGCCTGATAGCTTGGGTCTCCTGTGATACACAGCAGAATAATATAACTTCTGGCAGATTCATTAATTAATATGTCATTAATAATTTGCTTCTAAGTTTGAATCATACCCTTAAATTGTAATAAAATATTTTTTTTAACAGTATGATTCCTTATTGAGACGTAACACTGCCAGCTGTGGTCCTGTCAGATGCCATAAACATGGTTGCCTCAGAGTAATGTCTCAGAGAGTCTCTGAACACCACAAAAATTGATGTGCCAGGAGTTAATACAGCCTCCACCTGTGTCAGTTGTGAGTAGGTGACAGAAACTGCCACAAGGCTGAAGGTGCACTAGTTTGAAAAGTAGAATTAAGATTCTCCACCCTCACAGACATTTAAAGCATCCTGTGCATTTTATGAGTAAGTTACTCCACACGACCTGGCAAAATCCCCAGGCAACCTCTCTGACCAATACCTCTTTTTGGAGCTTCCTTTGGGAATGTTTTCTACAGGGCTGGCTCATGTCTAGGTGGTCAAAGCAAGCCTACTTATTGGTAGTACTTATTTGGTACTTATATGGGACCAAGATTTTAACTATTTCATTGAGTGATAATTTCCCCTTTGAACTGGTATTCCATTCCCTCCCCATCCTCCTTGAAGATGTCTTAGTAAAATGAGAATATGCAGAACAGGTGATTTTAAAACGGAAAACGCTGCCTTTAAATATTTTCCTCTAAGAGACACCTTTAAGAGCAAAGTCAGTGATGGAGAATGGCCATGCTATGGAAAGAACATGCTGAAGGTAAGATTTAACAGGCAATGAATCCAAGTGCTTAATAAATCTTTTCAGTTCAATTTTACTAAAAGATACCTGAGAAAATACAAATCTTAGGGACGCAAAGAGTGCCATTGATTTTTATGGTTAAAGATAAGCTCGTTCTTGAGAAATCTTATTGCATGGAGGCTGACACAAGCACAACTATATGTATATATTTACACCTTGAAAATATTATGCTGAGTCAGAACATATGTTACATCTGTGAAGTGAAATTTCAGAGCTGTGGCCTCCTTTCTTTAGTTCATATGATAAACATTTCAAAAGACCAAAACTAATGACTTCTTCATCAGTTAAAAAATACACCTTTCACCATGAACTTCTATGACATTAACTCTGCCAGAAATTCATGTACTACCAATATCAGCATTTAGGCTTTCCATGGAGATGTTTTTAGAAGTTATTACTTCCATTTTTCAGTGGTGACTCTTAAACTTTTTTCTGGAGTCTCCAAAATTTGGAGACTTAAGAGCAGACTTATAAATGGAGTTTCACATGTTCACAAGTCACCAGGTTCCTCCCAGGTTTGATAAAATCACTTTAATTGTGGCCTCTGAAAACTGCAGCTTTCTGCTGCTCTCAGTTATCTTTCACTATACAGATAATTTTGAAACATTTTACTCTTACTTTCAAATGTGATGGCCAAGTCAAAGTTGTAATTTGTTAGTTTTCATATTGCAACTTGGTGCATATTTTTCTGGAAATTTTTTTTTATTTCAATTTTTTTTGTTTGTTTTATAAACCAGGAAGTCTGCATTTACCCAGGCAATATGTGTTGAAATGTGATGTGGGACCTTGATTTTATTTGTGCTATAACTTAAGGTTTTGTATATTTCTGTAACCACCTACTTTTCTAACTCGTTAGTTGCTATGTGATTCCTTTCAATTTTCATAAAGATATCATCCTGTGATATCTTGTAGTTCTGTACTCCTGCTATCACTATTACAGGAATGGTTAACATAATGGTAAAATCTCAATATACTCAAAATAACCTCTAAATGGTTTAACTATTACGGAGCTTCTTGAGAGCAAAACACAGAATTGCATTTTTGTTGTTGATTTCAGTTACAGCTATTTTCTCTCAGCCTAGGGGCCACAACCATCACCCATACTGTGTGTAGACTGTGCTTCAGTAGAGATGCTGATGAGATCTTGCTTATCTGCCCACCTGTTTATCACAAACCTAGAAGTGGATGTGCATTGTTAGACAAAGCAGCCAGTGGGATGCAGCAGAGGCCAACAGGGATCAGTCACAGCAAGACAATCAAATGGCAGTAACTTGCTGTGTTACAAAACTTGTAAGAATATAATGGCTTCAGACAATGTGTCCTTTGCAATTTCACTGAAATTGGCATGAAGAATGTTAGGAAGCGTCATGGGTTCAGTAGTAGCAGTCATTTTTCTCCTTTGGTAGCTGGTGCAGCGCTGTGTTTTTGATTTTGGGCCTGGGAACAGCACTGATAACACCAGTGTTTTCAGTTACTGCTTGGTAGTGTTTTAGTCTGACCAAGGACTTTCGGAGTCTCATGCTCTGCCAGGGAGGAGGGGGAGCCGGGAGGAAGCAGAGACAGGGCACTTGACCCAAACTGACCAAAGAGGTATTCCATGCCACAGCACGTCATGCCCAGGTGTCGTGGTTTGAGCCTCTATAACCCACGCAGTCGCTCTCTCACTCCCCCCTCTTTCTTCCCCCCAGCTCCCGGGGGGATGGAGAGGAGAATCAAAAGAATGGAACTCCCACAGGTTGAGATAAGAACAATCCAGTAACTAAAGTAAAACACAAATCACTACTGCTACCACCAATAATCATACAAGAGAAAATACAAGGAAAGAATACAATCACTCACTACCTATACCAAGCCTGACCACGCAGTGCACCACCACCCCCCCACCCCCACCCTTCCGGGTCTCTGCTCTCTGTTTTACATCCTGCGCATGACGTGCTGTGGCATGGAATACCTCTTTGGTCAGTTTGGGTCAGGTGTCCTGCTGAACTCAGGACACCAGGATGTAAAGCAGAGGGCAGAGACCCGGAAGGGTGTGTGTGTGTGTGTGTGCGTGTGTGTGCGTGTGTGTGTGCGTGCGCGCGCACTGCGTGTTTGGGCTTGGTATAGGTAGTGAGTGATTGTATTCTTTTCCCTTGTATTTCTCTTGTCATTATTATTATTGGTGGCAGCAGTAGTGATTTGTGTTATACCTTAGTTACTGAACTGTTCTTATCTCAACCTGCGGGAGTTCCATTCTTTTTGATTCTCTTTCCCATACCTCCAGGACCAGGGGGAAGAAAGAGGGGGGAGTGAGAGAGCGAAACTGCGTGAGTTATAGAGGCTTAAACCACGACAGTTCTTTTTGGCGCCCAATGTGGGGCACGAAGGGTTGAGATAACAACAGGATTAATAGCCACTCGTCACAATGCTGATTTATTGGCTCTCAAAGTTGCTCTTGATTCTGTTGAGTCTATGGTTTCAGCCTGTTGTACCTTACTTACAGCCGGTATTTGTTACGTTAGCATTTTTCGGATATAGGTTTTGGGTTAAGGTTCTTGTTTCATTGTACTTTATTGGAATGGTTTGCAATATGGGCGGGCTCGGGAAACAGGGCGGGGAGGAAGGTGACAATGGACGTGGACTTGTACCTGGCAGTTCGGCTGCTCTTCACCGTCCTGGCCCTCATCCTCGTGTGAGATATGTACATCTGATTTGTGTAAATAAGGAGCAATATTAAGACAAGATGATGAGATATGACCTCTCCTTGTATAACCACAGATTAATGGTTAAAATGTACTGTACATAGTCCCTGTGTTTTGCAGGAGACTGGCTCAGACCAGTTTGGTTGCTGTCTGCACGTGTGTTGTAAGGGGGGGGTGTGTGTCTGGGCGTGTGAGCAGAGGAGGGGGGGTTGTTTTGGAAACGAGCCAAGAACAGAGAAGATTCTAGAAGATGAAGAGAGCATGTGTGGGAGTTATTTGCATAGACCCACCTTCTCTTAGAATGGTTATGAATATGTATGAGTAAAGGAAATACAAGCGGGAGGCGGGAACTGTGTGCGTGCGTGTTGGTGGAGCGCCGCCTCCCCGCGGAGGTGGCGCTGTTTGTTTACCTTTATTCGCTTAATAAATTGATATTTAAAATATATCCGTGATCTTTTATCACACTAGCCTCCGTCTTCGTGAGGCTGTGGGAAGCAGAGGGGGGGCGGCCCCGGGAGCTGCCGGCCGCTGAAACGGCGTGGGAGCGCGGCCCCGGCAACCAGGAGCTGAGCCCCCCCCCCCCCCCCCCCCCCCCCCCCGCTGAGCCCAGCCCGGCGGCTGCCGAGCAATGGGAGGGGGTGGTGGAAAAGCCGAACCCTGCTCCCGATCCCAGTCCTGCGGTGGCCGAGAGCATTCCCCAGCAGCCGCCCGCAGAGCCCCATGAGCCTGAGCCCCAGGAGGATGCAGGAGACCACGCAGCACTTCCCAGCAAGACAGAGGAGGAAGATCTGGACTCAGACAAAGAGGAGCTGGTGGTGAGAGAGCTGGCAAGCACAGCAGCTATACCAGCCCCAGTGACAAGTACAGCAGCCTCATTTGAGAGCTCTGACGGTTTGAATGGCTTTTGGGTACCCTTGAGACCTGCCTGCTGATTGTGATGGGGATCAGCATGTTGGCACACATACAGAGTGTGTTTTACCCACAACCATTTTGTCTGGTCCCGAGTTAAACAGAGTGGGGTGTGGGCCTTGTCTGGGTTTAGACTACGATGTAGGATGACTAAGAGATTTTCCCTGAGGCTGGACAGTCATGAGTGGCAGGGTGTGTCGACAGCATGGGCAAGTATCTAGTCCACTGGGCCCCTCCAGTGCTTTGAAAGTGTTGGAGATGGAAGGCAGCTGTGTGGAGTCCCCAGTGACAAGCTGTAGAAACTGCTGGAGGGGAGAGTGAATTATTTTGAGCCTGGTGGGCTCATGACATCTCAGGCCATCAGGGCAGAGATGCAGCATACAGATGGACTCATGATCGAGGGGTCACTTAGCAGTGGACACTATTGCCCAGGTGACTCATGAGTGTGAACACTGCACACAGCCTCCCCTGCTCTGAAATACTGTTACAAAAGAAGGAGCCCTACATCATGGACAGGATGGACTCAGCAGTTTTATAGGGATTGGTCCATGCACTAAGGGATGATCCCTCTCCCTTTCTGTGTGTGTGTGGATGTATATGGCGGGGGATGTAGGACAGCACGACAGACCAATGTGATCATAAGGCTGACAGCTTTATTAGCTCTCAACATGCAACTTTTATAGAGCGTTCAGACAATAGAGCATTTAAGACACAGTTGGCAAGATATAATTGAACAGTGTTTTGTTAGTAACAACTTAATGATTAACTGTACAGCATACATTCCAAGGTTACAGTTATCAGTTCCTCCCTACATATCCTGACTTCGCAGTCTCTTCTGCCAACTCCCTCAAACTCTCTCACGTACGCGTTCTCTAGTAACTTTCTGCAAGGCCTCAAAGCCTTTGGTTCACTACTTCACTAATGTCAAGTGTTTGTCTGGATTGCTCACATAGCCATTCCCATCTTAAATAATTCTCCACATGTATATATATACATGGGATGGTATATTTAAAATGTGGGATCTGGGCATGACGTGAATGGTATGGAATAAGGGGTGGATACTGTCATGGGTTCAGTAGTAGCAGTCATTTTTCTCCTTCTTGGTAGCTGGTGCAGCGCTGTGTTTTTGATTTTGGGCCTGGGACCAGCGCTGATAACACCAGTGTTTTCAGTTACTGCTTGGTAGTGTTTTAGTCTGACCAAGGACTTCCGGAGTCTCGTGGTCTGCCAGGGAGGAGGAGGAGCCAGGAGGAAGCAGAGACAAGGCACTTGACCCAAACTGACCAAAGAGGTATTCCATGCCACAGCACATCATGCCCAGGATGTAAAGCAGAGGGCAGAGACCTGGAAGGGAGGGGTGGGGGGTGGGGTGGGGGTGCACTGCGTGGTTGGGCTTGGTATAGGTAGTGAGCGATTGTATTCTTTTCCTTCGTATTTCTCTTGTCACTATTATTATTGGTGGTAGCAGTAGTGATTTGTGTTATACTTTAATTACTGAACTGTTCTTATCTCAACTTGTGGGAGTTCCATTCTTTTCGATTCTCCTTCCCATTCCTCTAGGAGCGGGGGGAAGAAAGAGGGGGGAGTGAGAGAGCGAAACTGCGTGAGTTATAGAGGCTTAAACCATGACAGGAAGCAAGACACATGCACACACAGAGATAGGAATGCACGTTCACACCCTGTGACAATGTAAGCTTTGTCTTTTTAGAGAACCAGATGAAAAATTTGAAGTTAATCTTGTCTCCTCATATCTCTCTCTTGCCCATTGTCTACTTCATCTGTGTGGTCAAATTCATTGCTTTGCCCACTTGAGATACATCAATAACTGAGGAAGAGGAGCAGGAATAAAAATCGTAACTCCAAAAAATGAGTCAAGCATCCTGATTTCTTTTTTTTTTTTTTTTTTTATGAAGCTTTTCTTAAAGAAATCTCCCTGGAGAGTCTGTGACTCTGAGCTGAGGTTTGGTTTGCCATGAAAGCTCATTGTTTACTCAAAAGACAGTTTTTGCCATCTGTCCCAGTTTGTTTCCCCTCTGGCAGAGGCAGGGAAACTAGTCAAAGTGGACTCTGCTTGGGGGAGGCAGCTAAAATGACCAATGGGGAAGACAACCCCCTGCTTTTCTTGGTGGTCTGGATAAGTGTCATAGAGCATTTTGTGCCTTCAAAAGAGCATGCTGGGAAAGAGAGAGAAAGATCTGCAAGAACATCAAAAGCAGAATGTGCACAGGAAGGACTGGGAGGGCTTCGGAGAATAAGGAGGAAGAATGGGTCAGAGTTTGAACGCTACAAGAGTTGCCTTGAATATTTAAATTTGACTCATTGTGTGGGAAGAATCCTAAAGGATCTGATACCTCTACTGCAGACCTCACATCAGTTTTAATGTCTTTAGCTGATTTCCACTTTTGTAGAATTAACTTCTTTCCAATTAGGCTTGCCTTTAAAATAAAATGCCCTTGATCTTTGCTAATATTTGTAATGGAATCAAAATCCTCAAGGATAAAGATATTAGGATTCAGAAGCAAGTCTATGCTCATTTTTTTATTTACTTTTCTATTACTTTTCTTTAGAATTAATACTCTCCTTAGCCTGGATTCACACTTGGAAACACACAAGGCTAGTTACAAAACAATCCCCTCACCCTCCTGCTCTCCTCAAAATCCTTGTCCTGAGAGGCAGCTATCTCCTCTTCATCAGAGAGACACGTTCTGGGTGCAGAGTCAGGATAAGTCTGTTTCTGAAGTTTCAGAAATTAAAATAGTTCTTTCTTCTTATAAACTTTGAAAAGAAATAAAATCTTGTTGACATTTCCACTGTGACTTTTGAAAACAGTCTTTGCCATGTCTTCAAGCCTAAAGAGCTGGTCAGACACTTGGACACAATGATGGTGAAAGCCAAATTGCCCTGACACTTTGGGCAAGGCTGTCAAGTATTGACTATCCAAAATTATACTTTCTGCTGTCAAAGTTCTTTTTCCAACAAACATGCCTTCATTTCAGGAATCAATTTAAAGTGTTACCCAGTTCCTATATATAAAATGCAATCTATGTTAAAAATTCTGTTGATATGTTCCATCAAGAAATTTCATTCAAGAAATATCATTTGTTTCCATTAATCTTTTGGTTCAAAGTCTCCAGTTATGACCTGATACCACTACTTCTGGTGGCAAAGGCTGAGAGCAAAATATCTAATCAGAGGATGGACATTTATTGGTATAATGAGGATAGAAGAGATGGGTCACAGGAGGCTGGGACTGTCCAGCTATTTGGTGAGATGAAGTGTAAAGCATAAAGGATATGTGCCTTTTGTTTGAGGTGCTTTTCCATTCCGTTTTGTCTGAGGCTGTGACAGACCTGGAGATGCCTCTCTACAGATCTTCCCATTGAAGGTACTTAATGAGAAGTCATGTGTTAAAAACATAGCAGAATGTCTAGGGGTTGTGCCATCCAGAGGGACTTTGACACACTTGTGAGGCGGGCTGATGCCAACCTGATGAATTTTAACCATAGCAAGTGCAAGGTCCTACACCTGGGTCAGAGAAATCCCAGGCACAGATACCGGTTGGTCAGAGAAGAGATTCAGAGCAGCCCTGCAGGGAAGGACTTGGGGGTTTTGGTTGATGAGAAAATGAACATGAGCCGGCAGTGTGCACTGGCAGCCCAGAAAGCCAACTGTATCCTGGGCTCCATCAAAAGGAGCGTGACCAGCAGGTCGAGGGAAGTTACCCTGCCCCTCTACTCTGCTCTTGTGAGACCTCACTTAGAGTATTGTGCTCAGTTCTGGTGTCCTCAACATAAAAAGGACATGGAACTGTTGGAACAAGTCCAAAGGAGGGCCACGAGGAAGATCAGGGAACTGGAGCACTTCCCTTATGAAGATAGGTTGAGAAAGTTGGGGCTGTTCAGCGTGGAGAAGAGAAGGCTGTGTGGAGACCTCATAGCAGCCTTCCAGTATCTGAAGGGGGCCTATAGGGATGCTGGGGAGGGACTGACTCTTCATGAGGAACTGTAGTGAGAGGACAAGGGGTAACAGGTTCAAACTTAAACAGGGGAAGTTTAGACTGGATATGAGGAAGAAATTCTTTACTGTAAGGGTGGTGAGGTACTGGAATGTGTTGCGCAAGGAAGTTGTGAATGCTCCATCGCTGGCAGTGTTCAAGTCTGGGTTGGACATATCCTTGGGTGTCATGGTTTAGTATGAGGTGTCCCTGCCCATGTCAGGGGTGTTGGAACTAGATGATCTTAAGGTCATTTCCAACCCTTACTATTCTATGATTCTGTGATTCAATGATAAGTGTAAAATTGTTGACATGATGGTAAGAGTGACTTGCAGCTTGGTCCTGCAACCTGGCGTGAAATAGTCTAGGAAGTGTCCATCACCCCATCATTTAACTGGCATTCACCTGGAAGATGTGCAAGCTCCTTCAGCCTCTGGCAGGACCCAAGGCTCTGTTTCCAGAGCCTAGTCTCCCTTCACACTGGATCCAGTCCTCTTCTTCTAATTAAAGAAACATATATAGGGACTTGACTCTTAACATCATGCCTCGTGGATAATGATTTCCTGAGTTTAACCTAATAGTCCTCACACACAGCCAGCATGGGAACTGGAGAAAGGCTGCTTTGTGCATGGCATCTTTGATGCAATGACTCTCAGAGGCAAGATCAAGGCCAGTGTGGCATGACTTGTTGCTTCTCTGTCAGCGGTGAGGTGACTGTCATTAATTCTCTGCCCTTTCACCTCTGTGTGGTGCCCATATTCACTGGGGACACACTTTAACGAGTAGCACTTAATATGTTCACAGGCTTCTGTCATTTCTTCCTGCCCACCTCCTTCTTTTCCACATTTTTCAGGCAGCAGTCCCCGGGGTGTCACAGGAGCTTTCACAGGGAGCTGCTCACCAGGAAGGGAAAGGTGATGTGCTCTTTGCCTGAGGCAGCTTTTCCATGACCAGGGTATTCCTGTAAATGAGAGGAGTTTTAGGGCTCTAACAAAAGTGAGATAAAGGAGAAAGAGGAAGGGATGTAATGAATAAAACTGTCATTAAGCATAAGGTAAGCAGTTTCTTCACATTCGCTGGAGTTATCCAGACTGAAAAGCAAGCAATGTTGTTGCCAAGCACTTTAACAAAATAGGATGTCATCTGTGTGCAATGCACTGGAGCCACAGATGTGCCATGTTTAAATAAACTGAAGCATAAAGGAAAGCTCTTGACCAGCCCAGTGTATAAAATCAATGAGTTTGCTTTTTCAGTTAGCATGGTGTGAAGCACTCCTTTCTCCCTCCTGCTACCCCAATTAAAAAATGCTTTGTTTCTTTGGGCCATTGCTCTCAAAATGCTCCTGCACTAATTCAGGTGAAAAGTTTCACATTTCATCAATTGGAAATTTTATCATAGGATATATGAGCAGTTCATCTCCCATAATTACTTTCAGTTCTTCTTGCTGCTTTGGTTATACAAACCAGCTCTCACTTCCAATCACAGCTCAAAGGTTGTCTCCCTGACCCGTAAAGGCCACAGAGGGAAGGTTCATGTGATTCTTTTGCTACCTCTGGAAGCTGCTGTATTAGAAAGAGATGAGAAATTCTTTGATAAGAAAAAGGATCCAGCTTTATGTTTGTTTGCAGCCCTTTAGGGAGACAGTGATTCAATGATCACAGCTCCTGCAATCCAGGAGGATCAGTCAGTGCATCAACAACATTCTTTTGGGAGCAGAAGCTTCTCTCATGGAGACCATCAAGGCATTACATGTCCTCCTGGGACAAACTCACACAGCATCCACTCTGAGAGCCTTCTCATGCATGGGAGGTAGCTACGCTGGGTCTGGGAGGTTTGGACTAAAATAGCAATAAAAATATATACTTGTGGAGGGGGGAAAGCACTCAGTGACTGCTACTAACCTGAGGTTACAGCCTCCCCTAGATGTATGCAAGACAGCCAAAATTTAGGGAGGACTAAGAAAGCAAATATTAATTTCTCTCTGTAAATTTTCAAAGCAGGGTTTAAGAGGGCTGGGTTTACAATTCTCCAGTCCTCCAGATGTCTCTGCAGATCTGAGCCTTGGCTCAGTGTTCATTTTCTCTATTAAAACAAATGGCAGTGCATGAGGGGGAAAAGCCCCACACACCTTAACAAAGCATTCAATTCACATGAACTCAGGGCTGCAGTTAAGTACTGCCACATAGCAGAACACTTTTAAAAGCAGCTTTTATGCTATAAAATAAGAAACAAAACATCTTCTGGGCCCAACTGACGTCCACACTTGAGTCTGAATATCCAAGATATATGTCACCTCTTCTGGAGCTTTGATCTCATGTTAGAAAGAAAAATATAATTATTATCATGCTGTTCAACTCAGCTTACAGAGGATCTGATATTTTAAGAATGTGTTCAAAATGCCTAAATTGAAAACAGAAGGATGCTGCATTCCTAATTAAAAGGAATAAGAGGTGTAGCTTGATCATCGTGATGCTCCATCAGAAAATAAAACACCTAAAGACAATGAAGCTAATAGCTAATGAAAGAAGTGCTTGCACCTAAGATGAACACCAAGTGATTGGCCAAGTGTTTTCCTGACAGGACAATTTAGTTACATTCCTTCACGATAACACTGCCACTTGCAAGACTGTAGGGGTCTGTGAGTTCCCAATTCAAATCACATTTTTTGAGCTCAAAAATGTTGGTCCATCCCCAAACACAGCAAGCACAAGAAACAACACCTCATATGAAGTGCCAGACAACAGATGCATTTATTTTTTTTAGAAAGTGAAAAATGCTTTAATCCTTTGAAACAGTATTGAACTTCAGACAAAATGCAGCACTGTCAGTCTTCAGTGCTCAAAAAAATGCTGCACTATACTCTCCTGTTCCAGATTCAAGGTGTTAAGTCTTTACATTATTTGTATATATAAAGATACATAAATACACAGACTTATAAATGTATACCCATTCATATACATACACAAACATGTACATATGTATGCATATATATGTACATATGTGGGCATATATATACACCACATCCCCACACACATCCACATCCACATAAAAGGAGCACCTCATTTCTCCTCTTCATTTGTAGGCTCTTGTTATGTACCTGCTTTTCAAGCAAAGGGTTTCTTTTTTTTCACCCATTAATCCAGGTAAATTACTTTTTTCTCTTTCTTTTTCAGTCTTTTTTTTTGGTTTAGTTTTTGTGGGGAAGGGTTGTTTGTTCTTATGTTGTAAGAACAACATAATGTTCTTATGTTCTTATGTAGCACAGTTTGAAATTTTAGAAATTTGAAAAATTGTTGCAGATATATCACATTTGTAAGGATTTGAGTGCTGAAAATAGAAACTCAATACAATGTAGGCTTAGGAGATTATTTGGTTTGGCTAAAAAAAGAAATTAATACTACCATTCAGAGGAATGGCAAATAATTTCATTACCTTTTGCAATTATTTCCAAGGCTGTGTGTTACAGCATAGATAAAATAATTAGTTTGAAATCAAAACTCTTTATTCTGAAAAATGACAGTGCTGGGTGTTTCAACATGAAAAAAGAATATTTCTTTTACCTTGTTGTTCAAGGAGCCCAAAGCTCAAAGAGGGGAGATTGAGATGAAATCTTAGGTTGAATTTTTTCCCTGTGAGGGTGGTGAGGCCCTGGCACAGGGGGCCCATAGAAGCTGTGGCTGCCCCATCCCTGGCAGTGTTCAATGCCAGGTTGGACAGGGCTTGGAGCAGCCTGGTCTAGTGGGAGGTGTCTGGCTGTGGCAGGGGGTTGGAACTGGATGAGCTTTAAGATGTCTTCCAACCCAAACTATTCTGTGACTCTTGATTCTGTGGTTTTCTATCTTCCTTCTTAAGTAGGTGTCCAGTGAAAACCTCCATAGCCCAGAAGATGTCTGTGTGACCAGGTCCACCATGTATAGCTGTAACAGGGTGGGTGCAGTTGTTGGCTTCAAACTGAGACAGTGTTTGAATGGATGGAGACAGCATTGGGTTTAGGCAGCTTTATGTCTGGCCATGGTCTCACTCTGTCCACAGGTCTCACACATCTGGTACAAATATTGTATCTTACCCACCAATACGTAGATAAATCTTACTGTTAACATGACAGTTTGTAAGGGCTGTGTAAATTAGAAACATGTTGATTCTTTTGTAGAGTGGACAGACACACAGGTTAGATTAAATAGACTGCCAGTGACAATCTCGCTGTTGTCGCTTGAGTGCAAACCTCCTCTGAGGGTGCTGTCGGTACATATCAAGGTAAAGGCTTCTTTAAGCTAAAAGTCATCCCCTGGATCTCCTGCATTAGTCCTTGGGCTCACATCACATGCACAAATGAGTTAAGGCTCTTGGAACAACCACAGATTTGGCTAGTATGTCTGTTCAGTGGTTCTCTATTGACAGCAAGCCCAAACATGGAACTCGCTGGCAGCCAACACCCATATGTGCTAACATCTGTTTTTAACCTCGGTTTTAATGTTTCATGTAATTACTTAAAATACTGCAATATGAAATGAAATGGAGTTTCCTTTAAAAAGGACCAAGGAAAAGAGTTTCTTTTTAAAAGTTGTTTGGTTTTTATTTTTTTAGAACTGGTGGGAAAATATTAATTGAAATGAAGTTTCAAAAAAACTAAAGAAAAATATTAAAGTTTTGAGTTAATATTTTTTCCTGACTTCAGATTAGCTGTGTTTTCATTGCGCAGGAGTGACTGAGGGAGCTCAAGTTTCTTTTTTGCTCAAATTATCATCCTTATTCTCTGCAATGATCATCTCCCTTAAATCAAACACAAAAAAGGCTTATTTGTCTTTTAAGCAATGATAAAAACACCATTAAAACATACATTTCATCAAGCATCTGGATCTTTTAGTTGTTATAATTTGCATGACATATTTTCCATTGTTCCATAACAACATATTGACTCTGAATAGGCCTTTAGATACTATATGTGTTGCAAAAGATAATGAACTAAACCAATTTGAAATTTCTTAGAAGGATCATGTGAAAATAAATACCATAGTAGTCAAACCTGCTCTAGAACTTGTCCATTTATTTATCCATCTCCAGTTATATTTATACCATGACAGGCATAAAAGCAAATTATGTATGGAGGTTATGGTTGCAGTTGCCTGGAATAGACAAAGCAAAGTAAGGAGCATATTTTAATGTTTTCAACAAGAAAAATATTTAGTTTGACTATATTTTCTTTTTGCATGATGCAGTTCTGGTATGAGTGATGGTAGGCATGAGTAACATAGAGCTAGGATTTTATGAACTGAAGGCTCATTATACAATCAGTCAAGAATCATACAGAGTAAAAAGAAAATAATCATGGTCATAGAATCATAGAATCATAGAATAGTTATGGTTGGAAAGGACCTTAAGATCATCTAGTTCCAACACCCCTGACATGGGCAGGGGCACCTCCCACTAAACCGTGCCACCCAAGGCTTTGTCCAACCCAGACTTGAACACCGCCAGGCATGGAGCATTCAGAACTTCCTTGGGCAGCCCCTTCCAGTGCCTCACCACCCTTACAGTAAGAACTTCTTTACATCCAATCTAAACTTCCCCTGTTTAAGTTTGAACCCGTTACCCCTTGTCCTATCACTACAGTCCCTCATGAAGAGTCCATCCCCAGCATCCCTATAGGCCCCCTTCAGATATTGGAAGGCTGCTATGAGGTCTCCACGCGGCCTTCTCTTCTCCACGCTGAACAGCCCCAACTTTCTCAGCCTACCTCATATGGGAGGTGCTCCAGTCCCCTGATCATCCTCGTGGCCCTCCTTTGGACTTGTTCCAACAGTTCCATGTCCTTTTGATGTTGAGGACACCACAACTGAACACAGTACTCCAAGTGAGGTCACATGAGAGCAGAGTAGAGGGGCAGGGTAACTTCCCTCGACCTGCTGGTCACGCTCCTTTTGATGCAGACCAGGATATGGTTGGCTTTCTGGGCTGCGAGTGCACACTGAAGCCAGCTCATGTTCATTTTCTCATCGACCAACACCCCCAAGTCCTTCTCCGCAGGGCTGCTCTGAATCTCTTCTCTGCCCAATCTGCAGTTGTGCCTGGGATTGGTCTGATCCAGGCGTAGGACCTTGGACAGACCAAATCCAGATCCACTGCAGATGGCCCGTCTTAAGATTTGTTGACATCTTTCCACTAGGAGGCACCAAAAAATAAATTGCTGGTAGTGAGACTCAGTTCAGGAGCAGTAGGAAAGCCACAGGCTCATTACCAGTGCTGGTACAATTCCATGTGGACATGAGGTTTGCCATTTCTAAAGAAATGCCCTTTTCATGGAATGTTCCTATAAGAAGCATTGCCAGTGGGAGTAAAAATTAATGTGCCTAAAATGAGGACGGTGTCCCTAAGATTTATGCCAATCTGTCTGCTTTCTATCTGACCCTAAATTAGGCCTCAGAAGATGTAATATTTAATACAGATACTGGGCACAATATACCTTCCCGCAATTAGTAGAAAGTGCTGTTTTGTAATTAAAGGGTGAAGTGGGGCATGATGAACATATGGAAAAGAAGACCCTTAATAAGTGATGGGGCCTTCAAAAGAAATTGCTAATTAGTATGCATTTGATGTGTACTATACCAATTTTAAGACTTTGCCTAGAATAAATTGCTGTGTTGGGTGTTCGAAGGAGTGGTGAGATTAGCATTTACAAAGGGGGCAATTTTCTATCTTCTTGACTCTGTTAAATGAAGGAAATAACTTCCAAGACTGAAGCAGTAGTTAGCCCATCAATCATGCTCACAGCTGGAAACTGGGGATACGAAATGCTGAGATGAGTTAATCCGTCAGTAAATTCATAGTGGCACCATATGGCACTGGGCCACTCCACATTGGGGCAAGGACAGCACTGTTTACAGAGGCACGCTGCTTTCTCAGGTACCTCCCTACTCTCACATCCTCAGTTTGCACAGTAAATTGACTGAATTGATCAGTTCAGAGCATGTAATTGTTGGCTAATCCCAGGGAATCATGTCCAGCCCATATCAGAGAGACAAAAGGTGCTGGCATGAGCGACTTTCTTACTCCATCTTGGAGGCTATTTTCTCAAAACGTGATGGACATCGATTAAAACTGCTGGTGGGTGGATATGCAGCCTGTGTTGACTTTAAGTGACAGAGGTAAAGTGAGAGCTGGTGTCCTTCAGTGAGGTTGCCTCAGGTGTCTCGGCCTGGCTGCTGCTGCTAATTGTCCCTGGGGAGGAAAGAACGTGAAGGTCAGTACCATCAGCTTGAATACCAAGCAAAATTGAAAACTCAAACACTGAGTCATAGGCTAGCAAGCAAATAAAAAATAAAGTCATTGTGTTTCAAGCTACACAAGCAGGGCAATTTAGTACAAGCACAAATAGGCCACATCTCTGAGTCAGATAAGGTCTCGCCCAGCTGTGCTTAGGAGCTGCAGAATGTGTAACCTTCCAGCTTTAACCTTGAAATTCCTCAATTTTACAAGTATGCTTGAAGGCATCATTTCAAAATGCAGTGATTACATTTCAATTTAAGAAATAAAATGCAAATTATTCTGCAAATGTACAAAGTATTCTGTTTAATCTTCTCTTTTTAATCAAACTTCTATAACCAGTGCCTTTCTGATTAGATTCCAACAGAAATGGTAAATTCTTCTTTCACATTTCATTAAAAAAAAAAAACAAAACAAAACAAAAGAACACGTAAGCATAACAAATAACATACTTCAAAGTATCAAAATAATATGTATTTGGAAACTGTGATGAAACATTAAGTACAGTTTCCTAAAGCTGGGATTGTAGCAATACAAAGCCACATTTGTTAGAGGGTTTCCCTGTCTTGCCTCCACAGCAACCTTTCATTGTAGGTTGTGGGGATTTCTCTTAACTTGCAACTTACTGTTTATTTCAGTCCCTTTGAAATATGTGAAACTTGATGGATAAGTATGACTTAGTATACACAAAAAACACCTTCTGGGGTATACTTCAATCCTGAACTGATGGAGACACCTCCTTGAATTTAATTGGTTTTGAGGTATTATGTACATTTTATGGTTTGTTGCTGTTGGATATTCATCTCAGTACACAGAACTTACAGTTCTGACAGCCAAACTGTAAAAGATAAACATCCCTTTCTTTCTCTTTTCCCTTTCCTTCCCCTTCAGCTTTCTCCTTCCTTTCCCCTCCACTTTCTTTTTTCTTTTCCCTTCTCCAAAACCTGTTTGTTCATTTTAACAAAAAGATGCTAGAAGGGGACTCAGGCTTTCAGGAGTTTTTGCCTGAATTCTGCCAAACTTCAAGGAAAGCTCATTTTGTCTTTTTTCAGCAATAAGTGAAAACTGAAGTTCAGAAAACTTCTGTTCAGGAATGTTCTAGGATACTTTTGAAACCAGAGGAAGAAGCAGTAAAGTAGTGTATCCAACTTACACATATTATATAAAGGTAAGATGTGATTTCTTTGAGATGCAGAGCAGATAAAGGCACAATGGATGAGCTCAGTCAATCCAGCAAAGGACATCTCTTCACCTTCACGTTGCTTTCTCAGGAAGTAGTTTTGCATGAAAAATGAATGTAAGAAAATGTAAATAAGTGAATGTGACCATTTTCTGCCTCTTGCTACCTTTAAAGAAAAGAACTTCAAAAGAACATTTGTAAGACTAACTTAATTTTATGCATTAAAAAAAAAAGAAAGAACACGAACTGTAATATTTCCTGTATATTAGTGATTTTGTTTTAAAATAATATAATGCATTAGGTCATAGATAGCGTAACATTATCTACAACTGAAATTTCTGATTGTAGTGTATGACTATCACAGAATCCCAGACTGGTTTGGGTTGGAAGGGAGTTTAAAGCTCATTCAGTTTCAAGCCCCTGCCATGGTCAGGGACTCCTTCCACTAGACCAGGTTGCTCCAAGCCCCTTCCAACCTGGCCTTGAGCACTGCCAGGGATGGGGCAGCCACAGCGTCTCTGGGTAACCTGTTGACATACAAACCCCTCAAAATTCCTAAAGTGGTAAACATTAGCCTTTTGATACACAAAATTAAAATTAAGTATCCCAGAAACAACGCAGTAACATGTTTATAACATGTACCGTATCGTATACATGAAGTATATAATATATAAGAAGACAAGTTAGTTTAAAACACATTTCATTTCAAAACAAATATTTTGTATCTGAGCTCTGAAAAACTCCAAAAGACGCTTTATAATGGATATACAGAAATATCTTTTTGTGGGAAGCATGTAAAATCACCACTGCAGCAAAATAAGATGCACTTTACTATTACCTTTTTATTCTGGAGGTTTTTTTTTTTTTTAATTATGGCATTGTCACTGGGGAAGGAGATTAACTGGTACATCACCTAGCGTCTTTGCTCCTCCTTGACCTAGATTCAGCAGAGGAGAGAGCATCTGCAGGAGGGAAAAGCTGCTTCACATGATTACTCTCAGCCCATCAGGACTCCCTGTACTGCTGCTGGAAACAAACCCTCCAAATAAAAGTGTTTAATGAAGCTTTCTGCACAGTCCCTGCTTGTCAAGCTGCAATGCTTATAATGGGACAAGGTATTTCTTAACTCCAAACAGCAGAATTAATGTATCAGGGTAAAAGTGGTCACTGCTGCCTTCAGTTGCAGGCCTTCAAGGCCAAGTTGCACAAAGCTTGGGGCAGCCTGGTTTAGTGGAAAGCGACCCTGCTTGTGGCAGGGGGTTGGAACTAGGTGAGCTTTTAGGTCCCTTCCAACCCAAACCATTCTGTTATTCTATGATTCAGTTCAAATAAAAAGATGGTACAAATTCTAGATACCTAAATCCATAATTCCACATTATGGGTTGTCAGTGTTGAGTTTTTTATCTGACTTCAGATATTCCCAAGCACAACAAAACAGCAGGACATTTGCAGACCCCTTCATCCCTATTTGTTTGTGAATTCCCATTAGATTTGTCCTCTCTCTGGACAGCCCACAGAGAAGATGTCTGAGGTCACAAGTGCTAATGGACACTGAGGGGGAAGATGGGTTCCTTTGGGGACCTTGATAGAATAAATTTACAATCAAAGCTTTATTTTCTTGGTAAGCTATTATATATATTATGTATATATACCATATATGTGTGTATATATGTATATGTTATGTATTTATTCTATGTCTATATTATGATATGTATAAATGTGTATATACAATATATGCATATATTATGTATGTATGTATGCATATATTATATGCTATGTATTATGTTTATCCTGCTAAGTATATTAGAATGTTATTAGAATGGCACAGAATTTCTGCAAGCAGGATCAATATAGTATAATTTACAAATAGTATAATACAGAGTTTTTAATAAAACTGATTTAATGGACATTGCTCTATGCTCTTACTCTTCTCCTGTGCTGACTGCCTGCGACCTTCAAGGCAGGCTAGGAGGGGAGTAACTGGGCTGGCGCCCAAGCACCTCGAGAGACAAGAAGAAGAAATCTGCTTGGTTTGTGTGGGGCACAGGACCTTCAGGGTCTAATAATGCACGAAAAGAAACCCATACAAGACCCACTTGGTCACAGAGAATGGCTGCTTGTCCCATAGAATGGCATTAGTTATGCTAACTACATTACTGGGGTTGGGAGTTGGGGGTACTGGTCACGAGTAACTGCCCGAGTTTGTCCTTCGACTCTTACAGCTGAGGTCATTGCTTTGAAGACTGAGATCACAGAGACCCCCATCACACCCTTGCTTGTCCTCCAGTCTTACCAGAAGACCCTGTCGGAGCTAGGCTGTGCAGACATGAATGTCCTCTTCCAAGGAGTGTAAAGAATTCATCTACAGTTTTCATCCTTAAAATGAAGCAGAAATGCTAGGTGCATGCTGCTCTGGGATTCAGTGACTAAACATCACTCAGCTGGTCTAGGTTTGCCCTGATTAGCTCTTCCCTCTCTTCCAGAGATGAAGGAAACCACTGCAACTTCCTATCAAGTAGCATCTCCTCATTCATCCCTGCAGCTTCTGGTGCATGGAGCAGGACCTTAGGAAGAAGCTACAGACAAGAGCTCAGGATTGCCCACCTGAATTTGGGCAGACAACACAACTAGATCAGGAGGACCTGATACTGAGAGATTTCAGCTCCATATCACAGCTATGCAGTCATCTCAAGGCAGAGTGAACCCTCAAAGAGCCGTTCCTGGAAGTTTCAGAATTTCTTGCTTTATTAAAGACCTCACATGAAAATGAGCTTGCAAAAAGTGTCTGACCTTATGCTTCACCACCTTACATGCTCCACAGTGCCAACGCTGTGAAAGAGCAAAGGGAACAGCAAACTGGCTGATATGCTATCTGTCTTATCTGAATGTCAGATTTCTTTTTGCCTGAATATGTTCTTTGGGCACATTGTAAAGGTGAAATGTGAACATCTTTTGGATTGTACAAATAAAGAATCACAATTATTATGACTAGAGACCATATCAAAGACCTCTTCTGATATCAAAAAGATATAATTTGTACAAAGAACAAAAAAATATGAACATTTCTGCTTCTTTAGCTCCTGAATGTAATTCTCCTCAAAGGATAGAGTTTCTTTGCAAGAATCAGCTTCACAACTAACCACACTGCTGGAGCTTCAAAACTAACCACACTGCTGGAGCTTCAAATATTCGGCTCCCATGGTAGGAAAAGTTTTTCTATTTTTACTTTGGAGAGAAGTCATCCAGTTCCCATACTTTTTAAGTCATCTGTGTTTTCTCAGATCCTTTGTAGATCAGTCTTCCCATGTTCATCACAGACAATATCTAATTGGTTGCTAATCACAGACCATTCAAGACAAATTCTATTTATACTCATAGACCATAGCACAAACACTCCCCATATAACAAGGAGCAGCATGAAAGGACAGAAATTGTGCCGAAATTAAGAATAAGTCTTCTCTTCCAGTTACACTCAAGTAACTGGCAGTGGGATTTAAGATGCAGCTATAACGACATACAGCAGCTAGTCCCCTACTTGCTTATATCATATCCAACACCCTATGATTTGGGAGTTTATGTGCCAACATTGAGTGCAGGTCTGGACAACCACAATCATGGTGATAATTGAGGATATTTCACTGCTGCATGTGATTGTGCATGCCTGCCCTCCACAAACCCCCAGGCACCAACTGATGATTCCAAGCGCTTCTACAGTGGGGTCAATCCAATTCTTCTTGTAGAGACGTAAAAAATAAAGCATATCACACCATCCTGCTAGGCTGCACAGTCCAGTTTGCACAATACATTGAAACAAGTGACCTGTTAAATGATGACAAATCCTTTAGCTCCTGGCTTTAGACCTCTGACCTCTTGACTCCCTGCCTGTATCCAGGGAGCAGTCTGGGGAGAAGAATGCAATAAACAGCTTGTAATCTAGTGGTCTCAAAAGAAATTACACCAAAACTAGCTGTTACACCACTAGTCATTGAAGACTGACAACATATTAACTTAAATAGGGTCTTTATATTGTGTGGGCTTTTGAAATTGCTGAAGGTCCGGCACTGCTCCCCACTCACCTCCTTATGGAAACAGCAGTAAAAGTCTTTCTGAGTATGTCTTATCATCTTTTAAACTATGAGTAAGATATTTTTGACTGCAGTCTCTTCCTTCTCATTTTAATTGACTCTGTCAGGCTCTGTTTCTTAATTCTGGGTTTTACGATGTGTTCCCAACTTGAAAGCACAAGGGTGGTTCAGCACATAATTTCTGTGTTTTCAGTTATGTCTGACTGATATTTATGGTTTGTTTTGATTATAATTTAGAACTTCTCTTTCAGTTTTTTCTTCTGGAAACATTACATACAGGTACACAGGATTTATGCCTCGCTTGTTTTGGTGCTATATCAGCTAGAAGGAACACATGGCTGCTGCTGGTCTGGAAAGTGACACCTTATTGCAGTGGAACAGCAGGGAGGGAAGTTGATGTAACCTATGTCAGGCTCAAGGTTTGCTCCAGAGAAATGCTATTCTTCATAACTGCATCAGGGAATGGACTTCAGCTGATCCAAAGGAACTGCAAGTGACAAACAGAAAACCTGTCATCTTCTCACTAGGAGTAGATGGTGTCAGAGGTGCTCCTGACACCAGGATGGGGGTCCAGGTGCTGGTCTGCCCAGCATATCACTCATAGAATCATAGAATGGTTTCTGCATATTAGTGATTGTATTTATAAATTCCTTGGTAGGTTAGGTCATACATAGCGCAACATTAACTGCAAAATAAAATTCTGATTGCAGTGTATGACTATCACAGAATCCCAGACTGGTTTGGGTTGGAAGGAAGTTTAAAGCTCACTCAGTTCCAACCCCTGCCACAGGCAGGGACACCTTCCACTAGACCAGGTTGCTCCAAGCCCTGTCCAACCTGGCCTTGAGCACTGCCAGGGATGGGGCAGCCACAGCTTCTCTGGGCAACCTGTGCCAGGGCCTCACCACCCTCACAGGGAAGAACTTCTGCCTAAGGGCTCGTATCAGTCTCCCCTCTGTCAGGTTAAATTATTCCCCCTTGTCCTGTCCTTACAGGCCCTTGTCCAAAGTCTCTCTCCAGCTTTCTTGCAGTTGTTTTTGGCACTGCAACCGTTCTAAGGTCTCCTCAGAGCCATCTCTTCTCAGGCTGAACAAATTCCTACCAAAATATAGCGGAAAACAAGGAAAGGGGGATGTCATGGGTTCAGCAGCAGCAGTCATTTTTCTCCTTCTTGGTAGCTGGTGCAGCGCTGTGTTTTTGATTTTGGGCCTGGGAACAGTGCTGATAGCACCAGTGTTTCGGTTACAGCTTAGTGATGTTTTGGTCTGGCCAAGGACTTTCTGAGTTTCATGCTCTGCCAGGGAGGAGGGGAGCCGGGAGGAAGCAGAGACAGGGCACCTGACCCAAACTGGCCAAAAGGGTTATTCCATACCACAGCATGTCATGCCCAGGATGGAGAGCAGAGAGCAGAGACCCGGAAGGGTGGGGGTGCACTGCGTGGTCGGGCTTGGTTTTAGGTGGTGAGCAATTGTATTCTTTCCTTGTATTTGCCTTGTCATTATTATTATTGGTGGTAGCAGTAGTGATTTGTGTTATACTTTAGTTACTAAACTGTTCTTATCTCAACCTGTGGGAGTTGCATTCTTTTCGATTCTCCTTCCCATCCCTCTGGGAGCGGGGGGAAGAAAAAGGGGGAAGTGAGTGAGAGAGAGAGTCTGCGTGAGTTAGTCTTAAACCACGACAGGGGACTCCTATTCAGTTCCATCAGTCATCACGCTGTGGGGCATGTGACTGTCCTCAGCAGCTTGGAAAGCCTTTATATTCGTCACACCCTGAGATAATCCTTTCTTAGTCCCTTTAGCGCTGAGCCAATGGCTGTTTATTTGTTAAGCTAAACCCCTCACTTTCATTTGGAGATGGGCTAAATAAGGAGTTATAAGTGACTCATTAAGCTGCACACCTCTCTGAAAACTGTATAAACCCCTAGAAGATATATGTGAACATCAGCGCAGATTTTCAGAAGGCACAGAAAGGAGTTTAGGGAGCAGCATTACTGGGAAAGCTGACATCCTGAATCCCACTACTGTTCATACTGTGTATGGCTGAAGAAAACTGATATGAAGAATCTTTGCACAGCATGAAAAAGATACTCCTTTCTTTTGGAGTTTGGTGCAGATGTCAGGGCAGAAGTGTAAAGCCATCCTCTCAGAGATTAGTATGTACCAGTGGGAGTGCATTGCCTCCTAGCTCAACTTGCATGGCTTGCCTGTCCCTGGATGCCACAGCTGAATAACCTGAGGAGGAGTGTTACAGCTGAGGACTATTTCTCTTCTGCAGCTGGAGAGATCCATTAATACTATGCTGAAGTAATTAGTACTACTGAAGTAATAATTTCTTCAGCTTATTTTGGCCACAAACCTGTAGAATTTGAGAATACGCTGAAAATCATGAAAGACAGAATTTTCCAGTGGCCTACTTGAGGCTGCATTGGGTAGAAAAATATTCATCCAAAAACTTGCAATGGGTCAGAGTCCCTTGCTTTTGCAAAGCAACATTAACAACTATTTTTTAATTTTCTTTGCTAAATCAACTCTGTGATTTCCCTAAATAGTTCCTGATGTTCTAAACAAAATACTGCCAGCAGTTCTTCTCCTCCTCCTAGGTAATTTAGCTTTCAGAGGTGGATTAATGAGACACCAATCCATGGATGTGTAGAGTGTGCAGCTAAACATTAGCATATATGATTGCTGAGAAAATGATGAAATAATCTGTAGCAGAAAAGGTAACTCTTGGTAGATGCTCAGACTCGCTCACACATTTCATGCGAGTTTTCTGTGCTCTGAATTGGATCAATACTTGTATAACTGGAAAATGCACTTTGTGCAAGGAAAAACATTACTTTCTAAATCAGAATAGAAAGAATCAGACTTAGTAATAGCAACAATATTTGCATTTTTTACCAGTGTTTCAGTTGTACGGTGTGAGCCCTGGGCAGGTTTTTCTACCATTGTTTGTGAAAGCCAAGCTTGACCCTCAGTTGCTCTCTGAAGAACTATTTAATAGCCTGAAATGTATATTTTAAAGACCACTGGTGTAGAAACTGACAGCCTTCAGGGTGCAGACATCTTTGGCTGAGTCACTTGTAAACTACTGTAACTCAATGACAGTTTACCAGCATGCAAAGCCATTAGAAATGCACAGCTGAGTGACTGTGAGTATATCGGAATGACATATTTGATCTCATTTACTGTTTATTTTATACGCTTAAGTTTATCAATCAAAGCCTAGAAGCTGAGGGCAAAGCATAGAGGTAGCTGTTTGAAATCTGACAGCAGTCCTCCATTCAATACAGAACATAATAAGGTATAGGTGCTGTTTAAAATTATGTAGATTATGAAGCTGTACCTCAGTAATTAAGACCTGTGTGACTCCCTCCAGCAGATAGCAAACTGCTCAGAAGACGAGGGAAGCAGCTGTACCATCATTTGCATATGTACATACAGGTAATAATTTCTATGTATCTAGCATGAACATAAATGTCTGTTATTTAAATACTGTTTATCAAGCATATGTATTAAATTTATCTCATATAAGCAAACAAAAACATGTTCATACAGCTACACATTTAAATACCAATTATATGTAAAGTCATACACACATGCATCTAGAAATCTATTGATATTGTATAAATTTTATATTTTATAGATGAATAATACATATTTATATTGTTATATATGTGTACTTTGCACAGGGAAAACAATACAGATATATGCAAATGTGTACCTGATATCCAAGACTGAAGTTTATATGCATATATATGTAAATGCACATGTGATGTCACTTTCATACAGCAGATCTAATTCTTCCTTGCCACATGTTATCCTGGAACTGGTATAATTTCATTGAAAAGAAATGTATTACTGCAGACTTACTGCAGCACAGAAAGATTCAGACTCCAGATCTGCAAATTTAGTAAATAGGCTTCATTCTTGAGATAACAGGTTTGGAAAACCCTGGTCATGTCTGCTGTTTTTCTACCTTTATTTGATATTTGATATTGCCTCACAATACCCTGTGGAACATGCTCACAAAATAATCCCTGTAACTTGGTAGCTAAGTGATGGAATAGCCATGATTTTGTTAGAAGTCACAGCTGGGTTAAAATTTCTTCCATTTTTGGTTTAAGCTAAATCTCACCAAAGGGCTCCTGCAGAAGTGTGGTAGAAGACAGACTAGGTCTGAAGAGCAATTTTTGTGCAATTTTAAAGGAGAATAGGAAAATCAACTAGCCTATTAAAAACTGGTTTTTTATATTGTGTGACTTCAGTTCACATTTCTCATAAATCATTCCAGTTCTCGTACAGTCTCAGGGTTCTTCTAAAGCCTGTACTTAATAAACTACTGAGTAAGGAAACTACTTTTTTCTTGCTGAATTTAATTTGATCTTCATATGAATTTTCCAAAGAAAATTTAAATGCTTTTTAAACCTTGTTTCATGTAACTTTCATTTTATTCAGCATGAAAATAATTTCCATCTACTTACCCTAAACAGGTATTCTCTACTGTGGAATGATTAGAAGAGGTCTAGAAAATCTGTTGTTTATCTTTATTAATACAAAAATGAAGAAGACTTTTTACAAATGCTTTTGTCAGAAATATGAGTATACTTCTTCAGCATTTCCCTTCTCATTAGTTATTGAAAACTCTCACAAATTTTCATGTATGGTAATACTGCCTCTTAATTAATATCTTTTCTCTGCTCACAGTTTTAGTGTATTTGTGTGAGTTGTTAGCACAGCAGTCGTAACCACAATTGTTCATGTTTTGTCTGCAGGCATATAGGCCCTGGTTATTAGCTATGTTTTAAGCGGAAAAGAATGTAGAATCCTGAGAAGTAATACTTTTTTTTTTTCTCCAAAAGAAATACTTCTAGCTTATGTTTCATTATTTCATCAGCTTGTTGGCAAACCATGGTGATGAAATGTTTTGTGTAAGACACTGGGGAACTTATCTGGTTTTACATGTTTAAGCCTCAGAAAAGCTGTATACCTAGGAAGAGTAGATAGTTCTCAGACTGTCGAGGTGATTGATAGAATCAATGTTGTCTCATTAATGTATCTTCCCGGTCAGGATCTAACTCATGGCTTTTATTCTGTACTTAAATAATTTAATAGTAGAGGGTTGGTATTTTGTTTTACTTGAAGGAGTAAAATATTTCACTAGTTCATTGCCCACACTAATGCAAATACTGTTACCAATTTATTTCTAACATGCTTTTTCAGAGGAGTTATTTGTGGAAAAGATGCTCTCCCTTTGTTTCTTACAGCACTTCTTCAGGATCTGGGGCCAGTATGTGGAAAAATGGAGCAAAAAATAACAGAAGTGAAATTTTAATAATTATTAAATTCAGTAGACAGGTATTGCTTTTAATGAAGTCAGTCTAATATGTGCAGTTATCACATAACCTTCATAAATAATGGGTCAAAATTTTCTTCGGATGAGGTCAACAAGAAAATTCAATAATTTCAGTGTACTGAATCAGAACTGCGTGTATCTTTCCTTCTTGACTATAGAATAATTATTGCATTTTACACCTGCAAGTCAGCAAATCACATATATTGTAGAAGTGGTACAGTGACAATCCACAAATCCAGGACACAGCCAAAGCTGGGAAAGGTCAACTTTGTCATTCTTTCTCCAAACAAGGTGTATACTCGGGGGGTGGGGTGGGGGGTGGGGAGTTACCCAATGAAATTGACAAAATGCTTAGAAGAGTAGGAAGCTTCCAAAATGTAATGTTAATGTAAATAACTGAAAACTGCATACACAGATCAGCTTATCACAGACACAGGAATGTCCTAGACATGGTTGCTGACCAGCTGATATGCAGCTCATTTTCTCAATGAAGAAAGTACGTGTAGAACAAAATGAAACGTATTGGATAAGTTTGTCATCAAATATGACTAGTCTCTTCACTAATCTTAATCATTCTCTTTGGCTAATTCAAAGGGAAGGACCTGAAATGGAGATAAGTTATTTCTAAAATATTTATCCATTCCTTACTGAGGAGATATTTCATGTGACTATAAGCAAGTCCCTAGATTCTGCCTACATAGTTGAATCCGTGTGGCATCTCTAGTACAGAATATTTTGATGGCTTGGAAATAACCTTCTTTATGAATAATATTTTTAATAGCATTATCATATTCTGGAATAATTATTGTGGCTTTTGAATTAAACCGTTTCTCCAAAGCAGTTTAATCGCAAATAGATAATTCCCCCGTAATAACTATTAAATCGTTCTGCAGAATAGATGCTGCTCAGTTTCCTTCATACAGGCAGCATCTGAAAATGCAGTGTTTCATTTGCTAGGCTGTGCAAGAGCAACAGCAGCACTTCTGTACATCATGACAGTATTCTAAGTATAAGAACACTTGCAGACTTCAGGTTTTGCAGTAGCAGGTGCAGCAGTGTCTAAAATTCAGAGAGATAAGCAGATGAGCAGCGAATTGATGTCTGTTTCTTCATCCAGACTATTAATGCCATCATGGGAGAGTTCTGCTGCATAATGCTTTTTCCAGTTAGTAATTTGGAGCTTCAGTTATATTTGTCACCCAGTGACTGGAAGAAAGGCAGAGTTCTGTGCCTTTGTGTTAGGTGTGAAACAGGAAAGATGTGAAAGGAAAATAGTTCCTGAGGACTTCAATGGTGATCTGGGTTGATAACGTCATAGCATATCTCCGGGTACAGAGTGTGAATTCCTAATGTACTGCAGTCAAAACCTCTAAAAGTATGGCAGCCAAAATGTTGCATTTCTTTCTAGGAAGAAATGTTTGTTTTAAGAAAATGTCCATGGCTTCTTAGTCCAGAAACCAGAAAAGAAACTAGCAGGTTGCACATATTCCGAATACATAAATGCCTAAGCAAATAAATAAAATAAAAAAGAAAAGCACAAGAACATCATGTCAGAGACACTATTACCAAAACGGAGCTTTCTTCTGATAGCTAATGATTTTGTGCCAATCAGCTATTTCCACCTAAGGTAATATATGATTTATCATACAGGCAAAGCTCATTTTCAACTAACACCGAGGCTTTGGAAAGTGTTTTACAATCACTGGCTGTTCTAATTTTTCAGCAAAAATTAAACTGACACTTGATTTGGAATTAGATTTGCAATCAAAATTCTGAGACATGCCATTCCCATTGAGAAACTGTAGGTGTTGCTGAAGCTGCACAGTTGCACGAGAGAGGCAGGTGACCTAAACACACCCTAGAAGTATTGGTTAATACTTTTAGCACCCTTTCCAGCAATCTGTTTTCCCACTTCTGTGTCATACTTGAAAATGCATCTACATTTCATGCACTTCTCATCACTTGGGGGTTTTGGTTTGGGTGTGGGGTGTTTTTTGGTATTTTTAAAGTAATTTTTCCAGACCATTAACCTGTATGGATTTTAGCTTCTTAGTGAATCATGCCCTACAAGAAGCTCTGTAATGTAGGGAGCAGTCTGCAGAAGTTACAGATTTCATTTTAATTTAAAGGAAAAAAAAAAAACAAGGTCTCTTAAAAGCTGATTGTGTTTGGAGACTTTAGAGCACTTGGAAGTGCCTGTCTTTATCATGCATTAAAAGAAAGTTGGTTAACAATACACTCTAGACAATACTGGGAGTTTAGTCTTCCAGTTTATCACTCTTGTTATCTGAGGGACCAATTCTCCAAGCACAATCTGTTTCCAGTCTTTTTGTCAGCAGAATGGAAAGATCAGTGGCCTTTGACATGGCATGAGCTACTGAGTAAATCAAAGGGCACTGCAACATCAGGATGAAGGATAAAGATCAGAGTGGGCTGAAAACAGCTTTGGAGCTGCCCAGACGTCCCGAAGAGCTCAGTTTTTCCTTGAGGCTTGGTTCTCCTGGATGCAAACCCCTCTTCAAATTAGAACTGAAATGGTCACAGCTGAGGCACAACTTGTAGGGACACCACCATGTCACTCTCTCTAAGCATCTTCAGATTGGACTAAAAACAGGCCTGACAGCCATAACAGTGAGAAAATAGAAAACTTCCAAAGTGTGTCATAGCTGAATAGGAAGATTCACATTTCCTACCATGGGAGAAAACACAGAATGAAGTCTGATAAAAATATGGCATTTTCTAGACAGATCAA
This sequence comes from Ara ararauna, assembly GCA_028858755.1. NCBI lineage: Eukaryota > Metazoa > Chordata > Aves > Psittaciformes > Psittacidae > Ara > Ara ararauna. The sequence goes on from CM054410.1 coordinate 64,875,701, forward strand.
ATGAAAGAATGACTATAATTATCTCTGTACTGATGCGCCCTGTCTCATCAAAACAACTTCAAACCACTCCTTTTTGAAGTATAATTTTTGATGGTGTAACTTCTTTGTAACTTAGACAAAAATTATGTTGCACTGTAAAGAAAAGATGAATATGTTTTTACCTGTTTTTCTCCTTTTTGCACAGAAAGTCAAATGAAAACAATGCTAAACTTTATTCTACCAGTAAAATGGAAAATTTAAAAAAAAGGGAAAAAAAGGTAATGTGGAGTATATATTGAAAAGCTTGTTGACAAAGGTCCCCTTTTCAGTATTTAGGTTCTTCAGGCAAAGTTTAAGGATTTCAAGTTAAACTGCTGAGTTATACTGCACAGCATCCTCCTCTCTGTGCAGCATTAGCCAAAACAAGAAGGTGAAGCATAGTGAGTTCCCAATTTCTCTGTAAGGGCCCTCTGCTGCTGTGGTACCAAAGCAACCCATGCCAATGCTGACATGACTGCTTCTCCTGGTTCATGCTTATCACCTTAAATGAGTTTCCACCTGTGGTATCCTCCAAAATAACCACTGCTCATCACATACGCTCATCACTCCAACAAATGGAGTAGCAAATAAAGTCGACCTTGTCCAAAGGGATCTAAGTTTCTCTTTCATTCATCACAGGAGGACACTGGTGGCTGAGGGGTGATCCTAAAACCTTTCAACTGCAGTCTTCAGCAATCTTACCTATCTCTATAAGTAAGTATTTCTTTTTTGTTTTTCACCAGACTTTCTCTATCAAAAGCCAGAAGCCTTGTTAAAGAGCTCCCTAATGATGAAGGTTCGTTACTATTTTGAACTTGAGTGCTTTCTGCTTGCCAAGAATTTTCAGTGCAATGGAAGATTCCCTGCCCCTGGCAGGGGGTTGGAACTAGATGATCTTAAGGTCCTTTCCAACCCTAACTATTCTATGATTCAATGTAGTGCAGCAGAAAGAAAGCGTGCCTTATTTTTCAGAAGAGCTCTGTTTATTGACACAAGTTTGTGGGAAACACCTCTCTGGATGCTTGTGCGATAGAACTTTGGTCTGGTCTTCCTGTCTACTGGAGACCATAAAATTCCACATTAAGGAGACCATGATGCTCAGTGTTTGCATATGTCTTTGCTCACTCTGTCACTGAAAAAAGAAAAATTATTTAGCAATATTACTAGTCAGTGGCTACCTCATTTTCTGTATGGGTCATTGCACTGTAGCGTGTACAACAGAATAGCATATAAAATTTATCTTCAGTACCCTACCCTGTTTTAAATGATGCATGTTTAACATGTACTTCTGTAGAAGAAAATCTAGCCAAACACAACTCACTGGCTTTCATCTGAATATATTAATTAATTCAAAATATGACAAAGGAAATTTATTTGCTCTTCAGCTGGTCCAACTCCAATTCAAAACATGTTTCATTTCATTTGAGATGAGAGCAGGTTGTCTTTTCAGTTGGAGTTTTTATATTTGTGCCACTATCCTTCATTTTTTTTCATATTAAAGAAGTTGTTAGCATGAGATGGATGTCTTCTGACCTTATGAAACTTAAAAGAGAAAAACTAATCCAAGTCAGATAATTTACCTTCACCAAATGAGCTTTCTTCCAACCGTGTAAAGTTATCAGAAAGTTGGGCAGAGGGAATACAGTGTAATATCATTCTGAGAAGGTCAAAATTTGTTTTTTGTCTGGAAAATGGATTAAAAAAAACTTGAATGCACTACTCTTTCCTTCTTTTTAACATATGCAAATACAGTCTTTGTAGAGTATTTTGGAAACACATCACTGATAATGTGCACTGCAAGGAGACACTCGGCTAAAGGATGTCCAAAAGAAGTAGAAAATAATTTTATTATCAAAAGTGTCAACATAAATGGACAAAGGCCTATGCTTGATACAACAAAAAGTTCAAAGTATGGTCTGATGATTTTTATGTCTTTTTTATCATTCTTCATTTATTTAAGGCAAAAAAAGTCATTTTAGATAATGGCAAGCAAATGGTAACTTGAAAAACTTTCAGTGCTTTAGTGATCCCAGCAAAGACTTTTATGCAATATTTTTGTCAGACCTTGTGAAGCCAGTGTTTTGGTACACTGAATCAGCATACCAAAGAAATGTTTCTGTACATTTTTTTTCTGATGGCACTTTTTTTGGTAAACGATAACAAGCAGTGCAGGATTTGGGGTTTTGCCTTTGGCTGTCTAAAATATCTCAAATACTGACAGAGGAAATATTCCTAAAAATCAAACCAGTGTCTCTGTGATTCCTGAAGAAAGGGCTTTCATGCATACTGTCAGTGATTTTCCTCACACCAGGATCAGAATCCTGCAGGTGCAAGAAGCTGTGCTGTCTTTTTCCAACACCAGTTTCTCTCTCAAAGCAAAGCCGTGTTATAAGGTTTCTGCGCTAGCCACAGCACAGCAGAGCTGACACTCCCTCTTAAAATGTTCACTGTTAATCACCCATGATTGATTCTCCATTTCTAGCAGACCTTTTTTTAAGTAAAACTTGTTATTTACTGGATTAATGTGAGCTTTGCTTGCATGTGGAGTGGTGCTCTGCAGTTTGGACACTTTCCCCTTAAGGTTCCTCAAAGTTTTATCAGCTCAGGGTCAGGCTGATCCTTCTTGCTCTGTTGTCAACTATGTATTACCATATCTCTTATATACTTCACACACAATTTGTGCAGACTCTGGAGTGATAATGACCTGTACAAACTATATAGCATTGCCCAAAAAGGTCAATAGTGGTACCTAAAAGGATAATTATGTAATTGCACGCTGTTTAAAAGCATAAATTATGAGTATGTGTCTGATTTCCATGTTGTCTGAACAAAGACCAAAGGATCTGGAAATGACTCATGGAAGAATAGCAAATATGCAGAGCAACATAATACCTTCCCAGGATTTGTGGCATAGAAGATTCTCTTTCCAGTTATCACAGAATGTGACTACATGATTATTATGATAAAGTGATCTCATTTAATATGTACATTCAGGCTTAAAAAAAAAAATTGTATAAATACTACAATTCTATTCAGCACTCTCCCTCCTACCTGCTGGTCTTAATGACATTTTAGTTTATTTAATCCATTAATCCTGAATGACCGATACAACTAAGAAGGAACAAACTAGGGTGTTTTCTTTAGCTCAGTTTCTATTTCTTGTATTTATATCTGCCTTTACACTGGTGTTTGCACACACTGTGTTCAGAGCTTGAGCCCTTGTTTATATTTAACCTTTTCAGGAGGCTACCTGTTCCAAAACTAATTTCTATGGTGTGGACATATTCTGCCTTCTCCCTTCCCTACTGTGAAGTTGTTCTAATGATTTCAAGGGGTAACGGGCTCAAACTTAAACAGGGGAAGTTTAGATTGGATATGAGGAAGAAATTCTTTACTGTGAGGCTGGTGAGGCACTGGAATGGGTTGCCCAGGGAAGTTCTGAATGAACCATCGCTGGCGGTGTTCAAGGCCAGGTTGGACATAGCCTTGGGTGGGATGATTTAGTGGTAGGTATCCCTGCCCGTGGCAGGGGGGTTGGAACTAGATGATCTTCTCGAGAGGGGACGCCTGCAGCACGCCTGATCGGGGGGGAGGCTCGGTGTCCAGGAGCTTCAACTCGGAGCAACAACAGGCACCGAGGGAGCCTCAAGTCCTCAACAGGGCTTACCCAGGAGCCGGCAGCTCAGAGAACGCGAGGAGCTGACTCAGAAGGGGCGGTGCCAGGAGGAGCGGTACCAGCCCTGAGTGGATAAAATCCTGCGCCAGGGAGCACGGACGACCAGGAGCGAGGTGAACAGGGTGGGCAAACAGGGTGGGTTCAAGGCAGTTTGCGCGGCAGTGCGAGCGGGCAGGCGAGTGGGATGGTGAGCGGAATGGTGAGCGGGATGGTGAGCACTCACCGTATGACCAGGGCCCGGTCTGGGAGCTCTGCTCTGGCTGCCCCGGCGGTGGGCAGTGTAGGCACCCAGACAGAGCCGATGAGAGAGGAGGTTGCAGTGCAGTGCTCGTGGTGTAGAGAACGCCTGCACTGCTCTCCTGAGAAGAGGGCGAATAATGGGCAGGGTTGCACTCGGTGCTCCCTGGTGGACGTCCTCCTGCAGCAGGGGCTGAGCTGTGGGACGCTGTTACTAGGCTGAAAGGTGTCAGGGAAGCTGAGGGGAAACAGCACTGCTTGCTCCACAACCAGACTGTGCAGAGGCCTCAAGAGCCTACTGTTGCTCATGCAGGAAAGGAGGCCGCTAACCCAGGAAGCTGGGAAACAGTAACAGAAAAAAAAAAAAAAAAAAAAAAAAAACCAAAAAAAAAAGGAGGAAGAGGACAATTAAAAGCAAGGGGCTTCCTCCTAAATCTGTTGTCCCCACCCAGAACCGCTTTGCTGTCCTGCAGGGGGCTGATGAGGAAACACACTCCCACCAGGAGCAACCACCTGATGCGCTGGTAAAGAAGATCTCTACTGGTGCTGCCAGGAAAAAGCAGGGGGTTGTAGTAGTAGGGGACTCTACTCTGAAAGGAACACAGGCACCCATCTGTTGGCCTGACCCAGGCTCAAGGGAGGTGTGCTGCCTACCAGGGGCACGGATCAGGGATGTTGCACAGAAGCTGCCTGCTCTAGTTGGTCCCACTGACTATTACCCACTTCTAGTGATCCATGTGGGTGCTACTGATATAGATAGCAGTAGTGAGGAGAACATAAAGAAGGACTACAGAGCTGTGGGAGAGGTGGTTAGGGGCTCTGGAGCACAGATTCTCTTTTCATCAATTCTCCAGGATACAGTGGAGAACTTTACAAAGGCTAGGAGGATTGGCCAGGTTAATAAATAGTTAGAAGGGTGGTCTCATAGTCAGGGGTTTGGGCATTTAGATCATGGGACCCAGCTTAGGAGGCCAGGTCTACTGGGGGCTGGTGGAGCTGATTTGACAATGAAGGGAAAGAGCGGCTTTGGTAGGAGGCTTGCCAGACTGGTCAAGGATGCTTTAAACTAGATGTGTTGGGGGAGGGGGGCATCATTCCATCCCAACACACCCAGTCACTTGCCAGCACCTATAATAAGCATTCAGAGCAATGTAGATTTATTGCAGCCACTCCAGCCAATGAGCCCGCTTCAATTGGAACTTGCCTCAGATGCCACTATACAAATGCCCATAGTATGGGGAACAAACAAGAGGAAGTAGAGATGTGTGCTCATTTATGGGGGTATGACATAATAGGCATCGCAGAAACATGGTGGGATGACTCCTCTGACTGGTGCGTTGGAATGGAATGTTACAGGCTCTTTAGAAAAGACAAGCCTGGCAGACGGGGAGGGGAGTTGCTATTTATGTTAGGGATAGGCTGCAGAGTATGGAATTCTGTCTGGGAACAGGTGAGCAGTCGACAGAGAGTTTGTGGGTCAGGGTTAAAGGGAGAGCAGTGATAGGAGACATTATTGTGGGGATCTGTTACAGACCGCCTGACCACGAGGACTCGATAGATGAAGCACTCTATAAACAGATAGGAACAGCCTCATGCTCGCAAGCTCTTGTCCTCATGGGGGACTTCAACCACCCTGATATCTGTTGGAGGGACTGTACGGCCTGGCACAAGCAATCCAGGGGGTTCCTCGATTGTATGGAAGACAGCTTCCTTCTGCAAGTAATAAAGGAGCCGATAAGGAGAGGTGCCATGCTTGACCTCGTCCTCACCAACAGGGAAGGGCTGGTTGGAAGTGATGCTCCAGGGCAGCCTTGGTTGCAGTGATCATGAGATGGTCAAATTCGAGATCCTCAGGACAGTAAGAAGAGAGTGCAGCAAGCTCACTGCCCTGGACTTCAAGAAAGCAGACTTTGGCCTCTTCAGGGACCTGCTAAGTAAGATTGCATGGGATATAGCCCTAGAGGGCAGGGGTCCCAAGACTCTTTGCTGATCTTCAAAGGTCACCTGCTACAAGCTCAGGAGTGTTGCATCCCTACTAGAAAGAAATGCAGTGGGAGGGCCAGGAAACCTCCATGGATGGATAAGAAGCTGCTGAGGAGACTTTGAGGGAAAAAAGAGGCTTATAAAAGGTAAAGCAAGGACAGGCTGCCTGGGAAGAATACAGGGATGTTGTCTGGGAAGCTAGGGACCAGGTTAGGAAAGCTAAAGCCCAGTTATAATTAAACTTGGCTAGGGATGTTAAGGATAACAGAAAGGGATTCTATAATTACATTGCAAATAAAAGGCAGGCTAGGGACAACATGAGCCCTCTCCGGAAGCTAGCAGGAGAACTGGCTACCCTGGACTTGGAGAAGGCTGAGATTCTTAACAACTTCTTTGCCTCAGTCTTCACTGGCAAATGCTCTGACCATACCACCCAAGTCTTGGAGGTCAGATGCAGGGACTGTGAGAATGAAGACCCTGGGCCCACTGTAGGAGAGGCTCTGGTTCGAGACCATCTTAGGAACCTGGATGCATACAAGTCAGTGAGACCAGATGAAATCCATCCATGGGTCCTGAAGGAGCTGGCAAGTCATAGAATCATAGAATAGTTAGGGTTGGAAAGGACATTAAGATCATCTAGTTCCAACCCCCCTGCCAGGGTCAGGGACACCTCACACTAAACCATGCCACCCAAGGCTCTGTCCAACCCAGCTTTGAACACCGCCAGCAATGGAGCATTCACAACTTCCCTGGACAACCCATTCCTCTTCCTTACACTAAAGAGTTTCTTCCTCATATCCAATCTAAACTTCCCCTGTTTTAAGTTTAAATCCATTACCCCTTGTCCTCTCACTATAGTTCCTCATGAAGAGTCCCTCCCCAGCATTCCTCTCAAAGCCACTGTCCATTATATTTGAAAAATCATGGCAGTCAGGTGAAGTTCCCAACGGTTGGAAAAAGGGCAATATAACCCACATTTTCAAGATGTGGATAATGGATGAGCTGGGGAACTGCAGAGCAGTCAGTCTCACCTCTGAACCTGGCAAAATCTTGGAGCAGATTCTCCTGGAAAGCATGCTGAGTCACATGAAAAAAAACAAGGTAGTTGGTGACAGCCAGCATGGCTTCATTAAGGAGAAATCCTGCCAGACCTATCTGGTGGCCTTCTATGATGGGACTACAGAACTGATGGACAGGGGTAGAGCAGTTGATGTCATCTACCTGGACTTGTGCAAAGTGTTTGACACTGTCTCACATGACATCCTTGTCTCTTATTTGAGGAGACATCAATTTGATAGGTGGACCACTTGGTGGATAAAGAACTGCCTGGATGGCCGCATGCAAAAAGTTGTGGTCAATGGCTCAATATTCAGCTGGAGAACAGTAACGAGTGGTGTCCCTCAGGAATCGGTGTTGGGACCGGTCTTGTTCAACATCTTTGTCAGTGACATGGACAGTGAGATTGAGTGAGCCCTCAGCAAGTTTGCCGATAACGCCAAGCTGTGTGGTTTGGTTGATACGTTGGAGGGAAAGAATGCCATCCAGAGGGACCTGACACGCTTGTGAGGTGGGCTGGTGCCAACCTGATGAAGTTTAACCATGCCAAGTGCAAGGTCCTCCACCTGGGTGGGAGCAATACCAGGCACTGCTACAGATTGAGTAGGGAAGAGATTGAGAGCAGTCCTACAGAGAAGGACTTGGGGGTTTTGGTTGATGAAAAAGTGAACATGAGTTGGCAGTGTGCGCTTGCAGCTCAGAAAGCCAACCGTATCCTGGGCTGCATCAAAATGAGAGTAACCAGCAGGTCAAGTGAGGCGATCCTGCCCCTCTACTCTGCTCTCCTGAGACCTCACTTGGCGTATTGTGTACAGTTCTGGTGTCCTCAACATAAAAAGGACATGAAACTGTTGGAACAAGTCCAAAGGAGGTCCACGAGGATGATCAGTGGACTGGAGCCCCTCCCTTATGAAGATAGGATGAGAAAGTTGGGGCTGTTCAGCATGGAGAAGAGAAGGTTTACTGGAGACCTCATAGCAGCCTTCCAATATCTGAAGGTGACCTATAAGGATGCTGGGGATGGACTCTTCCTGAGGAACTGTAGTGAGAGCACAAGGGGTAACAGGTTCAAACTTAAACAGGGGAAGTTTAGATTGGATGTGAGGAAGAAATTCTTTACTGTGAGGGTGGTGAGGCACTGGAATGGGTTGCCCAGGGAAGCTGTGAATGCTCCATCGCTGGCGGTGTTCAAGGCCAGGTTGGACATAGCTTTGGGTGGCAAGGTTTAGTGGCAGGTGTCCCCTGCCTGTGGCAGGGGGGTTGGAACTAGATGATGTTAAGGTCCTTTCCAACTCTAACTATTCTATGATTCTATGGTTCTATGAAAAAAAAATGCTCTAGTAGTCTTTACTTATGAAAAGGTATTTCTGCCTAGTGATACTGTGTGCCAGTGCTTTGCTCTGTATTGATCAGAGGTTGAATTGAACCCTTTTTGGAGTGGAAATTTCACAGTGAAAATTTATTTCTATACCTAGATCAGAGCCAGGAACAAGTGACAGAATGGAAAGTGGCTATAGCTAAGTACTTCCAACAAAAATTAACCTAGATAACTAAAGTCCCAGAATGCTAGCTGAACTATGCATGAATCTCTCTCAATGTTAGATCACTGTTTTTAATGAATACTAATCAACTGACAGAGGATTCCCAAAGTAGTTCTATCACAGAAGGTGCAAAACTTGAACTAGAAAACTATAGATCAGTTATAGTAGCTTTAAATAAAGATACACAATAGCTGTATTGAAGAAAACAGTTAATCTGGGAAGCAGCTAGAGAATTTGAGTCTAGAATTAGAGACAACCAATATAATCATAGCAGTTATTTCCTGAAAAGTGGGTTACAAAATTCTTGATTTTTTTTGCATGATCACATATCTGGTCAATAAAATAGTTCTGATGTAGTATATGCTATAATATGCGTGCATTTATCCAAGACTTTGTGTTGCATGATGGTTTGGGGGGGTTTAAGCAGGAACTAACTGAAACTGAGGGAGCTCACCCTGTTTAGATTAAAATCTGATTCTTTTTCCACATTTTGTGATCAATCGGTGAGAAGACATCAAAGATGGACCTACCTAATGGGATCCCCCATGGACTAATTCTTGTTCCAAAACTAGTCAGCAATTTTATTAACACCAGACTATGTAGATTGATGGTGCTACACAGGCAATGAATTATAGAATACCTATGGCTTAAGTCATGATGTTGCAAGGTCACAGTTAAGAGAATGTGTTTCAATAAAGTCTAATGCAACTAAAAAAAGGTCCTAAAAAAAATCCCTTTGAGGACAAGGGGACAAACTTTTAAGATTCTCAAAGGTAGCACACTCTGTGTGGATTTGGGGGTAAATATACTGGCAGGGGAACTGCCACAATCCTTGACAGACAATAAAAGTTAAGTACCAGATGGGCCTTGCCCTGTGTGTGAGCTTGTGAGACTGGCATTGTAATACTCAGCCCCATCCTCACTGGATCAGAGGGATTGAGAAAACCTGAAAAGAGGTCAGCAGAGAGGAAGCTGAGAAAGAGCACACAGCGAGTGCTTGAGCTGTCTTTTGGCAGGAGGATGGAAGCTCGCTGTGCTAACACCTCAAAAAGATCGACACAGGCAGCGCAGACCCACAGAGGCATCTCGCAACAGGCACTGATGCAGATTTGGACAAGCAGAGACGCACTCAGAGGCTCTTTGGCAGAGCAGCCTCCAATCCTATGCCATTGCCACACTGGGAGCTAGGCAGCTGCTCCAGCTCCCTGCTGTCTTTGAACAGATAAGCGCATCTTGGGACTGGTGTGTTCTGCTCATGAGCTCAGGGTTATGTCAGGTCAAGAAGAAGGCTTGTTCCAGCTCAGACTAGCAAAACCCACCAAGATGTTTCACCTCCAGAGTGAGTTGATGGCTGTTGCACTTGAGCAACTGAACATCACTCCTGGAAGCCACAATTGGGTCATGCTCTTTTATCACAAGGCTTACCCAACTTGATATTAACAGTTGCATTCACAGAGACTAAGAAGTCTTACCTTCTGAAAACATATAATTCAGTGTTTAGCTGTTAAAGATGGGGAGGAAGGTCAGCATCTGTGATCTTTCTCCTCAAACATCCTGAAACCTCACCAAGGAGACAGTAGTCAAGTTGCAGATGTATTTAAAAAACAACCCAGTGCAGACGCTGCCTTGAATGGGGGTTGCAGCAGGTAATATCCAAAGGTGCCCTCCAGCCTTCATGTCTGTGTGACTCCAGATGATGACCTAAATGAACCTGTCCTAGCTACATCCTAGCCCCTATCACGTTAAAATCAGTTGTTCTTTGTGCTGATCATTTACACTAGCCCTCACAGCAAGGGAAGAACACTATTTCTAAGTGCTTTTTTACTACCTAAATAAAGTTAGACCACAGTCTGGAAGTGTATTTCCCACAGCAGTGAGGGTACTTCACTTGCACATGGTGTGCAAGCCCAAATACCAGTTAAACTGCTGTAAGCTATTTCCCAGCTGGAGACCAGTAACGAGTGGTGTCCCTCAGGGATCACTGTTGGGACAGGTCTTGTTCAACACCTTTGTCGGTGACATGGGCAGAGGGATTGAGTGCACCCTCAGCAAGTCTGCTGATGACACCAAGCTTTGTGGTTCGGTTGATATGCTGGAGGGAAGGAATGCCATCCAGAGGGACCTTGACAGGCTTGTGAGGTGGGCTGATGCCAACCTGATGAAGTTTAACCATGCCAAGTACAAGGTCCTCCACCTGGGTGGGAGCAATCTCAGGCACAGCACCAGGTTGGGTAGGGAAGAGATTGAGAGCAGCCCTGAGGAGAAGGACTTGGGGGTGTTTGTCGATGAGAAACTTAGCATGAGCTGGCAGTGTGCACTTGCAGCCCAGAAAGCCCTCCGTATCCTGGGCTGCATCAAAATGAGAGTGACCAGCAGGTCGAGGGAGGTGATCCTGCCCCTCTACTCTGCTCTCCTGAGACCTCACTTGGAGTATTGTGTACAGTTCTGGTGTCCTCAACTTAAAAAGGACATGGAACTGTTGGAACAAGTCCAGAGAAGGTCCACGAGGATGATCAGTGGACTGGAGCCCCTCCCGTATGAAGACAGGATGAGAAAGTTGGGGCTGTTCAGCGTGGAGAAGATAAGGCTGCATGGAGACCTCCTAGCAGCCTTCCAGTATCTGAAGGGGGCCTATAGGGATGCTGTGGAGGGACTCTTCATGAGGAACTGTAGTGAGAGGACAAGGGGTAACAGGTTCAAACTTAAACAGGGGAAGTTTAGATTAGATATAAGGAAGAAATTCTTTACTGTGAGGGTGTTGAGGCACTGGAATGGGTTGCCCAGGGAAGTTGTGAATGCTCCATCGCTGGCGGTGTTCAAGTCTGGATTGGACATAGCCTTGGGTGACATGGTTTAGTGGGAGGTGTCCCTGCCCGTGGCAGGGGGGGTGGAACTAGAAGATCTTAAGATCCTTTCCAACCCTAACTATTCTATGATTCTGTGTGGAACTGGCCATGCCCTTCATGTATAATTTGGGCTCTCTGTATTTGTGCGACTATTTTGATATGATCAGTCTGATCATTTGCAAATTGCTTACATTTGTGGCAATAATGGATTATTTGTTCCCTCAAAAGAGTATTTTTGTTTTCATATTTCTGAAGACCCCTGAGTACTTGCAAATTAGAGAAGAACGCCTGCAAATGTAGGTTAAGTTCCTTAAACCTGGGAGTGGATATGACATTAGCTGGGAGCTCAGTACAATTATTGTATTTACTTTAAAGAAAGCCTCTAGGCAGCACTAACTTAGTATTGCTAATGATGTCTGGCAGAAAGGTTACATACTAATACGGAAAATGACAGTGTGGAATACATTTATCTTCATAGTTCATTCATGATGCTTCAGGGCATCATAAGTGCTTCAGGCTCTCTTGCCTCTGAGTTAGGGACCCCACATCTGCGAGGAAGGAGTTAGAGAATGCTGTATCACAGTGCTCCCTCTCCTCTGTGCTGCACACAGAGCATCAATGTTGAATTAAGACTAAATAACTCAGAAATTGAACAAGTAAATTGAAATATATGAGACACAAAGTTAAATGTGCATTGGTACAGCGCTTCCTGCGGATACCTAGACACAAGGCAAAATGCCAGAAGCCTCCGCAGTCGCAGAAAACATTCTGGGGAACACCTATTTTATACTTACAAAGAGGTACTACAGAAGCAAGTGACAATGAGAACCACATCAGAAGCCCGCGCACAACACACTGCAAGGGTTTCAAAAGCACCGCAGGCTCAACAACATGAAAAACCTGGAATAGCGATCAAGCAGAATTAAAAGTGATGACATGACTAAAGTAATCCACCTTACACCATAAGGTCATTGCACCTACCTTCACTATTTATGTCATCTGAGCTCCAAGGCCTGAGCTGAATCAACCTGGCCTGAAAATACTTCTAATTAGTACATTAGCATGAAGATGAATCAGATGTGCATTTACTCCTGCATAACCATTTCCAAGGCATTTGCAGACAGGCTGTAGGTTCAGAAGTTCCTTGTCACAAGTTCTCTGACAGCCTTAAAACAGTTCTCACTCAAAAAACTTGCTTCGCAGTGAGAGAAAGGACACAATTCTGGCCTCAGAATGGCTTAAAGGAAGGATGTTTGCATAAAGTCAGTGAGAGGATAGAATTTGATATAACTGCTGATAAACAGTCAGTAGTATGCACAAGTGCATAGACCCTAAATTACACTAGTTTAAGCAAAACGAACCTCATATTAAAGGACTGAAACCAGCTAATTAAGTAATATATTCTAAATTATAATTTATATAGTAATATATATTATATTTCATTATATTATAGGATATACATTGTACAATACAGAATAAATGAGATATAATATAGGATATATAGTATGCTGTATATGATACATCATATATATCCTACAGAATACATAATGTGTCATATATTACACATTATATATTATATGTTATATATCATCTCTAGTAATGTATACTTGTATTATATTCTAAATCAGAATTCATAATAGTCAGGTAAAAAAATGACAAAGGTAGCCTATGAAATTCACTTCACCGAGCCTCATGATAAGACATATTCACAGCTGCTGTCAATTTGTGCATGACTAATGTGTGCATGTAAGTCCTGATATGTCTATTAGGCTGGTATAGCCAATAATATGAAGCCAATGTGCCATTTAGGAGACAGCCACTTGAAGCCTGAATTTGTGTGCAAATAATGTACAGGAAATCTTCCACATTTCCAGTCTCAGACAGCCGGAGCCCTAATAAACTGCAAAGGAAACTAATTTCTTCACTGTGCGCCTGTGAACTGATGGACAGCTTCTGCTTATTGCATTGTCATAGGCTCCCTTAGTTTTACAAAAAGGAAAAAACCATGCATGCTTTCTGCTTTGCTCTGTTCTATAAGGCTGAACTAGCTCTTGATAATTAGAGGGGGCTGATTTGACAGAGTAAATGACACCAAAATAATTAAAAAAAAAAATCACAGAATGGTTTGGGTTGGAAGGGATCTTAAAGCTCACCCAGTTCCAACCCTCTGCCACAGGCAGGGGCACCTTCCACTAGACCAGGTTGCCCTGGACCCTCTTATCTTCCCTTAAGAAGTACCTACCAGAGATTAAAATGCCATGACACACTTTCCAGTCCCTTCACATAATGCAACCTAGGTGACATTAATGGGTTTGTACCCCTAAAAAATGAAGGAAGCCAGTGCAGAACCAGATCCAGAAAAATAAAAATACTTCCAAGCAAAAGGCCAATCAGTTACCCTGGAGATGTAGTAAGGGGAAGACAATCTAAAGAATATGCTCAAGAAAGAAGGGATGTTGAGACTGACAGCACTGTGCCAGCACTGGTCATCTGAGCTCTGAGTCACAGTTTTCTTAATAAAAAACTAAGACCAAATGTTGATATTCTTTTACAGAGAGACACAATACTTGTATGAGTGAGAAGGGAGGATGTACAAAGTTACAGTGTTAATTTTAAATCATCCCTGATTTTTTCTGTCTGATTCAAAGCAGGAGTTGGCACTGCTTGCGAAAGCAGTTCGTACCCAAATGGAGAAGATTTCTTATGGATAGTGTAGCTGTAAGTGCACTACACTGCTTCAAAGGTAGTAAATAGTATTAACACAAACTTTGGTCATTCAAACTATCCACCTCTAGGCAAAGCTGTAAAAAAGAAATTTTAAGTTTCATAAATGTTCTTATAGGACAAATAATTCAGGAAATCGTATCATTTATTGATACTACTGCACACAGACTCAACAACACCCTGATTTCTTTCTTCATTGTCACCACTGTTTTCGAAGCTAGGTTTTCTGAAATGAAAATCAGAGATAACAGCTGAGGTGGTGTTTTTTAGGGTAATTGTGCGAAAGCTGCATTTTCCTTCTGGGCAGATGGAAGCTGCAAGTCACCAAATCAAAAAAGCTGTAAAAGCTGGGGGTAGGAACAGCAAGGCCATACGTAGGGGAAAATGAGTGTAGACTGGATGACTGACAGTAAGACTGTTTCCCTGATAGTCCCTTGGTCTACTATTAGGAGCTATTACCTCATGGGATTATTTTAATAAGTGTCTCTTTCCTGATAACTCTTACAGTTCTAGAAGCTCATTGCCCAGACGCTTCACAAGCTTCAGCTGATTTTCAGCTAATACATAGCAATTTTTAACCATTTATTTCTGCGCTAGTTGTATCTTTTTCCATAAATAGAGGACTTCCCTCTCTCACATAATCAGAGGCAATAATGTACCCTTTTGGCTATTGCTTTCCTGGATCAAATAAGTAAAGCTGTTTTCTTCCTTTCTTTCATGACAGCCTGCTTACTGTTGCATCACAGTCTCTGAGGTCTCTTCTGGTTTGATTTCATCCCTTCCATGTAGAAGTGACCAGAGCCTTACAAAGCATTGCAAATGGGCTGTCCCTGGCAGAAATATCTCACTTGTACTTTTGCAATGGTTGCATCAACTCTCACGGCTTCAAGTCATCCAATGACCAACATCATCTGATCTTTCAATAGCTAAAAAAAAATACAGCAATTAGTCCCTAAGTTAGTCTCTGCACTCTCTACCTTAAGTTGTATCTAGTTTGCATTATTCCAGTTGTCAGCATTCCTCACTTACCTTGTTGTGCTTCAAGCTTTCAGTGTTGCTTCTAATTTCAAGCACTCACAAATTTCCATTACTACAGAACTACTTTTTCTACCAAGTTGCCAAGGTAACTAATGATTAAGTCACTATTGATGAAGAATGGACTGAATAACATTCTGTAAGGAAGTTGATTCTCATTGCGCTCCTGTCTGATGCTTCTCCTTTCAGTACAAACATTTGCTGCCTTTCCTTTCAGCTTCATGTTCTTCTCACCCTTTTCAACTAATCCCCATTATACCAGCTGAACTGAGAATTTACATTATAGCAACATATCAGATGTTTTACTGAAGTCAGACATATTCCCTCACTTCTACGTCTAATGCATATCTACATCAGCATCTGTATCTTTACCTATATCTTTTCTATATCTACATCTATATCTATATCCGTATCATCTATATCTATATCTATGTCTAATCTATATCATCTATATCTGTCTCTCTATATATATCACTCTATCTCTACATCTGTATCTATATATCAATATACCTATCTATATATCTATGTTTAAGATAATTTTCTCTTAAGCGTGACTTTAACCACAATTTCTAAATATTTCCAGTTATTGTGGCAAAAGGCTACTTTTAGGGAAACGATAGAATCATAGAATAGTTAGGGTTGGAAAGGACCTTAAGATCATCTAATTCCAACCCCCCTGCCACGGGCAGGGACACCTCCCCCTAAACCATGTCACCCATGACTCTGTCCACCCTGGCCTTGAACACCGCCAGGGATGGAACATTCACAACTTCCCTGGGCAGCCCATTCCGGTGCCTCACCATCCTCACAGGTAAGACCTTCTTCCTTATATCTAATCTAAACTTCCTCTGTTTAAGTTTGAACTTGTTGCCCCCTGTCTTCTCACTACAGTCCCTAATGAAAAGTCCCTCACCCGCATCCTTATAGGTTACCTTCATGTACTGAAAGGCTACCATGAGATCTCCAAGCAGCCTTCTCTTCTCCACGCTGAACAGCCCCAACTTTCTCAGCCTGACTTCATACAGGAGGTGCTCCAGTCCCCTGATCAGCCTCATGGCCCTCCTTTGGACTTGTTCCAGCAGTTCCATGTCCTTTTTATATTGAGGACACCAGAACTGTGCACAATACTCCAAGTGAGGTCACATGAGAGCAGAGGGGCAGGACCACCTCCCTCGACCTGCTGGTCACTCTCATTTTAATGCAGCCCAGGATACAGTTGGCTTTCTGGGCTGCAAGTGCACACTGCCGGCTCATGTTCATTTTCTCATCGACAAACACCCCTGAGTCCTTCTCTGCAGGACTGCTCTGAATCTCTTCTCTGACCAACCTGTAGCTGTGCCTGGGATTGCTCCGACACAGGTGTAGGGCCTTGCACTTGTCATGGTTAAACTTCATCAGGTTGGCATCAGCCCACCTCACAAGCCTGTCAAGGTCCCTCTGGATGGCATTCCTTCCCTCCAGCATATCAACCAAACCACACAGCTTGGCGTCATCAGCAGACTTGCTGAGGGTGCACTCAATCCCTCTGTCCACGTCACTGACAAAGCTATTGAACAAGACCAGTTCCAGCACCGTTCCCTGAGGGACACCACTTGTTACTGGTCTCCAGCTGGACATTGAGCCATTGATCACAACGCTTTGTGTGCGGCCATAAAGCTAGTTCTTCATCCACTAAGTGGTCCATCTGTCGAATTGATGTCTCTCCAACTTAGAGACAAGGATGTCTTGTGGGACCGTGTCGAACATTTTGCACAAGTCCAAGTAGATGACAACTGCTCTACCCCTGTCCATCAGTTCTGTAGTCCCAATCATAGAAGACCACGAAATTGGTCTGGCAGGATTTCTCCTTAATGAAGCCATGCTGGCTGCCACCAGCCTCCTCATTGTTTTTCAGGTGCCTTAGCATGCCTTCCAGGAGAATCTGCTCCAAGATTTTGCCAGGCACAGAGGTGAGGCTGACTGGTCTGTAGTTTCCCGGGCTCATCCATTTTCCCCTCCTTGAAAATGGGGGTTATATTGCCGTTCTTCCAGTTACTGGGAGCTTCACCTGACTGCCATGATTTTTCAAATATGACGGACAGTGGCTTAGCAACTTCATTCACCAGCTCCTTCAGGACCCGCGGATGGATTTCATCTGGTCTCACTGACTTGTGCACGTTCAGGTTCTTAAGATGGTCTCCAGCCTGATCCTGTCTAGTGAGCCTAAGGTCTTCATTCTCACAGTCCCTGCATCTGCCTTCCAAGACTTGGGTGGTATGGTCAGAGCATTTTCCGGTGAAGACTGAGGCAAAGAAGTCGTTAAGAATCTCAGCCTTCTCCAAGTCCAGGGTAGCCAGTTCTCCTGGTAGCTTCCGGAGAGGGCTCATGTTGTCCCTAGCCTGCCTTTTATTTGCAATGTAATTATAGAATCCCTTTCTGTTATCCTTAACATCCCTAGCCAAGTTTAATTATAACTGGGCTTTAGCTTTCCTAACCTGGTCCCTAGCTTCCCAGACAACATCCCTGTATTCTTCCCAGGCAGCCTGTCCTTGCTTTACCTTTTATAAGCCTCTTTTTTCCCTCAAAGTCTCCTCAGCAGCTCCTTATCCATCCATGGAGGTTTCCTGGCCCTCCCACTGCATTTCTTTCTAGTAGGGATGCAACACTCCTGAGCTTGTAGCAGGTGACCTTTGAAGATCAGCAAAGAGTCTTGGGCCCCCCTGCCCTCTAGGGCTATATCCCATGCAATCTTACTTAGCAGGTCCCTGAAGAGGGCAAAGTCTGCTTTCTTGAAGTCCAGAGCAGTGAGCTTGCTGCACTCTCTTCTTACTGTCCTGAGGATCTCGAATTTGACCATCTCATGATCACTGCAACCAAGGCTGCCCTGGAGCATCACTTCCAACCAGCCCTTCCCTGTTGGTGAGGACGAGGTCAAGCATGGCACCTCTCCTTATCGGCTCCTTTATTACTTGCAGAAGGAAGTTGTCTTCCACGCAATCGAGGTACTTCCTGGATTGCTTGTGCCGGGCCGTACAGTCCCTCCAACAGATATCAGGGTGGTTGAAGTCCCCCATGAGGACAAGAGCTTGCGAGCATGAGGCTGTTCCTATCTGTTTATAGAGTGCTTCATCTATCGAGTCCTCGTGGTCAGGCGGTCTGTAACAGATCCCCACAATAATGTCTCCTATCACTGTTCTCCCTTTAACCCTGACCCACAAACTCTCTGTCGACTGCTCACCTGTTCCCAGACAGAATTCCATACTCTGCAGCCTATCCCTAACATAAATAGCAACTCCCCTCCCCGTCTGCCAGGCCTGTCTTTTCTAAAGAGCCTGTAACTTTTCATTCCAACACACCAGTTGAAGGAGTCATCCCACCATGTTTCTGCGATGCCTATTATGTCATACCCCCATAAACGAGCACACATCTCTACTTCCTCTTGTTTGTTCCCCATACTATGGGCATTTGTATAGTGGCATCTGAGGCAAGTTCCAATTGAAGCGGGCTCATTGGCTGGAGTGGCTGCAATAACTCTACATTGTTCTGAACGTTTACTATAGGTGCTGGCAAGTGACTGGGTGTGTTGGGATGGAATGATGCCCCCCTCCCCCAACACATCTAGTTTAAAGCATCCTTGACCAGTCTGGCAAGCCTCCTACCAAAGCCGCTCTTTCCCTTCATTGTCAAATCAGCTCCACCAGCCCCCAGTAGACCTGGCCTCCTAAGCTGGGTCCCATGATCTAAATGCCCAAACCCCTGACTATGAGACCACCCTTCTAACTATTTATTAACCTGGCCAATCCTCCTAGCCTTTCTAAGGTTCTCCACTGTATCCTGGAGAATTGATGAAAAGAGAATCTGTGCTCCAGAGCCCCTAACCACCTCTCCCACAGCTCTGTAGTCCTTCTTTATGTTCTCCTCACTACTGCTATCTATATCAGTAGCACCCACATGGATCACTAGAAGTAGGTAATAGTCAGTGGGACCAACTAGAGCAGGCAGCTTCTGTGCAACATCCCTGATCCGAGCCCCTGGTAGGCAGCACACCTCCCTTGAGCCTGGGTCAGGCCGACAGATGGGTGCCTGTGTTCCTTTCAGAGTAGAGTCCCCTACTACTACAACCCCCTGCTTTTTCCTGGCGGCACTGGTAGTGATCTTCTTTACCAGTGCATCAGCTGGTTGCTCCTGGTGTGAATGTGTTTCCCCATCAGCCCCCTGCAGGACAGCAAAGCGGTTCTGGGTGGGGACAACAGATTTAGGAGGAAGCCCCTTGCTTTTAATTGTCCTCTTCCTCTTTTTTTTGTTGTCGTTTTTTTTTTTTGTTTGTTTGTTTGTTTGTTTCTGTTTCCCAGCTTCCTGGGTTAGCGGCCTCCTTCTTCCCTCCATGAGCGACAGTGGATGCTTGAGGCCCCTGCACAGTCTGGTCCTGGAGCAAGCAGTGCTGCTTCCTCTCAGCTTCCCTGCCATCTTTTATCCTATTGACAGCTGTGGAATAATTTGGAAATGTGGAATAATTAGGTATTAAACTTATATTTGAAATGCAGCATTGTCCACACATAAGGGAAAAAAAACGGACTTTCAGGGCCTCTCGGGGTGAGATGCAGCCACACCTGGTATGCCAGGAATGTGCATTCCACGGCGATTCCTGTAGCAACACAGACGGAGGATGGAGCGTGGTTGTGATCTTGCGGCAACATTTTGTCCTAACATCAGCAAAAGATGGGAACTAGGTTGTACAAGAAACTGATAAGCTGCATACTTGCTACCTTGAGCCAACAGCCTGTCATCTTTTGACAGAATGTTGTCCTCTGTGTGAACTTTGCTTCAATATAATGTCACCTCATAGCAGCCTTCCAATATCTGAAGGGATGCTGGGGAGGGACTCTTCATGAGGTACTGTAGTGAGAGGACAAGGGGTAACAGGTTCAAACTTAAACAGGGTAAGTTTAGGCTGGATATGAGGAAGAAATTCTTTACTGTAAGGGTGGTGAGGCACTGGAATGGGTTGCCCAGGGAAGTTGTGAATGCTCCATTGCTGGCAGTGTTCAAGGCCGCGTTGGACATAGCCCTGGGTGACATGGTTTAGTGGGAGGTGTCCCTGTCTCTGACAAGGCAGATGGGACTAGATGATGTTAAGGTCCTTTCCAACCCTAACTATTCTATGATTCTATGCTTATAATGCATTTACATGTTAAAATGCACTCCCATCTCCAATGTGACCCCCCTCCAAAAAGAGACCACCCCCCTTTGAGCATGCGCTCTGAATTTTTGAAGCGAGAAAGATTTGCATCAATAATAATAAAGGTATGAATGACTAGAGTCACTCAGGCTCCACCTTGAAGGTGAAAAATAGTATAAAATGACCCAAGAGTGAGGGGGATATACCATCGCGGACAAGTCAAGAAAGATAACATCAACAGACTCTTGGGACTGGTCGACGGGCTGGACCTTTCTTCCTCCCCCCATAGGGTCGCCTGTGGGTAAGACTTGCACTGTATCCAGTGCTTCCCTGAGAAAACTTAGAATCTCTATAGAGTTGCTTTTCACTGTTACCTTTATATTTTACAGCCAGGCTGTGTTAACTCTATCACTTGATCCACGTAACTATTATTTGCACTTGCTTTTGCAGACAGTATTTATCACTGGCAATCCATAAGAACCTGTATCTGTTGCCTCAATAAACTGCACTGTTTCAGTAGCCAATCGCCACTATAGGTGAGTCCGGATCATTAGAGGTTTGATATAGCGAACACAGCCGGACTGGTAGTTGCAGCTGATTGAACTGGGCAGTGTGGTGCACTATGGGTGAATCCAGGTCAGTAGAGGTTCAATACAGCAAACACGACCGGACTGGTAGTTGCATACTGGAGCCGTTCCCGGCCCCTCTAATCATAGCATCATAGAATAGTTAGGGTTGGAAAGGACCTTAAGATCATCTTAAAAAGTACCTTAAGATCAGGGGCAGGGACACCTCACACTAAACCATGCCACCATAGGCTCTGTCCAATCCAGCCTTGAACACTGTCGGCGATGAAGCATTCACAGCTTCCCTGGGCAGCCCATTCCAGTGCCTCACCACCCTTACAGTAAAGAATTTCTCCCTCATATCCAATGTAAACTTCCCCTGTTTAAGTTTGAATCCATTACCCCTTGTCCTATCACTACAGTCCCTAATGAAGGGTCCCTCCCCAGCATCCCTATAGGCCCCCTTGTAAAGCAAGGGCTTTATGTTCTCCCCTTTAACACAACAACAGTGTCCTGCAACTCAGCCACCTGCTGCACCCTTCCCTCACAAGACCAGTGTAGGCACTCTCCACCCCCCAGGCTCTGCACTGCAGCTTCCCCTCTCATCAGCTCTGTCTGGATGCCTACACTGGCCACCACCGGGGCAGCCAGAGCAGAGCTCCCAGGCCCTGGAAATAGGGCAAGAGCTCACCATCCGGCTCGCCTGCCATGCAAACACCTTGAACCTGCCCTGTTTGCCCACCCTGGTCATCCGCGCCCCTGGTCACTTGAACTCCCTGGTGCAGGTTTTTAACCAGTTAGGGCTGGTGCCATCCCTCTTGGCTTCCATATTGTCATTTCAGTTCACCTTCCATTTACTAATACCTCCTAATACTTTTTAATTTATTCTTTCTTTCAAAATCTTTCCCAAAACTCTAATGCCTACTGTCTGGTTTACTTCAGAGCTCAATCATGGCTCTTTAATTTTCCCCTGTCTATCTGCTACAGAAAAAAATTCAATATGAAAACATGCGCCACTTTAGTTTCAGCATATGTCAATTAAAAAAAAAAAAAAAAAAAATTTTTCAACATAAATATGAAAGGCAGAAGATTATGCCTAAGGATGCTATCAGGAGAACTAAAAGGGCCCTTATATCCGAGAATAGCAAATGGGTAAAAATTTTACTTACTGGTAATTTTCTGAGGAATTTTAGCTGAATTACAGAAAAGTAATGAAATCGGCAGTGAGAGATATAGTTAATCTATCTCCTGAGTTTATTCAATACCTACTAGACCTGGACAGGGTTCAGTGGGCAACATGGGATAACCCCAGTAAAACAGACACAAAGAACTTACTTACGAATTCTCAAACTTCACTGATAAGGGAAGTGGGGAAGTCCCAGTTTCCAGACTAGAGTAGACAGAAAAATAAAGAAGACACATATACATGTCTGAGACCTCTGTGTATTTAGTAGGATAAAAAAAAAGGCTCTGTAAGTTGTCACGTCCACATCTCTGAAACCAAGATAATAAACCTTGTTGCAGAAGCACAGGATACAGTTCCAAGTACCATTTCTCAGACCTTGAGAGAAAGTAAAGCTAAACTATCTATTTATAGCAAAGCATAGAAAGTACTGATTTCTCCTAGGTTCTCTTTCTTACAACTAATCACACAATTACAACTAATTACAAACATTTATAAATAAATAATTAGATAATATTTATTATATTTTATATTTATTCTATTCCTCATTATGTTCATTACATTAATATATTATGAATTCTTATATATAATGAAGATTAAATAATGATAAATAAAAAAATTAAATAAATTATAAATAAAAATGTAAAAATTAAAGTAATTGCAAACTAATAACAAACAATTGCAACTAATGGAATAACAGACTAACATAATATGAAATGTAGTATATTATGATGTAGTGTAATGTGGTGTGGTGTAGTGTGGTGCAGCATTGTGTGGTGTGGTGTAGTGTACTATTAGTGCACAGTAGAACAGAATAGAATGGACACAAAACAAAAACAAAAGAAGAAAACGTTTCACTCCAAAAATATTTAAGAACTAGAGGTCTGAAATCCTTGATGCTGGAGAAATTACAGTAGTACCAAAAGATATGTTTACTTTTTCCCTCTTTTCCTTACTCTAAAAATTATTCTTTAAACGGTTGACATTTGTCCTCAAAAGCATTAACCGTCTCTAGACAGGTGGTTTTCCAACTGCTGCTAATATTATTAAGGGAGACTACTAGCTCCTTTCTCTAAGGAATTCTAATTGATAAAAAATTATTAGTCCTAATAAGTATCATCTAATGGGGGCTTCTTCCTTTGAAATGTCTCTACTCCTTTCACATGTGTGCTCCTTAGGACTATTCCAAGTACAATAGTAACAAAATACATTTCTTGCTTTCCAAATAAAACATTATTCTGACAGACAGTATCTAAAAGATCCTAATTTAGTGTTATATGCAAATGTACCTTCTCACTGAACTGGTGTGACAGTTGTACAAGTAGAACTCAAAAGCTGACACTAGTAATACATAACTGAAGTACACAGAAAATATCTATGCAGTGATGATTCCCTGCTGATTTTTTTTTCAGTGTACCAATTCTTGCAATTTCGTCATACTTTTCATAGCATATGGTATTTTGCGTAAACCAACAACTACCTGTGTCAGAAAATTGCATGAGAATCTCAGATTGCATTAAAAAGTAGACTTCTGGGCTTCACAGCTCCAAAGAAATTCTTGGTAACATCTTGCACTCCAGGAAGACTCAGAAATCAGGGGACAGAGAAACAGAACACAACAAAGATTTTTTTATAAATCACTGTATGATTCTGTGAGTGTGAGTATTGATATTTGAATGGGTTAGTCTAGATTAAAGAAAAAGTAAAAAAAATACAACTGTCAGGGTTTGGCTTCTTTGTTTTGTTTATTTATTTATTTATAGTAGATTTAAGATGGGAAATAAGTACAATTTCAAATGTTCTGGAGAGGGACAGAGGTGAAAAACTGAGAACTGGATTCTCTCCAGTTGCCATCCAAATGCCCAGCATGTTAGGAAAAGTGAATTGCCTTTATGACACAACTCTGGATTCACACTAGCACATGCCTAGAATTCACTTAAGACATCAGTGGAGTCGTGAGTATAGGTTTTGAAGACCTGCGGTTTAATATTTAAATAAATGTTTAAACATTCATGTTCTTCCTTCAGCTGACAGACCCATCTTGGATCACACTGGTAACAAATCTGTAGCTTCTCTGAGACTGCTCTCTGCTGCATGAGGGTAATACTTTGCACTTTAATGGTAGATTTCATTTTGCAATCTCAAAGCACTTTGCAAGTGCGCAATAATTAGCTGACCCTCTGAACACACCTCTGCAGGGGGTACTGTGTTTTTATGTCCTCTCAATGGATGTTAAAAATGAAGTATGTCATGTTAATTCCTAATGTCAAACAGAACAGGCACGGCTGCAGCAGACACAGGCACGGCTGCAGCAGACACAGGCACGTCAACAGGGACACTTATTCTAAACATTATCATCTCCAACAATTTATAATCTCTAGCGTGGCATGAAACCAGAGTAATTGCTGTGCCTTCTGTCCTGTTGGTGTGGATGGAAAGATTTTATGTAACAAAGATGATAGTGTAATGATCAGCCCCTGCAGTGGGACAGTAAAGGCTCTATTTTGTGCACTCGGCAGCGCAAGAGAGCCCAGCTTACTGGGGGGCCACTCACCTTCATGAGTAGAACATGCAGCAAGAGCAGTTGCTTTGCAACCAGCATTTTCATCTCAGGTTGCCTATTTTACTGCATTCCTAGGTTGTTTCAGAAGTTTCCTGTAAATGCTCTGGTCTGAGGCAAACATCTAGATACTGCTACTGACATTCATTGAGAAGGAAGCCTTGCCATATATGCAGCTTATGGCTTGGACACTCTGCAGGTTGGCAAGCACCTTGTGAAGCCAACACTGCTCAGCTGAACAAACACAGGAGGAAACTCCCAAGAAAAAAGGCCAGAAGAAATGATAGCAAATTTATGTCATGTACAAAAACATGCAGAAGACACCTAGCAGACCAGGATGCTGTAAAACTAACTAAATTGTCCACTTCCCTGAATATGGTCAATTGAGAGATCAGAGCTAGAGAGATGAGGAAACAGACCAGAATATGCCAAAAGTATTGCTGAGATCTCAATGACAGCTGCTGGAATGAAGTCTCAGAATGAACATATGGTAGAAGAGAAATGATTGACTTTGTTCATTAAAAAAGCACCAAGAATGATGGGTTTCAAGGTTTGCTGCAATTAGTACCCTTTTGATCTACATGAATTGCTCATTGCAGTAATAAATTCAGGAACTGCTACTTCTAGTCTGCCCTTTTCAAAGCCAAGAGACATGG
Organism: Ara ararauna; assembly: GCA_028858755.1. Taxonomy (NCBI): domain Eukaryota; kingdom Metazoa; phylum Chordata; class Aves; order Psittaciformes; family Psittacidae; genus Ara; species Ara ararauna. The sequence continues at coordinate 64,900,940 of CM054410.1, forward strand.
AAATGGCACAAGCTCAAAGCAAAACTTGAAATACTACTTTTTACATGTTAGTGTGTATTGTAGCGTAACAAGCTCGGATATCTCTCACCACTGCCTCCTTTTCTTCTTTCTGTTCCAGACAGTACCAGAATACACACACACACACGGTAAGTCAGATCTTTTGTTAGCTCAAAAAAAATGTGCATTCTTACTGAGAATGGGTCCTGAGAGGATTGTGAGATGGGACTATGGATTTTCCCAATTAATCACATATGATCTCTTTTCCCACAAATCCTTTCAAGGTTTTCCTTACACACTGTATTTTTTAAAAAAGCTTCTTAAAAGATATTATGATCTCATTAAAAATACAAGGAAGGACAAACTTGAAGCACAACTAAAATTCAGGAAAAGTTTGTTAATATAGACTAAACCTTCATCTGAACTGCTTTTGCCAGTGTAGGCATGCTGTATCACTGCCTTTTGACCACTTGCATTATTGCTGATTCTTTTCTTTGGTGCAGACTCTGAAAGTGCATTGTTTCACTCTTTTTAAATTACTATGACTAGAGGTGAAAAATAATCCAGAAGCTATGTAACACTCTTTTTTTTCTCTTTTTAAATTATTTAATTTCTGAAAGCAAAAAACCCATGTAGCAATCAGGCAAGAACTCAGCAACCCATTAAATACCATTAGTCTTTCATCTTCCAAGCCAATCTTTAATAGTAGCATCTAAGAGAGTGAAGATAGAAACAACCAGGTTATCTCTCTGCCTAGCACAAAATTATTCCCCAGAGAGCACTTTGTAGTGCTTTTTATCAGTCTAATGTTGATTGTATAATGTAAAGGGGTTTCCATCACTTCTTTGTGACAATTACTTTATCATTACAAAAATATCTCCTCTATGAATTCTTCCTGATCTACATCCTAAATAAGTTTCGGCAGTTTCATCACATCTTTGTGACATTTTTTCTCATACAATCTTTCCCAGTAGCCATCGTTGTTTCTCATCAGAGCTGTTTATTTGGCAAAAGATTGATAAAAAAATTGACTGCTACAATGATACTTCATATTTTACTTATTTCATTCAAAAACTGAGTGAAATGCACTAAATCTCTAAGTCCAGTGATGAAAAATTGGAGCAAGATGTTGAAATGGGAAAGGCAAACATTAATAAAAAAACAAAGCTTGAAAACATTTGTCGTGTTCGATTAGTAGTTTACATCTGGCATCTGACTGTGTTAACATTTGTTTTCACTAATCTGCTATGAAAATTCCTTGAAATGATTGCAAGATCATATCTCATTGGGGCAATCAAATGCTAAAATTCTATATTAATGCAATGTGATAGGAAATGTCTAATACCATAGACAGTTGCTAATAAGTTACAATGGGACATGTAGATAAAGTCTATATTGTTTTCACATACTTTGCTAAACTATTTTGACTCCTTTTTTGTAAAGGGAATGGAAGATGGTGAAGGGACAACAACTCAGAAGTTGCTGAATGCGCTGTATGCCCTTGAATGGCCTTTCTTGTGAATTTTATGAATGCCAATGATATTCCTTGATCCAAATCCCACCAAATTCAGTGAGAGCTCTTCTGCAGTTGTCTTAGTCTCTTCAGTTTAGGACACTTGAATCTGACCCTCATTATCTGCACTTTTATTAGCAAAAGATGCCTGTCAAAAATAAATGTAAAATTTACATTGGGGGTTTTGTGTTTACAGTTGTTGGTGGGTTGTTTTTGGTTGGTTTTTTTTTTTTTTTTGTGATAGTCCATTTAATTCCTGACAGAGAATATTGACAAGAGTTCCCTAAAATTAGAGATAAATAGTGATTGTCCATTCTTGAAGCGTATAATGAAAGAAGCTACTAGTCTGTGCTTATACTTCACAGTCAGAAGGTAGCCTTCTCATGAGCTTTGACCTAACCATCAGGCCCACTAATCAAAAAGTTTAAGTCTTTTCTTTTGTTCTCCTCTAAACCTTATCCCAAACATTTAATAGAATGTAAAATTTGTAATTTAAAAAAAAGTTTTACTTGGTCTAAGTCTCTGAAGGACCATGTCCCCATCATTCCATTGCCCCAGTAGCTGCAATGTCCAACAGCTATCATGGATATCTTCAGCTGTTTCCAAAAAGAAAAAGCTCCTGATCCAGCTGATGAAAATGACATCTCCAAAGGCAAATGCAACCTGATAAAGAGAAGGAGATTTTGACCCTCAGCACAAATTGAATCCCTGTTGCATTCCCTGTCTTTCATCTTCATCCTCCAAGAGGAAGCTCTCCTGAAGAAAAAAAAGACATAAAATTTCCAGTGATGTTTTCAGGATTCTGGAGACCAGAGGATGAACCCAGGAAGTTAGGTTCTTACAAACCGAGTGAGAGTCTGACAGTATAGGATGAGGCTGTAACTTCCCTTGTTACCTGAGCTTCTGATGAGAGCACAAGACCATGGCTGAGGGTGAGTGGATTCTTTGAAATTGAAAGATCATCCTAAACAAGGAGAGGAAGAATATCCCAAAGGACTGACACTAACATTAAATCAAGTAACAAAAAATATCCTTTTGCTTGGAGATGTTTTGATTCCCTGGCAAGTGATGTTTTTTTAATAATTTTTAAGGTCTGAACATTAGATTACCCAGGTTGAAACTATGCAAAACCAGTTCATTAAGCACCCTAATGTCCTAAATTTTAATGAAGGATAGGCATTTATTTGCCATTGCACCCATTGTACTTTAATTTTTCCCCAGTTTTTTCCTTCAATTCAAGAACACTTTTACCCTGCAAAGCTAGGTAAGAAATTGCTGCACTACATGATGATATTTGTCTACTTGGTAATTGAGTTTCTAAGGACCACATAAAGGAGGGCCCATTCCTATTAATTAATTCCTGTTTCACTTCTACCCGGACCCCATCTCCACTAAGTACATTAGCAAAAGGATGTGTGCACAAGACACAAATCTAGAAAAATTAAGGTTAAAACATCACGTTTCATAGATAATTGGTTTTTTTTAAGTGTTATTTATTCCTTGTATTCTCTCACTCTCTCAGTCTCTCTCCCCTCTCTTTTTTTCTATGCTTATTTTAAAACCCTGGAAGATTTTTTTAAACTATTATATTAAAACCAGCAACACTAAGTTCTAACATTTATCCTAATGCAGCATGTCATACCCTGAAAAAAATCTTTTTATTCCAAGATAACAGTAGCTATGGTTTACAAAATGATTACGATGATTGCTTGGAGGGTTTGGCTTTGGAAATCTAGCCTTGACGCACATTACTTTTATGGAAAAATACATTTATCTCAATTGGCTCTTAATGTCATCCAAAGAAGGGAACTATTTAAAAGTAGCTGCCAGACACAGAAAAAACCTTAGTTGAAATAAAATATATTTCATAACGACATAGAAGTGACATAAACTGGCTTTTGGGCAATGCAAGTATTTAACAAATCTCATTACTACCTGCAATATATTTCAGACGGGCTTTAGAGAGAACCTATGAATTCTTCTCATGCATTCAGTACTGTGACCTAATATTCTCAAAATGATTGCAGAAAACAAGACATATTGTGCTGCTGAATTATGTGGGGTGTTTTGAAGCGCTTTACAGTATCAGTACAACAAATTAACTGAAATAACACCTGTACTAACTGCAGACAAGTTTAGAAAGCTGGAACTTGTGTTTAGCTTTTCTAAATGCCAGTGGACTCAGCTAATCACCGCATGCTGTCATGATGAGAACAACCAGGTGATGTTATCAAGACCTTTGTTATCCAATGGCAAAGAAAATAACAGGCAGAAAATACTCAGTACCTGAAATAAAGGCTGCGGGCAGCAGATGCCAAGTCCAGCCCCTTCCCTTCCTAAGTGCCAGACTGGTATCAGAAGCAGGAGACTGTTATTCACATCTCACAATTAAGCCCCAGGCATTTGGATTAAAATTTAAGCTGTTTTTAAAGCGACTCCCTCTCAGAATGAAAGATTTTTCAGCTTGCTCATGTGGAACATTTTCAGCCTTATTCTGCTCAGTCTGCTCAAATTAAGGAATCAGAACATCTCTTTCTAATGAGAGTGTGGCCCCTGGAATGCCACCATTGGTGATAACAGGGACACCGCCTGTTTGGAAGCACTCTGCCAATCTCCATCCCCAACAGTCTGACCTTCCTCCAACTCATAGGGGGTAAAGCTAGGTGAAAAAAGTGAAGCTATCCCAAAGTAAGAGCTCCTTCAGGTCAGAACCAAGCTCTAGCAAATTCACCAAAGTCAAGGACAGGCACAGTAAACAACTACAAATAACATTGGCAAGTTGTGAATGCTCTATCGCTGGCAGTGTTCAAGGCCAGGTTGGACAGAACCTTGGGTGGCATGGTTTAGTGGGAGGTGTCCCTGCCCATGGCACAGGGGTTGGAACTAGATGATCTTAAGGTCCTTTCCAACCCTAACTATTCTATGATTCTATGATCACTGCAATCCATTTACTTGAAATTCCATGCCCACAAAAGACAGAGACATGCTCCACCTTTGTTTTGACACATCAGCCATGGCATACACAAATCATAAGCTTTAAATTTCCACAATCACAAGCTCAATTACCAGCCACACTGATAGCATAGCAAACTCAAAATAAAATTGCTTTGTTCCACCTGGGAGCTAGATAATATCCCTTATAAATCAGGATTGGTTGTATGGTTTCTTGCACATATCCCACAGATTTGGTCTGCAAAGGCATTGAGCATCCATACCACTTTCTTGCCTCTTTATATCTGAAGAGTTATGCTGCTCTGGGTGGTGAAGGTGGGGAAAGAGAAGGAAATATTTATGAGTTATGAATATTGACAGGGAAGATATTCTTTGCTTATTGAAATCGTGTTGACATAAAAGCTTTTCACAGGCAACACGCTAAGTCTAGAGGTCCTAAACCAGTGTCAGTGAGCTGTCTGGGTATTTTTTCCCACGTACTGCCCTGCTATTCTGCCAGCAATAGGGACCTATTAACATTTGGCCCTTCAAGTTAGCACAGCCCAAGCCTTGGTGGCAGGACGTCTGCCCAATATGTAAAATAATGGAATGAATAGATTCCTTGGAAACAATGATAACAAGACCTGGCTGAGCTAACTGTGACAGCATGTGGTAATTTTCCAGCCCGCTGACCCTGTAAAGAGAGCTGGAGCACAAAGCTTAGAATGTGGGGTAGGTTGGTCTGAATGGCTGCAAACAAGTGCAGAATATCTGATGATGTCATACACACCATTTGACAGATGGGGTAGGGTTTTTGTTTGTTTTGTTTTGTTTTAAACTTGAACTTAACTGTTTATTTTTCCAACATATTTACACATGACAGGTACAATGCGGAAAGCCACACCTGCTTTAAAAGCACCTCTCAGAAGTGTTGTCATGCGCTAGGCTTAAGAAACCACCTTATTTCCTGGTGAAAAATGGTCTCAATTTTTCACTGAATGCTCTGGGAAATGTCAGGAGAAAGTTGCTGCAGCATGATGCATTATCTCTGTATTCAGCCCTGAGACTGTGCTTTGAATCTACCCCCTGACTCCTAATACATATTTGAATAGCATAAATAAGTATTATTATTGCCTCAGTCTAGTCGTTACATCAGAGAAACAGACAATTAGAGATATCTAAGTGGGTTACTAATATAGGTTTGTTGATCAGGAATAAAAGGGATTAAAACAGGTTTATTTGACTATGACAGAATTGGTGTGTGTTTGCAAGACCATGAAACTCTAAATACACTTTAGACACTGTAAATGCATTTAAAAATAAACATATGCTAACACAGTTGTGTACTTCCAGGAGCATGTTTGAAAGTTTACATAAATATGGGCGGGGAAGAGGTGATACAGCATAATTAATTGTGTATCACCATCAATATGGTTCCTTTATAAGCTGAATAAACAATAAGGGACAATTCCAATCCTGTGGTTGCAGTTGTAACAATAGTACAGGTATAGAACACACTTCTGAAAGTGGATTAGACTTTTTACATTCCCCAAGGGAAAGATGTTATGCAGAAATTTTGAAGATATTCCAATTGCACCTTTCCCTCTCCCTTGAAGTGCTATTTATCTTTTTGGCTGTGAGCTTTCTGAGCCAGTGCCCAAAGCACTGTGAAATAATGACAATAGGAAGAAAGTAGAGGTAGACTGGTAAAAAAGGAACACATATTGATTACAGTGGAATTTTGTCTAAGATGGACACATTTAGCCAAAGTAAACACGGGCAGTATTTTAAAATTACTAAGCACAGCCTGAGTAAACAAACCAGAAGGACAAATATTACGGACCACATTTTCCTACTTGCTTTCAGCATAATTTTTCAAGCGGAGAACCTCTTGAGATTATTTTTGTCATTGCTTGAAATTATCATCATCAATTACGTGTATTATGTCTCTGCCTTTTCAGCAGCTGAGGATTCAGTCTCCATTATATTAAACACAGTACACACAGTACGAGGCAGTATCTGAATCAATGAGTTTTCAGTGTAATGCAAATTCAATACAGAGACATGCAAAAGGTTTATCCATACAGCCATTAAATCCCTTACCTACACAGTATGATTTTTTAGCCACAGCCACTGTATTTAGAATGAGGAAAAGGAGTTTGACCATCTCAGATATAACTTGAAAGGTTGTTTTTACTGCTAAGAATTTTCTTTCTGACTCCATTCTATTGTACTCTACTAGAAATGTAAGGAGCGTATTTGTGACATTGAAACTTCAGTGACCAGATAGAACACCAGAGCGAAACACATGGGGTTTCTCTAACACCCATTCTTAGGCTTTAAAAAATATTTCCAAATCTCTGCAAGCTTTGCCTTTTTATTGCTCCTTGCTTTACAGGAAGAATGTTTCCAAATAATGGAAAGTTATGGGAGGTTTGCCACCTTTTGTTGGATACCTAAAATCAAGACTTTTCCACCCATAAGGGATCTCTGCTGATCAGCAAAATTTTTTTTTTTTTGTGGCTTATGAGTACCTTGGAAGAGGGCAGCCTGCATCAAATGCAGCAGCCTCAACCAGATGTCAGGATTTCCGGAATGCATGCATCCCAAAGACTCCTAGAAAGCCCTGAAGCATGACAAGAGAGCATCATATATTGACAGAAAGTAAGCTTTTTTAGGTGAAGAATTCCTGCAACTATTTGTATTGAAAAAAAACCCAAAACACACAACAAAACAAAAACATAATAAAACTGAACTATGGGAACTGATTATTTAGATTTACAAGTCCAGTTACAGCTCTGGGGGTATGACAGTGACTTTAGCCTGCACACCATTCTGGTAAAGAGAGAACAGGGTGTCCAACTAACAAGACAGGAAATATTTCACTATGAAAACATTTTCAGTGGAGCAGAAAATAACTCATCAAATCACAGCTGATAGCTTTAAAAAAAAAAAGTCTACATTTTGGGGCAACTAAATACATCAAGTTCTAAATTTTCATTAATTGGATTAATGAACTTTCTGCATCATTACTATGAATTTTGCTGTACATAGTAATCTTTAATGTTAATAATTAAGTAAAACATAACATAAGCTATAACTAAATACTGTAAATTATATCTTATTATCATGACAAAAAAATTATTGATTTTCAACAAACTGTGAAGAATAAAGATAAATTTCAACAGGTTTAGATTGTAATAGATGCATCTTTATTTTAAAGGCAATAAACCAAACCTCCCTTAGATGTAGGAAACTTTAGTCCCAGCTTGTCTAAAGAGATTTAATATATCAAGTCTATCATAGAATCAAAGAATCATAGAATGGTTTGGGTTTGAAAGGACCTTAAGATCATCTAGTTCCAACACCCCTGACAGGGGCAGGGACACCTCCCACTAAACCATGCCACCCAGTTTCTGTCCAACCTGGCCTTGAACACGGCCAGCGATGGAGCATTCACAACTTCCCTGGGCAACCCATTCCAGTGCCTCAGTCCCCTCACAATAAAAAACTTCTTCCTTATGTCTAACATAAACTTCCCCTGTTTAAGTTTGAACCCATTACCCCTTGTCTTATCAATATAGTCCCTAAATGAAGAGTCCCTCCCCAGCATCCTTAGAGGCCCCCTTCAGATATTGGAAGGCTGCTATAAGGTTTTCATGCAGCCTTGTCTTCTCCACGCTGAACAGCCCCAACTTTCTCATCCTATCTTCATAAGGGAGGGGCTCCAGTCCACTGATCATCCTCGCGGCCCTCCTCTGGACTTGTTCCAACAGTTTCATGTCCTTTTGATGTTGAGGACACCACAACTGCACACAGTACTCCAAGTGAGGTCACATGAGAGCAGAGTAGAGGGGCAGGATCACCTCCCTCAACCTGCTGGTCACTCTCATTTTGATGCAGCCCAGGATATGGTTGGCTTTCTGGGCTGCGAGTGCACACTGAAGCCGGCTCATGTTCATTTTCTCATCAACCAACACTCCCAAGTCCTTCTCCGCACGGCTGCTCTGAATCTCTTCCCTACCCAACCTGGTGCTGTGCCTGAGATTGCTCCCACCCAGGTGGAGGACCTTGTACTTGGCATGGTTAAACTTCATCAGGTTGGCATCAGCCCACCTCACAAGCCTGTCAAGGTCCCTCTGGATGGCATTCCTTCCCTCCAGCATATCAACCGAACCACACAGCTTGGTGTCATCAGCAGACTTGCTGAGGGTGCACTCAATCCCTCTGCCCATGTCACCGACAAAGGTGTTGAACAAGACCTGTCCCAACAGTGATCCCTGAGGGACACCACTCGTTACTGGTCTCCAGCTGGACACTGAGCCATTGACCACAACTCTTTGTGCTGCGGCCATAAAGCTAGTTCTTCATCCACTAAGTGGTCCATCTGTCAAATTAATGTCTCTCCAATTTAGAGACAAGGATGTCGTGTGGGACCACTTTGCACAAGTGCAGGTAGATGACATCAACTGCTCTACCCCTGTCCATCAGTTCTGTAGCCCCATCATAGAAGACCACAAAATTGGTCTGGCAGGATTTCTCCTTAGTGAAGCCATGCTGGCTGCAACCAGCCACCTCATTGTTTTTCATGTGCCTTAGCATGCCTTCCAGGAGAATCTGCTCCAAGATTTTGCCAGGCACAGAGGTGAGACTGACTGCTCTGTAGTTCCCCGGCTCATCCATTTCGCCTTTCTTGAAAATAGGGATTATATTTCCCGTTTTCCAGTGGTGGGGAACTTCACCTGACTGCCATGATTTTTCAAATATGACGGACAGTGGCTTAGCAACTTCATTCACCAGCTCCTTCAGGACCTGCGAATGGATTTCATCAAGTCCCATGGACTTGTGCACATTCAGATTCTTAAGATGATCTCCAGCCTGGTCCTCTCTAGTGAGCTTGAGGTCTTCATTCTCACAGTCCCTGCATCTGCCTTCCAAGACTTGGGTGGTGTGGTCAGAGCATTTGCCAGTGAAGACTGAGGTAAAGAAGTCATTATGAACCTCAGCCTTCTCCAAATCCAGGGTAGCTAGTTGCAGAAGACAGTTACTGGTTCCTGCATATTCTGTTTCTCCTACATGAATATGTGCATGTTACTATAGAGTAAATCTGCAGCACTTCTCCTAGGCTGGTTGTGTTTTCCAAAAGCCTATATTCCTTCTAGTTCCTATGTACAAGCAGAAGCATTTGCCTGTGTATGAGTATACTTTATACCCCAAAAATGCCTTTCCTTAATTTCTGTACTATGTAGCAGTTTTGGGGTCCTCACTAGCCCATCACTTTGATGTTAGAGTTTAGGACATACACAACCTTTTTCCTTCAGAAATTCCTGAAGAATTCTTGTCAATTTAGGGTCCATAAATATTGAAGGTAAATAGAGAAAAATGTCCATGTAGCCAGTGAGGCTACCAGGTACAGCAGAGGTAAGGTTTCCTAACACCATTCATACCTACAGATACCATATCTGCCATAGTACAAAGTGTAGGAGGTACGTGTCCAGCTCAGAGGAAATTTCAGGAGATGGGCTTGAGTATTAAAAAATGTGAATAATAAAGGACCTATTAATACAGGTACAGTAATACCTACGCAGGGAAAGATCTGACATTAAATACACATTTCAGGTCAACACTATTGCAGAATTTTAATCAGAGAGGTATGTACCATCATTTCACACTTGTGCCACTATATTAACATGAAATTTAAAATAACATTCTTCATTTCTGTGTGTGTTAAGAATCTTAAGGCTTTTTCCCTTTTATTTTTTCTTTTTCCGATGCGCAACTTGCAACAAGCATGATAGTAAATTACTACTATGCCCATTTGACAAAGAGTTTTTGAGGAAGGAGCATGAAATGACATGAAAGTAGGACAGGAGAAGAGATACAGGCACATGTTATCTTCTTTCTGCTCTGGAGTAACCCATTCTATCCACATCAGGAGCTTACATGATATTGTCTACTTAAACTGCAATGCGCAAGTGGGGACTCAGGAAGCGATTTCATCCTTCTACAATCACAATGCCATGATTATGGTCATGCCAGTCAAGGTGGCTTAGACCCAGCTTGGAATCAAACCCATTGCATATCGGATTTGGTTACAAAGAAAAATGTGAATTTGAGATCTCTTTCTGTAAGGACACAGAGTGTATTAATGATTAGGAGACTCGTGCTTATATAGCAATACAGCTGTTTTTAATGTAGAGTTATCAAAATCCAAGATGAAATTATTACCTAATTTTCAGTCTGTAAAGGAGAAGAAAAAGGATATATGGCCATATTTATGCACAAAATTAGTTTTAAATCAATTAAACTAGTGAAAATCCTTATGTGAACACATTTCAAGTGGTTTATATCTGGCTTGTATTAATTTAACTGCATTCAGTTTTCACCAAATCAACGCAAATGTGTAATTAGCTTAATGGCTCTTGCTCTTCCAGAACAACAGCCTTTCCCTCTCAATAATAGGGAGCTGTTTTCATTTCCTACAGATTCCAAAGAGGCATTGAGTGCTTTTATACAATTGATTTTACTATTTCACTATTCTTCCCTTTGACTGTGCAAGGGCTGATTCTGTGCATTAAGTAGCCAAAAGTGACAAGCTGTGAGGGCAGGTGCAAGGTAACCCAGAGAAAGCTTTTCTTGCTTTTTCATGGGTTCATACAAAAGAATGCTCAGAGAGAAATACAGAGCAGGTCACTCTTGCCAGCTCCTGAGTATATTTCAGGTGTTAATTTCTCCATCCAATCTGCAACACTTGTCACTTGTCAAACAATCCCATGTTGCCCTTTCCCAGGCATTCATTCCCTTCATTAATTGATGTTGGTCTTAGCTTTATTCCCCCCCCCCCCCCCCCCTCACCTATTAAAGCAAGTATTTCTTGCTTCAGAATGAAGTCACGACTCATGGCTTTGTCTAGGCTGGTAACAACCACTTGTCCTTTGAGTTCCTTCCAGCAGAGTTCTGAGATGGTTGCTTTATTGTCTTGCATTTGTTCCCCAAACTGCTGGCATCTAGGAACATGTTTGTGTGGGGAGGAATCTTGAAATATATTGTAGGTTTGATGGAAACTTCCAAATGCCACCAGTGCTCATCGCCACTTCACAGGATCCAGCCTTGGACTTTACCAGAGGTTGTCAAAGAGAAAAAACATCTTCCACATGAAAGCAACAGATTACACATTATAACTCTCTTTTCTGAACTTCCCCAAAAGTTGTTTTTCTGTAACACACTGTTCCACAAAAACAATGCAGGAGATACGTTTTAAGATGCTTTCTATATAACTGATTGAATATCACCAGAAGAGGGGCTGAAGCCAGAGAGTTCATCCCCAGGCGCTGGGAACATCACAAACTCACAAAACCAGCAAAGCAGTTTTCAGCATTACCAAATGCAGTCATTACGTGAGATCCTATTCCAGAAATCATCTTAAAGTTATTTTCAATGGTGATTCAATATAAACCTATTTTTCCAAACAGGCATATCTGTGGTATGAAACACCAAAGAAAACCATGAAAGCTGCTTTTGTTAATTCATTCTGGAAATATGAATAACTGGGTTAGTATCAGTTGCCTTTGACATGAGAGAACTGCTGGAGAAATTAGGATGCCAAAGGATAGTCTGAAATATTGAGTAAATTACATACTGCACGCGCTGATGGAAACTACTCATCCATTGTTTGAAATGATTGGCAAATGAGTTAGCATTTTGAAGCCAATATTGGTCTTGCCCATTTTGGCTATAATTTCCTGTAAATTAAGGCTTTTTTTCTGAACTGCTGATATTGTTGCAACCAGGGAAGGTCAAAAACAAAATCCTATTTCCCTTGTGGATAATACAATTTACTTTCAAGAGGAAGTAGATTCAGCATCAGAAAAATTGTGAACAATGTGTGATAGCATATCTCTTAAGTGATTTGATTATCTAACCTTGTTTAAAAATGTTTTTCCCTCATATAGTTCCACTATTTAATATCCTTTGTCTTAGAAACCTATTAGATTACATGCCGTACCACGGAAAAAATGAGAACAATAAACTCTAGGCTATTTATGATAAGACTGATTCAGAACTCTAAATTCAAAGACTTGCATATATAAGTATGTTTATACATCAAATACATTCAATTGTATATGTTTAAAAGAAAAATATGTTTGTATGTATATACATATGCACATAATCACAGATATATACTCCACTCTCAAATGGAAAGTTAGAAGTTGTGTTATGAACTGGTGTCTTGAGGCTATTGCTGGTTATCACTAATCCTCCTTGTTAAAAGCAGAACATGTCAAGTGGCATAAGAGTTTGATACTACTATGCCATGGTGCTGCATGCCAGGCAATCTCTAACTACCATTTCTTGCCCCAGAGGTACATAGACATTGTCTCTTCCACAAAGGTGATACACTGAATATACAGTAAATACACCATCTTACATATCAAATTTGTATGTAAAACATGCCTATGTGCTACCTGACATGACTCTGAAGAGTTTTTTTGCATATCATCTAAGTAATGTTAATGAAGAATGTTCACTTGCTAGTTCTATGTTGTTTTACTTTCTGTTACACAGAGTAAATGCAGATATACACAATAACTTATCCTGTTAACAAGGAAATTGAGAACAAATGCATCAATTATGTTCTCTAAAGCTGCCTTCCTTTTTGTATTTTATTTTTTAAATTATTTGTTAAAGATGGCAGTCTTCAGGATGACCTATACAAATCAACACAGAGCTGTGAAAATTGACAAAAAAAAAAAAGCTTTGATACAGGTAGGAAGCTGCCTTTGCTCTCATAAGGTTTTGCTATAATGTTTGGGATTTTTTTATGTGCAAGATTTACAGTATCCTACATTTGCTATTCTAAGTTAAAGATCCAAAACTGTATGAACAGCATGTGAGTGCTTGATGACCTTTCTGTATGTTCAGTGCAAGCTCAGCATTGATTTATCTTTGTCAGAGTTGAATTATTATTTTCTGATATGTCTTGCAACACTGAGCAGTGGATAGTGTGGATAAGCAGAGAAAATGTGACTAGAGAGACAACACTTGAAATTTTTATTCAAGCCAGATTAAAAGCTACAGTAATTCAAACTTTCTTTCTCCCCTTTCATGATCATATTTAAAGAGGGTAACACTTATTGTTGGTTGAGTAAAAAATGACAACTCTCCCTCAAAAGAAAAAATGGCAAAAATACATGGGGAAAAAAACACTCATTTTGTAGGTATGAAAACCATTTTACTGGAACCCTGAGTCTTTAGAGAAGGTATAATCATCACAGATGGCCCACTTAAGGCTGTTAATCTGTAAAGTCTTGCCTGCTGTGCATTGCAAGGCTGTAATTTTCATCTTGGGGTTCCTATGACTAAACAGCTCAACTCAGCTCTTTCAGTTTATGACATCAGAGAAATCCTCATTGAAATTATAACCTTGGGAATACCCTGCAGATGCTCGTATTTCTACTTACAGACTCAAACGACTTATATATCACTGTAAAAGAAGTTAACAGTAAGCAAGGAAACATTGCAATATTTATTTAATGCATGAGAAACATTTCTTTAGGTTACATGCTTCATGCTAATATCAACAATTTAAAACAATGTGGTGTTACCTTCTGTGTGCGTTTTTTCCGGAGAGCTGTGTTCTTTCAACAGAATAAAATTCATTGCCCCAGAGCATACTGGTTCTGGCTACCTTTCCACCGAGCCAGCCACTCTAATAATTACCTGTTGTGCCATAGCTCTGCAAGGTAGGAAGCATGACATGCTTGGGCAGGTCTTCACCAGCAGTACTCATGCTAGGTGCCTGACAGATGCAGTCTATCTGTTTACTTCCAGTGTAGGACTTTGGGTAAATCCTTTGATAATGCACACTTCCTCCATCACCTTGATGCCCTCGCTGTGCTCCAATGCTGAGGTGCTTCTCAGCCAAGATACGAACATCAGCTAATGACCTCTTGGCTTGCTAGCTGTGCTTAGCTTCTCTCCAATTTAATTTCTGGCATTGTCTTGACCGTAGAATCACAGAATCATAGAATCTTAGAATCATGGTATCAATCATAAAATCACATAGGTTGGCAAATACTGTTGACAGTATAGAATCATAGAATCATAGAATAGTTAGGGTTGGAAAGGACCTTAAGATCATCTAGTTCCAACCCCCCTGCCATGGGCAGGGGCACCTCACACTAAACCATGCCACCCAAGGCTATGTCCAACCTGGCCTTGAACACTGCCAGAGATGGAGCATTTACAACTTCCCTGGGCAACCCATTCCAGTGCCTCACCACCCTTACAGTAAAGATTTTCTTCCTCATATCCAATCTAAACTTCCCCTGTTCAAGTTTGAACCCATTACCCCTTGCCCTCTTACTACAGTCCCTCATGAAGAGTCCCTCCACAGCATCCCTATAGGCCCCCTTCAGATATTGGAAGGCTGCTAGGAGGTCTCCACGCAGCCTTCTCTTCTCCACGCTGAACAACCCCAACTTTCTCAGACCATCTTCATACGGGAGGTGCTCCAGTCCCCTGATCGCCCTTGTGGACCTCCTTTGGACTTGTCCCAACAATTCCATGTCCTTTTGATGTTGAGGACACCAGAACTGTACACAATACTCCAAGTGAGGTCTCAGGAGAGCAGAGTAGAGGGGCAGGATCACCTCCCTCAACCAGCTGGTCACTCTCATTTTGATGCAGCCCAGGATACAGTTGGCTTTCTGGGCTGCAAACACACACTGCCAGCTCATGTTCATTTTCTCATCGACAAACACCCCCAAGTCCTTCTCCACAGGGCTGCTCTATATCTCTTCTCTGACCAACCTGTAGCTGTGCCTGAGATTGCTCCAACCCAGGTGGAGGACCTTGCACTTGGCATGGTTAAACTTCATAAGGTAGGCATAAGCCCACCTCACAGGCATGTCAAGCTCCCTCTGGATGGCATTCCTTCCCTCCAAAGTATCAACCGAACCACACAGTTTGGTGTCATCAGCAGACTTGCTGAGGGTGCACTCAATCCCTCTGTCCATATCACCGACAAAGATGTTGAACAAGACCTGTCCCAACACCGTTCCCTAAGGGACACCACTCATTACTGGCCTCCAGCTGGACATTGAGCCATTGACCACAACTCTTCGTGTGCAGCCATCCAGCCAGTTCTTTATCCACAGAGTGGTCCACCTATCAAATTGATGTCTCTCCAACTTAGAGACAAGGATGTCATGTGGGACAGTGCTGAACACTTGGCACAAGTCCAGATAGATGACATCAACTGCTCTACCCCTGTTCATCAGGTCTGTAGCCCCATCATAGAAGACCACCAGATGGGTCTGGCAGGATTCTTCCTTAGTGAAGCCATGCTGGCTGTCACTGACCACCTCGTTGTTTTTCAGGTGCCTTAGCATGCCTTCCAGGAGAATCTGCTCCAAGATTTTGCCAGGCACAGAGGTGAGGCTGACTGCTCTGTAGTTCCCCAGCTCATCCATTTTCCCTTCTTGAAAATGGGGGTTATATTGCCCTTCTTCCAGTCATCAGGAACTTCACCTGACTCAATGATTTTTCAAATATGACGGACAGTGGATTACCAACTTCATTTGCCAGCTCCTTCAGGAGCCACGGATGGATTTCATCTGGTCCCATGGACTTGTGCACGCTCAGGTTCCTAACATGGTCTCAAATCAGATCCTCTCCTTCAGTGGGCCCAGGGTCTTCATTCTCACAGTCCTGCGTCTGACCTCCAAGACTTGGGTGGTGTGGTCAGAGCATTTGCCAGTGAAGAGTGAGGCAAAGAAGTCATTAAGAACCTCAACCTTTCTCCAAATCCAGGGTAGCCAGTTCTCCTGACAGCTTCTGGAGAAGGCCCATGTTGTCCCTAGCCTGTCTTTTATTTGCAATGTAATTATAGAATCCCTTCCTGTTATCCTTAACATCCCTAGCCAAGTTGAATTCTAAGTGAGCCTTAGCTTTCCTAACCTGGTCCCTAGCTTCCCAGACAACATCCCTATATTCTTCCCAGGCAGCCTGTCCTTGCTTCCACTTGCTTATAAGCCTCTTTTTTCCTTCGAATTTTCCTCAGCAGCTCCTTATCCATCCAAGGTCTCCTGGCCCTCCTACAGCACTTTCTTCTAGTAGGGATGGATTGCTCCTGTACTTGCAGCAGGTGATCCTTGAATATCAACCAAGAGTCTTGGGCCCCCCTGCCCTCTAGGGATACATCCCATGGAACCTTACTGAGCAGGTTCCTGAAGAGGCCAAAGTCTGCTCTCTTGAAGTCCAGGGCAGTGAGCTTGCTGCACGCTCTTCTCACTGTCCTGAGGATCTCGAATTTGACCATCTCATGATCACTGCAACCAAGGCTGCCCTGGAGCGTCACATTTCCAACCAGCCCTTCCCTGTTGGTGAGGACGAGGTCAAGCATGGCACCTCTCCTTTTCGGCTCTTCTATTACTTGCAGAAGGAAGTTGTCTTCCACGCAATCGAGGTACTTCCTGGATTGCTTGTGCCGGGCCGTACAGTCCCTCTAACAGATATCAGGTTGGTTGAAGTCCCTCATGAGGACAAGGGCCTGCGAGCATGAGGCTATTCCTACCTATTTATAGAGCGCTCCATCCACCGAGTCCTCTTGGTCAGGCGGTCTGTAACAGATCCCCACAATAATGTCTCCCATCGCTGTTCTCCCTTTAACCCTGACCCACAAACTCTCTGTCGACTGCTCACCTGTCCCCAGACAGAGTTCCATACTCTGCAGCCTATCCCTAACATAAATAGCAACTCCCCCTCCCCACCAACCTTAACCCTCTCGTTGCTTCCCAATTGTGTCTGCCCAATATGTGCCACAGACCCTCTTCTGTGCTGATTAACTGCTTAGAAGGGCAGAATGGAGACGCTATTCATTACCCATCTTTGTCCTGTCTCCTTCCTCTCCACTGCAGTATCCTACTTCTAGCTCAGAGACTCCAAAAACTACCGAATCACAGTGTCATTTAGGCTGGAAAGGACCTTAAATATCATTGAGTCCAAGAATATGAGGCGAATTGCACTTTCTGTCTACAGAGACTGTAATTCTGTCTTTTGTGATTTTGAAGAATCTTTAAAGCAGAATAATTGTTATCATAGCTAACAACCTCACAGCATGCAAGTTCTCTGCAAGGCACCCTTTGGTTAATGCTGTGCTTGATTATCAAAATTTCCAGCATTTCCTGCATTTGTGATGTTGTTTGTGATAGTGCATGTGTATAAAAACAGCAGGAGACCTACAAACAACCCTGTAAGATGTCAGCATTTTTATTTTTAATAATAATTGCTTTACGATTTGGGATTTCCTTAAAATGTTTTAAATTACCCATGTTTAATGCCTACTAAGCTATTGAAGAAAAAAGAGTATGTGGTTGTTACAGCCTAGAATCATGAAAGATTGGAAGAGTTTGGTCTCTTATTTTCATAATAAAACAGCCCGTTGTTTATTAATGCATAATGTGATTATGAACTTTCCATTGTCCCATCACTTAACTAGCCCATTGCAAATCATAAAGCAGTGGGATCAACAGGAAGAGGCCACATGAGATCCCTTCCAGTTCTGTAGTCCAGATACCTGCATAATGACCATTTAACATGCAGAGTTCTGCAGAAATTTTCCTTAATTGCACTGCAACTGAAATTACATCAAAAGTCACATTTATGTCTTACACAGTGTTGTGTGTACAGTAATCTGCTAGAAATCTATAGCTCACAGAAGACACTAGTGTCATGGTTTTCTTTCCTGACTAAGCATACCCGCCACTTATTGCAGTAACAGTCTCCTCTTCATTCATACTGTGTTGTCCATCCCTGGAAACATTTGATATTACCTGTAATCTTCAAAAGTTGTTATGATTTACTCCCAAAATACTAGAACTGACTATATGGATAATATCAAAATACCATACAGGTGAGTAGTAAAAAATTTCTCCTTATATTCATAGTGCTGCCAGAGCTGTTTCGAATAAAGGGGGAAAAACATATATCTCAGTATACAAAAGGAAAATGCGTCGATTAAAAAAAAAATATGGTTTTGTTTCTACTTTTCCTGTTCTTCTTCATGTTCCCATCATTTACAAGAAGCAGAGTACTGAAACCGTAAAATCTTATTTTCACAGGAGTCTACCTGAGGTGATATATCCCAAGAAAACCCTACATCGAGGTAGAAGAAGTTTAAGGAATAAACTTGCAAATTTTTGGGTGCTTCCCTGAATCTCATTACCACATATGCAGAAGCTTGCTTGAAGCCTATTAACAGCATTTGACTTATTTTGTTTCATCTTACTTCTGTTTCTATTTTACTGTCCTTTTTCAAGATATGGGAATTAAGCCTCTGGTGCTATTTGGTATTAAAAAAATTAAAACGATTATTCTTCCACAACAGTGTTTAGTTTTTCCTTTTCTTTCATCTCATCAGATTTGCATGTATCAGGATTTTGTAACACTAATGAGTGCACCAAAGTGTCTTGTCAATGTTTCCATTATCATTCATAAATCATTATTTTCAAGGTTAATATTTCCACTGTTGTAAATCTCACCTTGCTGAAATGAAGCAGCCTGGATTTTAATCTATTCTTTTCCTTCTAAAATTGGATCTAACCCATTAAATCTCTTTTCTTTTTTGAATTATAAGAGATGTACCAGTTGGTTACCTCCTCACCTTCCACGAGAGATACACCTCGATATCTTCACTGACCAAGAAAGGAAAGAGATGAAAATTGTCATTAAAACATTATCAGCATTGATGGTGATTAATAGAAAAAACTGGATGAACAGAAGCAGGAAGATATTAACCCTACTCATGACAGCCCACCCTCTTCGGTATATTAGTTTTCTTTACTTTAGAATTCACGATGAAGATCCTCTCTTCTGTCTCACTTGGATTCAAGTCCCATGTCACCCATGCCATCAGGCTGCCCATGTTGTCCACTGGCCTCCTGTGTCTCCCATCCTTCTCTCCATCACCATTCAGCCATTTCTGACCGTTCCCCAAAGTCTGAACGCCAATTTTTCCAGAACCTGCACTGCAGCTTCAAAATAATCACCTAAACCCCAAGTGGTGTCCCTTTATCTCTGGAGCTATCACCATTTCCAACGTTAGTGTGCAGGACAAGTTCAGCCGCTTTTTTATACCTCTTCTTCCTTTCTTTTTCTTTAGCTATTTTCTGCTAATCCTGCAATGCTCCTGCCAGCAGGCAGCATGCTTTCTGCAGCGCAAGAAGCACACGGGCTCTATGCAGCCTCCTTGCAGTAGGATGGAGAAACAGTGTCTCAAAAAATTAAACCATTTAAGGATTTGCCATTTTAGCACTCAGTCAAGACTTTTACCTTCAAAATTTTTCACCATAAAGAGTTTGCATTTTCTGCAATCATTCTTCTCCTGTTTGCTGTAGCAAGATGTGGAGTAGGAATCCCAAACAGCCCTCATCAATGCACCTCAAGAACCATTTTATGACCCTCATAAAACACTTTGCATGACTGTTTAATTTCCTATTTAAAACAAATTAACTTCTGTATGCTCTAATCAGAACACAA
This sequence comes from Ara ararauna, assembly GCA_028858755.1. Classification (NCBI taxonomy): domain Eukaryota; kingdom Metazoa; phylum Chordata; class Aves; order Psittaciformes; family Psittacidae; genus Ara; species Ara ararauna. The sequence goes on from CM054410.1 coordinate 64,920,921, forward strand.
AGGATCCCAGACCTTGTCTGGAAGTACATGGAGGTTACTGAGAGGTTTTCCAGATTGATGGCTGCACTGAGTGTATGACCTTAGAATGAACTTCAACTAAACTTTGCTCTTTGTGCACTTGGCAGTCAGTGTTTGGAAAGCATCAAATGTCTACATTCAATGTATTAAATATGAGGCATATGCTTTCAACAGACTTGGACCTTCTTCATTTTTACAGAAGCCAAAAGCTTTAGCAACCTTATTTATATCAGTTATATCAATTATTCCATAACTATTTCAATCTGCTTTACTATACATTTATTTCCATCGAAAGAATACATCAGTTGGCTCATGCTTTCTTACCGTTTCCTGTTTTAGATTATGCATCCTTATCATCATCACTGTGGCAAGGGTGATGAGCGATAGTTGTGCCTTGGATAGTAAATTTCCATGGCAGTTTTGCAAGGTGGCTTTATACTTAAGCTCCATTTAAATCCCAGCTGTCTCAGGAGCCAAGAATTCCACTAGTGTATTTTTATTTGGATTTTGTACATGTACTTCAGAAATATGTAACTGTGTGTACATGCATACACATCAGAAAGAGAGAGAACCAGAGCGAGAAGAGAAGGAAAGATTTTCAGATCATGGGTGAAACACTTTTGCAGGAACCACTCAGGCTCACAACAGATTATACCACAAGACAGGGAGAATTATTGCCATGAAGAGGCGTAAACAGATCAGAGAGAACACTTGTTATGTGAGTTGCCCATCATTCACATAAATCCCTCAAGACCGTGCAAATTTAGATGTGATAACCACAGGATTTCTTCTGAACAATAACTGCTTACTCAGCTATGATACAAATAGGTCATTCTGCTTTGAAGATATTTGCACTTTTCCCAGTCCCCAAAAAGAGACACATTGACTCAGAAAGTCATCATCAAACTCCTGGCACTTCTCAGACACAGATGAACACAGAGTTACAGCTTGCTAAAGCTCATCTTCAAAGAAATCCCCTTTTGTAAATAAATGAGGAAATAAAAGATTTTGTATTCCCACCACATGAGACATTAGCTTTTCAATCAACTGCTCCTCCAATGATTAGTTAAACAGACCATGAATGTCAAGCAACCATTACTACTTGTGATATTTTTTCAGAGTAAATGACATACATGTGCGATCACTTTGCTCTAGCTACACAGTCTTTGAGGAATTTATTTCCTCTGAAAGCATGGATATGTCTCAGATAAGGGTGTCTCATGCTCTTTACCAACTCAAGCTTATTCTTCAAGTAGACACACTTAACTTTATACCTGAATCATGAAGTCATTTCAGTTCAGTGCTGCACACTCCCCCCTTGTCATGGGTTCAGCAGCAGCAGTCATTTTTTCTCCTTCTTGGTAGCTGGTGTAGCACTGTGTTTTTGATTTTCAGCCTGGGAACAGCACTGATAACACCAGTGTTTCGGTTACTGCTTAGTGATGTTTTGGTCTGACCAAGGACTTTCTGAGTTTCATGCTCTGCCAGGGAGGAGGGGGAGCCGGGAGGAGGCAGAGACAGGACACCTGACCCAAACTGACCAAAGAGCTATTCCATGCCACAGCACGTCATGCCCAGGATGTAAAACTGGGGGGGGCAGGAACCCGGAAGAGTTCAGTTCACAGCTCAATCATCGAGTGGTGAGCAATTGTATCCTCTCTCCTTGTATTTCCCTGGTCATTGTTGTGGGTGGTGGTGGCAGTGGTGGTTTGTGTTATACCTTGGCTGCTGGACTGTTCTTGTCTTGGCTAGTGGGAGTTGCATTCTTTTGATTCTTCTCCCAATTTCCCCCCCCCCCCCCCCCCTCGGAGTGGGGGGGAAGAAGGAGGGGGAAGTGAGTAGTTGGGCTTTGTATTAGAAGGGGTGAGCTATTGTATTCTTCCCTTGTATTTGCCTTGTCATTATTGTTATTGGTGGTAGCAGTAGTGATTTGTGTTATACTTTAGTTACTAAACTGTTCTTATCTCAACCTGTGGGAGTCGCATTCTTTTCGATTCTCCTTCCCATCCCTCTGGGAGCGGGGGGAAGAAAGAGGGGGGAGTGAGAGAGCGAAAACTGTGTGGCTGACTGGACTTAAACCACGACAGTTCTTTTTGGCGCCCAACGTGGGGCACGAAGAGTTGAGATAACGACAGGATTAATAACCACTCGTCACAATGCTGATTTATTGGCTCTCAAAGTTGTTGTTCTGGTTCTCACGGGTTCAGCGTATGACACTTTACTTACAACCGGTGTTTCTTATCTTAACATTTTTCAGACATGGGTTTTTGGTTAAGGCTCTTGTTATATTGTAGTCTATTGCACTGATTTTTAATACAGTAGACTCAATGATCATGAAACTGACCCGGTTTTTGTTCCCGATGTGGTCACCAACTCTATACTTTGGGAGGTATATAATAGAAGTGTTTAGCAATTACACATCTTTTTTCACCTCCTTGGGTGGTCAACCTGTGAGAGACATTCTTTTATGCTCCCAGTCCCCCCACCAGACCGTTTACAGCATCATTTGAGAATTTTGAAGGTTTTGAATGGCCTTTAGATACCCTTGAGACCTGCCTGTTGATTGTGATGGGGATTGTTATGTTGGTGCACATACCGAGTGTGTTTTTCTCACGACTTTTTCGTCTGGTCCCGAGAGTTAAGCAGAGTGGGGTGTGGGCCTTGTCTGGGGTTAGTCTGCAGTCTAGGATGACTAAGAGATTTTCCCCAAGTCTGGACAGTCATGAGTGGCAGGGTGTGTGGGACAGTATGGGCAAGCATCTAGGCCAGTGGGCCCCTTCAGTGTTTTGGAACTTCACTAATGAACAAATGCAGAATCCAGAAAAATTAGTAAAACACTTAAAGGAGGTGTGTTGTCATTCTGGTCACACCAGAGATGGACAAATCACGGCAACGTGCTGGGGTTTGGCCTATGCTTACAGAGCCCTGTTCAACACCATCCAGCACCTTCAAAAGGAAAAAAATGTCCCTGGATCTGAGGGTGGAATAATGGACAGCGCAACTGCTCCAGCTCTAAGCACAGCAGCTACACCACCCCCAGGGACAAGTACAGCAGCTACTCAAACTTCAACAGTAATGGACAGCTCAGCTACTCCAGCCCAGCACACTGGACTTAAACCACGACACCCCTGAACTGTGGTTCTTTTCCTTCTCACAATACACTTCCTTTAAAAATCCCTCTAATTCCTTGTTTGTGTCTGCTTCTCAAAACCTTTCTATACTAAAACTTTAAAATACTGTTAGAAACATTTATTTCCACCTCACTGCTTCTGGCCAGGGAAGTATTTAAATGACATCCAGTTCAATATATAATGATTTTTGAGACTTCTTGTCATTAATAAAAGCTAAACTTTGCTTGTCTTTCTTTTAAAATTCTTTCAATGGAGCAGCAGGTTCTCTCTGAACATATCCACAAAGTTTGCTGTTGCAGACAGCTTTAAAAAGGAGCATTCCCATGAGCACCTTGAATCCATAAGACTCCTGCTTTAATTTCTCCTTTGAAATTCACTGTACCTGCCTAGTGAGCAAGCCCCCACATAAGCTCTCTACCTCTTCTCAGATCAAAGGTAAGTACACTTGCAGGTTAATGAGATTGTAACTTTCTGTATGCTGCAAGTCTACTTGTTTGTACAAACTGTAGAGGGGATTTTCCTCTGAAGATACTCAGACTTTCCATTTTTCAAACCAATATTATAAAGACACAGAGTTTTCAACCCTGGCCACATAGCTGCTTGGGATGTATATGACTTAACTCTCCTTTTCCCAGTTTTTTTTTAAAGTAGCAATTCCCTCTCATGGCTCAAAAGCCACTAGATAAAGGAGCACTGCAGACTGGGGCAAGTGATGCAACATAATTTAGTTTCAAAACTAATTTGGTATATTAGCAAGAATATTATGTAAAAGCTTCAAGTAGATGTTTGTTTTAAATACCACAGGATACTTCTTATAAGATAATGATAGAGCAAATTTCTCTGAAGGGGAAGAATATGTTTTAGATTTAAAAAATAAATGAGAGAAATCTTCAGCCTGGGAAATACAAAGATCCACCTTAGTGTAAGCATATTCACTGTTCATTTCCTAGCAAACCTATGGCAGGGAGAGAGAGAAGGCTGATTTCACACTATACTCAAATGTGCTGTAATTAGCGTAGAGTCCTGCTAACACTGTATCTGGAAAGTTCTTTTTTTCCAGCCCTGTAAAAGAACTATCTCAGTTATTAAGCCACAGGCATGAGGGCAACCTGTCTTTTTAACACTAGGACTTGGAGTTGCTGGTACTCAGGGTCTGGAATTTAGGAGTCTGATTTCTCAGAGGGTTGTGATGCTTGAACTTCCCTGCTCCCAGAAAGCCAATGTGCAGTGCTGCACCCCTTTGAACTAGCACCACCACCACTGCCTTGCCTACAGGAAAGTGCTTGAGCAGAAGAATCACTCACGGACTCCCCATGGGACATTACTGAGTCTGAAAAGATCTGAAACCTACCCTGTAATTAAGGTCTGATTCAAACCTACTCGTGCAAGCCAATGCATTCTCACACAGATTTCAAAAGACCTCCAGATCAGGCTGAAAGTTTGTAGGCACTGCACCTTCCTGGAGAATTTATAAAAGCATCCATCTGCCAGGCTGCCTCCCTGCTTGAGCTTTACATTGTGTTTATAAAAGCCTCTCACTTGACCAAGGAAATGGTTTAGGTAATCTACCACATTAAGACCTAAATGCTACGTCAAATTGGCCTTCTTTCCACTCATATCCCAGAGGCTGGACCTTGGGGGTAGGTCATTATGTTATCTAAAAATGATTGCTCAGAGAATGAACCAGAAATTCACTACTGATGGGATAGTAGCTGCTTCTGGAAAATAGCTATCTCACCTCTTTAATGGAGAGGTTACTTATCATCTACATTTTAGATACATGTGGCAATTTCATCACACAATCTGCTGTTTATTCTTCCTGGGGTTAAGCTTCTTTTTAAATAAATGTTAGTCATGATTCTTGTGACATTTCCTCAGTGCCAGATTAAAATATATATATATGCATATATATATATTTTAAATGTTTTATTTAAAAAATCATTTGTTGACAGTATACTTACATATATAAGAAAGGTAGAAAGATTAGGTGCTCCCAAATGAGAGGAAGGATATAATGATTACATCAGGATAATTCCCACTCTTGAAAAAAAAATCATTAGACCAGTGTGACAGACTTGACACAGATGGTTTGTGTAATTGATGACTAATTTGTCTATTCGTGCTTGGACTGTCTTTTTATTTGCCAGGAGGACTCATGGATTGACCCATACTGACTGTTAGGACCATAAAGTCTTCCTTTCCTCATAATATAAATCAAAGAATATCACTGCATGTTTTCTACATCCAGAGAAGAAATTCATAGCTGAAATGAAAGCTGATTGCTGGAAAGAATTCCAGTTTTCGACTGGAGACCTAAAGAAAACTACTCCTCCTGAGGCATCTCACTTGCTCTTTTCAGTATCTTTGCTGTGATTTCTTTTCCTACTATTTTTAAGTTCTAAAAAAACCCAAAACGCAACCAGCTTTAGTGTTAAGGCTTGAAAATATGTAAACATAAAATATGTAATCTGTCTTTGATTTGAGCCAGAATATTGCATTGCTTTGCTTTGAAATCATGACTGTATTACAAAACTGACAGTTTTAATGGAAAAACGGCTTTTGAAAGCTGTCTTTGAAAACACACTGAATAATCCTCCAAGCTATGACTGTTTCACTACCAGAATATTCAGGATAAGAGCAAGAAATATCACTTTACTTTATTCTCTGCGCTATTCTCCTTACGCTTTGGAGTGACATTCAGTGGTGATAATACCTTGTTTTATAGTAAAACCTGTACAAGCACCTTGTGTTTTCATACCACTTCCAGTCTGAAATGACCACTCCAAAACATCTCATTATTTTGGTCCTAAAGAGGGTACTTAAAAGACTCCTTGGACCTATACATTATTTTCTCCTAAATTATATATACAGAAGACCCTTCAGGCCATTTAATCAAAGGTATTGCTTGTTTTCCCTTCTTGTTCCCCTGCCCCATCCTCAACTTAAAAAAAAACATGAGAAAATTCATGCTGAAGATGTTGTTTCATTGGTTTCCCCTGGAGGGCTTACTAGAGATTTAACAGCAAGCATGTCAACAGGTAATTCAGAGGGCAGAGGGTGATTAATCTTAACAAACGCCATCTTTACACTTAAGAGTTTCTAAGGCACTCACATTAAACAACTGTTAACAAAAAAAGAACAAATAAGAAAGTTTTAAATGGAATGGTAAAGATAATTCTTTCTGTCAAACAATCAGGGCCACTCGTGCTCCTGATACGACAGTGTTATGAATTTTCCAGTCAGAAGAGGAATCTTTAACACAAGGATATCTAACACATGGATTTTGATTTTACAGCCCAAATAAAACCCCAAACAAAACATTTTTTTTTGAAACTCTTCCCATAGACATTTCTGATATACCATAAAGAAAAATAAGAAAGGAAAAAAGCAAAATAAGAAATCAAGTAATTTTCTTCCTTTCACAAGTCAACCTTACAAAAAAAAATTTCTCTACAGAAAAACCTTTCTAATAATCCAGGTTTACACAGACACACATTTTATGCTCTACAGAAAAGTCTGGTTGTGTCCTTCCAGCTCCTAGGAAAGATTTAACAGTAGATTAAATGCCACAGCATATTACAAGGTGAATTATTTTTACTGCATTTTCTGAAGCCCTTTCCACACTGGAAGAAAATAAACATAAAATTCAGTTAGAAAAAAAATTATTTTGTGATTCTTTTATTTAATTATATCAGTTCTTTTACTCAGGCTTGGATGATGGCAGTGGCCAAAAAGAGATGGCAACATAGACTATGATTTTGCATTATATTCAACTACATACAGGTAAAATTAGATGAAAATTCTACATATTCTGAGCAGCTAGACTGAAGTTTTTGGTTTCAGGGTTATACTGAACTGCATTAAAATAAATATCTACCAGTCACATTTAAGCAGGAGCACTTTCTCACACTCTTCATTTGGACATTAACTTCATTTTTCAACATCATTTTAACACTTTATTCTGTCAGAGATTTGTTTACTGGGATTTCTTTTAATGTGGTTTTCTGATAGCTGCCTTATAAACTACTAATTTAAATTGAAGTAATAAAATCTGATTATTGCCTTCATCAAATATACTCAAGTGTGATTGACTATTCTCCTCAGGAACAATTCTTCCCCCAGAATATCGGAGTGGTGCATTAATAACTCCTTAAAATCCTTGATTTTGAGATTATTTTTAAGAAAAAGCTTTATGAAGCTTTGAAGTGTGAAGATCTCAACTGCTGAAAGATTGCTGATTTAATACTTGTTCATATGATGCAGGAAAAAGGGACCTTGCCTATTTCCCTATGGACACAAACAACCACATCAGTAAACCATTAATTTATGGCATACCTCTGCAGTTCAAATATTTACAGTGCTAAACCTGCATGAAAATTCTGCTGGCCAAGAGAGCAAGTGCAAATTTTTTGTGAGTTTGGCCCTGATTTGCCCCTTAAGTGGGCAGTAAACTTCTGCAAGTGATTTTGTATGGGTTGGGAGCACCTTTGTACATACAGTCTCTTAACTGAGAAATTGGCTGAGATGGGACAGTCTTGCCCTTGTAGAACAAGCCCTGTCATTCCTTCTGAGAAGGGCTGGTTTCTTGTTAGGCATATTAAGGCAGAGGTAGAATAAGAAAGTCAGTACCCTGTCCCAACAAAGCCAGCCTGGTTATTTGGATGAAATGAAGAACAGAGCATTTAAGAGATTTTCTTTACTATTTCCAGTAGTTTCTTGATGCTGTCCTTGTCACCACTGAAACAACTAGGTCTCCTGCATCTTCTGAATCCAACATCTGGGAGAAAAAAGATAGCCAGCTCCAGAGGTCAGACCCCATTAGTACCCTAAATCACTTTTGACTTCCATCCTAGACTCAGCCCACATAATTTTGAACACTTCATAGGGTTCCAGAGTCAGGAACCCTGAGCTTTTCTCACAGAAGGTAGTAAGCACTTCTAAGGAGCAATTCAGTTCACCTAAGAGTTGTTTTCCACTAGGATATAGATTAACGTAGGTGATTTAGAAGGTTTAAACTGGTTGTTATTATTCTAAGCCTTACAGTAAAAGAATTAACAAAACAGGTTTCTCACATTAAAAATAACCCTGGTAATCTAACTAATTCAATACTTTTTGTCAAATTACTGACAGCAAGAAGAGGAAAGAATCACAGAATCACAGAACAGTTTGGGTTTGAAGGGATCTTAAAGCTTATCCAGTTCCAACCCCCTGCCACAGGCAGGGACACTTTCCACTAGACCATGTTGCTACAAGCCCCGTCGAATCTGGCCTTGAACATTGCCAGGGATGGGGCAGCCACAGCTTCTCTGGGCATCCAATCAGCCATTGGATGAATTTCTTCATTTTCGGTAGTTTCGATGAGGAAGTTTAGGTGAAGTGGTGAAGAAACTAAGATTAAGCCAAGAAATGAGGATCTCTCTGCCTCCCACCTTATATTAATGCAATCTTGTCAATAGATCTCTTGTTGACAAATAGTATTTAATTCAATTTTAATAAGACATTTCCAAGATACAAATTTATGCAGTGATTCTGAGTGGATTGGAATGGCATTTAGACAATGGTATCTCAGATGTGACTGATCAAATGAATCTATTTTATAAGTGTAACAATTGTAACTGTGTTCAGTATTTATCAGTTTTATATGTTTAGCTACCTAAATAATTAAGGTTTTCAGGAAATCGGTTGACAAAGGCAAAGCAAAGCCAGTTTTGAGATCAGTCTAGTGAAGAATGGGCAAAGATTTGTCAAGTCATCACAGACACAAAATTCAGTTTTGTTCCAGTGTTGAAGTCCCTAATTCAAAGCTATTCCTCTCCATGTGTCCAACTCATGCAAAGAATTAAAGAGCATTTGGCCTTGGAGGATTCATGGCTAAAACTTTACAGAAGGCTTATTAAATACTAGCAAGTTAAGTTATCCTCTCCAAAGCAGCTCCACTCCAGGTGAATGGTAACTCACTATGATGTCTATCCATGACAAACCAAGATGTTGAATGTGAAGGATTTACTAAAACACCTCAATACGCTCTTGGTTTGTTCTTTCATAGGTGGATCAGCACAGAAATTGACATTTGGGTGATGCTCCCAGCAGCGATGACAGCAAGCATGGTAGGAATAATCATGAAGACATAACCTCATGGGTCAGAACTGTAAGATGACCATGCATTTTACACTGTCGGAGGCAACCAGAAACAAAAAATTACTAATATCCCTGTTCCTCTGCTCCATGCTGATTGATATCCCACTGCCTACCTATGAAAATTAGTCCTCAGAAAGCCAAGCCAGTTAATAACATCATCCTTGGGTTTAATATAAAGTTTTCTGTGTCCCAATAGCATTGATTCATAGCTTGGAGTGAAAGGGGTTTTTCCCTAAGCAACATGGCAGGTGGTAGATTCAGCCTCAACAGACTATCTCCCTTCAGGGAAAGTGGATGGACGGCACAATGGATGAAGGCCTGAAAAACAGGTTGCATTATTATCTAAAAGAGGGGGGTATTTTTGATTTAATAGCACTAAGATATATTCTTTAAATCGCCAGGAAAAATCCTGTGGTGGTGCTGGTGGAGAAAACACAGTATGCTGTTCAACCTGGCAATCATTGTAAATGGCAGCTCTGGATGTAATGAGAGATATTATATACAGAGAGAGGCAGAACAAATGCATGGCTTATTCAGCTACTCTCTGCAGAAGGCATATTTTGCAAGAGTCAGACACAGAGATAAATGTATCACGTGAACCTTTGCACCAAGCTATTGAATGAAAGGGTTAGGGAAAGGCAGAAACCAAACAAACACATGTCCACTCATAACTAGTGGGAACTCATGGGAAGGCAGGGACAAGTTTGAGTTTTGTATTTTTCTTAAGAAACATTGGCCTGGCATTTGTCTGCCTCCATCATCATCTGTCGTAGTTCTTTCTTCTGCCACCCACATCTCCATTCACTGATTTGTTCAACCTCAAAGTGGGAAGCTGACTAACACAAATGCACTCATTGTCCATGCTGTAATAGAATTAGGAACCTCAATACACCTCATGCATTTTAATGAGATTTGTTATACAGTGCTGTGCGGTTGTCCACTTATCTTCTAGTTGCTCTTAACATTGGTTAAAGTGCAAGATCAGGCGTTTTTTAAGCTCACAAATGCAATGCACTCAGTCCTTGAATGTGAAGGTTGTGGCACAATGAGAGAAGTGCTGGAAGAGTGACATTTTAAGTTTACACCCAATCCTCACTGATGCTTTTGTGAATAAGAGAAGGGAAGAAGACATAGTATCACAACTCTAATTCTGCAGTCTGCCCATTCTACTGGAGATGCTCAGGGTACATTGCCATATTCTCCTAAAGCACACATCTGTCCTACAGGAAAAAAGAACTAGAGGCACCACTTTATGGGGGGATTTTCTTTCATTTTCTTTTCTATAGAACTTGTACACTTATCTCAGTTTGCAAGAAATGCTTTATCAATTTATAGTAACTCTCAATCACAAAGATTTGCAGAGTTTGAAGCTGCTTTCTACCATAGGTGGTCAGAAGCTACTCCTAGGAAATATGTATGAGGAACAGCACAACAGAAAAAAACGCATTCTTCCAACACCTTTTTCATTAACTTTTTAAAGTCCTGTTGCTCAGGAAAAGGCATAAACTGATATCCATGAGAAGGTGGGAAGCTTAGCTTCACTGAAGCCAATCTATTCACCTTGGAGATGCAAGCCCATGGGGTCAAATCTTTTAAGCCTTCACACAATATCAGTGTCAACTGGCAAGAGTCCCCTTAGGGCTCTGGGTAAGTAACACGAGTTCTGGGGTGATGCAGCACTCACAGCACATAGGTCTTGCTGCCTGGCTGCCTGACCCTACACTTCCATATGCATCCCAGTCCAGAGGTAGGTACCTCAGCTTGGTACTCTGCCTGGGATAACTTACTTCGCTAGTACAGGCAACATTTCATACCTCATTCACTACATCTTGGCACATATTCACAAATCACTGTCTTGAACATTTAATTTTATGTAAGTACTTCAGTGTTTACTAAGTGTTAGATATTGATTTAGCCCAGATTTTTCCATGTATTAATTGGCATTTTATATATTTGATACTGCTGAGCTACAGAAGGTTTTTTTATTGCTTATTCAGTTACACCTATTTCAAAAAGACTACCCATATGAGCAAAGTAAGCAGTCTGTAGTATTAAAACAAAGCAAAGCAAATTTTTGACTGTAAAACCAAATGGGATCTGAGCTAGAAGTAAACAGGAGCATCAGCTAGCCATTCACAGGCTTCCTCAAGCTCCATATTTTGATCTGGTACTTTGCTCCCATCCGTACATTGCTTTGTGCCATGTGTATGAGTCCAGCGTTGCAGGACTCCCTATTGCTCTGATTCCATGTCTCTGCGTCTACTGGTTTCTGCGCAGCACTAAAAGAAGCACAGAAAGGAAATGCAGAACAGACTTCAGGGCTTCCATGTGTGCTTTGGTAACAGTGAGAACCTAACAATTAATTTTTCTGTCTCCCTGTCTCTCTCTCCCCATGAACTGGCATGTACACCTGCAGAAACAGTCAGTATTTAGACACAGTACATCATCAGGAGCTGTGTTTGAAGTCTTATCTCTGCAATTAATTATGACTTCATTCTTTCCAAATGCAAAATAGTAGAATTTGGAGCTCATTAATAAACACATTTGCTCCTGAATTCAGTATTTTGTGTTTGCAAGGGATTGCTCTTCCACATTCTCTAATTCAAGCATATGTAGATGTAAAATTCTGTACCAAGTTTGAGGTTGTTTTAAACTTGCCAGGACTGCAACACAAACACATCCATAATTGCTGTCAGCTTGAAGCTAAGCCTGGCACACCAGCATTAGCTAATTTTGAGGTGCAGAGACACTATCAGGTACTGCTGATCAAAAACCTTCACAGTGTTTTCCATTCTCATTGTGTATCAAGGTAACGGTGCTGAAGTGCTCTTTTAGTTGGAGCTTACCATCAGCTGTGGGCAAATAAAAATTACAGGGTTAAGATTTTGATTTTAAGAAGTTGTCTGTACCAATTTAGGAAATATGTAGACATAGCCTTAGGCTTAGGTCAGCCTGGTGTCAGGGTTTCATAAATGCTTGCTGAAATAGCAAACGGAAGGTGAAGTAAATGGCAAGAGCATCAGCAAAAGAGCTGGCCAATGTTCTGATGGAGCTTTGTTCCACTGGATTTCTGTCTCATATGAGGGTCTCTGGCATTTAGAAATGTATGTAGGATCACCAGCCCACTACCCTGAAGATTTGCTATGCAAGCTCATATGTATATAGTGTGCAAATATAGTATAGATATTATATTCCTGAGTAATAACTTCAGGTATCATTCGCCCACCTGTTTGATTAGGGCTGAAGTGGAATATAGGGCGCATACAACATGAATTGTGTCCCAACCCAGTATTGAAAGTCCCGCTCCATTTCTAGAAATTTCTTTCCAGCATCAGCTCCATAGCAGTCCACTTAAATCTTTGTTATGTTTAAGAACCACCATGGTAGGGGAGAAAATAAGCTATATCTTCTCCAGAAGCTGTTATATCTCCAGCTGCAACTCCTTGAGCATTCCAGCTATTTCCTTTGACTGGCATAGATCTAAAACTGTTTGGGTTTTGGTTTGTTTTTTTTTTTTTTTTTTTTCTTTTTTTTTTTACTCTAATTTAAGGTGGTCAGCAAGCAGGACTCAGAAAAGTGAAGGAAGTTTCAAAACTGACCTTCAAGTCTTAGGTTTTGACGCTGCTCTTCCAAGGACCAGTAGCAGTGACTGTCACCTTCCAATTCTTGAAACTGTTCAGCTTCCAATTGTCTTCAAGATTCTCATATACTACTGACAACATCTTAGCTTTTTTAGATCGAGCCTGCTTAGGGTTATTACCAAAATAACTTCAAAATGTTTTGCAACTATAAGATTTCATTTGATCAGGCTGATCACTGACTAATACTTGAGAATTGCTGAGGTGAGTAGCTCGAGAGAGGACGCCTTCAACACCTGACTGGGGGGAAGCTCAGCGTCCAGGAGCCTCAACTCAGAGCGGCGAGAGGCACCAACGGAGCCTCCAATCCTTGACAGGACTTGGCCGGGAGCCGGCAGCTCAGAGGACGCGAGCAGCTGACTCAGAAGGGGCGGAGCCAGGAGGAGCGGCACCAGCCCTGAGTGGGTAAAAACCGGCACAGGGAGCGCGGCGAACAGGGAGGGCTCGAGGCAGTTGGCGCGGGCAGGCGAGCGGGGTGGTGAGCACTCGCCGTATGATCAGAGCCCGGTCTGGGAGCTCTGCTCTGGCTGCCCCGGCAGTGGCCAGTGCAGGCACACAGAGCTGATGAGAGGGGAGGCTGCAGTGCAGAGCTCGGGGTGTAGAGAGCGCCTGCACTGCTCTCCTGAGAGGAGGGTGCACAATGGGCAGGGTTGCACTCGGTGCTCCCTGGTGGCCGTCCTCCTGCAGCAGGGGCTGAGCTGAAGGATGCTGTTACTAGGCTGAAAGGTGTCAGGGAAGCTGAGGGGAAACAGCACTGCTTGCTCCAGGAACAAACTGTGCAGGGGCCTCAAGTGTCCACTGTCGTTCATGCAGGAAAGGAGGCCGCTAACCCAGGAAGCTGGGAAACAGTAACAGAAAAAAACAACAAAAAAAGGAGGAAGAGGACACTTAAAAGCAAGGGGCTTCCTCCTAAATCTGTTGTCCCCACCCAGAACCGCTTTGCTGTCCTGCAGGGGGCTGATGGGGAAACACACTCCCACCAGGAACAACCACCTGATGCGCTGGTAAAGAAGATCTCTACTGGTGCTGCCAGGAAAAAGCAGCGGGCTGTAGTAGTAGGGGACTCTACTCTGAAAGGAACAGAGGCACCCATCTGTTGGCCTGACCGAGGCTCAAGGGAGGTGTGCTGCCTACCAGGGGCTCGGATCAGGGATGTTGCAGAGAAGCTGCCTGCTCTAGTCAGTCCCACTGACTATTGCCCACTTCTAGTGATCCATGTGGGTGCCACTGATATAGATAGCAATAGCCCTGAGAACATAAAGAAGGACTATAGAGCTGTGGGAGAGGTGGTTAGGGGCTCTGGAGCACAGATTCTCTTTTCATCAATTCTCCAGGATACAGTGGAGAACCTTAGAAAGGTTAGGAGGATTGGCCAGGTTAATAAATAGTTAGAAGGGTGGTCTCATAGTCAGGGGTTTGGGCATTTAGATCATGGGACCCAGTTTAGGAGGCCAGGTCTACTGGGGGCTGGTGGAGCTGATTTGACAATGAAGGGAAAGAGCGGCTTTGGTAGGAGGCTTGCCAGACTGGTCAAGGATGCTTTAAACTAGATGTGTTGGGGGAGGGGGGCATCATTCCATCCCAACACACCCAGTCACTTGCCAGCACCTATAATAAGCATTCAGAGCAATGTAGAGATGTTCAGAGCAATGTAGAGATATTCCAGCTGCTCCAGCCAATGAGCCCGCTTCAATTGGAGCTCAGCTCAGATGCCTCTATACAAAAGCCGTAGCATGGGGAAAAAACAAGAGGAGTTAGAGCTGTGTGCACGTCTACGGGCATATGATGTCATACGCATCACATGATGGGATGGCTCCTCTGACTGGTGCGTTGGAATGGAATGTTACAGGCTCTTTAGAAAAGACAGGCCTGGTAGGCGGGGAGGGGGAGTTGCTATTTATGTTAGGGATAGGCTGCAGAGTATGGAACTCTGTCTGGGGACAGGTGAGCAGTCGACAGAGAGTTTGTGGGTCAGTGTTAAAGGGAGAACAGCGATGGGAGACATTATTGTGGGGATCTGATACAGACCACCTGACCAAGAAGACTCGGTTGATGAAGCGCTTTATAGACAGGTAGGAACAGCCTCACGCTCGCAGGCCCTTGTCCTCATGAGGGACTTCAACCAACCTGATATCTGCTGGAGGGGACAGTATGGCCTGGCACAAGCAATCCAGGAAGGTCCTCAATTGCGTGGAAGACAACTTCCTTCTGCAAGTAATAGAGGAGCCGAAAAGGAGAGGTGCCATACTTGTCCTCGTCCTCACCAATAGGGAAGGGCTGGTTGGAAATGTGACGCTCCAGGGCAGCCTTGATTGCAGCAATCATGAGATGGTCAAATTCGAGATCCTCAGGACAGTGAGAAGAGCGTGCAGCAAGCTCACTGCCCTGGACTTCAAGAGAGCAGACTTTGGCCTCTTCAGGAACCTGCTCAGTAAGATTCCATGGGATGTATCCCTAGAGGGCAGGGGGCCCAAGACTCTTGGTTGATATTCAAGGATCACCTGCTGCAAGTACAGGAGCAATCCATCCCTACTAGAAGAAAGTGCTGCAGGAGGGCCAGGAGACCTCCTTGGATGGACAATGAGCTGCTGAGGAGACTTTGAAGGAAAAAAGAGGCTTATAAGCAAGTGGAAGCAAGGACAGGCTGCCTGGGAAGAATACAGGGATGTTGTCTGGGAAGCTAGGGATCAGGTTAGGAAAGCTAAGGCCCACTTAGAATTCAACTTGGCTAGGGATGTTAAGGATAACAGAAAGGGATTCTATAATTACATTGCAAATAAAAGACAGGCTAGGGACAACATGGGCCCTCTCCGGAAGCTAGCAGTTGAACGGGCTACCCTGGATTTGGAGAAGGCTGAGGTTCTTAATGACTTCTTTGCCTCAGTCTTCACTGGCAAATGCTCTGACCACACCACCTAAGTCTTAGAAGGCAGATGCAGGGACAGTGAGAATGAAGACCCTGGGCCCACTGTAGGAGAGGATCAGGCTGGAGACCATCTTAAGAACATGAACATATACAAGTCCATGGGACCTGATGAAATCCATCCGTGGCTCCTGAAGGAGCTGGCAAATGAAGCTGCTAAGCCACTGTCCATCATATTTGAAAAATCATGGCAGTCAGGTGAAGTTCCTGATGACTGGAAAAAGGGCAATATAACCCCCATTTTCAAGAAGGGAAAATGGATGAGCTGGGGAACTGCAGAGCAGTCAGCCTCACATCTGTGCCTGGCAAAATTTGGAGCAGATTCTCCTGGAAGGCATGCTAAGGCACATGGAAAACAGTGGTTGGTGACAGCCAGCATGGCTTGATTAAGGGGAAATCCTGCTAGACCAATCTGGTGGCCTTCTATGATGGAGCTGCAGAACTGATGGACAGGGGTAGAGCAGTTGATGTCATCTACCTGGACTTGTGCAAAGCATTTG
Organism: Ara ararauna; assembly: GCA_028858755.1. NCBI lineage: Eukaryota > Metazoa > Chordata > Aves > Psittaciformes > Psittacidae > Ara > Ara ararauna. The sequence continues at coordinate 64,937,269 of CM054410.1, forward strand.
ACACTGTCTCACATGACATCCTTGTCTCTAAGTTGGAGAGACATCAATTTGATAGTGTCATGGGTTCAGCAGCAGCAGTCATTTTTCTCCTCCTTGGTAGCTGGTGTAGCGCTGTGTTTTTTGATTTTGGGCCTGGGAACAGTGCTGATAACACCAGTGTTTTGGTTACTGCTTAGTGATGTTTTGGTCTGGCCAAGGACTTTCTGAGTTTCATGCTCTGCCAGGGAGGAGGGGATCCGGGAGGAAGCAGAGACAGGACACCTGACCCAAACTGAACAAAGAGGTTATTCCATACCACAGCACGTCATGCCTAAGATGGAGGACGGAGAGGAGAGACCCAGAAGGGTGGGGGGTGCACTGCGTGGTCGGGCTTGGTTTTAGGTGGTGAGAAATTGTATTCTTTCCTTGTAATTTCTCTTGTCATTATTATTATTGGTGGTAGCAGTAGTGATTTGTGTTATACTTTAGTTACTAAACTGTTCTTATCTCAACCTGTGGGAGTCGCATTCTTTTCTATTCTCCTTCCCATCCCTCCGGGAGCGGGGGGAAGAAAAAGGGGAAAGTGAGGGGAGAACGAGCTGTGTGGTTAGAGAGGCTTAAACCACGACAGTTCTTTTTGGCGCCCAAGGTGGGGCACGAAGGGTTGAGATAACGACAGGATTAATAGCCACTCGTCACAACGCTGATTTATTGGCTCTCAAAGTTGTTGCTTTTGGTTCTCTTGCGTTCATGGTTTCAGCCTGTTGTACCTTACTTACAGCCGGTATTTGTTATCTTAGCATGTTTCAGATATGGATTTTGGTTTAAGGTTCTTGTTTTATTGTACTTTATTGGAATGGCTTGTGATACGGGCGGGCTCCAGAAGCCGTGGGGGGCGAATGTGTACCTGGCAGTTCGGCTGCTCTTCACCGTCCTGGCGAGGCTGTGGAGAGCCGAGGGGGGGCTGCCTCGGGAGCCGCCGGCTGCCGAAACGGCCCGGGGGAGCGGACCCGGGGAGCAGGAGCCGAGCCCCCCCATAGAGCCCAGCCCGACGGCTGCCGAGCAGAGGAAGGAGGTAGCAGAAGGGGTGAGCCCCCCGACCGAGCGCAGCCCGGCGGCTGCCGAGCCGCGGGAGGGGGAGGCTACCGAGCGGCAGGAGGAGACGGCAGAGAAGCCGGGCCCCGAGGCTGAACAGAGTCCCGTGGCCGAGCCCAGCCTCGTGGCGGCCGAGAGCATTCCCCGGCAGCTGCCCGCGGAGTCGCGGGAGAACGCAGGAGACCCCGCAGCACTTCCCAGCAAGGCAGAGAAGGAAGCTCCGGACTCAGACAAAGAGCAGCTGGTGGTGAGAGAGCCGGCAAGCACAGCAGCTACACCAGCCCCAGTGGCAAGCACAGCAGCCTCATTTGAGAGCTCTGAAGGGTTTGAATGGCCTTTGGGTACCCTTGAGACCTGCCTGCTGATTGTGATGGGGATCAGCATAGTGGCATGCATACACAGTGTGTTTTACCCACAACCATTTCGTCTGGTCCCCAGAGTTAAGCAGAGTGGGGTGTGGGCCTTGTCTGGGGTTAGTCTGCAATGCAGGATGACCCAGAGGTTTTCCCTGCAGCTGGACAGTCATGAGTGGCAGGGTGTGTGGGACAGTATGGGCGAGTATCTAGTCCACTGGGCCCCTCCAGTGCTTTGGAAGCGTCACAGATGGAAGGCAGCTGTGTAGAGTCCCCAGCGACAAGCTGCAGAAACTGCTGGAGGGGTGGATGAATTATTTTGAGCCTGGTGGGCCCATGACACCTCAGGCCATCAGGGCAGAGATGCAGCATACAGATGGACTTATGATCAAGGGGTGGACTTAGCAATGGACACTGTGGCCCAGGTTATTGACGAGTGTGAACACTGCACACAGCCTCTCCTGCTCTGAAAGGCTGTTACAAGAGATGGAGCCTGATATCATGGACTGAATGGACTCAGCAGCTTTATAGGGATTGGTCTATGCACTGAGGGATGATCCCTCTCCCTCTCTCTGTGTGTGGATGTATGCATATATATATATATATATATATGATGGTATATTGACAGTGTGGAATCTGAGCATAACGTGAATGGTATGGAATAAGGGGTGGATAATGTCATGGGTTCAGCAGCAGCAGTCATTTTTCTCCTCCTTGGTAGCTGGTGTAGCGCTGTGTTTTTTGATTTTGGGCCTGGGAACAGTGCTGATAACACCAGTGTTTTGGTTACTGCTTAGTGATGTTTTGGTCTGGCCAAGGACTTTCTGAGTTTCATGCTCTGCCAGGGAGGAGGGGAGCCGGGAGGAAGCAGAGACAGGACACCTGACCCAAACTGAACAAAGAGGTTATTCCATACCACAGCACGTCATGCCTAAGATGGAGGACGGAGAGGAGAGACCCAGAAGGGTGGGGGGTGCACTGCATGGTCGGGCTTGGTTTTAGGTGGTGAGAAATTGTGTTCTTTCCTTGTAATTTCTCTTGTCATTATTATTATTGGTGGCAGCAGTAGTGATTTGTGTTATACTTTAGTTACTAAACTGTTCTTGTCTCAACCTGTGGGAGTCGCATTCTTTTCTATTCTCCTTCCCATCCCTCCGGGAGCGGGGGGAAGAAAAGGGAAAGTGAGGGGAGAACGAGCTGTGTGGTTAGAGAGGCTTAAACCACGACAGATAGGTGGACCACTCACTGGATAAAGAACTGGCTGGATGGCTGAAAGCAAAGAGTTGTGGTCAATGGCTCAATGTCCAGCTGGAGACCAGTAACGAGTGGTGTCCCTCAGGGATCGGTGTTGGGACCGGTCTTGTTCAACATCTTTGTCAGTGATATGGGCAGTGGGATTGAGTGCGCCTTCAGCAAGTTTGCCAGTGACACCAAACTGTGTGGTTTGGTCGATACTTTGGAGGGAAGGAATTCCATCCAGAGGGACCTTGACAGGCTTGTGAGGTGGGCTTATGCCTACCTTATGAAGTTTCACCATGCCAAGTACAAGGTCCTCCACCTGGGTGGGAGCAATCTCAGGCACAGCTACAGGTTGGTCAGAGAAGAGATATAGAGCAGCCATGTGGAGAAGGACTTGGGGGTGTTGGTCGATGAGAAAAGTGAACATAAGCCGGCTTCAGTGTGTGCTCGCAGCCCAGAAAGCCAACTGTATCCTGGCCTGCATCAAAAGGAGCGTGACCAGCAGGTCAAGGGAGGTGATCCTGCCCCTCTACTCTGCTCTCCTGAGACCTCACTTGGAGTATTGTGTGCAGTTGTGGTGTCCTCAACATCAAAAGGACATGGAACTGTTGGAAGAAGTCCAAAGGAGGGCCACGAGGATGATCAGGGGACTGGAGCACCTCCCGTGTGAAGATAGGCTGAGAAAGTTGGGTTGTTCAGCGTGAAGAAGAGAGGGCTGCGTGGAGACCTCCTAGCAGCCTTCCAGTATCTGAAGGGGGCCTATAGGGATGCTGGGGAGGGACTCTTCATGAGGAACTGTAGTGAGAGGACAAGGGTAACGGGTTCAGACTTGCACAGAGGAAGTTTAGACTGGATATGAGGAAGAAATTCTTTAGTGTGAGGGTGGTGAGGCACTGGAATGTGTTGCGCAAGGAAGTTGTGAATGCTCCATCGCTGGCAGTGTTCAAGTCTGGGTTGGACATAGCCTTGGGTGGCATGGTTTAGTGTGAGGTGTCCCTGCCCATGGCAGGGGGGTTGGAACTAGATGATCTTAAGGTCCTTTCCAACCCTAACTATTCTATGATTGTATGATTCTATGAGCATAAAATCTCAGAGGGCTTCATACACTGAACATTTCTTCTTCAAGACAAATATTTCAGTTTCAACACAAGTTACTTCCACATTGCTGGCATATTCCAATGCTTAAATGACTGCAAAACTATTCTAATATCTAATAACTACAATATGTATTATAGTAATGCATATTTCTGTATGCTCATACTTCTGGAAGAAGTAAACTTTTTCCAAAATGTAAACACTATATACTGCTTTGTTAAGTACGCAGAGTGAAAAAAATCTAAGCAAATTGGCAGTTGCTTCAATGACAAGGCTCAGATTAGTAAAATTTACTCTTTTAAGTTATTGATTTTAATGTGAATTCTGTGTAATAGAGGAGCATGCCTTTCCCAGCACAAAAGACCATTCAAAAAGCAGAGTTCCACAGCTGCATGTTTTATTTCTCAAAATAAAATGGATAAAATTTTTGGGGAATGGTTGATAGAAAATGGACACAATAGGATTATAGGCCAAACGATGGAAAAAGCCTAACAGTAGTGAACCAAAGGCTTTGAGGCCTTGGCTGAAGGTTACTAGAGAACGTGTGCGTGAGAAGAGTTTGAGGGAGTTGGCAGAGGAGTCTGATGAATGATCATATTGATTGTCTTCATTCTCCCACCACGGAGAGCAGGCGGGGGGGGGCCTGCCGCAGGCAGAGGGAGCCTGCAGTCCTTGCCTACCGCACAGGCAAGAGGAGCCTGTGGGCCCCGCCCGCAACATAAAATGATGGCTGAAGTCAAGCTGTGAAGAGGATAGGCTTGAGAAATGCAAGAGAGACAAAGAGTGGCAGCATTACTGCCTTGGAAAGTTCCCTCTAAGCACATGTAAGCTGGCATAGGTATGGGGGGGGAAAGAGGATGGGAGGGTAGAAGATGCTGCACTAACTCTCCCAGTACTGCTCAGCTTGTTGAGATGAATTGTTTGTAGATCAGAACACACATGTAAAAACTTGGTTTCTCTGTTGCATCTGCAGAAAGGCAGCAGGCAATGTGAGTGAATAGTAAAAATATATTCAGACAACTAATATTCATACAACGGCTGCTTACAAAGCATAAAACTTCAGTAATCTTACAAGGAAAAAAACCCCACAATTATGCAAAGGACTGAGCTTCATTTGTGCAGTGAAAATAGAGATTTTGTGCATAACACCTGTAGCTAGTCCTAGTATTAATATGAAGGGTACACCACAAATAATGAGCTGGCTGCTTCGGAAAGCTGAATAAAATGCTGTTTGGAGATGTTTTCAGATACCTTAATTTCTCAGCTACAATTTTGTCTCAAGATGGGTAATGCCAGAAGAAAAGGAATGTGAAAAACTTAGAAAGCAGACAGCTGTAGACGTAAGGAAGAAAATAGGGAGTGTAGATGAGGAGAAAGAGGTGGTTTAAAAAACAGGGGAAAAAAGAGTTGAGAAGGTGGCACAACTGCCTCTCTGAGAGATTGAAAACCACAAAGAGCAAAAGAAAGAACCTGAGAGAAACTGGGTGATATAGGAGTAAATACAGGTGCACATAGGGAAATACCAGACCATGAGAAGCCATTGCAAGGGAAGAAAAAAGAAGAGCATTCAGAAAACATACATGACAGAAGATAAACTTAAAGCAGAAAGTGTAAATTATTAATAATGTTAAATTATTAAAATTATGCTTAGTTTCAGGAATTGTAGAAACAAGTAAAGACAGGTAAGTAGGAAAGAAAAGAAATTGAGGACAGTGAAAAGGAAAGAGCTGGTTTGGAATCACCTCCTAGAAAACTAGGTGCTAAAACTTGATATAAAAATCCCAAGTAAATAAGTGTATTTTTTAATTGAATCTCTCACATCTCACATCATGCTTGCAGGTTGGAATCCGGCATCCTCACTATGAAATTTTAAGAGTATTACAGAGGAAGGCTGCTGCTCTGCAGCGCTATGTGTCCCATGTCTTATTTAAGTGTTTCCAAGTGATAAACAAGAATCCATTTTGCATTGTTTGGATTGTACAGAGGTTAACTCCGTGTGAAACAGATGCCATCCAGATCCTACCTCAAGGCAGAGGCATGTGTGCCATGATCCTGTATTGTTGTTATACCTATGAAACTTACTCATGTTTGTTGTCATGCTTCTCTTTAATCTTGGAAACAGGTGGCATCATAGCTAGGAGGCAGAGAAGATGAATAGGTCATGATCTAAAGAAACAAGAAAAGAAAATGCAAAGGGAATTAATTTTAAACGGTATGAAATAATCCAGAAATCTCAGTAGGGGGTTTATACTCATCTTTCTTACAGGTTGTTTGAAGATAATTCAGAAGATATACACTGTAGTCAAAGAAATTGTTTGTATTTCCTAAGGGAAGACGTACAGAATAACTAAGCATCACATTCTAAAAGGTAATATAATGATGTAATTAACTGAAACTGTGCCACAGCTATTATTGTATAATTCCCTACTAACAATACCAATTTGATATCTTCATTGCATCTAATTTCCCATTAGGTATCCTTCTAAAGCATACACAGAAATTATGAGAGGGTCATATGTGTTTCAGAGTGACTGCATTGATCAGTTTGGAACTGATATGAACAGCTAGATCAATTTTTCTTTTATTCCTTATGTTTTCTCCTTCAGGAGAAGAACTATTCCATTTTAGTTACATCACAGTTTCAAAAATTATGCTTTTTCTTAGTGTTCCTTCAGACCTGTATGTCAGCATGAGCTACAATGAATAGCAATATTCTGGTGTGAGTTCATTGTAAAGTCTGCCACTCCGTCAATTTTGCTTCACATTGTAAAATGGTGTTAAAGATAACAAAGCTACAAGTATGAATTACCAAGTAGCAGATTCCTTATTTTAATGCCCAAGATTCACCTGTCAGAAGCTGCTCTAGCACATCCACCTGCAAAACCTCATAGGTATCAAATTTTCAGTAAACACATGGGTACAAATTAACATGTGTTAATTTTTCTTTATATTTTGGCCTAGTTTCAAACTCAGTTAAAAGATATTGATGAAATTTTGCAGGCATACTGAATGGCTTTGGAGTTTTTCAAGACTTTTTTTTTTTTTTCTGGTCAGCAGAATGGTTTGAAACAGGAAACTGGATTGTATGTAGGTGATTCTGCCCCTCTACTCTGCTCTCATGAGACCTCACTTGGAGTATTGTGTACAGTTCTGGTGTCCTCAACATAAAAAGGACATAGAGCTTCTGGAACAAGTCCAAAGGAGGGCCACGAGGATGATCAAGGGACTGGAGCACCTCCCTTATGAAGATAGGCTGAGAAAGTTGGGGCTATTCAGCGTGGAGAAGAGAAGGTTACGTGGAGACCTCCTAGCAGCCTTTCAGTATCTGAAGGGGGCCTATAGGGATACTGGGGATGGACTCTTCATGAGGGACTGTAGTGATAGGACAAGGGGTAACGAGTTCAGACTTGCACAGAGGAAGTTTAGATTGGATATAAAGAAGAAGTCCTTACTGCAAGGGTGGTGAAGCACTGGAATGGGTTGCCCAGGGAAGTTGTGAATGCTCCATTTCTGGCAGTGTTCAAGGCCAGGCTGAACAGAGCCTAGGGCGGCATGGTTTAGTATGAGGTGTCTCTGCCCGTGGCAGGGGGGTTGAAACTAGATGATTTTAAGGCTGTTTCCAATACTAACTATTCTATGATTCTGTTATTCACAATGTAGCTTACCACCTAGTGCTTTTGTAGGCAAAAAATACTGGATTTGTTAAAAATCCAAAGATATTATTTCTTTCCACGCAAAGACAGCCTGTGTTTTCCTCCTCCCACAATCATTTTATGCTGTCAGATTGGGTACAAGTTTCAAAAATTGCAACATATATAGAGAAGATGTATACAGGATATATACAGGATACAGGTTGCCCAGAGAAGCTGTGGCTGACCCATCCCTGACAGTGTTCAAGGTCAGGTGGGATAGGCTTGGAGCAATGTGGTATAGTGGAAGGTGTCCCTGCCTGGGGACTGGATGAGCTTTAAGGTCCCCTATAATCCAAAGAATTATTGAGTAGTTGCAGTACTGGTCACAGGAATTGAAATATCTGCAGTGCTTGTCACCAAAGTTTGAGTATCCACCTTACCTGAGCTGGAGTTTGAGTGGCTGCAGTTCTTGTTCTGGGCATAAAACTAAATTGGATGCCTGTTTCCGGAGTTTGAGTAGATACAGTCCTGGTCACTGGAGTTTGAGTAGCCACAGTGCTTGTTGCAGAGACTGAAGTGACTCCAGTGTTTTTCACAGGGGGTTGAGTAACCATAGTTCTTGCTACTGGGATGTGAATAGCTGTAGCATGTGTTACAGGGGTTGAAGTAGCCAAACTCCTTGTCAATGGAGTTTGTGTCCCTCTTTTTCTCCTTCAAGCTACAGTGCTTCTCCTGTGGATTGGAGTAGACACATATAGCTGTTTAACACTAAGGACAGTATATTCAACCACTTAGAAACTCCTAGCAATGGGGCCAGGCTGGTTTCAGCTTCTGAAGAGTATTAAACATTTTCAGAATTGTCAAATGGTGCTGTAAATAGCCTGGTGGGGGAGAGATGGGGGAATACCTCCTCCATTGGTTGGCTCTCCGAGGAGAAAAAGCAAGAGATATGATTATTAATAGCTCCCATTAGATGGCTACCTATGCATAGGAGTTATGGCAATGCTGAGAACACAGACCAGATCAGTTTCATGACCAGCAAGTCCATTGTGTCACAAACCACCACTATAAAGTACAAAACGAGAACCTTAGCCCAGGCTCCAAGGGTGATAAGCACCAAAACAGGGAATGCATACCAAGCAAGGTATGACATAAGGCCACTCTGAGACCAAACACAGCAACTCTGAGAGCAAATGAATCAGCATTCCGATGCATGACTATTCATTCAAAACAATGGAGGTTTATAATAAATTTGTTTTGACACGCTCTGGTCATATCTGTCATTATCTCAACCCTCCGTGGCTCATTATTATTTAAGCTCAGCTGGTAACAGCACCAGGTGGGATAAGGAGAAGAATCTAAAGAATGTAAAACCTATAGGTTGAGATAAGAACAGTTTAATAATTAAAATAAAGTCAAATACAGTGATAATAGAAAGAATACCAACAATAACAATAATGATAATAATAGGAAGCAACAAGAGAAGAAATGAAAGCTCAGAAAACACAAGTGATGCACAATACAATTGCTCACCACCCTCTGACCGATGCCCAGCCTGTCCTTCCACAGTAATCTGGCCCTTTGGCCAACTCTCCCCAGTTTATATACTGGGCATGACGTGCTGTGGTATGGAATACCTCTTTGGCTACCTTGGGTCAGGTATCCTGTCTCTGCTTCCTCCCTGCTTCCCATGCCCCTTCTCACTGACAGAGCGTGAGACTGAACAGTCCTAGATCAGAGCACACATTACTGAGCAACAACCAAAACATCGGTGTGTTATCAGTACTGTTCTCAGACCAAAGCTAAAACACAGTACTGTACCAGCTACTAGGAAGGAAAATTGCTATTACAGCTGAACCCAGGACACCTTTCTATGATTCTGTGACAGACAGGGCTTGTGCCTGCACTGTCCCAGCAGAGCAAAGCTCTGATGGGACAGGCCTGACTGGGTGGTGGGCATTGCTTGAGGCTTCTGTGCTGGAACCAAGAAGAAAACCTTGGGTTTGACATGGGAATGAGGGCATAGCAGTGGTTAAGCAGATCGCTGCCACTCTTGCTGCTGAGCTGGCTATGGCTTTCTTAAAGGTAGAGGTTTCATGCCCAGGTACAACAATCTATGGTTATTGAGACTGAAGGTTATGAGTAAGTGTATCACCCGTACTAGTATCTGAATCTAGCAAGAGGAAAAGCACTCAGGAGGACAAAGTCCTTACATCTTGCTTTTTACTGTAAAAATTGTGGTAAGTAGTATAACCAGTGTCAGGTCCATGATGGTTCATTACCCAGCCTCAGAGAGCTTGCTACCCAAATTTGGAGGCACAGAAGCAGATTAGTAGGTTGAAAAAATATATGCCTACCTGTCATGCACTCAGCAGTCTTTTCCTGTCACAAGTTTTGAAAAGCAGCCCTAACAGCTTCTCTCCATAAGATTGTTTTTATTGTATTTCCCTGAGTGGTCAAAAAAAAGGGTGAAAAGAAAATCAGACCTTGCTTTGAAATTTATCTTTTCAAACAATGGTTTCCCCTTCTCTTAATATAATGTTGAAAGAGAAATGAAGTGCTGGAGAGTCACTTACAAAGCCTTTTACAAACCTCAGGAAAACAGGTAGTCAATGGTAATGAGAGAAAAGAAGTTGTATGTTTTGTACAAGTGTTGGAAGTGGTTTGTCTTTGGGGATAGAAATCCTGTCCCCATGAGAAGCTGGCTGGGAAGAGGAGGTCAGTGCAGTACTCCCATCTGTACTTCTGTAGTACTTGCATAGAGAAACTGAAGTGCTTCATTCCTTACCATGCCTGTCTGAAAAGTTCAACACAGGGATCCCAGCCTCCTACAATACTCAGGGTCTTGAAAAGCCAAACATGTTCTCCTTTTTCTTTTTTTCCTTCCCTCTTTTTTTTTTTAAACTCAGTTGATTTCAGGGCTAAGATTACCCCTTGGCCATTTACCAGACAGACTGTATGTTGTATTCATGCTTTTCAGTGTTGCTGCCCTCCTAGTATCACCATAGCATGCTGCATTAGCAATAATATTTACCATCTTGTCAGTCAGTCAGTGGCAACAGGCTTACTGAAATGGGTCATTTGTTATTCAGCTCAAATCACAGCCATTGAGAAATCAAGCTGCAAGATGCTTATTTACTGAACTTTTATTATCCGAATGTGCATGGGCTTTTAGACAAAAATGTGTGAAACTTGTGATTTTGAATAATGAGCATGACATGGGGGGAAAAAAGAGCTATTTGTACTGATTCTTTCAAATGAGGTCTTACCCAACTATGCCTTTGTAAAAAGGATGAACGTGTAATTTACTTATTCACAATTTATGGTCCTTTTCATGCTGTTAGAACAAAGTAAATAAGGAATCTGAGTCAGCTGGTTTTACCTTTATACTTGTAGACTTAGATTAATCCTATATGGCTAAGACAGTGAACATAATACCACAATGCTGCTGTGAACCTGAAAAGAGAGATCTGTGGGAATGGCATTGGCAACAAATGTCACCAGAGAGGAAAATATTTTCTTTTCTTGTAGAATGTTAATATTTAGAAAGACATATCAACAATTAAATGCTCTCTTCTTGAATCAAAACAAATTTCTTTTTTAGTACAATGAAATATTCGAAGGATTCTTTCCAGCTCAAAAGTGCTGGAGGAATTCACTGAAACTTCTGATGTTTCACCAGATGATGACCTGAGTGTGGTAGCCTTTTTTACTTGAGCATTGTTTGGTTTTCTTTTCCTATGGTTTATTTTTCTTAATTTTCCCTGGAAAAATAAAATAATATAATCATAATTAAAAAAAAAATTAAAAGTAAGCAAACTTTAAGAAAATACCCAATTTTACTTTATAATTAATGAAATGCAGCCAAATGCAGTTAAAAACACCCCCAATGCTACGCATTAAAAGAAGTAAGAAAGAAAGAGCCACTTGTATGCTTTGTTAAATATGAAAATAGCATAAAATACTTTAGCCATCCCTTCTGACAGAATCACTTCATCACTTTATTAGTTTTTAGGGGCAAGAGCAGACTAAACTGTGTTGGTAATGACAGAACTGTGCCCTTGCAGAGCAATGGACATCCCAGCCCTGCATTCATCAGGGGGCTGATTAATCTTAGAACTACTTGCTTCCTGACCCTTGTCTAGTTGAAGATGTCCTGTCTCACTGCAGGTGGTTGGACTAGATATCTCTGAAGGTCCCTTCTAGCCCAAACTGTTCTATGATTCGATGATTCATAATGCTTCATATGCTTCATAAATTTGTCTTAGCTGATACTGCTGTGTAAGATTCCTTGGATAACTGCAGCTACCAGATCTTCCCTAGCACTCTGTGCTCCTGCCAAAGTAGCCCTTCCAGCAACATTGACAGTATCACAATGCTCTGGTTTGTTGATTTTACTTTAAAGCATCTGTGAGGCTTCTTTCATCCCTGCCTGGATAGCCATCTGGCTAGAGGAATGTCAAAGTACCTTGTGCCGTAGGAAGTGCCCTGGGATATACAAGTGCAAAACAGTCCTTGCCCCCTTCTCAGGGATTTGTGCATTGGCACAGCCCTGGACACCCACACACCACCTCCCAGAGTGTTCAAGACACCAAAATGACACCCAAATAGTGTCAGGCAAGTCGGGACTTGTGGGATGTCTCATACCCCCTGAGAAAGGCTCTCAGAAGTGGGAAAACTGAAGGGTAGCCTGATTCATGATGAGTCATGGAAGACAAGTGGTAGAGCTGATCCCTGGCAGGGTTTCACATCTCATGTCCAGCCACCTTCCCCAACAGCACTTCCTGAGCTGCTGGTGGTCCCCCTGTCCTGGTATTACATGCCCTGCAGAAGGGATTGGCTTTGCCGGGAGCACAGAGAAGAGGTTGCCTTGTCTGCTATGGGGTGGCCTGGGCTTGCACCGCTGTTGTTCTACCCTTGACAGCAATTGCTGCATTAAAGGCTTTCACAGAAAAGCTCTTTCCATGGGTACATTTCGAACTTGCAAACTTCGCATGATGTGGAAATGTGCTTCTGAATACATTCTCATGTTTCCAGTCATTATCAGTTTGCAGGGTGCTGTAGGCTACAGATCCCATGCAAATAGCTTCAGCTATTCAGGTCTGGTAAACAGTGAGAGCCCTTGGACAACTAGGGCTGCCCAAAAGAAAAAAGAGAAAAAAACATTAGTGATCATTTTTCTTTGGGTTTTGTTTTTTTTTTTCCCATGGATGTGTTAAGGATGGGGACATGGCAAGGGTGTGGGTAAGGAGGAGAAAGAGCCTTGTCACTGCTGAAATTCAGGGGAGACGAGAACCATGAGTTCAGCTAAATCATCTGCAAGTGAATTGCTGTGAGGGTGAATGTGCAGAAGGGTAGTGTGTAGCTGTGCTCGGCATCAGGAGTTGCTAGGTTACTCCCAGCAACAGGAATGCAGGGAACATTGTGCTTATATCTTTTTCAATTTTGAAAAATAAAATAGGTATTGACAAAATGCAGTGTGGCCCTGAAAGTAATTTCATAGTGGAGAGATCAGAGGAAAGAGGCCTTTCATCTCAGTGTCAGCGGTTTACCTCTGGTTGTGAATTACGGACATCAGCACTGGGACTGCTTGCTGAGGCACCCATATGCAGGAGGATACTTGCAGCTCCTAGAACCCAGCAACTTCTGCCCCAGACTCTCATCCAAAAGCCACCAGGCAGCTGCTGCTCTCAGCCACATCAGCTGGTCCTACAGAAACTCCCGACAGCCCCAGTGATGTATGGGCGTCGAGATGGGGAAGGGGGAATAAGCCATCCTTTCATGATGGAAACAAATCTGACAGGTCTAGTGGATGCTCTCAGCTTACTGGTGTTGTGCTTTGAGCTTTATTATCATAGTTGTTATTATCATCATTTTCCTGTTCATAGATAATGTCATAATTTACAGTCAGGCATTGTGCACACTGGATGATTGATGTCACTTTGGCATGCATAACCGTTTCTGTAGAATTAATAATGGATCTTCAGTGAGAAATGGCTGGGGAGGGGAAGAATGGGGGAACTCTCGCATAAATACAGAAAGGTGGCCTACAAGAAAGATTGGAGAGGTACTTTTTATGAGGGCATGAAGAGATAGAACAAGCAGGAATGGCTTTAACCTGACAGAGGGGAGATTGAGGTGAGATCTTGGGCAGAAGTTCTTCCCTGTGAGGCTGGTGAGGCTCTGGCACAGGTTGCCCAGAGAAGCTGTGACTACCCCATCCCTGGCAGTGTTCAAGGCCAGGTTGGAGGGGGCTTGGAGCAACCTGGTCTAGTGGAAGGTGACCCTGCCCATGGCAGGGGGTTGGAATTAGATGGTCTTTTAGGTCCCTTCCAACCCAAACCATTTGGTGGTTCTGTGTTATGATTCTATTACAAAAGCAGCCTTTCTTCAGATGTTGTGGCAAAGATGACAAGATGAACATCCTCAAGCCTCTGCACTGTGCTCCTATGGTCCTAAAACAATCACTTGATGTGGGAGAAACATGATGTCTGCAGACTGGGAGGACAGAGGTCCCTGCCAGCATTCCTCCACATGGAAAGAGTGCTCAGTAGGTTAGGAAGGAGAGCTGCCTTTCACCAGCAGGTCAGGTTGTGTCATGGGCTCCACCACCCTGCAAAATGGACTGGGTTTTTAACGTTACAGATGCACCATTTCTCAGAAAAACATAAGGATGGTGTGACTGGACACTCATTTGATTGCAATTCTTGAAGAATCAGACTTGACTGCCATACTTGAAGGAGCAGAGAGGGGATGACAAAATGTCCTCCTTCCCCAGTCTTACTTAAAGAAAGCCACAACCATGTTTCTGTGCTGGATTATGTTTGTTTCAGTGAACTGCAATGTCTCCCAGAACAAAGAGGTTGTCATGGAAAGTACATAGTCTTTTCAGCTTTCTGTCTAAAGTTGCCTCTATGTCCTTCATCAGTTCCACCAGCATCTTGCGTTGGGCAATGATGGAGGAAAAAGAAGTCCTCTTGTGGTAACTCTATACTACAGTTAACCACAGCCTCAGCATCTCGTTATCTAAATTGATAATGCTAAACTGCAGGGCAGCTCGGACAACAATGGCTGAGCTACAGGAGGGACTCATTTTACCTTTGATGATTTTCACATCCATTTTTTAAAATTGTCAGGGGTTTTATATTCTGTACAGCCAAATATGAATACAGGTTGCTTTTTTGTGGACGGATTCTGATGACACCACAAATTACAAGGGCAAGTCCTGAAAGGGTTTCAAAGCCCCACCATGATAGAAGGGTAAAATTACATTATATAATTAGTAGAGGATAAATTTCAGAGTCATCAGGACTTTGGCTTCATTTACTGAATCAATTTCTCTAGAACTTCACATATAATATCTGAATTGTCAAAAACTTGTTGGATTCCTAAAACAGATGTTAATTTACTTACAGAAGGGATTCTTCATAACTTAAAAATTAGTCCTGTAAGGATACACTCAGATCCACAGTGCTGGATAAAGGCTGAGCTAACTCATCTGTATCTTACCTGATACTACTTTTTCTAGCTTGCTCTTAAAAATTACTCATGATTGGTATTTCAGCACTTCCCAAGACAAAAAAAAACCCTCAGGTTCTAGTGCTGAACTCTCCTTACTGAGCATTAGGTTTTCCTGATGTTTAACCTCAGTTGTGTTTTTTGTAACGTGAACTCATAAGTCTATTCTAATTCATAGCAGACCAAAAAAAAAAAAGTGTTTATTCCTCTCATTTTTTCCCCAAGCCTTTTGGCACATCTAAAGAATATTATCAGCTTCTTTTCTATCAGCTCTTCATTAATCTAAGCTAATTCTTTTTTCCTTCTGCCTTTGCTCCTAGCTCATGTTTTGCAGAGCTGATCAGACTCACTACCATACTCTGCGTTTACATCATGTCTATTTCTCCCATACAACTTCACAAATTACATTTTCAACCCAGCCTTTAAATACTAGTGGCAGGTTGTCGTGGTTTAAGCCTCTCTAACCACGCAGCTCGTTCTCTCCTTCACTTTCCCCTTTTTTCTTCCCCCCGCTCCCGGGGGGACGGGAAGGAGAATAGAAAAGAATGCAACTCCCACAGGTTGAGATAAGAACAGTTTAGTAACTAAAGTATAACACAAATTACTACTGCTACCATCAATAATAATAATGACAAGAGAAATTACAAGGAAAGAATACAATTGCTCACCACCTAAAACCAAGCCCGACCACGCAGTGCACCCCCACCCTTCCGGGCCTCTGCTCTCTGCTCTCCATCCTGGGCATGACGTGCTGTGATATGGAATAACCTCTTTGGTCAGTTTGGGTCAGGCGTCCTGTCTCTGCTTCCTCCTGGCTCCCCTCCTCCCTGGCAGAGCATGAAACACAGAAAGTCCTTGGCCAGACCAAAACATCACTAAGCAGTAACCGAAACACTGGTGTTATCAGCACTGTTCCCAGGCCCAAAATCAAAAACACAGTGCTGCACCAGCTACCAAGAAGGAGAAGAAATGACTGCTGCTGCTGAACCCATGACATTATCCACCCCTTATTCCATACCATTCACGTCATGCTCAGATCCCACATTTTCAATATACCATCACATGTATATGTATACATCCACACACACACAGAAAGGGAGAGAGATCATCCCTTAGTGCGTGGACCAATCCCTATAAAGCTGCTGAGTCCATTCAGTCCATGATATCAGGCTCCATCTCTTGTAACAGCCTTTCAGAGCAGAAGAGGCTGTGTGCAGTGTCCACACTCATGAATAACCTGGGCAACATTGTCCATTGCTAAGTCCACCCCTCGATCATGAGTCCATCTGTATGCTGCATCTCTGCCCTGATGGCCTGAGGTGTCATGGGCACACCAGGCTCAAAATAATTCATCCCCCCCTCCAGCAGTTTCTGCAGCTTGTCAGTGGGGACCCCATACAGCTGCCTTCCATCTCCGATGCTTCCAAAGCACTGGAGGGGCCCAATGGACTAGATACTTGCCCATACAGTCTCACACACCCTGCCACTCATGGCTGTCCAGCTGCAGGGAAAATCTCTTGGTCATTCTGCATTGCAGACTAACCCCAGACAAGGCCCACACCCCACTCTGCTTAACTCTCGGGACCAGACAAAATAGTTGTGGGTAAAACACACTGTGTATGCATGCCACCATGCTGATCCCCATCACAATCAGCAGGCAGGTCTCAAGGGTACCCAAAGGCCATTCAAACCCTTCAGAACTCTCAAATGAGGCTGCTGTGCTTGTCACTGGGGCTGGTGTAGCTGCTGTGCTTGCCAGCTCTCTCACCACCAGCTGCTCTTTGTCTGAGTCCAGGTCTTCCTCCTCTGCCTTGCTGGGAAGTGCTGCGTGGTCTCCTGTATCCTGCTGGGGCTCGGGCTCACAGGGCTCTGCGGGCGGCTGCTGGGGAATGCTCTCGGCCGCCGCGGGGCTGGGCTCGGCTACGGGGCTCGGCTTCTCCACCGTCGTCTCCTCCCGCTACTCAGCAGCTGCCGGGCTGGGCTTCAGCCGGGGGCCTCACCCCTTCTGCTGCCTCCTTCCTCTGCTCGGCAGCCGCGGGGCTCACCTTCGGGTCCCCGGGTCCACTCCCCCGGGCCGTTTCAGCGGCCAGCGGCTCCCGGTGCGGCCCCCCCTCTGCTCCCCACAGCCTCGAGAAGACGGAGGCAAAAACGAGGGCCAGGACGGTGAAGAGCAGCCGAACTGCCAGGTACACATCCACACACCCCCCCCCCCCCCGCTTCCGGAGCCCGCCCGTATTACAAGCCATTCCAATAAAGTACAATGAAACAAGAACCTTAACCCAAAAGCCATATCCGAAAAATGCTAAGATAACAAATACCGGCTGTAAGTAAGGTACAACAGGCTGAAACCATGAGCTCAGAAGAACCAACAACTTTAAGAGCCAATAAACCAGCATTGCAACGAGTGGCTATTAATCCTGTCGTTATCTCAACCCTTCGTGCCCCACGTTGGGCGCCAAAAAGAACTGTGGTGGTTTAAGCCTCTCTAACCACGCAGCTCGTTCTCTCCTTCACTTTCCCCTTTTTTCTTCCCCCCGCTCCCAGAGGGACGGGAAGGAGAATAGAAAAGAATGCAACTCCCACAGGTTGAGATAAGAACAGTTTAGTAACTAAAGTATAACACAAATCACTACTGCTACCATCAATAATAATAATGACAAGAGAAATTACAAGGAAAGAATACAATTGCTCACCACCTAAAACCAAGCCCGACCACGCAGTGCACCCCCACCCTTCCGGGTCTCTGCTCTCCATCCTGGGCATGACGTGCTGTGATATGGAATAACCTCTTTGGTCAGTTTGGGTCAGGTGTCCTGTCTCTGCTTCCTCCTGGCTCCCCTCCTCCCTGGCAGAGCATGAAACTCAGAAAGTCCTTGGCCAGACCAAAACATCACTAAGCAGTAACCGAAACACTGGTGTTATCAGCGCTGTTCCCAGGCCCAAAATCAAAAACACAGTGCTGCACCATCTACCAAGGAGGAGAAGAAATGGCTGCTGCTGCTGAACCCATGACACAGGTCCTCAACTGGAGAAAATCAGTATTGTTACATAAATGGAATCAAGCTGACTTGAGCACAGCAGTTGCAACTCTTTACTAGTACTATCCGTAAAGAGGGTGAAAAATATATATATGTTTGACAAGTTCTTAAAATTACATGGATAAGAAAGTACTGCAAGTGTAGGCATTACAATTTTTTTTCCTGCTGTCCCTAATCCTCATCATCATAGTAACACAAATTGGCATAATTGGCCAATGGTGAAAATCAACTGAGAAATAAAACCAAAAATAAACAGTCATACATGGAATTTTTTGGGGTTAAATTTAGTTTACATTTTATTTCCCAGCTCACATGACGCCATGTGTTGTCTGTACCCATTCTTGTTAGACAATGCCTTATGCCCTTTTTTTCTTGTGCACATTTGATGCGTACTGAGTTCTAGTACTGAGGGAGAAAAGCCTGCTTAGGTAATTAGATACAGGCAGCAAGAGGGGAAGAATCAGCTACAAATCTCACCTTGAAAGGCTTGAAAGTTTAAGGCATGATGGGAAGAGCCATACACTGCCTTAAACCACAGCTTGCTCACTGTGTCCAGAAGGAAGCCAGGTACAGGACTGTGACTCCTCTTGGCAGAGGAGTTTCTCCTCTTTTTATGCAACCGAACAAGACAAAACAAAAATACACTCGTTTTTTTTTTTTTTTTTACAAGTAATGACGAATTAAGGTCACATTCCTCTGCCAGATCTTTCCTTGGAATATCATTGCTATAAACCTTCCCTATCTCATAGAGGAGTACCAGTATTGGCTGCAAATACTGCCAATTTATGTCACATAATTCTGGGATGCCAACCAAAAATTGACAGACAGCATCTATTTTTAATCTCTTCATGTATTACTTACTGTATTTCTCCAGCACTGGCTTAATCTTTCTATTCAGATAAAAGGAAATTTGAAAACATTTTCTAGAATATGGAACATCAAATTATACCCTGGAGTACAGAAAACCAAATTATTTTCTAATTTTAAAATACTTGTATTAAGAGCTCAAATAATCTTGCAACATTATTTTTTTCAGTAAGATAGATAAGGTAGAATTACAGCCCCAAGTTTTAAAACAAAATGTTGCTTTATGTTGCTTGATTTCTGGATTGGTTTTTTTTTATTTGTTTATTTTGTTCAATGCTTTAAAAGTGCCTTTCTAGTCTGAGAAGAGCATTTGTAAGTATAGTACCTTGGGATGCATATTTTTCAACTCTCTATGATTTCCAGCCCCAAATCTGGTAACCTTAAAAGTAAAAAGATTTCTTTTTATCTCCTGTTATATTAATCTGTTACGTTATGCTTGACTTGTTCTTTGAAAGAAAGATGTTATTCAAGGTGGCTGAAGTAAAAAGATATAATTTTCTTTATATGTTGATTGCTTATTTTTCTACCTTTATTTTCTTAAATATCCATGGTCTGTGAAGACACCATATGAGTTGGTTTAATTTTTGGCACCTACAGAGCATTTACCAGGTTTGTAGTCAAGCTGCAGTACTTTATGTTCTTCTCCAAAGAAGTCTTATGTGTAAGGTGAAGGATTTGTACCATTTGAAGATTAATCAAAGCTTGTGTAGTGCCTAGGGAGTAGTTTCCAAGGAGCATTGCAACAACGGATCCTCACTGCTTTTGTTTTGCTGTTGTCGAGACAGAGGGTCACAGTTTTCTTCTGATACAGCAATGAACAGAAAACCAATGCTGACTATGCTGGGAAATTATCTTATCCATGCTATGTAACTCACCTGCCCTCTCATCTATCCTATGTAACTCCCCAGTCCATATAAACAAGCTAGTGCATTTTACCATAGTAGTTTATGGGGGAAGCACTTTTCTCCTGCAATGCAGGAACACTCATGACCAAACCAAGCCCAACACCTTTCTTCACCCATAACCTACGCTCATCTTTCTTGTGCAAAAGTCCAAACAAGGTGTCATTGGTTCAGCAGCAGCAGTCATTTTTCTCCTTCTTGGTAGCTGGTGCAGCACTGTGTTCTTGATTTTGGGCCTGGGAACAGCGCTGATAACGCCAGTGTTTTAGGTTACTGCTTGGTAATGTTTTGGTCTGACCAGGGACTTTCTGAGTCTCATGCTCTGCCAGGGAGGAGAGGAAGCCGGGGGGAAGGAGAGACAGGACACCTGACCCAAACTGACCAAAGAGCTGTTCCATGCCACAGCACGTCATGCCCAGGATGTAAAACTGGGGGCAGGAACCCGTAAGAGTTCAGTTCACAGCTCGGTCGTCAGGTGGTGAGCAATTGTATCCTCTTCCCTTGTATTTCCCTGGTCATTATTATTATTGTTGGTAGCAGCAGTGGTTTGTGTTATACCTTCGTTACTGGACTGCTCTTATCTCAACCCATGGGAGTTACATTCTTTCGATTCTTCTCCCCATTCCCCACCCCCCCGGTGTGGGGGGGAAGGAGGGGGAAGTGAGTGAATGGGCAGCGTGATTTACGGCTTAAACCATGACACAAGGACATTGCAGTCTTTAAGGAGAGGGTCACAAAATTAATTCCAGCCATCTTACCATAACTGTGAATGACTGATTAATTCCGTTGCCTCCAAAGCAAATCAACACAGCTAAAATTAGGACATGTCACAATATGAGTGTGCAACAAGAGGATTATAGCACAACTTTTTCTTCTTCTCCCTTAACCTGCAAGTCATCCTGTCATAATTGTGAATGTAGCATTAACACAGCTGGCCCCAAAGCCTATCATACGAACCTAAGCAAGCTAAGCTTTCCTTTCCAGACAACTCTCCATCACACTCTTAAGAGAAATTGCACAAGACCTGTTTTCTGTCCAGTTTGCTGTGCAAACGTATGTGTTGCAAACAGAATGGATGTATGGCAATACCTCTGCTGAAGGAGTCTCTGAGCACCACCACCGCTAGCAGAGGCTAGAGGGAACAGAGAGATTTGTGTATTAAAAGATGCACCACCCTCTCTTCCTACCTTTGTCAACCACTGCCCACCTGCATGAGATCCCCTTCCAAAGCAGACCCATACTTGTCCTCCTGCCAAAAGCACTCAATAGTCATGATAGCAGCAGCCAGATAAACCTTTTCAGCACAGAAATATGCAGTATTTACCAGCAATGCATGAACAAGGATGTGCTTTGTTTTTGGCTTCAGGTCCACAAGGAGTAAACAAGCATAGAATCTCACCCAGAGCAAAAGCAGGTTTAAAAGAGAGGTTTCCAGTTTAGTAATGTGGTTGCATTTGCCTTGCAGTTCTAAACTCTCAGCTTTCCCCTTGCAAAAGTCAACTATGAGCTTACCTAGCAACAACATGCAAGCTGTGCGTACCCATAAACCATCTCAGTGCAGCTTTTCTGGAGCAAATAATTATGATTCTACAGCACTGTGATTATTAGAATGTCACACCCAGTCTGAGTAGCCTACAGAGGGAAGCCTAAATACTTGTCCACATCCATCTGACTACACCAGGTATGTATGCAGAATTTCCTCCTTCATTTCAGCTGGAAAGTTGGTTTCATAATGCTATTCATCAGTTCCTGAAGATTATCCGTCTCTTTGCTGTCAGGATTACATACATTGTTGCTCCACTTAAGAGGCACATGTTAGCATCACAACTGCACCAGCATTGTAGTAATACCAGATCCTGTGAAACAGGCTTAAAAAAACAACAAACAGGAAACACAGGGAAAAAATTTATGTAAAGATACACTGTGCAGGTCTCCCGTGGTGAGTTTATTAAGTTTTTCAAAAGCAATAGAAGATACTGCATAATAGCTGGCCCAACAGTGACTACAAAGCAGTAATCCATGTGAAGGGCTCTGCTCATGTCATTAGCGGTGACAGCGCAACTCCAGCAGTTTAAACTGAGAATGAATTCAGCTGCAGGGGTCAAAGTGAAAGATTAGGTTCGCATTATAGTTACACCTAATGATGTTTCCCTGCTTCTCCATCCTCCATCATGCAGTAAATGTGCAAAATTAAACACATCACAACATTAAAAAAAAAAGCCCACAAGCAAGAAAGAGGCTGTTCTGCCATCCTCTCTGCAAATTTTAGCTCTGGACCTCTTCTCAGTTACTGTAGGTTAAGGAAAATATCTTCAGGACGTGCTGGGGTAATACAGAAACGCTGAGTCACTTGGCTGACCCCATGGTGCACCCCAGCTTCAGGACTTGGTCTGCAGTAAGTATGACTCTTAGCTATAGTGACAGTAGTGAGCAAAACGGGCTCCAGATGGGCTGATCTACCCAAAATCTACCAGTGAGTCTCTGTTGTGTTGCTGAAGCTCAACAGGCAACAGCAGTCAAAGCAGCTGGTAAAACTCCATGTCTCCACACACCTAAGCAGTCCCTTTTCTGCTAGACCTTGTAGGGCTTGATATAAGACAGTACAATTTACTAATGATGAATGAGATATTTAAACCAGTGTGAAATAAAGCTGACATAAATAGCACTGCCCCATCACAAAACAGAGGAAGGGCAGTGATTGCTTGCTGGTTAAGAATACCCTTGGGCCATGGAAGAACATGCTGGAGGAGCAGCCCAGAGCTCTTGCAGGGATGTGCTACGTCCCAGGCAGGATTCATAGCAATCTGAGTTTCTGTGAGACAAAAATGGCCACATTTTCTTTAAAAATGAGGCATGTGTTTTTTCCCTCGAAAGTACGTATGCTATTGAGACCCACTGTTCTTGCACATAGGCAGGGATACAACCATACTCACCTTAGAAAGGAAGATGGTTTTCATAGTACACCCATCAGATATATGCATCCAGTTTTCATAAAGATTACATGTGAATACTGAAATAAAAGAGACCACAGTTTTCCAAAGATACTGCAGGAAAAGATAAAGAGTTATTGGGCTCAGAGTCCTTTCCTCAGTTACAATAAAAATCTGAAATATATATTCTTACACAACTTTCTGCAGTCAACTTCAAGACACAAAAGATGACAGAAAGTATTAAAAATTATAGTGGTGGAAATCTCCTGAAAAGTTACATTAACAAAGGCAGGGTTAATGGGCATAAATACTGTCCGTAGCAGCCAAGTCACTGTTACCTTCTCACACTTCATATTTTGCTTTAAGCTGATAAAACTAAACAAAATGGAAACTGGTATTCGTAAGGAAAAAAAAAAGTAAAAAAAGCCATAGGATGGGTTTTGTAGGGAGGAAATATTTAAAACATAGACCAGAAGGACTAAAGAAATGGTCAAAAAAAAAAAAAGAAGTATTCAGGGTGTAAAGGTGAAGCAATGGGATCAAGGATGTTGGAGAGAAAACAATTGAGGGTAACAGTGTAAGCAGGGGAAAAATGAGTACTGTCATTTAGGAGACATAGGAGAGCAGCCTGCCCAAATGCCATGGGAAGAACAGAGAGGGATCAAGATGAGTCTCAGAGGGATCAGTATGAGATGAAGAAAGTTTGAAGAGGGAAGAAAGAAAGAAGAAACAAGATGGGAATATGAGTCAAGGAACCTGAACCAGAGAGGACTTTGGGAATCTCCAAGTACAACAGGGGCTGAAATCAGAAAGAGAAAAGGCTGTAGAACAAATAGAGAGAGATTAGAGGCAGAGATCTCCTTTCAGATGGTGCCCATCCTTCTTTCAGGGGGCTAATAAAACCCCAAGCAACGTGAGAGACTCAGGGGGGGAGATGAGATTTTAAGCAGGAAGTCAGAAGTGGCAAAGAGCTTTTACAGATTAGAACTCTCAGAGTAGATAACAGAGGAGAAATAGAAGGGCCTAGCCAAGGAGAAGACAGGGCTAGAAGGAGGAAAAGTCAGTCCCACAGTAGAGAGAAAACAGTGTCAGAAGGGAAGACACCTCACTGCTGTCCTTCTCACAGCAAGAACAAGGGGTAAGAATACCCAAAGCTGAAGGGAAAAAAATCACAGTTGTTGACACCATGGTAGCGCTGGTCCCTGCTCTTCCCCACCACTGATAATCCTCAGGGCTTAATGAGGGCTTGTCTCAATTCCAACCCTACTCCCTTTTCCTCTCAATCTGGCAGTGGCAGCAGTGACAAAAGCATACTGTTGTCCCCTGCCAGCTGCGCAGCAGGTGGCTGAAAGGGGAAAGTGGCAAGATAGCTCACAGGGTGGGGGCAAAAGATTTTCAGCTGTGAGGATGTATCCCTGCTACCCAGGGACAGCAAATATTCCTGCCCACTCATCTGAATCAATGGCATAATCCACACCACAGGGGCAGAGGTCTTGGCAGCATCCACCATGGGAGAGAGTGCACAAAGAAGAAGACAGTGGTCAATAACAGGGGCATGGAGCCAGGCATGCTGCAGGAGAGGGAATTTTCAGAAAGAATCCTGTTGAGGCAAGGCATGAGGTTCTGCTTCTGAAGGCGGGGATGGCGAGCAAAGTGCAGCTATTTCCTGTAGGCACTTCAGTCAATCATTGCAGAATAAAGGCGACTACAGAAAGTATCCACACACATGCAAAAACCTTCTGTGAAACTCAACGTAGTTTGTTCTGTACTTGGAGGAATTTTCCGGCTATAAGAACTGGAATAGCCTGCAGAGCAGCAGGACCTGTACGACTTCCACGTTCATCCTGTTGTATTGGGATGCAATGAAGAGGTTGCAGAAGAAAATTTGTGACATATTTTTAACAAGTGCTGAAATTGGTTTAAGGATAGAAAGATGAAACTGTAGGCATTGATATCCACATTCTTGACTGGACATTAAATACAGGAATTTTATTGGTTTTAAATGTTATTAACTTGGGTTGCCTCTTCACATTTAACAAAGCAAACCAGTGACATACTTAAACAGATGAATAAAATATTAAAGTTAAAAAAACAGCCTACTTTCCCTCCAAGTATCTTTTCAAATGGCACAGAGAACTTTACACAAGCTAAAGGAGCCTCCCCATTTAATTCCTGAAGGCAATGCTATTTCTTCAGCTTATCCATAAGTCTGGTCAGGTACTGCTGGGTCCTGGGACTTCTGCTGTGTCCTCACCTACTTCTGGGACTTTCCTTGCTTGTTAAGGCTGCACACAGGCCTTGAGATGTCATTATTTCACTTCTGTGGCATTGTCTCGCTGGTGTGCTGCAGCTTAAAAGTAAAGGCTTGAAACTCCTTAGCATCATGTTTACTGTCTTTAAATCCAAACCTGAAATGTCAATTCATTTGCAGAAGTGGCTTTCCTTTCCTGTTGTGATGCTATTTCCCTCTTGTTTAGGTACCCTTATGGTTATCTGAGGACTCTAAGACACTGAACTTCATCAAACATTAAATCTAAATCTATTTTCTGCGGAGCCAACATGGAGTGCCAAGCCTATCATACTGAGGCTGACACCACCACCGCATTTAAAAGCTGCTACTTCCAGAAGATCTGCTATGCATGAATTATACAGAAACTCTTTACGTGCTTCACTGTTTCTGCTGCTTTATCTCACATGCCTCACATTCTGCTTCCAGGGAAGATAAGTCCCAAAGGAAAGTTTTCAAAGAGACATTTTGGCTTACCAAAACCATAGGAGAATACACCTACACTCTTGAAATACATGGGCAAGGTGGTGAAGAAAGAGCAAAGAAAACCATGAAAGAAAGGAAATGGTTTTCGCAGAAACTAATGAATACAAAACAAGCATGAATAAACTTAGACCAGAAATGTGACGATAATCACAGAAATCGC